>JADMNL010000031.1:160846666-162103750 GCA_016271365.2 Neoceratodus forsteri | reverse complement strand
TGGTCTGGATGAGAGAAAAGAAAGTCAGCTCCCTCCCTCTCCAGCTGGTATTTTCTGTCCATCCTCCTGTCTATGGGAGAAGTGGAATTCAGTGTTTGAAGAATCTTTAAGGCATCCTTCTTAAAGAATCTGTACACCGGTAGGAGAAGAGCCTTTGTGGGTGTCAGCCCCATCATCTCCAAGTACTCTACTTTCTCTTCATCCTCAATGTGTTCGGTAGTGGAGATGTCTAGAGCATCTGCCATCCTCCTTATAAAAGTAAAATGGGATGGACAATCCTCAGTCACCCTTGGAGGCAAACATCAGGGTACACGTCTAGTTCAATTGGTCCCTCCTCATCATTGTAGTATTATTATTATTCTCCTCCTCTTCATCATCATCAAACTGATCCCCTCTAACTTGAGAGGGAGAATGCACATTGCTGCCAGCCTGGGGACCCTGAGCAGGGGCAGGAGGCTGCTGAGGAGAAACTACTGCCTGTAAAGACTGAATTATTTTAAAGGCCTGAGCAATTTCTTGGGCCGTTGGTACAGGTATAGCAGGCACAGAACTCCCTGGTTTGACAGGTGGGGGTTCTGTGTGCTTTAGCTTTTTACTTTTTTTCTTTTTTTTTTTAGAAGGAACCGGGGCATCAGCCAGATCATTAGTTCGTTTTGTGTCTTTTTTGCCCGTCTCAGGGGCAGGCACAGAAGCAGATGTGGGTTCAGCCACAGATTCTTGGAGTAACGGCTGGTCAGAGCCAGAGGGACCCTTTGCAGACTTTTTCTTGAGCTTTTCAAGGTGTTTTTCCAAGAGTTTTATCTGGGAATAATTTTACATACTTCACATTCCTCTTTAAGGTGGTCAAAACCCAAACATATCACACATAAAGTGTGTTTATCTGCTTTAGCAAATACTTCCCCACACCGGGAACAGTTCTTAAAGCCAAGTTCACCAGTACGCTTTTTGGGTTTCTCAGACATGATGTTTGAAAAAAGAAAAACCCAACCGCTAAAAGTTTTTTTTTTTTTAATGATCAGTTCCGGAACCAAGAAGAAACCGAACCGATTTAGCAGTATGCAACCGGGTCGGCGGTTCAGGTAACCAAGAATTATCAGTTACAACAAATTAAATAAAACAAGTTTTAAATATACAACTAAGGTGGTTCTTTAATCAGAGAACCCGATTTTAACAGAAACAAACCCAGTTCCCCCATGGTTATACCGAACCTAGAGGAACCGGGAAAAAATTAAATTTTAACCGTAAACTAGATAATACAAAACAAATAGCAACAGTAAATGAAAAACAAAATATACTTGTAGTATTTTGAAGTTTTCTTCAAGCAGGAGAAAGTGGACAAATGAAACTCTGAACAACCAGACTTTTCAGGTGGAGAGAAAAATCTAGAGAGGTTTAGAACACAGGCGGTTAGTAGAGGCAGTGTCTGAAAGATGCTCACGTGCAAAGTGTTCTGTCATTTGCATGTGTTCCATCTCTCCCGGGCAGTCCAACCCTCCAGGCTTACTGCATAAAGTTAGGAATATTCTGAGCATTATTGGGGTTAGAAGCATTTATTTATTTTATCTGTCTCAAAGAATTAAACAGAGTGGCCAAGTAATAGGAAAGTGGGTTGCCTGGAAGAAAATGGGCTTTAGGACACTAGATGGTGCAGGTTCATGGGAGAGAGGCTGTGTCTAACAAACCTGATCAACATCTTTGATTGGGTGACAAAGGCGATGGACAAGGGTCAGATGGAGGATGTTCTGTCCCTTAACTTCAGTAAAGCCTGTGGCTCTGAATCAGATGGAAGGCTGGTCAAGAAAATTAACTCTCTGGTGGTGGGGGGACAAGTTTACACAATAGGTAAAGAATGGACTAAGTGGAAGAACCCAGAGGGTAGTCCTCAATGGGGAGCACTCAGAGGTCAGGGAAGTCACTACTGGAGTGCCGCAGGCATCTGCCTTGGGACTGGTCCTCTAGCATCTTCATTTGTGATATTCAAGTAGTGATCCAGAGTAAGATCTGCCTCTTCAAAGATGATACCAAGCTCTGCAGAACAGTGGACAGTAAAGAAGGAGCAAGAACTATGAGAGAGGATCCGGAAAGACTTAAGAACTGGTCACAGGTATGGCAGTTGAATTTCAAAGCAAAAAAGTGAAGGTAACACAGGTGGGGCAGTACAAAAAAATGAAAACAGAATACACGATGGGGGTTAGAGGTGGAGAGAATGAGCCAGAAGAGGGACCCATGGATGACAGTATCACACAATGTGAAAAATATTATCGCAGTGCATCAGGGCAGTGGGTAGGGTGAATGGAATGCTAGGATGCATGGATCAGCAGCAGGAAGAGAGGCAATTCTGCCTATGTACAGATCCCAAGTGCATCTTTACCTGGAGCTGTGTATAATTCTGAAGCCTGAATTTAAGGAAGGACAGGGTGGAGGTAAAGAAGGGTAACCAAAATGATTCAGAGACAGCAAGAAGATCTTAAATTGAGAGGCTGGAGGACCTCAACATGTACATACTGGAGGCAAGAAGGGAGAGGGGAACATGACTAAGATGTGCAAATACCTTCAGGGATAAACTAGAGTTGTCCATGTCCGGGGTAGAAGAGATTTAGGAGAGAAGTCAGTAAGAATGTCTTCACAGAAAGAGTATTTGATAAGTGGGACAGACAACCACAGGAACCTGTCTGTATGACATCAGAGTGTGCGTTTGTGTGTGTGTGGGAGGAGGGGGTCAAACATGGAACGGTAGGACAATCTGCAAAAGGGAAGAGGGGGAAAAAGGAGTGAAGAGCCACGAGGGCCCTTGCAAACACCAATAGGTACGGCAGGGAAGAGCAGACTTAATGGGCCGCAGGGATTTTTTTCTGCTGACAACTGTAATTTATTTGTTTCTATATTGGTGTTGTAGAAGGACAATTGTTATTGTAAAGACTTCTGTTAGCATCAGGCCAATTAATTTTTTAAAACAGCAAGTCTACTTCAGTAGGCATTTTATGCTGCAGTAGATATTTCTGTAAATCCAACTTGTTCAACTATTACAAGACACTGCCCATTTGTTACGGTTTGGTTGTCTTTCCTCCCAAGGTTTACCTTACATAATAACATGGTCATTTAAAGTTGGAATGGACTCTAGGTCTATCAAATTTATTTTTTTTTTTTATTTAAAAATTTGATCTCAGAACAACTACTTGGGGGCATTTTTGATTTCAAGTCTGTCCACCCCTTGCTTCATAAGCAGGGATCAACAAGCATGCTGTGCAAACATGTAGTAATTTCTTCTCCTTCCTACTACCCAGGTCTCACGTTACCTTATTGCCAGCGTGTGCATGGAATCTGTATTAGGATATTTAACTGCATTTTCTGAGCTTCTAATGGTCTTATTTAGGAAATTACTGTTCTCTCCATGAAAACATACCATGGTGCTGCAAGCACAGCAACTCCGATGTCAGCAGTCAACAATACAATATTTTGGAAGCCACAGATGTATGGCCCATGTTAGCACAATACCAGAGTATTTTCTTCAGAGATTCCATGGATTTTTTTGGGTGGGGGGTAAGAGACACACTTGCGATGCTCAGAATAATGCGCTATCCTCCACTTGCTGTGGAACAACTGGAGAACGTGGGCCCAGAAGTAGCTACTACTCTGGCTTGTGCTACACTATCTACTTACGAAATTCAGCCTGGTGTAATGAATTACTTTATTTTTTTTTAAATAAGAATTCATGTGGAGGCTCTACCCCCCCCCCCAACTCTGTGAGTGTGTTCAAATCCTGTTAAATGTGACCTGCAAAAATCCCCAGTGCAGCCCACTCCCGTCCCCACATACTTTACAGTGCTGCTGCTGGAATCTGGGGCTGCAGTGATCATAATTTTTAATTCATCGGTTATTTTTGTATAAACTGCCGAAACTTCGGCCAAACGCAGACGCGCCGCACGGTTCCAGATTGAGCGGGCACAAGGAGTCATGGGTATTACAAGGTTCCAGACTGAGCGGGCACAAGGAGTCATGGGTATTACAACCATTTAGTGACATCACTCCCACCCCTGCTCTTATTATAGCAGCAGTGGCAGTATTTCATTATGCTTATTTTATGGCTTCTAAGGGGGGTCTTGATACTTGTAATGTTACTTACAGCAACACCTGGACAGGCTGTTGCTGCAAGTAGCTATTACAGGTATCAAGACTCCTTAAAAGCTCCATAAAAAGACATATAAAGCGCCGCCAATGCTGCTATAATAAGAGCAGTGTGGAGTGATGTCACTAAATGGGTGTGATACCCATGACTCCTTGCGTCTGCTCAATCGAGAACTGTGCGGCATATCCGCCGAAAGTTTCAGCAGTTTACACAAAAATAACCGGTGGATTAAAAATTTGATCACTGCAGCCCCAGACTCCAGCAGCAGCTCTGTAAGACAATGTGGGGACAGGTGTGGGCTGCAATGGTTCTTTACAGGTCACCTTTAAAGAAACAGTAAGAAAAGCATTCACTCATGGATCACAATCCCGAGCAGTAGCTGTATGCAGGCCACAATTCTCCAGTTAAGTAAAGAGAAAAATGGGATCGATTAAAAATAAAAGAAAACAAATACAATTCTTGTTAAAATGAAAAATGTTTATGTCTAGTTTTAATAGATATCTGCTCTTTAAATCCACTGGTGACCTTAGTACAGGAATCTAAAGTAGTAAAATTTAGAACTAATGTGAAAAGACTCACAGGTGTATAAGTTTACACAGGAGGGATCCAAATACATGAATAACTAGGTTTCTGGAGTAGAGCATTAAGGCACAACAAAAACTCTGACCAAGCCTTGGCTGTGGTACCTATACAGTGCTCATAGTTGAGCCAGGTGCAATAATCCACTGGACTCACAAACACTATCCCATTCTAACTTACTGATCCAATTTTAACTTAGTTTAAATTATGTTCACTACGGGAAGCTATACAGACTTCAGGGACGGTAACACCCCTAGAGTCCGACATGGCATCAAGCATTTCTTTGATAAGAAAAATGCAGCAGCCATTCAAAGGAGCCAATTCCAGATCAAGAATTAAGAGTTACTGCACCATTAACTATCAATTGAAGGGAAGGTCCACTCAGCCCTTTATTCTGTTTACCTGTGTAGTCTGCAGGCATGAACAATGACTACCTCTACTGCATCCTCCTAACTTCATCAGTATTTAAATGTAAATGAAGATATTTAAGTCTGCTGTGAAAACATGCTTGACTCCATTGCAAAGGTCATGACCCAACTCACGTAAGGCACCATGGAATTTTATAATGTTTTGGTGCTAAAGCCTACAGCAGTTATGTAAGCATTAAGCCATGAAAAAGGAGGCTTCTACTGGGGAATTAATGCATGGCTGGGTGGAGGGGGGTGTTGTGGCACAAGGCCAAAGGCAGAGTGCCTACAACCACCCAATCATGCATTAATTCCCCAGTAGAAGCCTCCTTTGGAGTGGCTTAATGCACTTGTAACATGGCAAGTACAAGTGAAAAATTATGTTTCAAGCTATTTATTGACAGATAAAAGCCACTCAGTTTGAAAGTCTTCACTGTGCTATTTCACTATGAAAGGTGATGACACTGGTAACTTATCAATATTGTGAAGATACAACTGTTAGCTGTAGATATAAATGCTTTCATTTGAACTCTCTTTTTTTATATATACAAATTTTTAAACTTCTGAAATATTAGTGGTGCGATGGGTAGTACACTTGAGAAATATAGAGAACACTGGTGTTTCCAGCCATGTTGCATTGTAGATTTGAAACTTCTAGTTATTTGCATACAGTTTCATTCAATATGCAGGTTCTCTTACTACCAGCACGAGCTGCAAACTGTGAAAGCCACCCTACAAAACAATTTTTTTTTTTTTTTTTTTTTAACATATTACTAAACAGTTTTTCTCTTGCAACTAACTACACGTCAATTACTTTCTAAACAACTACAAGGACACTGAATCGACAGAACAGGTATTATTAGCATTACACATGCAGATCACTTTTAAGGAGTATCTTGCTTATCAAGACAAGTATAATTAAAATTTACTGGTCCATGTACTGTGAAGTGGCTCACAACCTCCCCTAAACCTCTCAAATAGGACAATGACAACCTCTGACTGCTTCTACCATTTTCCCTTCCTCCCCTCTTACCTTTCTTTACTCACCCTACCCCCCTCCCCACTACCTCACAACTGGACAAGGCTGTCACCAGCTGCGCATACCTTTTTTCCTTTTCCTCTTTTCCCCCCTTCAGTCTTCCCACCCCCCTGTCACCCGGGTCCATCTGCCCTGGACACCCCCTAGTACTCTACTAAACACTGGGCCTTCTCTCTTAGCGTCTTAGTTAGAGGAATTGCTCATGTTTACGTGTATTTGTACTCACTGTAACTGTAATCCTGTAATACTATACTTGATCTGAAAGCACTTGTAAACTTGCTGTTATTTTATGTTCTTTTAGATGTACTGTTTTGTCCTGCCTTGTACTGTTGTATTTTGACTTTGTGCCTTTGTAAACAAGCAGTCGGCTAAAAGGTATTGACCCTAATCTGAAATACATAATTAAATGGACTACTGCTCATAGAAGGAACACTTGCCGAACTGGTCTGATTTTCATTATTCAGCTTTGGTCTAGCTGTCGATTCCTGGTCATCACAACTAGGTGTCCTTTCTGCTGTGTTCTGTTGTTCACTGTAACTGCTTTGTGCGGTGCCCCGGAGTTCAACTGGGTGGGTGGCTGGGAGAACACATATCCTGTGCTTTGCATACTTCTGCATGGTGATTTTGGAGTGGTTGACCAAGGTATTGCAAGACAGAGAGGGCATTACTAAGGAATTCCCGGGTCGGCCCTGAAAAAGGGACCTTCGGGGCTCACTGGGCCTACCTCAAAACTCAATAAATAAATAATGCTGTCCTGAAATTTGGCCATCTGTGCTACTTTAACCAATCAGCTGACAGTATTCTGCTCCAACATTTATTGCCATGTCACAAACTGCATTAGTGCTGTTGCGGTCCTCTGCAGTCCTTGTGTTCTTGTCTTATGCTTGCCATGAAACTTTAAGGCATGGTAAGTGCCCTTTTGTTTTCTGTAGTTTAAAGTGCATCTGAGTTAGGAAACAAAATGCTTTCAGAGAATACAGGGACTTCACAAGACATGCAACAGAACTGAATGAGAGTACAACTTCTGCTGGCTTGTGCAGGTATGCATCACCAACTCCCGTGATGCTTTGCATGAGTGGGGTCATGACCTTTGCAATGGAGACAAACAGGTTTTCACACTAGGATAAAAGAGTGAAGCAACCACATTTATATTTAAATTAGGATGACATTAGAGGGATGCAAGAGAGGGAATCGTTGTTAATCCCTACAAACTACACAGGTACTGTATACAGAAAACGGGATGAGGGGACTTTCCCTTCAAATGCGTAGTATACCCTCTTATCTTGCAAATATTTGTTTCCTTGTCAGATAATTATTCATGTAGCTGTTGGGGATATTAATTTGTTTTCACAGATAACACAAGCCCCTGTAACCAGCCTGAGGTCTCCATTTTCTAGTTATTGAAAAATCATTGTCCCAGAGAGCTGCATTAGCGTATGAGAACATGACACCACAGCACCCATTTACACCATGCATCTCTATGCTTAAAGTACATAATCTGAAAAAACTCTCTAGAACACACACAGACTGGGCGCAGTTTAAAGAAAAAAAACCTTTCATTATATCCAAGATAGGTTGTAAAGTTAATTAAAGGTAAATGTGGTATTTAACACCTTGCTGCAACCTTTTTGTTGAATTCTAAGCAGGAAGACAGGCATACTGTGGAGTCTAAAGGGTGCTGCACATCATATTCTCATATGCTAATGCAGCTCTCTGGCACAATAAGATTTTAATATCCAGAAAATGGAGATCCCTAGACTAGTTACAGGTACTGGTGTGAACAAAGAAAACAAACTAAAGCAAACATATACATAGATCCCTTGTCAGCTACACGAAGAGAGTGGTCTGTTGACAAGAAGACAAACAACATTTACAAGATATGAGGGCGTGCTACTCCTTTACGGCAACAAATGAGGTTTTCTGCACAACTATAGAATGTGTTTGCATTATAACCAGGGATATTTATTTTCTTCACATACTGCTAGTCCCCACATAGGCACTGCACTGTGTGTCTACAGACTAGGATACAACCTCTCCCAGTCCCACGCATGTAGTCGTTTTCTATGTATGCTCACGACCCTTATCAAGGATGCACAGCAACAGCCGCTACGAGCTCCCCCCACAGCAGCAACTCTCCAATACCCCACACTTGGAGCAGGACGATTTTTACCTTAATGGATCAGTTAACTACTTGTGTGCTGTATCCAAATGAGCAAAAAAATGGAACTGTAGTGCGTATGTACTTGTCATTTATATACTGTACCACTACTTTTACCCCGGTGGAATGCCCAAAATACAAGAAAGTGAAACATAACGGTCTTTGGTTTGTATATTTTGTTAGTTTCAAACCTGTAGTTTTACTACACTATGTGGACCTTTACAAAGGGTGAAGACATGGTCTCAAGTGTACAATGCTTTGAACTGTAGAAAGGCTGGATCACTTTATACAAACATGAACCGTCACAACTAAAAACAGAATTCTTTAAAGGATATCTATGGGCACAGGTGAAGCCCTAACTGTTGCACAGATCGGGGTTCACCTCATAGCTCCCCCTGCAGGCACCATATTAAATAAACTTTTTTTTTTTTTTACCCGAACACTTGTAAAAGTATTACCCCGGTGCAGCGGCGTGTTGAAATATGGCACTCCTCAACCCCCGCGATCACACTGCTAATAACACGAGATGATGGTCTCCACTGCCCCTTCCTTATTGGTGCCCTTATGTACAGTGATTTAATAATCTCTGTATCTCGGACGCCCAGCGCTATTTTCACAGAATTTGCCTAAATGCAATGTGTATGCCCAATGTCTGTAAAAACAGCACTGGGCATAGGAGATACAGATATTATTAGATCTCTGTATATTTACTAGTTAAGGGCAATAATCTATCACTGACAGACCCTCTGAAACTCCGTAATTTATACTTGTGAATTACAGAGTTCTGTAAACCACGGGTACCGCAAAGCAGCAGGAGTCTCCCTAAGTTGTCCCTTTAGAACGTGTTTTCGCCCTGGTGGTCCACTTAAGCTCCTCACTAAAAACCACTAGTGCAAGAAACACGCTTCTCGACAGTCTGACTGAAAAGGGAAAGAAAAAAAAAGGCCACTTCCTGCAGTAACGGATTTCCTGTTCTTTCAATCTGGAAGGCAGTGCAACCCCACGAATCCAAAAATCAGGGGGTGGGGTCATAAAAAACTTTCGCATAAATGGGGTTTTGGTTAAACAAGGGATCGAGTCCGTCTAGCATGAGCTGCCAAATGTATAACGGAGCTCTCAAATGTACAATGGACAAATGCTAATCAATAAATACAAAATAAAACATGGGGAAGTGTGGTTACTCGCATTTTACGAGCAACCTCGGTGTGTGATGCCCAGATAAGCATCACACACCGAGGGTGTGCATAATATCCTCAAACCACACTTTTCCATGCATTATTCTATGTATCGCCCAGTGCTGTTTTTACAGAATTTGCCTAAATGCCATGTGTATGCCTGGCATATACATGGCATTTAGGTAAAGTCAGTAAAAACAGCACTGGGCAATACGGAGACTATTAAATCTCTGTACATAAGGGCACCAATGAGGAACAAGCAATGGAGCATCATCTTGCATTATTAGCAGTGTGATCGTATGGGGGGTGAGGAGTGCCAAATTTAAACATGCCGGCTACACCTGGGGTTTAGTTTCGTTTTTTTTTGTTTGTTTTTCTTAATACACGAAGGGTGCAGATAAAAAACATTTAATTTAATCTGGTGCCTGCAAGTGTGTGTGTGTGGTGTCTGTGAGGTGAAGTCCCGATCTGTGCAGCAGTCGGGGCTTCACATCTGCCAGTAGTTATTTAATAAAATGCTTTACTTTTACACCAAAGACATAGGAAAAGAGGCTGCTAAATTAAAAAAAAAAAAAAAATTTCATTATGTGGTACAAGCCTGTACGTACAAAGTGGCCAGCTAATCAAAATACTGAGCTAAAACAATTTTTATAGAATCTCTGTAAAACTGTATAGTTCAGTTTTAGTACAGGGACTGAAACAAGTTCCCAAAAATTCTAATTAGATCATAACTTTGTAGCCCACAGGAACTGTACACAAATGCATTAAATTCAAATGTATGTGGAAATCTTATTAAATTCTAAAACGGATGTGTGGCCTTATCAATTAAAAACCTTACTGGATTATGCACCGAATTTTTTTTTTTTGTAATTGCTCAACAAAACGGTCATTACAATTCAAAAATATTTCAAATTCATGATGACTGACATCTTTTTTAGAATTCTAATGACAATTTAACCTAGCACTAAATACTCTCCACAACACCCTCTAATACCCTGCAACCCAACATGAAGTAAGAGTCCCAGATAATTTTCCATGCTGCTATATTTAACAAAAAACAAATCAAAAATAATATAGATAAACCAAGCAATCTTAACACTTACCTTCTGTGCTTTATCCTTCTGGAATACAAAAACAGGTGGCGCAATGGCAGGTTTTTCTATAAAAACAGCATACAAATAAGACTCATTTTATAAAAAGCTTATTGTACATTTTCAGTGCCTCCCCCCAGAAAACCAAATAGTGGCAGGTGGTGTTAGTCAAGTGCCAAAGGCGTAAGACTTCACTTTCGACCTTGTTCTGCTGTTTTACTCACCCTCCTGAGCTTTTTCACTATATTTTCCAAATGCACCCCCAACCTGGCACCTAGTCTCCAACATGCCACCAAGACACAGCCAGCCTCCGAACCCCTGAGGGTTCCCATCATGGTACTCAAGATCCAGCGGTCGATGGAGCTGGGCAGTGACAACATTTTTTTTGGGGGTTAAAACATGGGTCAAATTAGGCCCACTGGTGTAAAAAAAAATTTGGGTCAAAATGAGAAAAAAAAAAAAAAAAAAGGTCAAGACCTAATGGAAAGTAGAAATGCCAACAGTACAGAAGCTAAAGCTGGTAAAGAAAAAAATGCTTTCCAACTGTTCACTTTTCCATCGTTCAGCCATTGTTACGTATCAGGTGCACCACTATGGACCCAATGTCAAGTGGGAAAATGGTAATTTCTGAGCAGGCTGAAACTTTTTTCCCCTTTCTAGCACTGTCCCTGGTGCTAGGACTGCCATGTACAGCTAAGAGGTACATCTGTTTTAAGTTCTCTCTCTCGTCATTTAGGATCGTCTAGCCATGCCCAAATCATCAGATGGGGACAGTACATTCACGAGATCGGCTGTGTGCATCAATAATCTGTTACAAATGCACAGAGATTCTAATGGCCCAGAGAGTCACCAATCCAGGTCTTCCATATGGCAGCATAGCGCACTGCCTGCCATATAACGTGGCTGTTTCCACTTTTCTTTTTGATGACAGTGTCCCCCCACCCTCTCTTTACATGGGCTTCCTAACGCTGTAATTTCATTGAAGGCCGGAGCACTACTTTTAACAAGACAGTTCAGAGTACTGCCATGTGTAAACACTTTAGAGACCAAGAAACATTCAAAACAGCTTCCCAATTACAACTACGGTATATCGGACTCTGGCATGGTACTGCCTTATAGGCCGCTCTCCTGGGTCTCGGGGCATAAACAGGTCACAAAATTTATAAGGGCATCGATCTCTATCACTGGGCAATCTTTCAAAAAGCAGGTTTCATGCAAATAAACACTTAAAACAGACTCAAGAGTCTAACTGAATGCTGAAACAGACTTGGTTCAGTTCTTTATAGTTTCTTCTACATGTTCCGTTCTCTGTCCTTTCAATCTTGTATTTTCTCTCTCTCTCTGGTTCTCAGATCTATATGGTTCACTGTCTGATGTTATCAGTACAGAATGCACTCTGCTACAGAAAGTGTTAACTGCACTTCTACACAGACAGGTTTGGCTACAGCTACTATTCTGTTGGTACCATACTTCAAGACACTGCCCAACCCGGTGAGAACAATCTCTTCATCGGCTATAAAAAAGTATTGGCTTTGGTCCACCATTCATTTTAACCCCTGAATTAAATAACATCACTGTGTTAGTGCTGTAGAGTTCGTGTGTTGTGGTTCCTATAGTGATTTCAAAATGGGGTCCATTAATGAGCTCTTCTCATGCTATTAGTCTAAATCTAAAATACAGCAGGTAAAAACTGTGAGGAGGACCATAAGTCAGACAATCTGATAAAAAAAAATCCGTTCTTATTTTACACATATGAAAGTTGTGACAGCTAAACTTTTGAAATTCACAATGCAAAGCAGTTACAGTGCTTTGGTATTTCTGGAAAAATATAATAAAGGTTACCGCGATACATAATTACAGGTGTAGAACAGATAAAACTGCCTGCTAGAGCCCTGTATGCACTGGACTCAAAGGGAGAGGAAACCTTGTTCCACTGTACAAGAGTGGGACTAGTAGTGTTAAAATAATTTTACGTACCTGTGTTTTTCAAAATTCTAACTCTGTATCTGGTTGATCCTGCTCCCATCCCCTCCCAACCCACGCCATGTCAAATCATAACATATCCCTCCCTAAGAGGGGATAGTGGTACCAGCATTACTGGTGCTGCCATCTCTCCATTCCCAGCTGGCAACCAGTATACAAACCACAAATGTCCCCACAACCGAGACCCTCACTGGCATCAGCCAGGGTTGTCTGGGATATCTTGTGATTTGGCACAGCGGGCAGCCCACAGGATGATCTAGACAAAATTAGAATTTTTTTCCTACTGTCCCCTCATTGCAAGCCTTTTCCATCAGTCATCTGCTACCTCCCAGTTACGCTGCCTGCCACAGCTTCTGCTATGACTCACTCTATGGCATCCTACTCCCCCCACCCGGTGCCTTATTCTAAAATTTTCACTGATGCTATTAATAATGTATTACTCATAAGTAAAGCCATCAGGCCTGGTTTCATTTTATATCCTAAATTTATGTATTTTTACTGTAACATGTCGTGCTCTGATTTTACATGCATTTTTAATGTTGTATGTTGCTTTTATATACGTTTTCAATTAAGCACTCTTATAAAAACACCTCCTATGAAACTTTGCTAAGTGTTTAGGGCATTCTCATCTTTTTCTCTCCCGCCTTAAAAATGTACTTGCGATCACTGTTCTTATAAAAGACACCGAAAAAACTAAAGTATGAGGACTTTTAGAAAAAAATGGAGAGAAAAAAATAGAGAGCTGAGAAGGGGACAGACAGTACATATCATGCCTATGCTAAATGCCCCGACCCTTTCAGCAGTAAATTATATTACCCAATAGGGACTTATAAAAAAGTATTAGCAAAGTCTTGAAAATCTGGTGGATGCAATACATACAGTGTTACATTTTCAACCCCCCCCCCGTTCCTACCTTTCTTTGGCAGTAGGGGTGTGTGAGACTATTTTTTCTATAGCAGGACAATATAATACTGCCGTAAATGCTCCAACCGTTTGGATTTGCATCAGCATTCATTACTTGTCTGTTCATCCAATACAAAACACAGAAGATGCTGTACAAGAACTATATTACTGTTAATTCAAGTTGCCCATCATTCTTTTGCAACCATATTTAATCCAGGTTGGAATGAAGATAATTCTGCATCACCCAGACAGCTGCATACTTTGCCTTCACATTACTGAGGGCTCATATGTATACATGGGGCTGCAGCTGAAGCAACTCGACTGTCTCTACCTGCTGCAGATAAAAGTCTAACCCTACAGTCCAGAATGTTACGACAGACAAACCAGAAATGTCAGTACAGGCCATGTTAGCACGTGGCAAACTGAACCAGAGCAGTGTGGTGATAAGATAAACCTGAAATGTGGACTTAACCGGACCAAACGGAAACACTGCACACTGCAAAGCTAATGACCCAACTGATGAATAAAAAATAACTCGTCAGCAGTGTCGACTTACTGTAGCATGGGGACAAGTATGACCTAGGCTTTTTTAACCTGTTTTGCTGTAACCAGACTGCAGACACCTTCCAATGCCATTTACTTATTAATCTTTCGGGTTCAGGTGCAAGCATGACACCCCCCCCCCCGGCTGGTTTCATGCCTCCGCTGTCTGCATCACACCCCTATCTTGGATGACCTCAGTTTTGACGCAGCCCACAGAGAGCACTGTTCAGGTTTCTCATAAGGCATGCACCAGGCTTAGAAAAGTCAGAGAGTGAGGCAAAGGGAAGAAAAAAAAGGACCAAGAAATAAGTTACACTGCTGACTCACTTTCACAGCTGTATTAAGGAACCTATACATTGTGAGTCTCAGTGAACATGCTGTATCTTAAGCCTGGTTATTCCAGCTTTTATTTATCTATGTTTTAATTACTCTCTGTTCCTCAACCCAATGAGGGCCACTACAGCTACAAGTGTCATCTGGCCAGAAGGGCAAGCACCTGCCTTAATAGCCACTGCCAAATACTGCTCATTGGTCAGTCGGTAGGAGACGGGGTCTGAGCACCTCATTTTGCACATATGCCAAACCCCACCCAGCCCCAGCATGGAACTCCAAGGATCACAAGTAAACCCCAGTCACCCAGAGGGCAACATAATGCGCTACCACCCTCTTTTGGCTACTTTATTCATCTTCCATGTTTGTGAGAACATCTATGCTTAACAGTTAAGTGTGGTGGAAGGGAATTCTACCAGGGGTCGAAATTAAGTTTTGCAGCCATTAGCCAGCAGGGCTAGTGACTTCGGAAATCCACTGGCCACACAGACATTTCCACTGGCCCAGTTGGCATACATACTGAAGTGTTGCCTTCTCCAGTACAAGCCTGCAGGGCTAGTTAAATGAAAATCCTACTAGCCAGATACAATGTCTAAAAGCATTTGGCTAGCAGGCTGGTGCCAATTTCAACCTGTTCTACACAATGAATTACAGAAGACAGACATGTTCTTCAATAAATGTTTACAGGGCTCCAGATAAGATTTTTTTGAGGAGAGTATACTGTACTCATTTTGAAAGTGAGGTGAATAAAACCAAATTCAGATGCGTATAAATGTCCGGAGAGAGTGGAGTGAGGAGTACATTTTTAAAAACAATGTAGAGTTTTTCTAGATAAGAACTGATCAGGTGCCAACAGTGCTCCAGATAATGGCAGGCAGGAGTAATTTACTCACCAATTTTAAAATAAAACTAGGATGCATGTAAGTGCTGTAAATCTGGAAAAAAAAACTGCTCCATTTGAATTATGTTATGAAGCACTGTTCTATAGAATGTGGTGCATTTACAAATGTTGAGTGAGTATTGGTACTCAAAAAAAGCTTTGAAGAGCATTTCTTAAAACAAGGCGAGTTAAAAAAAAAAAAAAATAAAAAAAAATAATAATAATAATAATACGGTACTCCCCTTATCTGGAGCCCTGAATGTTTACACAAAAAACTGTTTCTTATTGATGCTCACACAGGTCACTGCTACAAAGGCCATCAATGTTTCACAGACTAGCGCCACCTTTTCAGGGCTGGTGGTCCTGTTGTAGTACTATTTTACCCAGTACAGTCATACATCCCCATCTCTAAAGTACTATTTCCTTTAAGCACAGCGTTATATGGCCTCCATTCACGGTGTCTTACAGTAGCACAAGTTTCTGAATAGCTCCCGAAACTGTGCTCTTTTTCTAAGGCCCAAAGTACTGGGTAAAACACTACAAGTTAACCAACATTACTACCTGCCCTGAAGAAGTGGCACATGAAGTCCACAAAAAGACTGGTAGCTTTTCTGGTGATGACATGTGAGCTCTCTGTGTGTGCCAATAAGATTTTTAAATGAACATTCTGGCCCTGTCCACACTACACCACTTACAGTCTGTAATGGTTCCAAACCGTTACAGACCGGAACCATTACAGTGTGTCCACACTGCCAGCAAACAGTCTCGATAATGGTTTGGAACCGTTACAGCCCGTCCACATTGTGGGTGCCGTGTAACCATTACGGCTGCACCCCATCCCACAATGCAGTTCGTGCTGCACTGGGGGAATGCTGGAGCTACACCTCACGCGTCCACACTATGGCTGGTAACATTACAGGGGCACAATCGTTTTCGTAACCATTGTTCAAATCACCTCATAAGTGGTTTCAACAACTGTTACGAAAACTCCTTCTGTAACGTTACAGGTGTAAACGCAAACCGCTGCGGTAACGGTTTGAGCCCTCTGTAACGTTACAGAGGCATAATGTGGACAGGGCCTCAGAGTGGCCTGGCTTTCGGTTTCCTTCTGTGATTCCTCTTTTGGTCATTCAGAGATTTTGCTCCTACACACCTCTCAAATTCCCCCATACGAATAGTGAGCCTCCCCAGGTTATGCCGCAGTCTCTGCCACCACTGAATCAGCGATGAACAAACTACTCTCAAAAAATCTGTACAAGAAAAGCTGTAACAGCCAGGCAAGTTACTCTAGATTAGCTGTGCACAAAATCGACTTTCATTACTGCCTCAAAATGAAAGAAAATGCAGGGAAAATAATTTTATTTTTTGACGGTGTAGGGCCAAATGTTTTCCTTTTTCAACAGAAACTCGGTTAAAAACAGAATTTGCCATTTTGTCACTGCCACTTGCAACATTTTTCATTAAAACTTTTTACACTCCTTTATAATGCAAAAGAAAAAAGCAACAAACACCAACATTTTTTTTGGGCAAACCCCCTCCATTTTGAGATATTGTTTGTTAAAAGCATGCCGATTTACACTCAGTTTTCCAAGGAAAAAACAACCGATTACAAAATTGCCAAATTAATTTGGTAATTTTTGAAAATGTTTTTACACACACCTCATCACAAAGTGCTTTACAAGCTACAAACATCCATCCAGTCTGCCCAAGATCCCTACCTATTCCCTATCAGTCTTTGGCCAGATTGGGTAATTACCCCATGTTACTTTCCCTCTACCAACTTTGTAACTCTTCCCCTCTCTGCCCCAACCCCTCCCATAGGGACTACCAGTCCCTTGCACCCCAGCCTTCTTTGAAGCTGACGACAGATCCCACCTTCATCTCCCTGGAAACTCATTACATTTTTCCACCACCTTCTCGGTGAAACAGTACTCCTGATACCCCTCTTCCCCAGTGCTCCAGACAACATTGGCATGCAAGAGTAATGTACTCACCATTTTTGACATTCGGTGAGTAAAATATCATTTTGATGAGTAAAAGCGCTTTAAACATGGAAAAACAGCTCCTTTTGAAGTATCTATGAAGCAGTTCCAAGATTTGGAATGAGAATTGGTACTCATTAAAAATAGTTTTAAAGTATTTCTTAAAAATTATTAAAACAGACTTGTACTCACTTTATCTGCAACACTGCCCCCCCCACCAGTCTCCACCCATGACCCCTCATCAGTGTGTTTTGAATTCCTCCTGGTGGAGAGCCCCACTGTCTACCTTGTTTACCCCCCTTAGGAATTTGTAGGTTTTGACCATATCCCCCCTTCCCTCCTGTCCACCAGCGTGAACATGGTTAGGGGCCACTAGTCTTTCCTAAGCAGGTCACCAATTAAGTGAGCAAAATGAGGTCAAAAGAGATTCAGGGAGGTTAATAAGGGTCAGAAAGATTAAGCAGAGAGAAAAGGAGGAGGTTAGATGTGGAGATTTAACTGATTTGCCCAAGGTCATGCATGGAATAAAAAGTTGAGGTGGGATTCAAACCTGGGTTCCAGATTCACAGCTCTACGCTCTATAAAACACTAGCCTATACTGCTTTACTGTGAACAGGTAAGTGGACCAGTACTGCATCAGAGCTGACATTTTAATGAACGTCAGTATAATTAACACTAAATGACCACTCAGTAACTACAATGTCAAGGAAAACAAACTGGGGGCATGGTGTCAGCATGTGGGCTTCAAACTGAACTAAGAGGTTATCCTGAGTCCACACAAAGCGGAACAAGATTATGTTATTTTTAGCATGTATTCAACCTAACCCTTTCGTTCTACTGCGATATTAACGCTGCAAGAATAACTAACCTTTAAATATTGACTTAAAAGGTCTCCCTGGCAAGAAACTTCTTAACACTTACTGTACCTGGAGAGCACTTCGAATAAGTCGCCTATTAAAATACAAAGGTTTTTCTTTGACCGGTTTTGCCTGCATTCTGCACGTGAATAGCAATTGGGAAACTGTCTACCTCTTAGGCCTCAACTGGTTTTCAACTCATACCCAGCCTCCCCCCCTAATTCTTTATCTTCATTCACTGTATTCTTCCTAAAGACTAGGAGCAACCCCAAATATTCCAGTCATTCATGAGGCGGTAAGAAAGGAAAGAACGGAATTTGGTTTTACATAGCACCCTTCAAACAAACTGTATCAAACGGTACTTCATGATCCAAGAATAGGAGGCGAGAGAATTTCACTGCAGGTTTCAGTACACGGGGAGATTGAAGAGCAGAGAAAGGCTGCAGCCTTAGTTCTTAGACCCTCAAGCCATGGGTAGGATCTTGAGCCTCGCCCAAATATTGAAATAATCTTGGCCTCACCACAGAAAATTGCACACTTTGCACAGTACAGCAAGAATAAAGTGAAACTTCTTAAGAAATGGCTGGCTGTCATTTTATTCAGCTTATTTTACCCCCCCCCCCGCCAGCCTACTTGCTTCACTATTTTCACTCTCAAGCTATTGTCACCCCTTGCTGCAATACCTTCATGAGTCAAACTGCTTTCTCCGTCTTTCCCCTCTATCTGGAATAACCTTCTACCTACCTCTGCCTCTCTTCCCCTTACCCCACAGTCCACCCAAAATTTGCAAAAACATATGCTGTGCAGTGTTTTGATTTATGTGTTAAGTCCTGGTGCGTCCTTCCCTCTGCCTACTATTAGGAGTTTTTGCTAAATTAGTCTGCTAGCTTTATGGTAGTTTTACAACCACCAATTCACCACGGATCACCATCCGAGATAACTGCATTCCTTGTTCCTACAAGTCATCCTGTCTCATGTGACAGTGATGTAGCAGTAGCCATAAATTCAGCAGAAAGCACTGCTTTGCAATCAGTTCACAACAGTAGAGATGGCTATATTTTAAAATCTATACAGAGTTCAGTTTAGTGACTACCCTCATCGTAAAGGTATTTCTGTTCTGAACAACTCTGCTGCTGGTCATTTTTGTGCAGCTTGTAAAGTTTCCATGATATTTAATTTGTTTGGCATGTGTGTGCTGAATCTTGGGTCTGTGCTACATCACTGTCACATGCAACTGGATGCCTTGTGGGAACAAGGAATGCAATAAAGTTAGCTCAGATGGAGATCATCAGGGGTCGTAAAACTACCATAAAGCTAGGTGGCTAATTTAGAAAAAAACCGATGGACAGAAGGACACACTAGGTCTTCACACACAAAGCAAAACACACTCTGCACAGCATATCTTTTTGCAATTTTTGGGTGAATTACTCCTTTAAGCAACTCAAGGATCCTTCCATTCCCTCCTGCTCTTGCTCCTAATACCATTCTGCTTAACCCTTTATTTGGGCTGTTCTGCCATCAGATTAACTGGTCAACTGTTATCTCTCATTATTTGTTCACTGTTCCAATTTGTTTGCACTACTGTTCTTTTCATACTGGTTGACCATTTTCCGGTTACCTTCTGAGCTGTATTCACTCCCATCCCTCACTTCCCCGGGTACCACTGAAACGAGCCTTGGTTCAGTGTACCTTTCCTGGTCAGTGATATGTAAATAATACATATATTCACCTATTATCCTTTTTTAATTTGACTCATCCCTTCACACAAAAATAGCTAAAGCCCAGAACTGAAATACAGTACTTTTTCAGACCTAACAATCTTTCCTGGAACTAGTTGGGGCCTCCCCAAGGAGGCTGGCCACACCATTTGAGAAACCCTGGGTTACAGAGATTAGCAGAAAGACTAATAAGTATAGGGATGTTTGAGCGACTTGCTCTGGGTCACAAAGTATTAGTGGTGGCTCTGGGATTCAATTCCAGGTCTTCACAGTTCTGCACTCTAACCACTAGCAAAACAGGCATTCAGTACACTATGCATTAGCATGCCAAAGAGGAAGTTGGCAGGAAGAGTGGTGCATAGGATGCTAAACAAATCCAATTTTTTTTTTTTTGCATCTCACCAAACCACAGTATACTCTAAAGCCATAATCCCAGAATAAGGAGTCGTGGGTATGCAAATCTGTGTGCAAGGCAAGCTGACGAGGTTTGCCCAGAACAGTCTTTACCTTATGTTTGTACATCTGATCCAGTAAAGGCAGACACCGACCAACTACACCTGCTGGGACTTCTCAGTGTAGGGCAGTCGCTGCCTCAGTACTAAGCCAGACTTAATGGCACTGGGAGTTAGAATGCCAAACACACACTTGCTAGACTGTGTGGGATTGTTCCCAATGTTAAAGGTTGCAGCAAAAGTTGCTACAGGACTGCAAACAAAATTTAGTTTGGTACCACCAATATGGAAAACAACCAGCTACATCAGCAATCACAGGATGTTTTCTAATTACAAAATGAGGCCTAAAAGGGATGTGGGGTTTACGGTGTTTGGCCATTCCAAGTGGAATATTTGTTCAGTGATGTTAAAAAATGGCAGTGCATGTTAATGGTGAAAAGTTGAGTCTACAGTTTTAGATTGCCTGCTCTCAAGCCAGCCTGGTGGCATGTAGGGCTGAGGTGCTAAGCGCCTCACTTACAGCCATGCCGGCGACTTGGGTTCAGGCACAGACAAGAGTCACTCAGAATGTGGCGGGGGATGGAGCATATGGGCATCCAGATGGCTCTCCTCCTTCGAAGAGGGCAGACAGTGCAAGACACTGCCTGACTGCCACCCAGCGGAGTCTGAGAGACAGAGCAAGCGGCCACCTCTCTAACAGCTGTGCGCAGGGGTTCAAGTACGTGCGTCTTCAGGTCGCACACCCATGCCATTGTACGCATGCCTGCCTTGGGGACAGGGAGCCAAAAAAAAAAAAAAAACACACACACACACAAGAGCAGGGACTGCTTATTAAGGAAGCTCCACCCATCTTTCCCAAAACACACCATTGTCACAGGTCCTGTCGATCGGATCTGGACTCTGGGGAAGGAGGAATGGCCTCCCTCCTCCCAGTCCTATCACGGGGAGAGGGAGGGAGTAAGGCAAGGAACTAGGCAGGTCAAGGGAAGAGGGCAGAAGTGTTAGCAAGCACCCCGACCAGACGAAACAGTTTTATCGAAGAAAAAGAATGCCCTTATCTCCAGTCTTGTAAGACCCCCCCACCCAAATTATGAGTTTGCTTTAACACTTTTTTCTTTTGAAATAATAGGCAAGTCAATGTGATTTCTATAGTGCCCCATCCCAAGTGCTTAAAGCACTTCAAACAGGGAAATGCAACAATTTGCAATGTAATAATTAAAACAATACATAAATCAATAAACAAGTCTAACATAGGTACAGCTTATGACTAACTATTCAGTACTGAAAGTCTGCACAAACAGGTAGAACTTTATATAAGGAGCAACCTTTCAATATGGCTACCCACAGATTTTCATCAGCATTCTCAGCTGTTTTTCGAACACCCATTGTTACGACTAAAATAAACTAGCATGATGCAACAGACACTACTCCCTGACCTTATGGAACAACGGCCCCAGTATTCAGAAGGTTAGCACAGCAACATCAACAGTGCTGCACTAACCAGGCAGAGTGCATCCAAACTAGACAGGGGCCATACTGAAAGATGCCCACAGCACGGCACTCAGTGGACAGCATGATCTCACTAATCACAGCACTGCGCCCACATAAATGAGGGAACCCTCTTGCATACAGGGCTCAGAAGTACAGTTAGTGGATTTTGTGGAACTCGTAAAAGGCTACTGCTGCAGCAGTGCTATTCACCACTTATAAAACCCTACTAACAACATTCAGCAGTGTACCAACACAGATGCCAGCTACACCCTTCCTGTCCTGTCCCACTTAAAAACCAAACATCTGCCTGGCAGTTTTGTAGTCCCCCTTCCCACCCCTACCCCCATTAAATCAATGAACTCCCTTGGTAGAACAGTGTCCACCCCTCACCCCCGATACCCATTAAATAAAAAACTCCCAGGTAATCCAGTGGTCCCCTATCGCCCCAATCCCTGAGACAGCAGTTGTAAACCCTCCATCCCTCTCCCCGGTCCACCCATTCAATACCTACTCCCCCATCCCGACTCGTCCATCAATAAACAGTCATGTCCAACCAGCAGCACTTAAGTGGAGATGGGGATCAGTAGACCCTCCTCACACCACCTCCACTGATCATCTGAATTACAGGGAGCAAGCACACGTATAGTAGAAACAGCTGTTTCTACAGTACATGTGCACTCACTCCCAGTCATTCAGATGGCAGGCGTGGCTTTAAGCGCCAGACATGTGACAGGGTGTGTAAGTCCATTCATTCTCCATTTTTAAGAGAGTGATAAAATGTTGCTGAACCAGTTCGGAGCATCTGTGAGCCCCATAATAAGGTTCCCACAACCTCTGGTTTTCACTTGGGATTCCCGCTCATGCAAATGGGGGGTGTCCAAAATGTGTCATGAGGTCTCAGTTGTAGCTACCTGTGCAATTATCACACTAAAGCTTGAACAGCTAACAAAGACAAGGTCATCCCCCTCCAGCGTGATCAGTCAGCTGCTCGCTCATTTCAGTTCTTCCTGTTCAGTGTAAGTGTTGAGACAAAATGAAATGCACAGACGCAGAGGGCACTAGGTGTGTCTCCCTCTGTCATTAACCTGCATCCTATTTTCTATGCAGGTGTCACCAAACCATAAAACCATTAAACGGACACTACTCATAACCTTCTGAATGTTGGGGGGCATTGTTCCACAAGGTCAGTGAGCAGTGTCTACTGCCCTGCTGATGGTTTTATTCAACAGCTCCCTGTAAACAGGCGTGGTTTCGGAGGAGAGCAGACACGGTCCCTCTACATAACAGTGACAGCAGGGAGGAGGCTGGCAACTACAGACAAATCCGTCTCACCTCAGTGGTGGGAAAATTAATAGAAACCCTGTTTAACATTGGTAGGGTATCTTTATTTTATTTATTAAATTTTGGTGACCGGGTAGGCCCACTGAGCCCCGAAGGTCCCTTTTTCAGGGGCTGCAAGACCAAAGGACTGGGGGGGGTCATGGCAGACAAATCTGATTGATTTCTTTGACTGGGTGACCAGGGAAAAAGATCAAGGAAGGGCAGAGGACATGGCCTATCTTGACTTTAGCAAGGCCTTCGACACTGTGCCACAGAGCAGACGGATGAGAAAAAACTGAGCAGCCTGGGGAGGGATCCAAAGTGGTGAACTGGGTTACAGACTGGTTAAGGGATTGGAGACAGAGCAGGGTTTTAAATAACTGATTAGCAGTTTTTTTCTTGAGACAATGCTAACTGTTCACAAAGTATTTATATAGGTTTCCTACAAGTGTTATGTTTGTTAAACACAGTGAGGCATGTGCTATGCATTTTCACTATGTTTTAGCACTTGAAGGAGCAAAACGCTAATCAATTTTTAGAGTTAAAGACGACCCTGCAGAGGGTGGTGGTTAACAACACTAATGACGGGAGAGTGACTAGCAGGATGCTGCAGTTCTCAGAACTGGGAATGGTCCTCTTCAATGTCAAGCAGTGTCAGTGGCTCCACAGGTAGCACACTCGCCTCTGAGGCTGGGAGATCAGAGGGCTGTGGGTTCAGTTCCCACATCTGGCACTTGGGTTAATATCCCAATACTGACACTGTAGTGCAGCATGAGGGGGTTGCTGCACTTCTGAAATGCCTTCCTTCGGATGAGACGATAAACCGAGGTCCCATCTGCCTGGATTGGTGGTAGTTCAGGCGGATGCTAACGATCCCATGGCACTTATCGAAAAAGAGTAGGGGAATTTCCCCGGTATCCTGGCCAAATTTCTCCCATTCACTGAAAATATCACCAACAACTTAATCGGGTTCAATTTCAGTTGCTTACCATCTGTATTCCCCCCACCCCCCGGTCGCCCCTGAAAAAGGGACTTCTAGGCCTAGTGGGCTTACTGGGTCAACAAAATTCAATAAATAAATGTCTTCATAAGTGACACTGCTGAGAAACTGGAATGGAAGGTGTGCAGTTCTGCAGATACCACCAAAATCTGCCATTGGGTGGACACTCAGGAGAGAATGGAGATAATGAGCAGGGATCTGGGGGAACTCAGTTGGAGTTCAAAAAAAAAAAAAGCAAAATCATGCAGCTAGGACATAGGAGTCCTGGAACCGAGTATAGGATGGAGAACGGTAATGACAGTCACTAAGCAGGAAAGGGACCTTGGGGTTATATTGGATTATCTCAAAGTGGCAGGGCAGTGTGAAAGTGGGTAGGGCCACTGGGATGCATAGGGAGACGTATCTCCGGCAGAAGAGAGGTGGTGCTGCTACTATATGCCTGCCGGTTAGACCCCATCTGGAGTACTGTGTCCAGTTCTGGAGGTCACACCTCAGAAAGGACAGAGATAGGGTGGGGACAGTCCAGAGGAGGGCAACTAAAATGGTGCAGGGGTTGCATGCGAAACCATACAAGACTGAGGGATCTAGACTGAGGGATCTCAACATGTACACTCTGGACAAGAGGCAGTAGCAGCATGTACCTGTAAGAGAAGAGGGAGGACGACACAACAGAGACCTACAAGTACCTCATGGAGGGGAGAATAGGGTACAGGTGGGAAGCCCCTTTCAAATGAGGAAGTGCATTAGAACAAGAGGGCATGTAAGAAAGGGAAAGTTTAAGAGGCACATGAGGAAACACCACTTCACTAAAAAAATGTCGTGGATGCCTGAATAGCCTGGCACCAGAGGTAGTAAGGGCAAAAACATTGGGGGGTTTCAAATATACAAGGGACAGGCACAGAGGAATACTAGTAAGAGAGTTTTTGTTTGTTTTGTGGGGGAGCGCCACACCAGAGACCAATTAGAATCTGCAGAAACAGGACAGACATGGAACATCTAGGCAGACAGTGTAGGCCAAGCAGTCCTTTTCTTACGACGCATTGTATGTTTTTATATTCTGGGGTTTAAAGACGCTCATTTAAAACTTGGTTTTACTACCAATATGCTTTGTGTGTAAACGTAGTTTCACTGCTTTTGCACAGAGGCCCATTTCTTAAAACCGCATCCAATTAAATGAATAAATGAAAATGGGAAAGAATGAAGACCTTTGGTCCATTCAGTTTTCTCCCAAGTAACTTAGACGGCATAATCATTCACCCCCTTTTCTGCAAGGTACTCGTCTAGCCTAAAGTTTAAAAACAAAATGGGTGGTTTCATGATACTATCATATATGAAAGAGTTGTCAATCTGCCACACTTTGTATACAATATTCCTCAACTATTTCAAAAGTAGTGCGCAACAGGAGGCATTAAACGTGTACTGGGGGTGGAACTACATATCAGGACTGAATTCACACTGCTCTAAAACGCAGGGCACAGGGACAACTAAGCAATTTATGGTACTATGGAAGCGGTAAGGGATCGGACCCCAGGGTCCAACAAACGCAGCATCCTGCAGGAGGAGGAAAATGGAAGGGGGGGGTGGAATACCCAAAGCAGAACTAAAGGTTACATACTGCAGGTGTAGGTGTAGGCTAGTGATGGTAAATGTATAATTGTATTTAAGTATTGATCACTGATGCTTTTGTAGTTATCTTTTTTAATGTGTTCAACTGTGCTTCTCATTTGTGCTGTATTTGATATCACTTCACAGTGCTATTTTTGTGTTTTAATAATCCTGTACTTGTCTACTGTGAAGCTTCTATGCTCTCCTGGGTTGGGCTTGAAAACAGACATTTTTATGTCTAGTGCACCTACCCGGCTAACAAAAAAACAAATCGACTCGCCCTCTCTTTACTGCCTACTAATGTCCTTTAGTTTCTCTCATCACTGGGCTATATTTAACTATATCTGACCAGATGGAGTTGTCCTTTCACCAGTGTAAAGAGTGTTATAGCTTCTGTTAATCATCTTTTCTCCACTAAAGATATCCCCAGGTCACACAGCTTGTAAATCCTCCCCACACTATAGTTTCTCTCCTTTGAATGCTAGCATATACTGGTATATTTTCTATACTATGGTGACTAGAACTGTATGCTATACTTTCAAATGGATACATGATGATATAATGCATCCCTTTAGCATCTAAGAAATTTATCAAGCAAGGAGTTTACCATTATTAGTGTTACATTTTACCTGTGGTTACTCCAAACTAAGCACTAAGAGACAAACTCAAGTGTAGGGCTAATCCAGATTTGTACTTTGTGTGCAAAAAGGTTTTTTATTCCACTTGTTTACTGCAGTTATATTGTGTCAAACTGATTCTGTTGCGTTCCAAGCTGACATTTTATGGACTACAAATCCCAGAATCCCTTGCAGCTGAGAGCAGAGAGGCAGGAGATTTAACAACCTGCTGTGAATGTTACGAGCACATTTGTGCCATAGTTAAGGACAACTTGCAATCATTTTGAAGACTTCAACAGCTGTACCACCCCAACACTCAAATTCAAGTATGCAGAACATATATCAGTGCACTGAAGGGGTAGCAACAGGCCTTAAAAATTACTTCAGAGGGAAACAGCCTGGATCCATACCCTGGACAGCAAGCAATCAAATTACTAACATACTAAAATGCCAGCAGAATAGGCCTAACGGTCTTTCGTGTCTGCTCGTTTGGTCAGTCCCCAACCTGGGTGCTGACCTTGCTGTCCCCCTCGCCTTCTCTGGCTTCTCCCTTCCCAGTTCCGGATATTCTTGCTGCATTGGATTTTGCTTCCAGAACCCTTCCCCTGTACCTGTCCCACCCCCTCTTGAACCCCTCCACTGTCTCTGCCTCCACCAGCCCCCTAGGCAGTGCATTCCGTGGTTCCACCACCCTCTCAGTGAATAGCACCTCCTTTCTCCCCTGAATCTTCCCCTCCAGCTTCCAGCCATGCCCTCTAGTGGCCCCTTCCTTGCAAGCACTGTTCCTCCCTATTTACCCTCTTCATGTACCTAAAGACCTCTATCATGTCCCCGGTCCCTTCTCTCTTCCAATGTGTACATACTTAGCTCTTGAGCCTCTCCTCATAGGTCCTGTCCCCCAAGCCCCAAATCATTTTGGTTGCCCTCCTCTGGACCCTCTCCAGGAGGTTAATGTCCCGCTTTAAGTGTGGCCTCCAAAACTGCACGCAGTACTCAAGGTGCGGCCTCACCAAGCAGTTATACAGAGGGAGTATCACTTCCCTCCTTCTGGAGGTGATCCCCCTAGCGATGCATCCCAGCATCCTGTTGGCCTTGGCTGCTGCCCTCCTACAAGTCTCAGAGTTGTTCATCTTGACATCCACCACCACCCCAGGTCCTCTCAGCCATCGAGACTTGTGCATTCCCCCAGGGTGTACACTTGACCTGGGTTTCTGGCCCCAGGTGGAGTACCTTGCATTTCCTGCATTGAACCTCAGCTTCCACTTTCTAGACCATCTTTCCAGAGCCTCCAGGTCCCCTGTAGGCCACCTCCCTCCTCCCCATCCACCACCGTCCCCAGTTTGAGTCATCTGCAAAGAGACTCATCTCACTCTGATTCCTGTCCTTATGTCCATACGTAGGCGTTGAACAGAAGGGGCCCAAGGATTGATCCTGTGGGACCCCACTAATGACCCTCCTTGGGATGAGACTATCCACCAACTACGACCCTCTGGGTCCGGTCCTGGAGCCAATTGCCTATCCATCTGATCATCTGGTTCCCACCCCATTTCTCCCAGCTTATCCAACAGGCCCACGTGAGGAACAGAGTCAAATGCCTTGCTGAAGTCTAGAAAGAGGACATCCACTGGTCTACAGGTCCAAGGCACTTGTCACCCAGTCATAGAACTCCACCAGGTTTGTCTGACCGATTTCCCAGGGATGAATCCATGCTGTCTATCGTCCAGGCACCCTGACTTGTGAGTCCCCCTAGCCTCTCCTTGACAATGCCCTCCATCACCTTGCCCACCACCGAGGTCAGGCTGACAGGCCTGTAGTTCCCTGCCACCTCCCTTGATCCCCCTTGTGGATAGGCACTATATGCGCCACCTTCCAGTCTTGGGGCACCCACCCTGTCCTCAGAGAGATGGTGAAAAGCTCTGCCAGGGGTTTTGCCAGGACATCTGCAAGTTCCTTCAGCACTCTGGGATGTAATTTATCCGGCCCCGGTGCTTTCTCCGTCTTAAGGGAGCTGAGGGCTTCCCTCACTCTCTCTGCTGTGATTTCCACTTCCGGTACCCCTTCTCCCTGCTTAGCCCTCCCCACCTGCCAGTGATGCCTCCCCTCCCCCAGACCTGCCCGATCGGTGAGGGTCCCCCTCCTCAGTATCTCTGTCTCCTCCCATGTGATGCAGCACCCCATTTCCCTGGTGAAAAGAGGTGAAGTACTCATTTAGTACCTCAGCCTGCTCCCCGGGTCTTGTGCCCATCTCTCCCTGATTTAATCCTGCTAATCTGCCCCTTCACCTTCGTTTTTCCCAATGTATCTAAAGAACCCTTGTTCCCTCCTAATTTCCCTGGCCAGGTTCTGCTCCTTCCTTGCCTTAGCTGCCCTCACCACTCTAGTGGCCCTTCTAGCCATCAGCTCGAACTCCCCTCGATCCCTTTCACTCCTTGAGCACTTGAATTGCTTATAGGCTGCTTTCCCACCACCTCCTGGACCTCCCTGGTCCACCAACAGGGTTTTTGGGCCCTACTGCATTTCGTCTTACTCTTGCACAGGTGCTGGTAGTATCCTGCACCCCTCTCTGATGATTTCCACCCACTATCAGCGTCCATGTCGGCCAATCCCATCCAAATGCTCCTTAAGGATCCTTCCCATTTCCTTAAAATCCGCCCCCCTGAAGTCGGTTACTTCCGTCTTTGTGCAGCCTTCTACCCCTCCTAGGTCCAGGCAGAACCAGACCGTGGCATGGTCACTCCCCGCCAATGAGTCCCTTACCTCCAGGCCCACAATCTGGTCACTGTCTGCCAGGACCACATCCAGTACCCGTGCCTCCCTGGTCGGTTCCCTCACCTGCTGAGTTAGGAACGCGTCTTGAAAGACATCCAACAACCTCTGTTCCCTGGTCACAGAGGATGTCATAGTCTCCCAATCTGTTCCTGGCATGTTTAAGTCCCCAACACCACCACGTTCCTCTGCCCAGTCTGCAGTGTCTCCTAACATCTGCCACCAGACTGTCCTCCAGCTCCTCCGCCAGGGCAGGGGTCTATACACCACCCTATTTTACCCTCTTGCCCCCCTTGTTATCAAGGTGACCCAAATCGCCTCCACGGTTCCCTCCGCCTCCTCTACTCCCCTATGCCAATGCAGTTTTTGACTATCATTGCTACCCTCCTCCCTTCCCTCCCCTGTCCTTCCTGAACATAGTGTATCCCTCCAGGTTCAGGTCCCAGTCATGTCTTGCAGTGGCCCAAGTCTCAGTGACCGCTGCCACATCCACTGCTCCTCAGTTAGCATCGCCTGGAGCTCAGGCATTTTATTGCCCAAGCTCCTGGCATTTAGCAGGACTACCTTCCACCCTTTCCTATAGTTCCATTTCCCTTTCGTGTTCCCATGGGTTCTGTTTCCCTGGTCTTCACTTTGCCAGTTGGCCTTTTTCTGCAATCCTCCTGGTCCCCAGGGGGTGGAGACAAGTCCTCCTTTATCGGCACCCCTTGACAGCCTTTCTCCCATCCCACCCCTTCACAAGTTTAAACCCCACTTTTCACCAATGAACCCCTCTATTTTCAACTTAGGATTCCTCCCTCCAAATTGAGATGCAGTCTATCTCTAGCATACAGCTCCTTATCCTCCCAGGTCTCCCCAATCCCCATCAACCCATACCCTCTGGCCTCACACCACCCCCTGAGCCACTGGTTTATCTCCCTAATTTTCCTTTGTGTTCCCCACTAGCCCTTGGCACTGGCAGGATTTCTGAGAAGGAAACTGTGCATCCTATGTCATGACAGACCCTGGCGAGCTCCCTGAATCTTGCCTGTATCTCTAGCTCGCTATTTCCCTCAATGTCATTTGTACCCAGGTGGACCAGTATGTCTGAGGAACCCCCACAATCCTTTGCCAGCTGATATACCTCGTGCTTAGCCCTGTGCACCGTTAGTCCAGGGAAGCATCTTGTTCTAACTGGCCAGGCTTCTCCCTCCCTATCCCATTTGATACCCCTGATCATAGAATCCCCCAGCAGGAGCACTCTGACCACTCCTTTTCCTCCATCCCCCCTCCATGTCCCTCATCCTTTCTACAGGCCCCTCCACCCAGCCGGCTCCGTGTTCCTCCCCCTTTCTGGGTGCCACATGCCACCCCCTCCTTATTTACCATGGCCACCCCCTCCCCTCCAATCCTATGCCTCTCCTCCTGAGTATCCTTCTGTTCCTTGCTAATTCCCCCCTCACTGCTCGCAACTGGTCCTTCTCCCCCATCTGCTAAACTAGCCTGGCTCATCCTCCCTTCCTTCCTGTCTCCATTTAGTTCCTCCTTTCTAGTCATGCTCCCCTGGTCTAAACCCTCAGCTCCCTTTACTGAATCCTCCTTGTACTTCTGGTCCTTCTCCTTTACCTTTCCTCCCAACTGGTCCTTCTCCTTGCGCTTTCCTCCCTCTTCCACCTGCCCCTCCTGCTCCGATTCACTGCTCCCCCCATTCTCCTGCATTCCAGGTCCCCCCCTGTTCTTCCTGCTATCTGGCCCCTGCCTCCTGCCTCCCACTCCACTCCCTTTCCATCTCTAACTACCCCTGTCATGGCTACATCACCCCTCATCCTTGAGCAGAAGAAGAGAGGTGAGCGGTTACTGAGTGTAAGGTCTGATCCACCTCCCGCCTTGCTTCCTTCTGTCCAGCCCTGGCCATCTGCCCTACTTCCCTGAGAATGTTGTCCCTCCGTCCCCCCTTTGTGAGGGCCCCCAGTTACCTGCCTGCTTCCTTGGTAGTGTCCTTTTGCACCCCCTCTGCCAGGTTCCCTATGTGACCCCTGAGTATTCTCCTGCACTCCTTTCCCTATGCCCCCACCCCCAGTGCTTGGTGCAACCCTGTGGGAGATTCCCAACCCCCTTCCCCCAGCTTTCTCCTAATCCCCGCAACCTCCTCCCTAAGCTGTGCTAGCTGGTAGCACACTGGGCAACCACCGAACTTCCAAGCCCAGTCCAGTATCATGGCTGCTCCACACCCTGTGCACCCCACCACCCTCCCAAAGATGCCGGCCCTAATGATGTGTGGTTCCATCCCCTTCCAAATAGGTTTCCTTGGGTGAGCCACCAGGTTCCCCCCTAGTCCAAGACACCCCTACTGCCTAATCAGGTCACCCACTAATCTTGCAGACAGTCCCACTGTACACCAGTAACCCTGTTACTAGGTGCAGTACAACATGTTAAACTTATAAGGGAAATGAACAACTCCGAAAGCTCCTCTCTCCCAGCCTTTAAATCCTACCCCCAGTGGCTAGAACTACATGAGCTGCACCTGCAGCCTTTTCCTCCAATTGCAGGGCAGGTGTTCCCCTATAAATTTGCAGACTTCTGGGGAGGGCCGGTCTTGGGCAGACACCTGACTCTACTATATGTTTTCCCTAGCGTCAAATGATGTATTTCCCACATGTTTGTTTACTGTGACAAAAAACTGTACTCTCTTTGCCATGTCTCTTTGATTGTTGTTCCTCATGTTGTATTCTCCCGGGTCATTCCTGAAAATAGGCATAATACTTGTCTAGTGTACTTACCCGGTAAACAAAAGCTAAATAAAATAAATGGATTAAACACAGAATAAGCCTTTAAACCCCTTCTGTAAAAGTAGAGTCAAAAAGTGTATAGTATGCATCCTTGTTATTACTAGATTGTGTTGGCTCTTCAAAAATTGTAATAAATCAAAGCGACCAATCAGGACCCTATTAGTCGACTGGTTGCTTTGATTACAATCACAACTGTAAGTGGTACAATGTATGGAAATATCGCCCCCATAGAACTCAATGGGGCGTGCACACGCAGCCTTCGTTTTGTGACATCACAAAACAGGGCTGTGTGGGCCAGTGTGGGGGCATGGCTTTGAGTCCAGAAAGTCGGTCCCTTTTTCCTCGGCTGTGGCAAAAACCTAATTTATGGAGAATATACATTTTTAGACAAAGAGAATTTCAATGAGGGATTTCGGCAGCAAACACCTGGCCAGGGTCAATTATCAACCACGCTGGGGGTAGCAGCTACTAGGAAGCTGCTCTTTAAGTTTGTGGCTCAGTTATGCTAAAGTCCTTTACTTCATCACCACAGTGTTTTCCTTCTGCTCTCAGTTCTTAACTGCCCTCAAGGATTCTGTCTCCGGAAAACTCCTTTAAGGACTTTCAAAGCTATTTATTCACCAAAACTTAGCACTTGCAAGTTTTTTTTTTTTTGTTGTTTTTTTTAAGTATGTGTGCCACATTCCTCGTTACCCTAACCGCTGCTGGTCACAGAACTATAGGCAGCAGCACTGCATACAGAACTTAATGGGATGTTTCCATTTTCCAGCAAAACAGTGTCAGTTGGTAGCAGGACTCTAATCTCATTATATTCCCATGTTTGCAACTGATATGAAGGGACATGTAACCCCGAAAGTGTGTGTAGTATAGCACCACTGTACAATTTTTTTTTTTTTTTTTTTTAAACTTGCCTGGGCCTCGACCTTCGGAGGGAGCTTTGTACCCCACCCAGACTTCTTCCACTAGATCCCTAATCTTGGGATCCTGGTTTCATTGTACTCAGGGACCAGGGTATTTATGCATTTTTACCCCAATTAGACCCCTCTCCCCCCAAGAGGATTCCGACGTGAAGGACATGCAGAAGCACGCCACCACGCGCCCATCAGCACCCTCCCTCTCCGATTCTGCAGAGCTATGCGCCCTATCACCCGCGCTTCCACTGGCGGTAGTGCTACGGGTGCTCTTGCCATCCGGTAGCCCACCCTCCCCTGGAAGAGAGCATCCATTGGGACACTCAATCCTCCTCCCCCCAGCCAACACCCAATGACCCAGGCTCATTCCCGAACCCAGGTCCGCAGCGCAAGGTGTGGCATCCAGTGTCTCAACCCTCAGCACCACTGGGTTGGCCACCACTGTACAAATGTGTTGGTCCAATTAAAAGTATCAAACTATCCGACTCTTGTTACCCCAAGGACCACCACAGCCACAATTTCTTTACTGTAACATTCCTAAGAAATTCAGATCATTCCATTCTTTATTACTATGTGTGCATGAAAACAGGCTCTTTGCCTCTTAAGCTTCATCTGTTCCTGCAGCTTCTGCTGCCCTGAAGTCATAATCCTCTGCTTGTTGCACCAAGGGAAAAGGCTGTGTCATAACTTTAAGCAGAGGAACACGATTCCATGGCAAGAATAAGCAAGATGACCAGATACATTCCAAGGAGAAAAAAATCCTGTTTTAATGAGAAACTCTCCACTGATACATAAAAAGAAAATGGAAGGTCCAGAAATACAGATGTGTGTAACTGGGTTCTGCTGATGCCAATTTCTTTTTTTTTTTTTTTTTTAACCAGAAATTAGAAAAATCACAATGAAGCCTGGACACACAGACTGTAGTACGGTGGGGAGAAGAGAGACGACCTTCAGCCTCACTGTTCAATTGTAACCAGCATCTGATCTCCATGGGCAATGTTACAAGGGAGTGGGACAAACATCTCTGCCATTCTATATTGCTGCAACCCCACCGAAGGGCTGATGACATATTGGGGACTCCAATATAAGTTGGGGTGGATTTACAGGATATTCTGCCTGCACTGCTCCCTTCTACAACTGCAGTCCATTCACCTAGGTACCCCCCTTGACCAGCAGATATAACATGCCTACTGCTAATGTACTTGCCCTGGGACCAGGGCTCTAGATAAGATTTTTTGGGATGAGTACCTGTACTCCTCATTTTGAAAGTGAGGTGAGTAAAACGAAATTCAGATGTGTACAAATGTCTTGCTAGAGTGGACCGAGGAGAACATTTATTTAAAAATGTCTTTTTCCTAGATAAGACTTTCAGGTGCCAACAATGCTCCAAATAATGTTGGCAGGTAGGAATTTACTCACCAGTTTTAAAACATAGTGAATAAAACAAAAGTGGGATGCATACAAGTGCTGTAAATCTGGCAAAAAAATGTTCCTTTGGAATCACCAGTTACGTTATGAAGCACTATTCTTTGGTGTGTGGAGTATTTACAAATGTTGGGCGAGTACTGGTACTCATTAAAAATTTTTCTTAAGAGTATTTCCTGAAATGAGGTGAGTAAAATAGGCTGGTACACACCTTATCTAGAGCCCTGCCTGGGACACCATGTATTGTATTTTATTTTATAATTTTTGACAGAGAAAGGCACACTGAGCTGAAGCTCCTTTACAGGTGCATCCCGGGAGCACAGAGAGGTTAATGACTTGCTCAGCATCACACTGTATGCAAAGTGGAGGCTGTGGGAATCAAAGCCAAGTCTCCTGGATGCACCAAGCTCATTCACTGCTCTAATCTCCAGGATATACCGGCAGGAACTAAAGCTATGCAAATCAGATACATGGGCACCAAGAATGTACCACAGAATACAAGACACTAGTACCACAGTCAAGGAGAATCCTGTACAAGTGTCTTCTTGGTGTCATCAAATATGGTATTATTTTACCACTGCATAATTTTAGTTTAACGTTATTCTACCCGGTGCTAAAATCTAATTTAATTCCTTAAAAAAAGGCAGTCGAGGCTGACTAATGGGCATGGGGCAGCACTATAAGCAACCACACACGTAACCCACATTAGAAAGCGAGCCCAGGACTTTAGCAATGAAGTGATTTGTGGCAGGGTGTTGCCAGCAGCAGCAGCAGTTCCTGGCTAAGGAGGGTTACAAGTTATGTCTGCTCACATAGCAAGTTTTGCAAGGAGTCAAGAGACTACCTACCTGGTAGGTTTCCTCTGCAGGGGCACTTTAAAGACATGACGTGCATGTGGTACCACGTGGGAGGGAGGGGTAAAATTTCCCCTGGGATATGCAGACATCCTTCACAATACGGATATAGTCATATACTGCCCACTCACCCATCATCAGGATGGAGGCAGGACAGCTTGACACAGCTCCACACCACATTCCAACAGGCCATGAGGGAAGGGGTGACCCAACCCAGAGTACCAAGTCAGGTGGGCAAGCCACGAAATACAAAGAGGTTGGCCAGCTGAGGTAGGACTGGGAGGTCACCAGTAGCAGTACCATGAAACCAAGAGTCAGCTGAAGCAAGAGGGAAGGCACTGGTCTCCAATGCCACAGCGGCACCTTCAGTAGGCCAAGAGAGCCTGCTACCTCTGCAGTACAGGGTATTAAATAAGCTGAAAAAATTGATTAGCAGTTTTGCGTGATAAAGTGCTAATCGACTCTGAAAATGCATAGCACTTGGTACAAACTGATTGGCAAATTTAAAAATGCTTAATATTTATTGCGTCTTGCCAGCTCGGTGGTGCTGAGGGTTGAGGCACTGGATGCCACACCGGCGACCCAGGTTCGGGAGCAAGCCCAGCGCCGGGGGGCAGCAGGGGAGGGAGAGGATTGAGCGTCCGGAAGACTGCTCTCCTCTCCCTGGGAGGGATCCAGGGCTTGCCAGCACAGTAGAGGCCCCAAGTGGAGACCGGGGGTACTACTAGCGCAGGAGCGAAATCAGGGGTGGAGCACAGCAGACACTATGGGCAGCCGTGCTGATGTCATTGCACGGCCGTGCTCTGGGGTAAATTTACAAGAAAATCCCCGGCTCGGGGATAGGCGAAGACGCCTCCTGTGTTCCCGGCCTCACTCCCCGTCGTTGGGCTCTCTCCCTCTCTCCAGCCCCCCCCCCCCGACTCGGCACATTAAATTGTAGATAGAACACCAGGGCGTAAGGCAGTCCCACCTCGGGGTTGGGGGCTCAGAGCCGGGGGATCCACCAGACTGGGTCGGCCTGGAAGAGCAGAGCTTCAGACAGGGAGGTAGAGCCGGAGCATGGGAGGTAGTTGGCGAGTGTTCCCCGAAGTCTGGTGTACAAACAGTCTACAAAAAAATATAAAAAAAAATAATATTTACTGTGTCTTGACTGGGTAAACCAAAATAAAAATGTCTTAACTGTTTAGCAGTCTTGTGCTATGCGATTCAGAAAATGGTTAGCAGTACCCTCTGATTTATGTAGCGTTTTGCTATGCCATACTAGCTATTTAATACCCTGCAGCATGTTGCTGCATGCAGCCAAAGCCGCTGTATGGGCCACAGCCATGCCAGAGGAGGAGGGAGGAACAAAAGGAGAAAAGTTTTGGGGGGGGGGGGGGAGACATCTGTTTAAATGACAGTCCCATTTCCCCTGGGTCCAGGTGCCCATCCTACTCCACAGAGTAGATGTCCCTGATGAGTAGATCTCCCCCTGGAGCCCCTGCTACGGAGGGGAGATCAGTGGGGAATGTCAATGGGGACAGGAACAGGGGGAAAAGTTTTGGGGTCAATGAACAAGAACAGGGTATATTATCCCTGATAAACATGGCCAGCGAGGAAAAGACCTATTGAGGAAAAAAATCCTCCACCGAAAGGCTAACCTAACAATTGAAGTAAGAGGAAATGGTGTGCTGCAGAAAGCTGTGCTAGTGCTAATCACAGACTGCCAGGTCCAAGTAGCCCTACAAAGAATCCACAGGTAGCACTCAGTCAGGAGATCAAAAAACAATTTTACTCAGAAAAATATAAACTGTATTGTGAGCTCTCACACACGGCCCCTGAAGAAGACCCCAGTGGATGAAGCGCCAGGGCTTTTACTTCAGAATATTTTTTGTGTGTAGGGGCTCACAACAAAGCTTAATTTATGCTACTTTACTGTGTAACAGTGTTTTTCATCTCCAGACTGAGCGCAGTGGATTCTTTGTACAACCTCACAATTAGCCATTTTCCATATATGGCATTCCCTTTTTACTACCTTAGTTGTTTGGACACTACATAATTCACTGTTACATAATGGAGAACGGCTTGCTCTCCTGCCACCATCTCAGGCTGAAAAGCATGGTTCCACCACTCCTTGGGCTAGATTCATAAACGTGAAAGTAGCAGTCAAACAAAGAAACCACTACCGCGTCTGCACTATCACAAGATTCAAGAAGCAACATGAGCATAGTAGTTGTGATTATGAATCACAAGATGCAGTTTTGCAAATAGTATATTAATACTCATGATGTTATTGGTTCGTTATCTGGACTGCAGAAGATGACATCACAGTCACTACTACATCTGTAGTAGTGCTAGCACCATGGGATTCATTATGGGCAAACAGCATACACTATCTGCCATGAAAGGCACAGTCACCCAGGGATGCACTATCTAGTGTAGTCTCTTGACTTGGGACCTGGAAGACAGGTTCAAATCCTGCTAGAGCCAAATTATCACTGTATGACCTTGGCAAATTTACTTCACCTCCCAGTGCTTCAGACCACCAGGCTGTGGAACTGCACTGAGGCATTAGCCACTGTAAACGATATGCTGCATCTCAGCTGGGCTACTCCAAACAATTTCTAACTAAAAAACAATTAAAAAGAAACCTCTAAATATCATTTCTCCTCTTCATGGGCTGCTTCCAGGCTGTAGACAGCTGTACAATTGCCATTTTATGGCACTACATCCTGGTGCAGTCCTGTGTTATTTAAAGGGTGCTTGGGAACCCCCTTATTTAGCACAACAGGAACAGTGTGCTATTTGCTTCCTGAATGTTGTGCCACAGTGTTCGGGGGGTGTGGCTGGTATTTATTTTATTTATTTAAAAGTTGATAACCGGGATAGGCACACTGAGTCAAAGCTCATTTCCAGGTGCAACCCGGGGTAGGGAAACAAGCATACAAAAAACAACCATGCTAGTGAAGGCAGCTACACTTGCAGCGGCTGTGTGTACAGCAGTGTCTCCATCCCCCATGAACTGCACCAAATGTGCATGTTTTGTTACTATACCTGCACTGCTAGCTGTGATTTTGTTGTCAGTAGCAGAGGTGTCCTGCACTATCATCCATCAGCTGAGGGACCCATGCAGTTAGCATGTGCTACTCCCAAAGCACTGGACTGGAGTGTTGTTGTATCCCTGCTAGCTGATGCTGCTTCCTGAATCAGGAGGTCTGAAGTAGCATGCATTTACTGTGTTATATTTCATGAATCTAGCCCCTTGTATGCAAAAGCGCACTGCAAGCCAATGCAGGGGTCAAAATTACATTTTGCAGCCATTAATCAGCAGGGCTAATGACTGGGAACATTCACTAGACCCACATGGTTATCCACTTGCCCAGTTGGTGTACTTACTGAAATGTTACCTTCTCCAGTTTAAGCCCCCATGAGTAAATGAAAATCATACTAACCTATTACAAAATCTACTAGCAGTTGGCTAGTGGGCCAGTCCCAATTTCGACCTCTGCAATGGGTTGACTGCACATATTTACATACAGTGAGAAACACAAAAACTTTTTTTGCCTGAGAGAAATGAAGCGCAAGTTGTTCTCAGTTATTGAGCAGTAAAATATGTGGCACTCTAATTGACTTCAGAAGCTGGGATCTCAACAGAAGCACTTGCCCCTTGGGGGTCTGGGACCCCAAAAAGGCAGTGGACCAAATTCTGTTAGCCCAGGAGCATTTTTTTTTGGGACACAATTATAGCAAGGTTGGGTGACAGACAGAGGTTGTGCTCTACTCATGAAGTGCCAACTGCACGTACAGCCAGCCTGCTGGCACATTAAGACGAAGTGTTCAAGAGTCCCCTGGGTGATAAAACCAGGGCTTGAACTAACCGGCTCTACGCCTATGTAGGACAACGGATTTTGAAATGGGACAGCTGATTTAAAATACTTACCTGTCCCTCGGACAGGCAGCTGCAGCATTAGGACCAGGGAGTACACTGCCCTGAAGCCACCAGTGTAATCAGGTTGGGAGAAACAGATGGATCTGGGAACCTAAAGACGTTCTTGTGCAAGTCACCCTGATTCTAACCCGACCATATGCGATTATCTTACTGCACCACCGGTGACAGTATCAGCCTGGCTTGGCAGGCAGGAGTCTGCCGAGGACAGGAATGATTAAAATTGCTCATTCACTTTTCCTTGTTGCATGGGCACGTTCCCGATCTTTAGGCAAAACTCAGTGCAAGGTGCGCTCACTTTATTCCAAGAGAAGTTCAAAAAGCTACCTACTGCCATTCCACCACAGACGAGGCACTGGTGGCAGAAAATGCTGAAGGCAAGGTAGGCCGAGTGTCCCTGTAAAGGCAAATGAAGGCAGGCAGTAGAGCATGAACTCCGGAGAGTGTGTGGTGGTCTGTTACACTGGGGGGGGAAGGAGACAGAGTGTGTGAAGCATTTAGAAGCCCTTTTCAGGGCCATCTCCGGCTTGAAAAAGGGGGGAGACAGAAACAAATGTACTGGACTACTGGCAGTAGCAGCAACCTATTGTAGGAGGAAAGTGTTATGGGGCACTGGTTGAGTGAATGCACAAGTAGAAAACCTTTTTCACGCTACATTTGGTTCAGTGCTAGGCAGGAGGCAGCATCAGAGTCACCGGTGAGACTGGGATGCAGACAATAAGTGATGCTAAGACAAGCAAGCTGATTTTGCGTCTTGTGTCACAAATGGGAAGAACAGGTGAAAAGCCATATGTGGTGACTGTTAGCTGCCCAGTCCCTGCCCATGCCAAGGGATCTGTTCTCTACATGGGCACTCCTGATGTCCAGGGTGGACCTTGGCCTCCCACACTCCTCCTCCTTGAATATATTCATAGCACCTCCTTCTCCTTGAATATATTCATCCCATGTACAAGCCGTCCCCCCCACGGAACCAAGATGGCAGACAGGGCTCAAAACAACAACCTACCCTGCCAATCAGACTGAAAGGAAGTGGAGAGACAGGCTCTGGGAATTAAAGCCTTTTCCAAATTTACCTAAATGTTGACTGGACAGGTACAAATTCTGAGAGACAGGTAAAAAAAAAAAAAAAAAAAAAAATTAAATTTACATTTCACCTGTCTCTTGTCCATTGGACTGCCCTCCCCAAAAAATATTTCTAGCCATGGATAAAACCTTGTTTTGAAATAAATAAAAAAGGCTGAACAACAGGTTAACCTTAGGGGAGGGTTTGTTAAATTCTGTGTAGCTGTTCCTTTAAAAAAGGTTAGCAGCACTTTTATGCCAAAGGGTTCGTAGCGTCTATGATACAGGCTATCACACCATGTAAATATAACAGACACCATTTTCATTTTGGAATACAATCATCAAGGTTGACATGTGTGTTAATACCCCCCCTTCCTTTGTGGGTCCCTCCCAGTAAACATCAGTTCAGCTGAAACCTAAAATAAAGAATTCAGTTCAGGGCTTCCTCTAAAGTCTAAACTGATGTTGCTTGGTTCTGGAATGGTTAAGTATTGTAATTAAAAAGGAACATTGGGGCAGGAAAAAAGCTGCATTAACATGGGATATGAGGTCGAAATAACCACCTGTCTGCCTGTCCCCAGACACCCAGTTTTTACCAGGGACAGCTGGTTTCATTTTTCTGCCTGTCCCTGGGACAAGCACCAAGAGAAAAAGCATTAATGGGCACCAAGACCCAGGAGATGCAGCCACCTGTAAGTTTGGGCTTTGAACGTCCCAACATCACAATGTCTTATATTGAGAGATGCTCATTCAACCCACGCAACATCCCATGATGGGCTGTTCTATGCAGTCTGTGGTTTCATCAAGTAGCAAAAACAAAAACAGTGCCACAGTTGGAGTAGACTGCAGATGTGTTCCTCGTCACCGTGCATGAGCAGCTGCCCATCTTCCTTTTACTTGCTGAACTTCAATTGTTTGTGTGCTGTTCCTGCAGCAGTTTTAGCAATACTAATTAAAAGCCCTTTTCAGGGCTGTCTGCTAACGAAGAGGGGCCTGGGTAAGGCTAATTAAAATCCCTTGTCAGGATTAGAAAACAGTATATGAAAGCACTTTCCAGGGCAGTCAATGCAGAGATGGGATGACTCGGTATTTAGAAATTAGGAGAGAAACTTAAAGGACTTAGATAACCACTTAAAACCCCCCTGTCAGGACAGGAGGGTCTCTAGAGACAGGAGATGGGGAGGCTGGGTAAAAGCTTTTGTCAGAGCTGGCCGTATGGCGCGGCGGCAGCACTACCACTCGTGATGCCAGCGACCAGAGTTGTGGGCTGACTGGGGAGAGGTGGAATGTGCATCCGGGGCGCTCTCCAGGGAGGAAGGTGTCACACCTGCTCTGACACTGCCACCTGTGGATACAGGGTGGCAGTGCAAGGGACAGCATTGTTTGGGGGGGTGCCATCAGACACTTAGCTGAAACATGTGTCAGCATGTCACCAGCCTGGAGGTTAGACCTTCCTGCCAGCTGCTTGGGAGAGGGGCACAAGGGGGAAACGAAGGGGAAATCCCCCAATGCCATGCCCTTTGATGGTCCACAGCTGGGTGGGGACAGAGGTATATCTGCCACCAGTGGCAGCAACGGAAAACAAAACTATGTTAAAAAAAACCTTTGCCAGGGTCTGACTAGTAGCGCATCTACGTAGGAGCATAGGAAGCTGACCTGCTTTTCAGGGCAGAGCAGAAGGGAGTTAAGCGTCCTTGTCGGGGCTACTATGGAGTATGAGCAGGAAGTAAATTAAAAGCTCTTATCAGGGTAGTGAACTGGCAGCACACTTACGTTCTTTTCAGGACCATGCATCAACCAGTGGGTAATATTTAGTGGCCCTTTTCAGGGCACCTTACAATGAGTACCCATCAGTTATCAAGCTCTTTTCAGGGCACTGTGCCAGCCAGGGGGCATATCTATAAGCTGGTATTTGGAAACAGATGTAGAATTAGTAAACAAAAATCAACAAGACAGGTAAAAATTCTGCGGGCAGTCAAAATAAATATTGCACCTGTCCCTTGGACAGCCACCCACAAAACTATTTCTAGCCCTGCATGGGATCTTAAGATGGAGAAAAACAGGACCACTTTAAAAAACACACCCATAAATACATACATTGGGGTTAACAAACAGACTTCGTGCATGACAACATTTGCATATAGAAAAAAAAATATGGAAACAACAGGGTTTATGTTCCCTTTAACTGACCAGTAAACTTGTTATTCTGAATTTTACTTTTAAAAATGAGCTCTCGCTTGCATGGATGCTTTAAAGATGTCTCAAGATTCTAAACTTGTACACATTATTAGCTCTGAACACTACACAGGAACACTAAGTATGTGCACAAGGTTAAGCTTTCAGGGATGTTATCTCAAACATCTTGCCACAGGATACCGTATCAAGACAAAGATTTTCATTTAGTTTGATTTTTGAAGGGAAAAAACTGACACCAAGACAAAGACTAAGCTCCAGAGCTTTACATTTTTTCCAAAATAATTATCCTATTTGTGCTACAGATCAATGCACACTTGAGAATAGGAGTATGCCGATATTGACAAGAAAATGTGACCTATGTGAAATTATGAAATAAAATGGCTACATTGTTCAGTTCATCATAATAAACCCTTTGTTTTCATAGAAAATTTATTCAAGGGTGTGCTTTCAAAGATATTGTGAACCCGATGCTTTTGCAACTCGAAGTGTTTCAAGCAGAGCCCTTGACCCCAGTATTGTTACAGCTACAGCCTCTGAGGCCCAGTACACATCATGCCTATATTGTTTAACAAGTACCCCATTCTTTCAAGTTTTTTCTAGGGAGAAAACATCGCAAACCCCCTTTAAACTTGCTTTTCAACAGTGATAATGTCCATGGTCCTAAAAATGCACAAAAAAATATTTTGCAAGCACTATAAAATCTTTTAATACATTTTGGCATGCAAAAATGGAAATCGATGTGAGAGACAAAATAATATGCATAAAACAAATTGTGGTATTTTTCCATCTTGCTCCCTCTCTTTTGAAACTGGGTCCAATTACTTTTAAGTACAGACATGCAGTTTTTAAACAAGTTAAGCAACATTTTTAGACAATACAGCTGAAGAAACCTACAGATTTTAATGTGACGTTCCGTAATGAAAGACTACGCTTTCCTATACACTGAATTGTTTGGAAACCTCCCTACTATAGACTTGATGCTTTAAAGGTGGGCTCCTGGGAGCAATACAGCCAGTTTGCAAACATGACTGCATCCGGATGCAAAAGGGAGCTACTGATACAGGATTTCAAAGCATGGAGGAAAAGACCCATGGGGGCGGGGCCAAAGGGGAATACTGATACCGGACCTTCACAATGCAGAAAAGATGTCAGGGCTGCAACAGCCACGCATGCAAATGTGGTTATCCAGCTATGCACAACCCATTTCAAAAAGCAAGACCCACACATGTGGTCAATTATGGCCAGTAGCACTGCTGCACATTACATGGATTCAGGGGTCCCATCTACAGGTCCTGATCCAAATCTCAACTCGAACACAGCCTGTACATGGAGCCCAAATCTATTTAAAGCGTAGGTTTGCATGAATGTCCATCCATGGAGGCTGTATGCAAACCATAAACCACCCAGGTACATACACAAACCCAGGCTATGGGGGATTCCCTCTCCCTAGCATTCCCTTAGAAAGGTATATGGTGGAAGCCCTTCTCCTCATTCCTGACCCCCCAATGGTTGATTGGGGGGGGGGAGAAGAATAGTAACTCCAAATAATCCATCTAGCCTAGTCACCCACACTTTGTTTTAAGGACCGAAAGATGGTAGAGAATGAGCAGGTTTATGACTGGAAGGGAGGGGCGGAGCAGTTGAGTCATCAATGATACTAAGCAAACTAACCAATCAGACCAATGAGCAGTGTCAGTGATGAAACTATGCTGTACCCTTGCTTGCTCCAGCCTCTCAAAAATTCTTATACCACACTGGGCGTGCTATGGAAAGGGGTGGTAGGACTGGAAACACATCTTGCGCTTTGACACCCCCTCCCCCCCACAAATCATGGCCTGGAGGGCATCAGGCAAAGAAATATTCTGGGGAATGGATGTAGGCTAGGCAAGATGGGGAATCAGACAATAGGTTTTGTTTAAACCCCATAGCCACCTGTCAGAGACCCCCCCCCTTTTTTTTTTTCATACAGGGGGCACAGATATTGCCCTGGAGTCCCTGTGCATCTATTAGGAAGGCTGTGCTAGTTACAAGGCCTGGCTCAGTGTTGCAGTTACAAAGCAAAGGATGTTCCAATACAGGCACTGACTGCAGCAACCAGTCATGGTACACTTGTGACTGCAAGAACGACCAGTGCAAAATGCTAGCTACTGCTAGTGACTAGGGCATTACCATGCACTAACCAAGTATGCATAGTCAATGATGGCAGAAAAAATTTTCTGTTGTTCCATCCAGTCTGCCCTAATAAAGAACCATTAAATGCTAACTTGGGGGGGGGGGGGGTGCACTGTAATGAAATCCCCGAATGGTGACCAAGTAACCGCTTAGTCTAATCATTGATCAACTGGCTAGACCCAAGACAATAAAATCGTATTAAATACAACGGTACCACAGTGAAATGCTTCGTTAGTTAGCTACCTGCCAGTTGTATCTGTGCATATATATTACAACCTGTAACCTCCCGATCTCCGAGTGCTTAAAATCACCTATACCAATATCACAAGTATGAAATAAAAAAAAAAGTAATCTGTTATAGCACAAAGCTGCGTGTCTACTTAAATTCCAACAGCTACCCCGTAGCTTGCTCATTTATAATGTACAGAGAACTCGGCTTCACGTTAATCCGCGTTCTAGTTACACGGGAAGGCGGCGCAGGAAAACAAATCTACAAGGCTAAATTTAGTGGGCGTGTGCAGTTAGTCTGAGCGCTCAAGCAATGACTATAAACTGGTGACAGAACTTCTAAGTATGCTGCTTTCATAACTTATCTTCTGAATATTTATCGATCTATGCAGCCCATTTATTACCGGCTTCCTCATATTTAAGCTGGACCCGTGACTCCCAAGCATGCGTGGCTTAACAATAATACGATATAATATGAAAAGCTAGACCCCCAACAGATTACACCCGGCTTTGGCCAGTGCAGCTCCATTAACGGTCCGATGAGTGTTTTCTCCCATTTTGCCTCCCTCGACTCTCCGACTACGCTTCTGTCTCTATGTATTGTCAGTCCCGCTCACTCCTCCCTCACCCTCCCCTCTCCGGCTGGGCCCACTCTATCGTTCTGTGGTGGATGCAAAAAAAAGGCCAAGAATCCCTCGGGCCTCTCCCCGCTACATTCTCACTCCAAGCATCCGCCTGCGCAGTTGTCTCCCGGGGGTAACCCCGCTGCCCTCCCCAGAAAGTGTTGCTAAGGTTTTCTCTTTAGGGCATCATAACTGAATCTCCCTCCTAGCTTCGCCTACCTTCGTTCGCCAGGTCCGCCATTTTACTTCCTCACTGACTCTCACAATGCGCTGCGCCGAGCATGCGCAGCTATTGTTAACCGGCCAGCGGGCGAAACACTGGTGCGCATGCGCACAGAGTCTGAAGTCGTTTAGGAGCGGGTATACCATAAGGCATACCATGTAACTAGACATAAGTTTTTTATTTTCGAGTTTTGCTGCGTGCGGACAAAATACACAGTAATACCGAAATTTTAGTTTCACGGAGTCAGATTACGGGCAACTGTTCACTGAGTTGTAGTGTTGCTGCTGGTTCAGATTCTGCCGAATCCGGTATATTAGAAGTCTACTTGCTAAAAATAAGTAGGGCCTTAGCAGCCATCCTGCCAGCCTTGGCTGGCGTCTCAGTTCTGGGTAGGCTTCATGCAGAGCTGCCAAATGGAGAGTTCCGACCCTTCTGTGTGAATCCTAGGCCCTAGTGCCTTAGATGAGCTCTTTTTTTCTCAATTATTTTTAAGGTACGACTAAATCCTTCTGTCCTTGTTGGGGGTCGGGTAAAATTTGAATAACATTTTTGGTCTGCTGTGTGGTGTCTTGACGGTCTTGGTTTTAATAACATGGACAGAAGGAACATTTGAGGCTCACACATAGAAACATAGAATTTGACGGCAGATAAGGACCGCTTGGCCCACCCAGTCTGCCCATTTCCCTACCTGATGGATAAGCTGCAGATCCTAGTTAACCAGCAGCCTACTTCTTCCTACCCCCAACCCCTAGAATTGCCTTATGACTGTCCCATGCATGCTTGAATTCCACCACTGTTTTTGACTCCACAACCTCCTCTGGAAGGCTGTTCCATACATCCACAACCCTCTCTGTGAAAAAATACTTCCTTAAATTACCTCTGAGCCGCCCCCCTTCTATCTTCAAATTGTGCCCCCTTGTTCTTGCACACCTCTTTTTTTGTGCTGGGTATTTGTGTGCCCGTTTGTTTACTGGTCTTTTGAACATATAAATATAATAAAATGGTTATATTAAATGCACGCTGAAAATAGAGTTAAAAATCTGCGTTTCGACCTTAGGTCTTCTTCAGGAAATATCTAAAAGAGAAAAAAAACAAAGTGTAGAGGGGAGGTAAAATAAGAGAGAGATATATATGTGGGGAAAGACGACGGGAGGCTCTGGGAAAATAAGTGATAAATGGTAAGATTAAGAGAGAATCTGTAAAACAAAAAGGTGATGGGAAAGATAAAGCATAATGGGAGTGAAAGAGCTAGGGAAGTTCCCAGGTGGGGACTAATCAACAGGACCTAGTAAGAAGGCTGAAAGGTGACAAATGTGTGGGAAGGAGACAGAGATGAAGACTTATAGTGAAAATGAAAAATAAATGAGTACAAAAACAAATAGACTTTAGGGGAAAAAAAAGGGGATGGCTGAAAGATGTTGGTGGAAAATAAGTCTATCATTTAAACCAGAGGGCTGCTGGGAGCCAAGACGGATGATCAGCTTGGCTTCCATGTTTTTCCTATGGTCAGGACCCCAGAAGCCCCGCTGAAGGTTTCAAAAGATTATTAGTAGAGGAAACGTATCTCGGAGCCAAATGAACAAGGATGGAATTTCAAACAGAAACCTTTAGGAATAATACCCAGGTGGCAGCATTTGGAAAGAAACTGTTAAGTCACTGCAGTGTTTTAAAAAAATATATTTTTTTTTTCTTGGGTATACAGATCTGCATTTTGCAACTCTCATACTAATTTGTATAGTATTGTACACTTAATAAATGCAGTTTGAGATGTCTGAAGACAGTAGTAGTGGAAAAAACAGCAAGTGTTCTTATGCTGTGATATCGAGTGGAACTGGGAATGTGGCAGGGGTGTTTTTTGCTGAGGGAGGTGATGCAGAGGCTTCTTTCCAGAAAACAGGAAAGGAAGATGGAGTAGCTCTGAACAGTGGTGTGACAGATGTAGAGCATCTTCCGTCACTGGGTAAGATACACAAGTCGGTGCAGAGGTCGGGCAACTTAACTTCTGGAGGAGGATGCACTGGTGAACCTGTTTCTGAGGAGCAGGAGGTGCATGTTGTCAAGAGGTTGAAGAAGCAGACAATTGCAACCTGAACTGGGTGTGTCACCTACGCTACTCACGGACTACCGAAGCACATCAAGCATGCAGAGTCCAGTACCATGCCTAATGTGCCACCACCTACGTGTCACAAGCTGAAGGAAGAGCTTGACCCTGTACCAGTTGTTGATCTGGAGGAGGTCGCTCATGCGGAAGAGCATGCTGCAGAAAAGGAAGAGGAACAAACTTCTGAAACTGCAACAGAATCTGATGATGGTGATACCAAGTATATTCCTCCTGATTTACCATCAGACCTTGATGAGGATGATGATGAAAAGGAGCAAGATACTATTGGTCAGAAGAAGAAGAGTGAAAGGAAACCTGCTGCTGCACCATAGAAAGCAGATGGGAAGAAGACTTCCAAAGGTAGGTCAACTTCCCAAAAAAGAAAAGGTTATGTTGGGTCTTCTGTTGGGGATGGAGATGGTGAGATTCCTGTAGAATCCCTGGAGCCTACACGGCGATTGTGAAGAGAGTCGGACCAGCCAGATTGCGTAGCGTAAAAGGCTACAGGAATCACACGCCGCCTTCCGCTGAAAACTTAGGTGCAGCGTCACGCCTACGTAGCGAAACACGTGTGCCAAGTGCCCCAGCCATCGGGAATACGTGAACTCGGCTTAACATCACAAAACACAGATACCATAATAAATAATCATGAAAAAGAGTAATAAAAAGCAAACACACACAGTAGGAGAATTAATCAATGAACGTAAGCTTTCATCGGGGGGCTGTGCCACCCGCACCCCCCTTCCCCTTCAAGCTCTGTCAATCCTTACATCCTTCACACAACAAATTAATGTCATGTTTCATTGGGGGGCTGTGCCCCCACAAAACTAAACGTGAATATTCACGCAGAATACGCTCATGTAGCACGTGGCTACAATAATGTGACGTATGATCTGTGTCAGTTACGCAGTAGGCATAGCTCCTCTGCTGGTCCGACTCTCTTCACAATCACCGCCTACACCAGCTAAAAAAACAAAAGGATCTGGCATCTGGGCATATTTTGACATTTGTCCAAACGACATCAAATATGCCCAGTGTTTGTTGTGTTGGGTTAAAATAAGCAGGGGTCGTCCACCAGCTCTTGGCACTTCTGGTCTGCACACACACACACACGTACCAATCATCATCGTAAGTGGGCTGCAATGACGGGGGTCCATAGAGAGACAAGCCAGGAACAGCAGAGTAGGGTTGGTCAGTATTTCCGGCCTGTCCAGAGCCATTCACCATTGGTTCCACTTATAAGGTCCTCTCAGTCTGAGAGATGCCACTTCCCTCCAGGCAGCAGTTGACTGCAGCAATGTGCGGAACAGACAAGTAACTTTGCAGCCGGGCATTCCAAGGCAAAGGAGATAAACAGGGCAGTGGTTGAGTTGCTGGTTGAAAACTTACTGCCCATCTCCTTCGTCTCTAGTCCATCATTCCGCAGATTGATGCATGCGGTAGAGCCTCGGTACTTTGTGCCCGCAAGGCATTTCTTTACTCGGGTTGCCTTGCCTGAGCTTTACCAGAGTGTATGTGCCGAGGTTTGCCACAGCCTGCGGCAGTCTACCATCCCACATGTTCATCTCGCCACCAATATGTGGACAGGTGGTTGGGTCAGTTATTATATGGCAGTAATAGCACACTGGTCGTGCTTCAGCTGTGGCACAGAAGAAAAAAGGCCTGAAGGTGTTGTCACTGGCATCAAGTCTGCTGCATGCCGATATCATGCAGCTCTTTGTGTTGCTGGGTTCGATAACACCCATACATCTAAAAACTTGTTGGCAAAGCTGGATAGGGTCATCAATAAATGGCTGACAAGTAATGGTTTGGAGGCTGGGATTGTTGTGATAATACTACAAACACCTATGTCACAAAATGTGGAAGCACAGGGGCAGCACAGTGGCGGAGCTTTACTCATTCTGCACCAGGAAGGAGAAAGGATCGGCCAGACGGTTCCTGCCAGTGAGGATTTATGATCCCTTCCCCTTAAACAGAAATGGGAAAATTATACTGTCGATTTTAACTCCTGTTTGGGTAAGCTACCTATAAGGGGGGGTTTCAGGAATGTACTGAATTTCGTGCTCTTTAATTATAATTATAGGTGACTGTTGAATACTTGTGAAATTTCTTCAGTCGGCAGTTATCCTAATGGCGCCATATGTGTGCCACTGTGAAATATGATTTTGTATTCCAGTGCTTCTACGGGAAATTGTGTATTCAGTAATGCTGTTGGCTGGGTGTGACTGTTCAGTATCAATAATACTGTGGTTGCACTCTTTGTGTGTCTTGCAGTGGCATTACGAGTTTGCTTGTGCTTGTAAAACCCTGCATACTTTGTATACAGCATTGCCCACATGAATAATCTGCTAAAGGACAATAAAAATATGCTGTCTAAAAGGTGAATATTTGAATTGGTTTTGGTAGTACGCCTATGAATAAATTTTATTAATCACAATTTTGGTGTGTTTTTTTATAACAGTGCTGGGTCTGCAAGGTAGAGCATTTTTTAATGTCATCTACTACATTGCTAAAGCTATGCATTTCGACCAAAGTACAAAATCAGTGTTGTACGGTTTGATTTTATTTAGTCTTTTTAAATTTCTTGTTCTGCAAACAACATTACAGTCAGCTGCAGTGGTGAGTGACCGCCATACCTTTTTCACTGTAATTGTTAATATTATGCTATGTAAGCCCATAAAACTATTAATGCATGTTTTATATTCTCTTTCTGTCCCAGCTATGTCACCACCAGTCACCACTTCCTCCAGCAACCCAGTCTCTGTTTCCAGCTTAGGACCCATCCCCAACGCTTACAGCAGCCAGCCATCAGCCAGCCTCCTCCAGCAACCCATTCTCTGATTCCAGCATAGGACCCATCACCAACGTCTACGACAGCCAGCCAGCAGCCATCCTCCTCCAGCAGCCCAGTCTCTAATTCCAGCTTAGGATCCATCACCAACTTTTACAACAGCCAGCCAGTAGCAGATCTTTTCCACCAAACCAGTCTCTGTTTCCAGTGTAGGACCCGTCACCAACGTTTATGACAGCCACCCAGCAGCCAGCCTTCTCCAACAATCTGGTCTGTAGTTCCAACTTGGGACTAGTCACCAATTTTCACAATAGCCAGCCACAGTCAGCCTCCTCCAGCATTCCAGTCTTTAGTTCCAGCATAGAACCTATTACCAACTTTTACGACAGTAAGCCAGGAGTCAGTCTCCTCCAGTAATCCGGTCTCTGGTTCTAGCATAAGACCTGTCATCAACTTTTACAATAGCCAGCAAACAGCCAGCCTCCTCCAGCAACCCAGTCTCTGGTTCCAGCATAGGACTCATCGACTTTAATGACCAGCAGCCAACCTCCAGCAGCCGGGTCTTTGGTTTCAGCATAGGAACCATCACCCTCTTTGTACCACAACCAGCCAGCTTCCTCCAGCAACCAGGTCTCTGGTTCCAGTGTTGTATCTGTCACCAAATTTTACACTAGCCTGCAGCCAATCTCCAGCAACTGTGCCTTTGGTTCCAGCATAAGACCCACCACTAACTTTTACAACAGGCAAGCAGCAGCCATTCTTCTCCAGAAAAGCAGTCTCAGGTTCTAGCATAACTCTCATCACTAACTTCTACAACAGTCAGCCAGCAGCCAACATCCTCCAAAAACCCAGTCTCTGGTTCCGACATAGAGACCACCACCATAAAGACAGCCAAACAGAACTGACCTCCAGCAGCACGGTCTCCAGTACCAGCACAGAGCCCATCACCATAAAGATAGCCAGCCAAAAAATGGATGGGGAAATTGTTTAACCAGGAAAGGCACACTAAGCTGAAGCTTGTTTCCAGGTGCAACCTGGGAGCACAAGGAAGTTAAGTGACTTGCTCAGGGTCACACAGTATGCAAGTGGGGGCTGTGGGATTCAATCTCAGGTTTGCAGCTCAGAATCTTAATCCACTGCGCTATACTGCCTCCAGAACTTAGCTCTAACAACCCTGCTTCCAGTACCAAGGTGCAGACCGTTACCATAATGACAGCCAGCCAAACAGAACTTTCCTCCATCAACATGGTCTCCAGTTCCAGTGTGGAGACCTTCACCATAAAAACAGCCAGCCAAACAGAACTTGCCTCCAGCAACACAATCTCAAGTACCAGCATAGTGCCCATCACCATTAAGACAGCCAAACAACAGAATGGTCTCCAGTACCAGTCTAGGCTGTCGCCATAAAGACCTGCAACCAAACAGAACTTTTCCTCCAGCAACATAGTGTCTAGTACCAGCATAGCGATCACTGCCATAAAGACAGTCTGCCAGACAGAACTTTTCTACAGCAACATGGGCTCCAGTACCAGCATGGAGACTGTTAGAAAGACAGACAGCCACGCAGCGGCAGGGTCTCCAGTACTAAAGTAGTGGTCACCATAAGCACGTCCAGTTAAACAGTTTTCTTCCAGCCACCCAGTTTCCAGAACCAGCCTAGAGACTGTCACCATAAAGACAGCCAGCTAAACAGAACATCTTCAGCAACATAGTCTCCAATACCAGCATAGAGACTGTTCAACAGCAGCAGCAAGCATCACCGAGTCCACCAGCAACAGTTTCCTTTCCAGTCTCCTCTTGTGACATGCCATAATGGCATTAAATTCAAGCAAGTCCCCGGCATCAACACAACCTCCTTCAGCGACACAGTCTGTAGTACTAGTATAGATACTCTTCAGCAGCAGCACTAAGCACCACCAAGTCCTCCAACAGCAGGGTCTCTCATCAGGGCCTTTCTTCATTCCCGGCAGTGGTGAATGCCTCAATCAGGACTCCTCAACAAAAATTCTCACTAATTACTGTTTCCCTCCGCGGGATCATCCCAGTTCTCCACATGCTGCTGACATACTGCCTTCACTAAAAACGTCTTTTTTTTTTTTTTTTGTCCTGTTGTATCTCCCTTTCCTACAGATATAATTATTGACAATGTCAACCAAAAACAAGGCTCTAACGTTGCTTCCTCGAGTGGCATAGCATGATGCCATCAAATGCAGCAAATCTCCAGCATTGACACAACCTCCTTCAGCAACATGGTCTCCAGTGCCAACGTAAATCCAGTTCTACAACACCTAGCATCACCAAGTCCTCAAGCAGTAGTGTCTCTTGAGGACCATTCTTTGCTGCGATGTTGAGTTTCGCACTTGGCATCCCTTAACAGAAATTCTTAATTATTAGGGTTTCCCTCCACAGAATCATCCCGGAACTTCAATATGACCACCTAGTGCCACTTCACTAAAACTGTCTTTTCTTTTCCCTGTGCATCTCCCTGTCCTGTAGGTATAACCATTGACAGCAGCGACCAAAAACAAGACTCCTCGACTGCGTCCTTTAATTACAAAGCATAACAGCATTAAATACAAGCAAATCCCTGGCATCAACACGACTTCCTCCAGCAACACCGTCTCCACTGCCTGTGCAGAGCCAGTTCAGCAAGGGCACTAAGTACCACCAAGGCCTGCGGCAACAGCAAATCTCTTCAGGGCCTTTCTTCGTCTGCTGTGATGGTGAGTGTCGCAAAGTGGGGTTCTTTGACAGAAATTCTTAAGTACGATTTCCTTCAACAGGATTGTCACCCTCCCCCCCCGTATCCATGCTCTTACACCACCATTACCATGTACAGCAGATAATGAGAGAATATTATCAGAAGCTATGCAAAGCTGACCTGGAAGCTTCCCCTTTCTGGATGAGTTAATTTCTGTCCTCTCTGAAACTTCCCTCTGTCTTAGGGCCAGATTGCCTCCCTCTTATGCCTATTTCTATGGAGGAAATAGAGTCTGTACTTAAGAACTTTAAGACAGAAAAATCCCTGGACCTTAAGGGGTATCTTATGGAATATATAAAACAAAATTAAACTCTCCTCCCATCTCCCCTTAAAGTATATCAGTCCAGCGAGGGGACCCCCTTCCCAATCCTGGAGGTTTGCAACTATCTCAACCCTCCCCAAACCAGGAAAGGACCATACCCACCCAGCATGCTGTGAACTGATCTCAATTTTAAATGAACATGATCACTAAACGGTGGAAAGGGGCCAAGCGGTGGACATCCTTTACCTGGACTTCAGCAGGGCCTTTGACTCTGTACCCCACAAGAGGCTGATCAGAAAGTTGGTGGATCTAGGAGTTAGTGAGAAGTTGACCATGTGTGTGGAAAACTGGCTGAGGGGCAGGGCTCAGATCATGGTGGTGAGAGGTGAGCTCTCCCACAGCACAGAGGTCACCATTGGGGTCCCACAGGGCTCAGTGCTCAGACTGGTTCTGTTCAGTATCTTCATCAGTGATATTGGAGATAGCATTCGGCACAAAAGCTGCCTATTCACGGGTGACATCAAGCTCTGTGGAAGGGTGGACTGAGCAGAAGGGATGCAAGACCTAAGGGAAGATCTGGAAAAGCTAGAGAGGTGGTCTGGGATTTGGCAACTTGGCTTCAGTGCAAAGACATGCAAGGTTATGCACATTGGAGCCAAGAAGCCAAAGACTTAGTACAGCCTGGGCAGGATCTAGGTATCTGCATCCATCTGTATCTGCATTGGTGACCTGATACTCTCCACGCACTGTAGGAAAGCAGCAGCAAAGGTAAATAAAATGTTGGGCTGCATTGTGAGGGGGATCAGCAGCAGGCAGGAGGAGGTAATACTGCCCTCGTATATGTCATTAGTGAGGTCACATCTGGGATACAGTGCACAGTACTGGTGCCACACCTTAGAATGGACATAAACCTGCTGGAGAACATCCAGAGGAGGGCAACTAAGATGATCATTGGCCAGCAGGGTAGGACTTATGAGGAGAGGTTGGAGACCTTGAACGTATATTCCCTAGAGGGGAGAGAGACGGGACATGATTGAGATGTTCAGGTGTTTGAAAGGAATAAATAGGGTGGACAAGGAGGATCTCTTCAGACTTAGTGGGAATCGAAAGACAAGGGGACACAGTCTCAAGTTGGAAGTGGAGGTTTAGGAGAGAGGGTAGGGGCACTTCTTCATGGAGCAGGTGGTGGTGGGTTGGAATGGGCTTCCCAAGGAGGTGACTTCATTAAAAATGGTAGGCAGCTTCAAGAGAGGGTGGGGTAGAGTTAAGGGGACAGTAAGAGTCAAGAGAGGGGCAGACAGAGGGGAAGAGGGGGTAGGGTCAGCAACTGATGCCAAAGACCTTGCAGTACAAGTAGACTCAGTTGACCTAATGGCCTTATTCTGCTGGCTTAGTTGTATGTTCGTATGTTGATGTTGAAATATTTATGGCTATCTGGGGGCCCAACAGGACCCCTTCTCCCATTGATATTGGACGGGGACCATGTAGGCTTTGTTAGATGACAGCAGGCATACGACAGTGTCTCTCGCATGTTGGTTTTTTTCCGAATATACCTCAGCACACTCGATTCCCCTGGTCCTCACCAGCCTCAATATGGAGACGGCAGTTACTAGGTCTGTTAGCCCTTTCTGTGGCAGGTGCTTCTGACTTCCAGCTTCCCAGAGGAATGGGTCAAGTTACTGAACTCTTTTTGCCTCACTTATTCCTTTCGTCACACTAACTCCCACCTTTCTTCCCTTTTCCTCTTCTCATCCCACTCCTCGCTATCCTACTCTTTTCTACACCCTTGCTCGCCCCACTCCATTATTCCATTCTTCACTATTCTTTATTCCTTGTCTCTCTATTTCTCCCCCTTCCCCTTCCTCGCACAATTCTGCCTACTTAGTTCCCCCTCTTTTCTGTGTGTTTGCTCTCCTACCCTACCTTATTTTATGACATCATCTGCTGTAGTGACTGGTAATTTCTCTCAGTCTGTTGTTTTAATCATGCTTGATTTCTATTTTTGCTGAGTCATTTTTATCATTGTATATATTGTGTAAATTGAATTTATGGTTCTTTCTACTTGTAACTCCCTTTCCACAGGATGCTACTGGAAATGAGCCTTCAGGCTCAGTATGTCTTTCCCAGTAAAATTATTGTAAATAACTAAATAAATTGAGGGACTATATCATTCAGCACAAGCTTGTGTCAAAGTTAACATCTGCCTGTCAAAATCTTATCACACTGGAATGAAGTACTAGACATGGTTGCCTCTATCCTTTTTTCTTTTCATTTTATGTATCGAACCCCTGGCCATGGCTATTAGAGACCATCTATAAAAGGCATCCCGACTGCATGGTGGAACAAATCAGTTTGTGAGGTGTTGGTCAATTTGGCCACTAGCTTTCAAAATCTGGTAGCCAAACCAATATTTATAGTGGCCATCCTTTTTAAAGGCTCAAAAATCACTTTGTAGGCAGGTAGCCAAGTTGGCCAATAACTTTCAAAATCTGGTAGCCCAAACCAGTTTAAGTAGCCATCGGCCACCTGGCTACCTGATTTGTCCCACCCTGCTCGATTGGTAGATGGGAGTATAAAATAGTGTTATTCGCTGATATTTTGCTAACTTTGCTTTCTCCAGAGAGCTTCCTCCCTCAAATGTGGGACCTTTTGGCACAATTTGAGTCTCTCTCAGGGGATTATCTAAATACACTAAAGATTAAGGTTCTCTCTTCCAGCTATACCCCATCAACAAGGCTTTGGTCACTCTTCCCATTCTGATGAACCGGGAGCACAATGAAGTACCTAGGTATAACAAAACACCAAGGGTATTTAAAACTGCTGAATTATGAACCGATTACTAATACAATACAACATGATTTACAGCTCTGGTCACACACTTTTAAACTGTATAGAGATGATTCGTTGGAACATATAACCCCAACTATTGTATTTTTTACAAACTTTGCCTCTATTTCCATCAAAAGTATATCACCAGTATTGGGATAAATACATTTCTCAATTTATCTAGGAAGGAAGGCATTCAAAAGTTAAAGTCTCTATAATGCAGCTACTGAAAGACAAAGGGGGTGTGAACCTCCCCAGCCTATACCAGTATGCCACCATCTCCCACTTACAGCTAGTTTGTACTGTACATGGAGTGCAAAGGCATTAAACCCCCATTGAAAGCATATAGAATTTATCATCAGCAACCTTTTTCCTATTGAAAAATATCTGAATGCCACCCCCTTCCCCTGAGTATCTCCCTTTCTCAAACTTTCTAACATGTACCCAGGTAACCATAAGAGTCTGGCATAAAGTCATTCAGGCATCATCCCTGGCAGCAGTCTGACTGTGGCTCACGACCCTTCCGTATATCAGGGACTGTCTCCCTGAACAGATTGGATGCATCTTTAACATGCTGGAGCTGTGAGGGCCTGTCTAATAAGCGTCAGCTACTAGACAGTCACAGTTTTATACCTTTCGCTTCACTGCAGCAGCGCTATTTACTTCCAGCCACCGACCATTTTCAGTACTTACAGCTCCGTACTTTCGTGACCCACACATTTGGGGACCAGTTGCTGATTCCAGAAAAGCCTTTACAGTTTTTTGCTACTCTGTCAGGGGCACACGTGGGAAGTCTATGGCAGCATCTTACAGAGCATAAAGCCTGCAGGACCTCAGAATGGCTTCCACCGAGCATATTCTCTCCAAATGGAGCACTGAACTGGTAACCAATCATTCAGTGGTGGTATGGGTGAAGTATGTACTGTTATGTGTTAAAGGTCAAATGCTTTGTTTTTTTCATGTTCTTAATAAAAGCTTGAATTCATGTCCCTGTGTAATGATCAGTGTTTCCTGAAAATGTCATGCTGTTTGTTGTTGTGGTTGTCTTTAAATCAACAATTGTTTAATGTGCTCTGCAGTAACTGAAAATGGTGAAGGTGTTTCTGTCCCTTTCAGTGAGGCCTTCAGAGCGATTACATCATTTTGGCCTAGCCTGCTGCTTCAGCAGTTAAGCCCCTGACTGACTGAGAAATCAGTTTGTCTACATCACAGCTGTGAGTTCGTACTCATCAAAACATTGCATTGTTTGCTGACAATATAACACAGGTTTGTTTAATGCATATAAACAAAATCTAAATTATGTTAATTCATAGAAATAGTTTGTCTTTGATGTAGCGTTCATAATTGGGTTCATGCGAGAACAACTTTTTTTTATATGTCAGATTGACAAACGGGTGTCTGCCATACTCTGCTATTTTAGGAACATGTACTGTATGAACTCACAGATTTCAGTTCTTTGAGCAGCAGTATTAGGTAATTGGGAAGTGGTTATCAAAATTCTTTTTTTTTTTTTGCTTGGAAGCATATAACCATAGTTCTGGTTTCCACATCTGTAAATATATATATATATTTTTTAGCGATCTTAAGTGTTTTACAGATCTAACATTTATTTCCATTGTTGTGGAGCCACAGTAATAATGGCTGCTGCCTAATTTGCAGCTAAGCTCCCCCCTTATGTCACGTCATGTCTTTTGTTTAGTTCCGTGGGACTTTGTGCTGCACATTGTCTCTGTCCCTGTGTAGTACTGCAAGTCATGCTCTTGTGCAGTTGGTAGCAGAGGGTTCCAATTTAGCAGTGCATGGGTGGGAGGAATGTAAACAAAAACAAAGGAAAACAGAGCAAATTATGGAGTGATAATACAGTGAAAACAAGAACGATTACCAGGTAAGTGCTCAACAGAGCACAGGAAACAAACTGTTGCAAAAGATCCGATTTCTTTTTTTGTCTAGTACTGCTGCTTTAACTGCTGAAGCAGCAGGCTAGGCCAAAATGATGTCATCGCTCTGCAGGCCTCACTGATAGGCAGAGTCATAACCTCCACCAGCTGATATCTGAGTCTACAAGAGTGACACCATCTCTTAAATCCTCTACCCTCATTGACTGGGTACTGGTCAACTGTCTAGATCATGTACCTACAGCTGGCATTTTGGCTGATGCACTCTCCGACCATTCCTGAGTCTTCTGCATATGGAGCCCTGAGGCTGCCCCCAGCACTGTGTCACCTTCACCAGTTTTGCTAACCTTGATGCAGAGGCCTTCTTAAATGATGTCTCCAATATTAGGTGGTCTAGAATTTATTGTTCCTGTGAAGTTGAGTCTGCACTAAGAATCTTCCTTGATGAATTCCTGGCATTTCAGTGCAAGCATGCCCCTAAGGTAACCTGGAGGGTCACGGGAAAATGGACAAGATGGCTGCACAAAGACCTACTGGCTAATCTGCAAGCAAGGGACAAACTCTGGAATAATTTCAAATTATCAGGGCTTTAAGCTGATTATACTGCCTACAGAGCACTTCAGAACTCCTGCAAAAAACAGGTCAGAGCAGCAAAGAGTGCCTACTGCAAAGATTTACTACTAAGCTCTGTTGGTGACCCTAGGAAATGTTGGGTCCATGTCAAGTCTTGGGGCTTTTTTTTCAATAGAATGTTTTCTGATCTGTCTCAGTGTACCTCCTCCTTCCAGTCACCTCAAACAGCCTCAGTCTTCTCAGACTCCTCAGACAGCTACCCTCGACTCTCCTACCTATCAGCAGTCTTAACAATCCCCCGTTCCTTTTCAAGGCTATTTCGTGACTTGAGGTCTTAAAGCTTTTGCAAACTGTCTGTGACAGTACCAGTTCTGGCTCAGATACTCGAACCTCGGCTTCTGAAGCTAGTGGCACCTTTTATTGCCTCCCCTATGGCTAAAATCTGCATGTTGTCTCTCTCTCTCTCTCTCTCTCTTGCAGCCAAGTCCCTGAACTTTGGAAAATAACCCGTGTAACGCCTGTCTTTAAAAAAAGGTGATCCTAAAGAGATCACAAATTACAGGTCCATAGCCATTCTTTCAGTATTGAGTAAAATTCTAGAAAAAACTAGTTGCAACTCAAACCATTGACTACCTAACACATTATAGCCTGCTCTTTGGACACTCAACATGGGTTTCGGAAAGGTCATAGTACCTCCACAGCTCTTCTAAAATTTACCACTGACACTTTCACAAGCGTGGATGCTGGACAACTGACTGGGGCAGTTTTTATAGACCTCACAAAGGCCTTTGATCTCGTTGATTACCCCCTGCTCCTATCTACTCTTCGTAATCTAGGATTCTTTCCCCCGTTGTTGACTGGTACAGAAGTTACCTATTAAACAAGACTCATATTGTAAAATTTAACTTCTCCTTATCGAATAGTGCTATTATTCACATTGGAGTACCTCAGGGCTCCATCCTGGGACCCCCCTCTTTTCTTACTTTTTATTAATAATATAGCAGAGGTTATACATTTATGCTCTTCTATTCTTTATGCAGATGACCTCGTACTCTATACGTGCTCAAGCAATGGGGCCAGCTTAAGTGCATCCCTTTCCTCTGATGTCGCTAGCGGGCAGAACTAGCTGTCCATAAGCCCATAAGCTTGTACTCAATGCTAAGAAAACGCAAACCATGCTATTTGGATCTGCCCACAACAAGCTCAGGGCATGTCAGACGTCACTGGTTATACAAGACTCGGGTGGTGCACAAATAGAGTGTGTTACATCTTTCAAGTACCTGGGTGTTCTTCTGGACCAATTCCTGGACTACAATCTTCATATACAGTCTGCCTGTAAAGCGGTGAATGCTAAACTTGGGGTCGCTTATAAGACTAGCTTTATGCTAACTCCCACTGCTAAGCTGGCCATTGCCAGAGGTACCCTTCTCCCTGCCTTCACATATGGTACTCCTACCTATGCTGCTGCACTTAAAACCACACTACATAAACAGGGATGTAACATATAATAATATCTGTCGATACGCCTCCTCGTCACACTCTGCTTTAGCACCACTGCATACTTTATAGAGACCGCGGCTGTCTTTCCCCATCTGCCTGCCGCAATTACTCTCTTGGCTCCCTGATTGACTCAGAAATCAGACGCCCTCAGCACTCGTCATGATGCTTGTACCTCAAACATCCTCCTATGGCTTAAGATTGGTTGACAAGTCCCTACTTACTGTGCCTAGATGCAACTCAACTAAAAGCTGTCAAGCCTTTCATCACTCCTAAGCTGTGGAACTCCCTTCCCCTTGCACTTCGGCAGGTAGTTTCCCATAACAGCTTTAAAAGGGAGCCGCACCATCATCTGTCCCAAGCCGACACTTGTACCTGCTTTGATCCAACGTAAACCTCCAGCAACCTTATTGTTACCTCCTGCACACTCCCCAAGCATATCTCAACCTGGCCTAATCATGTCTCCCCTTGTAGTATTTAGAGCCCTGTGTCTCACTGCTGTGACAACCCCTAACATATATTTCTGCCCACCCTGTGGTGCGATTTGTTTTCCACTTGCAGTGTTAATTATCTTCTCTAACTTTTTGTAATTTCTAATATGTCATGTTATGGTATGTTATTTGACTGCATATGTAATTGCTGATATCATGTTATGCTTTGTTGGCTGTATGTATCCCTCCAACTGACTCTGACCTATGCTTTATGTAATATTTCTGTACTCATGCTATATACTTTGTCTATGATTGTTTGTACTCTCCTGGGTTGTGCCTGAAAATAGTTATTTCATGGCTAGCGCACCTACCCGGTAAACAAAAACTAAATAAATAGGGACAGAAACACCTTCACTGTTTACAGTTACTGCAGCGCACATTAACAAATGCTGATTTAAAGAAAACCACAAAACCAAACAGTATGAAATTTTCAGGAAACACTAATCATGACACCGAGACATGATTGTATCATCACTAAAAATTATACCTTCTTTTCAATGATTATTGTACTATACTGTTTGATATACTGAGTTCTGAGATGTCTGTACATTTTTGCTTGAGTGCCTTATAGATTGATTGTTTTTTTTTTCTTGAACTGCTTATTGTTTTGTATTTTATGTTCTCTTACTACCCTGTTTTTTTTACTGTAACTGTATTTTATTTGTACTCTCCTGGGTCGTGCCTGAAAATAGACATTTTCTAAGTCTACTGCACTTACCCAGTTACCAAAAACTAATAAATAAATTCAAGTGAATTCAAGCTTTTATTAAAAATATGAAAAAATTATGCATTTCATCTTTAAGGTCACATCAGCTAGGCCGACCCAGTGGCACTGAGGGTTGAGGTGCTGGACACCACACCTTGCATCACGCTGGCAACCCGGGTTCAGGAGCGGACTCGGGCACAGGGGTTGGCAGGGGGAAGAGAGGATTAAGCGTCCAGAGGACTGCTCTCCTGGTGAGGGATCCCAGGGATTCCCTGCTATGTAGCAGCTCCCAGTGTAGACAACAAGCACTAAACGCCTACAGGGACTTGCAAGGGGGAGGTGACAGCAGACGTCTGCAGGAAGGGGCAGGAACGTGCCCTCCACATGGTGACGTCATTGCACATTCACACCTCGGGAGGAGGACACGGCGGAAAAAACCCTGGCCATTGGGGAGGCGACGGCAGGACTCGAGCACCCAGTCCACACACCCAGCGCTGGCCCTGACCCGGCTTGACTCTCCGTGGTCCCTGCCTCCCGTATAGGGCTGGCAGGAGAGGGAGGGACACAGTGGGTCTCCGCCAGAGAGATACCTCGGCAGTCATCGAAGGAGGGGAAAAATATAATTGAAAAAAAAAAGTCACATCTGTTCCCTGTCTTAGAAAATTTGCATAGAAGTGCAGATTCATAATTTGTCAAACTCCTGTAGTTCAGGCTAAATTCATGGGTCCCCAGTGAGGCAAATGTTATGTGGCACCTTGGACACCGATCAGCTATACATCTTTTGGAAATATCCCTGCTTGAAAACATATTGGGAAGGCCAATATCTGAAGGCTGTGCTTGGAATCAGTTTGGTTACCCCAGCCCTGGTTCTACTTACTGTCCCAGAACCAGGCATTTTCTATGGGTAAAACTTTGAAGTTGCTCCATATTCTCACAACAGTTGCAAAAAAGGTCATAACTCAGCTTTGGCTCAGTGATAAGACCCCTACCAGGGAAATGTGGTACCATTTGATTTCCTGTGTATATCATTTGGTACGATAAACTTTTGTGTTCAGTGATGCGCAACAAGCTTTAAATCACCTGTGGCAAAGATGGACTAGTTATTAAGTGGACAAAGACCCTTCTTTTGTACCTTAGGCCAGATTGGTCTAGACCCTTCTTTTACAGGATACTAATGGTAACAGCACCAGATAATCCACTTTACCAGTAGAACTCTTTGATAGTTGACCTGTGGAACAAAATGCTCAAAATACACATTGTTTCTGGCATTGTTGGTTTTAATATTGTTTTGCTTCTTTACCCTTTATTCCTTTGTATGATGGTATGTTGTGTACTATCTGTGCTCCTTCACTAAAAATGTATTTTTTTTGTCCCCCTGTGTCTCCTTTTCCTGCAGGTAACCATTGATAGCAGCAACCAAAAACTAGGCTCCTTCTTGCCTCCTTCAGTGACAAAGCATGACAACAGGAACACAACCTCCTCCAGCAACACAGTCTCCAGTACCGGCATAGATCCTGTTCAACAACAGCACCAAGCGCCACCAAATGCACTAGCAACAGGGTCTGTCATCATGGCCTTGCTTCAGCTGCTGCACTAGTGAGTGTCTCAGTCAGGTTGCCGCAACAAAAATTCTTATTTTAATTATTGTTTCCCTCCACGGGATTGTTGCAGATTTCCAGTTTACTGACCTAGTGCCCCTTCACTAAAGCTGTCTTTGTGTCCCCTTGTGTCTTCCTTTCTTGCAGGTATAATTGACAGTGGCAACCAAAAAACATGCTCCTACTCTTCCAGCAACATGATCTCCAGTACCAGCCTAGATCGAGTTCAACAGCAGCACCAAGCTCCAGCAGATCACTGCACCTTCCCTCACGTCCGATGCACATCTACTCCAGTTCTCTACTCCATATTCACAAACACAGCTGTCAGCTACAAGTCTTCCTTCGTGTTATCAGATCAGAGTTTGAGTACAATGTTGTCAAAAGAATGCACACTGGAGGTGCCTTCAGCTGCTGCCAGGGTCGTCTTCTAAATAATATTCGTAGGTGCTGCTTTTGTTTCTATGCATTATTCAAAGATGACCCCGGCTACAGAATGTGCATCATTCAAACCATGAAAAAACAGGTACAGAAATTTATGTTTGTTCAACTAGAACAGACTTGGGGAGGAAAGATGAGATAGGTAACTGTGGATAAGGTAAGTACTAAATTAAGGTGTGTGTATAGTTTTTATGACTATGTATGTGCGTAACACTTATTTTTCTGTCGTTATCTTTATTTCTATATTGCTGCTAACACTTGGATTTTTACATTAGTGTAACCTCTAGGTGGCGCTATCCCAAGGGCTACTACCTCTGCCTGTATGGCTACTGACAGGTTAAGGGGCCTAGGTCCAATGGCGGGTGCCTCCACCCAGAGGTCAGGGTTGGTAGTGGTTAAACTATCTCATGTACAGCCCTCTGGGACACTGTGACCCCTCTTTGTTCCCACTAGTGACCCACGCAGTACGTTGGAGTTACCTCCCCAGTACGTCACATATGCACACTTCTTACACATACAGTAACCACTTACCCTCCGGACTGATTCTTGCAACACGTCTCTGAGGACCCCCTGTAAAACAAGGTTGGATAATACACTCAGCCACAATGCAATGCTTATTTCACATGTACTGACACCACAGACAGAACATAGTTCAATAACAACAAATCTGATTTATTAGAGGGGGCAGTAACAAGGAGGGGGCAATCAGGTTGATTTGGTTTAGAAATATTCGATTCACAGTACTGTGCATGCATACAGGGTCCAAAAAGTCACACTCTGGGTACCCAGGATGGGGGGGGGTTAGTCAGGTCCGTTGCCCAGGGTTGGCTGGCTGGTGCAGATGGATGGGGCCCTGTAGGAAGAAAATATATGCACAACACACACTTGTAATTCGGAGCCAGGTGGCTCAGTCCATAGAAAGAAAACACAAAGAAATCAGTTGACACACTTTGATTAAATGAGTGGTGCAGGGAGCTACCCCGATTTGTACTCACAATACCCCAAGCAGAGAACCTGATGGAAGTGGTTGCTCTGGATTGCCAGAAGAGTAGAGCAAGGAGTCGAGGCCCTCGTGGCAGGGCACAACTGCTTTGGATAGCAAGCGGATTCAGTCCGATTAAATTGAGTTCAGCTTCCAGCTTCAACTCACCACTCACAGTAAAAGGGGAAATGGAATCGCGATCCCCCACAAGCACTAGACACATTTATATGTGAAGGAAATTACTATACCAGGCAGCTGCTTCTCGATCCCGATCACAAACAATGCAAATTACCCGGGAGCACGCACAGCATCAGCAGTCCCCGACAGGCCGATCGCACTTCAGCAAATCTTCGGTCTTCTACGGGCAAGCCTGGTTTTCACACTTCTGGTTCTCCTTTCTCCTCACAAAACTCGGATTCAGTCCGAACTGGCACTCATAACGGCTGTAGGCTGACTTTAGGGCCTCCCATGCGCTTCCCGAGCGACTTACATGCTGCAGCAGAAGCAGGGCTCCTTCTCTCTTCACTGTCACTACCGATCTGGGCTTGCCAGCCACAATGCCGGGCATTTCCTTTGAGTTCCTCCCAGTTCGGTTGGCTGGTTCGGCTGTCACTCACAATAGGACTCCCTCTGTTGGTGCAAATAGGCGCCAAGGTCCAAACTGCATTTCCCAGAGGCACTGGCCATACAGTACATAGGTGGCTGGCTCCACAATGAGAATCCAAGTTCTGATTTGCCAGCAGACTCCATTTTAACAATCCCCTCTTCACACTGATTGGTCCATTCAACAGTTCAGTACCAGAATGGAAGGCTAAGCAAAAACAGTCCAGACTGCAAAGAAAAGCAGGTTAGACAAACTGTATTTTCATTATTACTCTAAACAGTTCCTAACAAACTAGTTACATCTTTCAAAAGTGCTCCCTCTGCACTTTTAGCGATGGCAAAAATGGATCGATTTGGCAGTAGCTCAAGTAGGGAAACACACAGACCTCCATCCAAATTAATTATGTCTGCAGGCAGACAGCTTCTGAAGAGACAGTACGTGGAGGCTCAAAAAAACACTCACAGCGCCTACATTTAAGCGCCATTACGCCGGACACCAACTAGGCAAGGAGCACTTAGGCAAGCTCCTGGAAGGCTTTTAGGAACGCCCATTTGCAGGGGGGTTACACCAGGATTTTGGAATATGATAAAGATAGTGACTCGAGATCAAATCGGAATTGGATTTTCTCAAATCCAAAAGGGACTATTCGGATTTTGGAAAATCACCACCACTGTACAGCTTGTATGCATGTTATTTTGTACAACTTACAAAATGTACACATAGGTCTTCACCATGAGAAGTCTGTAACAAGCAACGTATTTAGGGGATACATTCACTTTTATCATCTTGACGTGAACTTTGTCAAATTTTGTGAGGTGATATAACCCACAGCTATGACACCACCCACTCCACCTGTTCTAAGGAGACCACCTTGTATTAAATAGAAGTCTGAAAAAATGAATGTAACGACCTCCTCCTTACAGTGGAGGGAGGTGGTGGTTACTGATTGTGGCCAGAAGATGGAAGGGTGCCTCGGCACCACCTTCTTGGAGACAAGCTGCAGAAAATAACTTAATGGCAGACTGGATGGACTTCAGGGAACGGATTTGCAAACAGCCATGACTGCCACAAGCCCTGGGCACATCAAAGATATGGCACACTGGGCTTGTGGCAATCTAAAGGGATCCTCTATCCCTGTGGCAATTTGATACAAGCTAAACCATTTTTTTGTGGTCTAGCTTGCATCAGTACCGGGGACCAGTTTCATGGAGCTTGCGCACGAGATGTGGCACAAGCTGCCATAAAGCAGGTAAGCTCTCATAACTGCGCCCAAGATTGTAAAATCTGGCACAGTTGCGGCAAATGGGTATGGCACACAAAAAGGGTATGAGGCAGGGCTTGATGCAATCCTTTCACCAGTCTTTAAAAATCCGGCCCCAAGTCTTTTTTTTTGCTGTCACCTTCCATATTGCCTTTATTTATTGTCATTTTCTATACTTCTAGTTCCCTCTCTCTCTCTCTCCCGCTCTGAAACTAGCTTACTGTTCGCCTTCTTTTATCCCCGATGTCAGCTGAGTTTCTACCTGTTTACTTAATTTGCTTGGACACTGTATATTACCTGCTGCTTGTGTCTCTGCTGATGTTTCTGACCTATTGTTGAGGATATTGCTACCTCGCTCCGTATTTGTACTATATACTGTATATATCTTGTATAATTGCGCACCTTGTTTGCTGTATCTTGCACTGTGTACCTGTATTTATTATTTGTCCACATCATGTTTGTTAGCCTGACTGTACTGGATTCTGCACTTGCTCGTGTATGATTCACTGCTGTTGTTTACTGTATTTGCCATTGTTTGTGCCAGTCTCTATCCCGGGCCATGCCTGAAAAAGGTAATTGGACCAGTGCACCAACCTGGTCCACAAATGAATGAATGAATGAATAATTAAATAAATATAGCCATGTGATAATGTCCGTAGCAATAGGTGTGGTGATGTCATAAATTGAGGATTAAGATGTTGTTGCAGGAGTACACAGATTAAGTGTAAGGGCAACAATCCTATTTTAATGAAAACATCTTCAGTAATTAAAAATGAAAGGTGCTGTTATGCACATTTGGGGGGAATTTTATGTAAAGGAGTTCTGTGTATGACAACAGTATTTTTTTTGTGGAATCTGGGAAATCTATTTAAGCATTGATAATGTAACAGTCGTGGGACTCATGAGAACTTGCTTATAGCCTGAAAAGGGAAACTGGAACATTTAGAATTTCAAAAAACAAATGTACCCGTTGGGGGGGGGGGGTGAGGACAAAACTCTAGAGAGGGAGTATATTCCATCCCAAAATACAGCAGGAGGTTGAGTAGCACTGACTAAAACTGGCAGCTTCCTAGGGGTGTTAAGAACCACTGCATGTACTGTATGAAATTTTTGGGCAGCAAGTATTTTCACACTGACAGCTAAGTTTATATGTGCTGCAGTGCAGTTAGCATTAAAGCAGCTGTCATTTGGATGATAATATCTGTTTGTAATGAAATGTCTCTGCAATTAAAAAAATCTTTCTATAGACAGCACTTAGACTCTCATACTTGTTTCAAGGAAAAGAACTTGACAGCTTCATCACTTGGCCAGCACCACCTTGCAGTTAGTAACTGTGAACTTAAAGGTAAACAGGAAACAGTGCAACCTTGACATGGCTATGATATTTTGTGACAGGAATGTTAAACTTCATTATGGTGTGTTGTAAAATACGATCCGGCAGAATCCCATGTCCTGAATAGTTGAACCCTTGTCACATGGAGGTTGTTAGCCTTGCTTACACGCTGTCTCGGAATTAGGTTAATTATATTACGGGGTGAAAAAGGTCATGATGCACATCCCCCCCCCAAAAGAGAAAATGAAATTTATACTTACCATCACTTTCTTTTCTTCTTGGCCTTTTAAGATGTGTCGGATATGGAAGTACAGGCGAGTAGTTCCAGCCATCATCTTATTTTTTTCCAGCTAGGCTAATAGTAAAACTGAGCACTGTGGGTAATGGAGGAGCAGAGCCATCAGCCAGCCCTGTCAATCTAAACTCATTGTTACATTATTCCAGCAGAAGCCCTAATGGTTGGAATTATCCATTCATACTTCCATGTCCACTTCCGTGAGACATCTTCTGGAACCTCAAAGGAAGTAAATCACGTTCTTCCTCTTACCTAAAGAGAAGAATAAAGATTACCTAAAGAACAAACACAAAAAAAAGTGCCTGACAAAACCATTTTATAAGTGGACTTCCACACTCTAGAGGTGGGGTAACGTAATATAAACCACACTCATCATATATTATTCCTTAATCTGTTCTAGAGTAATTATTCCTCTTATTTCTGCCCCAGACGTTAAAGAAACACATGAGCCAGCCCGCTGGTGCAGGGGCAGGTTGTCTGCCAGTGACCCAGGTTTGGGAACAGACCAGGGATGCCGGGGGGGTCAGCTGGGGGAGAAGGATTGAGCGTCCGACTGCTCTGCTCTGGGGGGGAAGGTGTGGAGTGCTTGGCACGATACGGACACCTAGCAGAGGCCAGGTGTACTGATCACGCTGACACCAATGTAGTTCAGGGGGCGCGGCAGATGCTGGACGTCATTGCATGTCCCTGCTCCCGCATACCAGGGGGGAAAAAGAAGCTGCCAGCCACCCTTAGTGAAGCCCACCTCAGCTTCTATCAGCTCCCAGGCCTGGCCCCTCGACCTATCCCAAAGTCTGCGGCACTGCGGGGGTATGGTGCTGCAACCCTGCCCTGAGGGGTAAGCCAGGGGGTATCGAGGGGTCCAAGGCTAATGTGGGAGTGGAAGCAGGGGTCCGTGAACGGGTGGACGCTTTAGGAAGGCTGGAGGCAGCAAAAAGTGTAATAAAAAATAAACACATGAAAAAGGATCAACTAGCTAAACAAAAGGAGCCCCCCCAGAGGACCTTCCCAGAAAAAAAAAACAATAGCTCTCCCAGAAAAGGCCACACTAAAGCTTTGTGAACCTACGACCCACATGGATGAGAGGAGACAGAGTGTCCCGTTTTTCCAGGGAATGGATCCATGCCTCTCCTGACAGATGGATCAGAGAGAGCATTGAAGAAAAGAGCACTTAATTGAGTTCAGTGGCTTACCACTACCTCGGCCTCACATCACTCCGTTATCTCATCCCTCCAGCCCCCATTCAGAGGATTTATTTGTTTATTGGTAATGAGATCAGGTGACTGAGACATAAGTAAATTTTTTCAACCATGACTAGATCAAAGGGAGAAAACCACCCAGTAGTGCTAGTACGTAACTATACGCAAGTCTACAAAAAGTAGAAAAGTACAGAATTTAGGATTACAAGGCTAGGCAGTGCTAGACTTCATAGCGGATTTCCAGCAGATAGAGGTGGTCACGCTAGTACCACAGTAAGAACACAATCTTGAATTGTACTCATTCTGTTGTAGAGTTCCCAGACAAATGGGAGGATTCAGGCCTGTGGTAGACTTCAGGGCTGTCAACCAGTTTGTCACAGAAAAGACCCTCAGAGTGGAATTGCTGCGTTGTCCATTATCTCGTAGGTTTAACCAGGAGAACATAGTTAGACGTACAGGATGTATGACATAGCTTCTCCGTCAGCATGGCCAAAAGTTCTCTGATCCCCGCTTAGTGTTAGCTTTACACTAGTCAGGGACTTGTTTACTGAACAGAACAGAAGCATCAGAGTTTTCTATAATGACTCAACCAACTCCATTGTATTGTGGGCCATGATCTGCATAAGTCTAACATAGTCAAGACTCCTGAGGCAATGTGCATCACCTTCAGGACATCCAGACCAACCAGCAGTGATTTCCAAGGTGCATGTGGCGGCAAAAGTTACATGCACCATGGTCAGGTTACTTGCACTGGTGGTCAAAATGATAAAAATTGAGAAAAGATAGCTTATTCATGAATCGTTACATATGAAAATGAATGCAATACTGTTCTACAACATATCAGTGTCTTCATCACTTTCCCTGGCCTTTTCATCTTTTCTGGCACCACAAGGTACTGTTTGAGGTGTCCTTGTTCTCTTTCCTGCTAAACAGCACCTAGCTATGGCATTATCTGGCAGGTACATAGACACTGTGTCACTGCTCAGACTAATTGCCATTAAAGCTGACACAGTTTCTGGTCTCAGGTTTGCCCTCCAGTCATGTTTTATCCGTGACATTAACGAGAAACCTCTTTCACATTCTGCAGTAGAAGATGGAATGAGAAGAAATATTTTCAGCAGTGAAAGAATGTCTTTAAAGTCATCCCTTTCTTCAGAAAGAACTCTAGCCCACATACAAGTGGAATCTAAAGGTGGATGGTAAGCTGCATTTAGGGTCTGGACATATGATTTTAGTTCTGATCACTGCAAGACTGCTAAAACAGCACTGTACCTCTTTGATTCCAGAATGTCACTGTAGTGAGAAAATAATTACTTGACTTCTGTGTCTCCATACTCTACCAGGGAATCAGAGTTAGGCCAGTTAAACAGGTTGAAAATTCCCATTTCAGTAATGACATGGTCATTCACAAATTCAGAGAAACGATTCTCCGTTTGATTTAGGGTGGTGTCCAGCACTTTCTTCACAACAGCCACAGTACAGCTCTTTGCAGTGTTTGCATCCTCGTCAGGATCTGATCGTCTTGCTGAACTAGGTGAACCAAGCTCCACACCTTTGTAATGCTGCTTATCATCCATGAGACTGATCCCTGTGTCAAGGCAATCAATAGTCTCTGAATCTCTGAGAGATTTGAGTTTTGTCATGAAAGAAAGAACTTTAGCTTGCACTGAGTCTACTGTTAAGTTATTTTGCTGGAATGTTTGCGTTAGTCTGGACATGACTGCTACAGGTATGTAGAATTCTAGGAAGTCGATGAAGTACAATATCCTCGGCGATTATATCTGCTTCAGGATTGCAGTGGCCTTTTCTCTTTCATCCCCTGTGCCATTTACTGACACATCCTCCAGGTGTGTAACAATTGCTGGGTAATTTGTCTGCAACACTTTCACAGCACGCTGGTGGTGTGGCAGCCACCTTGTTCCTCCAGTATTTACAGGACGTAGTACCCGGATGCCCAGTGCCTCCCTCGCAGCTTGTAAGCCAGTCCAGGTTAAAGCAGAGTGCTTATAGAAGCTATATTGTAAGGATAGCAAATCCTCTACTGTGGAGTACAGTGGTGTCCCTTTTATCACATTTTCAGTGACCAGCTCAAGTCTATGTGCACAGCAGTGCACAACTTTTAAAAGTTTGGCCTCCTCCTTCAGTCTTGTGACTTCTCCAGTTTTATTGCCCATCATGACTGATGCCCCATTAAAGCAGCAAGCCACTAATTTATTTTTCCAGTCTTGTATTTGGAGATCATTTTCTATTGTATTTCTTAAAGTTAATGTTATACTTTCTGCATCTGCCTTGTGTAGAGGTTTAAGTGCCACAAATTTACTGATAGGGATGCCCTTTTCCAAGATGTGGACATATACTACCTCCTCTGAATGGAAAAAAAATCTTGAGACTTCACCAGTGATATTATATTTTCCATTTTATCTCTGTAAAAATATTCTGTGAATACTCTTGTTTGTTTATCGTTACAGTAGGTTTCACTGACTGACACCCCATTCGCGTGTAACAAGTTTATTTAGTCTTTTAGATCAGTAAACGGTCGTGCCTTTTTAGCAAGAAAAAAAGTAATTCTAAAAAGAACCCTCATGTGCTCAAATTCTTTTTCTTCCATTCTTTGGACAATCTTTATTAATGACTGTTCTGCAGGGGTTAGACTGAGAGCAAAAAATGCTTTTCTGGATGCTTCATGTAAATCTGATGACTCATGAAATTCGACGTTTGCTTCTCTAAAAGATGAACACCCATCCCTGAAAGAATTATTTTTTCCTGATGTATCAAATGGTTTGCACCATTCACATTTCATGATGTTCAGTTCACTGTCGTATTTAAGCCATTTACAATTCTGTTTCCAAGAGTCCACAAATCGATATGCTTTTTTTCTTTTTTCAGGGCGGCTCTCCACATTTGGTGCAGTAGGAGACAGAGAAGGTTGAGGAGGAGGCATTGGGCTTGAGCTGCTCTGTTTGACTTGGGCACAGTCAGAATCAGAAATAGGGCTAGGAGGACGAATGTGCGAAGAAGGCAGGACTATTATGCATGCAGGTTCATATTTAGATTTAGATTCCATTACTGACACATTCACATTGAAAGTACTAGTACTGGGGATGTCTGCTGCATGACTGGCATCAATCTGAGACAGCTAGACTCCAGACTGACCACTGCCACCACCACCACCAGGCTGAGACGCACAAGATTGCATTTGGACATCCGTTACAGGAACAGCTGCAGCACAACTGCTGGCATTTCACCACTTGTTTTGATTAACTTGTAGTGAAAAAGAGTATTAACTGGTTTGAGTAAAACTTTCTTAGGTGGCATGGTCATCTAATAGTGAGCTTGCCTTTTGCCTTCTTATGTAACAGAAATGTCAATAAAAAGTGCTCTGCCAAGTCAAAAAAGTGTCTGTATTTTTTAATATCACCTAATTTGCTAAATACTTAAATGGATCCCTCAGAGCAGGCAGGTGAGTGATGGCACTCAAATAAGTTAAGTTCAGACAGTAACCTGAGAGTAACGCAGGAAAATTAGGTTAATTAAATTCCTTAAAGCCAGGCCCGCCAAGCCAACTAGTTAGTCTGCAAGGCCAAGATAAGGCGACTGCTGAAGTTCCAGTTAGGGATTTATTTATCCCAACAAAACTGGTAACTACTCCAATCAAAACTAGAGAGATAGACTGTCTGTATTTCAGTTCAATAACTTGTCTGAGGATTGAGTGTATTCACACACGCAGTCACTAACTCCAACCAGAACTAGAGGGAGAGAGACTCCGAAAGTCTGTATTTCAGTTCAGTAACTTGTCTGAGGACTGAGTGAGTGTATCACACTAACTCCGACCAAAACTAGAGAGGGAGATAGACTCTGAGAGTCTATATTTCAGTTAAGTAACTTGTCTGAGAAGTGAGTGTATCACACCAACTACGACCAAAACTAGAGAGGGAGATAGACTCTGAGTCTGTATTTCAGTTCAGTAACTTGTCCGAGGACTGAGTGTATTAACACACTCACACTAACTCCGACCAAAACTAGAGAGAGAGATACATAGAAACATAGACTTTGACGGCAGATAACGACCGCTAGGCCCATCTAGTCTGCCCATTTCCCTACCTACAGGATAGGCCGCAGATCCTAGTTAACCAACAGCCTATTTCTTCCTACTGAGTGTGTATTTCAGTTCAGTAACTTGTCTGAGGTCTGACTGTATTCATCACACACTCACAAGCACTCAGTAGGAGGACTGAGGGATGGGTGCTAGGCTAATGCTCTACACACACTGTATTTAGACTGTAGCAGTAGACTCAGTGGTTAGTTCAGGGGGAAAATTTTTTTTTCCCCCTTAAATGTTGTCAAATGTCACAGACAAAAGTTTTACTGAAGACGAGGCTGAGCTGAGTGTAGCCAAGCTAGCTAGCTGTATGTAATTCTTAAATTACATTATTGATGAAAGTATGTTATGTATAAGATAAAGGTGAAATAAAGCCCTTGTGGGTCATAATGTCGCATGCTTAATAGCGTACGACATTATGGCTAAACGGCTACAGCTGTACGCGGTATTGCACCAGCAGCGCTCTCCCAGGCAGAGGATATGACCTTTGCTGGGAGTGGATTCTGACAAGCAGCTGCTGTGGCTTAGAGGACTGAGCCACAGCAGCAGGAACCCAGGCGCTGTGTCTGGGACCGGGTTTGATTCCTGGTCCCAGAAACTTTTAACACTTTTGTGTGCTCCCTGAGTTGCCCCTCCCCTGCCGGAGTTTAGAATCTTATTGAAGGGTCCGGGGCAGAGCCCCACAGAAAAAGACATGCCTCATGGCAGAAATCGCGACGTATTGGCAGCGCAATTGTGCCATGAGACATAATGTCTTGCAACATGATGACCCCATGCCAAACAAAGCTTGCTGACAACATCACACGCACAAATTGGCAGCCAGACTAGGTAGGTGAACCAGGGCAAGCATAGCCGGCCAAAGGTGGTGATTATTTATTTGCTGTCAAATTCTACGTTAAAATTTTCTTTTTTATATAGGCAGCAAACCTCACTCACAATCAGTGTCAGTGTCAGTGGCTCAGTAGGTAGCACACTCGCCTCTGAAGCCGGGAGATCAGAGGGCCGTGGGTTCAGTTCCCACATCTGGCACTTGGGTTAATATCCCAATACTGACACTGTAGTGCAGCATGAGAGGGGTGCTGCACTTCTGAGGTGGCGTCTTTCGGATGAGACGTTAAACCGAGGTCCCATCTGCCTGGATTGGTGGTAGTTCAGGTGGATGTTAAAGATCCCATGGCACTTATCGAAAAGAGTAGGGGAATTTTCCCGGTGTCCTGGCCAAATTTCCCTCATTCACTAAAAATACCACCAACAGCTTAATCTGGTTCAAATTCAGTTGCTCACCATCTGTATCCCCCCTCTCCCCGGTCGCCCCTGAAAAAGGGACTTCTAGGCCCAGTGGGCTTACCGGGTCAACAAAATTCAACAACAACAACAACAATGCCTTTTCTAAATGATTTATTTATAGCACGTAATCAGTGGGTCACTGATATTTTATTTATTTAATGATTTCCAGGCTTTTCCCCCTCACTTATTTAGACACAGAAGAAGAGAACTGGTTAGTACTAACTGGACTGAACGGGAAAGGAGTGAGACTGAATTGGGGACAGCAGTACTTTAGTTAAGTGTACCTGGTTGGGAGGGACTGATCCACACTGAGACTGACTCCCACACACATCTGCTGCAGCTCAGCTCCTGCTAATATATTAAAAGAACTTTTCCTTTTACGCAGACTTCACTGCCCCCACAAAAGCACAGCAGTTGACTGAGACCAAAAGTAATTTTTTTCCGCAAAAAAATAAACAAGTGGGGATGGCGGGGAATCAGTTCAGAATGTGGCATGGTTCTGGCAGACAGCTAAGTCCTTTTACCCTTTCTTTATATTAGATTTTTTTTTAAAAGAAACTTCAACTGCCATTATTTGCTTGGGCTACAGCAAATCGGACACTGGCAGCCTGCTTAAAGAATCACTGGTATTTTTTTTTTTTTTTATCACATCTATGTTTTTCCTCCTGCAGCCACTGACCTGCTGTGAATCCAGCCACCGCTCTGCTTCCCCCGATGAGCCCGGAGGTACATCCCCACACCAGCTAGCATATGCAGCTGTACCCGCGAAAGGGACCCTCCACTCGGTCCCTGCGCCAGGTCAGGAACTAATACCGGCATGTGTCTGCACACAAAGAGCCCCATCGGGCTCAGGAAGCTGTGGCTATCAGGCTGCCTTGGTCAGTGCTGCCATTTTCCTCCCTGTAGCTTGTTCCCCAGAGTGCAGGATTGCAATGACGTCAGCGTACCAATGTGCTGATGTCCATTGCACTTCCCCCTCGCTTGCACCGACTCTAGCAATGCCCCCGGTCGTCACCAGGGGCCTCCCCAGAGCGGTGGCAACCCACATCCCTCCCTGGGATAGGAGAGCAGTCCTCCAAACGCTCAATCTTATCCCTCCACTGACAACCTGGGCTCACGTCCAAACCTGGGTCGTCAGCGTGGCGCAAGGTGTGACGTCCAGTGCTTCAACCCTCAGTGCCACCAGGCCGGCGTGGTATTTTCTTTTTTTAATGATGAATTCCAGGCTTTTAGTTTTCCCCCCTCACTTATTTAGACAGCAGAAACTGGTAGTGGACTGTCTGGAGACAACAGTGCTTTTGCAAGTTTGTTGTACCTGGGACTGACTGACCTACAGTTTGACTGTGAGGGATTAACAAGACTAAACTGCTGCAGCTCCTAACTTATATTAAAATTAAAAGAGCTTTTTAACACACTGCCCCCACAAACAAAAGCAGAGGGGTTGTCTGACAGCAACTACACACCAAGTGGGGGTGGGGTGGGCGGAATTGCAGAAGCAAGACCAAGATGGCGGCCATGTTGGGCTGAGATCTGCAGGAGCTGTAGAGAGCAGTGTTTTTGGTTTATTTTAGTTTGTTTTTGTTATTTGTGAATTTGTTTGCCTGCTCAAGATCGCTGTGGACATTTTTTCGGCTTCACCTAGGGACCGATTATTATTAAGTAAGACCCATTAATTACTACTAAGCGTCTACTTTCATTAAATGATTTTGGAGTTACAGAGGTGACAATGATACCAGGGAAGTAACTGAACTGAAATATCTAGTTCTCGCATTACGATACCTTTACTTTTTTGATATCGAGTTCTGTGAGTACCTTGGTTCCCGGTGTTTGGATCGGTGCAGTCTCGCTGCTGTGTAGAGAAGTGGAGCAAGGAGTTTGACGTCCGATCCCGTAAGGTACTGTGGTGTGATTTGACCTGGCCGGTAATCCCCAAGGTAACGGTGTGGAAGGGAGTGTAAAGGTGGCTTGTCGGTGGGTATTTGTCTGCTGTTGAGGGGTGCTCTGTCCTGGTCCTAGTCCTCAACCTGATGGTGTGTTGTGGTGCAGTTGTTGGTGGGCGGCTGCGCCTGTGATACTTCCGACCCACGGCGCGGTGGCTGGAGAGCCGTTGAAGCAGTGGTAGGGTCTGGGGAGAGGCGGGTGGTATGGGGGGGCCCACAAGCTTGTAACATCTTGCCAGTTGGGGGTTATGATTGGAGTCTGGACTGCAGCTGTATCATCGTTGCTGTGTTATTATTGCTTCCCTTGACTTGTAGCAAATAAGGGGAGAGTCGTAAGTTGCTGCATAAGTTGTCTTGTTCTGTATGCCTCTCTGACACTAACATTATATTTAAAAAGCTGTCTTGGATTATATTACCTGAGAAACGTGATCAGCTTTTGGTTTCTGCATGGTGGTGAGAGCCCATGGAGTACTGATTACTGATGTTTAGTTTTTATAAATTTCAAGCCCGGAATTTACAAAGACTGAGGTTTTAAATTTAAGTTCTATCCTGCTGACCCTAGGAGTGAGAGTCCTCTGGGTCTATTAAATGGACAGTTGTTTGGCCTTAGGAGGTGGGAGCTCCATGGACTAAAACCTGGTTTCTTCATGGACTGGGCTATGTTTACATTATCTATTTTCAATACTTAAAGTATTTGCAGTGTAATTAAGTTTGCAAACTTTTATGTTTATGTAGTTTATGTATATTTTTGGATATAATAATTTATTTTTAGTTTGTTACAATTCATAGTTTGTATTTTGTTTTTAGTTTGTATCTTATATTTAGTTGGGTTTGGGTGTAATTAAGTTAATTTAGTGTGTATTTATTAATTAAAGAATGTGTTGGGGAGGTCAAATGACGGCCAGGCAGTATTCCCCCACCAGGCTCAGGGATCTATGCCCCTTAACTGCCCTTATTTGCCGACTGAGATCTATAGATGATGTCAATCCTTGGGGATTGCGAGGAGGTGCAGAAAAAGGGTGAGAACTGGGCCTGGTGGGGGAAGGGAGAGGGGGGACAGATTGATGTGGTAGGGACCTGGCGACGCCCTGGGGCAAAATGGTGCCAGGACAGGGGTAATCCCTGCCTTGTCTCCATACCCAAGGGCCCAGTAATTAACACTGGTCAGGAGTTGAGGTCTTCTGCAGCATCTCATACAGCCCGGTCGGTGTTATGCAATGCCAGGTCCATCAAAAACAAGACGGCTATTATAGCTGATCTTGTTGAAACGGTTGATCTGGCTTGTATCACCGAGACCTGGCTGGACAAAAATGCAGGCCCAGTATTGGCTTCTGCAGTGCCAGATGGGTTCTCGGTGATTCACCGCCCAAGGCTGGATCGAAGGGGTTGGGGTGCAGGGTTTTATTTAACTCTAAAAATTGATTAGCATTTTGCTCATAAAAGTGCTAACATATTGTGAAAATGCATAGCACTTGCCTCACTGTGTTTAACAAACATAACACTTCTAGAAAACCTATATAAATACTTTCTGTACAGTTAGTATTGTCCCAAGAAAAAAAATGCTAATCAGTTATTTAAAACCCTGGGGGTGTAGCCATCTTTTTTAAGACCGAGCTGGGCCTTGTGGATGTTCCAGTGGGGACCACCAGATCCTTTGCGCGTATCATGGGAGCGGGTGTAGGTTGCAGGATACTCCTCATTTACCATCCACCAGGTGATGGGGCTTTATTCCTGCAGGATAATTCTCTGGGACTTCAAGTGCCTGGGTCGATGATGAACTCTCACTATTTGGTCAAAATCTCCTCCAGCTTATGACAATGTTGGGCCTCACACAGGTGGTTACCTCCTCTACCCATATAGGAGGTCACTCATTGGATCTGCTGTTCCTCCTGGGGATGGAGACCTCTGATTTGGGGGTAGAACCAGTCAGTTGGTCTGATCATCACACCATAGAGTTCAGCTTAGGGGCCCCCCGATTGGAGCTACCCCTTCGGAGATGGTCCGGTACCGCCCTTTAAGGAGAGTTACCCCAAATGGTCTGTCTGGCAGTTCTGGATCTATCGGGATTGCTGGGTGAAAGCACAAGTCCAAGGGATCTTGTACTAGCCTATAATGAGGCAGTGGGAGATGCCCTGAACTTGATTGCTCCTGTTCGTGTTCAACCACTCACTCTTCGCCCAAGGTCCCCTGATATGATGGGTCCTTGAAGGAGTTGAGGTAGGTCGATCGAAGGCTGGAGAGAGCTTGGCGGAAGTCCGGCCTGGATACTGATAGGCTTAGATTGGTAGAACATTATAATGGCTGTCAATCAGAAATCACCCATAAGAAGGCAGACTTCCTGTCCAGGGAGATTTCTGCTGCGCAGAATCGACTGGCTCAACTCTTCCGAACCATTGACAGATTGTGCAGTCCAATCTGTCTCCAGTCCAGAAGAGCTTTTTCACAGAATAAGTGTGATGAGCTAGCTTGGTTCTTCGCAGATAAGGTTGCCAGCATCAGGTCCGGAATCGGTCCGGCTCTCACTATGAGGGGTTGCGAAGGTCAGCCGAGGGTGGTAAGCACCTGGTTTGTCTGGACGGATTTTCAGCTGACCGAAATTCATGGACATTGTGAAGATTGTCTAGATTTTGCGTCCAACCTGTTGTAGTTTGGATCCGGGCGCTACCCCCCCTTTTAGTGGGGTGTGTAGATGTTATCTGCCTAATCCTAGCTGAAATTGTATGGAGATCCTTGGAAGAGGATATCTTTCTGGATCCCTTGAAGGAGGTGGTCATTCGACCGCTACTTAAAAAGTCCGACGATCCAGCTAACTACCGACCTGTCTCTAACTTTCCCTTTATGGGGAAGGTTATTGAGAAGGTGGTTGCAGTGCAGCTGGATGATCACCTTGTAACTCACAATGTCTATGAAGCCCTTCAGTCTGGTTTTAGGAAACGGCATAGCATGAAGACTGCCCTTGTCCGAGTACTAAACGACCTCTTAATGGCGAGGGATCGAAAGGCTCGTTCCATCTTGGTCCGTCTCGGTCTTTCAGCAGCTTTTGACACTGTGGACCATGGAGTGCTTTTGGAGACCCTGCAGCTTCTTTGTGGATTGTCGGGTACAATCCTCAATTGGTTTCAATCTTTCCTCGCAGGCAGATCTCAGAGGGTGATCACTGGAATTTATTCCTCTGATGCCCTCCCTCTGTCCTGCGGGGTGCCGCAGGGCTCCAGACTGGCACCCATGTAGTTCACAGTGTACATGCTACCACTGAGAGATATCATCAGGCAATACGGCTTGAGTTTTCACTGCTATGCTGATGATACTCAGCTGTATATGTCCTTTGTACCCAGACAGGTTGATGCTATCTCGGTGCTAAATAATTGCCTTTCCGAGATCAACGACTGGATGGGCACTAGTTGGCTGAGATTAAACCCGGATGAGACTGAGGTGTTGGTTGTGGACCCGGGTCGCCGGGGGGGCAAGTCTGGGAGTTGGGCAAGCATCTAGCCTATGGCTTGACGGTGCCCTGCTCAGGACCTCAGATCGGGTGTGAAACCTGGGCATTATTTTTGATGATGTTTTGACCCTAAAATCTCAGGTGTCAGCTATAGTCAAATCCTCATTTTACCATCTGAGGAATATCGCCCGGGGGAAACACCTGGTACCGCCGGGTGACCTTCCAACATTGGCTCACGTCTTCATCATCACCCATCTTGACAACTGTAATGCCTTCTACCTAGGGCTGTCTGGGGTTGATATCCGCCACTTGCAGCTGGTGCAGAACGCTGCCGACAGGTACTTCTATGTCCAGTCACATAACACTTGTGCTGTACTGGCTGTCAGTTCAGTGGTGGATCACCTATAAGGTAGGCTTGCTTACCTTTAAAGCCCTACAGGAACAGGGATCCGACTACCTAAAAGATCTCCTGACTCCCTACACCCCAAATCATCCTCTTCGATCCACCAATGAGGGATTGCTAGAAATTCCCAGGGTTCGTCTTAAAACACCTGGAGCATGTGCATTCTCATTTGCAGCACCAACCCTGTGGAATTCTCTACCTCATCGGTTGAAGAATGCCTAACCATCAGTAGTTTTAAATCTATGCTTAAAATGTATTTATTTTCACTGGCCTCCCCAGACTAAATGATTTTTGAATAATTATACCGCTCTTGGTTTTTATCTGCTTTTATACAGTGTTGGGTAAGTTACTTTTTGTATTACTTTCTATTACTTTTGGAAACTTGTTCCAGAAAGCTCTGTGCAGTCACTAGCAAGGATGGAGACGTACTGGAAAAAGTAATACACCTTACAGTTACAATTTATTTTATTTATTTTTATTTATTTGTATTTCGGATGACACCTTTGAGCCGAGGGCTCTTTTACAAAGGTTCCACGTCAAGGCAATAAGGACAATAAGGTACAAAACATAACATGATCATTACAATGGACCTTACAAAAAAAAAAGACAAATAAGGTTACAATAATAGTAGCCAAAGGCATTGTCAAGGAATTATGTTGTGAGTTAATTATACAGTACAAGTCATAGGCGGCTCAGTGAAGCTTTGTTAGGAGTGGGTTAGTGGGAAAAGAGAAAGAAGAGTGGTGGTGAGGGGTGGTATGGGAGACAGAGAGAAGGAGGAGGGGAGAAATGGGGAGGGCATTGCGTTGGGTATGTGATAGATGGGAAACAGCAAGGGAGGAGGAGGAGAAGGGGATGAAAAGAAAGGAGACAGATTCATCCTATACCCAGTAATGGGGGTAGGAGAGGAGGAGCTGAGGCAGTGAGGAGGGATGCCTGAGGGTAGTATGCCTGGAGGGGATTATAAGAAGCAATCACAGAAGGCACTAGCCACGAGGTGTTGATGCAGTTTACACCTAAAAGCATCAATCGTGGCAATGTTGGAGATTTCTGTAGGTAGCAAGTTGAACCAGGTCTGACAAGGTAAGAACGCTGAGCTTGAGAGGTCCAACAGTGAGGTATTGTAAAGGTTAGACTGTCCGATCTTCTAGTTAGGCAGCGGACACGCTGCGGGGTCAATATTGATTGGACTCCAGGGGGCATAAGGCCCAATGATGTCTTCTCAGCTAGGATGCAGGTCTGGTACTTTAGCCTGCCGGATAGCTGGAGCCAGTTACCCTGCTCGTAAATGTCACGTGTGAGAAAGGCGGGCAGCTGAAATAAGGAGTCTACATGCCTTATTAAGGGCTACAGCTATGCGCCGGAGTGCAGTATCAGTATCGAAGCCATAGATAACAAGCCCATAGTCAATAGTTGAGATAACAGAGCTCTGGATAGCAAGGTTCAAGGCTTCAGCCGTTAGGTAATGTTTATGCTTGTATAGTAGCCCTATACGGGAGTTCACAGTTTTAGCGATATTGTCAATGTGTTTGGTATACAAGAGGGAGAAGTCAAGGGTCAGGCCCAGATATTTAAACATATCCACCTGCTCAAGAGCGACGCCTTCGTGGTTGTTAATTATGAACTCATGGTCCTTGTACTTGTTGTGGGTTCCATGGAACAACATTGTTTTAGTTTTTTTTGTGGTTAAGGATGAGTTTATATGAGCAAAACCAGTCTTCCACTTCTGTGAAACTTTCTGTAGTTGAGACTTAAGGAGATGGGGTCGGTGTGGCAAGTGAGATTACTGCATCATCTGCATACAGTAACATTCTGTCATGGCAGGAGGCAGGGAGATTGTTCAGGAATGCTGAATAACAAGGGACCCAGGATAGAACCTTGGGGTACTCCAGAGTGGATTGGTAGGGATGACGAGAGGAATTCACCAATCCTGACCTGTTGGGTCTGGTTACTGAGGTAGCTTTGAAACCAGAGGGTAGTTTCACTTGAAAGACCAAGGAGGGATAATTGTTTGAGGAGAATGGAGTGATTGACAGTGTCAAATGCCTTAGGTCAATAAAAGAGGTGCCGACCAACTGGCCCTGATCAAGTGCGTGATGGATATACTAACATACTAACATACTATTTGCCAGCAGATTAGGCCTTATGGTCTATCGAGTCTGCTCGAACCTAGATCCTTAGTTGGGTGCCGAGACCCTCCCATCCCTTGTGCTCCAGAAACCCCTATCATCCATCCCCACCCCAAGGAGTGCCGTGGTAGTGCTGTGCCCTTTGCTGCTGGGAACATTGCAAGCTGTATTTTACAAGGTACTCCGTGAGCTGATCAGCCACTATCCATTCCAAGGCTTTGGATAGAGGAGGGAGGATGGATATAGGCCTGTAGTTGTTCGTGAGAGTCTTGTCCCCACTTTTATGGACTGGAGTCACCACTGCCAGTTTCCACTTTTGGGGGAACTGGGAGAACATGGAACGGTTGAGGATTTTCGTTAGTGGGAGGACTTCGTCAATGGTGAGGGCGAGAAGTCTCATATCCAGTGAATCGCCACTGACCCTAGACTTTCCAAGCACTTTAAGAATGTGTTTTTTAGCTAGGCTTTCTGGGATTGCTTTGAAATGGAAAGGAGGTACCCTGGTGGCAAACCTGAACTAACAGGAGCTGGGTTGACTGTGTGGATCAAAAATTAGGGGTATACATGGCTAAGGTCAGCAAAAGTGGTGTTAAATCGTTGGCAATGATTACATGGTCAAGAGTGATGGTACCATCTATGTTCAACATTGTGGGTGTTGTTTTGGGATCCTTTCCAGTCACTTCAGCAAGGTTACGCCAGAATTTACTCCCGTGATTCCAGGTGCTGGCTAAGGCGTTCCTGTAATAGTTAGTCTTCTCATGGCGGATTGCTCTGGTACATGCATTCCTTGCTGTTTTGTAGGCCTGGATATTAGTTTGGGTGCCAGTAGCCTTAGCACGATACCAGAGCTGGTCTCAAGATTTCATTTGTGTAAGGAGGCCTAGTGTCATCCATGGGTTATTGACACCCTTGATCTTATGCTTCTTGAACGGAGCATGAACATCGCAGGCTGAGCTGAAACAGGTGATAAAGTATTCAAGTGCTGTGTCTACATCAGGGGCTATATCAATTGGTGACCAGTCCTGTTCACGAAGGAGTGTTTTAAGTGACTCAAGATGACCGGGGGTCAGCATTCTCCTGTTAATAGTTTTTGGGGGGAGTTTGGTGTATTTGTTGGTCCAGATACACAAGATAGAGGAATGATCACTTAAGGAGTCTGGGAGGACTGTTGCTTCCGAGATGTGCTCTGGACGATTAGTTAGCACCCAGTCTAGAAGTGTACAGGTCCCTGTTCTGTAGTTTACTCTAGTAGGTGATTTGACCATTTGTGAGAAGTTAACAGCAGTTAGGGCATCCTTATAACTATTTGAGCTGGAGGCCAGCCAGTTGATGTTGAAATCACCAAGTAGGATAACTTCTATATTCTAATCCGGGAAGTTGATACAGTCAAGGAGGGAGTGAAAGCCCAGATTGTTCAACTTGGGTGGTATATAGACAGGGACAACGGTCAGGATCTTGTTATGAGTTCTGAGAAGTACTTTGGCAGCAAGGATTTGGATGTCATTTCCGGGGATGGGCACGGGCATGACATGACCCATGAGGGACTCTTTAAGGTAGAGGGCACAGCCTCCTCCTTTCTTGGTAAGTCTGTCCTGTCTGAAAACTACATATCCGGGAATTGCTATTGTGGAGTCAGGTATCTTCGGAGACAGCCATGTTTCCATCACTGATAGGATGTGTGGATTGTGCTGGGAAACCCAGGCAGAGAGGGTATCAAGTTTGGAGAGGAGGCTGCAGATGCTAATGATTGCCAAGGAGAGCGACCCTGCACTGCTGTTAACCTTGTGGCCAAGTTGTGGTGGGCCGGGGTTAGGGTGAATGTTGCCAGAGAGGAGCAACAGAAGCAGTATTAGATGTTTTAAAAGGGGTTTAAAGTTGCTTCTGTGGGGCAGCAGGGCCCTTTTTTTAACAGGTTCCTTTCCATAAGGATGATGCATGAGGTAGTGACCAGTTAGTAATAGCAAGGAGCTGTAAGGGCACAGTTGCAGTGGTTTTGAGAACAGGCCAAAAGTTTAATTTGCTCTTCAAAATGGTTGTTGGATAGATAGCCCTTAGAGACAAGTACATTAAGAGTTGATTTCAATTGAAAATGTTTGATACCTGGTGGTTAAGTCAAAAGCTAAAAGACATGATCAACAGCTGAGGTCCACAGTCATAGAATGTGTTAGAATTCCTGAAAGGGATGAACTCTGCCTGTGCATAGGCAGGATGTGAAACTACTAATTACTTATGTCTTTTTATGCAAAAGGAATACTTAACTGTAACTGATTACATTTATTTGAAAGTAACTAGTAACTAACCTATTACTTTAAAAAAATGTAATCTGTTACAGTTATTTATTGTTTTTGTATAAAAAGAGATACGTAACTATAATTGTAAGGTGTATTACTTTTTCTAGTACTTCTCCATCCTTGCTAGTGACTGCACAGAGCTTCCTGTAACAAGTTTCCAAACATAATAGAAAGTAATCGAAAAAGTAACTTACCCAACACTGCTTTTATATTCGTTTTTATATTTGTTGAAACGATGTGTGCAGCGCCTTGATATTGAAAGGCGCTATATAAATAAAGAATGATGATGATGATAAAATATATTTTCCACGCAAAAATTAGGTCAGGGTCCAGGGATCAAAATGTGGCAAGGTAGTTATAAAACCACAAATTTCTCCACAGACAGCAAGTTAAGTCCTTCTTAGTTTCATTTGATTACACAAAAAAAATAAAGCAACTGCTGTTTTTCATAGTTAGTGGTCCCTTGCAAAACATAAAGAACAGGAGTGAAGAAAATCCACTTGCTTGGGGGTGGGGAGAAGCCCCGATTTACTTTGCTTGCTCCTTATATATTTTTTTCATTAAATTGCAGACTTTAGTTGTTAAACACCTTCTCCCTGCCTAGATACTGCTAAAAAACATTTTTTTTGTGCATAAGAAAAAAGATTCCAGTCAGACATGGAGCTTCCCACCTAGCGACTGTTCTCCTCAAACTCTCCACAAAACTGCATCGTTAAAAACTGATGTGCATGCCTATGTGAACCTTATTGTACCACAAGGGTGACAGAGAGAGACACACGTGCTGTGGTACAGTAAGATTAACATTACATGCCAGTGCCATCCATATATGCCAATCAAGTACTTAAAGCCAATAGAAAGGAATACTAGTAAAGGACCCGCCTGTTCTGGAGTCCATGACCAAGACCACCTCATCCCATGTGCATAACCCATCCCCGATTGGCAGCCCTTAGTTTCAGTGCCGAAGCCCCCCCCAGTGCCCAGCCAGTCCCAGCCGCTCCATAACAAATCACCGCTGCAGCCTGGGACATGAATATTTATGTAGTGGTGTGCTAGACTACTTCACAGCTGCTCCCCTCCCGATGTACTTAAGTGCCAACCGCCGCGTCCGGCCTCCTCTGTGGACACACCTCAGGCTTCCATGCTGTTTGTTCAATAGGGCGGCTCTCTCAAACGCCGCTGCTCACTCCCGGTGATGCGCAGACCGGATTCCTCCTCACAGTGGCATGCATGATGTGACATCAGTTAAAAAAAAAGTTTTAACCGGCCCGGTGGCGCTGAGGGTTGAGGTGCTGGATGCCACACCTTGTTCCATGCTGGCAACCTGGGTTCAGGAGTAGACTTGGGTCGCTGAAGGTGCGGCCAGGGGAGAATGGCTTGAGCGTCCCACAACAGCTCGCTTTCTCCGGGGGAGGGGGGACGCCAGTGCCCATGCACTTGCCTGACTCCGAGCGGAGGCTTGGAGTACTGCAAGCCCCAGTTGTAGGGGAAGGGCGGCCAACACGTAGTGTGGGTGTCGGCGCATTGCGCCTGGACATCAGGGGCTTGCACACTGTAGGGGGGAGAAAAGCGAGGAAAAATGCTTGCCGACGCTGGGAAGATGGGCTTCCAGGAGCATGCCTCTGATGTGCCCTCGGCCACCTCCAGATCGACAAAATGAAGAATTATGGGGTGTCAGGTCCCCCACTTCGTCCCTGCTTGGGGGGGAAGCCACAGCTCCTTGGGGACTGGAGGTAGGTTCGGGTAGGGCGGGAGGCAGGAGGATGACTCCTTGGCGGTCCTGAAAGTTCAGAGTCAGCAGGACGTGGGGTGGATAAATGTTATAAAAAAAAAAGTTTTAGTGTGCTTGTACTATCGGTGATGCGCCTCTTGTGGCGCCTCATGGTATTGCAGCCCAAAACAATAAATCTGCTATGCAGCTACCTGCACTACGGTGCAAGCCAGTAACAAAACTACGTGCACCAGCCTGTTCCTACTTGCACTGGAAACAGGCTGGGTATGCTAATTTCGACCCCTGGTTCTAATACATATCACGTTGTTGCTAACACTAAAGGTTATGTTCTTGTTAGCCATTACCTCAGCAAGACAGGTCAGGGAATTGGGTGTTTTTTCCAGTCAAGAAACCATATTCACTATGGTGTTTCACCAAGATTCAGTGGTATTACGCTGTTACCCAGGCATTTTACCCAAAGCCACATCACAGTTCCATTGTAACCAGGAAGTCGTTTTGCTATCCTTCTGTAATAAATGAGAGTGTTGTTTACACACCAGTGTATTAAAAAGCTAGTATAGCATAGCAAAACGCTGTGCAAAGCAGGGGGGTAACACTAACCATTTCCAGAAATGAGTAGCAGTAGACTGCTAACCATTTTTTAAGTGAGGCCATAACATAGTAGTCAGAATTAATAAAACTAAATATAGATTTCAAATTTTGCTAACCATTCTGTGCCAGGTGCTGTGCATTTTCACAGCTGAGTATCACTTTAGCATGCAAAACTGCTAATCATTTTTTGGGGGTTATTTAATACCTTGCACACTCAGGGTCATCACTACGATATCCCGATGCCAGAATTCCGAAACGCAAAATCCTGACGGGGGGATTTTACTCCCCTTCCCCTGACACTCGTTTGCTTGACACCCTACCCTGTACCCCGATGCCAGAATCCCAAAACGCAGTATGGAAAACAAGCAAAATTCCACTGTCTGGATTTTGCATTTCAGGATTCTGCCACGAGGCTACAGGGTGTCGGGCAAACAAGTGTTGGGATATCAGATGGGCACTAAAATATTACGTACAGGGAACGGAGCATGTTTAAAAATCATCTAATTTGTTTGTTCTCCCTACTGGTCAGAAGAATGGCAAGACAAGATCCAAGGATGTTACAACACACTGGATACACTCTTACATACTTTAGGTTTATCAGAATGGCGGTACAGAACCTCCAGGAGTTGCAAAAGCTCACTCCGCTCAAGCTATGGCTGCATCTTAGACGAAAGCCAGGGAGGCCTTTGCTGCAGGCATTTAAAGGGTGGCCACTTGGGACTCTCCGCAGACTTTAATTTTCAGACATGACCTGGGAGAGTTGCATAACGATACAACATGGCAAATAAAGAATAACAATACAAAATGCGTAGTGACCAGAAATATGATACAGGAAAGAAGGAAGCTCATTCACTCTAAAAGCTTGATATTACAATATTAGGATGGTGCTCAACAGTACAGACGGGAGAAAACAGTGCAAAACAAGATACAAGAGCCCTTCAGTAACTACTACAAATTGAACATTGCTGTATGTACGTATGCCTCCTTCGGCCATGCACTATTACAAGAGGTTATGTCATGGTTACTGGCTCAGTATTACATTAGCCTACCAATTAGCCTGCTGTATCAGTGTTGTACATATTTATTTGACATGTGGCAGCTGGGAAACATGCACCAAGCTGAGGCTTGTTTCCTGGAGTGTCCTGGGGGAGAGGTCACAAGGGAGGGTGGTGGAGGTGATACATGAATGCATAGAAATACAAAGAGGAATATCATCGGCAACAGAGTTAGAGCAAGTAAGCAGAAAAAATATCAAACACATTTCAAAATATTCAAAAAAAGTATGTACAGTCAGGGTCAACACCCCCACCACCCCCCATGCAAGTTGAATTCGACAAGAATGGTTGGAAAAATCAGAAGGAATATATATACCATGTATATAACCCAGATCGTAAACTCTCAAGCAAGGAGGGTCAGGTGCAGGAGCAGACGTGCATCGACAGTTCACGGAGTAGGTGTTGGAAGCACAGGTGAGAGGAGGGATGGAGGGTTGGGGGGGTTCAAGAGGGAGGGGAGGAAGGTGAAGAAAGCTGCTTGACCAGCAGTTGGCCTAGTTTGAGGGATACAGAAGGGGTGGGAGTCAGTGGAAAGGAAGAAATAGGAGGAGGAGAGAGGAGATGTTTATCCCAGTAGTATGAAACCTGGTGACCAAAGTAAGACAAACAAAATGCAATTTAAGTGCTTATAAATTTACTTTTTCCAACTTCTGGTCTTCAGGCTGTCCCCTCTATAGTTATTCATGATTTAATGAAGTAGTATGTTCATTGAAATACAGATAAGAACGTAAGTGGCTTTGCGTGCTCTTTTGCCACTGAAGTCTTTGGTTTAGAATAATCTGGCACTCTGAGCTTGTGAATGTCCTGTGCTGCCTGACCAAAAAAAAACCTTTCTTTCTGCCTTTCTTGAAGTCTGTGATCTGTCTACTGTTAGAAATTCATAATATTTCAGCTTTAAAGAGCACCTATTTGTGTGACGGTAGGTCTGTCTTTATCCTTCCTGCCACTTTCAGGACCAGAGGGGATTCTATTAGGTGCTCTGGTGGGAGTCAAATCAGGGTTTGGCAAGAGATGCCTTTCTGGAGTTGGCAGTATTAGCAGCAGTATTTGTTATCAAGAAATTTCATCATATATTTTTATTGTCAAAAATGTATTTCTGGCCTGCCCGGTGGCGCTGAGGGTTGAGGCGCTGGATGCCACACCTTGCACCACGCCGGTGACCCAGGTTTGGGTATGAGCTCGGGTCACCAGGGGGTAGGCAGGGGGAAGGAGGATTGAGCATCCCAATGGATGCTGTCCTCCTTCAGGGGTGGCATACCAGGGGTGCTCTGCGCACATGACACCCCTGGGGTTGGTAGGAGTACCGACTCTTGGGGCAATGACGGCTCCATGGGGCTGGAGCTGGGGGGGGAGACGCTGTTAGGCACTTGGCAGGCATAGTGTGTAAGCATGTAACCTCGGGGATGGACGGGGACCACGACAGAAAATGGAAAACAACCCTCTGCAGTCCTAGATGACTACCGCTCCATGTCATCCAGCCACGGACTTACGAGCAGACCCCGCTGTGCAGGCGCTGCATGGAGGAAGAGGAGGAAAAAAGGTAGGAGTCACCGGAGCACTCTAGGAGCAGATGCTGCGTCCATTACATGGGGATGGGGACATGAGCAGCCTGAAGGAGTGGAACAAAGAGGGCAGACTAGGAGAAGGGATAAAAAGAAAGTAAAAAGAAAATGTATTTCTGACATCCTAAGAGTCATGCTCAGTTTATTTTTAATTTTCTCAGATATTGTCATAACTGCTTTTACAGCTGATTTGGTAATTACTGACTCACATCATTAAAGATGGCCGCCACGCGTAATTTAAAAAAAATCTCTTCCATTGAGAATACCTGTTGAATGTACATGCTAGATTCATAATGTGGATGTATTAAGATGGAGCTACCCAGCGTTTCTGATGGTAACCAGCACACCCCTGTACCAATATGCTTATTTTTTTCATAATGAGCATAGCACAGGAATGGGAACTTTCAAAAGCATCTAAATCACATACCTTGGTTCAAGAATGAAAGAAAGTGGGCACTCTGATTTTTTTTGCCAATCAAACATTATTGCTGAAAAAAAAAAACTATATGGTCACTAACAAACACTGCTTTACGAATACTGTGCAGGGAGATCTGCAACTTGCAGTCAGCCCTTAACTAGATAATTAGGAGCAGCTGACAACTGGGAGCACCTGCAAGCAGAGGAGCTGAATAAAAATAACTTACCTCTGTGTAAAGGGGTGTTTATTTTGGTTGGAATCTGGAGGGAGGGAGGGAGAGAGAGAGAGAGAGAGAGAAAAACCCTGTAGATCACTGAGCTGAAGGGGAAGATCTAAAAGACCGTGTGGCTGAAGATCTAGGGGGAAGTGAGCCCTGTAGACCAGAGACTGGGCAGAGTTGGAGAAATCTGCCTGGAGGCCTGCTTGAAAGCACGAGGAGATAATGAAAGCTTTGAGAAAGAACTAGTTTATTTTAAATTGAATAGGGGTCCTAGCATTAGTAGCCAGAAAACATTAAGAGAGCCATGGGAGAGAAAACCAATTCAGTACAGGCTGAATTGGGGCCTTTTATTTTATTTTTTTAAACTTTATATGTATAATTTTATCATTTGCATGACAGAAATATAGCATACAGTAAACAGTCCAAAAAGACATACATTTTCAGGACCAAAGTCCCTTAATCAAAGTAAATCTTTGCGTTTACCATATTGATACAGCATAGGAGCGGTACCTCCATAAACTATTACTAAATAGATGTCCAAATATGCTGCACTTCTGAGTTCAAGAGCAGTATGGCTATTTCGAAAATCCGAGGCTTGTCCGGCAATACCAGTCCAAAGTAAACATGTCCCCAAAAAAGGACTAATGCGCATGTTTAATCTGTAACGTAGATGTCAAACTCTTAATAACGTCAAGTAGCAGAGGTGCGCCGGCCCGGTGGCACTGAGAGCTGAGGTGCTGGATGCCTTAGTTTGCGTCATGCTGGCGACCCGGGTTTGGGAATGAGCCAGGGTCGTGGGGTGCCAGCTGGGGGGAGGGAGGGACAGAGCAGGATCGAGCAGATGAAAGGCAACTCTCCTCTCCTGGGGAGGACACCCATTGCCCACCGTAGTTCCACTGCCCCGGGTGGAGGTCCGAGGGCAGTACAGGTGGGCGTGTGGCAATGTGGAGGGCACCTCGGTACCGCAGCGCACATGTGTGGCTGTGGCACGGGGATGGGACCAAAAACTGAGGAAAAACTCCTGCAAAAAAAAAGGTAGTAGAGGTGCTAACCACAGGTTTAACATTCTTTACTCCTCTACTGCAAATATTTATCCTATAAATTTTATCATAAATCCAACCCCATAAAACCAAGTATGCCCCCTCAATAAGAAATTTTGAAACAAAAGTTGGAAAGAGCAAATAACGAACTGCAACAATTGGGGCCCCTTAAACGTTAAGCTCCAATTAAGTAACACAAAAAATATTACTTCAGATTCAAAGGAAAACAACAAATATGCATCTCAGTGGTAAAAGACCAAGAGTAATAATGTCCCATTTGTTTTGATTTTTAGAAGAGGCAGACTGGTTAATAAAGCAAGCAACAGCGAGTCTGGCTGGCTGCTCAACAGGTGAATATAAGACTAGCAGTCTTTTACCAATAGTTCACTACTTCAAGTGTCCCCAAAAGCTTCAGAGCTGTGGTCCTCCTCTGGATTAGCTTTAGCTTCAGCCTCCCATCAAGCTGCACATCTACTGGCTTCCACGGGATCCGAAAAAAGAGAAACCTTACCCTGATGGACCATCCTGAGCCTTGTTGGGTAAATCATGGTATGGTGCACTCCAGTTTCTCTTAGAGATCTTCCGATTCCATCATATTTTTTCCATCCTTGCCATGTGGCATAACTTGTATCCGGGAAGATATGTACTTGTCAGTCATCCTGCATGAAAGGGCCTGCATGTCAGGCATACTGCAATATCCGATCTTTGATACCAACTACTGCCGTCACCACCATCAAAGGTCCAGGCTCATCTGAGTTTTGCAATTGGCCTCTGGGGGTGATCTGGTAGACTTTCTGAATATCTACCACTCTCTCAGCTTCCTCCAGTATGACTTTCTCAGCAAGCCAGTTCTGCACGAACATCACCAGGTGATCCCCTTCACAGCCTTCCGGTAAGCCAGTGCTCCTTATATTTATGAATCTGACTTAGTTCTTTAGTGATTCCAGTCGCGCACAAAAGTGGTGGTTCTCCTTTACCATTAATGTTGTAGTGCTCGTAGAAGCGTCTGTTTACGAACCACATTCATTTCTCCCTTTAGACCATCCATGGTAGTCTCTAAGACCAGCACCTGACTGTTGAAGTCATCTACTTTCTGTGCCAGATCCAGTACAGAGGATATGAGTTTTTGGAGCTTCGGTTCCAAAGACGCAATAGTTTCAGTGGAGTTGTATCTGCTCTGGCCTGTGTGTAAGTGTCCGGCCTTGAAGCTCCACCAGAACCCTTGCCTTTCTTCACTTTGCCTGTGGTCTTATCCTGTCTAGAGTTGCCCATTTTAGCAAACTAAAGTAGCTCTTTCTACTAATGTCAACAAAAATCAGTTCCAAGGCTGTCAAAGGGAGGATTTAATTTTTTTTTTTTTTTTAGAGCATATCAGAGCTGCACAAATCTGCTACCACTCAGCTTGGGTGCCACAGTGCCCCCACCCCCGGAGCCTTTGACTTAATGGCTACATAGGTTGAACTGGGATCCTAGAGTTAGTGGACAGGAAAGACTAAGAAAGGCTTGAGAATAAAACAGTTCAATATAGGCTGAAGTGGGGCCCTAGAGTTAGTGTCCAGAGAAGGTTAGGGAGAGGCAGTTCATTCCTGCTCCATAAAGAATGGAAATCTCAGATTTGTTTTTGTTTAAACTGGAAAAGAAAATGTTTAATTTTAAACTGGTCAAACAAGTGTAAAATAAAGAGTTTTGGTGTATGAACTTTGAAACCTGTCTGACCTATCATTTTGACTGTTTCCAGATATAGCTGAGGCCACACGGTTACATGCTACCTGTCACAAGGTGCTATAAAAAAGCCACTCGAGTTGGCTTATCTCTTTGGGTGTCCGTTCGTAATAGCCTCTGAATTTTTATGCTCAGCTATTTTGAAGGGGAAAGGATTGTAATTTTGCTCCACAGAGCCAGATATCCAATCCCTTCCCCTTCTTGTTTGAGCGCCAGTCCCCCAAGAGCTTAGTTACTTGAGCGTTAGCCTTGATTTCAACTGAATGGTCGATAAAATATTTAAAAGTGCACTTAAAAAACAGTCCCCTTTCATGTCTGTGCCGTACGCCCTCACGCTCTCCAGACTCTGGCATCACACAATATCGGAATGTGGGGTAGCCACTTAAACCAGGAAAGGGAAGGGATTGAGCATTCAGCTCTGTGGGGCCGACCTATGATCTGTTTCCCTCAAGAACAGCAGATTGTAAAAATTCTGGGGAGTATTACAAATGGACACCCAGAGAGGCAAGCCAGCTCCATTGGCTTTGGAGAAGTTTTACTATTTAAGCTCGACATGTGCTCTTTAAAACATCCCCCTACTAATCTCTGTTTAATAGAGTGATGCATTTTTTACCTTTGTGTCTATCTTACAGCTCCAGTGAAGACCTTCCTCCACTTAGTCTAGTGCAACTGCCCATCCAAGGAGCCGCTGCTGTTCCATACCTTCGAGGACTACAGGACACCCTAGACGTGCCAGCATTTGTGTTCCCACCTCCTTGCTCCCCATAACTGCTGCCCACCACCCTCTTACCCCAAGGGAGGACAGCATCCACCAGGAAGCGCAGTCCTACCCCAGCTGGCCTGCTGTATGGTTCAGAGCTTGCAAGATGAACCTTGGTCACTGGCATGTTAAGTTGTGCTAGCTCCGGTATGATTATTTGAAAAAAGTGCTCTTCAACAATATCAGTTTTGGTAATCTTCTGATCTAAAAATTGTATGTAGTTGAGTCTTCATTCCATAGAAATATAGAATTTGATGGCAGATAAGGACCACTTGGCCCTCCTAGTCTGTCCATTTTTCCTTGCTTATACTGTCATTGCAGATCCTAGTTGATCTCCGGTCCATCCACCCCATCTTCCATTTGCCAAGATTCCTTTATACCTCTCATCCCATGTATTTTTGCCCTCCCCCCCAAAAAAAACTTCTGCTGGCTGGAAGAACTGTTTCAGGAATCCACCACTCTTTCTGCGAATAAGTACTTTGTCATATCTTTCCTTCATCTACTCCCTCCAGCTTCTTAGCATGCCCACTTAAGGGTGTCCCTTGTCAGGATCAAACTCACAACCTTTAGATTATGAGACTGACATGCTACTTAGTGCACTAGCAAGGCTGCTAAATTAGCTGCTGCACTGGCCAGGAATCAAACCCAGGTCAACTACTTGGAAGACAGCTATGCTAACCACTATACCACCAGTGCAATTCCCCATAAATGTTTTGTTTGTTTGTTTTTTCTTCATAGAGCATTTTGCCTCTGAGCTGGTGACCTTACTCCTTCTGTCAGGTCTCGGTGTCCTCCCAGCTCCAACCACCTCCTCCCTGTTGTCATGGCCAGTGAGGATCCACATGAGATGGGTCCCAACAGAGCACCAGCGACTGTCATAGCTAACTCATTGGACATCGGTTATACTGGGTTTTTCTTCATGCCCCAACAGGCCTCACATACACACAGCATCCTCCTGCGGAAGAGGCAGGCTGTCTGGCCCACTGCAGGCAGTGCCAACACTCCCCTGGTTGGGAGCAGAGTGCTTTACCACTGGGCCATCAGGCATCCAGTCTTGAGTTCTTTTGAGAGAAAGGTTGGTCCACAAAAGGTTTTGATCTTGGGAGGCGATTTCAAAAACCTGGGGTATACACTATAAATTCAAACTGTGGAATTTGATTAAAAATAAGGAAGGCAGAGAGAACTTTGGTACTGTTGTGGGTAATAACTAATGCAGAACACTAGAGGGCATCAGTTGCTCAGCAGTAAAAAATGGTCTACTGTAATTTATGGGTTCATTTTGAATAGCTTTTAACATTTGCTACATCTCCTTTCACCTCTTAAGCCATGTGCCCCAATACTTTCAGAGGTCTCTCTCAGTCCTTTGTTACTACCCTGGAAAAGCTACAGGTGTCCCCGGAACTGTTGTCTCTCATGTAGCTGAACAAGGTACCACTAGAGCACAAGGGAAGAACAGTAAATGCTTAACTACATAATGCTGTTGGTTCCCTTGTTCACTTAGGATAACTCTTCCTTCTATCAGTAGCAGTCCAGACCCACCATTACAGAGGTCAAAATTAAGTTTTGCAGTCACCAGTCAGCGTGGCTAGGGACTAGGGAAAATCTACTAATCCCACTGACTTTTCCACTGGCCCAGCTGGCATACTTACTGAAATGTTACCTTCTCCAGCACTCAGAGCTAGTTAAAGGAAAATCTTATTAGCCCGATACCTGAACCAGCCAGTTTCGATCAGTTAGTGGCTGTCTTCCCCAAAACCTCTCAGGCAGCATCTTGTTTATCTGGCCAAAACCAACCCTCCCCTTATGACGGACACATCTCTGGTGGGGTACTCATATGCTGGATTGCAGAGTGCATGGGTTCTGGTCCTATGGTAAGGCATGGATACACATTAGCCTTTTGGAGTTTGATGCATTTGGCCTGAGCTCGCTCCACTGATCAAGAATCGGCTATGTAGTTAATACAGACAACGCAACCGCTATGTTCTACCTTGACAAGCAGGGTAGGACACACGTTCCTCTGTTATATCAGGAGGTGCTGTGGACCTTGTCCCTGGCGCTGAGTCAAAATCTAGGTAGTCAGACTAATAATATGGATTCAGTTCACTAGCCACACTCTGGCATTTCTGAATGAGACAACAGAGTCATCAGAAGTCTTCAGGCTAAGCCCTTCCACTACCCCAGTGGTATATCGTCTGACTCTGCCCCGTGACATCATATCTTTCTCCCCACTGGAAGGGACAGATCTCTTTCACAGTTCTGCAGCATTACAGAAATTTCAAGTTTCAAGCGCTTTTTTTATGCAAATCTTCTGTTTCAGTCCACAGTTAGTATTTGAAGTTGGTCCTGAGTCTTCTGGCTTCATTTTGCATTCGCGATCGATGACGGACAGCAAGAAGCTTGGTTTAAATTCTGCACTCTGTGTAGGCAGAAAATGTTGACCACAGATTTGCATGGCACATGTGTATACTACCTTGGTGGTGAGTACAATGTTGACGGATACCATTTTTTTTGAGCCATGTTGCTGACGTCCATCAAAGACCAGAAGGCTAGACTGGCTTTTGGACATCCAAAAGACAGCAAAAAAAGCCTCAGTGGCAGCTGGGTTGACTGATTAGCTTGTGGTCATGAAAGAAGAGGCAACTTTGATGAGTTCCTTGTCAGTCTTAGGGCCAGCATCGGAGGGTCATTCTCTGACGAATTCAGGGAAATGCGTACGGCCCTCCAGACTTTTCACCACTGCAGAAAAGCCTCCACCAATGATCGTGCCTCTAAAGCCCATTGTAGTTTTCCTGCCGAAGCAGGTGTTTTATTCTAACCCACCAGAGGAGGGTCGATGATCGAGATTGAGATGCCATTCATGCTCTTGATCCTGCTCGACAAGAGAGGCATCAATACTCCCCAACTTCCTTGTCCTCAAGCAAAGAGAGGCATCATTACAAGATGCACTGATGCAACAAAGGGGACTCCTCTTGCAACATTGGACCATGGCTGGGAAGGGTAGGGCCATGCCTCCTGGACCTTCGATCCCTTGGCCTTCACCGATCATTCTCACGACAATCTATTTGACTCCGCAGTCCTCAATGTCAATTTTTCCTTCACTGATAGTGGAGCCACCACAACTGCAGCCCTTGTTCGCAGCCCTGATGGAGTCCCACTCCACTGCAGGCTTGCCAGGCCATCTCTCAGTGAAGATCGCCCAGGATGAAGATACCACATGGTCCATGGTGGAAAACTGTCGAGGGCATTTTTTAAGGAATCCGCCAAGTGTGAAGGGGAGTCCTCAGTGTCCTGGACCCAACTTCCACTTTTGATCAGGAATCAATTGAAGAGCTAACCACCACCCATGGACCATTGTCCCTTGGAGCGCTAGTCCAACTTATTTATTCATTTTAATTTTTAATAATTGCTGATCAGGAGAGGCAAACTGAGCTGAAGTCTGTTGCCAGGTGTGACCCAGGGGAATGGTCACATGAGGAATAGAGAAACATAATACGGTATATTAAATAGTTCAGACACAAAGAGCAGACATACAATGAAAATTAATACTAGCAATTTCTGAAAGTGCATGTGCAGGTGGAAAACTGGGAATTTTACAACAAAGCAGTACAGAGGCAAGCAATGCAATGTGCTAGAGATCAGTAAAGGTCTTGGAGAGCCAAGAACTTGAGCTACCAAAATAAATGGGGGACCTCCTTTGGGACACATGCAGGTGGGTTGTTGGAGGAACTTCAGCCGAAACCAAAAGGAGCCTGAGAAAGAGGAGGAATGGCAGAGGAAAAAGGGGAGCTGGGTCCAGAGTGTTGGCAGGCAATAGGAAAAGGCAGATTGCCCCAGCAGAGGAATGGGGGTGAGGACTAGAGAAGGTTCTCTGGTTCCTGGAGTGGAAGGAGCATTGAGTGGTGGGGGGGGCAGGAGAGTGGAGAGGTAGGAAGGAAGGGAGCCAAACCAGTAGTTGGAGTTGAAGGAAGTGCAATGTGGCTGGCAATGTGAAGGTAGAGGGAGGATGGAGAAGAAGGAATAGAGGGAGTAGTGGTGCATACATGGAGGGGAGTTAGTCACAAAGTGACAAAAGCCACTGCATAAAGTGTCTAGTCTGGCAGTGGAAGTGGAAGGAGCTGTGCCACAGACCATGCCTGCATAGTCAAAGACCGGAAGCACCGTTTTCACGGTCAGTTCATAATGGACCAGCAGGGGTAGGCAGTCATTTTTACAGTACAAGGCACCAAGCATAGGGTGGAGTTTTGCATGGATAGCATCGATGCAGGCTGAGAAGTCAAGCCACACACCAAGGTACTTGAAGGACTGCACCACTTCAAGAGGGGAGCCATTCAGCCTGGTGAAGACTGGAAGTCTTGAGAGTCTGGCCAATTTTTGGCTGGTACCAAAGGTCATGGACACCATTTTTTTGGTATTAACCTTGAGATGGTTGGAAAGGAACCAGCACAGGACATTGTGGAAATCCTGCTGGAGCAGTTCTTCCACATAAGTGGTAGAGGGAGTGGAGGTGATGATGACTGTATCATCTGCATACATGCATATATGGGAGTTGACACAGGTGGAGAGGAGATCATTCAGAAAAATTGAGAACAGGATGGGGTCTAAGATTGAACCCTGAGGGATCCCAGCCTGGATGGGAAGGGGAGGCGATAACATGTCTCCAGCATGTACTGACTGTAGTTGGCCTGTTAGATAGGAACTGAACCAAGCAACAGCGGGAGCTGAGAGGCCCGTCAAGCTCAGCTTATCCATGAGGAGCAGGTAGGACACCAAGTTGAAGGCTTTGACCATATCAATGAAAATGGCCGCTGTGATATGCCCCTGATACATGCCTGAAAGGACTGAGTCACTGACTTACAGCAGGGAGGAGATGGTGGAGTGGTGCTTCTGGAAGCCAGACTGAAAGGGTGAGGGGAAACTGGAAGAGGTGAGGTAGTGAAGAAGTCTAGTGTAAATTAACTTTTCATGCAGTTTAGCAAGGTAAGGAAGGCGGGAGATAGACCGCTAGTTGCAGGGGAGGATGGGTAACCCCCTTTGTAAAGTGGAAGAACTTTGGCAGTCTTCCAAGACTGAGAAACAGTGCAGAGGGAGAAAGAGAGGTTGAGCAGGTGAGTGAGTGGAAGTTTAGTTGCAGATGAGAGGTGGAGGAGTTTAGGATCTAGCCCGTCAAGACTGGACTTAGACTGGTTGAAGGAGGAGATGGCAAGCGGGGTTTCATGTGTGGTTGGGGGTGGAACGGGAGGGAGCCTGTAGTGGGGAGGGAGGCACATGTTAAAAAAAAAAAACATTGAGGTGAGCAGTGACACTGGAAGAGTCAGATATAGGTGAGCCATTAACCATGAGGGGAATTTCCCCGGTGTCCTGGCCAAATTTTCCTCATTCACTAAAAATATCACCAACAGCTTAATCTGGTTCAAGATCAGTTGGCATTCATCTGTATCCCCCCTCCCCCGGGTCGTGCTTGAAAATAGGCAAGATTTGTCTAGTGCACTTACCCAGTCAACAAAAACAAAATAAATAAATTAAAAATAAAAAATGAGAGTAGGGGAGTCAGAAGGGGTGTGAATTACCTTCCAAAATTTGGCAAGGGAGGTAATTCTGAAGGTTGGCTTTGAAATAATGGGATTTTGCAGTCTGGACAGCCTTAGTGCAGTTGTTTCTAGACTCCTAGCTGAGTCCATGAAGGTTCCTTTAGAACCAGTCCAGAAACGGGCTAAGCCCCCATTCATGGATATACTGCATAGGGACAGTTCCCTAGGGGTTGCCTTTCCCTTGTCTGAAGCTGTCTTTGGACTGGCCTGGAGCTTTGGCAGCATCCTATACAGCACCCTCTACCCATGAGGTCCGCAAGTGTGCAGCCCCAGTGGACTTCCTTTCAGGGTTTCTAACTACCCCTATGCAGAGGCTTGGTTTTCAATTCTGCCTTCCTTAAATTGGAAGGCCATGGGAACATGGAGAAACCTCCAGAAAAAAGTTCAAGGAGCTTGACCACTTGGCTAAAAAAGTGTATGCTTCTGTGTCGCTATGTCTTCATCAGACCAGTTTTACTGTCATGATGGCAGATCCTGGCCATTCCCTGTTTGTGTTACTAGGGAGACTCCTCCCCCTTCTTCCAGCTGATAAACGGTTTCCAGTTAAGATGATCGGAGACCAGGGTCAGTCACTGGCTAAGCACCAGCTCCAGATAGATTTGGACATGAGTGACTCCTGTTCCCATGCTATGGTAATAACCATTGTCATGCATCGTAGGGCCTGACTGCAGCTCTCAACTTTCACAGTGTACTTGCAGCATAAGTTGGCTGATGTTCCTTCTTAAGCACTGACCTCTTAGGCTCTAGTGTGGAAGGACATCTCACACACATTGAGTAGTCCAACACCACCCTAGATTCTGTGGCTTCATCACAGAAGGACCAAAAACATAAAAAAGAAAACCTTTTAGTTTCAGTCTATTCAACCACAACAACCTTAGCAGCAGCCTTAGCAGGGATCATTCCAGCACTGACGTCCAAACCCATGTTCAGCAGCCAGCATCAAAAAAGGGGTGCAGAGGTGTGGTTCCTTTTTGACCCCTGAGGCCAGACCCCCTTCCAGGGCTGCACTGTGATGGAGTTTAGGGTATCATCCCCCAACCATCCAGGCCCTGTCTTATATCCCAGACAGGGGTTGGTTGTGCCACTTCTTGCCACAATAGTCTGCCATTACCTCAGACAGATGGGTTCTGGAAGTGGTGGGCAGAGGGTTGCCTCTGGATTTCGAGGCTCTCCTGCCATACCACCTCTGAGCTCTTTAGAGTCCATGGTGTTACAGGACATGCCCATGCTGTGAGCTGACATCACTTAACTTCTAGAGAACGGAGCAAAAGCATGTGTTCCAGACACTCTGGCCACTCAGGGATATGAGTCCAGGTACTTTCTGGTTCCAAAATGGACAGGGAGCTAATGCCCCGTACTGGAACTGCATGATTTGAACCATTTCATGTGGAAGCATTCATTCCAGATGGTCACTCTAAATCAGATCATTCAGTTTCTGGAGCAGGGAATGTGGTCCTGCTCCCTGGGTCCCAGGATGCATTCTTCCACATCCTATCTGTCCCATTGTTGGTACCTTCAGTTCCATGCAGAGAGGATCGTGTACCACTTCCAGGTCATGCCCTTCAGCCTCTTGTCCGTGCCCAGGGTCAAGTGCATTGCAGTGGTGGGGGCCTTCCTGCAGCACAAAGGGCATCAAGGTGTATCTCTGCCTGGACTGGCTGTAGTTGTATCATCCAGAGAGGCTGTGGAGAGTTTCAGGGATCTGCCCCTCCAAACTTGTCAGTACTTTGGCTTTCTGGTCAACCTGGATGGGTCAGAGCTGGTCCCCTTGCAGGTTATCAAGTTCATTGGGACAGAACTAGACTCCTTGTGAGCCAAGGCTCACTTTCCTGTGGACGGGACATCAGACCTTACCTTCTTTGCCTGAACATTTCAGGTTGGGTGCTTGTGCCCTTTTCAAGACTTCCTATGGCTGCTGGGGTACATGGCATCTTCCACCAGTGTGATCCATTGGAGTCACTGGTCAATATACCACCTGCAGTGGGAGTTGGGCCGACGGTGGTCCCAACATCTTGGTCACCTGGACCATACAATCATGGTGACACAGCCAATGTGGGATGCCGTCCAGTGGTAGCTGGATCCACAACATCTGGAGGAGGGAATTCCATTTGTTAGCCCAGAACCATCCTTCATGTTCACAATGAACGCATCTCTGATAGGGTGGGGAGCACACCTGGAAGACCACAGAGTCCACAGGGTGCTGATCACCCCAGGAGTCCTGTCCCCACATCAGCCTGCTGGAGCTGTATGTAGTGCAGTTGGTTCAGATGGAATTCACTCGATTGATCCGGGTTTAGGTCGCTCAGGTTCAGATGGACAGCATGACTACCACGTTCTACCTAACAGGCAGAGTAGGACACACTCCTTCCCATTGTGTTGGGAGGTTCTTCGCACCTGAACACTCATGCACAGCCTTGCGATCCATGTTGCAAGAGCAACCAATCAACTGACAGACGCTCTTAGCCGAGTTGGGGAGATGCCGCACAAGTGGTCCTTGCATCTGGAGGTGGTAGACTACTTATTCTCCCAGTGGGGCTCCTCTCTTCTAGATCTGTTTGCCTCGTGGTAGAACAGAAAACTGAGGCTGTTCTGTAGCCACCCCCAACAGTCGAGGACACAGTTGGGGGATGCCTCTACAAGTCCCTTGACCCCAGGCCTTTTGTACACCTTTTCTTCCCTTCTCCTTGATCCACATGGACATAATCAAGGTCTGGAAGGACAAGATGCAGATTATCCTGAGAGCCCCAGGCTGGCCCAGGCAGTTCTGGTATCTAGATCTGCTCAGCCTCAGCAGTAGGCCTCCGTGGCGGTTGCCCCTAAGCCCATACCTGCTTATCACACAGTGAGAAGGTCCTGCAGCTGGACTTTCAATCACTGCACCTATGAGTCTGGTTCCGAGTGGCTAGAGTTCCAGGCTCTGGGCCTTTCAGAAGATATCCTCCACATCATGGAGGCATCCTATAAGGAGTCGACTCATAAATGCTTTTCATTTATGTTGAAGAAGTTCTCGATCTGATGCCAGGGTAATGAGCTTGATCCACTTTCCTATGCAGTACAGAGCATCCTCGACTACCTGTGGTCCCTGTCTTAGTCGAGACTGCAAGCAGCGACCTTTAAGGTGCACCTGGCAGCCATCTCTGTGTACCAGGCATGGGCTGGTATGCCAACGACCCAGAAGAAGGTCAGGTGCTTTTTAAAGACCTGGATCATTTGTCCCCTTCAGTGCACAATAAAGCCATATTCTTACATTTAGTCCACTTATGACTCTAGTTAAGTTTGTGCACCTGCTTAGTTTCTTGGATTACATCCTGAATTGACCTCTTCTGTAGATTGGCAGGTAGGGAGTTGCCCAGTGGGCTTAAAGCTAATTTCACCAGACATGCCACTGCCTCAGTGGCTGCATCCATGGGTATCCCCATTGCAGAGAGATGCAGGGCTGTAACCTCGAGTAAAGAACACACCTTCATCTCCTGTTACAGCATTGACATAATGAATCTTCGGGAACGATGCTTATGGGTCCTCCATCCTACAGACTGTATTCTCGAAATAGGTGTGCATGCTTTGCCCCCCTCATCCTGGAGAACTGCTTGGAGTCTGCCAGAGTGTGAATAGTGAACTGAATCCGCAGTTTATGAAATATAGGTTACTCACCTATAACCGTAGTTCTATTAGTGAGGTTCATTTCACATCCACACAACCCACCCGGCCTCCCCTGCCAAGTAGCATTGAGGTCCCCACTTCCAGCGTGCAAAAAGATCCTATATCATGGGGCAGAGCCAGAACATGTACAATCTGGGTGGTGGGAGGAGCTGAGCTTGAAAATGTCTAATGACTCAGATGTCTCCAGCAGAACTGACAGAGTGTGTAAGTGAACTGAATATCACATATAGAACAATGGTTACAGGTGAGTAACCTATATTTACTCACCTGCAACCATAAATCCTACTTCGAGAGGGAGCTCTTGCAACAGGTAACACCATAAGGAGTCCCTGGCTGAAGAAGAAAAGCTGTGTCCAGACTGGGTCCTCTGCATCACAGCAACTTGCTGTTCCAGAAGATAAGCTTTTAAAGATTTGAGGCAGCGAATGCTAGTCTTTTTATTAAACTTCTGGCAGTGACTAGCCCTACCGAATTTCGGTTTATATGATCTGGCAGCACAGATGGGTCAAGTCCTTTCCTGGGCTAAACAGAGAATAGCATCTGACTGGTACAACCTAGAAAACAAGTCAGCAGGGGCCAGTCTGCCGGTGCAGCCGTTTTATTTCCGCTTGCAGCGCTAGTGACCCGGGTTCAGGAATGGACCCGGGTCACTAAAGAGCCAGCAGGGGGAGAAGGATGGAGCATCCCAGGGACTGCTCTCCTTCTCTGGGGGCGGGTGGAACAGTGCCTGATGCTTGACAAACCCCTGGCAGAGGCCGGAGGTACCACAGCTACCAGTGCTTGACAACTTCAGGGGCGGATGCAGGACGTCATTTCACGTCCCTGCCTCCTCTTGCACACACAAAGGGGAAGAAAAACCCTGCTCCTGCCACCTTGATGATGCCCACTCTGGCTGCATTGGCTCTCAGGCTGACTCCCGCTTTTCCCGTGTTCGTGGCGCCCTTGGCCCAGGGTGCCATGACCCTGCCCAGGGGGGCAAGCCAGGTGGTTCAAGGAGGGCAACTAAAATATGAGTAGCCGCAGCCGGAGTCCGTGACCAGGCAGATGGTCCCAGCAGTAGGAAACATGACAAAAATATAGAATAAAAAAAAAAAAGAAAAGTCAGCAGGAGGTAACCCCCTCTTCACACTAGCTCTGGCCCCAGAAACCGCTGAGTATGTAAAACAAATTCCAAATAAGTGGGTACGACATGGTCTGTATATCCTTTCTGAAATAAAGAAGTGGACTTCTACTCCAGCTGGAGTCAGTCCACCATCGTTTATCAGGTATGAGCCAGGGTTTTTCCCTCCCAGGCTGGATCGGGGATTTGCAGGATGAGAGGCTCAGCAGGTAACAAGGTTTGATCAGTTTATTGAAAATGACAGATATATTTCTTTCCAGAGGGATAAGGAGAAATTTAAATGGAATAAATTGGAATTCCTTTGACATATGCAAACCAGACACTTTATTAACTCTGCTGACCACCTCGTGGGCCTTACCAGACCACGTTCCAATTGGGAAAACTTTTTATATGGAACAGTAAGGGTAGCTGTGGGAGACAAGCACATATCTAGCATATATACAATTTTACTGGGGGGGGGGATCCTTACACACATACAAGGTTGCATGGGAGCAAGAATCGAATCAGAATATCAGTGATGCAGACTGGAACCACAGGCTGAAATTCATCTGGAAGGTAACTGCAGCCCCAGCCTGGAGAGAATTTTTCTGGAAATCCTTAATTAGATACTTTCATGTTCCCATTATAGCACAACATTACTCCACTTCTCATTCAGCAGTATGCTGGTGACAATGCAGGGTAACTGGAAACCACTGGCACATATCTTGGGGTTGTCCCCAACTATTTGGCTTCTGGAAGACACTTCAAACAACAGTCCACAAGATTACAGGGAGTCCTCTGGATTTCACAGAATGGGTGCTGGGAATTCCCACAGCAACACACTTAAAAGGAGAGTCCCAGAAGGTGGTACTCACACTAATAGCAGTTGGGCTAAAATATATCGCAGCCAAATGGCTCCAAGCTGAACCTCCCATGACACAGGAGTGAGTGGGTAGAGTGAGGGAGGTTCTTTCCATGGAGTCCCTGATGGCCAGGCTTAGACTCCAACACGACAATCACACGCAGTGTTGGCAAGGGTGGGGAGACCTGGTTGCTCGGGGAATCCGAGAGGACAGTGCCTTCCTGCCCTGACCCTCCTGCCGATCTCTAAAATGGAATGAGAGGTGCGGGGAAGCCACCCTGATGATCAGGCCTACCCGACCTGGCACTTTAGTTAGTCCCAAAGTACTCTGTTAGTCAAAGGCACAGATTACCACAGGTGATAAAAATTGATGTTCCTCAGACTGTGGATGACCTGGCTCCACCAGATTCATTTCTCTTTAAATGTCTAATTGTCTCTTTGTTTTATTGTAAAGTGTGTGGGGGGGGGGATGTTTTGCGCACAGCCAATGTTTTGTTTGGGGCTAAGGTTTTCTTTACCTGTCCCATGTTGATGTTTTCTAACTCTATTCTGACACTACTCGAACACCTGTCATTTTAATGACAGGTGTTCACCCACAGCTCATAAGTGTACTCAGTAATTACTTGACTGAATTGTTCTCTCTTCCTTATACAGCCTTTCTTTTTATGAAGGACAACGGCTTTAATCTGTATATATTGCTGTGGTGACATTGTATTGAATAAAGCTGAATTAAAAAAAAAACTTCTGGCAGTGCGGGCAGTCATCCAGCTTGTGATCAGGGACTAGGCAGATTAGGTAGGCCGAATGGTCATCTGCTTGCCGCACGCACACTTAGACTTGCGCCACTGTGAAGAAGACATGCAACGGAATGTAGACTAAAGGCAAGGAAATTCAAATGAACAGTAACTGCATGGAGTACAAAATGGCAGTGACTGTGATAGAGGTGTCTGTCGGGCTGATACTAGTGGATTGATGGCAGGAGAAGAACTGAGGTGGTGCTGGGAACTCAGTCCTTATGGTGTTACCTGCTGCGAGTTCCCTCTCAAAGTAAGATAGTACAGTTATGTAAGAACTTACTGCAACAGTAGATCTTCGAGAGGAGCTCTTGTACCAGGTGGTTTTCCCACCCACCTGCCCCCAGGTTTATGAAGCTGTACTTCTCTCTGGGGATGGAAGATCCTCCTCGGTTCCCCATCCTATACATTAGCTGGGTCTCTGGTGGGAGAACTGAGGTGGTGCCAGGGGACCGCCCCCTTTATACCATAGGGGACATCTGAGAAGTTTTCCATGGGGTCTTAGTACCTGGTGGCATAGTCCTTATGGTGTTACCTGCTGCAAGAGCTCCTCTTGAAGATCTACTTTTACGGTAAGTTCTTACATTAACTGTACTTTCTACTACTACTAGTATTCCATTCACATCCACACAACCCACATAACCTCTCCTGGCAAGGCTTGTTTTTCAGGTTCCCTTTTCTGAGTGCAGGGGGGGTGGAGCCAGAGGACCACACCATTGGGTGGGTGGGGATTGGGAGGAGTCAAGCTTGAAGAGTTCCAAGAACAGTGCATGCTCAGTGGGAGATTGCCATGGATGTGAATTGAATACTAGTCGCATAATTGTAGTTACAGGTGAATAACCTCTATGTTCATATATGCGGAGGCTGGTTTGATAAGTTGCCTAGTACCTCCTCTGTAGGTTTTTCTTAAACTCATCTTCACATTCTTGCATTTCTGAAGTAATAAAATAATTTTGTTATGTAAGTGCTGCAGGTCACTTATACAAATTTTGCATGTTTTCAGTCACTTGTATTAGTATGTATGTTTTAACGTCTGTGTTTATAGTTGTGTCGCACTGCATCTTTTTGAGCCAGGTCTCTGTTATACGCACAATAAATTAGTCACAGTGGTGCTACCTGGCAAAAACTATCAACGGGTGTGAGCTCTTCCAGATTGTTCAGTCAGTAAAGTAGCAGTGCAACGAAACTGGGCAAGAGATTTAATCCTACCCTTTTTTCTCTATAAAAGATTCCCGGTATCTTTCAATATTATTTGATGGTAAAATTTCCTACTTCCACCATAAAGTGAGTGTTTTAGGCATGTTTTAATTAAGTGTTTTTTTTCAAGAAAGAAGATGTCAGCCACATTTGGCACAGAAATACTATTGTAGACCTAACAGGGGTTAGGACTGAGGAAAAACAAGTCATGGTGCCCAGCATAGGAGGTACCAAGAAGAGTAGATTTGACAGATATGCTAATATTTGTATTAACTGTAGCGAAAACTAGCTTTTTGGAAAAGGATTTTTCAATGTAGTGCTGCTTTATAGTTATATAAAAAAAAGTTATTACAAACTTCTACCAGATACAGCAGTGCGTGGCCATCTCAGCCAAACGATTTTATTAGCAAGACTGTCACCATTAAAACAAAATGGTTTTGCTTGATTTTCTTCTAATCCTGTTTTTTTTTTATTTTTTGGTCATTGTTTCTTAGCTCTCTCTACAGACCGTGCTCTTCGAATGATGCAGAAAGGGTGAAGCAAAAAATGGCATCAATAAAAAAAAATAACTGCTTGGGGGGAAGGTTCCATAAACCCAGAACGCCCTCCTCCATTTCATTTTTTTTTCATTAAAATGTTAGCGTTGTTGTCCTCCCCATTACTATTCATATTATCCCCTGACACCATGCGGTAAATTTCACCACTGGCCAATAAAGAAGACACAAGTGGCCAGTCTGCACCCCCTCCATCATAAGTGTGCACTGCAAGCTCCAAGTTCCACGCATTGCAGTAAGTAGGATACAATAAAAGTGGGTCCACTTTCACAGTCTCCTGTCTCCTGGCAGCCAATCAAGAGCCGTCGCTGAGTTGCTGCCTGTCTATGACAGAAAGGAGGAGACAGATCTGTGCACCAGGAGCTTTGACTCATGGCTGAAGTAATGGTGCAGAGAGGAGGAGTTCGGCTACACTGGGGACTAGGGACCCCCTGGAGGATAAGGGCCAATACAGTGGTGATGGCTATATCCATCCAGGAGGGGAAACACAGTCCTCCATGGACAGTTTAAATGTTACTTCAGTGAACACTTAAAGTAGTCGAGCGGGGTGGCAGAAAAAATCAGGGAGGCAGAAACTGCCCTCCCCCCAACAGGCTGAAGTAGAGTAAGGAAAACCCAAGGGGGAGGAATCTCCCATGGTGCAAATTAATAAAGGAAGCAGGGTGGTAAAGCAAAGGGTGAAGGGAGTGGGAGCTTTAGAAGGGGGGGGAGGGATGGCAGAAAAGGAAAAAGGCAGGGCAGGAAGCAGAAGGGGAAACAAAATCTGGAAGATGAAGTGTGTGAATGCTAGAAGTATAGGAATACAATTCTGGACCTAGATGCCATCATGACAGAGGCCTACCTGGATAATGTGGCCATTACTGAGTTATGGTGCACTGAAAACCATGACTGAGACACATCCATACCAGGCTATACTCTGTTCAATAAGGACCAGGTGGGAAGGAAAGGAGGGGGTGTGGTGCTCTATGTGAGGGAAAGCATAAACGTGATGGAGATACAGGGGAAGCAGAAGTACTGTAGGCCACCATGGAGATGGGCAATGGAGCCACTATTTGCACTGGAGTGATCTGCAGACCTCCAGCATGGGGGATGGAGTTAGATAAGGTACTGGTGGAAGCCACTGGCAAGATGGCAGAAAAGGGGGAGGTGCTGCTGGTGGGGACTTCAACTTGCTGGATGTTGATTGGAGCCTCCCAGCAGTGGCTTCAGCTAGAAGCAGAGACATCCTGGGCTCTCCACAGGGTGCGTTCCTCAGGCAACTAGTCAGTGAACCCACTTAACATGGGGCAGTATTGGACCTGATACTTACAGGGGCAGTGTTGCAGAAGTCAAGGTGGGAGGCCACCTGGGGGCCAGTGATCACTGTATGGTGTTGTTCAGTATTAGGATGGCTTCGGAATTGAACCACACAAGAGCTAGAGTCCTGGACTTCAGGAGGGCAGATTTTATAAAGATGAGTGAATGCCTCAGTGATGGCCTGATTGGGGGTGACCTGGCTGGGGAGGAGGAACAGTGGGCAAAGCTAAAAGAGAGCATAGTAAACACAACAAACCTCTGCATCAAAGGAATGAGCAAAAGCAACAGGGAAAAAGGGACTGCTATGGTTCTCGAAACAGGTGGCTGAAAAGGTAGATGTTAGAAGCATAGCATTCAGAAGGTACAAGATGCAGAGGGAGGAGGATAAGGAAGTGCATCGGGAAATGGAGGGAAGCAGGGAAACAATAAGGAGCGCAGAGCCGCAAACTGAAGAGAGAAAAACTCATGAAGTAATGAAAGGGGACAAGACATTACTTAGGTATGTAAATGAAAAGAGGAAGACCAATGGTGGGATTGTAAGGTTGAAAAAGGAAGGGGGGGGGGACTATGCAGAGGGGGGCCAGGAAAAGGCAGACATCCTGAATAAATACTTTTGTTGAGGGCCCCATGATCACTGCGGCAAACTGGACCTACATTCTGTGGCAGGACCTCATGCTTGGTGCGGTCAGGCTATGAGCAATTCTGTGCCAGTTCTGTGATGGGCTTTGCATTCTCTGGCAACTTAAATGACCCCCAAAATAAAAACTAGTTACCCAGACAGAGTGCTTAGGAAAAGGCAGCCTGGGGCAGTTTGGCAGATGCACAGGCAAGGCAATGCAAAGCAATTCTGGCATCATGACTTGGATTTGATGTACAGTAGGGCATGGGAGAATTGAAGGGTTATTTTTTTTTTTTTTTACTGCAGTCTGTTTTATTGTTCCATGGCTCCCTCCCACCTGCCCAGTGCTGGTTTACCACAGCTGTGCTCCTGAGAATTTCTCCTCCTGCCTGCCCAGTTGCTTGAAGACCAATATTGCCTGGTTGCAAAACAGTGCTACTGCAAATGGCTCCCTCCCACCCAGTTGTTTGAAGCCTGGTGGTGACGGTTCTTGCTGCAATGCTGCTCTAGTTGCTTTCTCCTGCTCACGCAGTTCAACACCAGTGATGTCATTTGGTTCAGTGCCACTTTGTTTCCATATCATCTTCTCCTCTCCCACTCTGTAAGGATTTACTATGAGGCTAGAGAGTAGCTGGACCATTTTACATTAGGCAGAGGTCCAGAAAACCTCCCATTTTTTGTCTGCAATAATTCTAATACTTTTTTCATTCCACAGTTCTCCAACTGGCAAATAGAACCACCATTCTTTCTCATGAAATAGGCTTCCTGAAGTTCCCTCAGTGTTTGTAGAAGGCCATAGTGGTCATTAGCTTCAGGGCTGAGTGCCAGTGGATTGGAAAGTGGTGGCTCCACTGACTACTGCAACCCAAGGGGGATGGATGTATAATGGAGCTGCCAACAACTCACACTAATCCCATTTTAAGCTTGCTCACACTCATTTTAGCCATCTTGTTGGTGTTTTCAGTCATGACAGCCATTTTTACTGTACCAAAAATGCTGTTTCTGTGGTAGAGGCTTGTTTCAGCGGCAAGACCATGTTTCTGCGGCAATTGCTGCAGCCCCAGAATCGCAGAAAACACCGGGCTGTGCTTTTGTTCATTATTCACAAAGGAAGGAGGAAGGGAAGGGCCACAAAAAAAAAGTAACAGAAGCTTTGGAGGGAGGGACGTGGACTCTGGTTCTTTTTCATAGGAGAGAGAGTCCTGAAGGGACTCGCTAATCTGAAGGTGGACAAAGCAATGAGGCCAGATGGGGTGCATCCAACGATATTGAGGGAGCTCAGGGAGATACTGGCTGCACCTCTGACAGTCCTATTTAACAGCTCGCTGGAAACTAGTGGTTCTGGAGGAGGGAAGATGTAGTCCCTCTACACAGAAGTGGTAGCAAGGAGGAAGCTGGCAGTTATAGGCCATTCAGCCTGACATCAGTGGCAGAAAAGTTAATGGAATCACTGCAGAAGGAAAGGATTGTGGAATATCTTGAATCCAGTGGGTTACAAGACCCGAGGTAGCATGAGTTCACAGGAAGAGGTCATGTCAAGCAAATCTGATAGATATCTTGACTGTGTGTCAAAGGAATTAGATCAGGGTGAAACGGTTGACAGGGCCTGCGTAGATTTTGGTAATACTATCAACACCTTTCCACATAGGAGACTAACTAGCAAGCAAGCTGAGTAGCTTAGGAGTGGGTCCAAAAGTGGTAAACTGGATAAGAAACTGGTTATGGGATAGGCGACAGAGGGTGGTGGTAAATGGAGTTCACTTAGAGGAAGGGAGGGTGACCAGCGGGGTGCCTCAGGGATCAGTGCTGGGACCAGTCCTCTTTAATGTCCTCATAAGTAACATTGCAGAGGTGCTGGAAGGGAAGGTCTGCCTCTTTATGGATGGCACCAAAATGTGCAATAGTGTGGACACCCTGGGGGAGGGAGGAAGAATGAGCAAAGACCTAAGAAAACTAGAGAAATGTTCAAGGGTACAGTAGCTGGGTTTCAGTGCCAAAAGTGCAATATGATGCAGTTGGGGCACAGAAAATTAGGGGTAGGGTGTAGAATGGGTGGAGTGGTATTGATGACTACCAGGTAGGAAACAGACCTGGGGCTATGTGACAGGGAGCTCCTGCCACTCTTGAGGACCAAACTTTTCTCTCTGTCAGTCAGCCATGGTTCTGGTCAGAACTCCACAGACTTTCTTCTCCAGCAACTCCTGGTGCATTGGTCCACCTGGGCGATATCCACCAGAAAACGTCCCTCTTTGGCCAGTCCAGACACTTCCAGCAAGTTATCCCACCTCTAACACCAAGTCTGTGGAGGGGTTGTGGGATAACGGACCGGACACCAAACTTCAGGTTCAGCACACAATCTCTGTGTGGTGTTTATTCAAAATACAGGAAATAAGCTTCTGCAATGTTATATTCCTTCTTCAGTACATCAGTTTGCAGCAGCAGACTAGGTATGTCCTTTCTCTGCACTTAGCCAGCACCTACTGACATTGATCTCTGATCTAACTACTATTCAGTGAAAACCCTTCCTCCCTATGTGGGCCCCATTTGCTTGGGTAGTGGGGACTCAAAAAGAAAAAAAAAATGAAACAAGATAAAAACAAAAGAATCTCAGTGCAGAAACACTGAAACATGGGTTACCCCACAGGGCATTGGCAACAAATTAAGTTTCAAAGAAATACAACATCATACATACTTCCATAATGCAAAGTATAATGGGATATATGCAAATCACCATGAAATTCAGACGTGTTCAGTTTACAGCAATTTACATGTATTTTAAATAGCACAACTAGCTTAATTTCTATAATAGTCGCCTAGTACTTTTTTACAATTATCAAAAACACCTAGTGCCATGGTATTTTCAACATTTACATATTTCATAAACATAAGGTATATACATTAAGGTATTTTTTGACATAGTGCTATTACATACTAAATACAGCAACAATAAACACAACCTGTTTTACATATGCTCGGAGGTCACCACAATAACCTCCCTGTATGAGGACCTGAGAGGGAAAAGGAAAATTAAAGAGGACACTATAGCATAGTCAAGAAAGGGGGAGGGGGGGTGCCCATAGATGGCCAACCTTATGGACTAGAAATTGTAAAGGATAGAGTAGGCTAAGAAATAGAACTGTTGCAGCAGATTTAAGAAAACGTCACTCCTCAAGAGTGGCAGGAGCTCCCTGTCACAGACTAATCATATCTGATGACCTAAAGGTGGCCAGGAGATGCAACAAGGTATTCGGGAGTGCTAGTGGGATTCTGGGGTGCATAGGTAGGGGTATCATGACCAGAAAGAGGAGGTGGTATTGCTTTTGTATAGATTGCTGGTAAGACCCCACCTAGAGTACCGTATCCAGTTCTGGAGACCACATTTCCGGAAGGACATAGAGTGGAGGTAGTCCAGAAGAAGGCAGCTAAAATGGTGCAGGGTCTGTGTCAAAAGCCCTAGGAGGAGAGACTAAAGGATCTCAATACATACACCATGGAAGGGGGAGGGAGGGGGGATATATTACAGGCCTTCAAATACCTTACGGGGACAGATAAGGTACAGGAGGGAAATATTTTTGAGGACAAAAAGGTGCTCAAGAACAAGGGAACATGCTATGAAGCTGGAGAGGGGTAAATTCAGGAGAGAGGTAAGGAAGTACTTCGTCACAGGAAGAGTGGTGGGTTTCTCGAACAACTTTCCAGAAGAGGTGGTGGGGACGAAGACAGTGCTGGGGTTAAAGAATATTGAATAGGCATAAGGAAATCATAATGGGAAGGAAGGGAAGAGGGGAGAAAGAGCTGTAGATCAAGTAAGGTCTTCAATAATAATGTAGGTTGGGGAAAAATAGGCGGACTGGATGGGCCAAGCAGTCCTTGTTGAACATCAAATTCTATGTTTCTAATCAGCCTCTTTAGCAGGTCCAAGGTGCAGGTTCGGTTTACTCACCTCACACACTGCAGAAGCTGGCACCTTTGCTTAGAAGATCCTCAGTGTGTTAAGAGTGGATCAGGACTACATAATGGGATCCTGGTAGAAGCCCCAAGTTTCAAAATCCTGAATACATTAGTGGTGACCAGTGTAGCAGCAGTCCAGTTCTCGATAGTTTGTGAGTTTGTGATAGTGTGACTGAGGTGAGAATAAAACCGATTTGAAATGAGTTCACTACCTCGGACCGCAGCTTGTTTCCCTCGGAGAAGGATCAAGCCACCAAAAGTTGTGGCTCATTTGGGGATTATTTGTTTCAACTGTACTCTGAATGCACCCCTATGTTATCAGTTGGTGTGCTTACATGACTGTACCACCATCCTGAGAAAGAAGTAATTTACTTGTAATAGTAGAATCACTGTTGGGAGTATTATCAGGGAAATTACTTTCTTCTAGTTCTGGCACAGATTTGCTTGACCAGAAGCCTATCGGAGATTTTTGATGGGAGAAGATCATGTCCCCCCAGTTGACCTCCTAAATTAATGCAGTTCTATTATAGAATTGGGATTCAAATAGGGACTGGAATAGTCGATATCTTCCATCCTCTGTCATCCTTTTACTAAGGGCATTTTTCTCCTTTTTTTTTTGTTAATGTTGACATGAAACAGTAATATTCCAGTTCTTAATAACAGTTCAAAGCTAGTGTGAACAGATGCATTGACAGTGATGACGTTCTTCTAGCTCTGAGTTGTTATTTTTGTAAAATTTACCATAACAAGTGCTATTTGCAGGTTTTATGCTGTTAATTGACTGGGGAGAAAATCATATTGTGTGAATACAAAGTGTAAGATGCTTTAACTTGTGTTTCTTATTCTCTGGAAATTGGTTTCTATGAAATCAATCAAAAATGATATAATCCTCTGTATGCCAAAGTGGAGTTTTGCATCATAATCCTAGATGTATACCTACTTAACTGCTGCTTTAATACTGCTTTATTATTCCCACCTTGTGTCCCCCCCTTCCCCCAGGTTACGTTTGTAAATGAGATTACTGCTGTATTTCTGACTGTTTACCTGGTGAAACCATTTCAATAAACAAATGTTCCTTACTTTAAAGTGACTTACTGTTCTTCTGTAATTCAGTGGTATTAATAGCCACTGAATTGGACTATTCTGTTTACTTTTGAGCAAGGCTCCTGGAAATCTGCAATCCCACAGCCACAGAATTTTCTGCAGAATTTGCATCATACCACAGAATATATGTTGCACGTCAGAATTCATTGCTCTTGGTAATTTTTCATTTAAATATACCGTTTTTCCCATCTCCTTTCCCCTGCTTGTTTGTCCTAAAGCCCCTTCTCAATGACAACATGTAATTTCTAGTCTTGTAGATACAGTTCACAGTCCACACTCTGTCTGTCTGCTAGAGACAGATGAGTCACCGGAACATCTTCAAGTTGAGCTCCTCCCACCACCCGTGGTGACATCCTCCGGCTCCACCCCATTAACGTCAGATCTTCTTTTCCACTGAAAGAGACCAGTCTCCTTCTACATAGCTCTGCATGCGTTAGAGTATGCTTAGTTTCAAGTGCAAATGTTTTGGGCGAACTTTAACTCTTATTAAAAGTTATTGGTTTATTCAGCATTTCTCGCTTTCCAGTTAATACTACATCGATGATCTTCAGGATGGAAAAAACAAAACATGGTTTTAACCCTACATGTGCTACAGCCAAAAAATGTTGGCTACAGATCCACATGATGTGCCTGTATTGCCTGGGAGAACATCATGATGTGAAGCGTTGTCCATCATGCCAGGCCATGCAGTCTGTCATTGGATGAACTGAAGACATGATTCCATCTTGTTTGGCTCAAGGACCGCAAACTGCCCTTGGCAGACCAACCTGCATCCTTGGAAGAGGAGGCAGTTAGGGTGGGCTTGTCCTTGCTCTTTGTGGTGGTCCCGGCTTGGTTGGCCATCAGAGGGCCGTTCACAGAAGAGTTCCAGGACCTTTGGGGAGAGTCCGACCTATGAGCAAAAACATTAGAAACACTGTTGACATCAGTCATGGGACCAGGAACAATCTTGCTCTTCCCACTCCATCAATTCCCCTGACTGGTCAACTTTGAGCTTCCACTGGTCAAGGAGCAAGTCGAGACTTCCACAGTGGCCCTGTTGGAGTCTATGACTTAAACTCCAGTCAAGATGTTTCTGAAACCAGTTGGCTGTTTGTCAGAGATTGATGATTTATGAATCTCACACACCCCTCAGGAGGAACCGACTCTGTCATTGGCTCTGCCTGAGTTGTCCCAATTTGTGCCTTCCCAGGCAGTCAACCCTTTGGGGTCCCATTCCAAGACCCATCGTCATCTCCCTGCTGAAGAATATTGCCTACTTGACTTTGCCAGCATAAACATGCCGTCGACCCAAAGGTTGAGATTGAGGCACGACTTGCAATCCCGATCTCACCTGACCGATCAGCAGCACTACCAGCACCAGTCAGACTTTTCCTCAGATGAGCATCGACATCGAGGTCAACTTCGTCTACATTCTGAGGACCTTCTGTGGCAGGAGAGAGCCACTGCTAGTTGGGGCAGAGCCTTGCTCCTAAGTCTAACAGTGTCGTGGGCCTTCCCAGTAGCTACCAGTAAGATGGTCGCTCTGCAGACTGCTGCATCTGTCTCACCTCTACTAGTGGTGGGGCCTTCTTATTTACAGCCACAGCTTGGGCCCCACCAAGAGTCCTGCCAGGTCTCCTGTCTTCCTATTTAGGTCACCAAGGGCTCTAGGGTGGTCCACATCCCTGAGAAACAGACAAGTGCAGTTTTCAAGGACCAGTCGGATGAGGAAGTAGAGTCCTCTTTGGCATCAACTCGAATACTCCAGTTTGACTGCAACTCCTCTGGCAGTTGATCTTCCCAGTCAGGCTTGACCTCTTGTAAGGCTTTGCTGCACTTAGTATCAGAGGTCCCTTTGGAGCTGGTTCAGAAGTGGGTTTTATACCTGTTCACAGGCATCCTGGAAAGAGACAGTTCCCCATGTGTGGCCCTTCTCACGGCTGAGGCCATTGTAGGACCAGCCTTGGACTTGTGGCAGCACTCTGCCTCCTACCCAGCACCCCCTGCCCATATTATATGTGATCCCTTTTGGGAGCTTCTCAGGGTTCTCGGACCATCCCTCATGTGCATCAACCTCTGGCCCAGGGGGGTGAAAGGACATCTCACCTGTACTGCAAAGTCCACTGCCACTATGGATTCTGTGGCCTGGTCCCACAATGACCCTAAGTTGGCTAAGGCCAAAAAGAAGTCCTTTCAGGCGGAAGGGTTCTAGTCACAGCAGACTCAGCAGCACCCCCAGCAGGGGTAATTTCAGCACTGGCGTCTGAACAGATGTTCGGCCATCATTGCAAGAAAAAGGTGTGAATACGGTGCCCAACAGCCAGAGACCTTTCCAAGACTGCTAAGTCACAGATTGCGGGGTGCCATTCCCCCTCCTGTTGAGCACCTGTCCTAGCTCCCTGTTGGGGTCAGCTCATTCTTTTCTTGCCACAGTAATCCGCCAGTCCTGGATTCTGTGGCCTAGTCCCACAATGACCCTAAACTGGCCAAAGCCAAAAAGAAGTCCTTTCAACCGCAAGGGTTCCAGCCACAGCAGGCTCAGCAGCAGCCCCGCTGGCTAATTTCAGCACTGTAGCCTGAACAGAAGTTTGGCAGTCATTGCAAGAAAAAGGAGTGCATCCAGTGCCCAGCAGGCCAGAACCCTCTTTCAAGACTGCTAAGTGACAGGTTGTAGGGTGCCATTCCCTCCTCCTATTTCCTGTCCCAGCTCCCATTTGGAGTTGATTCATTCACTTCTTGCCACAATGATCCACCAGTACCATGGACAGGTACAGTATGTTCTAGAAGTGGCGGGTAAAGGATTACCTCTGAACTTTGAGGCTCTTTCACCATACTGACCCCACTTGCCTGAGGGCATGCTGCCATGCTCAGGAATGATATTGCTCAGCTTCTGGCACTCAGGGCCATAGAGTGGTTCCCAGTCACCCCTACCATGAAGGGATATGTCTCCTGGTACTTCCTCATGTTGAAGTGGACAGGGGAATGGTGCCCCGTACTGGATTTACACAATTTGAACAAATTTGTGCAAAAGTGGAAGTTCAGTGCGGTCACTCTAAATCAGATCATACTGTCTGTGGAACAAGGGAGTAGTTCTGTTCCCTAGATCTCCAGGAAGCATTCTTCCACATTCCAATCTGTCCATCCCACCGCTGTTGCCTCCAGTTCCAAGGAGAAGGGGTATTGTACCAGTTCAGATTCTTGCCTTTCATATGCAAAGGGTCTTCATCAAGTGTTTGGCAGCATTGGCACTGTTCCTCTGGCACAAGGGGGTCAGGGTATTCCCATTCCTGGACAACTGGCTCATAGCAGTCATGTCCAGGGAGGCAGTAGAGAGGTCCAGGGATCTTTCCCTCCAGAGTTTTCAGGACTTGAGCCTTCTGGTAAACCCAGTCAAGAACTGGTCTCCCCACAGGTGATCAGGTTCATCAGGGTGTAATTGACTTCCCTTCAGGGCAGAGCCCACCTTTTTATGGACAGGACACCAGATCTCCTTTGCCCTATCATTTCAGATTGGGCATTTGCATCTAGCCTGGGAATTTGGGATGTTGAGGTACGTGGCAACTCTGACCACCATAGTCCACTGGGCGCCTTAAAAATGCACTCCCTCCAGTGAGAACTGGGCCACCTGTGGTCTCAGTACCTCATTCTCCTGGACCAGCTGGTTCAGATGACACAGCAGATGCAGGATGCCTTCAAGTAGTGGCTGTGTTTCCATAACCTGGAGGAAGGAATTTACTTTGTCTGTCTGTCGTTCTGATAAGGAATGCATCTCTGGTGGGTTGGTAAGTGCCCCAGAGACCACATGGTCCACAGGTACTGGTCATCCTGGGAGTCTTGATGCCACAGTGTGTCCGGCTATGATGGAATTTGCTCTGTTGATTCGGGGTCAGGTCATTTAGGTCCAGACGGACAACAAGACCACCATGTTCTATCTAAACAAGGCAGAACGCACTCCTTTCCACTGTGGCAGGAAGTGCTCTGCACTTGGACACTGGTGCTCAGCCTGCAGGCCAATCAGCTCATGATCCATGTCAGGGGAGAGAACAACCAGCTGGCAGATGCTTTCAGTCAGGTCGGAAGGATATCAGACAAGTGATCCCTGCATCAGGAAATGGTAGACCAACTGTTCTCCATGTGGGACATCCCTCTGGTGGACCTGTTTGCCTCTTGTGCGAACAGAACACTAAGGTTGTTCTGTGCCTGCCCCTTTCAGATTGGGACACTGCAAGTGGATGTCTTCTCTTGGCCTTGGACCCTGGGCCTTCTGCATTGCCTCTTTTCCTCTTGGTTCACAAAGTGGTGATCAAGGCCTGAAAGGACAGGACATTGATCCTGACTGCTGCAGACTGGCCCAGTTTTGGTACCAGGATCTCCTCAGCCTCAGCAGTAGGTCCCGTGGAGGTTGCCTCTTCCCACAACCTGCTGACAAGACAACAGGTGGTCCTACACCTGTGTCTTCACTCCTTGCACCCGATTCCTGAGTGACTAGAGTTCAGGTCTTGGGCCTCTTAAAAGATGTTCTCCAAATCATGGAGGCATTCCAAAAGGAGTTGACTTAGAAGACGTACATGTTGAAGTGAAAGAGGTTTTCGCTGTGGTGCCAAGGGAAGGATCTTCATTCTCTTACATGCCCTGTAGCAATGATCCTTGATTACCTTTGGTGCTTGTCACACTTGGGACTGGGTGCCATGACTCTAAAGATGCAACTGGCCGCTCTCTTTCTGCATACCGGGCGATGACTGGTACAGGAGAAGGTGGTCGGGCACTTTTTCAAAGGTTTAGATCACTTGTCCCCTCCAGTGTGCGAATCACCTCTTCCATGGGACCTGCTGCTGGTACTGGCTTATGGGCAAGCCATTCACACTGATACACAACTGTTAGATGTCACACTTGTCATGGAAGACTGCATTCTTTGTGGCCATTACATCAGCCAGAAGGGAGAGTGACCTTCAGGCACTTGGTAGTTAGTTTCCCTATCTGGTCTTCTACATGGACAAAGGTCATCCTTCGTCCCCATGCAGAATTCCTCCCAAAGGGCAAGCCATGTCAGAGTTCCACATTAATTGAGTAATTAACCTCCCGGTGTATTTTAACAACCTGACCTTGGCAGCCGATCGCAGGCTTTACACTCTGGATCAGCAGAGTTCGCTATCTTACTATAAGAAATGCATGGTGGAATTCATGGCGAGGCTCATCAGCTATTTTTTAATTTATTTAGTTATTCGGAAAAAAACTTTGAGAACAAGATCTTTTACAAAGGTTCCATGTCATAGATTACAAAACAAAGTACAGTAGGAAAAAGCAAAGGTACATTGCAATGAACGATACAGCTTGGATTCAGAATTTACAGGATAACTCAAAACATAGGTACAAGTTAAATAACAAGAAAAACACTTTATGAGGGTGGGGGAATAAGCAGCCACAAAGTGCCTTATCAGTAGCTCAGAGGGATGGGGATAGCTGGCAGAGGGGTGAAGAAGGGAGGTACGAGAGAGAGAGGTAAGCACTGCAGTGGAGGTGAGAGGGTGGGGGAATAAGGTATAGGGAGAAATGGTGGGGTGAGGGGAGGCTGTCACCTACTCTGAAGCCACACCTGACAGTCTACCAGCAAGACGAACAATTTCCAGGTAGATCTCATCAATTCATCAATGCTAAGGAGTCACTCAAGGGACGGAGGGCTCATTCAACCAAACACACCGCTGCCTCTGTGGTTGCTTTTAGTGATACCCCCATTGAGGGGTAAAGTGCACACATTCATCTCCCACTACAGCATCATAATTCTGAGTTGTCATGATGCTGCTTTTAGGGCTTCAGTCCTCCAATCTCTGTTCGCCAAATAGGAGTGCAAGCCTTGCCTCCTCCTCCCGGAGGTCTGCTAGGAACCTGTCAGCGTGTGAATAGTAAAATGCATCCATGACACTAGAAATACGGGTTACTCACATGTAACCATATTTCTGTTAATGGTATACATTTCACATCCACACAACCCACGCAACCTCCCCTGGCAAGTGACGCACAGTTCCCTGCTTCCAGCATGCTATATCTGGCATTGATGGGGCAGAGCCTGAGGATGCCACCACTGGTGATGGGAGGAGCTTAACTTGAAGACACTCTGGTGACTCAGCTGTCTCCAGCAGACTGCCAGGGTGTGGATGTGAACTGTATACCACTAACAGAACTATGATTACAGGTGAGTAACTTGTACAGTATTTCACTACCAGCTATTGTTGTGGATTGTCCCACATTATTCTCTTTGAAGTTCAGATTATGTTAATTAATCTCTGTGCACGCTGGTTTTATTTTGTGTTTACCTTGGTCACACATGAAAATGGATAGTGTTGCCCACAGTGCCTACCAGGTTAATAAATACATTAAATATATGAAACACGGATTAATTTTGTTAAGTGAAAAGGTTCGGGCCGAATAATATCAATAAATATGAGCGTTCATTAAATAATTAGTATATATTAGTTTATCATGCACTCGGAGGATGTTTATTGACCCTATTAAATACCATCTTACCTTGGTGGAAGTTCTCTGACCTATATTCTTATTCCCCCTCTGTGATTTCCATCTCGAATTTCAAGACTCCTATCACAGTAGCGTGTCTACAGAGAAGGGCAGATATTTACATTTTGTTAAAAGCAAAATATTAAAATGCCATGGCTTTCATCCCTTTCCAAGGATCCAGGTCATATATCAAAAGGGATGGGACTCCATTGTGACCTATTTAGTTTTACAATCTTTTTAAGAAATGTCTACTTTCATCTGCAAGTCTAACTTGAAAATGGAATTGATTTAGCTGTCTGTGGAGTATGTTTGAAAATATTGGTATATGTGTGTGAGTTGAAGGAAAAACAAGTTCTTTGGTAACCAAATGTCCTCCTTTAAAGGGGAACAGTCATCACCAGTGGCCCCCACACTGAAGTGTGGGCTGCTCCCAATGTGCATTTTGTATGCAAAAACATTTTGGTTTACTTACTGTTTACTGTAGTATAGTAGATTTTATCAGACCAATTTTGCTTAATTGTTGGCTGGCATCTTCTGTTACTACAAATCCCAGAATACCCTGCAGATGACATCAGAACAGTAAACAGCAGTGAGAAGATTGAATAACTTGCAGCGCATGTTAGAGTTTATATAAGCTCTGATCTTTTGTTTGCTGGTCCCACTGTTCTCCATGGGCTATGTACGGTCACAGAGGACTGTACTTAGCACCTGGAGAACAGCAATCCCAAAAAAAACATCTGACTGGAGATTATAAAAGCTCTAACATGCATTGCAGGCTACTGAATCTCCCACTGCTACCTACTGCTCTGAGGGGGCTCCAGCCCGGGGCTTGGGGAACTTTGGGGTAGGGGAGGACTGTGGGTTGTCTTTGGGGAGGTCCTGAGATGTACGGTGCTTTGTGTTGAGCCCCCAGTAGACAATACCAGCCTTATAAACTGTACAGTGGGCTAAAGGTGGAGATGCTGGGCAGGGAGGGGAAACAGTCTCTGCACTATGTTGAAGTAGTATACGAACAGCCTGTCATGTCTAATAATTTTGCTGCTGCAAAGGCAGTTGCTGGTCACACAGAGGTGCCTGTCACTGTGACTTCTTGCTTCTTACCCTAGACTTCCCCTATGCACTGTAAAAGTCAACAGTTTAAATAGGGCAGTTTTGAATGCTAGATTAGTGTAATGGCAGTACCTGTCTAGGTGTGCACACACTGCCTGTTATGGGGTGGCTGGTGTAACCCCCCCGCGAACTAACTGTAAATCCCCCTCCTTTCAATACCACTCACCTCGATGGGAAAAACATTGGCCTGGCTTGGGAGGCTTGATATGCAACCCAGTCACTTCCTCCCCCCCCCCCCAACAAAAGAAGATTCTTGTGGGACATGCAGCCATCAGTATGATAATGTTGCAACATCGTTTATATCATTTGAGAAACTGCCTCCCCAACCACCACCATCAAGAGACACCTTAATTTTGCTTACTTGAACACATGGGTACAAGTAGGCTGAGACATTCGGCCACCAGGGGTGGGGGGGTGAACAGGAGGTTAGCAGAATGCCCATAGCCACCAGCACCAGCTTATGAATGGGATTTCAATATTGAGATGCAGAAGCCCCTCTCCCCCTCCGTTACCCTCAGCATGATACCTTTCCCTATAAACCTGGGATCCACCCACACCTGTGCTCCCCTTAAACCTGGGATCCACCCACACTTGTACTCTCCTTAAACCTGGGATCCACCCACACTTGTACTCCCCTTAGGACACCTGAATGCTGTGTGCAAGCTTGTAAGGCTCTTTAACATTTATTTGTTTGTTTTTTGTAAAAGAAGGGACATTTCTCTTTGCCACACAAGTTGCTTGCTAACAAATGAAATGGAAGCATGGCAGCCCCCCAAGTACTAAGCACTTGACATGAGAGGGAGAACTGTTGCTGCCCCCACCTCTTTTTTTTCTTCTTGATTTGCAGTGATGTAACAGTCACTCCTGACACGGGCTTCTTTCCCCTTCCCCATGAGGGGACTAGAACAACGCAATCCCCTGGCTACTTCATCACACATAGACCCAGGATGCTGCTTATTGTCCCTCTGCCCACTGTACACTACATGCCTTTCCCAAAACACTAACTCCCCCCTCCCATGAAGGGTCACAGTTAAGGTACTCTGGACCAGGACAGGGTCTTGAAGTCAACCTAACCTCCTATGCTAGGACAGTTGTTTCATTTGAAGGACCCTCCAGTGAGGCCAGACCTCCTGGTGGGTTTATTAACCTGGCCACAAAGTACCCACAGAGTATGGGTCCCCAACTTGGAAGTACACAGTTTTCCCCAATTTGCATGGCAGCACCCAGTTGATGCTGCTGAAGCATAGTTCTGTGTAGCCTTCCACTGTTTCATTGGCAGGCAAGGTTGGCCAGCCACCATTTTAAGTTCCTCCACTTATATGTAAAATGTCTGTGTAATAGCAGTTTTATTAAACCAGACTTGCTGGAGGGACGGGAGGATGGGCAAGACCTACCCACCTAATCGAGAATAGAAACTGTTACCATGGCCATGCCACAGTTCCACTTGTACTCCCTTAATGTGAGTGGCCTCACTAACCTGGTGAATAGATCTAAAGTTATCACCTAGATTAACAAAAAAATAACAAGACCCTGCTCTGCCTACAAGAAACGCACCTAACCCGTCCCTGCCGAACATGATAAATTTAGTAAATTCAGATTCCCAGCTGTACTGTCATCTTCATACAAGTGGTGTTGAAGGCATGGAGTCACCATCCTTGTCCCAAGACATACACCCTTTCAGATCCACCAATCCAGGTCAGACCCTGAGGGACAACTTTTTATTGCAAATGGCAGGCTACATGATGTAGAAGTCACTTTGGCAAATATTTATCTCCCCCAGAAACTAACACCTCCACAGTAAGAAAACTGCTTGTGTGTCTTATTTCCCAAACCTCCAGAATATTAATGGTAGCAGGGGACTTTAACACTGCCTCAAACCCAAGTCTCAACTTCATCAACCCAACTCTACACACCCAGCCAGTCTCACACAAATTTTTTTAAAGATTCTCTTGGGAGGCGAGATGGGTGGAAGTACGGTGCTATCACAACTCACACAAATGTGGGTACACACACTGTTCTAATGTCCATGGCACTTACTGACACCTTGACCATTGTTATACTCAGGTTGAAAACCTGGGCAGTCTGGCAAGGTGTACACTTGGAACCATCACCAAATCTGACCATGCCCCAGTCTCGTGACACTAGAACCCCAGGCTTGGAGAGACATAACAAAAATGAAACTTTAACACCTACCATTTGAAGTCTCCTGAATTCTGGGACTTCATTCAAGAGACAATCACAAACAACATCCAAGACAATCCCCCTGGTGAGGAGTCATTCTCCATCCAGTGGGATGCTCTGAAATCGGTCCTGAGAGGCCACATTATTAAATATACCTCAGCTCAGAAAAAAGCTCATAGTGAATGTTAGCACACTCTAGAGGAGATGCTACAGTTCCTGCAACAGGCACATCAGCAGGGGGACATGTCGTTCTTACCCCAACTAAAGAAAGTTAAGAGGGATCCTGATGCATGTCTTCAACAAACAGAAATAGTGCTAACCTTTTTGAGGCAGCACTTCTATGAGCTAGGCCCTCATGCACCCAGGCTTTTGACATTCCAGCTACAAAAACAGTGTAAGATGGCCATGGTCGTGTCCCTTCCCCCTGGGGTCAGACAAACAAAACTGCAGGATATTACGCATGCTTTTACTATGAAAAACTGTACACCCCAGAGTAGGAAGCCTCAGTATATGAGATCAGCACCTTCCTGGAGCCATTCTCCCTACTGACCTGCTCACTAGAACAGGAGGCCTATCTCTTGACCCCAGTAACTGAGGAGGAGCTTGAGTCTGTGATGCGAGACTCAAAGACCATGAAGTCCCCAGGTCTAGATGGCTACTACAAAGAACTGTACATGTCCAGCAAGGAACAAGTTATCCCCATCCTGTTACAGGCCATTAATGCTATCCTATCAGAGGACACCCCACTTCCATCCTGGTCCTCCGCTGCTATATCAGTTATCCCTAAACTGGGCAAAAACCTGCAGCTCTGTCCCTGCTATTAACCAGTCTTGGTATGTGATGCTGACTTAAGTACTACATGTCCATTTTATTGAGATATCTAGATTGGCTGCTCTCATACCAGATGGATTTGGAGCAGACCACATTTGTGCGGTCACACATAATGATAGATAACATGAGGCATACACTACACATTGCGCACAAGTTGCAGCAGCCACCTACTCCACCCCTCCTGCTGAGTCTTGATGCCAAGAAGGCATTTGATCAGGTCTTTTGGCCATTCCTGTATGCAGTGCTGGGGTGGCTAGGCTTCCTGGACCCCTTTTTAGCCTGCTGTAGAGTATATATACTGTAGCTTGGCTCGGGCATGTGTCAAAATCAATGCACACCATTCAGCAGACTTCCCCCTTCTGCATGGCACCAGTCAGGGGTGCCCCCATCCCCTCTGCTTTTTGCCCTTTGTATAGAGCCTCTTGCATAGGCCATCAGGGAAGCCCTGAAGATAAGAGGGGGTGCAGGCTGGGGGTGAGGAATACTTCATAGTCCTATATGTAGAGGATGTCCTGCTTTATCTCGGTGACCTGGAAGAGTCCCCCCTACACGGGTAACAGTCCTTCAGAACACTCCCCAACAGAATGCATCCAGAAGGACTTCCCCCTTTCACTGGGAACTGACCAAATTGAAATATCTAGGCATATACATAACAAAGTGTCTTCTGTGCAATAAACTATCAACTCATCACCACGCAAATGGTGCAGCATCTGGCAGATTGGAAACAAATAGACTTTAATAAACACCTATTTATAAAAAAAAATTATAAAAAAAATGCAGAAACATGAAAGGTAGAAAGAGAAGACCCTGCAGTACAGTGGTGGTTATATACAAAAGTTGACCAGTATTGTGGTGTGATGCAGTTGTGGTAAAGAAATAACCTTGTTGAATAACAAGCTTGTTTTTACTGCAGCTGTATTATAGCTGTGTTTTTTGTTTTGTTTATTACTGGCAACTGTGTAATACTGCAGTACTAATCACTCAAACAGTAATGCATGACAGGGCTTGTGTCATGCTGCAATGTCATACCTCGGGTGATTAGGCACAAATCCACAAGCTGAGTGTGTCCAACACCCGAGAAGTGATGTTATCCCCACGACACATGTCCCGAGTGCATTATTGCAATCTTAAAATGGCTTGCTCGTTACAAAAAAGAGGAGAAAAAATACACTGTAGTTGTTTTTCTGAATAGCTGTAATGTTGTGCTGGGATAACATCACTGGTGAAGGTTAGCACTGACAAATCAGAGCCCAGGAATTTTTTGTGCCATTGTATAATTTTGTATAACTAACTACTACTCACTCAGAAGCAATGACTCCAGGCTTCTCCAAGTCCTTTTCATGCATACCACCAAGTGTCAACCGGCTTTCAAGTATCGCATGCCCAAACTATGGAATGACTTGCCTGCTGATATCAGGAGCTCCACGAACCCCGGGCGTCTCAGTCCACTACTCTACGCACACTTCTCTGCCACATGCACGCAGTAGCCATAAGCACTAGCCCACATTTTCCTGCTAACCGGTAGTCATGCCAAATCTCAGCTGCTACACTGAAGGACCCAAAAGGTTAATTTGCTGCTCTGTTCTCTATTGTCGTGAAAATGCAAATCTTATTAAAAAAATGTCCTCTGTCAGCTGTTCCACAGCCCTCTGGCTGTAAACTGTTACACTATGTAAATATCTATACTGTATGTTTTAAGCATCATGTAAATATCTATACTGTATGTTTTAAGCATCATCTGCTCACCACTGTATTTATCTGTACTGCATGTAATAATCAATGTTCCCCTATCCCCCCACCTCCCCCAGGTCGCGTCTGGAAATGAGTGGTACTCCACTCAGTACGCCTGTCTGGTTAAACTCTTAAATAAATAAATAAAGAAGAATCCTGTTGTGGGTCAGCTTTGCCCCGCATCTGTCTCAGAGATTTGTTGGTTATTTCTGACCAGGAAAGGTACTCTGAGCTATAATCACTTGTTTCCAGGTACATCCTGGGGGTTGGGTTACATTCACCCATTTTACTGACTGGGGGAATGTTGGCCAGGCCATCAGGGAAAATCCTTTACTCTTAGGCAAGACCCCTTGAATTCTGTGGGACTATGTTATGAATTTGCTGAGAATTTGGTATTATGCTGCAGAATATATAGTGCCGCAGGAATTAATTGTTTTTGGTGAATTTTCATAAATATACTGTTTTCCATAGTGTCAGGCTTTCTTTCCCACCTCGTTTATCCTGAAGCCCCTCCTCTATACTCAGCATATGATGTCATCGATGACATCACATCATACTGAGCCAATGACAAGACTGCATTCTGCTAGAGAAATGAATAAATCATGCCGCAGAAATCAGAAAATGCTGCCGCAGAAGTCAAGGAGCCCTGCCGCAGAAATCAGAAAATTCTGCCGCAGAACACCAGGGGCCCTGCTCTTAGGATAAGTGCTGTGGGTTCTTTAACTTGAACCTGGTCAGCCACAAGAAATGGGCAGAAGGTGCCTTGATGTAATTCTTATCCGAAGAATGGTTGTAGTGCAGTGCACTAGTTTAATGCACTTTATCTCATAATGTGGCAGTGCATATTAGGGGGCAGGCAAGAAATCACAGGTTCCATCTGCCAGAAGTGAGACACAGAACTTCTGTACGTGGATGGCAATCATTGTCTTGTGTTCCCTTCAGGACCAGTAGTCATGATGCTAATAGCTGTTCTTGCTATGCTTTGTGGTGCTGCCAGAAACCAGTCTTTCAAAGCACATATAGGACCAATGATTTTTCAGTGGAAAACACGGGTGAAAAACAGAATTTGTCATTTTTAGACCAGCACTTTGGGGGTATGAAAAAACTCTATTTGCACTACTTTATCGTGCAAACAACCCCACTTTGCACCAATTTTTTGTGCATCCCCCCAATTTAAGCCACATTTTGGTACAAAACGTTGATTTATCATCAGTTTTGGTGGGGGATCATTTTAAATTTTATTAAGAGGAATTGCCATTTTTGAAAATGGACAGTTATTGGCCCTACACATAGTATGCTCAAATAAATGAGTAACTGACATCACATGCACCGCATGGAGTGTTACAGAGACAAGGGGCTTTATAGGATCCACTTTTGAAACTTGTTCTTAAAGAGCAACTCTGTTACAATAAAAAGCGTGAAAATACTAGATTTACACCAATTATGTTTTAACGTTATTGCATTCTAGTTATTTGTTATTTTTATTACTGTCCCCTGTTGTTAATCTACTAAATATTGTAGGTAATGCAGCAATTGATTCACTGAGTCTTTCAAAATGTATCTGACTCTCCCCGCTAACTGCACGATTGCTGTCTGTGACATGACAGTCTGCTGTCATGGTGTGCACTATGGTGTCATAAACAAAGGCACTGTGAGGTTAACAGGGGAGAGGCAAATGTTTTCAAGTGTTTTCTACACAGACTTTATAGATGGACTACCAAGATGTGCAAAAATGTATTCTCTAGTAAATTGTAGTAACTGAAATATTTTATTTTTGAAACACATACTGAAAAGCAACGTTGCTTTTTAAAGGTGATAGGAAACAGCTTGTCACCTCTAAATGCCCTGCAGTTGTCCTTTTAGTGTCTACCAGAGATTCTGATATTTTTCTCCCTTTTTTGTTAAATTAATAATCTAATTTAGTTGCCTTTGTAACTACCCTGAATCCCTCTCTCCTCAGCTGATGCAGCCGTATCTTTTCGTACTGCCCGAACATTTTATGACATCAGTAACACCATTCTAAGCCATTCAGGCCATTCAGATGAATAGCGTGGAATAGTGTTATCGATGTCATAGAATGTTTTGTAAATATGAAAAGAAAGAGCAGAAGCTGGTTAATAGAGTGGAACTCTGTGTAGAGCTGGAGGCACCCCAAAGCTGGATTATTTATTTACTAAAATTTGGTCAGTGCATATCAGAATACATAACTGGATTGAAAAGGAAGATGGAAGGGCAGTTAACTATGTAAAAAACATTTCCTGTCTCCTTATAGCCATGAAGTCAGCTTTCTGTTGTACTGTTTGCTCTTCCTTCAGTTGCCGCACTGTTTGTCTGAATGTAGTAAAAGGGAACCTGAACATGTCTCGAGCTGTAGCCTCTTCATCAGTCTTCCTCCTGCTGAAACTGAATCCCCTGCAGATGTTGCAGCAGACTCGCCAGTGGTGCTGTGGGTCACGGGGTCCCTAGGCAGGGATTCTCCAGCATGGCCACTCTCCATTAGCACACCACCCTGAGTTTACAAGAAATGTAAACACTGCACAGGGGGGATAACGAACATTCTCGCAGCATGTAGAGTGCAGATTTACATTCCCACCGTACTGTTTATTGGCTTGGTGAATCACTGCAGCCTGAAGCCTGATTTGCCTCATACTTCTCAAGTGTCCCAGATTTGCACTAAATATTTTGGAGACTGAAGTCCTCTGTTGACAGGTATAGCAGATGTAATGCAATACTACATTCACTAACAGTACCACCAACAGCTTCATCTGGTTCAAGGTCAGTTGGCATTCATCTGTATCCCTCTCCCCCAGGTCGTGCCTGAAAATAGGCAGGATTTGTCTAGTGCACTTACCCAGTCAACAAAAACTAAATAAATAAATAAATGCCCACACTACTCTATCAGTCTCCCTCAACTCTTCTTTTAGAAGGGTTATATCTAGTAGGTGAGAAGCTAGTGCAGTGTGCTCATTCATCCCGTGTCCTCACCTGTCAGCCTGTCAGCAAGGGTGCCAGTTAGTGTCAGTTGTGGTTTTTCGTCTGTTTTGACTTCTGCAACTGAAGGTGTGGTCTGCTGGTTTTAGTTCTGGAGGGGGAACCTGGAGACTCAGGTTCAAGACCCACGCAATACATTTACTGTGTATCTTTGAGCATGTTACTGAACCTTCCAGTGCTTCATTTCTGCCAGCTGCAAAATTGTAGAGAAGCAGGACCCTCTGAAACTAAGATGCTGCATCTCCGCTGTTCTCGGGGATATAAATGCAGACTCTTGTTCAGTGTAAGCACTTTGTAAACAGGAAAATCTGGTTTTAAAATGACTGCCTTTGCTTGATACATTTTTTGGGGGGGTGCTGAGTGTTACAATTATTATTTTCAACAGTTCTGCTAGTTTATAAGGCACAAGTGGATTTAATCTGTTATTTTCTATGGTTTATTATCAAAACCACAGCATTACCTTTTCTTGCTCCTGTTTTCGCAGAGAAGTGGTTTGCTCTAGCTTGACATGCCACAGGCTAAAGGCACCCCAGTAGGATCATGTAGGAACAAGCAATTAACTCTGCATCCTCCTAATTATTCACATCTATTGTTCGATTTTTTTTTCTCTGCCTTTTTGCTCTTTCTCTCCTCTGTGCCCCCTTCCCATGTGGTGATATTTTGAAGGCTTTTTGAAGAACCCTACTGGGAGAGGTGAGGCAGAAGCAGCAAAAGGTTTCTCCTGATCAGCTGCCATCATTTTAATGTACGTCAAGACTTGGGGGGAATCCAGAGAGGGCTCACCCTCATCCCCCAGGTGATCTGAGATAATCAGTGCATTGTTTTCACTTGTTGAGCAGATCTGTTATTTCAATAACAGTTATGCTGCATGATTCACATAAAGCAGCAATATTTGTTAGTGAAAAAATTTCATGACATTGTTTTTTTTTTTTTTAAGTAATTAATGTATTTCTGGCAAAACATCAATATATCCTTTTTTCCCCTTTTCATTGTAGTTTATTCCTGAACTGAAATACGGGGTTTTAAAGCTTTTAAAAGTAGTGACTCTCTGAGGAGGGGGGAGTGGACTATAAGATGTAAACACAGGGCTAGTGTATCATATTGAAGTTAACACTGACATGAGTGTGTCACCCTGGGCTGTCCCCTATTGATTTTCCAGGTGCGCCCCTGGTGGGACAGTCCAGCTCTGCTCGCCCCCCACAAACAAGCTGCTTGGTGGTAGTCATTCGTCCCCTTCCCCACAAAAGAGCCATTTGGCGGCAGTGGCAGACCATTCTGTTCCCCCTCACCTCACATACAGAGTCGCTCAAGTGCAGTCCTTTCCATTTCCCCTCTCCCCACAAACAGAGCCACTTGAGGGCAGTGGCAGACCATTCCGTTCCTCCCCCATAAATGAGCCACTCAGCAACAGTGGCAGACCATTCCATTCCTCCCCATAAATGAGCCACTCAGCAACAGCGGCAGACCATTCCATTCCCTCCCCATAAATGAGCCACTCAGCAACAGCGGCAGACCATTCCATTCCCCCCATAAATGAGCCACTCAGCAACAGCGGCAGACCATTCCATTCCCTCCCCATAACTGAGCCACTCAGCAACAGCGTCAGACCATTCCATTCCTCCCCCATAAATGAGCCACTCAGCAACAGTGGCAGACCATTCCATTCCTCCCCCATAAATGAGCCACTCAGCAACAGTGGCAAACCATTCCATTCCTTCCCCATAAATGAGCCACTCAGCAACAGTGGCAAACCATTCTGTTCCTCCCTCCCTCCACAGACAAGTCACTTGGCAGCAGTCCATTCCATCCCCTCCTGCACAAATGAGCCACTTGGTGGCAGTGGTAGACAATTCTGTATCCCCCTCCCTACATTCAGAGCTTCTTGGGTGCAGCCCTTCCATTCCCTCCCCCACAAACAAAGCCGCCAGTGGCAATGGCAGATCATTCCATTCCCCTCCTCCACACATACAGAGTCGGTCAGTCAACAGCAGTAGCAAACCCTTTCTTCTCCTGCTCCCCATAAATGAGGCCACTGGCATCTGTCTCAGACCATTCTGTTCCTCCCTCCCCACAAATGAGGTGAAAGTGGCGGACCATTCAGTTCCTCAAACAAACAGAGTTGCTCAGCGGCAGTCCATCCCCCCAAACAGAGCTACTCAGAGGTAGTGGTACACCATTCTGCCCCCACGTAAATGAGTTGCTAGGCAGCAGTCCATTCAGTTCCCACCCCCCACACACAAACAGAGATGCTCGGCAGCAGCAGCAGAGACAATTTTGTCCCCTTCTTCCCCACAAACAAGCTGCATGGTGGCAGTCCATTCAGTTCCCTGCTTTCACAAACAGAGCTGCTCGATGGCAGTGGCAGACTGATCCAGCCCCCCTCTCCCCACAGACAAGCTGCTCGGTGGCAGTCCATTCCATCCCCCCCAAAAAAACAAGCCACTCGTCGGCAGTGGCAGACCACTCTGTTCCTGCTACACTAACAGAGTCATTCCTGCTCGGCAGGAGCAGACCATTCTGTCCCCCCTCACCCCCACAAATGAGCCATTTGGTGCAGTCCTTTTCATTCTCCCTTCCTACCCATCAAATAAAAATGCTTGGAAACACACAGACACACACACCACACACCACACACTTTGATGCACCCTTTTTCATTTCTCCCCCCTCTTCACTAAACAGAGCTGCTTGGCAGCAGACCACTCCATCCCCCCTTCCCCTCAAATGAGTTGCTCAGCAGCAGTCCATTCTGCCCCTCCTCCAAACAGAACTGCTCTGTGGCAGTGACTGACCATTGCTACCCCCTTCCCCCACATATGGAGCCACTTGGTGGCAGTGACAGATCCTTCTGTCTCCCCTCACCCTACAAATGAGCTGCTTAGTGGCAGTCCTTTTCATTCCCTTCTCCTTTCCCCCAAACAGAGCCACTCTGCAGGAGAATTTTCCATCCCCTCCCTCACAAATGAGCTGCTTGGCAGCAGTTCATTCTGTTCAGCCCCCCATCCCCAAATAGAGCTGCTCGGTGGCAGTGGTAGACCATTCCATTCTCTTCTCCCCCAAAAGCAGAGCTGCTCTGCCACAGTGACAAGACTATTCCTTCCCCCCCTCCTCCTACATACGAGCTGCTCAGTGCCAGAGCATTCTGTTCCCACCTCCCCCAAATAAAGCTACTCGGTGGCAGTGGTAGACCATTCCATTCTCTTCTCCCCCACAAGCAGAGCTGTTCGGCCACAGTGATGGACCATTCCTTCCTCCCTCCTCCTACAGACGAGCTGCTCAGTGCCAGAGCATTCTGTTCCCACCTTCCCCATGAATAGAGCTGCTCAGTGGCAGTGGTAGTCCATTCCATTCCCTTCTCCCCCACAAGCAGAGCTGCTCGGCCACAGTGATGGACCATTCCTTCCCCTCTCCTCCTACAGATGAGTTGCTCAATGCCATAGCATTCTGTTCCCACCTTCCCCATGAACAGAGCTGGTCGGTGGCAGTGGTAGACAATCCTTCCATTCCCTTCTCCCCCACGAGCAGAGCTGCTTGGCCACAGTGACGAGACCATTCCTTCCCCCCTCCCTCTACAGACGAGCTGCTCAGTGCCAGAGCATTCTGTTCCCACCTCCCCCAAATAAAGCTGCTCGGTGGCAGTGGTAGTCCATTCCATTCCCTTCTCCCCACAAGCAGAGCTGCTCGGCCACAGTGATGGACCATTCCTTCCCCCTTCCTCCAACAGATGAGCTGCTCAATGCCAGAGCATTCTGTTCCCACCTTCCCCATGAACAGAGCTGGTCGGTGGCAGTGGCAGTCTCTTCCATTTTATTACTCCCCTCTTTCTGTAACTTTTCTTCTAATCAAGACAACAACAGCTATATATCCAATTGAGATGATCTTACTATCCTGAACTAAGGTAAAGCTGTTACTATACTGATGTTATGTTTTTTTTTTTTTTTTCGATTTTATCCTACAAGTTGTAGTTTAAGATAAAACATATTGGCTTTTTAAATAAGGAAGTGTTAAAGGATGTTAAACTTAGTTACAGCGTGGGTAATTTAAAATGTTTTAAATTTGTTAGTAATATATACACACAGGGCTCGATTCACAAAGGTTGATGCAGTTCATTCCGTTCTCCCACTACTCTCCTTGTACCACCTACTAACTCCATTCACCTTTATCTCCACCACCTCCTCTCTCTCCCCCGTGACCTCGTCTGTTCTTGTATTACATGTTGCATTTAATGCCCCACACCCTACCCCTATCTCCATCCCTCTGTCTTCCTCCCTCATCACTCGTCCTCTTCTACCTTAAAGATCTTTCCCCACATGATTTTAGGCTGTCAGTCACTTTACTGACTGCACTATTATTTTGTTTTGATTATTCAAGTTTGTGCCTTCACATTATACCCCACTTGTAATGTTACTGAAATATTTTCTTTGCTTTCTTCTTCCTCCAAATTGCCAAATTTTTTTTGTTTGTATTTATGTTAAATGTTTGTGCTATTATGATGTGGAACCTTTGTAAAAGAACCACTGGTTCAAAGGTGAATGTAATCCTAGACATAAATAAATAAAAAGAAATAAAATAAAAAAATTAAAATAAGCTTGCGTCAAGCCCTGTGTCAAATCTAGTGTGTGGCGTCAAACCTAGAAGTGTTGCAGCTGCGCCAAACACATTGCTGCAACTTGCGCCCGATTCAAGAAGGTCACGCCCCTTTGCAACACTTTTCCCACTTTACAGTGGCTTGTGCCAAATAATTGGCACAAACCCCATAAAAAGGTCCCAGGTCTGCAGCAAAGTTAGACCAGCAAAAAGATGGTCTACCTCGTGGCAAGTGGTGCACAGGATCGTGAATCCTGATTGCCGGCTGGGGGACGCCACAAGCCCCATTCACCATAAGTTCGGCACGCCCGGGGCTTCCGGCATCCCCGACACGTTTCTGAATCATGTCCATAGAATTTAAACCACATTTAGAAATATTTCTTGCTGTGAAATACATACATGTATTTACATTGTATTATGTAATTGTTTACCTGGATCTGAAAACATTTAATAAAATCTTATTGAGAAAAAAAATATGATGTATGTAACAGTGTTGTTCTTATGTTTAGGCACACTGTTTTTTTGATCAATTCTGATGCCAGCATTTAGCGTAAAACATTACATAGGATTGTGATATAGAACCCTGAGGAACCCAACAATGTAAATAATATAGGCTGCAGTAAATGGAACAGACAATAGACTTTGTGCAGTACTTTTATGTGAGATGGTACTACATGTTCTGTTTGCCCCCCCCCCCCCGGGCTGGGCTGGTTGGCATTAGTGGAGATCTATGGACCCACTTACACTAGTTACAGATGAGTATAAAACTAGTATAGAGGTATGCTATGCTAGCTACGCTACTCAGGGTCAGTTAGTATGACAGTGTAGTCTTTTTTTATCAATTTATTTGAGTTGGGGGGCTCTTCCCCTGTATTTTTTGGATTAAAAATAATAATTTTTTTTTTCAGGTTTCACCTCGAACTTTATGTCACTTAGTGGGAGGGCCACCTGTCATTGTTTTGAGTATATTATCTTTGCTTATAACATGGCAAGCAAAAATCTAGGAAATTCTCTGGTCGAGAGACATTACCTAACCTTGTATTGCTGGGTCACAAGATGAAGGCAAACATTCGGCATTGACAGATACTTGTTTAAAATTAGTTTGTGCTAGTCAGCCATTGCCAAGAAACAGCAGTTGAAGGTAAAGTAAATAGAGTTTAAATATAATATTTTCGGGTGCTTAAGCCATTCTTAACATATTTTGATTAATAATTGATTAGGTAGGTTGGCCCGCCGGCGCAGCGGTTGGATTTCCGCTTGCGACGCCAGCAACCTGGGTTTGGGAATGAGCTCGGGTCACTGGAGGGCCGGCCGGGCGGGAGACAACTTGAGCATCCCACGACTGCTCATTGTCTCCAGGGAAGGAGGGAGGGCTGCGACCCGGTGTTGGGCGACTGCTGGTGGAGACCAGAGGTAGGGCAACACATCGAGGTCATTGGTGGGTGGTGCGTGGCAGACGTCGGCTCTTGCCTTGACGTCTGGACGTCATGCACCTCAAGTAAACCAGAGAAAATCGCTCGCTGGCCACTGGATGATGGCTCTCTGTTCCCTGAGTGCCTCCAGTGCCTTCCCAGGGCCTCCTGCTCCTCAGCAGCATCCCCGGGCCCCAGCAGTGTGTGCTGGGCCATCCCTCTCCCCTTCCCTCGGGAGGGGACCACTCCAGCGAAGGGATAGCTCGGATATCTCGGGATCGCCATGATATGAGGACCAGAGGAGGGCTGGTAAGGACAGTGGGGCCAGGGGAAACCTGTGGAGCCCGAAGGAATGGGGACCAGCCAGACGAGGCGCAAAAAAAAAAAAAATTGATTAGGTGAATTTTTTTTTTTTTTTTTACTTTTCTGGTGTTCTGATCTCAGGACCCCTGACCTTTCATCCAATCAGAATTGCGGCTTTTATTGAAAGACTGTTGAATTCTCTTTGAAAACTGGTTGGTCCAGCTAAAATTGGGTGCGGGTGGGGTCAAAGGGAGGATTTTGTTTCTGGATCATTAGACAGAAAGTACAGCAAAAAAGGTCAAAAAGTGATTTATGCATTTCTCATTAAACGTGTTGCATGGTTTTCTTTATATGGTACCATGTTATTCTGAGATGTATGAGACAGTATAGCATTGGTTGTTGCTTACAACAGTGCCTCGTTGGTGGGTGTAATGCAGTGATGGGATGGGAGTGATGGGAGAAACTGACTTCAGGTATCGGGGTATCTGAATTAAACCTTGAAAGTCCAGATTCTAACTCAGACGCCTAACTGCAATTTTTTTTCTTTGCAGTTCAAAAAATAACCAGTCATGGCAGTGATACATTGAGGAAACAGTCACAGGGACTTGTTTGTCTAAATGTTTCTTTTACTTTGTTAACTTGCTATACAGTCTTCTAATACTGTCCCCTGCTGCAGGCAGTACATACAACATGTAAACCAGTGTGTTTTCACTCTGGCTATCTGCCAGAGAACACCTAACTGGAGTCAGTACCCTTTGCAACTCGAGACACAAGGGGCACATTCCAGCATTCTGCAACGTAGTGGGCCCCATACTTAAGGTCTGTGCCTGGTGCACAGCATTAGCATTGCGCTGCACCCATTTAGCGCCCAGTTCCTATACTCAGGTGATAGTGCTGTGCTTGTCAATAGCGCTAGCAGTCGAGCATAAACCTGATATATGCAATGCGCAAACGAGGGAGGCAGTGACATGCATATCGTGCGCAGTGCTATATTCAAAGATATAGCACTACACTAATGGAATAGCAAAGCAGGCTAGTGCAGCACAAATGAAGACTATAAAAAGCAAGTCTTAACCTGGTGCAAACCCCAGAGGTGGGGAGAGGCATAGCAGAACCCGCACACACCCAGCTGACAGCAGAATGGCTCACATTGTGTGCCTAATGCAGCTGATCATGCAAGATGAGGATAGGGTTATTCCCCCCCGCCCCGGCCTGGTGCAGGCCTCAGAGGTGCTGTGCTGCAAACAGACTGTACCATCCACCAGTCACAGTCAGAGTCCTCACTGATGAGCAAATTGTGGTCCTGTACAGGCTCAACAGGTCCACGATCATGCAGTTGTGTGAGCTGCTGCATGACCAGCTCCAGGCAGACACCCAGCACAGCCATGCGATGTCCATAGAGCTCAAGGTGACAGCAGCTCCGTGCTCCCTGACCTTCCAGATACAGCCTGCCACCTTGCATCTCTTGGGCCAGTTCCTAGGTGCCCTGCTGGTTCATGCTGGGGAGTTCATCGTATTCCCCACCACACCAGCAGAGCGAACAGCAACCATGCAGCAGTTGTAGTGAGCTGTGGATCTACCAGCTGCACTTGATGTGACTGAATGCACTCACATTGCCATCTGGGCACCCACCAGCGATGGAGTGGAGGCCTATGTGAATAGAAAAGGGTGCCTCAACTACTAGGTGGTGTGTGATGCAACAAGGTGCATCATCAGTGTCCTTGCATGGTTCCCTGGTAGTGCCTATGATGCCTTCATCCAGCACAACTCCATCCTCTGCCAGAGGTTCAAAGGTGGGGACATCCCTAGTGAGCTCCTCATCAGTGAGTATACCCCAAAGGCCTCTCCCCATGTTGCAGATGATGTCACTAACCCATGCCCTGGCTCCTCACACACCTGTCCTATGACCAGCATCCACTGCAGAAGACAGGTACAGTGTGGCACACATTGCTACATGCAGCACAATTGAGCATGTGTTTGGCATGCTCAGGATGCAGTTCAGGAGCCTTGATCATTCCAGTGGTGTCCTACAGTAAATGTCTCATAAGGCCTGTGCCGTACTCCTTGCCTGTTGCATACTACACAATATAGCACTCAACTGTGAGATATGCCTGCAGGCCCCAGAGAAACACCCTGCAGCGGATGTCAAGCTAGAGATGCAGGAACAGCTCAACAGGCATGACCCTAGGATGGCCAAGTGGTCATGGGAGTAGAGTCCACCTCATCACAGACCTCTTTGGACCCAGACAGTTAGTACAGACCACACAGGAGACTGTAATGTAAAGAATAATAATGATGTTCATGAAAAAATAAATAACAAGCCATACAGGTGGGGGGTTAAGGGGACTGAAAATAAATACTGTGCCATCCAGGGGTTAAAGGAGCTGTAAATCAATACTGTGCCTTGCTGGCAAGGGGGATTAAAAGGGAGCTGAAAGTAAATACTGTACCATCCCGGCAATGGGGATGGGGGTTAAAGGGGGCAAATAAATACTATGTCATCCTGGCAAGGGGGGTTATATGGGTCTACAAATAAATACTGTGCCATCTTGACAAGGGGAGGCTAAAAGGGGCTGAAAATAAATACTGTGATATCTCGGCAAGGGAGGGGGGTTAAAGATGACCTAAATACTGTGCAGTCTCAGCAAGAGGGTTAAAGGGGGCTGAAAATAAATGCTGTGCCGTCCCAGTGGGGGGGGGGGGGCGTCTGAACAGAAATGTTAGGCCATCCAGGTATTGGGTAGGGAAATTGGGTAATGGAAGAGAGGGCATGAGGTGGCCCATGTGGAATAGGGCTGGGGGGTAATATGCACCCTAGGTGCATCTCATACTACCTCCCTGGAGAAGGTTGGTGCATGTGCACTGTACCCAGTAGGTTAGCAGGGGGGAGGGGTCATTATCCACACAATAGGGCAAAAGTGTGGGGACAGTGTGTTACCCTCCCTTGGCCTCGTGGGGTACTGACCCTGACAAGGAGAAAACCAATAGCAGGGATGTGCTGGGTGTCTGGATGCCTGCACTGTGGGGGGATGCTGGTACGCAAAGGCATCTACCATGTGGTGACAGTTCTTCCACTCGAACGTCTGGTGCTGTGGCCATACCTAGCAGTGTCTGAGACTGTGGTTGCAGCCTCCAGCACAGCGGCAGTCTATCGAAGCCAGCTGCCGTGCTGGCAGACTTGTCCTGCCGCACTTCAAGCAAGGCCGCCATGTGATTGAGCAGACTGGATGGACCTCTGGTCTTTTCCTGCTGTCATTGTCTATGTTTCTGTGTGCTCCTCATGTCATGCATCTGCATGTTGTCTTGCAGCGTATGCATGCCAGTTCTGCCTGCATGCCCTCCTGTGCCAGCGTTTCTGTCTGTAGCAGCCACGGTTGGTCTCCACTTCCTGCTGTCTCCGTGGAGTGTTCAGTGGATAGGGACAGGCTGCACCTTTGGGTATTGTGTGGCCCTGGTTTGCACCATGATTGGTGCTGCACATTGCAGCCAGAACAGCACAGCAGTGGCTCGGCAAGAGGGATTGGTCTGGGGAAGGGCAGGGCGGTGGCTGTGCAGGTGGTGGGGTCATAGGGTGGCATAACAGTGGCTGTGCCTAGGGCAGTGGGCAGGTGCAGCACGGCGATGGCAGTGCTGGGAAGAAGGGATTGCTGGGCCCCATTGGTGGGGAGGTGGTAGGGGCAGCCAACCCCTCCTGGTCCTGGCTGGACCCCTCTTTTCTCCATGAATGTGTCATCCTCCTCTTCATCTCCCTCATCTCAAGCTTTAAGAATGGGTGGGACAAGGCTTGGGAACAAATACATGGCATTGGCAAGGGCTAGGCTGGGTGTCTACGAGGACAGAACACCAGTGCACAGTAGGTCCCGGGATACCTCACCTGGGCAGACTTGATGGACCACAGATTCCCTTCTGCTGTCATCTTCTATGTTTCCTTCTCCCTGGAGTCTGAGTTTTCCCCAGTATGGGTGGGCAACAGGGGCAGCTGCCACCTTGATGGTCCCAGGACATCGTCAGGGGTGGTATCCACTATGATGGATTATGCTTTCGAAAGAAGAGAGAGATATTGCAAAGTAATGTACATACCCGTGTGCTGACCATTGCAGCATGCAGGCCTAGTGTACTGTGTCTTGACATCCGTGCCACCTTTGCACTGCAGTGCCCATAAACCACTGGGGCCATACGCACCACCCATCCCATCACCAGTGATCACACAGGCGATGACACACATGTGACACAGTAGAGGATTACCCTACAGATGACTAGCTCCCCAGGATACCTGGATACCAGCTCATGGCCTACAGGCATTGTGTAACACATCCAACAGTTGGAGTATTCATGGGTTACTGATGGCCCGATAGCCCAGCCAATGCACCTGACAACATGTCATATCAGTAGGAGAGCGACCAGGGAGACACCCGCATGTGAATACCACATGTAACTATGATATATTAGCTTTCTGTGTTCTCCATAACTATACAATGGAACGACCACACGCCTGGTTGGCCTATCCAACCCTGCAAACCGGTACACCATTATAGACAGGACATGCTGTATTAGTGACCCACATGTGTGGTGTCCTGTGGACAATGCAGGATGCATGACTATGCCTACAGTTGGATCGGTACACATACCACAGATCTGTGCATTCCTGTGCCTCCACACTGTGCCTGTCTGGGACCACCAGAACCTTCCCCACTCCACCCTTGCATGCAGCACCACCACTGTTGTATGCGTGTTCACACACACTATGATGGTTCAAACGCAGTCACTCCCACGGGTGCGCCGGTCCCACTTGGCTCTCATAGCCACCTTCTGGCACACCCATCACCTCCACAGTGATAATTGTAGAGTCTGTCACCTCCTCTGCAGGGGCTAAAGGGGCAGCTACTCGGCGGGGGCACTACCTGTGGCCTGGAAGTCCTGGTGTTCCTTGGCCAATCGCTGCTTGGCACGTTGCTTCATGTCTGTGAACCTCTTCTTTATGCCCTGGACTGTGTGTTGACCACCCCAATTGCATTCACCACCTCTGTTATCTCCTCCCAGACTTTCTTGATTTCAGCCTGGTCCCCCCTCCTCCTGGTTATGAGGCCCTCACAAGACAGAACCTCTTTGTCGCCAAACGTATATTTTCTCTGCCTATCAGAGTCCTCCATTATCCTTGTTGGAAATGGAGAGAAAGAACAGCACTGCATACCCACAGCAGAGCACAGAGCAAAGGTACAGTGGTGTGCAGGCCTCACTGCCTCATGGCCAAGACATGCAAGTGTTCCTGCATTGTCAGTCCCAACACACAGCAAGTGGCCTGCCTAACACAGGTCTTGGCCATGTGCAGATACAACAATAATCTAGTCCAGCTACAACATAAACACAGTGCTGTGATCACCCATTTCCCTAATGTAGACTGCACTTTGCTCCTTTTATATGCTCCAGGCACAATGAGGCATTCAGATGAATGACTACGTTCCAGTAATGACAAGTAAAAGTGGATTTTGTCCTCAGAATGCAAAATTAGCTCATTTGCATACAGTGGCTGATTATTTCATTTTTTTTTTAAATTAGTACTTTTTGCGTTTTTTCCCCCAGTTTTTCTCCCAAAGATCCCGGGACCCTGGCAGACACGGCAGTGCATGCATGTGCTGTTGCACAGGTATGCTTCCTGTGCCCCCTGAGACCTGGGGCTACATGCATCCTGCTGTATACTATGAAATGTACATTGCCTGTAGCTGACATGAATGGGTATGTTGGATAAGGGTGTTGAGAACAGCTGGATATGGGCACTACACGGCTGGTGTACACTGTGCTAGGTCTTAGCTACAACAGTGGGATGTAGCATTCCAGGTTCACCTGGGCCATAGCACACCTGTCTGTATGGTGTGCCATGGCTTTGCACAATGGTAAGACGTGGCCCTGCACAGTCCTGTCCATCCCCACCCCCACCCCCATCCCCAGGTGAAAGACTAGGTTTGCTGGCAAAGGCACCTAGCTTCACCTGAGCTCTTTTCTTCTAGGTTGCTTGTAAGGACAGAGCTTAAGGCTCTGAGCTGCAGATCTGGAGACCTGGGTTTAAATTCCACAGCCGCCTAGGTGCATACTGTGTGATCCTGAACAAGTCACTTAACTTCCTTGTGCTCCCAGGTAGCATCTGGAAACAAGCTTTGGCTTAGTGTGCTACTCCTGGTTAAACAATGTTCCCTTTCCCTTACCAGAGCAAGGAAAAGGATTAAGGCTTCTTTTGGCTAGGCAGATTTACTGTGTGTTATTATTTTCTTTTGTACTCACAGGGATCGTTACTGTTTGTTGCTAACATTTTATTGCTTTATTTTTCTCTGATTCGAATTGTTGTTGCTGGGTATACCTTCTGCTGCATTATTACAGGGTGTACCTACAGGCCTGTGCTTACAGATTACTGCTGTAATCTTCTGATTCAAATTGTCTTTTGCAAGGAATATCTTCTGTTACTGCTTTATTTTTCTCTGTAGCAAAGTGTTTCTTACAGGGTATATCTTCTGTGAAATTATTACAGGTAGTGCTTTACAGGTTTTACAGTTTTATCTGTCATTGGGATAAGCTTTCAGGGCTACTGCATTTGTTGCTGGCTGATTGTTTCTGCTCTTACCTCTTTGTTTTTTTTGGCCGTGGTTCTTCTTTTTTGGCAGGGGAAGGGCCCAGACACCCACCCCATCCCCAACCACCCCACACTACACTCCTTTTATAGGGTAGCACAGTTGTGACATTTCCTGTAGCAAAGCAGGAAGAGGTGGATCAGAGGGGTATCCACACAGTGATCTCATTTACAGGGGCACAAGTAATTTAACTTGTTATAACAACAAGTTATATAAAAAACAAAAAATAAAACACAAAATCAAACTTTTGTTTGCATTTTCCTCCTTCTAATTACTCTGATCAGGTTATAAACCCAGCAACTTATCTGGAATGGATATTATTAACTGCAGGCACTGCGAGACACTTTTCAAAAGGGCAGTTGTACAGGATTTAGGACACTGTCCTACATGCTGGGCCATTGGAGATCTAAGGGCTCAGCTCCAGGCAGCATGGGCAGAGATTGCACACCTCTGGTTGCATATTCAGGAGACAATATAAGAACCACCCACCATTTCCCCAACATTCAACAGAAGCACCTCAACCGCAGAGGGTAGTTGGTCTGGGAGGTTGGCAGGTGGTTAGGAGGGGCAAATCGGATGCCCCATCACTCGGTGCTCTCCAACTTATCACCCCCACAAACCATATAAAAACTACAAACAGGTATCTGCCGCTATCTCCAAAATTAAACAAAGGGGTCAGAGGACACTGCAGAGCAGGACACTGCAGCACAGGAGCTAGCGCAACAAAACTCACCCAAAAAAGAAACCAAAACAAAAAACGCAAAAAGGAAATCCAAAACACTTCTGATCATAGGAGACTCCATGATTTGGGGAGTTGATACCTATCTCCAGCCAGGGGTAATGGTCAGATGTCTCCCAGGCACATCAGCATAGAGAGACACTGACCGCATTGCTAAAATTGTACAGGAAACAGGAGAAAATATTGATGTCCTGGTACACATAGGGTCTAACAATCCCGCCAGCCAGTCAGTTGTGGAGACCAAGGAACAGCTGACCAGGCTGGGTGACAAACTATCATCCATTTCGTCTGGCATCTCCTTCTCTGAGATTCTGCCAGTTTGGGAGACGGGGGCAGATGGACGGAAGGTCAGAGAAGGGGAGATAGGGGAGCCAAACATGTGGCTCAAGGGCTGGTCCCAGGAAAAAGGACACAAATTTGTAGGTAACTGGCAACAGTTTTGGAAGCGAAAATTCTTTAAATTCAATGGACTGCATCTAACTAAAGAGGGAGTCAGTGCATTGGGGCAGAAGTTTGACATCTTTGCAGAATATTTAAACTAGAAAATGGGGAGAGGGTTGCAGCCCCTGATACGTCGAATGGGAAGAACCACCCCCCCAGCTAGTGATCAAACAGGAGTTCAGCATGTCTGTAGTTCATTTGCATCACCAGGTAAGGGAAAAGGTCCGGCTCCCCATATGATGCACAGGGGAAACGCCAGACCATGCCCAACAACTAACACACCAAAATTTGGCCAATGGAAATCATGTGCACAAATGCTCGCAGTCTGGGGAACAAGATCCCAGACCTGCAGGCAATAATGATAGAGGCTAAACTGGACATGGTAGTCATTAGCAAGACATGGTTCACCAGTAACCACACTTGGGAGACTTCAGTACCTGGCTATGTACTGTTCAGAAGAGACTGAGGTGCAAAAAGGGGGTGGAGTGGCCCTTTATGTCAATGAAAATATCAAAGCCACAGAAATTCAGAATACACATAAGGAGCCAGAAGAACTGTGGGTCACCCTGGAAACAGGAAATGGGACAGCCATATGAACTGGGGTTGTGTACAGGCCTCCAGACCAGGGGGAGGACATAGACACATTACTGTTAGAAGATATATACAAAACATGACAGCTAAAGGGGAGGTTCTGATAATGGGAGACTTCAACATGCCAGATACAGATTGGTCAATACCAGCAGGAACATCTGCTCGAACTAGACACAGAGTGGATTCCCTGCAGGGGGAGGGCCTCAAACAACTGGTACAACAACCCACAGGAGACAGGGTTATCCTAGATCTAGTACTGACTAATAGGGAGAGGATTACAGATCTCCAGGTAGAAGGTCACCTGGGGGCCAGTGGCCATCACATGGTATGGTTCAGTTTGGCCACTAGAACTAAATCATCCAATTCCAAGGCAAAAATATGGGACTTCAGAGGAGCTGACTTTGATAAGATGGCCAACAGAGTTAAGCTAGACCTGGCAAGAAGACATACAGGTGAGGGGGTACAGGCAAAGTGGGCAGGCATTAAGGATGCAGTACTTGAAGCAACATGCTATTGTGTTAGAGAGAAAAGGAAGTGCAAAAGAAGAAGGAAACCACTTTGGTTCTCAAAAACAGTAGCAGAAAAGGTCAGAGCCAAAAGGCTGGCCTTCAAGAAATATAAGGGAACACAGCGGGATGAAGATAGGGAGGCATACCAAACATCCCTAAGGGAAGCAGGGAAGGCAGTAAGGCAGGCAAAGGCCCAAACCAAGGAAACACTAGCACAAACAGTAAAAGAAGGTGACAAGACTTTCTATAGATACATTAGTGAAAGGAAAAAGTCCAGAAGGGGTATTGCTAAGATCAAAGGGGATAAGGGGGCGTGTGAGGAGGAGGACCATGTAAAAGCATCTATCCTAAATAGATACTTCTGCTCAGTATTTACTGAGGAGAAGGTAGGGCAGGACCCACAGCTCAGCACCATGGACACAAGGGGGGGAGGTGTGCACTAGTCCCTTCACAAAAGAAAGGGTCCTACAAGAGCTCGATAAGCTCAAGGTGGACAAGGCAATGGGACCTGATGGCATACATCCCAGAGTACTAAAGATGCTAAGGGTGGAACTAGCAGAGCCATTGTCAGAACTGTTTAGTGAGTCTCTGAGCACAGGAGAGGTCCCAGAAGACTGGAGAAGGGCTCGTGTGATCCCGATCCACAAGAGTGGTAGCAGGGAACTATAGACCAGTCAGTTTCACCTCAGTAGTGGGCAAGATTATGGAGGCACTCCTTAAGGAAAGGATAGTGCAACACCTGGAATCCATAGGAGCACATGATCTAAGACAGCATGGGATTACAACAGGAAGATCCTGTCAAACTAATCTCACAGATTTCTTTGACTGGGTAACCAGAGTGGTGGACCAAAAGGGGAGCAGTTGATGTCGCCTACCTTGACTTCGGCAAAGCTTTCAATACTGTTCCACATAGAAGATTGATTAATAAGCTGGGTAGGCTCGAGGTGGGTCAGAAGTTGGTCAACTGGGTGGTAGACTGGTTGACGGGCAGAAAACAGAGAGTGTTGGTAAATGGTATACAGTCAGAAGAGATGCAAGTCACAAGTGGGGTACCTCATGGATCAGTCCTGGGGCCAGTCCTCTTCAATATGTTCATCAGTGACGTTGCAGATGGACTGGAGAGTAAGGTTTGTCTGTTTGCAGATGACACGAAGATCTGCAACAGAGTAGATGATGCAGATGGGGTGGGCAGACTGAGAAGAGATCTGAATAAACTGGCAAAATGGTCAGAAGAGTGGCAACTGGGGTTTAATGCAAAGAAGTGCAAGATTATGCACATAGGGAAGAGAAACCCTGAAGACACCTATAGGTTGGAAGGGGAGTTGCTGGCAGTCATAAGGGAAAAAAGAGACTTGGGCATCATCATCACAGATGACTTGAAATCATCCAATCAGACCACTAAAGCAGTAGGTAAGGCTAGGGGGATGTTGAGGTTTATTAGTAGGGGTATCACAAGTCATAAGGGAGGTAATAATCCCTCTTTACAAAACACTGGTTAGGCCCCATCTGGAGTACTGCGTGCAGTGCTGGAGGCCACACCTTCACAAGGAAATTAACCAAATGGAGCCAGTCCAGAGAAGGGAAACCAAAATGGTGCAGGGACTACATCAGAAAACATATGAGGACAGATTAATGGAGCTCAATATGTATGCCCTAGAGCAAAGGAGGGAGAGAGGTGATATGATTGAAACATTCAAACACCTTAAGGGCATTAACAAGGTGAAAGAGTCTATCATGTTTCAATATAAGAAAAACAGCAGGACAAGAGGACACAGCATGAGATTAGAGGGAGGCCGATTAAGGGCTAATGTGAGGAAGTTCTTTTTCACAGAAAGGGTGGTGGATGCACGGCATGGCCTACCTCAGGAAGTGGTAGATATGAATACAGTGCAGGGCTTCAAACAGGCATGGGACAGGCATAAGGGAGAAATACTGATGAGTATGAATAGATGGGCCATTAACAGAGCAAAGGCTGATGGCACATTCATAAGGTAGAAAAAGAAATGGGCAGACTAGATGGGCCTTGCGGTCCTTATCTGCGGTCAACTTCTATGTTTCTATACGAGTAGCTGCTGGTGCACAGTACTTGTATATGGGCATGTGTACTGTTCAGGGTTTATGGTATTGTGCCATGTGTTCTGGTGCACGCTGTTGATCACATTTCCTTTGTCCTTCTCCGCAGACACCAGGGCCCAGCAGGGCCAGGGAGCAGCAGTGGCACTGAGAGGACAAGTGGCAGGAGACATCAGCCCATGACAGGGCCCAGAATGGGCATGTTGTTTAGGAATGGTCTGTGGACACGCGTCCACCTAAGTGCCCAGTATTATGTGTTTTGCACTCTGGATTGCATGTATACATTATGCTGCATGTGTCTGTGGATGGAGACAGATGTCCATGTGTGCATTGCCATGCATACCTATGGGGGCAACACCTATACAGTTGTGTGTGGGGACATTTACCCAGGCCTTGCAGCATCATGCCACCACTGACAGTATGGGTGTCAGGGTCTGTGATGTCTACTTTTATTCACGTTATTGCAGCAGGCATGCTGCTCTGTGTTTGTGTGTGTGTGTATGTGTCTTCTGTGCCTTGGCGTGCAATACACCATGCAGTGATGTGTCCTCTGTGCCACCAACCCAGTGCATCAGGGATTTGGCATTAATGCTCACAGCCCCAGTAGGTATGCCCATCATTGTCGATCAGGTTTGTTGTGTCACATGGTCGGGACTATGTATGCAAATCTGTCTGGCAGAGGAGGCACAAGACAATGTTGTACCAGTACACCACTGTGTCATGCTGTGGGCTTCATACAGCACCCGTGGCAGTCTGCTGGCAGCAGTGCCATCTCCAGTGCTATATGCACTGGGTGTCATGCCATTGCATTGCAATAGAGCTGGGCATCTGTGGCATGGGGTCAGTGGCGGGTGGCACTGGTGGGCATTGCATGTATCTTGCCATATGTGATCAACATTGTTTGTACCAGTATCTAATTTTATGCATTTAGCATTATGTTTCACTCAAACAGACCCCAACCTTCTTATTATAGCACCAGTAGGGGTGAATGTGAGACAGTAGGGAGTAACTAAAAATACTGAGCAGGTCCCAGAAAACTGTCCCCCTTTCCAGTTAGGGTGTAAACCATGGCTTATTTAGTGTATGCATTCCTACACTTGTGATTGTTATAGTATTTTCTTGTTTATTTTTTTAATTAAAGAAACAGAAAGACATTGACATTATTAGTTTAATAAAACACCTCATTGCAGCCATAATTTCAGGCTGAAAAGTAAACTCCGAGAAAAAGCTGGAGCATTCCTTTAGTTTAAAATCTTAGCAGTATGTGCCGCAGGCAGTCATGGAATATGTCTGTTTAGGACTGAACTTTAGGGAACATTTTGAATGGCAATTTCATGCTGGTAAAGCGAAAGGGAAGACGATGTGATCCACAGTGGGGATAAAAAGACTCACCAGATGAAACTGATGGTGATCAAAATAATAATTCTTTGAGAGTTTTCACAGTGAAGGTTGAAAATCAGTTCTTGTATGGATCAAAAATTCAGGATATAAATAAATGATTCATTTAAGTTTCTCAGAACTTATTTTTGAAAGAAAGAAAGAAAAAATGTCTGCTCCCCTTAGGTTCCTGTTTGAGCTTTAAAAATAGAACCCAGTGTAAGTCCAATTAAAGCGGCAGTGCATAATAACAGTGAAAATATTTACATATACTTTTTTATTTTATTTTAGATTTTCTTTTATTTATACCTTGTATTATACCCTTTTTTCCACATTTTGAGTTTGCTTTACTGCTTTTTTTTTTTTACAGTTGAAATAATAAGAGGAGCGCTGTTCTTAACCCCTGAAGAGCCACGGACTGATATATCAGTCCAGAATTCTTATACGTTCTAATTCTGTTGGCAGCCTAAGGGTTAATACTGTATGGCTCAGACCAGGTTTTCATCAATTTTCTCTGTTGTTTTTGAAAACCCATTGTTTGAGATCACTTTTCTTGTGACAGTGATGAACTACCATGCAGCAGAGACTGTTCGCTTACCTTACGGGACACCTGGTGTACAAAAACAGCTGAGAATACTGATGAAAACCTGGTTTGAAGCACTTCTTCTTTTATTTCAGATGTGGAAAAGGTGCTAAAGCAGACCAACAGTGGGGAAAGAAGGGCATCATACAAGGCAACAAGTCAGAAGATAAGGGGCAATCTAAAGCAGAATAAAACGTATGGGTCAATATTTTCATTGTTATCATGCACTGCTTCTTTAATGCCATGGCTTTAAACCGTCCGATTAATTACCAGAAGAAAAGCAAGACAGTTCCTTGCTAAACGCTGCCTTGAGAATGCAACCAAATGGAAGGGCTGCTCCAGAAATCGATTTGAATTGTTAGTCATGTGAATGGAAGCACAAAAATGCAAAAATACACCACAGGCAAGGAGAGTAGGGGCCCGATATTCAAAATCGCGCAAAAGTGGGCCGCAAAAATTGGCGCACCTTGTGATTGCCCGGGTGCCTGAAGATGCTGTATTCAGTCAAGTAGCACACCGGTGCTATTCGACTGAATATAGGGCCATGTCGGTGCTGTGCTAAGCCACTTGGCACTGCCCTGACAGAGTTCCCGAAGTATGCTGCCAGAATGGATTGCACCGGAGCACTATCTGCAGTATTCAAAGAGACCCATGCAAATGAGCCCATTCGACATGCAAGGCACAAAGGGGCCATTAGTATGCCCATTATGGGCACATGTGCATGGGCAGTGAGGCAGGTTAGCACGGCACCACCCCCCCCCAATTGCCCAGTCCCACAGCGGAGTAGATATCCCTGGTGCTAGTGGTCCCACTCCTCTTCTGATCAACAGCCCGTATATCAGAATCACAATCCCTGGTGCTAGTGGTCCCCCCCCCCACTTGCCAGCCCATTGTACAAGTGCAACACTCCCTAAGGTCCAGTGGTTCCCCCCATACTGATACACAGTACCACCTGTCACAACTTCCCATTCCCTGTCATCTAGCAGCTCCCCCCCCCACAGTGGCACCCAGCACCCATCCCCTGTTGATTTTCTGGTATCCTCAGTGCCGTGGGTGCATACGGTGACCAGCGCAGCCCTCCGCACACCTCCTCAGCTGACCACCGTATGTCCAGGCATGGAGTGTGACCTTTATGTATAGGACAGGGCGCATCATCCTGTCTGCAGCCCTGCCTCCCAGCATGATGCTGCACAGGGTTGGATTGGAGGACACAGGTTGGCATCCAGTCAGATGCCTGTCCTGGTCTCTTAGTGGATCCCCCTACTCTGCACAAAGCAGAGAATTATGGGAAGGCATGGGGTGCTCAAATTTAAACAAGATAGACAAGTACCCGAATGCCTGCCCCGACCCTTACTGCTTGCCCAGAAGGCTGGGGCAGCATCATGGGGGGGGGGTGGTCCATCTCGCCACAGCTGACAGGTGTAATCTAGGGAGGTGTGCAATTAATTCAGCAGGGTCCCTCTTGCCATATCCTGCACCCCCTCATCCAGCACTCCATGCCTTTGTGAGTGGCATGGAGTGCAGACACACCCCCTGACATTCCCCCAGACCATCTGCGCACATAGCTATGTGACCAGCCAGGGGATCATCTATGGAAGTGCACGCATCCCTTATGTGAATGCTGCTTGGGCTCGGCAGGACCCCCAGTGTGCAACATTCTAACACAGGGTTGTCGTGGCATAGGCAATCCTTCTCTTGAGGAATATGGGCCAGTATGAGTTGAGAGCAGACTACTGCATTCCCAGAATATGTGCACTTGATCTGCCAGCTTGCTTCTGACACTAGTTCCTTATACTTCAAATGGATTGCTGGGGTCTTTAAAAACATACCCTGACATTTCTAGTAAGAAAACCCTGAGGTATATGGAGCCATAGTTAGTTTATGTGAGGGTAGGTCATACTTTAACCAAAGAACAGAGTCCCATGAGATCTCAAGTTCCTTATTCCATCTGTTAAGTACTGTGGTTGTAGAATCTGGGGAAAAGTCATTAAGCCCCTGAAAGGGTATCTCACCAAATGTGATCCCATCCCATCAGTTGGTGATGGATGAATTGTCCCAAGAGGTTGGATGGCTACTCAAGAAGCTGTTGCACCTTTATGCCTAAACTCCAGATATACAATCTGGTTTATAGGTTGCGGAAGTGGTCCGAGGATGATAGTCCCCCACCCCGCTGACTAGCCCCATCATCCTGGCATCTTGTGGGACTTAACTGTCCAGCTCTGCCCCCAGGGCTTGCCTCCCACCAGGAACAGGATCCGGTTTGCGTGGACGTGCCCAGATTGCTGGGTGTGGGGCCTGCAGGATATCGGTGTCATCCTGCTGGTATGCATTTATCCCTTTTTCTCCTTAATGTGGAGGAAGTGGCATGCAGTGATGCCAGTGGTCAGACAGTGCACCCTCCGGTACCCAGTACTCTGGGTGTCTGCCCCACCTTTGCTCCTCCCTTGTGTGCGGTCTCGGCATGCTGACCCCCAGCTGCTGCTATAGGCTAAGCTAATGCCGGACATCGATCCCACCACTCCCCGGAGAAGGAAGGCAGTCCCTGGGATGCTCGATCCTCCTCCCCCCAGCTGACCGTCCAGCTCCTGAGCTCGCTTCTGAACTTGGATTGGTGCCACAAGTTGTAGCACTATCGCTGGGCTGGTGAGCAGGCTCAAGGATGATAGCTGATACATGGACTGACGCGCTTGGCAGGATGGTATACCTGCCGAGTCTGTAAACTGATGAAAGTAAACCAGACTTCTCCTATACCAGTGCCACAAGCAGAGATGTGTTCTGTTTATGGACATATTTGGGCCCATCTCAGAGCCCTAGTCCAAATTGTTCAACTCTGCAAAAGGACCTCCCTTCCAAATAATGACGCAGACTTTTAAAGTTATTCAGAGAACTTTTGTAACATGAGAGTAATAACACAACAACACAGAATGCCACAAACCAATACAGACATTACAGAATAAAGGAAAATCTGTCAATATGTTGAATTATAGAAACTAAACTGCTTTTCCTCCACATCTATATAGTGCATATTACTATGTTGAACCCCCATCAGTATGACACAGAATGTTCAGAAGTGAAGTTCTGTGTTTGACTTGATAGATGCATAAAATCCTTTTTTCATGGCTCAGACACAGAATGTAACTTTGACTTTCTTTGTCCTCACTTCTCAGTAGGTCTTGGCTGTCTGTGGGTATGTCCCTAAATTTACACATCAATAGTGATAATTCTGACCAGATGAATTTGGTCATCAAATATTTATCTAGATGTTAAATGTGTCAGAAGCACAATCCTAACCTAAAAACCGGAGAACAACATACACAATGCAGATAACATCACAGTAGCTTTGTACTGTTCTAAATCCAGCTGCTGAATTCTAAGAGAAACTGTTAAATCATCACACAAGCAGCTGATTTGAAAGTTATAACTTACAAACACTGATACTGTATAGATCAGGGCCAAGACATTCAAAGGAGTTGCACCTGGTGCAACTGAGTTGCGCAAGCGTAACCCCAGAAATGTGCCCCGGGGCAATATTCAAAAGGGGGAATTGCGTAGCACAATCCCCAATGCGCCAGGACGCAAAGATAATGTATGCGGTGCATCTCCAGGGGGCATGCCCATGCTTCTGTGGCACATCTCAATATTCAGCTGAGATGTGCAGTGCATATGCCGGCACAACCCAGAGATGTGCCGCATACCTGAGCACAAAGTTAAGCATGGTAAAAACATGATCACGTGGAAGCCACCCACAGGCTAGCTGCCATAATGCAATGCACAACACAGCAGCCACCAGCCGTGGGTGGCTTCCCCCCCCCCGGAACACTATACAAAAGCACCCACAATATTCCCTGGTAGTCTAGTGGTACCCCCTCCTGCCCGTGAACCCTGATCGCCGAAAAACATGACCAAAATCGGGTCCCTGGTAGTCTAGTGTTCCCCACCCACACAGGACCCCAGCCCCCGTCATCGGCTGGCAGCATACCCACCAGATACCTCCGCGCTGCCCGTTGAATGACAGCTTATAGTATGTGCAGTAAGCTCATTATCCACACTGTGGGACTATGCAGTGCATGTTGTAGAGTCATTCACAACTTTGTGAATGAAGTCATTCATTCACAAAGTTGTGAATGCTGCTTACAGTATGCACTGCAAGGCCATGAAATAAACTGCCCTGTAGTCCAGTGGCACCTTCTCCGCCCATACCCCCGATCACCATAATAATATGTTCTAAAGATCCCTGGTGGTCCAGTGTTTCCTCCCATCCTGCACTTTTACTGATTATTCAAATAAATGTTTCCTCACCAGAACTCCCAATCATTGTAACACATGACCAAAATCGGTCCCTGGTAGTTCAGTGGTCCCCCACCCACGCAGGGACACCCAGCCCGCCCAGTCATTGGTGGCAGCATACCTACCCACATATCTCCACAGCTGCCCACTGAATGACAGCTTACAGTATGCGCTGCAAGCTCATTGGTCCACACTGTGGACCTATGGGCTTGCAGTGCATACAGTAGTGAATACTCACAACTTTCTGAATGAAAAAGTTGTGAATGAGACATAAAGGCACTGCAAGCCCATTGGGCCACAGTGTGGACCAATGAGCTTGCAGCACATACTGTAAGCTGTCGCTCGCGGGCAGCCGTGGAGGTATGAGGGTGGATATGCTGCCCGCTGATGACTGGGGCTAAGGCTGGGGGGTCCTGTGGTGGTGGGGTGGTAGAATACCAGGGACTGATTTTGGTCATGTTTTTCATGATCGGAGTTATCGGGCGGGAGGGGTACCACTAGACTACCATGGAATATATAAACATTTATTTCAGGTGATTGGTGGTACGGGATGGGGAAGGGGGTAACACTGGACCACCAGAGATCTTAAATACATATTATTAGGTGATTGGGGGTACAGGCAGGGAGGGAGAGTACCACTGGACTACCAGGGCAGTTTATTTTATTCAAAACAGTTGATCAGAGTTACAAGAGGGGAGGAGGGTACCTCTAGACTACCAGGGAATATATAAACATTTATTTTGGGGATCAGTGATACGGGATGGGGAAGGGTTACTACTGCAATCCCTGGTACAGGGACCGCGTGCTGTGCAGGACACCAGGTGCATTTCGCTGGCCAGCCCTGCACAACACATGTAAATGGGGCCATAATGACATGCAAATGGCCCCATTTGTGTCTTGCATGCATAATGGCTCCATTTGCATATCCAGGTCTGAATATCTGGAAATTGCACCTGGCGCAGCTCCAGTTGCGCTGGCGCATTCCTATTCCAGGTATGCAAGCCTGTCTGAGGGATGTGCCGGTGCATTGTATTTGCACTGCACGCATTCTTTGATATATTCAGAAGCGATGTGCTATGGTATATGTCTTTTGAATATATCCCTTTGTTACTCCAGCGCAACTCAGTTGTGCTGCACAACCACTTGCGCCAATGCCAGGTGCACTTTTGAATATCGGGCCCATGATTTATAGATGTTAATAGTAAGCAAGAACAGTTGACCCATGGGGATAATAACATGTTAATAGTACAATTGCTATAACATTAGCCCTGGAGAGTAATCCAGGGGGTACTGTATGCAGACAGCCCAGGTCTGCCTGTGGAGGCTGGTGGCTGATGGGGCTTAAGCCTCCGGATGTATATTTACTATAAGGGGTAAAATCATTTATGTGCAGAGTGTACAGTAAACACAGCTCACTGAAATTTACTACAGAAAAATGAAGACATATATGGTGAACTGTGCCTAATTATTACCTGTTTTTATACTTGTCCCAACAGTGTCAGGGAATCTTTAAGGAGCTTGAAAGGCTTCCTGATGTTGTACCGATCTAGAAAGGTTGTTTCCAACATACTGCTCTTGTATGGTAAGTAGATTTTAGGATGATACAATCCATAATACTGTACTGAACGCAAAGACTGACAGTGTGATCCATTTTGTTTACCGTACTTGTGCAAAGTTTATTTTCAAATTTAGCATCTTAGAATATTACGAATTTCTGAATTTATAGTCCATTCTGTGTGTGGTCAGAATCTTTTTTATGGGGGCGGATTGGGGCAGAGTAATTTAAGGAGTAAAATGTGTGACGTCCCTCATATAGTAGAGTACTGTGAACTGTGAGTAAGGAGATTGTAGCCCAAGTCATACAGTAGTCACGGGCACAATGTGCAGCTTTAAACAGGTCATGTGACCTTCGGTCTTCTGTGTTGTAAAACTGAATATAAGCACCCTGCCATGAGATAGTACATCTCAGTTCAGATATTCAGGTTAAATAAATTGCAAAGAATATTGTATTGAGGACTTGTTTGTTTTACTCTTTGTCTGATCTTTAGGCAACTCACTAAATTGACTGCACCATGAATTGTAAGCTTATTTTTATGGATACATCCCAGTGTTTTCCCTCAGGATTTATATCCATGAAGAACGACATAAGCTTTTGTGTTATAGATGAATATCTTCAATGAGTTCCAGTCCTGGCTGCTGTCACAGTCAGTTGCCATGGTGATAACTAGAATTTGAGTGGGTAGCTCAGTGCAATTTAACAGGTGTAATCACCAAGCCAAGATACGCTTTTACAAGTAGAAGAAATCCACCACAAGTGTCTGGTTCCATGCAGATGCTTGATCTTTCCTTCCCCAGGATTCCTGTAGAGATAAACAACTTCATTTTAAGTCCTAATACTAGGGACGGGAGAGAGAGACAGTTCAAATAAATTCAGAACCTTCCAGGGACTGTGTAATTTGTTTTTTAAATATTAATCAACTATTAGAACTTTTTTTAGAGAGTCTGAAAAAAAGTTCTGATACTTTTTAAAATATTTATGGTGTAGCATAAAGAGAAGCATTTGTAAAGGGTGTCCCTCATAACTTGCAAGCCCAGTAAAAGCTGTTTTAAACAAGGTGTTAGACTTGCCTGTAGCTCATAGCAGTCTAGAGATATTGATGACTAAGTCTGCCCTATTTTGGTACTGTAGTGCCACCAGTTTATGGAATTTTGTGATGATAGAAATGGTGAAGCTGTGCCCAACTATAGAGTGACATCACAAGGTTCCAAAAATGGAGACAGTATAGTGACAAAATAGGGCAGACATTAGCCCTGTTTACACTTCGGGAATGCTGTACTTACCGCTCCGCCGCCATCCCGCTGCGCTCTCACTTAGTGCTGCAATCCACAGTTTACACCTCCCATGACTCAAGCGCCACAGACTGTGCTGAGAAGAGTGTCCCAAAGTGGCCGGGATACTAGGAGAAATGGGACCACATGTGGTTGGAGTGCTGCAGCAGTTTACACTGTGGGGTGATGCGCTCAATGCAGTACACATCCCCACAATTTCACAGGAGTGGAGCAGCATATAACATGATGTGGTGAGTGTCCACAACGGTGACTTTGCAGCGTATCAACCAGAATGCATGAGTTGATTCACTGCAAAGAGGGAAGTGTAAACAGGGCTTTAGGGATATCTCTGGGTTTCTGCCAGCTAGAGGTGAGTCCAATACCCTGTTTAACAGCATGTTTATGCTACTTGACCTACACCATTGTGAGAGGTGCAGATATGCTGCATCTGTGCAGGCCAGGCAGTGTAAACTGCATGGGGAGCACAGCACACAGTCTCACTGTGGCACAGGACTGATGCTTAAAGCTGTGCTTACATTGCCAATGCACTGCTACTTCTGCAGCACTTCAAACTTGCTAAAACCACAGGGGATGATCAGGAGGTTTCTCTTGATGACCCCTTTCAGTTGCAACGCAAACTGCGCTATAGAGGAGCTGTATGTCTGCATGGAAGGCAGTGGAGGATCCTGAGAGGCAGATGGAACTGTTAACTTATATCAGAGTGAGCAGTGCAGCCTGTCCACATGACTGCTTACACTGCTCACTTCGAATAGCATCCTCAAGTTTCCTGCGGATCCAGGAGTGGCACAGTGATTGACAACGCAATCCATAAGTAACTGCATGACTGCTTTTGTACTGGAGCAACCCAAACACTCATGTTGCTCAAGCGCAAATACAACTACGTAAACGGTACTTATGTGATAAGCTACGTTATAAGGCTATGCCTAAGCAATAAGCCTGAATGGTAAGCGTAAGCAATAAGCCTAAACCTAGATGATAGGGCTAAGCAATAAGCCAAAGCTTTAAACTATTAGCCTAAGACAAGACAATAAACCTAAGCAATATATCTAACCTTACACAATAAGCCTAAGCATACATGATTAACCTAAGTGATAAGACTAAGCTGAAGTGATAAGACTAAGCAGTAAGCCTTAGCAAAAAGTGATAACTCTAAGCGAGAATCCGTAAGCAAGTGATTCGTTTTAAGTGATAAGTGATAAGCCTATGCAATGTGCAATCAGCAATAAGTGATAAGCCTAAGTGATAAATGAGGAACCTAAGCAACAGGGATATGCAGTAAGCCTAAGAGATAAGTAATAAGTCTTAGCCTAAGTAATAAGCATTGAGCCTCATAAGCGATAAGCTTAAGTGATACACCTAAGTGACAAACCTATGCTATAAGTGATAAACGTAAGTGAAAAGCCTAAGCAGAAAGCCTTAAGTGATAAAACATATGATAATAAAAAATCGTTTTTCAATTACATAAGCAGTCTAAGAGGATGCCAACAAAAGACTGGGCCACTAACTAGTGGGGACAGGCTTACAGAAAATGAACACGATATGGCTAAAACATTTAATGATTATTTTGTAAGTATTTTTCAACCAAAATCAGACTGTAAATCTCTTTTGGAAAAATTAAGCCAGACTGAGGAAATCACAATAGTCATCACGGAAGAGGATGTAAGAAATCGACTTGCAAAGCTTAATATCAACAAATCCCCAGGGCCAGACAGCATCCATCCCAGAATATTAAGGGAACTGGCCAATGAGCTGGCCAGCCCTGTTACAAAACTTTTTGTATGTTCTTTATCTAAGGGAATGGTGATTTCTGAATGGCGAGAAGCACATGTGATTCCAGTTCATAAAAAAATGTTTTAAAAGTGATCCTGCTAACTACAGGCCCATCAGCCTGACGTGCATCGTAGACAGACGTTTAGAGGAATATGTCAAGGAGGATTTGGATAGACGTGTACAGAAAAATGGACTTGGTGATATATCCCAATATGGATTTTGACCACATAGATCATGCCAGACATACCTCTTCCACCACTTTAAACCCATTAACAAAGCCTTGGACAGTGTAATGCCCGTGGACAGCATATATTTAGAATATGCCAAGGCAGTCGATGTGGTACCCCATAAAGAATTAATTGAGGAATTAATAAAATTAAACATTAGTCAACACATAATAAGATGGATTGAATGTTACCCTTGATAGCAGGAAACAGTGGGTTAGCATAAGAGGGTATTGCTTGAAACAGGGTGGGGGGAAGAGCAATGACTAGTATTGTGCCACAGAGATCAGTGCTGGGACCATCACTGTTCAATACTTTCATATCAACTATGGAAACATCCGCAGACTTTTGGATCTGCAAGTTTGCAGACGACACAAAAATAGGATCCATAGTTGATCATGTGATAGGAAGTACCAAGCTCCAGGAGGATGTACTCAGCATTGAGAGATGGTTAGACGATCATAAACTGTGTTTTAATGAGGGTAAATGTAAAGTCATCCACTTTGGCATAAAGAATGAAATGATTGACTACTGTACCATCTAAATGGCATAAAACTTGAGACAACAGATAAAGAGAAAGATCTAGGAATCATTATAACAAATTAACTTTTAGTAAGCATATACAAGAAGCAGTGAAGAAGGGTAACAAAATATTTGGGTGTATACTAAAACATAGAAAAAGTAGGGAAAGAAACATCATGATTCCATTGTGTGGTGCCCTGGTAAGGCCCCACCTGGAATACTGTGTCCAGTTCTGGGCTCCAAATGAGTCAGGAGATGTTGCACTTCTTGAGAGGTGCAGAGAATGGCAACAAAAGGGATAAGCTGTACCACCAACATGGCTTATGATAACAGACTTTGGAAACTTAATCTTTTCTCCCTGAAATACAGACGCCTAAGGGGAGATTTGTGTATGGTATTCAGTGCACTCGGGGACAGAGATCTATGGGAATGTATAGGTTTGGAGAGGAAAGTAGTAAAGAAACATACAAGGAGTCACAACTGTCAGTTAAGAGGGGAAATGTATAGGACCACCAAGAGGGGAGCTTGGATGAACCAGTGGATGATGTCACTGTGAAAAAGTCTTCCTGAGTCTACCATACACAGTCCCACTATGGATATATTCAAGGCATCTCTCAACAAATACTTTGATAGTAACAACATTACAATAATCTGTTGGTAAATGGCAAGTCTAATATGGCTTACACTACCTGACTCGTAATCCTTATTATGATAAGCCTTAAGCAGTAAGCCTGAGCAGTAAGCCTAGGAATAAGTGATATGCATGAGCCAAAGAGATACGCTTATGTGACATAAGCCTTAAGTGATGAGCAGTCTTAAGCAGTAGGCAATAAGTATTCAGTGATAAGCCTTCAGCAGTAAGCTGTATGCAACAGTAAGTAATTCATACGCCTTAAGTGAAAAGACTTAAGCAATAAGCGGTAAGCATTAAGTGACAAACCATTTGTGGAAAGTCATAAGCCTTAAGGGATAAGCTTTAAGCTGTAGGTGATAAGCTAAAAGCAGTATGCCTGAAGTGATGAGACTTCAGTGATAAATAAGGTTTACGCGATATGCCTCAGCTATAAGCCTGAAACAGTAAACATTAAATGATAAGCAATAAGCTAAAGCACTAAGCCTAAAGTTATAAGTCTTTAGTGGTAAGCAATAGGCCTCAGTCATACGGGGTACGCCTAAGCAATAAAACTATGTGATAAGCAAGAAGCCCAAGCGGTGTGATAAGTGATAAGCCTTAAACAATAAGCGGTAAGCAGTAATCCAGACCTAAGCCTAACTGATAAAAGTGGTAAGCCAAAGCTTAAAGGGACACTGCCAACCTCTTAGGTCTCAAAGTGTCCCTAGTTTAAAAAACATATTTTGTGATTGCTAGCATTCTGTAAAGATTGCTGATGTAGCTGGGAGTTTGATTTGGAGTCTTATTTTCTTTAAAAAAGTAAAAAACAGTCTGCCCAACATACTGGTGTTATCACACCAAAACACAGTTCTTTACATTCCTTAATCAGTTCCAAATGCATCTTTCCTGGACTTGGGAACACCCACAAAACAGGCTAGCCCCTCATGTTGCAGTGGGAGTTTAGGAGGCTACTGCCTTATGAGTGACTGCACTGTTTGGGTGTGTTTCTAATGTTCAGGAAGTATGCAGTAAGAACAGAACCAAGATTGTAAACAAAAACAAGGTTCTTTATAAATATACATTGCCATACATTTCAGTTCTACTAAGCAAGGAGACAGACAAAACAAACAGCAACATCAGTGAAGTTTAGAGAGGGTAAGCAATCATAAAATGTGGGATTTCAGCTAGAAACAATATGATGAAAAAACAGGTTGACAGTGTCCCTTTAAGCCTAACCGACAACCCTAAGCATAAGTGATAAGCCTAGGCAATAAGCTGAAAGCTAAGCCTAATTGATAAGCCTAAGGGATCTGTGCTCCAGTCTACCCAACTGTGGAAATGGTTAGACACAGAGCCCCATTAGACATGAGATGTTGCAGCTCAGTTGGGCTATCCTGGGTAAATAAACTGTAAAATAAAGAAATAACTAAACATTCGTAGGGTTGAGACTAGGAGCCTGTATGTTTAAATGTACACTAGTTACTGTACCTCATGCATAATGGGGTCTATTCACAAAGCCTACGTGCCGCGTAACTGCGGCGCACAGGTGGCCCTACGAGGTAAACCCACGTAGTGGGGGTCCATTGGCATGCACCAACGGTGCACCAGCCAGTTGTGCACTGGATCCCCTGGCCAATCATGCCACCCCACACCAGGGGGTGTTCCGGGGGCGTGCCCACACTGTACAGCATGCATAAAGGCTTGGAGTGCCACACACTGGGGTGCATGAGCTATGCCTTGGGGACCCTACCACAACCAGTTGCACGCCTCCATGGATGTCACCCTCTGGCCACAGCAGGACTGAGATTTGCCCCTCCATGTTGTCCCAGCCCACTGGGAAGCTGGAGGAGCTGGGCGTGGCTGTTTGGGTGCGTGCCCGTGGTTTTAAAGATCCTAGACCTGCATCTTCCCACACTCTCCCGCACCTGCAGCGCAAAGAATCCTCTTTGGGACGTCCCTCACTCCGTCGTCATGCAGCCCCGATCCAACTATGCACCAGGAGACAGGGCCTTGGACAGGTGCCCTGAGAGTGCTTGTGGTCGTGAATCCAAGCACTCTGCGTCTGTCTGGTGCCATGTAGGTGCACTGTCAAGTTATACGCAATCCGCGCATAACTTGCGCACCTTTGTGCATAGCCCCCGTAAGAGTACCTTCTAGAGTTCGTTGAGACAACTGGGAAGCAAAGTGGAGCAGTTCTGGCACACAAAGGAGTTGAGAAGGCACTCGTATAACCAGTTTCTCTTCTTAGCTTTTGTCATTCATACCTCCAATTATTTTTGGGTCACTGCATTGTGTCCTCTCAGCTGGCCCAATGCTGTATTTGTCTTGATGAGCCACGAGTTGTACATAGTAGTCCAGCCTGACCAGGACCTTGTAAAGTGGCAGAAATACTTCCCCTTGTCTGCTGGACAGTCCCCCCCTTTTTTCAAATATAATTTTTATTGAGATAAGCACATTACATGTTTGTGATACAGTAACTTTCAATCCAGTAATGATATGACAAGGTTCAAATATACTTTAGTTTGGTTTCACATGTAATGTAAAGGTAAAAGCTAATGGAAACACAGAAACATAGAATTTGACGGCAGATAAGGACCGCTTGGCCCACCTAGTCTGCCCATTTTCCTACCTAACAGGTAAGCTGCAGATCCTAGTTAACCAACAGTTTACTTCCTCCTACCCCCCACTAGGACTGCCTTATGTCTGTCCCATGCATTCTTGAATTCCTCCACTGTTCTTGACTCCACGACCTCCTCAGGGAGGCTGTTCCATGCATCCACAACCCTCTCCGTGAAAAAAATACTTCCTCACATTACCTCTGAGGATGGATCCAAGCTAGAGGTAATAAATTCCCTCATCATCATGGTCAGACCCTTTTTGATGCACCCCAGCATTCTTCCAGCTTTCTAGATAGCGGCCATGCACTGATTGTCTTGCTTTATCCTCTTGCCTATCATGACCCCAAATTCCTTTTCCTCCACCACAGCAGTAAGACAAGACCCATATAGTATAGTGTGTAGATCCTACCTCTGTTTTTTCTTCTTAAGTGTAGTATCTAAGACTGCATAGTTTAACCAGCTGTCCAGCTTGTTCAGATCCTCCTGACTTTTTTTTCCCTATATACATTTTTATGCACCTTCTCTCCCTGGCTGCCCCCTTGTAACTGACACACTCACTCCCACCCCATCACCCAGCTCCTCCAGGACTTACCTTTACCAGCGCCCTCTACCACAAGGCTGTGGTTGTGCTCTGAGCCACTGGGCGCAGAAGCGGCCTGAGGTCATTATGTCACATGGCAAAATCCTGCAAGGCACAAAAGCGCGTTGCGCTATTTCTGCCTATTTTTTGTTCTTGTGGGGCTAAGCCCCCACACCCCTATTACGGGGGGCTGTGCCCCAGACCCCCACCAAGGATTCTCAACTCTGGGGGGTCAAACTCGAAGAGTGCACAGGTCCGGGTTCGCCATAATGTCGTACGCTATTATGCGTGCTACATTATGACCCGGTACAGTACAGAGCCTGCTCAGGGTTGGTCGTCATCAGCAGCCTGGGTTTTTTTCCTCCATTTTTCTTCCACCCCCCCCCCATTGCTGGGGCACGTATGTCAGCATGCATAGGTGGAGGCATGTGCACACAGCAGAAGTCCTGCAGCATCCTCCCTTTGTTGGCACTCTCAGTCCCGCACTACCCTCGGGCCTCCACCTGGTGGCAGTTATGCCAGCCCTCCCTCACCAAGAGAGGAGAGCAGTCCTCTGGATGCTCGAATCTCTCCCTCCCTGGCTGACCCCCAGCAGCCTGCTTGCACTGCGAACATGGGTCGCCAGCATGGCAGGAGGTAAGGCATGGATGCCTCAGCCCTCTAGGCCACCGGGCCAGCCCCTGAAGTTTGTTCTTGTCCTTAATTATATGTCATGGCACTTTTCTACTACTGAATCTTCTACTACTGAATGAATATTCATGAAACTTAATTTGTAACTGTATGACACTGCACCTTATCTAAAACTGCAATAACGTAAAGTGATAACATTGCTCTGTATTAGTTTGTCCCTTCCATAACTGTTATTTTGTTTTATTCTGACATCTCTGTTGATACTGCCTGCATTCAGTCAATGTAACATGTATTACTGTTGTTTCCCCTGATGCTAAAACTAATTAAGTCCAGCACCTTGTGTCATCAGTACACTTAAGTATTATTTAGTTGTTTCACTAAGCTGAAAGCTTTTTTACAGGAGCGACCTGGGATCACAGGGAAGTGACTTGCTCAGGGTCACAAGGTATTCAAGTGGAAGCTGTGGGATTCAAATCCAGGTCTGGTCTCCTGGATGTCACCAGATTTGCAGCTCAGAGCCTTAAACCACTGAGCTGCACTGCCTCCCAAAGTAGCTTGCTGGAGACTTCAACTTCCAGATTATTAATGAAAATGTTAAACAGCAGTGGCCGCAGCACCGCTCCCAGTGGGATGCCACTGAGTGGCCTTCTCGCCATTCTCCACTTGAGTAGTGTGCATCCACCATAACTCTCTGCTTCGAGCCCCTAAGCCAGCGAGCAGTCCACTTTGTGTATAGCCTGCTGGTGTACTTTGACCAGCAGCTAATTATGTGCCACACTGTCAGAGGCTTGCTGAAGTCCAGATAGATTATGTCTAAGGCCCTCCTTTGTCCACCTCCCTGCAGTTCTCTCTCTCTCTCTAGTCTCTTCCTCGTTCCTTATATAGCAGTGTACCTGCTGTGACCAGCATTCATTGGAGAGGACTGGAGGACATCTTGTGATCACCCGCCGCATTATGAAGGCTGCTCTAAGAAGGAGGTGCTTTAGGAGGGCCCCCTCCCCTTTGAATCTGAACTCTTTACTGCTCCAGTCAGGGTTTGTGAATTGGGCTCAGAACTTCAGAACTCATGCATGGTGGCAGTACATTACTGTCACTGGGATGGGCCTGACTTCTTTATCCATAAGTCAATGTCAATCAATCAATCAATCTAGTTTATTTTATACTGGAAAAGTATGTGAGCAAAAATGCCCGTTTTCATAAACGTCCAGTTGTACATGTAGTAACAAGATACAAAATACATAATATATATGATTTGCGATAGCATCAAATACAATGGGACAGACAGTCATGAGAGAATTACATATTGTGCAAGCATACCTACTGTACATGAATACATACAGTTTTTGGTAAAATCATGTATACAGGAATTAAATGAGAGTCATTGGGGAGCAGTGGTGCAAGGTGCAGTGATGACTGGCAAGTCAGAATCAGCAAAAGCGATAAGGATTCATAAGCAGTGGCAAAGTCAGGATATCCTGTAATGGGTAGCAGGGTTAAATGTACAAAGGCGTAAAGGATTAGGGAAAGGGGGTAGGGGAGGGAGATGGAGGGCCAAGATTGGGAGAGATGGGGTGTTCAGAAGGGGTGGGTGAGGATCAGAAGTTAGGAACCACCAGAGATGGAGGAACAAATGCAGGTGAGTTTTGAAAGGAGGTGACTCTTAAGGGAACTTTGAAAGGCATGGGTAATTCTGCAGGCCAGTAGTATGTATGGGAGGGAGCTGGTTACAGAGCTTTGTGCCATTATAGGCGAGGGGAATTTTGAGCAAGAGAGGTGTGAAAAAAAGGGATGTTGAAGACATTACTAGTGGCTCCTCTGGTCATGTGGCTAGGAGCAGATTTGGGGAACAGAGATGTCACGCTGGGTGGTAATTTGTTCAGATGAATTTTGTGGAACAAGGACAGACTTTTTTGGGTGAAAAACCCCTCTGGGGGAGTCAGTCTAGCGCTTTGTTAAGGGGGCAGTGGTGCATTCGCCAGGGAAGACCAGTGACAAAACGGAATATGTTATTGTAACTGGATCTTAGTTTGCTAAAGAGTTGAGAAGTGCCGGGGAGGGGTGCGTAAATGATAGATCCATATTCCAGTAGCGGTAGAAGAAGGGAGCTAGCTAGTTGGAGTCTCGAGTCAGGTTTTAGGAACTTCTGGATCATGTTTAGCAGCCCTAGCCTCAAGTGGATCTTGCTAGTCACATTGGAGACGTAGAGGCTGAAGGGCAGGTGAGGATCGAGTAGAATACCTAGTTATTTAGATTTGGATACTAGTTCTATACTGTTACCAAGTGTATCTGAGAGGGTAAGATGGGGCTTGTAGTGGTTTTCCTGGGTCCAGAGAAAACCATATATTTAGTTTTTTTTTTTAGTTCAGGACTATGCCTTTATAGGAGAACCATGAGTGTAGCTTCAGGAAGTCCGATTGTAGGCACGTGAGCATTTCTTCTGTTTTTTTGTTGCTGCGGTAGAGCACGGCATCATTGGCATAAAGGACCATTTTGGTGATGGAACATACTTCTGGAGCTAATTGATGAAGAGTGTGAAAAGGAGGGGGCCCACGATAGAGCCCTGGTGAACACCGTATTTAATAGGGCATTCCAAGGAGAGGTATCCATCTATATTGGTTTTCTGTGATCTATTGGATAGATAGTTCTGACCCAATTGACAGCATTGTTTGAGAAGTGGAGGTCCGAGAGGGTGTTCAGGAGCAGATCATGGTTGACAGGGTCGAAGGCCTTTGTCAGGTTCACCAATACCGAGCCTGTGTACAGTCTGTTGTCTATGGCACCAAAGATGTCCCTGGTGAACTTGACTAGAGAGGTCTCAGTACTGTGGGCAGCTCTGAAGCCATGTTGGGCATCAGTGGGGATGCTGTAACTGTTGAGGAAGGAGGTGACTTAGGAATGGACCACCTTTTCCAAAATTTTGGTGAGGGGAGCAAGAAGAGAGATTAACCTGTAGTTGCCAACCTCGGTCCTGGAGCCAGATTTAAACAGAGATTTGACTATGGCCATTTTCCAGATGCGGGGAAAGGTGTCGGAGCATAGGAAAAGGTTTATGATATAATAAGTGGGACTGCTAGTGGGGCAATGGTGAGTTTAAGGATCTTATTGTCTATCCTGCCCACTTCTTTACTGAGTCAGGGGGTTATTGGAGCGGATGAGCTTAATGGTGTCAGAGGGTGACAGAGCCTGGAAATAGAAATTTGGAATGGTACCGAGGTGGTGTGTGTGTGTGTGGGGGTGGCAGAATCTTGTTGGGGGTTATATTTATCCAAGTCCCTGAAGAAATTGTTGAAAATGTTGGCAACATCAGAGAGGTCACTAGTAAGCTGCTCACCATGTCTGAGGGTGATGGGCTTAGCTTTCCTGACCCTACCAAGGAGGCTGCACAGGGTGCCCCAAAGTTGCCTGGGATTGGCATTATCCCCAAGCTGTTTGCTGTGGAGAAAGTTAACCTTTGCTGACCTGACAGCTACTTTGCATTTGTTATGAAGGGCTTTGAATAATGTGAGTTGGGCGGGGTCACGGTGTCTTCTGTATTTGGTCCAGGCCCTGTCTCTCTCCCTAATCAGTTTGAGGACATCAGGGGTAACCCATTCGCAAATGTGGTGCCAGACCAGGATTTTTTTAGAGGCGCAAATTTGTCTCAGATCCCAATAAACATACCTGAGAAGCAATCTATGACAGCATCAATGTTGTCCATGGTTGAGGTGAAAGACCAGTCGACCTGGTGAAAGGCCTGAGTAATGTCAGCGAGTATGTTGTCATTTATACATCTCGAGCAAATGAAGTTGAGAGGAGGCTTGGGGGAGTGCGCGGACCAGTGGCAAAAGGTGGCGCAGTGGTCACTTAAGCAATCTGGCAGTGTCCCGGCTTTGAGGATTCTGGCAGGGTTGGAGACAATAATCCTGCACTTGTTCTGATCCTACTTAAATCCCCTCAACCTCCAGCTACTTCCTGCCATGTTATCCACTCCCCCACTCCCCCACTCCCCTAGCATTCACTCAACCTTCCTATCTCCTTAGCAGGCTAATCTTGCCTCCCCTCTTAATACGGAGTCTTGCCTTGTAGGTCATGATGGTGCATCCTGCCCAGCAAGAACTTGCCCTTGCCTTGATGTGCTGACTCATAAATGTCTTCATTGTTGTGACCAATTTTTACCAGTATTCCTTATTACCTTGTTGAGTTATTTCTCCTTTTCTGTGCAAATTATTTACCCTGACTCTGTGAATTTTGATGTCATGTTATGTTATCTGGCTGAATGTATCATTTTTACTGACTATTTGACCTGTGCTATATGTCATTTTCTTGTTCTCATGCTACGTATTTGTTTACGATTGCTGTACCCTCCCGGGTCGTGCCTGAAAATAGTCATTTCATGGCTAGTGCACTTACCCGGTAAACAAAAACTAACTAAATAAATAAATAATCCAGTCGATGACCGACTGGGAGCCAGTTTTGTAGTTGGGCCTAGAAGGGGAGGAGATAAGTTGGTGAAGCCCAAGGTCTGAGATGTGCAACCAAACCCTCTATGGACAACGTATCCTGGAAGGTGGGGGGGGGAAGGGTACTCCAAGCATGGACATTTTTTTATTTTAGTTCATATAGCTGTTTGGCCACTGAGCCACCATTTGCTCCCAACATTAGGGTCTGGTGATGCTGGCATCCCCTCAGACCTGTCCCTTTGACGTTGTGGCCGGTGGAGATCCATGCAGAGCAGGGCTGAGGTTGCTAGCCACTGTCATTTGGGTGGCTTGGTGCACGTATCTTTTACCTGCTTTGTTTTTTTCCCAGCCTGTAATCCCTCCCTCAACTCTGTGTCATGAACAGTGCTACTGTCAATCTGGTGTGCACACACACCACACCTCTGCAGTGAGAGCAAGCTCCCTGGCCCAGCCCTGGGGGTCACTGTGGGTACAGAACCTGCTGCCAACCCTCCCTGACTGATGTGCACTGCTGCACATCAGCCACTTCAGCCTATCCTGCCTCCTGATGTGGCAACCTAAATCCGCTGTCCAACCTGGATCACCTGCTGCGGCTGCTGCTGGGCCATTGGAGCAGCTAACATACTTATTTAGAATTTATTTCTTTAGAGCATATTTTACCAGGTAGCCTTGAGGCTCATTTCCAGTTGCAGCCATGGTGGGAGGGGGTTGTTAGGGAAGGAATGCATATACATGCAAGGATACAGGGCTACAGTTGTGAGGCAAATACATAAACATGATTCAATGCCTACAAATATACAGTACAAGTACACGGCTTACAGTTGTGAAAAGACAGATACATGCTATTTGATGCAGTTCAAGTCATATTTCAGTTTTAGAGTTGAGTTCTACTTCCTGGGGCAGAATGGGTTCAAGAGATCGCAGTTGCAAGGGAGGGTACTACGCTGGCTGCATATGGGTGGGCTAGGTAAGGGTGCAGTGTGGGTAAAGTGCTTGAGAGCGCAGACATAGTATACTTTGATATATTTTCAGAGACAGGGTAGTTTGGGTGGCCCGGCGAAGTCAGGAGCAATTGCAGCACCATCGATAACCATACATATTCTTTGAATACAGTCTACTAATCATGCCGAGTTGCATTATTTTTTGGACAGCAGAGCTACATATAGGACATTATAACACCAGTTCCCGGTTTTCTGTAACTCTAGTTCTATCTCATAATCACATCTCCATTACTAATTAATTGATAGCAGAGTTTGGTTGCTTTGAAGAACACATTTAAGAACAGTCATAGAAACACAGAATTTGTTGCCATATGAGGACAGCTTGGCCCACCTAGTCTACCCAGTTTGTCACTGCTATACTATCACTGCAGAACCTACCTGAGCTCCAGCTACGCCCCTCTACTTTTCTACTAAGGTTCATTTGGGCCTATCCCATGCATGCTTGAAGCCTGCCATTTTTTTCGCTCCAACCACCTCCACTGGTAGACTGTTCAGGCATCCACCACTCTTTCATTGAAGAAGTACTTCCTCACATCCCTCCCTAAACTTCCCCCCATCGAACTTCATTGCATGCCTTCTTGTCCTGAAGCACCTTCTCCACTGAGAAATACTCCCCTCCTGTACCTTGTTCACCCCATGAGGTATTTCTAGATCTCTATTATATCCCCCTTCTTCCTCCTCTCTTCTATGTTATACATACTGAGATCCTTTGGTCTCTCCTCAGGGCTTTTAATGCAGCCCTTGCACTATTTTAGTTGCCCTCCTCTGGACAGCCTCTACGTATGTCCTGCCTCTACTCTGTCTATGTTCTTTTTGAGATGTGGTCTCCAGAATGGGACACAGTACACCAGTTGGGGTCTAACCAATGATTGATGCAGTGGTAACACCACCTCTGTCCTTCTGCTGGTGATTCCACTCCTTCTGCACCCCAGCATCCCAACAGCCCTGTCAGCTGACTTGTCGGACTGCCCTGCCACCTTGAGGTCATCATCAGATATGATAACCCAAGTGTCCCTTTCCTGCTTTTTGTCCATCAGTACTCCCACACACACATTTTATACATTGCCCCTTGGTTTCTGTGCCTTAGGTGCATGACTCTGCATTTTTTGCACTGAAACCAGCTGCCACACCTTCAACCATTCCTAGAGTTTTCTCAGGTCTCTACTCATTTTCTCCACCTCCTCCAGAGTGGCTACCCTACTGCAGATTTTGCTGCCATCTGCAAAGAAGCATACCACTTCATTCCAGCTCTTCTGCAATATTGCTTATGAATACATTGAAGAGGACTGGTCCCAGCACTGAGCCCTGAAGTACCCCACTGGTCACTCTTCCCTCATTAGAGTGAGTGCCATTTACCACCACCCTCTGTTGCCTATCCAACAACCAGTTCTTTACCCAGTTTACCAACTGGCTTCCACCCTAAAATGCCCAGTTTCCAGTCACTGGAAAGACAATGATTTCTCCTTTGCTCCCCCTTCTCCTTAGCATGTTGTGGGGTGTCAGCCATACTGTATTAGCCTTTCCTGGAAATGCTGTGTGTTGAAAGTCACAAGACATTGCACTAATTATATCAAGTAAAATAGCTTATCACATCTTGTATCACCACCTCCTCATCACAGTTAGTTTTCTAGCAAGAGCTCAGCAGTTCTAATTAACACAGCAGCTCCTCACTGCAAAGAAGAATTTCTCTGACCCTTGAGACCAAGAAGAAACAGTTTTCAGATATGTTCCTTATTTTAGGTATCAGTTTGCCTCCGGCAGTCATAAAGAGTTCACTGATAATTCATTTTAGTTATGAGATGAGAAATTAAATCTGGCTAGACCCAAGTTGGAGTGAAGAAACAAGGGAGACGCAAACACAAACTGCATTGACCTTGAAGCAGTAATGTAAGGAAGGGGGGACCATGCCAGTTTGGTTGTAGTGATGACTGCTGCACCCCAACTGTAAGGGGAGGCAGAGTGGTGTCATCTACATAAGCTACTCCCACAAGCTGTTTCTGTAATGGTTTTCTTCCTTCACTTGGAGTGCTGTGAGTTTGCCAGCAATGTTCCTCTTAACGTCAGGGCCAGTCAGCACACCCCCAACAGACTACTTCACTTTGCTGTATCCCCATCACCCTGGGCTACTACGGAGCAGATGTGCAGTGTAGCCTGGATTCCTCAACAAGCAGCTCCCCAGCCATTGTCCCCAATAAGTCAGCTAACATTGGTTTTCTCCTGTGCCTGCTCGTACAGTGCCAAATTTGAGAAGGTATGAGAGGACACCAATGTTGTCTTGTTAAAGGGTATTATAGACTGAGGGAGCATCATATGACACCCCCATCAAATCACAGCGCTTCTTTCAGTTGTGTGTGAGATACTCTTTTTTTCATAAGAGTGTCTCACGCACTGTGCCCAACTAATGGGCTTCTCATAGCACTGCTTGCACTGTACAGTCTGGGACTCTTGGAAAGAAAAAAAGGTAAATAAAAACAAGAAATTAGTCCACAATCTATAATAACTTTATAATGGCACTAGGAGGGCTTCCCATGGATATAAGTGTTGCCTCTTGCATCCATAGGGTACCAGAACTGCTTACCTTTGGTTTGCAGTTCTCTTGCCCCAAGAACACACACAAGGCAACACTCATATCCATCAGAGCCCCTCCTAGCATCCTATAAACTTATTGAATAGAATGGAATTGAGAAATCTAAACTTCTGATTTGCTGGATCCATGTGAATACCAGACACCACTAGTGGGGATAAATATGGTTAACCCACTGAAGATCATTAAGTATGCCTTCCATACCATGGCATTTAAAAAGATACGCCATTTTAAATTAACTCTTCAGATTACAATTTAGCTGTTTCTCTTAGAATGCAGCTGCTTTTACAGGCCATAGTGCCATGGAAGCATGAAGTGCTGGAGTGGTAGTCTGTATTCCATGGTGTTTGTGTTATGTTCATGTAATGACTAGTTGGTTGTTTTAAAGTTACCTAATCTACTGAGTGCTCTGTTCCTTTGGAGCCGTTGTGGTGTCATTAAGCATTGTGAGAGCTGCTCCATTATTGGTTAAAGTATGCCATTGCGTCAACAAGGAAGAGGGAGGAATCAATGTGTGAGCTGGGGCAGTGGCTAAGGCACTGAATAAATACTTCCTTTTGGTGTTCACCAAGGGAGCCGGAGATGTTCATTGAGCAGTCACATGACAGTAAGGGTGACCGTGATGCACTGCGGCCATCATGCCTGTCATAGCAGCTGAATTTCTGGGGAAGATCCTGCCAGCTAAATTGCAAGTGTTGGATGTTATACACCCCAGGATTACAGTGGAGCTAAAGGAACAGTTAGCGGGGCTTCTTGCAGTAATCTTTCATAAGTCTGTGTATGCAGGTGACATGTTGGCGGTCTGGAAAAGGCCAGTATGGCCCCCATCCTCAGGAAAGAGGCAAAATCCATCCCAGGCAACTATATGCCATCAGTCTGACATCAGTGCCAGGCAAGGTCCTGGAATCGATTGTCCTCAGTGAGCGAATAGTGGATCACTTAATTTAGGCCACGGTTCTCACCCCTATCAGCGTGGCTTTATCAGTAGCAGATTGTGCTAAACCTGTGTAATCACATTCTTTGAGGGAGTGACCAGGGAGGGGGACAGGCTATTTGGAGCTCAGCAAAGCCTTTGACACTGTGGCACACGCTAAGCTTTTGGCCAGAGTACACCAGTCTGGCATACTGTACATGGTGCATACAAAAGGTGGATTGTTAAGTGGAGGGTTGGAGTTGACAGGCAATACTCCCAAGCAGAGAGGGGTATTCAGCGGTGTGCCTCAGGGTATGATTTCGAAGGTGTAGCTGATTGTAATATTTCTAGTTTCAGAAATTACATGCACATCCCCAAAATGATTATGTATAACCGGACCAGAACAAATGTAATCCTGAAAACCTGTGTTTGGTGTTGTTCACATTATATGGACAATACCGTATTGTTTTATTTTAAAAGAACCTAGAATTTGGAGTTTTGCCTATGTCACTGCATGGGGTGAGAACTCTGAGTGCAACCCAGAAACCCAACTATTTGTATTCATTAACTCACTCAATTTCCTTCTTTCCTTCCTTCCTTCCTTCCTCCCTCCCCTCCCTCCTTCCTCCCTCCCTTCCTCCCTTCCTTCCTTCCTTCTTCCCTCCTCCTCCTCCCTTCCTTCCTTCCTTCTTCCCTCCCTCCCTCTCTCAAAAGTTTTACCAGGAAACACATACTAAGCTCTTACGAGTTTGTTTCCAGGTGCACCCTGAGGAGAGGGAGAGAAGGAGAATCAGAGTAAGAGCAATGAGGTACAAAAGATAAAAATAATGCAAAATAAGGTAAATAAACATCAGAAATGCAAAGCCAGTTATTTAGTTTAAGTAAGTGCACTGCAGTGCATTAAAGTGCAGAAGGCAACCAGTTCGCAGCATGCAATAGGCAGTACAAAGTACAGCACATGGTGGGAGCAACGATTGTAGTTTGTGGAGTGTAATGTAAGTACAGGGCGAAGGCAGAGCTGTACTGATATAGGTACAGGGTGCAGGAGAAGCAGAGGGTAGAGGGTGGAGGGTAACAGGTCAGAGCCCAGTATCAGGGACAGCTGAAGGAGTGAGTAGTGATGTTTTAGACGAGAGATTTGAGTGAGTAGAGGGAAGGGGCAGTAAGGGGGAAGACAGCCCCAAAATTTGGGGAAGCTGAAGGAGACGGCAGCTTGATCAGCGGAGGGTTTCACTGGGGGCTGCAGACACAGAGTCAGAGTTGCAAAGGGAGTAAGAGGTAATAGGGGAAGGTGATGAGGGGGGCAAGGTAAAAGGGGAGAGAGCTAAGCCAGAATGTAGAGATAAAGGAAACCCAATGAGCAAGACACCTGGAAATAAGGGAGGGGGAGAGAGCGAGGAGTACAGTGAGCAGTAGTGGGTGTGGCGGGGACTATCCAGGGTAACGAGTCAGGAGGAGTGAAAGAGGGTGTCCAGTTTGGCCAGGGTGAAATTTGGAACAGTGCTACATACAGTGCCACCATAGTCGAAGATGGGGAGTTTCATCTTTGACACAATCTCTCTGTAGGTATGAAGTAGGGCACTCGCTTTATTCCTGTAATGTGCACCAAGTTTGGGGTGGATTTTCTGGTGGATGGAATCCACTTGCACTGAGAAACTGAGGTGATGGTTCAACCAGATCCCAAGGTACTTAAAAGAGGAGGCATCCTCAATCATTGCACTGTCAAGGGTATGGAAGGAGGGGAGAGGGGTGAGGCTAGCAAGCCTCTGCCTAGTGACAAAAGTCATAGAGACTGTTTTCTTGGAGGGTGGGGGGGGGGTCCATTTGTGGTAGCAATGACCAGAGGGGCAGAGCCAGTGTAAATTATTAAGTTGTAGGGCAGACCCAAATATGGTAGCTTTAGTCTTTCCCACCAATGATCATGGGTGCTACATTTAATTCATTGGGGAAAAGGGAGGTCATAAGAAGCATGCCTCATTGGAGAATTAGCATATGTATTGTCAGTTTATTTATTTATTTAAAAATGGGTTACCGGGCGAGATACACTGAGCTGAAGCTCATTTGCAGGTGCGACCCAGAAGAATGGTTACATGAGGAACAGAGAAACATAATACATTATATTACATGGCACATACAAAGTGCAGACACAGAACAAAAATTTATATTTATTTGGTACCAGAAATTAAAATGCAAGTATGTTGTGCAAAAACATGTGCTAGTGGGCAATTGGGAATTCAACCACAAAGCAGTACAGAGTCAAGCATTGCAGTGTACTAGGGATCAGAAAAGGTCCTGGGGAGCCAAAAACCCGAGTAACCAAAATAACTGGGGGGGAAGGTGTCACCTACAGGAATCATGTGCAGGTAGGCGGCAGGAGGTGCTTCAGCTGGAACTTTAAGAAGCCTGAGAAAGAGGAATTGCAGAGGAAAAAGGGGAGCCGGGTCTAGTGTTGGCAGGTGATAGGAAACGGCATCATGCTCAGTAGAAGAATTGGGGTGAGGAGTGGAGATGGTTCTCTGGAGCGGAGGGAGACTGGAGTGGGGGGGGCAGGAGAAAGGAGATATTTTTTTCTGTAGCTTTAATGTAAAAAACAAATTAGCTACAAAGACTGAATTCAGGGCCAGCCCGGTGGTGCTGAGGGTTGAGGTGCTGGATGCCACACCTCACACCATGCCGGCAACCCGGAGTTGGGAGCGAGCTCAGGTCGGCAGAGGTCAGAGGGGAAGGAGAAGATTGAACATCTGGTGGCCTGCTCTCCTTTCCTGGGGAGGGTGGGTGGATGACTCCCCCACATGAGCGTCTCCTAGCGGAGGCTGGACACGCTACAGCCTGGGGATCACGCTGACCCGCAGGGAGGGGCCTCGCAGGCGATCCATAGGCAGGGTGCGGGGCGCCTGGCCGCACTGGATGTCGTTGCACATCTGGGCTGCTAGAGGGAGCTCTCACGAACAGGGAAAAACACCCGTTGGCTGGGGGGGGTAGACGTCGCCTGCCCTCACCTCCAACACCGGATCCTGCCCACTGAGGACCTGGTCTCAGCTTCACCTCTGCCTGTGGAAGCACCAGAAGAAAGCACCAAGGAGCAGAATGCGGCCCCACTCCGGGGGCGGGGGGTGGATTCTGGGGAGATTGCTCCATGAGTGTGTCACAGGTGTGCAGAGACCAAGGTGCAGATGGGAGGATTTCAGGTAGGAGGGGAACAGGTAGGTCGACTGAAGGGGCCTCAGCCAGTGGTGAAGGGCGGGAAAAATAATTGAAAAAAAAAAGACTGAATTCAGATGTGGGAAATGTCATGGTAACCATACATGCCTATTGTTGCCATCTACTGTATGGTTACTATGACAATGACTGTATTACTGTGCATTTTTGCTTACTCTGTGTGTGACTCATAAACCAGTAGTATAAGACAAGAGGTTTTATACTACTGGTATATATACTACTGGCACGTCTGATGTGATTGAGCCCTTATCCTCTCCAGCTATGTTTCACACCATTCCTAATGTGGCCAGGCAGCAGTAGAGTATTAGGGGACATCACTTGAACATTTTTTAATTTATTTATTTAGTTCTTTTTTACTGGGTAAGTGCAGTAGACAAAGAATTGCCTATTTTCAGGCACAACCCAGGAGATTACAGACCAGATTATAATACAGTGACACAATACAATTACATTACGCACATGAGTGCAAATATAGAAGACGACAACAGCAGCATGATATTAGAGAAAACAGTATGACAACAATGGCAGTTAAATAAACACAGAAAGTTCAAGGAATCAGATGCAGTCAAGGTCAGGGAGAAAAGGAACTGTAAGGATCATATAGTATGGATTAGAAAGGAGGGAGATTGGGTGGAAGCAGGGGGTGATAAGACAGAAGCACTAAATGATTACTTGTGCTTGGTATTTACTAAGCAGAAGGGGGGGTGATACCCAAGGGGGGAGGAAGGGCAGAAACAGAAGGGGAGGGGGTGACAGATGGGGAAATCATGGAGGGCAGGGTTCTGGAGGGTTTGAGGGTACTGAGGATGGACAAGGCACCAGGCCCAGATGGCATCCACCCCAGGGTACTGAAGGAGCTTGCAGAGGTCCTGGCGGGAGCTTTGGCAGACCTATTTAATGCCTCACTGCACTCGGGGTGTGTACCTCAGGATTGGAGGATGGCTCATGTGGTGCCCCTCCACAAGAGCGGCCCCTAGGATGAACTGGGGAACTAGAGAGCCTCATATCCATTGTGGGTAGGCTGATGGAGACTATCCTGAAGGAGAGGCTGGTGGCCCTCCTGGAGACCAAAGGACTACAAGGCAGCAGACAGCATGGCTTCATGAGTGGCAGATCCTGCCAAATCAACCTGGTAGAGTTCTGTGACTGGGTAACTAGGTACTTGGACAGGGGCCATGCAGTGGATGTCCTGTACCTGGACTTCAGTAAGGCATTCGACTCGGTGCCACATGGGAGGCTGGGAAGTAAGTTAGAAGGCACAGGAGCGAGTGCAAAGCTGGTGAGATGGGTAGGGAACTGGCTTCAGGGAAGGCAACAGAGGATGGTGGTGGGTGGGGAGCTCTCATCCCCAAGGGTAGTGACGAGCGGTGTTCAGCAGGGCTCGGTGTTGGGACCAGTGTTTTTTGGGATATTCATTGCAGACATATCATTAGGCATCAAGAGCAAGACCAGTCTGTTTGCTGATGACACCAAGATGGGAGCGGTGGTGGACGACCTAGGGAGATGGCAGGGGTTGCAGGATGATCTGGCAAAGCTGGAAATCTGGTCGGACACATGGCAACTGGGGTTCAGTGCCAAAAAGTGCAAGATGCTGTATTTTGGGGCGTAAAACCCAAGGAGGAGTTACCAGCTGGGGGGAGTACAGCTAGCTGAGACAGAGGAGAAGAAGGATCTGGGGGTGCTCATTACAGGGTCAATGAACAACTTGGCACAATGTAGAAAGGCAGCTGCAAAGGCCAACAAAATGCTGGGTTGCATTGCAAGGGGTATATCCTTGAGGAGGGGGTAGGTGATTGTGCCACTGTATAGATCATTAGTTAGACCACACCTGGAGTACTGCCTGCAGTACTGGCACCCATATCTGAAGAGGGACATTTAGTTACTGGAGGGGGTGCATCGCAGGACGACAAAGATGATCAAGGGGCTGGAGGACTTGCCATACAAGAGAAGGCTGAGGGAGTTGAACATGTACTCGCTGGAGGAAAGGAGGGACAGGGAGGATATGATTGAAACCTTCAAGTACATGAAAGGAATAAACAAGACAGGTACAGAGGGCCTGTTCAAAGCAAGGGAGGAGAAGGACACCCAGGGCCGTGATATGAGTCTGGAGGGAGGAAGGTTCAGGAGGGAGATGAGTAGACACTTTTTTTACGGAGAGGGTGGTAGCTGGGTGGAATGCTTTACCGGCAGAAGTGGTATCCAGTAGAACAGTGGACTGCTTCAAAAGGGGCTGGGACAGGGCAAGGGGGAGGGTCAAGGGAGGGGAAAGGTGGGAGTGAGGGGCAGCTGCAGAATAAGGGGTGCTAGCTGCACATTCGAGCAGACTTGATAGACCACTAGGCCTTTATCTACTGGCAAATTTCATATGTTCGTAAGGTCTGTCACAGTAAATATTACAAAATGTGCCAAGCAAGTAGCTCCAGCTACTGTAGTAACAGGAACAAGTGTTGGTGTTACGTAGGGCCTATGATAGCTTCTGAAGAAACCCGGACAGTTTGACAAGCACATAGCTCATGAAAGATGGAATTTCATAGTTTTGGGGCAAACCCCAAGAACACTGTGTTCTCTAAGTTAGTTCTCATTCTGGGGACAGACAGGAGAGCCTAATCAGCAGACCATAGGGGGCAGGTGCTGCAAGTAGGCAGAAGACATAAGGCAAGGGACATTGGCAGCTGATTACGAAGGACATTGTAAATGACACATGATGCAAAGGATTAGTAAGTGGGGGGAGAGGGGTGGGATAGGAAAAAAGAGGGAGAACTGAGTTACAGAGGAGGGTGGTGTCTCTGAACACCAGAAGCCTGGGAATCAAAACAGTTGAGAAGCAGGCGCTCATGGCTGAGATGCAGTGGACATAGCGGCCATGTCAGAGTCATGGGCCACACTGAACCATGAATGGGACCTCTCAGTCCCAGAGTATAAAATGTATACGAGGGATAGGGAAATGGAAAGGTGGGAGTTGCTCTGTATGTGAAGGAGAGGATCACCTGTACAACAGAGGAGGGGGTGGGTGGAAAGACAGAAGCATTATGGGTGCGGGCACAATCTGCTAAGGGGAGGAAACTAAGGATGGTGATGGTTTGCAGACCACCTTCACCAGATAAGGAGCTAGGCAAGATACTGGGGTCCCAACTCATAGAAATGGCAGGCAAGGGGAAGGTAGTAGTAATAATTGGGGACCTCAGTCTGCCAGTGGTGGATTGGACAATCCTGGCTACCCCTGGCAACAGGGAGAAAGTACTGCTGGATGCATTCCAGAGTGGATTCCTGACACAGGGTGTCATGGAGCCACTAGGGAGAGGGCCATATTGGACCTGGTCCTGTCCAACTATGAGCATGTCCAGGATGTAAAAATGGTACCGTCATTTACAGAGAGTGACCACCATGCAGTGTGGTTCCATGTGGACATGGACAGAAGGATGGTCAGTATGAAGATGAGTGTTTTGGACTTCAGGAAGGCTGACTTTAGTAAGATGGAAGAAATTCTGGAAGGACACCTTGCTGGGATCAGAAAGAAGATGGAGGTGGAGCAGAAATGGGCCATTATTAAGGAGGGGTTGATGGAGTCCACTAGTGAGTGTGCCAAAATCAAAAGCAAGAACTCTAAGACCAGAAAGTCCAGCTGGTTTGGAAAGGAAGTGCAAATGCAATAAGGGAAAAGAAGGCAGCCTTTGGGAGTTGAAACGTACTCAGAAGGAGGAGGATAGGGAGGCCTGTTGTGCTAAATCAAGGGTGGTGAGGACAGCAGTAAGAGAGGCAAAGGCTAGAAAGGAAGTACGGCTGGCACAGGCAGTAAAATCTGGTGAGAAGACCTTCAACTATATAAGGAAGAAGAGGGATAGTAAAGATGAGATTTTGAGGTTAAAAAAAGAGGGGGATTGGGAAGAAGGAAGTGAAGAGAAAGTGGAAGTGTTTAACAAGTACTTCTACTCTGTCTTCACTAAAGAAAAGGATAGACCAGTGCCACAAGGGAGCAGGGGGTGGGGATGGGGAAGGGGGTAGTTACGGATGGAGTAACAGTGGTAGACAGGGTGCCTAAGGGCATAAAGGCCCTGAAGGCAGACAAGTCCCCAAGGCCAGATGGTCTGCACCCAAGGGAACAGAGGGAACTAGCAGAAGTGCAGGCAGGCCCACTGGCAGACCTGTTTAACATCTCTCTGGAGTCTGGTAGTGTGACCTGGGACTGGAAAACTGCACACGTGCCTCTCCATAAAAGTGGTCCAAGGGATGAGCCAGGGAATTATAGACCAGTCAATGTGATCTCAGTAGTGGGGAAACTGATGGAGGCATTTGCAAAATCAGAGGCAGCACGGATTTGTGTCACAGAGGTCCTGCCAGACTAATCTGATTGACTTTTTTGACTGGGTGACCAGGACAGTGGACAGGGCCAAGTGATTGATGTCCTGTATCTGGACATCAGCAAGGCCCTTGACTCTGTGCCTCATAGGAGACTGGTCAGGAATTTGGAAGACCTTAGGGTGGGGGCCAAGCTTGCTGGATGGGTCAAAAACTGGTTGTAGGACAGGTGCCAAAAGGTGGTGGTCAGGAGAGAATTTTCAGAAGCTAGGCCAGTGACCATTGGTGTCCCACAAGACCTGGTGCTTGGTCCATTGCTGTTTAACATCTTCATCAGTGACATAGCAGATGGGATCAAAGGTAAAATCTGCCTGTTTGCAGATGACACAAAGCTCTGTGGGAGGGTGGACATGGAGGAGGGGAGACAGGAATTTTAGAGAAGACCTGGCTAGGGTAGAGAAGTGGTCTGGCATTTGGCAATTGGGGTTCAATACAAAAAGTGCAGAGTTATGCACTGGGGGGCCAAAAATCCAGAGACCAAATGCTAGTTTGGTGATGTGCAGGTTACCAAGTCAGAGGATGGAAAGAACCTGGGAGTAATCATCACAAGTGACCTGAAGCACTTGGCACACTGCACGAGAGCAGTAGCAAAAGCAAATTGGATGATGGGCTGCAAAGCCAGGGGGATTACCAGCAGGAAGGCAGAGGTCGTATTGCTGCTGTACAGGTCACTGGTAAGACCGACCTAGAGTACAGTGTGCAGTACTGGTGCCCTGGGAATGATATTAACTTGCTGCAGATGATCCAGAGAAGGGCAACAAGGATGATCCAAGGCCAGTACAGCAATACCTACAAAGAGAGGCTCAGGGCTCAACATGTACTTCCTTGAGGACAGAAGGCAGAGTGGGATACAATCTACAGCTTCAAATACTTAAAGGTGTTAAAAGGGTGAATACAGAGGACCTCTTAGGTCTGAATGGGAACAACTCCACTTGGGGGCATAGCCTAAAGCTGGTAGGGTGGAAGATTCAAGAGAAAGAGAGAGAAGACACTTTTTCACCAAGAGAGTAGTGATCAAGTGAAACAAATTGCCAGAGGAGGTGTTCTCCCTTACACGGTGGATAGCTCCAAGACAGGATGGAACAGAATGAAACGGAAAGTTGCTGGTGGGAGGGGGACTGGGGAAGGGGAGCAAGTCCCTTTGTAGAAACAGGGGGGACCTGCACACTTGAGCAGACCAGACAGACCATAAGGCATTTACCTGCTGGCATATTCGTATCTTCGTATGTAGTTGAGCTGGCCTGTGATGTATTGGAATGAAACTCTGAGCTAGTGCTTCCACACTCAAATGTAATTTCCCTCTGGTCAGTTTAGCAAACATTGCACAGGTGCTAATCTGATTGTCTGCATAATAAAGAAGAAACATTATTAACATTTATATTTATTTATTGTTTACCAGGAAAGGAAGGCTAGGCAATTCTGCCTATTTTTAACCTTGTCCCGGGGGAGGGGTGAGATACACATGCAAGCTGACATACTGAACCAGGTAGAGCTGTTGGTGGTATTTTCAATGCATGGAGGCAATTTGGCCAGGACAGCAGGGGAGTTCCCCTGCTCTATGAACAGCTCTGTCAATCAATGCGCATGTACCACGTGTAGTACAGTGCTCATTGAGAGCTCAGTCGGTGGCTGGCCGTGGTGGTGAGTGGTGGGCTGTGCCAGTCACCAACTCAGTTTGAGGATGGGGGAGCAGGGTGGTGGGACACTGCCTGCTGAGGTAGGGGGCTGGGGATCTATTAGACCATCAGTGATTTTTTAATATTTCATAATGGAGAATTGGGCTTGGGGATGGGGGAGGGAGGAGCTAGATCACCAGGGAATATAAATATACTTATTCCATAGGGACATCGGGACTAGACCACCAATGAGTTTTAATATTTCATTACAGAGGATTGGGGCTTGGGGGGGGGCACACATTGTCGCAAGTACACAACCCTCCCTGAGGATTTCTAAGTACCCTTGGCTGGTCTAAGAGTACTTAGACTGTTGCCCTCTTGGAGGGTTTGAGGAATGCCAAAGTAGGGGATATGGCAGCCTGCATCTGTCGGAAGCCCCCTAGCACTATATCGCAGTCCATTTTGTGATGCACGGCTGGCGGAAGCCCCCTTTGGTGCATGCAAGTTGCATTTGATGCAGGCTGCTTTTGAGAATAGGGCACATTTTTTAATGCAAGGTGCCACTTGCGCCATTTACGCTTGATGCAGGGACCTTGCATCAGTCTAAGAGCTTTGAGAATCGGGCCCCGGGATTCCCCCAATGAATCTGGGATGTCTCTTGGTTATGTTCTTACGGGCATTTAGGTGTCCAGAATACTAAAAAAACCCATAAAAGTCTGTATTAAAGATATTGTTCCAGACAAGACTGTGTGACTAGTCTAGAGGCTCAGGAACACCTCTTCATTGAATGCCGGCATATTAGGGGCTTCTGAAATAAGGTAGCTGTGTCATGCAAGGAGACTTTGTTTTTGTCCCCACAATATGAGAAATTTATGTTCCTGTCTGTAAGACCGGTCTGGCAATAGTGTCACCAGAGCACACTGTCACTTTAGTTTATGATCATAACATTTGTCATTTGGCAGGCTTGGTGCTTATTGTCATTATAACAGTGTCAGATTTGTGTGGCAGAATTGGAGCAAAACTAGTTTATGCTCACTCGATTACTGTTTATAACAGGGAGTGGGGTCAGTTCCCAGATAGATGACAAAATTCTTTTTAAAAAAAAATTTGACCTAGATTTCTGTTTCTTGTATGACTGTTTTTGGTAATTCTCTTCTCTCTAGGGAAATGCTGACTGTAATACTTTGTTTGTAATTTCATCTACATATTGTCCATAAGGTTTGGCTATTAGGATTGATATATTATTTTTTGTTATATACTTCTTGCTAAAAGAGTGTCCCTCAGATTTTAAGTTTGGGACACGTTAATGGTATTTGCCTTTAAATTTTCTCACTTATTTAGGTTTTTTCCCTTTTTGTTTGTTCTTTTGAATGGCATTCTGTATTTATATTGTCTTTGAGTTTTAATAAAAAATGTCCCTACTCTTTTCGAGAAGTGCCATGGGATCTTTAACATCCACCTGAACAACCACCAGATGGGACTTCAGTCAAACATCTCATCTGAAAGACAACACCTCAGGAGTGCAGCCCCGTACAGTGTCAGTACTGGAATTTTCCCCAAGTTCCTGTGTGGGTCTAGAACCACAACCTTCCACTGTTCCAGTCTCAGATACAAGTGTGCAACCTGCTGAGTCACTGACACTGAATATTGTGTGCTTTTCATATACATTGTATCCCAAAGCACTTTACAAGCAAAAAAGAGACTGTTACTGACGCGACTGTAACTACAGAGTGCAGCCATTTCGCACATCAACACCTTGAAACATTTGTGTTAGCACTAACACTTAAAGGGGAACTGTCAGAAATAAGAGCCTCGCACCTAAGTGTGAGGTTGATCCCAATTAGCCCTTTGTGTGCAAAATCATTTTTTTTTTACTTACTGTTTACTGTAGTATAGTAGATAGTATCAGGCTAATTTCATCGACTTGTAAGCTGACATTTCCTGTAACCAGAAATGCCAGACTCCCCTGCAGCTGACATCAGGGGAGAGCTGCAACAGTAGGAGATTCAGTAGCCTGCAGTGAATGTCACAGTTTTTTTTTATAAGCTGTAATCTTCTGTTTGCTGCTCTGCTGTTCTCCTGGGGCTGGGTACAGTCATGTAGGACTGCACTAGGCCCCGTGAGCACCACAGGACCAGCACATGTCTGATTTTAGCTTACAATTTTTTTTAACATGTATACTGTGGGCTATTGAATCTTATTGAATCTCCCAGCTCTGCAGCCCTCCTCTGATGTCATCTGCAGGGGATTCTGGCATTTCTGGTTACAGGAAATGGCATCTTAGAAGTCAGCAAAAATAGCCTAATACATTCTGCTATACTGCAGTAAACAGAAAGTAAAAAAAATTTTTTTGTACACAAAGTCTAAATTGGGATCAGCCCCATGCTAGGGTATGAGGCTCTTATTGCTGACAGTCCCCCTTTAATTAGCACCTAATTAACACAAGTGGTCAGTGCATTACAGTGCTGCCCCAGAAGTACCACTATCAGTACCGTAGATATCACATTACATTAATTTGCTCATCATCTGTAAATTAACAAACGGCACCAACGCTGTCAGAGGTGGCCAATCAAGCAGATGTTGAAGAGTTCTTATAACAGTATATGTTTATATACCACAAGGAAATCACTGCATAGTCTGTTTATTTTTATTACACATGATATTTAGTTAAAATATTCCTGGCCTTTTATGAACCTGTTTAAAAGCATTGTTCCTTCTAATGTGTTTTGTTTTTGTTTCTTGTGTGATAGAGATTTTTGGTCCCAGGTCATCACCATGCACCTGCTTCAGGCATTTTGTCAGTCTCCCCCCCCCCAGTCCATCAACCAGTGCACATTTTGTGTTTTTTTTCCTTGCCCCCACCCCCACCCCTGGATGCCTGGCATAGGTTGTGCTTCCCCACCTACTCCTCTGGAGTTCACATAGCAAAGATCTGTGGGAGAGACAAGCTTCCTTGGCCCACTGCAGGGGCTACTGTGGCACAGGAACCTGGGTGCCCCCTCCTCTGGCTGTGAGCGCTACCATGTGGCACTGGCACACCAGCTGCCTGACCTAACTCCCCAGTCCACACCTGAACCTGGGTTGCTGGCATGGAAGTGCATAGTGCTTTTGCTGCACCATTGGGTGGCTCAGTGTGTTTTCTTTTAATGTGTTTCATGCTTTTATAGGTATCAATCGAAATGTCACCTGTTTTATGTCTTTGAATGTTTTTATGTACAGCACCCAGAACCTCAGGGATGGAAAGCTTTATCAATAAAATTTGATTCATTGATTGATTGAATGAGGAGCCCACATGAGAAAAACTGAGCTTATATTGTGTAATCAGAATTATACAATGGCAAGAAAGAATGCTGGTCTTTAATTGGTCAGTCTGGGACTGGACCCGTGATGTTATCCCAGTACAACATCACGGGTCTAGTCTCAGCCTCACTGTGAACCTCCTGACTGACTGCATTGGATTTATAAATGTTTTATTTATTTAGTGATTCGGAAAATACCTTTGAGCGCAAGTTCTTTTACAAAGGTTCCATGTCATAGATTGCAAAACAAAGTACAATAGGAGAAAGCAAAGGTACATCACAATGAATGATACAGCTTGGATTCAGAACTTATAGAATAACTCTAAACATAGGTACAAGTTAAAATAATAAGAAAAACACTTTATGGGGGGGGATAAGCAGCCACAGAGTGCCTTGTCAGTAGTTCAGAGGGATGGGGATAGCTGGCAGTGGGGTGAAGAAAGGAGGTACGAGAGAGAGGTAGGCACTGCGGTGGAGGTGAAGGGTGGGGGAAGAAGGACGATAAGGTATAGGGAGAAATGGGGTGGTGAAGGGAGGCTGAGCGGAGAAGACGTGCTAGAGTAAATGGTGGGGTGTGAGGGGGCTTGGTCAGGCAGCTTGCATTAGTAGTGACTGTTAGGGAAACTCTTGGGACTGGGAGTTGGGAGGGAGGTAGGGTGGCGGGTGCCAAAGGAGCATGGTGCAAACTGATTGCTGAGGCAAGTCATGAGAAGGGACAGAGGGAGGGGGTACCTGAGGCCTGCCTAGTGCTTGCTGGGGGGCAGAAAGAGCAGGTGTGGCTGGACTTAGGGGCAGATGCACTTAGAGAGTGTTATTAGGGGCTGTTTGAGGTCAGTTTTGAATTGGAACAGACAATTGGTGGTCAAGAGGTGCCTGGGGAGTTCATTCATCCACAGGGGGGCCCGGTAGGCAAATGCATGTTGCCCAAGCGAGGTGCGATGGAAGGGGATAGCCAAGGCCCCTCTAGTCCTCCCCCTGGTGACCTGTAACAGGTTGGCTGCCTTGATCAAATTGCCTACACAAGGTGGTGTTTTATCCAATAGAGCCTTCTTCCTTGGATGCAAGTCTGGAATTTGACCCTGTTTCTTAATGACAGCAAATCTGCGCGTTCGTACAGAGTACAGGTGTGCGTGCCACGCTCAGCATCCAGGGTGAGTCTGCAGGCTCTGTTGAGCACAGTCTGAACCCTCTTGAGCGCTGTATCCATTGCCACCCCATAGACCACCAGTCCATAGTCAATAGTAGATATGATGGAGCTGTTGACTGAGAGGCAGAGGGCCCCCAGAGATGGTACTGCCTGTGCCTATACAGGACACCAATCTTGGTATTGACTGTTTTGACCAGAGAGTCAATATGGTGCGCAAACATGAGGGTATCTTCTATTATGACCCCCAGATACTTGAACAAGTGGACTTGTTTCAGTGGCTCACTGCATGAGTGGGAGATGATGAGGGGGTGGTGGTTATTTTTGTTGTGGAGGCTGGATATAAGCATGACCTTGGTCTTCTTGTAGTTTAGTAGCAACGTATGACTACTGAACCAGTCCTCGAGTTTGGAGAAGGAGTTCTGCAGCTCAGATTGTAGGGCAGCCTGAGACATGCTGCTGCTCAGGAGCACAGCATTGTCTGCATATAGTATGTGTTTGGTGTTGCAGGCTGTGGGAAGGTCATTTAAGAAGAAGCTGAAGAGTAAGGGCCCCAGTACTGATCACTGGTGTACCCCTAATGATACCTCTCTTGCGCTGGATACTGTGTTCCCAAATTTTGACACATTGATTTCTCTGTATCAGGTAGTCTTGGAACCAGCAAAGGGCATTGGGCGCCACATCCATGTTTTGTAGTTGGGTCAGTAACAGGGGGTGGTTGACTGTATCGAAGGCTTTGGTGAGGTAAATAAAGACAGACCCCACCAGTTTGCCTTCATACAGGGCCTTATGTGCATAGTCCATGTAGTCCAGCAGGGCAGTGGTGGTACTGTGGTTTTGTCTGAAGTCATGCTGGTTGGGGCAGAGTAGATTATACTTATTGAGGTAGTCAATGAGTTGACCCGACACAATCTTTTCCAGTGCCTGGGGGGATCGAGATGGGTCTGTAGTTAGCTACCAGAGACTCCTGTATGCACTGGCATAACTAGGGCCTGCTTCCAAACTGCTGGGAATTGGGCAAGGGCCAGGGACTTATTGTACAGCATGGTAATGGGCACTATAAGAACATACAGGGAGAGGGATAGAAGTTTCATGTCTATCCCGTCACTGCCCAGTCTGGTCTTACCTAGTACTTTCTTGACCATAGTTAGGGCCTCCTTCACCATCACCCTTTTAAAGTAGAAGGTTGGGTGAGAACACTCGGTAGATACGTTGTTGGATGGTTCAAACCAGGTTGGAAATAGGCAGGTGGTAGCACTGGGGTAAGATCGCTGAAGGCCTTATTGAAGGCTTCCGCAATAGCTAGAGGGTCTGTAGTGGGGGTGTTACTGATACTGAGCCGCTGAGGGTGCTTCTTGTCCTCCTTTCCAAGGATGTTTTTGCTGTTATCCCAGAATCTTTTCCCATCACCCCAAGAATTGCTAAGCTGGGCCTTATGATAGTTGGCTTTGGCGAGCCGGACTAGCTTGGTGCAGCGGTTCCTGGCCGTTCTGTAACACTGGTAGTCATGCTTGCTACCTGTGTTTCTGGTCTTCTACCAGAGTATGTCCCTTTCTTTCAGGTGGGAGAGGAGCTCCCCATCAATCCAGCCATTTGCCTGACCCCAAATTTTTCTTTTCGTGAGCGGGGCATAGATGTCACAGATGGAGCTAAAGCCCTTAATGAAGTAACTGAGGGCCTGATCAAGGGTAGGCACCAGGTCGATAGGAGTCCAGTCACGTACGGCAAGGGCTGATTTGAGGGCTCCAAGTTTACCCTTCCTCGAGACTTTTGATAAATTTATTAGACCACAGGAAGGTGATTGGGGAGTGGTCACTTAGCGTGTCCAGGAGAACCTTGATCTTAGACATGCAGGATGGTGAGCTTGCTTGGACCCAGTCTAGAGGGTACTGTTTCCTGTCTTATAGTTCTGCCTGGTGGCGCAGGTGACAAGTTGTGTCAGGTTGGAAGTGCTTATCATCCCTGAAAGGGGCAGCCTCCTTCCTATCCCAGTTTATGTTAAAGTCCCCGGTAATGACAAGCTCCATCCCCTTTGGAAGGGTGCTGATAACGTCCATAATTATGGGGAGGCCTGCTGTGGCTTTCTTGGGGGGGAGGTAGATCATGGCAAGAATGAGAGTTTTGCCATTCTGACCGACCTGTGCCTTTATCACTATTATCTCATGGTCTTCAGCCATTCAGGTTCCAGGGAGGACAGAACACTGCAGAGAGTCCCTGGCATAGATGAGGCATCCCCCGCCTCTCTTGCCTATTCTATCAATCCTGTATGCTTAAAAGTCTTTGAGGGCAACTTCGCTATCTTTAATACTACTGATCAACAAGGTCTCCATTAGGCAGAGGATGTCAGGGGTGGGTATGGAGGGCCATCTGTGCCTGTAGTTGGTTAAATTTTGCAGTTAAACTGTAGATGTTCAATGAGGCTATTTTTAGGTCTTTAACCTTATGAACACCAGGGCCAATTGAAGTGAGTGGGCCTGGGTTCGAGTGAATGTTGCCAGAGAGGAGCAGGAGCATAAAGATGACCTTTCTGGCAGAAAAGTTTATGCTAAATTCGGCTTGTACCTTCTGCCGCCATTGCTTCAGGTGATTCAGGTGGTTGGACACCAGTTTAATTATTAGGGTATAGCTAACCGTTATTACCCCCTATGCTAGGGGAGGGCATATGGCCACCCATGCTTGTAGGGTAAGGCCGAGTGAGTCGCTGCCGACAGCCAAGTGAAGCAGTTTTTGAAGGTGCATTTGACAGCCATGCACTACCCAGTAGTGGTTCAGAGAGGGGTAGCAGCGGCCCAGCTAGACGTCTGGTGCGGGCTGTACCAAGCCAGGTACCAGAAGCAGAAGGAGATAGCACCCCTTGATAGGGGACATGGCAGCTTGATTCAGTCATCAAGCCTGGCACGCTGGTTCCAAAGTGAGACTGTACAGTTAACCACTATACTTGGTGGGTAACGAACAGGCAGTACAGCTTTAAGAGGCCGTTGGCAATTTGTAGTTGAAGTGGGTGGAGTTAGCAATTGTGGGTGTGGCTACTGTGTATTTAATAGAGGCTGGGGGCAGGCTGCGTGGGACAAAATTCTGCTTAGCTATAAAATTAAAACAGCAGTCTCTGGTTCCCAAGAAAAAAGTCGTGAGCGAGAAAGCGCCAGGGAGAGCAAGGCAGGGAAGCAGATCTAGAAAAAGAGGTCAGCAAAGGCACAGCACAACTAGCTGTATGGAATAGGGGCAACTCAGACCCAAGAAGGAGAGAAAGGCAGGTGTGTCCTGACTGATACAGCACCAGAAGGAAGTTGATGTTTAGTTGCTGCTTGCCTACAGGATAGGTTGTAGGAAGCCAATAAAAAACAAAAGGAACACAAGAGCGTGGCCTATTGTGTATTTAATAGAGGCTGAAGTCGGGGCGGGCGGGATGAAAAATACAGATGTCCACAAAAAGCCATAAAAGCTGCAAGCAGAAAGCCGAGGAAGCCCAATATGCAGGTATATTAATGGTATTTTAGAAATTAAGCACCTGCTTGACACTAGTTTGGGGAGAAAATGGAGGAGAGACAGCAGAGCAAGAGGGAGGAGGAATCCTAGCTGGGAGAATACGCTTGTCAGGAAATAGAGGAGCTGGAAACTTTGAGTTTGGGTGGCAGACAGGCAGTGAGAAATGGGTGGGCAGATCAAGTTGGGGGAGCAGTACGAGATGGGAATGCACTTGGCAGGTGCTAAGGGTAGCTGTCACTTTGACTTAGAGAAGCAGAGAGGCAGAGAAAGAGTGTGGAGAGATGAGAGCGCTAGAAGGAAGAGTTACACTAGATAGGGAACGTGCTTCACAAGAGATAGTGTTGCTGTCACTTTAAGCTTGAGCAGGCTGGCTGGCAGTAGCCTGTAGGAGTGAGCTAGGGGCGGGGTTTAAGTGTATTTAGACAGCACCAGGGGTGGGGGTGGGTGGGAGGCTAAAAAATCAGGCTCCTAGGACTCCCTTCCTGGAGGTCATCAGTCCCCGAAGGCGAGTCCGTACCTGAGCTTCTGTGAGGGGCTGGTGGCTTCAGACCCAGACCACAGATGGCAGTCTGGCAGGTCGGGTTCATCAGAGAACCATGGCTGTGGCTCTCTGACTACCTGAAAAGAGAAGGACAGAGGGAAATTAAATAAGAGAGACAGCGGGTGGGGCTGTTCGTGAAGCTAAAAAGGATTGCAAAATGGCTTAAACCGGGTGGGTTACAGACCAAAATGTTAGGCAAGGTGCCACAAGGTCTGAGAAAGCAAGAACAGGGCTAATTAAATCACAATAACAGAGTAAAAAGGTGAAAAAGAGGGGGATGACTTCAAGACCTGAGCTGAGATCGCTGCTGGGTCTTAAGAGGGAACACTCTACAGGCACTTAGATTAAATCAGCAAAACTTGAACTCCAAAATGCTAGCAAGACAGTATTAACAGAAATCAAAATCCAGTAAAATATAATTTAAGCATTAACAGTGCAGAGCTATATGGAGCCAATTGGAGAGATCCTGGGGCTAACTGCAGCCAGTGGGTCACAGCAGTAATAGACACCGGATTTGTTGCACTTCTCCACTTGTTCCACTTCTTCCTTCTCTTAAGAAACAAAAATATTTTTCCACACTAACAAAAACACTTTTAAAATGATTTTTCTTATTCTGTATAACAATGAGCCATTGTATAATAGCAATAATGCCCTCCAAGGTGTGTGTCGTGCTGGGAAAACGTCACGCCTCAGGTATCGGATGCACTCAGCCCCTGGCCTCATGCCCAACCACCTGAGGTGTGATGTTATTCCAGCACGACACACACCCTGGAGAATATTGTTGCTTAAGCAACAAATAACACATAGCTTAGTGGTGTGGTGGACTGAAGCATGGCTTGCCACACCACCTACCACACTTTTGACCCAGGTTCAGGAACCAACGCAGGTTGCTTAGGGGCTGGCCAGGGGAGGGACAACTGAGCATCCCTAGAAAGCTCTGCTCCATCAGAGAGTGGGATACACATGTCCCGCTAGGCAGCTGTCACCTGAAATAGTTTGGGTGACAGAACAGCAGCATGCAAGGGAAAGGAATCCCACCTGCAGGATGTTGTGGTGGGGGGTCTCAGCTGATGCAGTGTATGTATGATGCATCACCGCATGCACTATGGTCCCTAGGGGAGAAAATAGTGGAAAAATCTTGACTGTGGCCAGAAGATGGGCTGGTCCCCCCAGGACCAACACCGGGTACTGGGTACTTCCAGGTCCTCTGGCAGAGGACAATTGGAGCATGAGGTAGGTCCTAGAAATGCTGGAAGATGGGGTTGGGGGGCCAGTCTGGAAAGGGCGCAGGTCAGGTGACGATGGGAAATAAAACAATTTAAAAAAAGCAAATAAACCAGTCAACAGCAAACAATATAGGGCAGGATTTTTGGCCAGTTGCAGCATGATTCAGCTGTACTTGTGGCACTTTCTACAATACAGATAGCCCACCAAAAATGTGGTCCATCTTCTTGTTGCAAGTGCCGCAGGTTGCTCACCAAGAAAAAGGCACATGCACCAAATGTTTACTGTGCGTGTGTTATTTTTCTGACCGTACATTGAGCAGAGTGTCGTAAATGCATCTGGATGTTTGAGAAGTGCACACAGACATCTTGACGCATTTAGGGATGTAGCTGCGCAGAGCGACTTTTGAAAATCCAGGCTCTAGTCTGCATCAACAAAACTCAGTTACATAGCAGGCCCCAAAAATGTAATTTTCAACCCATTCTTGTCTTTATTCCTGAGACCATCTATATTATGTGAAAACTGGAGCTCAATCTCGTACACTTCACATACATCTGACGCTTTTTCAGCAGCTGAAGCAGGGTGGGATAAATCAGTATGTGAGCTGGTGGTCAGTTTGCCCACCAGCTTTCAAAATCTGATCGCCAAAACAATATTTATAGTGCCCATCCTTTTTAAGGGTTAAAACAATCACTTTATAGGCAAAACACCAAGGTGGCCAGTAACTTTTAAAATCTGATAGCCAAACCAATCTGTTTAGTAGCCATTGGCCACCTGGCTACCTGACTTGTCCCACCTTGAGCTGAAGTCACAGTTCCCTGCTTTTCTTTTTATAAAGCCTTTTCTCCTTTGGATGAGTTGGTGGCCATCTGCATTGTCCCTACCTCCCCTGGCTGGCCACCACCTCCCCTTGGAATTACCTGACCTGAGGTGTTCCCCCACGGATTGCCCCTCCTATGGTGGGCCCAGGAGGGAGGCGGCCATTCCCCCTCCAGAGACACATATGCAGATGTCGGGCCAAGACTGGTGATGATGCAGGCTGGGGGCAGGCAGGCAGAGCTTCACTAAGCCTACTCACCCATTTTCTGTTTTCTCCCATTGTACCCTGTGGCCAAATGGACATCAGTGCATGCTGTGTGGAGACACACATGCACTGCATCACACAGCCACTCCTCCCACTTGCACTGCCATGGGGTCTGTACCTAGTGGCAGTTGTAAAGCAGAATGGCAAGCTTTCCCTCCCCGGGAGAGGAGAGTAATCCTATGGACTCTTGATTGTCTCCCTCCCCAGCTAACCCCAGTGACCCACACCCTCTTGATCTTCTCCCTCCCCAGCTGATCCAAATCTGCTTCTGAACACAGGCTGCCAATGTGGATGGTGGTAACACTACCACCAAGCCACTGAGCTGGCCCATGGTCCCCATCTTTTTACATAACAGTTCATTACTGTGCAAATGGCCGTGTCAGGTTCTGAACTGATCCCTTTAGTACACTCAGAGGTAGCACACTGGAGAGGCAGTATGGAAGTGGAGCAGTGTGCAGTGTCCCAAATGGATACAAAGAGGTAACGAATATACAAATTGTTTAGTTTCTGTATATGTCTCTAAAGACTCAGAGCTAGTGCAGAGCATCATGGGTATGCAAATATTTGTGTATATGTGTGTGTGTGTGTGTGTGGGGTGAGATTGCCTAGCAAGGCTTAACTAGAACTAAACTATCCTTCTAAACAGAATTTTCCAAACAAAAACTAGCAAACTACAGGCACATGTTTTATCCTGTTGGGACTCTTCAGTTGAGAGCACCATGAATAACTGATAAAGACAAGGATAGTGCAGAAATACAGAAATACAGTATCCTTTGCCTTTCTAATTAGTTAGCTAAATCCATTTGGAAATGCTCAACACAAGGATGAAAACCATCTGTTCTGCCCACAAACTTCATTATTAGCTGGACTTGTCATGAGGGAGAATTTCTGCATTAAAATAGAACGAATTAAAAGAAATTAGGACAGTGCCAAGAGCTCAGTATATCAGATACCTCATTATAACAACAGAGTTTGTCCTGAGAGCGGAGCCCTGTTATATACGTTTCTGGAATGTCAGGTTACCTTTTAACCTCTCCTCACCCAAATGTGGGACACAGTCTCTCAGACTAAGGGTAAAAATAGATTCAGTGCAGGGTCAGGCTGGGGTATAGGGGGCCCACCTGGAAAGTTGACACAGAGGCCCACCTAGAAAATTAATAGGGGAGGGCCCTGGGTGACGCACGGATATCAGTATTCCACTTCAGTATGATACACTAGCTCCTTGTTTGCATCTCACATTTACTTACAGAGCCCATTAACATTAAAACATAGATGATAAGTAAAAAAAAAAAAAAAAAAGATAATAAAATCAAAGATTCCCAGACTTTAGAAGGTGGCCAGCTACTCAACAGAAAGGGGCCCACCTGGGACTTTCCAGGTATCCTGGTTGACCAGTCTGACTCAGATTCAACGTGCAGTAGCGGCTCTAGCCACAAATGGTTACCAGGGCACAGTTGGGGCACAACAGATGGCAGCCAGGTCACTGATATATTGTTACTATGGGGGAAGCGCTGCACCATATGGGGCACCAACTGGGGCACAGCATTTTTTTTACTGGGGCACGTGCCCTGGCAGGCCCTGGTGTAGAGCCGCCACTGTCAATGTGGGATAGGAATTGAAGCTTAAAATACTGTCAGTGTTAATGTCTTCACATTGGTAAAGTTTCCTGTTCATTGGGTAGCTTAGACTACTGTGAATTTCTGCGTTAAACAGAAAGTCCCCATAACCTATTTTCTGTATACTTGTGTAGTTTGTAGGCATGAACGATTCCCTCTCTTGCAACCACCAAATTTCATCCTAATTTATATATAAATGAGGTTGCTTCTCTCTGTTTGCCCTGGTGTGAAAACCTGTTTGTCTCCATTGCAAAGGTCATGACCCAACTCATGCAAGGCATCGTAGGAGTTGATGATGTGTAGCTTGCACAAACAAGTAGAAATTATACTCTCATTCAGTTCTGTTACATGTCTTCTGACGTCCCTGTATTGTGTAAAAGCATTTTTTTTCTAACTCAGAAACACTAAACTACAGAAAACAGCAGGCCATTTTAATATGCCTTGAAAAGTTTCACGGCCAGCATAAGACAAGAACATAGTGACTGCAGAGGACAGCAACCACACTGACTAGTACAGTATAACTACTGCAGGCTTTAGCACTAAAACAGCATAAAATTCCAGGATGCCTCATGACCTTTGCAGTGAAGTCAAGCAGATTTTCACAGCAGACTTAAGTACCTTCATTTACATTTAAATCCTGATGAAATTAGGAGGGTGCAATAGAGGTAGTCATTGTTCATGCCTGCAAACTAAACAGGTAAATGGAATAAAATGCTGAGGGAACCTTCCCTTTAAAGTCTCAGTGTACAATGTGGAATGGGTGGTATCTTCTCTGTATAGTAATGCTACCAACAGTCCCTATTTTCCCAGGACAGTCCCTATTTTAGGCAGCATGTCCCAGTGTCCCCACAAGTTTTGCAAAATGTCCCTTTTGTCCCTTTTTTTGCTTACATGTCCCAGTTCTGTCCCTTTTTTTTCTGTTGACTGCTAATCCTTGAGTGACAGTTATTTTAGCAAGACTTTGGTGCTGTTCGGGCTGGACAGCAGTTTGCAACTTCAACCCCTGTGCCTGTGTTGCACTGCAAGCATATCAGTGGGAGCACAGTAACACATGTTTCTTCCTGTTAGAGTAGACTGGGTAGTAGTGCAAACAAGTGCTTGTGGACATCTGCCTGCCAGCAGCTGACATGGACTTCAGACAGATCAGAGACTGGCAGCAGGGAACTAAGGTACTCAAACCTGATCAGCTGTAGGGAAGTGTGTGAAAACAATCTGGTGTGGTGGTGGGAGTCACTGATATGAAGTTTGCTCAGCAAATGAGGTGAGTGTAAACAGGCTGGATGGGACTGTCAGGAAGAGCAATACATGCAGCTCGAATGCCTAAATACAGTTTAATGCAGGTTTGCTTCTAATGAACTTTCTGTACATCATGATTTGGAACTTGCTGCAGCAGAATGATGTATTGTTTTAATCTGAATGTTTGCTACTGGTGTTACTGTGGGGCAGCATGGCCAGAGCAAGCAGCAAAATACAACTGACTGTGTGCATCATCACCAGAGATTGGCTAAATTTCAGAAAAGCAAGGAATTCATGTACAAAAAAAATAAGAATTGCCAAAACTGCCTACTATACAACTGAATTGGATGCCTCCTACAATAACCCATCCAGACTCTGGGGTACAATAAAAGGACTTCTGGGCCAGAATTCTACTCCTGCCTTAACCACCAAATTGCTACTAAATGACACAGAAATTACAGGTAAACAAGAAATCTTAAATACCTTCAATGTTCACTTCACCACTGCTGGCCTAGCATTTGACTCATCACCTGCAAATATCCTGAGATCTTCCTTGAACCTGCAAACTACTGTGGGACAAATGGCCACTTCAACTTTTCCTTCATCCCAATATCCGTGAAAGAAGTGGAAGATCTCCTCTCTAATTTAGACACAACTAAAAGTGCAGGTGCAGACTCCTGGATCCCTATTTCCTGAAAATTGCTTCACATGTCTTATCTGCCCCTTACTCATCTCTTCAATCTTTCCTAACTACTGGATCCATTCCATCTACTTGGAAAACAGCTCAAGTAGTTCCATTACTCAAATCTGGTGATACTAGGGATCTCAACAATTACAGACCTATCTCCATCCTACCAGTACTATCTAAGATGCTCGAAAAACTAGTAAACTCTCAGTTAAGGGACTATCTGGATAACAATAACCTTCTAAATTCTGCACAATCTGGATTTAGATCAAAGCATAACACCATTACTGCCTTAGCCAAGGTAACCAACGATTGGCAGACTAATTTGGACAAGAAAAATTTTACCTGTGCTGTGTTTCTGGATTTGAGTAAAGCCTTTGACACAGTGGATCATGACTTATTACTCACCTCCCTTAACTCATTAGGCCTGGATTCCTATCACTCCAACTGGTTTAAGGATTACCTTTCAGATAGTCGCAACTGGTTAGAAATGGAAATTACCTATCCACCTCAAAACCTCTGCTAAGGGGCGCACCACAAGGCTCTATTCTTGGCCCTATCCTCTTTGCTATTTATATAAACAATATTGATGCCAACCTCACTCAATCTAACATTCATCTGTTTGCTGATGATACTGTATTGTATGTCAGCAATCCCTCACCTTCCAAAGCCTGTGAACTTCTACAATCCGAATTCTCCATTCTGCAGCACAATCTACTTGACAAAAAACTACTTCTAAATGCAAAAAAAACAAAAGCTATGTTCTTTACCACAAAGAGTTGTACTACCACTACCCCAGCATCCAACACCCTACATATATCCACCTTACTTGGAGAAACTTGAATTTGTTGATAACTTCAAATACCTTGGAGTCTGGATAGATAACAGGCTTGACTATTCTGTCCATATTGAAGAGCTACTTAAAAGCTAAGACAGAGCTCGGACTATTTTTAGAATAAAACATTACCTAAACAGTGATTCAAAAAAGGTTAATTCAGGCCTCATTCCTATCCCTCATTGATTATGCTGATTTTCTCTACTGCCATTGTTCAAGTCATCTCTTACATAAGCTGGACACCCTGTATCACAGGTCCATAAGATTTATTACTGACCTTCCTCCAACACCCATCATTGCTCCTTTATATGGCAGTCAACTGGACATCATTGCAACATAGAAGAAATAGGAATGCTGTTATCTGGATATTCAAAGCGTTAACAGGCAAACTACCGACCTATATCACTGATTGCTTTACCCAAATTACAACCAGGCCATACACCTTAAGGATCAGTAAACTCATCACATTAAAGGTCCCCAATGCCTGCACCGGTATGGGAGGGCTGCTTTCAGCTATTCCTTAGCAGTTGCATGGAACTCTCTCCAAAAATCCATGAAGCTAGATAGCCTACTACCTCTGGCATCCTTCAAAAGATTGTTCTCCGCCCTTTTTCCAGAGCTCTGCAATTGCTTTTATAAAGCATAATCCCCTACCTATCTGACCCAACTAAACCTCCCTTTTCTATCCATTATATTAACTCAATTTCTTTCTTCCGAATCACCTATTATATTCTCATAAAAACTAGTTAGACCATATAACTTATATTTTAGGACTGCTATACCCTTTGTCCTCTTTTTTCCTACAGGCTAAATGGTTCTATTGTTACTTGTATATATGTAAATTGTTGTATATAATCATTTCATGCCATTGTATTGCTATTTATTCTATTCTTGTCTATGTAATAATATTTGTATCCTCATTTGTATGGCCACTCAGGTCCATCTTGTAAATGAGCTTTGCTCAATGATGTTCGCCTGAATAAATAAAGATTTTGATTGATTGATTGATTTTTCTGGCAGTGCCCATGGGAGTGACACAGTATGGGGGGTCATGGTCAGGATGGACCGTCCCAGTTTTAGGCCTCGGAAAGTTGGTAGCTTTACTGTATAGGGCAGATGGCTACTAAGTGGTAAAATGAGGGACATCCCTCCTAATACTAGACAGATGACTGGTACATTATGGTGTGATTTAGAACTCGTGTGATGCTAAGGGGGTGGGTCATAGTACCTTGTGCTGTAGTGCCTTGGGATGACAGGACCCAGGTTGTAGTGAAACTGACACAGTGTTAGACTGGTTCATCTGGATGAAAAAAAGCAAGAGGAGACCTGCGCTCCACGATGCAGGATCATGATGTGACTTCAGTGTTAGCAGTCCTTGTAACAGATACACAAAACAGCAGAGCTGGACTGGCCCACCTGGACACCTGAACATTTCCAGGTGTGCCCCCTCATTTGAGCTTGTCTGCATCTTCCAAACTCTGACAGTCCTTGCAAATATCATCTAGTTTTTAAGCGATGTGAGAAGGCGGTAAGGATGGCTGGGGGGGGGGGATACTGAGATGCATCACCAGTAGAAAACAGGAAGTTGTTATCCCTCTGTACAGACAGTTGGCGAGACCCCATCTGGAGTACTGCGTGCAGTTCTGAAGACCCCATTTCCGCAAGGACATAAACAGGAAGGAGGCAGTCCAGAGGAGGGCAGCTAAAATGGTACAAGGTCTGCAATAGAAGCCATATGAAGACAGACTAAAGGAGCTTAATATGTATACCCTTGAGGAAAGGAGGGAGAGGGCGGACATGATAGAAACTTTCAAGTACCTCAAGGGAATCAACAACGTCCAAGAGAGTAGCATCTTTCAGAAAAAGAGATGTGCAAGACCAAAGGGGACACAATTTGAAGATAGAGGGTGGATGGCTCAGGGGCAGTGTAAGAAAGTATTTTTTCACAGAGAGGGTGGTGAATGCATGGAATGGCCTTCCTGAGGAGGTCACGGGGTCAAAAACAGTGGGGGAATTCAAGAATGCATGGGACAGACATAAGGCAATTCTGGTGGGGGGTAGGAAGATGTAGGCTGTTAGTTAACTAGGATCTGCAGCTTATCCAACGGGAAATGGGCAGACTAGGTGGGTTAAGCGGTCTTATCTGCTGTCAAAGTCTATGTTTTTGTGTTTCTAGTTTCAATCAGACAGGGTTTCCTGATCACTGAAAGTAAATATAAAATGTGAACAAAGAGCCGCAGTTCAAAATTTAAGTGCAATGCTAATATGAATGCATCAATCCAGGCCCCTGCTTCATTGATTTTGCAAGATGGGCCGCCAGTGTGAGCTTTCCATGTGGGCCCCCTCTGCCACAATCTGACCCTGCAATACAGGGAAGGGTGCACACACCTAAGTAAAGGAACGTGGTAACCGTGGTAGCCCAGTCAATGCTGTAGAAGAGAAAAAAAAAGCAAATATGTTGCAGGTGATATCTTTTACTGGATTAACAAATTTGTTTTTGAGACTAGCTTTGGAGAGTTAAGAACACCAGTGCAAACAGCCTTTTTATTGGAGATGTGATTAGATCTTTGTGATTTTATTCAACAAAGCGTTGAAAACTGCAACAGAGCATCAGTTCTCCTTGGCACCTGTCCCTGTTTTGCGGCCGTCCTGGAAGCCTGGAAATTTCCAAGTGGGCAGCCTCCTGTCACTTTGAAAACATAGAACATCTCTTCATGTCCACTAACACCTATTTTCGAATTAAAAGGGATTTTTCTAATGTCTGCAAGGTCAGAAACATGCAGCCATGTGACGATTGTGCCAGACTGAAGCAATGTGCTGATATGAGCGTGCCAACACTGGGCAGGCATTTTCCAGTTTTTGGGTGGACCCTGCATATCACAGTTTGATTCCATACTGAGAATGGAGACAGTGACGTCATTGTATATTCCCGTACGACAGTAGCCTCAAGAGAATACTGCACTGAGGGGAGCTAGCTATGCTATCATATATCTGCAGCCATTGTCAGTGACTGTCACTGTTTACCGGTGATAAAAAAAACAAAACATAAGGGCTGACGGGTGGGTTTTGGCAGATAGAGAAGATGTTGGAGGGAAGAAGAAGAACATCTGAGCAGATACGGTATTAAGCCATAGTTGGCTGTTTGTTGATGAATGTATGCAGTTCAGAATTTTAAAAAAATGTAATATTATAAAATACAATGATATTAGGATGAGAATGTTGCCAGGAATTTAATGTTTGGATGAGACTGCTATGAGAACAGTTACACCAAAAGCTATCATTGATGCCACTGGCTGCTTTTTTAGAATGACAGTAATCTGAGTCTTCCAGTATTTCTTCGGGATCCTGTGAAAGGTGGTGAAGAAAAAAAACTGTTCTGTACAGATGGTGCTGATTTTCCAGGCGACTGCAGGATCAGAGGTAAGTGGATCACTGACTTCCAAGAAGGAGTCAGTTTATTTATATCTTTTATTGATTTGGTCACGCTTTTAAGTGTCCGTTTAAATGTAACTGCAGGGTAGGTGATCATTACTTACATGCAGCAGAGGTAATTACAATGTAGTTACACATTTGTTGCATGTGACTGCAGTGCAGTTACAGTGTAGTTACACTGTAATTGCAGTGTAGTTAAGGAAACTTAAAGTGTTACCATTTATCTATTTGTTTGTTTATTGTGATGACCGGGTAAGTGCACTGGCACTAAAGTGCCTTTTTCAGGCAAGGCTCGGGTATAGAAGAGTACACAATGACCGTGGAACACGTACAAATGCATAAATACTGTATCATAATACAAGATGAAGTGACATGGTGCAAAAGTAAAGCATTCAGATGGCGCATTAAGTCAACAGTGTTGTGCAAGCCATGCAAAGCAGGTGCAGAGATTAGACTCCTGGAGGTGTGCTTTCACTTTGGCAGTAAACATTTTAGGGGAAGGAACAGTGCTGATAGCGAAAGGGATAATGTTCCAGAATGATGCTGCTCTGTATCTGAAAGAGTTCTGGCCCATGCATGTGCGCATGAATGGAACCTTCAATAGACTGAATGCAGAGGAGTGAGAGAAGGGGTTGTCCAGAAGGAGTCCATGTCAGGAAACCACTTAGTTTTCCCACATGGCAAACAGCTGGGTCATGGGAAGGGCACAGATCCAGGCCTGCAGTTCTCTGTGGCACTCTGTTCTCCAGTAGGGATTCCTAAAACAGCTGTGCCAGATTTGTCCACATCAGATGCTCTGCTGCAGATATCGGTCCAGCCATTGGCTAAGAAGCTACGTAATTTTCATTGGTGGCACCAGGTATGGAGCATGTGAGGAGGAGCTTCAGAAAGAAAAAAGAGTTGAAGACAGCCAGGAATTATAGGGACACAATAATAAAAGTCGCAACACATGGCAAATTTCATGGCAGGCCATAGGCTCTGAGGTAGGATGAACGTGCTGTGGCCTGTTCTGTAGCCAGAGAACCATAGAATTACAAGGGACGAGAGTATGGTACAGAAATAAGTTCCCACATTATTATGCCCATTCAAATCTCTGATTAATACCCATTACCTATTGTTGACATGAGAAAGTTAGTGCACTATTGAAAAAAACACACTGTGCCATATCTGTGTTTTTATATCGAATTTGGGACAAAACAGCCTTAAAAAAACATTTAGAAGTCTTACTCATGTATTTTTTACTTTAATTTTGGAAGTAAGTGAAGTCCAAATTACTCTCATCTAGAGAAGGATAAGGACTAGAAAGTAGGGAAGTTACAGAGGAGGGCGCCATGGACAATTCAAGGATAGCAGGGGAGAAACTACCAGGAGAGGCTAGAAAGTCTTAATGGGGAACAGTCAGCTCTAAGAACGCCACACACAGGTGTGAAGCTGGTCCCAATTTGCACGATGTGTGCAAAAACAGTGTTTTACTTACTGTTTACTGCAGTATAGTAGAGTGTATCAGACTGATTCTGCTGACTGTCAAGCTGACATTTGCAGTAATCAGAAAACCTAAAATCCCCTGCAGCTGACATCAGAGCATGACTGCAGCAGTGAGAGATTCAATAGCCCCTGGTGCATGTTATGAGTTTTTATAAGCTCTGATCTTTTGTTTGCTGGTTCCACTGTCCTCCTGGGGGTAAATACAGTCACAGAGGACTGCACTTAGCCCCAGAAAAACAGTGGGACCGGCTAACATCTGATCTGAACTTATAAAAGATGTAACATGCACTGCAGGCTATTGAATTTCCCACTGCTGCAGCCCCGCTCTGACATCATCTGCTGGAGATTCTGGGATTTTTGGTTACAGCAAATATCAGCTTGGGAGTCAGCAGAATCACCCTGATGGAATCTACTATACTGCAGTAAACAGTGAGTAAACATTTATTTCTTTTCTTTGCACACAAAGTGCAAATCAGAAGCAGCCCTACAGCTGGGTGTGGGGTTCTTAGTATTCACCGTTCCCAGTTGAAAGGTTACTTGTAGGAATGAGGAGGGACATGGTAGTTACCTTCAAATTCATGTGGTTATATTATTGATCACAGGAGCATCCCCGACCAGTCACGGCGCTTCCTTCCGTTGTGGGTGAGGTACTTTTATTGCCGTAAGAGTACCTCACACACTGAGCACTGTAACAGGCTTCTCAATGATCGAGATAGATATCATAAAAGAGGTAGTTTTTTTTTAATCGTGGCACGATCTATAATACATTTATAGGGGCACTAGGAGGGCCTCTTAAGGATATGAGTGTTGCCTCTTGCATCCTTAGGGCACCAGACCTGCTCACCTTCAGTTCGCAGTTCTGTTGTCCTACGAACACATGAGGCATCACTCTTGTATCCATAAGAGGCCCTCCTAGTGCCCCTATAAACCTACATAACAAGGTAGTAGACACCAGTGAGTTATTCCAAGGGTTAGACAAGCACCCAAGAGCACAATATAAAAATGATAGAAGGAAAGTCTAGAAAGGACATGATAAAGTATTTCTTTACTGAGATGTTGGTGAACCAGTGGGAGAGAGACTGCCCAAGGAGGCTATAAATGCTATATCCATCCTAGACTAAAGCATCAAAGGGGGCAGACATAAAGGAATAATTAAGAACTCATGTGATTACACAAGTGCCGAGAAGGTGAGATGCAGTCAGTAACTCTTGGTAGGAAACCAGGGCAGACCAGCTAGGTGAAAAACGTTCTCTGTCCTTAAGTATCTGTGTAATTATGAGAAATGTCCCAAATTGTCCTAGATCTGTTTTTTCACTTTACAATTTGGGACTTGGAGCTATTTTTACTCCCCAAAATTTGGCAATGCTTCCAGTTTTGCTGTAATGGAAACTTTGTACTTGTAATGCGAACAAAAAATGTTATAGAAAGGCAACTTTTCCACCTGTCCCGATTTTGCATCACTGCTGCCAATGCTGCGAGTTACTGAAGTCGTAGCTCCCAGAGCTCCTGCATTTCACATGGAAATGTACCAGGCTACAGGGAAACTGATCCCTTCAGGTTTGCATTGGTTTGACTATATAGGAAAACAGAGCAAGTCAAGTTCCGTGGAATAATGTCATCCACAAGAAGATGTAGAAAACCTACCCTGCAGTTATTGGGGGAGGGGGGAATCCCAGACTGATGTGGGAGCACATTGTGCATATGGCCTATGTCACAGATTTCTGTTGCAAGCCTTCTGTTATGTATTTTGGGACATAAACAAACACTGCCTTTCCTAAATTATAAAACTTAAGAGGCCATCCCTGCCTTTGGATGGCCTGGGAACCATGTCAGTACCACACAGTTCTGATATGGGTGGCACACCGTGCCACTGTTTGATGCAGGGGCACATGCATGGAGTCAAGGTGGTCCATTTTTTTTAAGTTTAAATAAAAAAAAATGAAGTTGAAATGCCTTACCACATTGTAAGAATGGTAAAACAACTCCAGGGTTTCTTAGGGGTAACCCCCCCCCCCCATATGCCTTACTACTTAAAGAGCAATCCCAATACCTCTACGGAAACTTTGAGAAGCATAATCCTTAGACAAAAAAGTTTGTAATTTAAATGTTTTCTGTGTGAATCCTCTCCTTGTTCTTTATCATTTAGGTTATTTGCAAGAAAATTAGGTCCTTGTCCCCAAGCCTCAAGAAATATCTCTGAACACTGTAACTGTCTCTGATGCTGTGTAACTCCTTCTCTTGCCTCTGTATTGTTGTCATGCCTTCTCTGTTGTTTGTGTTGTTCTATGTGTGGGTCACTCCTATGACATGGACACTGTTCCAGTGGGCTCACCTGCTTATTAAAATAAATAAGTAATAAGCCATGACAGGGTGTTCATTATAGGGTTTCAATGTAGTAAGGCACAAGGCTGAAGAGCGAGTGTCCTTTTGCCTCTGGGAAGTGCATTAAAATCCTGCAATGCACACCCTGCAGGGGCTTATTACACTTATAAAATGGCTCTAAGTAGATTTTTGTGGGGCAGGGGAAATGAGGTCTAGCAGCTGACTGTGCATTTATAGAAATTTAATGCACAGTCAGGTGATATCTCTTGGCCAATGAAATTTCTACATTTTTTCTCACCATTTTATAAAAAGGAGTCAATTTGCTTCTGCTGCTCATTCCTTACTTGATGTCACAGTCCTCACTTTGTGACATCACAGTCTGCTGCCAGGGAAATAAATGTGATGTTGCAAGCAGAGGATTGTGACCTCAGTTGATGGAATAAGCAGTCATGGTAGCGGATATCTCAGAGACAAAAGTCCTGTTTACATGCAGCTATACTTAGCAATAATGAACAAACTCTGGCTAGAGCTGATACAGCTACAGCTGAGCTGACTGAAGTCATGGAAGAACACAGCACTGTCCGCCAATCCAAGATGGCCACCAGAGTTAAGTGCACATGCGCGAGTCATCACACATGCTCACACTGGGCTTCAGCGGCCATCTTGGACATGGTGGACAGTGCCATGTGCCGCCAGGCAAAGCAGTGTGCCCTTGCGGGGCCGGGGAGTGAGCACACCATTTTGGAGTTGCGGAAAGATTATTCTGAAACTCCAAAATGGAAGTGCTCCCCGGTGTCAATTTGGAAGCTTGTTTTTAGAGCTACCGAAAGAGAGCTGCAGGCTCCACCTAACTGCAGCCGTAAAAAGGGACATAGAAGTACAGAATAAATATTAATTCAGACTGGGTTCTGTCTAAAGTTTCTGTATTCAAAAGTTTTGTCAGAGAAGTCTGTTACTAAATTTCCTCTCCTGCCAAAGGCACACTTTGGGGGGGGGGGGCACTTACCCCAGTTTTGGAAAATGTTAAGAAATGTATTGGGGGACTGTATTTAGGGAGAGAGGCAACCATTAAAGAAATGTTCTCGCCTGGTCCCCCAACCAAACTTTTATCCTGTGCATGCCACTGTCTCCCGCTAAATGAATGGAATACAAGTCAGCTTCAGTTTTTCATTGTGATAGGTAGGTACTGTACTCTATGTCTGTGTGCTTGCCGACAGATCGCTGTCCATATTAGCATATGGAGAGTGGACAATGATTTTAAAGTGCTTCTCTCAGGATAACATTTATTTTGACTCATGATGAAAATAACATAATCTTTGTGAGATTGAACTAAAGGCTGTTCTCTAGACACACAGCATCTTAGTCAACTGGTTATTCTTAAACAGCCAAGAGTCCCATCATAGACCTGGTATTTATGATGATTCCTGGTCCTTTAAATGGAAGCTGATAACAAGTTTGAACTGAACACCAAGCTGAGCAGCTAGATTTTTGCAACATCTTCAAACTAAATGAAAACTCTGGCAAAAAAAACTAGAGTAAATAGTTAATGAAATAATACACCGCTGAGGTTGCTGAGATCATGTTACATAGAAGCATAGAAAATGTTGGCAGAAAAAGACCATTGATCCATCCAGTCTACCCTGTTATACCCTATCCTACTTCAGGACCAATTGTGTAGTTGAGGATTTTTCCTTTTCCTCCATCCTCCCCGTGCTTCCGGCCCTAATGCTATCCCTCCCCGAGAAGCTATTAAGTATTTTATCTGTCCCAGTCATGTTTGAAACCATGAATGGTTCCTGCACTGGTCACCTCTGCCGATAGGCTCTTCCATGGCTCAACCACCCTCTCTGTAAAATAAAACTTCCTCATGGCCCTCCTGAGTCCCCCCAACCCTGGCTTCCACTCATGTCCCCATGTTTCTACTGAATATTTCCATGCAGTCTATCCTTTCAGGAACTTCCAGGCCTGTAAAGTGTGAAGCGTTACAATCAGCACTCGGATATCTGAGGCCATCCTTTCCCATTTGTCTTCGATAGATATCTGGTGGATATTTGAGTGTAACAGTCATCTCAGTGCAGATTCTATGACAAACAGCAAAAGGCAGCTCAGTCACATGGACAGAAACCGAGTGTGATGGATAAGTGAGAGGCAGATAAACAAGTGCTGACTGTAAAATCCTAATGCCCCTGATCATGCCGTACCTAAAATGGGTCAAGTAAAGCACCGCTTATCTCATTTGTTACTGGCACCACCCCATCCGTAAGCCTGACCCCACTTGATGTACCACAGAGTTGAAAAGCAGATAACAATAATTCGCAACGTTGTAATTTTATACATCTAGAATTCTTTTTTTGCTTGCTAGATCCAGAAGCAAAATAGTTTGATACCTTTTATTGGACCACTATAGATGTCACAAAAAGAAACAAAATCAAACATCTGTGTTGGCCCAATAAAAGGTATCAAACTATTTGCTTCTGGATCTGTTCTTACAAGGACCAGTACGGCAACTAATCTATTTCTTTTTGCTTGCTAAGCACTTAAAGAAAGAAAATGTCCCCTCACCTTTTACTCAGTGGTTAACATTTTTTAAAGTTTTAAATCCACAACTAGTGTGCTGTAAAAGATAAAATGCAGAACCAAAGTGATGGCCCCACCCTAGTCTGCATAACACAAGATATGGTAACAGCACTTCATACAGCAATGCCCCAGAATTCCAGGCTGCTGTGTGTCGGTATCAGCCAGTCATTGCTTTGCACAGTTGCCAGTCTTCTTAAAGGGGAACACCCATGCGTAAAGCCCCACTCTTAAAGCATAGGGCTGCCCCCAGGAAGCACATTAAGTGCATAAGAAAAGTTTATACTCACCTTGATCAGATTCATCTTTGAATGAGATGTGAAACCACGGTCCTGTCTGCCTGTTCTAGTGGTTGTTAAGGTGGACTTTAAAGATCCTATGGCATTTCTCAAAATGAGTAGGGGATTTTTCCTCACTGCCTGGCCATATTTCCCCCATTCACTAAAATACCACCAACAGCTTAATATGGTTCAGTATGTCAGTCTGCATCTGTATCTGTATCTGATGAGGCTGAAAATAGTCAGAATTGCCTAGCCCTCTTTTCCTAGTTAAAAAAACAAAACAACAACAACAAAACAAAACCCTGAAAAAAGAAACAAATAATTTCCTTTTTCTTCATTTATCCTCCTCTCCTGACAGCTGACTCCTGTCATCCTTTGCGTACATCTTCTGTATACTGTACAAGGATCACGCTGGCTGTGTACTGTACAGAGGATGCGTGCCCTATACTATACATAAGACGTGTGTTCCCTGCTTTTCATATGGTGGCCAGTCGAGGAAGCGAGAGGAGGGCTGTTCTGGTCACTGCATCTAAGCCATGGCACTGGTGCTTCAGGGCTTCAGGTATGGAGGGAGTTGGCGAGGAGGACTGGTGCTCATGGTGGTGGGGGCTGCTAGATGCCAGGGGCCGATTACATCAGAGTATTATGCAGAGCTTGTGATTGGGAGGGACTTCTAGGCACCAGAGACAGTTCTAATACCACCAGAGACAAGGCACAGGTGATGAGGGGGGGAGCATGGGCCATCAGGGATGCTAACCCATTGCACGGGGACGGGGACTGGAGGCCAGAAGGACCACTGGCCACCAGGGATGATACTGCATTTCATATGGCCAGCCATAACAGACCGAGGAGGGGACCACTGGCCACCAAGGCAGATGCTTCATTTCACAGGGCCGGTGATAGCAGAATGGGAGGGGGCCACTGGATGCCAGGGATGTTTCTCTTACTATACAGCACGGTGATCAGCAGGTGGGTGGGTGGACTGCTAGGTACCAGGGAGTATTAGTATGCTATATGGGACAGCGATTGTAGGGCAGGGAGGGACTGCTAGGCACCAGGGAATATAAGTATGCTATACAGGATAGCGATCAGAGGGTGGGGGGTGTGCTATGCACCAGGGAATATTAGTATGCTATATGGGACAGCGATCAGAGGGTGGGGGGTGCTAGGCACCAGGGAATATTAGTATGCTATATAGGACAGCGATCAGAGGGTGAGGGGTGCTAGGCACCAGAGAATATTAGTATGCTATATAGGGAAGTGATCAGAGGGTGAGGGGTGCTACATACCAGGGAATATTAGTATGCTATATGAGATGGTGATCAGAGGGCAGGGGGACATCATCAATGTCTTATTGCTGAAGCACTAAAAATTGCAGTAAACAGGTCAGTGTTCTCAGTGATTGACTATGGGCTAGCAATCTATGGGTCTGTCTTCCAGTCCTCACTAAAACTTATCAGAACAGTGCTTAACAAAGCATGTTGTCTAGTCCTAGGCATACCCCACCTCACCCACACCTGTGAGTTATACTCTCAGACGAGGTTGCTCAACCTTGATTGCCACATTCAGTATCAAGTTTGCCTTCTCACCAAGAAATCTACCCTTGGACTTACCACTCTGGGACTGCAAAGCCTCCTTAACTGGCCTAGCACCACAAGATGCATCGGGGGTAAACAATTCAACCTTAAACATTCCCTTCCGCCGAACCATGCAAAGGTCAATGGTCCTATGAGTACTGGGCACTGCTATGGCTCAATGCACTTGACCTAGGCATTACAAAAGAAGTAAAGCTAGGACCTTTGAAATCCAAACTCCGTACGGCCCTAGCCTCAAACAGCAACTGCGATTGTGGGACCAGATCCCCCTCCTATCTACTCTCCTCTCATCAGTTTTACACCTTCCTACTTGCCCTCTAATCTTGCTCCTCTCCCCTCCCTACTTTCTGTTCTACCCCCCGGCTCTCCTCCTCCTTTCCCCCCTTTCTCCCGTCCATCCCCGCTGTCCTGCATTCCAGTGACACTCCTATTTCCCCTCATCCCTCTCCTCTCCCTCCCCTGTGTACCTCCTCCCTGTCTGTTTCTTTCCCTTTGTTTTCACCCTTCCTCCACCCACCCTCTCTTCCCTGGCTTTCCCCATACTCTCCATCCTCCACTCCCACCCCTCTCTGCCCATACTCATTCCTTTGCCCCTCCCTCTGCCCCCTCTCTCTCCCTCCCTATTTTCTCATTTCCATGACCCCTCCCCATCTCCCTCAATTTTCTCTTGTTCACCTTCTCCCTCATTTTTATGTTTGCTTGCACGCATGTGCAAGAAACATAGTGCCATCATCCGACTTTTTGTAGGTGTGGCACCCTGTCTTCCAATTCAGTCAGTGTGTTTGCAGGCATGGCCACAGTTCACCAATGAATGCTGCAGTTGTCTATGACAGCAGTTGAAAATGCAGTGCCGTACAGTTGAAAGGGAGAGCTCCACTTCAGTGAGCAGCGATAAGATAGTGTTGATTAGCATATTGCTGGCAATCCTGCTTGTATACGTCTCTGCTTTCTCTTCCTTTCTTTTCTTTCTTTTTCCTCATTAGTGCCCAATCCCCCGTTTGGCTCAATGAACCCCCCCCAAAAGAAACAGACCTCCAGTTGCCACGCTGGAGCCCACCCAGCGTGGCACACATCTGTATGGCGATGGTGGTGCCCAATCCTCGTCAGCTCCACGCCCCCAAAAAAGATCTACCAGCTGCCATGCTGAGGCCCCACCCAGCGTGGCACAAGTCCCATCGTCGTCCTTGGGCTCCACTATCCCCCAAAAAATCTTCCAGCTGCCATGCTGGGAGCCCACCCAACATGGCACAAATCCTCGTTGTCCTCCTAAAAGAAAGAAACACCAGAAAAAAAAAAAAGCGGTCCCTCGTTGATTGTCTTGCCCCCAACCCGCACCCACCCTCTGCGCATCCACCTCCCCACACCCCACCTCACCCCATACTTACCTCCAGAGGCTGGCATGACGATCTTCGGTGGACTGGGAACACGCCTGCACTCTTCAAAGCCGACCGCGAACTGAAGAAATGCCGGTAAGCTGTATAATGGAATAAATAGGGTTTTTTTTTCAACTTTGATGCATATCTCAGGCATTTTTTGGAATTTTGGCAACAAATTTTCAACATGAGTTTTTTTGGGACCCCTTCTCATGTATTCTGGCACTGTCATGGCGTTAATCGGCCCCGAAAGGTGATTTCGCGGTCACTGCACGGAACCACCTTTCAGAACTGATTTATGAAATGACAGTGTCACAGTTCATGAGGTAGGCCCCCAAAAACCCTATGTTAAAATTTGGTGAAAAAATTCCCAAAACTGACTGATTTACGAGTGTGCGTTGTGCAGTTCCTACACACACTCGTAAGTTCGCAAATTTTTAATATTTTCACTTCAGATTTTCAACACTGCCATTTTACTACACCTCCCTGTGAGCAGTACAGCTGTCATTTTTCACATCTCGCCCAAAATGTGTTTCCATGTATGTAGCGCACAATGGTGCAGTCGGTGTGCGAAATCAATGTTCGGAACAGATTAAGAAAATCACAGTGACACTGTTCATGAACAGAGGTCTTAAAATGCCTATGTTAAAAATTTGGTTGCAAAAGTCCATAAAATGACTGTGTTACGAGCGAGCATTGTGCAGTTTCCACACACCCTTGTAAGTTCGTGACTTTGTAATATTTTCAGTCCAGATTTATACCACTGGCATTTTTCGACACTTCCTTATGAACAGTACAGCTGTCATTTTTCACACCATGGCCAAAATGTGTTTTTGCACTTCCAGTGCAGAAATGCGTGGTCGTCGTGGGAAATCACTGTCTGAGGACAGATTAAGAAAATCACAGTGACACTGTTCATGAGTGGAGGTCCCAAAATGCCTGTGTTGACAATCTGCTGTAAAAAATCCCCAAACTAATTACATTACAGGTGTGCGTTGCACAGTTTCTAAGCAAGCTCGTGACTTCACCAGTTTTTTAAATATTTTCACTGCAGATTTTCAACATTGCCATTTTTTACACCTCCCCATGAGCAGTACAGCTGTCATTTTTCACATCCTGTTCGAAATGTGTTTTCACGCCTGTGGTGCCAAATGGCGTAGTCGATGTACAAAAGCAGCTTTCAGCTAATAAATTGATATTGTCACTGTTCATGAGGTGGGGGGGGTCACAAAAAAAAAATGTTGAAAATTTGGAGTGAAAATACCAACGAACGCCTGAGGCGTTAGGGTTTCTGACCATAATGCCTCACCCTCTAGAGAATGACAAGCATCAGGGTTGTGACTTGGGATTGTTGCCTGTAATGCTCATACCATTCCACCCCCACCCACACCCTGCAGCCAGTGAGAGGCATCGAGGTGTGCCTTGGACTCTTCGGCACCAAAGTTCACCCCATTCTCCCATAGAGCACCCATCTCACCGTGTTTCCTGATGGAATGGGGTGAACATAAGGGACAAAGACCCCAAGGCACACCATGACACTTGTCGGTGTCTGCAGGGTAGGGTGTGTCGACATGGCGCAGCCGTTATGCCTGACGACCCAAAGGCACACCCCGATGCCTATCAGTATCTGTAGGGTGGTGGTGGGGTTGGCTTCAGTTCAATACTTCACTGCCATTCCTATTATGCAGCTCTGTAACTCCTACACTACCAATGTCAATGCCAGCAAGCAAACATTTGGCATTGACAAATGCTTGTTACTTTTGTTCCCTCCCTCCCACCCTGGTAAGTCACCCCACCAATAGGCTTCAGGGTCTCTATCTTGTCACTTCTCACCCTGGTAACATGGGCCTCATTGCTGTCTATTCTTATTAGCACTTCAGACAATAGAACTGATGCTTTAACATGTTCCGGCAACCTAGATAAGTGTTTTCATAGCTTACCTAATTTTGGTTCTTTAGTTTCCTGAAACATCCTATATTGCTAACTGCCTTATTTTCTTAACTGGGCCAAGTGATCTTGTCCTGGTTATACTACTGTATGACACCATGACCCCAAAGCAACTGTACTGTCTATATCTACAAAAGTGCATAACTTTACCAACTGAACCTGTTCCAGCATTTTCTGCTCAGTATTATGTACTCCTCGTTAGATACTTTTACTGCTTGTAACATTGCTTTACTGTAACCTGAACACTTGATGATTGTGTATATGTAACCTCTGTATTTTGAATTTATACATATGTGATTGCTATGGTGTGGAACCTCTGTAAAAGAGCCTTTGGCTCAAAGGTACTTTCCTAGATAATAAATAAATAAATAAATAGGCACCAAGAAATATTAATATATTTACCAGGACGGTGATCGGTGGGTGGGGGGGACCACTGGATGCCAAGGAGTTTTACTACACATAACGAGATCATGTTTGGAGGATGGGGGGATGCCACTGGACAGCAGGGGGCGGGTGTGCTCCCCCAACTGCCAACATGTTTGTTGGTTGCAGTTGCTCCTGCAGCCGCTATGTTTGCCCTGAGTAAGTCAGGGTTTTGAGCAGTGGGATCTGCGCTGTGTAAATTGATTGTGCTGTCCCCTTTTGCGCAGTGCAAATGTACTGAATATTGCCATATGCTGGTTTTCCTGTCCCCACACCTCCCTTTGCCCATAACATCCATTTATTTATTTATTTTTTGTGTGTGTGCTAACCCTGTTAGTGCATGCAGTGGTTCTTTTGAATATTGTGCACAGGTGCAAACCCAGGGCAAATGAGGTGCAAACCCTTTGCCCACTAGGCAGAGTTTTGAATATTGGGCCCAGGTCTCTTGTCCTTATGAAGGATTTGCGCATTGGCACATGGATATGAGGTATGGCAACAGATATATAAGTAAACATCAGGGGCTGAATTTTCAAACACCTTCAAAATTGACACAGATGTGGAAAAACCTTGTGGACCTGCAGGTTATTTCCACAAGCGCTGTATTTTCCATTGCGGAGCCATTTTGTGACTCTCTCAGTGATTTACTGTAGCTTGCGGTCATTTTCAAGCGCAGCTGTGCCTAAATGGTACGCCTAATAGTACCAGACGTAGCATCCCCACAGGATGACAGTGTGTTCTGCAGGTGCTGCCAACCCCCATAGCTGGACCACTCCTCAGCCAGAAAGGACCCCTACACATTCCCTATAGCTAACTCTAGTGTGTTTCACACAGAGAGCCATGGGGATACTGAGACAACCTGACTCGGGTTAGCAGGAGCCCTCACAGCTGCACTAGCCACCCGTACACAAAATTGACAGCAGTGCGGAGAGTTTTCCCCCAGTGGTGGTACCCCAGGTGCTCTAAAAATGAGTTCTCTCCTTTACAGAAATAGTTAACTAAAAAATATTTTCAAACTGTTAAATGAATTCATCACTATTTTTGAAGTACTGCCACCAGTCCTCCAGTCTGATACCAGGTGCTAACAGCAAAATTGTGTTAATTAATAGTGACATTTTTTCCCCAAACTGCAGTACATCAAAGAAGACATGAAATGTCAGAACATTGAGCGCTGATGGTTTTATATTTCAGAAGAATATTAGGTCAGGGGCTGAGGTAGGAATATCTATTAGGGCAGACTGGGTGAACCCTTGGTCATTATCTGTTGGCAGTGTCTGTGTTTCTATAAGAGGGTCTTTCGCTTGCTCCATGTTCTGACCTTGGTGTGCAAGTCAAATACTGTTCAGCACTCTGACTGTCTAGATGGCTTGGCGTAGCCTTTCAGTGCCACGTTACTATTACAGGGAGCAATGCAGCAAAGATCTCTTCAAAGCATGGCTAAAGGCCTGGTGTAGGAGGTGTCAGTTTTTAGGAGATTGGGGCCATACCTGGTAGAGCTGGAGGCTGTCCAAAAGGGATGGGTTGCTCCCCAGTAAGGAGGACACCAGGGTCCTGGGGCATAGTAGGTTTGCACTACACCTAGGAAAGCCTTTAAACTGAGAAACGGGGAGTAAGATGCACTCGAGGACAGGCACATTCACACAATGGAAGGGGCCACAAGGGCCTTCCCCCTAGCAGGAGGGGCAGGTCAGTTGGGGAAGAAAGCAGGGAGGCTGCTGTGTGGCCAGTGCATAAGAAAAATGCAGGCATGTTGATAGAGCAGGATGGGGTTAGGGAGAAAGAGAGCAGTGTGTGTGTGTGTGTGTGTGTATATAAAAGCAGGAGCAGGGGGAAGGTCAGGGGGAAACTCTAGTAGAGGAGTTCAGTGGCAGAGTAATGGGCGGTGGAGGGGGACAGCCAATAGGGAGGAAGTAATGAGTATGGAAGATGATATGTGCTATTGCCACAGGGTCGGGGAAATAAGACATGTGACCTCCAAACAGTAATGCCTGAATCACAAGTGGACATGGTGGCTGCAACTGAAACACGGGCAACACAGCAGTACGAGTGTGAGTTGAAGGGGAACAGTCAGTACCAGCAGCCCTACAGCCAAGTGTGGAGCTGGTCGCAATTTACATTTTGTGTGCAAAAACATTTTTTTTACTTACTGTTTACTGCAGAATAGTAGACTGTATCAGATTGATTCTGCAGGCTTCCAAGCTGACATTTGCTGTAACCAGAAATCCCAGACTCCCCTAAAGCTGACATCAGACGAGGGCTGCAGAAGTGGGAGATACAACAGCCTGCAGTGCATGTTAGAGTTTTCATAAGCTCTGATCTTTTGTTTGCTGGTCCCGCTCTACTCCCAGGACTAATAAGAGCCACAGAGGACTGTATTTAGCCCTGTAAAAATTCTGAGTTTTAATAAGGTTTTTGACTCTCTCCCATATTGTTTTTGTTTTTAAGTTTTCATATTCTTTCCAACTTTGCTCTGGCAATTCATGAATGAGACTGATGTCATTTTAAAACTGGACTTTCAATGGTGACTTTGGAGACGGCCTTATCTGTCGAGGAACACTGTTACCTGTGGATGCTGTTTTTTTGGTCGGTATTCCTAATTGAGAGCGGTGAAGCTGGGAGGTATTCCCGCCAATCGTTAATGTTAACGCAAGAGTGAGTCTAGGCTGTAATGCTTTCACAATTTTGCCAGCTAAACGTTTTGCCATCTTTACTTCAGCGAAGTAAGGCCAGTTAGTCTTTACCAAAATTGTTCAGAGGAGAGGGCCCATGCTGCTGTGCTGGATTCGTAATGGACTGATGGACTCGATCCTGAAACGCCCGATGCAGGTGGAGCTCAGCGGCTGCTGGATGCAAACCTTGAGCAAGGAGGAGAGGAGGTGCACTTACTGTGCTTAAATGCCTATGCATTTTCAAGCAAAGGTATGACATTGTTGCCACGGACAGGGGGGTTCTGTTGTATTTACTGAATTTACTATGCTCAGTGGTGCATTGTTTTTTCTTTATTTCCACTAGGCAAGAAGAAAAATCCAGGAGGTCAACAGATTTTATGAAATTAACAGAGGTAACCTCTTGAGACCTTCTGGCGGGGTGACAAGCTCCATGGGTTTCTGTTACGCTAGTGACTTTGCTGGATCTCATGAACTCCCAGAGTAGGATAATGAAGCTAAGTCAGACAATTTTGTGTCATTTTCTATAAAAGGATGCTGGAAGCGAATTCTGGGGGAGAATCCCACAAAAGGTACTCTTTAATTGTTCCTCTCCTGATGTGGTTTTATCTTTCCCCTTATGAACATATAGTGCTAATTAACTGCAAGTATTTGGGGAGCGTGGAGAAATATTAATATGTTGGAATAGCACGATACCACGAAGCTGGTTCAGCAACAAGAGGATATTTAAATGGCTCCTGTATTTTTTCCTTTTTTGCTGCTTTGTGTCTTTGACCATAAACTGTTCAGACTCCCGAAAATAAATGTAGCCTTCAAGCCCCTCATATCAAATGACTGTCCTTTGTCTCAAGAGTCCTGAACGGTTCTAATATGTCTGGATTCCTGAGTAAAAAGGAGCCAAAAAGATGCTTAGCAGAAAATTCAATTTTATGTTGTAAATATATGTTTAATAACTGCTGAATACTAGTGTATTTTAAATGTTTGGAACTAACAAAAGGCTTTATATGATGAAGGGGACTGTATTATTGACTCTTTGAGTAAGCTCAAAACGGTTCAGACATTCCGATTAGAGCACTCCATATTTTTAAGATGACTAAGTGGAATTATCAGTTACACATTAATCCATGTGTCTTACATGCACAGTGTTGTTTAGTTCCTGCTTTATTATTTGTAAATCGTTTTAATAAGCTTTCTAAATGAGCTTTTTTGTTCAATTAATTATTTGATAGCCTTAATAGAATAATGGAAGATATACAAGCTCTAATACAATTAGAATGAATGTTGCTAAGTAATTCCTTTAATTAGACTACTGGCGAACTCCTTATGATGGTGGTTTGGCAACGCTCGTCTGGTTACCTAGGCTCTGTGCCTCCTTGCTTTAGCAAGAAATTAAATTGTCTTGAAGGCTGGTGTCCAAAGGAAAAATTCCAATGAGGGTTTCCTCTTGAACTCCTAGTTACTGAAAGTAGTGAAGGTAGAAAAACTATCTGCAAGTATAATAATGGGTTCCTGGTTGATACAGAAAATGTGCAATAAATATGCAGACCAAATTCTGGGAAGGTGTTGTTTGTCAAAATGACGACTAAAGTGTTCAGGAGTCAGATATAGTCAGACAGAAAAACGTTGTATAAGTATGTTAAAGGCTTTTAACTCATACTGAAAGTATTGTTAGGTTAAGTATGCAGACTAAGTTCTGATCAAGTGATGCTTGTCCAGCATAAGAATGGAGAACTACTAGGTGCTAAGATATGGTTAGCAGAAATATGACACGTAAGTATGTTAAGTGGCTTTTAGCCCATACAGAAAGTAATAAGTTGAGTATACAGTTAAGTGATGTTTGATGGGGGGAGCTATTCAGACATGCGCCAAAGTCTGGCACAAGTCCGGCACAGCAGAAGTCAGATGCACCCTGGCAAACCGGGAGCCATATTCAGAAGATGCACCACCAGAAATGTGCCAGCGTAAGCTGGCTGAATATGGCAAAGATGCACCATGGCGCAACCAGAGATACGCCGGTGCAACCATGGATGCGCGGAGCAGACCTGAGCACAAACCCAGTGAGCAGGGCAAGAGCAACAGGCCCAGGGACACATAGCCAAGGAAGCACAGGGACAAGGGGCAGAAGACTCCACCAGCAGGGCATATCTGGGTACACAGAAGCACTGATCTGGCGGGAACACAGGGCACCAGGGGACGGTGCACAGATGACCCCAGTCCACCAACCATGGAAGAAGCACCCATCCAAACTCTGCCACCACAGCAATGCCAATGGCAGGGACATGTAACAGACACCCACCAGGCAGGCCCTCAGGGTGCCATGTGCATGGTTCCAGGAGACAAGGCAAACACAAAGAGCAGGTGCCCTGGGGCAAGCGAGGCACAGACCACACAGGGCCACACAGGGTACCAGCCGTAGTGGGGATGGGCACCGCAGCACTGCCCACAGTGGACATGTGCAGCCCCACAGACAGATGGCAAGCCAGGCAGACAGGTGCACAAGGTGCAGGGGCAGACACAGGCCACCACGGAACACATGACACAGGGCCATACACAGGACAGGGGAAATGGCCCACATGCACAGTGATCGCAGGGGAAATAGCCCAGGGGGATGGCGGATTCCTACCAGAGACACGGCAGTGCACAGTGGAACAAATATAGGAACAGTAAAATATAGAAACATGATGGCTAAGAAGGACCGCCAGGCACAGCAGAGCTGCCCAAGGCACCTAGCAAAAGGTTAGGATAGCCCTAACAATCCACCTATCCCCGCGGCAACCACCCCACCTCACCCCCCCGACACCAGACCCAAGTGTCCATCCCATGCCACAGAAAGCCACGTAGGGTGACCTCCCCTAGCACCGCCCCTGGGAGCACAAACCAGACGTCCACCCCCCGTCAGTGGAAAGGCTCCACCTGATGTGTTCACTAAACTCGCCACCAACCACCAATACCATATGCCCCCTGGGCCCCTCATTGCCCCATGGGCTAGGAAGGCCATCCCCTGGCCCCTGTCTATCCCTGCCACACAGTGACACATTCCTATCAGAAACCCCCATCCCGTCCGTGGTCCAGTGAGTACAAACCCATTCTGCCCATGCTAGCCCCACACGTCAGGTAACAGAGCACAGCCACCATCATAGGCACTGCGCACTGCACCCTCCCCAGCTGGTCCATGTCCGTGTGTCAAGAACGGTCTCCAGAATTGCACCCCAGAATCCAAATGTGGCCTGACCAGCTTGGGACATAAGGGGATAATGGCAGTTGCCATCCTGCTAGTGAATCCCCCCCTCGCCATGCAGCCCAATGCCCTGCTAGCCATGGCCAATGCCTTCCCACAGTGGTTGGCTACCTCTAGGTCACTGGAAACAATAAAACCCAGGTCCCTCACCCCCATAGGTACCACCGGTGCCAGACCCCCCCAGGTTGTAAGTCACAGTCAGGCGTCCCCTCCCCATGTGACTGGAATTGCACCAGTGCATGCTGATGTCCAAATGCCATCAGGTGGACCAGGTCTGCAGGACACCTAGGTCCGTGTACATATCCCCCCCCAACCTGGCTGCCCACCCCAGTACAAATCCCCACGTTGTCCGTGAAGAGATACACCAAACCCTTCTGACCCTCAGTTATATCCACCACGACTATGTGAAACACCACTGGCAACAACACGGACCCCTCGGGAACCCTACACATGACCCCCCCACAGTGACCCCAATGACTAGCCCCTGATACCTGCAGCGTGCTCCCTGCACCACCTGCAAAGCAGGCAGGGACACAGCGATGTAGTACAGTAAATGCTTTATAGGAACAGCAGCAACCCTATAAACATCAAAAACCTGGGGCAGGGATGGGGAAGGTGAAAGGAGGATGGGGACAGGAAATAGGGGCTATACAATGGTATGGGGACTGCAGGGAAACAGGATAAGCTAGGGAAAGGGGGCTATGTACAGGAATGGCCTATCACCGTCCACTGCCTGATGTCCCCTGCTGCTCAACGGCCCATTGCACAGCAGCTGTCTCCCTCAGCTGGTGCCACTGGATTCCAAGTATCCTCCTCTGCACCCCCAGGATCCTCAGCAGAGTCTGCAATAGGGGCCTAGCCCCCCTCTGGCCTATCATCCATCATCCAACTAGGGGAAGGAACAGGACAGGCAATTAGTGCAATTCCCCAAAGACCCCGGCCCACCCACAGCGTGCAGTGGACAGCGAGGGCACACACCCTGGAGGGACCACGATGGACCCACGCACGGCGGGCAATACCAGCCAGCCACATGACACACCACAGTGGTGCAGACAGGTGGACAGTGTAGTGAGTGTGTACATGTGCGCACGGGCATGGTCACAGAGCACGGAGAGAAGGCACTGCCACAGCACATACTGTGGAAGCCGTGCTCATGCCCCCTCCCACCTGCTGGCACAAGGTGGCCAAGGGATGTGCCACAGTGACACACACAACGGACAGTGTGCCAGCCATGGCTGTGCAGGCACATGGCCATGGCGACCAGGCCTGGACAATGTCCCCACTGCTATCCCACAGAGACACGTACCAGATATGTGATAAAGCTTACCTGCCCGGTTCGGTGCAGCGGACACTGGCTGCTGTGCCCTACCAGGGTCCCTCTGCCTGCCACGGCCTCCCTGGCCCACCTGTGGTCCTCTGGCCCTGTGGAAGGAATGAAGAGAGGAGGACATGAGTACACATGCATGTATGGAGAGCTCCCCCACCAACACACAGCCCGCATGGTGCAGGGCATGTCCCTGTCCGTCCTGTGGTCCCCCATGCCTGCATGACTGCAACATGCGCAGCAGCCATGCATGGCACACAGTAGCTGCCAGGACGGTGATGAACCCCCCTCTGAGGACTGTGCCATGCAGACCTACACCCACTACAGTTGAGCACCTGGGCATGCATGCCACATGCAAATACCTACCTGGATGTGGCACCGCCCGATTCTGGACACTTGCCTGCAGCCTGCACAGCCTTTCCGGGTCCCTCCTCCGCAGGTCCCCATAACGATGGCGACACTGCTCTGGGGTCCTGGGCACCCCTGTCCACCTCTCCAGGGCCATGGACACCTGCTGCCACACAACACCCCTGGCCTGTTGGAGTGGCACCTGTCCGTAAAGCTGCCCCTCAAAGGGCTGCACTACAGCAACCAGGTTGATTATCTCAATGTCACTCCAGTTTCTAGAGCGTCTGTTCCTCCCCTGCACCATGGCTCTGATTAGCAGAAGCAATGCCAGTGGAAATGGCCAGGAAACCACGCACATGGGGGCCACCTGTGTACGATATGCGATCGCAAACGTCAGGATACAATAGCACAGCATGGGGATGTGCAACCACAGTGCGCAGAGTGGGTGAATAGTGCAGTTCCGGGCATGCATACCACACCATGGCCTGGTGGATGCACAGGGTCATGCATACGATCCAAAGGTCAGAGGTCATTACCCCACGCACAGTGCACATGTGCACGATAGGGGCCAGTATCAGGAGACATGCGCATGTGCGATACCACCCCAGAGCCACATGCGCAATGGTGCAGCATCATGTAGGGAATGCAAGTCACATGATAGGCATGTCTATATCATGTGCACTAGCAGGCACGCTGCGTATACATCACACTGTAGCTATGCATAATGCACATGCAAGCAGGTAAATGCGCCATGGCTACCCTGGCGCAACTCGATTATGCACTGTGAAAAATCGTGATAGTCAGCTGCCGTATGCAAATCACCTCATCAACCAATGTGCGGTGCAGTTGGGTGCATTAGCATATCATTACCATTGCACAGAGGCTCATTTGCATGCACTGCACCTTATAAGCGCTACCGAACAGCACAGGTCACAGACCGGTATTGCAGCCTGTTAGGTAAGTGGCTGCCAACCTAGAGAAATGGAGGCCTACAACAACGCTGCTACAGAGGGATGCAGTGGGCCGTGCTGACACTGACCCACTAGCGACATGTCGGCAAATGAAGGAGAGGAGGATCCAACTTCATGGCAGCAGAGCAGAATGCCCTGTTCGAGGCATAGCTGACAGGGAGGACCTGCTCAGTGGTGCCACGGGCACACCTCAGGAGTGGTCGGCAGGTTGGGAGGAGGTGGCATGGTGCGTGAACATGCACGGCAGGCACCAGCACACTGCACGGGAGTGCCGGAAGAAGGTTGGCACAAACAAGAGGTGGATCAAAGAGAAGGTGGTGGCTATACGGGCATCCTGCAGGGTGACTGGCAGTGGCCTGCCAACCACTCCACCACTGTCGGCCACGGAGGAGCTGGTGGCAGCCACCATCAGCCGCATGGCAGTGGAGGGTGTGCCCAGTGGTGGCTTCCAGACGGGTGGCAGCCCCTCACTGCATGGTGAGTATGCACTCAACAGACATGACTGGCAGGTGTGGGATGGACATGCAGGTGTACCTGCTGCCGTGCTGCATGCCACATGCGTGGGTGGCCACAGCCTTGCATTGCACCATGATGGCCAGCGGCAACGGCGATATGCACACGGGGGAGGGCACATGGACGGTACAGCACCACTAACTCTCTGTTTCTGTCTTGCAGCACCATCACGCCTCCATGGAGAGGACAACGCGGAGGCAGCCGCAGACATGGATGCCATACCGTTCACCTCCACCGGCATCCAGAGTAGGGACAGGCCAAAGTTCAGCTGTGCAGGGCAGGTGGATGTCCTAGGCCTGGGGTCAGATGACACCCTGGCTGAGTTATTGCAGGATGCCTGCCTGCCAATGCTGTGCGCTGAGACTCAGCTGGGGGCCGGGTCTGGCTCTGATGATGACATGGCGCTGATCCTGGACAGCGTAGGGGCTGTGGTGCCTGGCATGCCCCTGGGAGTTTCACAGGCAACAGCAGGGCCCATTGCTGTGCCAGTGGCTGCGTAGCTGCCACCCATCCCTGCCGGCATGGTGGTGTGTGGCACCACCGCTGTGTCTGGTGTGGGTGGTGGTGCTGTTGAGGCGGCTGCGCAGGGCACTGCCCAGCAGATGATAGGGCGGCAGCAGCTGAATGCAGGTACCACCAGGCAGCATGACCCAGGGTCAGCCACCGGTGCACTTGAGTACACTGCACCCCCACTACGGCCCCCTGTGCAACGCCCACCAGAACAGGACGCTGGGTAGCATGCCATTTCCCCCCCCAGCAGCCCAGCATCTGGCCCAGGAGGCACAGGATGCCAAATGGCTGGCTGAGCACACCTGATTGCTGCAGGCTTCCATTGAGAACCAGGCGCTGCTTGCCACAAAGGTGCGTGCACTGCATATGGAGGTGCGTCAGCTGGCCGAGCAGCAGGACTGGGGCACTGCACGTCTCATTGACGAGCTCCGCCAGATGCGGGAGGCCACGACTGCATCAATGGACTGCATGACTAGTGCCATTGTGGCCAGGCTTGCATCGGTGGCAGCCACTGGGCTCGGCTGTGCGTAGAGAACCCCCCACAGTGCTTTGTCCACCCCATGGTCCCGGCGTCTGGTGACCCCCTCACAGCAGATGCCGGGCTCCAGTGTTGGCATCCCAGACACTCCTGGTGCTAGCCTGTTTGGCCGCCTCAGCACACCTGTGAGGACATGGTCACAGTCCAGGACTTCTACCCCTGGGGGTGCATCAGCCTGCGGTGGCTGATCGACCCCGGCGCAGCTGCCCACGTGGCCATGGTGGCCGAGGAACCATGTGGTTGGCCTGAAGTGTGTGCTTCCCTGACCTGCGGTCTGCTGCTGCTGACCCGTGCACACGTAGGCGGTGGTGTTGCAGCATAAATGTGGTGGCGCACATGTGTGCTGTAGCGCATGCCCCCCATGTGTGCTGTCTGGGCTGCTGGGATATGTGGCATGGGTGTGATGAGGGCAGCTCCACGCTGGTTGTGCCTATGCACCGGCATCATGCATATGATCCATGCCATGTCCTTCAGCCTGTGTGTCTGTGCGCATGCCTGTGCTGTGTGCAGGGCCCCTAGTGCTCTGCGGCAGAATTTTCTGATTTCTGCGGCAGGACTCCTAGGCTTCTGCGGCAGCATTTTCTACATTTCGGTGGCATGATTTATTCATTTCTGTGGCAGAATGCAGCCCTACCATTGGCTAGAATATGAAGTGATGTCACTGATGACATCACCTACCATGCATAGAGGAGGGGCTTCAGAATAAACTAGATGGGCACGGGAGTCTGGCACTATGGAAAAACTGTATATTCGAATGAAAATTCACCAAAAACAATGAATTCTGTGGCACTATATAAATTCTACGGTGTGATGCAAATTCTGCAAAAAATTCTGCAACTGCAGAATCGCAGAATTCCAGGGCCTTGGCTGTGTGTGAGTGTTCGTGTGTCTGTGTGCCATTGTGTCCACTATGTCTAAAGTGTGCCCCATTCTCGATGCATCCTGCATAAGTGTGATAGGCCCGCTTTGTCCTGGCATGTGTGTTGGTGCACTTACCTGCGCTCTCCATAATGCTCCTGCACAATAGTGTCACGATGCCACCTGTCCTCCAGTGCCAGTTGGGGGTCCCTCTTCCCTGATGGTGGCTGCCCACCACCCTTTGGCACATCCTCACCATCGTCCCCGCTGCTGTCGCCCTCATCCGCCTGGATGGCTATCCCAGGGTCAATGGCCATGTTGTGCAGAATGCAGTAGGCCAGGAATAGGCCACAGGCTTTCGATGGACTGTATTGTAGGGCACCGTCTGACCTGTCTAGGCAATGGAATCGCATTTTCAGCATCCCAAAGTCACGCTCGATGATACTGCACATGCTGGCATGGGCCTCATTGTATCCCTCCTCCACAGGGGATGATGGTCGCCGGTAGGAGGTGAGCAGCCAGGGCCTGAGTGGATAAGTGCTGTCACCTGTGTGAGGAAGGACATGGTTGGCACTGCACTGTGTTGTGGCGGCCACCCTGTCCCTGTCGCTCACTGCCCACTCCACCACACCCACCCTGTCTGCCAACTCTCCTCCCACTACCGTACCACACAAGCCCCCTGGCCCATACCCTACTCATCCACCAGGTGGCCCATGGGGATGTCCCCACATTCAAACCTCTGGCACAGTGCAGAGCTGTGCCAAATGAATGCATCATGTGCACTCCTGGGGTGTGTGGCACAGACATTGATTATGTGCCCTGTGGCATCGCACGCCACCTGGCAGTTGATCGATGGGTATCCCTTTCTGTTTATGTATACTGGCCCCTTGTACCCAGGTGGTGTGTGGGTGCCCATGTGGGTGCAGTCTACGGTCTCGATCATGCCTGGCATGCGTGCCACCCTGTGGAAGTCCTGCATGTTTTCTGTACGCTTTGCCTGTGTGCTGGGGAACTGTATGTACTCCGAAGCATGTGGCAGCAGAGCGTTGAGGAACTGTGTGAGGAGGTGGGACATAGCCGACTGGGTGATGCCCATGGTATCCCCTATTGGTCTTTGGAAGGTGCCCGTGGCGAGCAAGCACATTACAGCCATCACCTTAGTCTCCACTGACATGGCATGGCTATGTCTGGTGGGTGCCTGCATCTCCTCACTGCACAGCTCACAGAGCTGCCTCAGAATAGCCCTGTTCAGGTGGTACCGGCCCACTATCTCTGTATCACTATAGTTCTCGAATGTGATATGGGCACGGTACCACCTGTGTCGGGCATACCCCTGCCAGGCACTCCGCCGCCCATGTTGATGTTCCTCTTGCCTCCTCACACCCCTCATTACTGCCTCAATCAGGAATGGTGTGGCATCCATCTCTCCCTGGGTCTCTCTGTTGGTTGTCACAGGGTTGCGCATCTGCTGTTTGTGTGTTTGAGCCACTCTTTATAGGCTCAAGTCAGACTGGTGCATCTTATGATTTGCACCAGACTTGTGCCATGATTTCCGGTTGAATGTCCCACTACACCACATATTCATGGGAACGCCCCTGCACTTGCACTGCATACATTACATTTGTCCCATGGTGCAGTGAGACTTGCGCTGTTCATCTGTGGTGTTTGAATATTGCTCGGTGGCACATTTCTGCAGTAGCACCAGCACAACTCAGTTTCGCCATGCGCAACTGCTCTGAATATCACCCTTGCACTTATAGCACTTATATGCAGACTTGCTAGACCATGGGGCCTACTCTGCTGGCATTTTAGTATGTTAGTATGTTATGTAAGGTACAGCCCAGAAGGCTGGGGCAAAATGAGTATTGTACATAGTGGCTAGGAGGAGTCTACATTGAGAAATGAACTTAAATAATTTAAATTTAACATAGAAACATAGAGGTTGACGGCAGATAAGGACCGCAAGGCCCATCCAGTCTGCCCATTTCTTTTTCAGCCCTCCTGAAGTCCAGTACCCTCACTTTTGTATGGCTTGACTCTGTAGCTGAGTTTATCGTGAACCACACTGTTTGAAACATAGAAACATAGAAGTTGACAGCAGACAAGGACTCCAAGACCCATCCAGTTTGCCCATTTCTTTTTTTGCCTTATAAATGTGCCATTGGCCTTTGCTCTGTCAGTGGCCTATCTATTCATACTCATCTGTATTGCTCCCTTATGCCTATCTCATGCCTGTCTGAAGCCCTGCACTGTATTCATAGCCACCACTTCCTGAGGTAGGCTGTTCCATGCATCTACCACTCTTTCTGTGAAAAAGAATTTCCTCACATTCCCCCTTAATCGGCCTCCCTCTAATCTCATGCTGTGTCCTCTTGTCTTGTTATTTTTCTTATATTTAAACATGTTGGACTCTTTCACCTTGTTAATGCCCTTAAGGTGTTTGAATGTTTCGATTATATCACCTCTCTCCCTCCTTTGCTCAAGGGTATACACATTGAGCTCTGTTAATCTGTCCTCATATGTCTTCTGATGCAGTCCTGCACCATTTTGCTGCTCCTTCTGGACTGCCTCAGTTTGGTTAATGTCCTTGTGAAGGTGTGGCTCCAGTACTGCATGCAGTATTCCAGATGGGGCCTAACCAGTGTCTTGTAAAGAGGGATTATTAACTCCCTCGTACGACTTGAGATACCCCTACTAATACACCCTAACGTCCCCCTAGCCTTACCTACTGCTTTAGAGGTCTGCTTGGATGATTTCAGGTCATCGGTGATGATGATGATGCCCAAGTCTCTTTCTTCCCTTGTGACTGCTGGCAGCTCCCCTCCCAGCCTATAGGTGGCTTCAGGGTTTCTCTTCCCTATGTGCATGATCTTGCCCTTCTTTGCATTAAATCCCAGTTGCCACTCTTCTGACCATTTTGCTAGTTTATCCAGATCTCTTCTCAGTCTGCCCACCCCATCTGGATCATCTACTCTGTTGCAGATCTTGCTGTCATCTGCAAACAGACAAGCCTTGACCTCTAGTTCATCTGCAAGGTCACTAATGAAGATATTGAAGAGGACTGGCCCTAGGACTGATCCCTGAGGTACCCCACTCTATTTAGAATGAGAACTCTTAAGTATATGAAGCAAGGAGCGTATATTTTACGTAGTGTTATGTATTTTTGATGGAAAGGATTTTAATGAAAACTTTATATTATTGCATTAGATAATTGCATATGAGTGTATGAGAAGTTGTCTTGATTATTTTCTGGCTGCTGTTGCAATGGTCTTTGACCGAACAAATAAAGCTTACTTACTGACTGTCCCATATGAACAGCTGGTCAACAAACAAGGCAACATAAGGGGTGGGGGACAAAAACATTTTGGATGGGTGAGAAACTGGCTGGGTGGGTGGATCTAGAAGGTAATCTTGAATGGGGAGGATACAGACGTGAACGACGTCACAAGTGGAGTGCCCCAATGATTGGTTTTGGGACCGGTCTTCTTTGATATATTTATATGTGACATAGGGAAAGGAGTAAAGCCCTCTCCATTTTCCTTAGGCACTAGCTAAAACTCCTCCCCTCTACTCCTGCTCCTGTCAGCCCCCTACCTAATCTGTCCCCTGGTGCCCTATCTACCCCTACTACGGTCTCCCTCCTGGGATCAGCTGATGTCTCTGCATCTGCTGCACTGAATTGTTTCAATCTGCTTTTGTCACTTTATTTGGGCATTAGTGCTGCTCACTGCACCAACTTCTGTCACCCCTTATGGTTATCTGCACTTGCACCATGCTGAATTGTACTCTGTTGCCCTTTATTTTTTTGGCGTTCTTTGTTACTACTGCGTATGATTTATTGAACTCTCTTCTCCTATTTCCCAGCTCGCACCTGGAAGCGGACCAAGTCTCAGTTTGCTATTCCCAGTTGCCAATTTTCAAATAAATAAATGAAAAGATATGCCTCTTTGCAGATGACACTAAAAACTCTCTGGAAGGATAGGCAGTGAAGAGGGCATAAGAACCATGGGGGGCGGGATCTGGATACACTGTAGAGGTGGTCAGGAGTGCAACAGTTGAGACATAGCACCAAAACATGCAAAGTAATGCACGTAGGAGCTAGAAACATGAGGGGAGAATATACTGTAGGGTAGGGGAAGGGAGGTGATGGTGGAGAGCATGGAAAAAAGAGATCTAGGAGCTTTAATAACAGAGAACTTGAAAGCATTGGCATGGTGATGAGGGCTATGGGTAGAGCAAATGAGGTGCTAGGATGCATGGGGGTCACTAGCAAGAGAAGGGAGGTGATACTACCCTTTTACAGATCCCTAATTATGCCACACTTGAAATACTGTATGCAGTTTCGAGCCCGTACTTGAAGGACAGATAGAGGCTGGAGGCAGTGTAAAGAGGAGCAGCCAGAATGATACAGGGACAGCAGGAGAGGCCATGTGGGGAGAGCTTGGAAGAACTCAATACGTACATGTTGAGAAAGAAAGGGGACGTGTTATAGATGTTCAAGTAACTCTGCAGAGTGACCAAGGTGAACAACAGGGAGTTGTTCACACTGAATAGGAACACGGGTATCCAGTGAAACTAAATATAACTGACTGGGGGTGGTGGTCAGAAAGGACACAAGGAAGTATTACTTTACAGAAATGGTAGTGAAACAATGCAGTCTGTATCAGTTTCTATAAACTTTCTGAAATGTTTCTGAAATGTTTCTTAAGCAATAAGGCATAACCAGAGGTTATATTAACAGTCTGTTAATCACCTCAGGGGTGTAATGTGGCATGAGGCACAGCCCAGTGCCACATTGCCCCTAGAGGGTGATTGACTGTTAATCTAACTCCTGGGAGTGCCTTATTGCTATTATAAAACATTATTCCAAAAGAAAAGTGTTAAAAGTACACCTTTTTAATATTTTCCTCATTTATAGGGAGATTTCTTATAAAATAGTTCTTCCACCAACAGTTAAAGAATGCTGGTTCAAAATCGGAATGCAACATTCCAGTCATTCAGAAGTGCTAGAGGATAGAATGCTGACAGGAAGAATCCGTGTGCCATGGTGATCAGGCTGTACATGACAGTATAACATGGATTAATGTAAGGTTGTTGGAATCCTAACAGCCCATCAGATTGCAGCATTTCTGAGACCCTTTTTATAATATTCATTATATAGTGTGTAGTGGAATGTTGTTCTGTATAGAATTCCATCCCTTTCAAAATGCTGTTCTACCACAGTTCCAATGTCATGGAATGCTGTTCTACCCTACTGTGGTAGAACAGCATTCTAGAACCTCTAGAGACTGCATGAGGCAGTTTCATTTTGAAAGCAAAAGAACTCACAAAACACATTTTTCACACAGTACTATACACTATAAAAAGTACAGGCTGAGCAACTCTATGCACAACCAGTGTGTTTTGCCACCTTGGAATTCTGATTCCCATGGACCTCTGGAGCTTCGCTCTCGAGGTCAGACGGAATGAGAATCCCTCTGTGGCAGAACACACTGGTTCTGCATAGTTGCCCATCCTGTATTCTCTATTTATTGTTATTCAGGGTTATACTGTAGCCCTCTAGTTGAACAGTTTTTCAATCGGAGAGTGAATAAGAGCAGACTCAACCGTTTTCCCTGGCCTGTATATTGCCCACGTGTTTCTAAGCATCAGTGTTTGTTTATCGGCAAATGACATCATGTATGTTTTTTTGTGTGGTAAAACTGTATTTCTAGCATCTTAGATTTATCCTCTGTGTATTTTCAGTTTTCTCAAATACTTTTAAAACAACTTTTATAGTTCAATTTGTGATTGACTCACATAATTAAAGATGGCTGCCGTTCACAGTTTTTAAAAATGTCATCAGCTGAGGTTACCTGTTGACTGTACATGTTAGAGTCGTACTTTGGATGTATTAGAAGAATATACAGTAACCACATGTTTCTGATGGTAAACAGCACAACACTGTACTATGATATTTCATTTTTTTCATGGCGGGCATAGCACAGGAGTGGGATCTTTTAAAAACTTCTAAATCCTGCATCTTGGTTCAGGAATGAAAGACAAGAGAAAAATGGGTGTCTTGATATTTCTGCAAAAAAAAAAAACATTATTACATATGGTAGCTAACAAATATTGTTGCCTTAAATACTCAATTTAGAGGATTCTTGAAATCAGGCTGATAAGACGTTTGTACTGTTAAACATTAATTTCCGTTTTTAATTGGCACATCAGCTACTGCACAGAGCAGTTTTTACACATCATTGCAGTCGTGCAGCCTTTACTAATATGCTGTAGCTTACATCACATGGCATAATCTATTAGGGTAGTAGTAACCTGTCTAATTACAGATTGTCCACCTCCCACTTTCCACGTCACCTGTGATGAAGCTTTATGGAGCAAAGCTCCGGGTCGTGGTTTTGCACCATCTTGGCACCAAGGCATGTCTGTACTTTCCTGCATTTAAAAGTTGAATTTTCATTTCTAAATGTGTTCACCAACTTTGTGTACCCCAACAAGTAAAGCAATATAAGCAGCCACTGTAACTGTAAGTGAAATAACTTTTGCTGCTAATAAAAGACACAGTATCACTGCAAAAGAGCTGGTTTGAATACTTTGTGCCCAGTTAGCCTCAGACTACATGGAAAACGATACAGGAGCAATGTGAGAGGATGTTTCTTCACAGAGAGGGTGGTGGAGCCCTGGAACAGACTACCAGACAGAGTGGTGGGAGCTAAATTGGTGGAAGAATTCAAGAGGGCATGGGACAAGTATATGGGGCTGAGTATCGGGGGAAGGCGGGGTTGGCAGGGAAGGGGAGGTGTAGGGGTGGGAAAAAAGGGCAGACTAGATGGGCCGGTATGGTCCTTTTCTGCCATCAGGCTTCTATGATTCTATGAATTAGTGGTAGAAAGGTAATGGAAAAATGCAACAGGCTTCTAGAGGAGGTCATATGCGCTAAAATATTTGGAGGGGTTCAAAAGGTGATTGAGACAGACACATAGGAAGGGTGTGGGTGGGACAGCTGGGGGGAAGATAAGGGGAGATGACCGCTAGGGGCATTTTCCAGTAATGGACAGGTTTGGGGCCAACTGGATGGGCCATAAGGCTATTATCTGCTGACAATATCCGTCTTTGTATGCTCACCCTTCCTGGTGGAGGAGAGAATTCTCTGGTGGTGGAGAAAGAGTCCTCTGGTATGCTCGATCCTCCTCCTCCCAGCCGGCCCCCAATATCCCAGGCTTGTTTCTGAACCCAGGTCACCAGCGTCATGCAATTTACTTGTAAAAGTTACTATCGGTTTCAGAAGGTGCACTAGCTTTTCAGCTCATGAGTGACACTGCTGATCACTGAAAGCAATGTCCCATTATGGACCTACTGCAGGCTCGTACCTTTATTACAATGGAGGGACTGAGATTGAAGTGCTTGTGTTGAAATCAGCTATCCCATCCAAATTTTGGAAAACGATGTGGCAGATAAAGCTTGCCCTTAGATAACTCTAATATGTTATCAATGCCAAACGGAGCAAGTATATTACTTTAGCACATGGGTAGGGAGATTTCCCGGCCTCTGGCTGACCCCCTTGCCAAAGCGTACATTTATGTGCTGACAGAGACCGGAAATAACAAGTCCCAGTTCCAGCCTACTGTTTACCTAACCAAATCAAGCAGCAGTTGGCATTTTTAAAAAACAAAAACCTGCCATTTTTCCTTGCTTAGTGGGTGAGAGCCCCTCCACACACACAAAACAAAACAGCAGCCCCCATTTTAAGTTGACACACACTGTGCCAGTGTTCTTTCAGTTTTCCCCAGTAGAAAAAAGCTTTTTTTCTTTTTAAATGAATAGTGCTAACAAGTCACTTGCCCCGCGCTACTCATACACGGTATTCTTTGTCTTCGACTCACCCTGGCTCCATCTCCGCTTGACCAAAACATTCAGAAACGTGCTTATTTTTATTTTCAATCTACATTTTCCCCTTTCCGGACTGATTCTCACCACCGACCCACCTGGTAGGTCCCCCACGGGTTGCCCCCCATGTGACGGGGCAGAGGGCAAAGGGCGTCAACTTTCCCTCCCCCTTGAGACCAACATCTAGACTTCAGGGAGCCAGCGCGAGAGCTATGGGGCCAGCATAGAGTCTGCCAGCTCCAAGTTTCCACTTTTGTCCCCTTCCCCTTTTGTCATGGCTGCCCAAGCACATGTGGAGGCACACACACGCAGCGATCCATGGCACCCTCCCTATTCGAGCCGTTCCTGTCTGCACTATCCTCGAGCCTCCACCGAAGGGCAGCCTTGCAGCGGTCGTGACCAGGTCCCAACCCGGGAGGGGAGAGCAGCTCAGTGGCCGCTCAATCCATCTCCCTGCTCCCCCCCCACTGCTGACCCACCCGATGACCGAGGCTCGTTCCCGAACTCACCAGCACCTCAACCCTCAGAGCCACTGGGCCGGCCCACATAATTGTTTTTTCTAAGAAAACTTATCTAGTGCCAGTGAGTGCACATACCTCAGCTGCCATACCCATGTATCTCTTACTTCTTATGCCATCTACAGTAATCTGACTCTGTTCCTCAAATCATACTGCATCTCTCAGCCACAATACAGACCACTCAGTTCCCGACCGTGGTCTCTCAAAGGAAGTGAGCGTGAGAGGGGATGACAGCTGAAGAAGCAAGGGAGAGGGGGACAGTGTTCACTGTAACTAAAGGAAACAAACACTAAAACAAGTGTGAAATGTTGCACTGCCCCCTACTGGCAAGTATAGCAGTAGAGGGACTACTTTACTAGCAAAACAACTTTAACTTAATTTTTAGTATATATACACACATATACAGTGCCTTCAGAAAGTATTCACCCCCCTTGGATTTTGTCACATTTTGTTGTGTTACTACCAGAATTTTTAATGCATTGAAATTATTTTCCCCTTGATTCACACAGCATACTCAACAATTTAAAGGGGCAAAATTATTTTTATTGTGTAACTAAAATTTATGAAACATTAAAAACTGAAATATCTTGTTTACTTAAGTATTCACCTCCCTGAGTCAATACTTTGTAGAAGCGCCTTTGGCAGCAATTACAGCTTTGAGTCTTCTTGGATATGTCTGTATCAGTTTTGCACATCTGGATTTGGGGATTCTCGCCCATTCTTCCTTGCAGATTTGCTCAGGCTCTGTCAAGTTGGATGGGGAGCGTTGGTGAACCGCAATCTTTAAGTCTTTCCACAGATTCTCAATGGGATTCAAGTCTGGGCTTTGGCTAGGCCACTCAAGGACATTCACCTTCTTGTTCTGAAGCCACTCCAGTGTTGCTTTGGCTGTATGCTTGGGGTCGCTGTCCTGGTGGAACGTAAATCTTCACCCCAGTCCAAGGTCTATTGCAGACTGATGCAGGTTCTCCTCAAGGATGTGCCTGTATTTGGCTCCATTCATTGTTCCCTCTATCCTGACAAGTGCCCCAGTCCCTGCCGCTGAAAAGCATCCCCATAACATGATGCTGCCACCACCATGCTTCATGGTAGGGATGGTGTTACACGGGTGATGAGCTGTGTTCGGTTTGCGCCAGGCATAGCGCTTTGCATTCAGGCCAAAGAGTTCAATTTTTGTTTCATCAGACCAGAGAATCTTTTGCCACATGGTCTCAGAGTCTGCCACGTGCTTCTTGCAAACTCCAGGCATGCTATTATGTGGCCTTTTTCTCAGGAGTGGCTTCCATCTAGCCACTCTCCCATAGAGGCTACATCTGTGAAGTGCTGCAGAGATTGTTGTCCTCTGACAGGTTCTCCCATCTCAGCCATGGAACTCTGTAGTTCTGTCAGGGTGGTCATTGGTTCTTGGTCACTTCCTGACCAAGGTCCTTCTTGCCCAGTTGCTCAGTTTGGGAGGACGGCCTGCTCTAGGAAGAGTCTGGGTGGTTCCGTAATCTTTCCATTTTCTAATGATGGACTTGACTGTGCCCCTGGGAACTTTCAACACCCTAGAAATGTTTTTATACCCCTCCCCAGATCTATGCCTCCTCACAATTCTATCACGGAGTTCTACGGACAGCTCCTTGGTCTTCATGGTAGAGTTTCTGCTCTGACATGCACTGTCAACAGTAGGACCTTATATAGACAGGTGTATGTCCTCTGAAATCATGTCAACCATTTGAACTGACCACAGGTGGACTCCATTCAAGTTTTAGAGTGATCTCACAAGGAAATTGGATGCACATGAGCTCAATTTGGAGTGTGATAGCAAAGGGGGTGAATACTTATCAAATCAAGACATTTCAGGTTATTTTAAATTACATGTACAAAAAATTCCAGAACTTTCATTCCACTTTGATATTATAGAGTAATTTGTGTAGATACTTAACAAAAAAATCCCATATAAATGTATTTTAATTTGAGTTTGCAACATCACAAAATGTGAAAAAATCCAAGGGGGGGTGGTGAATACTTTCTGAAGGCACTGTATATATATATATATATATATCATTATTATTATTTCTTAAATATTACATAACAGTTTCACATGTAACCCACTTTCTAAGTGCAATAATACCCTCCAGGGTGGGTGGTATGGGATATATGGGATCACCCAGGAGCTATAAGGCCCTCTGCCTGTGGTGCCGGGCCTCATTACACCCCTGGGGGGTCTGGTAAAGCTCCATACCACCCACCCTGTTGTGTATTATTGCTAGTGTATGCACATCCTGAAACTCATAGGATTACTTGCCAACATCACCGCTCCTAGGTTATTAGGTCTGGTCACTTGTAGTCTTTTGATATTTAGTGCATCCCTGATGAGAATCTGTGTACAGGAAATGTAGTAGTGATCACTTACTCTAAGCATTAGGCTCTAAGGCTGATAAAGGTTGACATATTTTCTGTACCCTGTTTTCCTAGTGCCTTAGGTTCCAGTATTAGAAATTGCTGCAGAATTAGGCTATCCATGCTGTTGAATTTTGCCCCAAGTCATGCCAACTCCCAGGGGGCCTGAACTAAATATACTGAGAGGAGGCTGGCTTTCATTAGCAAATTAGTTCCAATCCCTGAGCTGAAGAGTTGAAGAAAGATTTCTCTCCTGGGAACCAGACTTTGGCTAGTTACTAATAACTTTACATTGTTCTAACCCCTTTTCACATTCAGTAATAAGTTTATATAGTTCATTTTTCCCTTAAAGCAGCAGCATTTGTTTAGTCACCGTATAGTTTCATTCAGCAATAATGTTTTTCTGGCAAAATATTGATACCCATTTGCCTTTTCATTTTCTTTCATTCTGGAGGCAAGATACAAGATTTTGAAGTTTTTAAAAGTTCCCACTGTGGGCCAATGCAGTGGCACTGAGGGTTAAGGTGATGGATGCAACACCTCACGTTGGTGACCTGGGTTCAGGAACGAGCCTAGGTTGTCGGGGTTTGGCTGGGGAGGGAGCTGGATTGAGCAGCCGGGAGGCAGCTCTCCTCTCTCAGGGAGGGACGTTGTCACTCCTGCTGTGTGACTGCCACCAGGTAGAGGCCTGGGGGGGCAGTGTCGGATGGAGGGTGGCATGAAGGGAGGGAGTTGCAGGGAATGCAGCATGCTCATGCCTCCACAGGCGCATCCTGGCAGGCTCCATGATGGTAACGGCTGTGATTCCGGTGAGGGGATGCAAGCCAGGGATGGTTGCGAGCCCCCTGAGGGGGAGCGAGCCTTGCTTGCCAGCTCAAAAAAAAAAAAACGAGGATAAAAATTTAAATTAAAAGGCCGGTCCACCAGCACAGTGGTTAGAATTCTGTGTGCGATGCCAGTGACCCAGGTTCGGGAATGGACCCGGTAGTTGGAGGGCCAGCCTGGGGGAGAAGGATTGAGCCTCCTGGGGACTGCTCTCCCTCTCCAGGGGGAAGGAGGGAAAGAGTGTCTGGTGCTTGATGGACCCCTGGCAGAGGCCATGGGCACCACTGCGACCAGCACCGGTATGTCAGGGGGGTGGGGCAGATGCTGGATGTCATTGCACATCCCCGCCCCTGGGGCAGCAAAAAGCAGCAAAAAATACTGGCCCTCCAGCATGATGGCCCCTTCCACTCTGCTGTTCACTGCCTACTATGCCCGCCAGGAGGGTCCCACTCTCATGGCCTCGACCCGGGGGTTAATCTGTGGCTTGCCCATGATGTTCATTGGGAGTGGGAAGCCCCCCTCGGTGGCTCCACCCAGGGGGGTAAGCCTGGGCAGGGGGGTGACAGGCGGACAGGGTCTGATGATTCAAGAGAGGGTCAGACAAAAAATAAAAAACTTAAAAAAAAAAAGTTTCCGCTGCTGTGCCATACCCGCCATGAAAAACTTAAATATCTTGGTACAGGGTTGGACTGTTTACCATCAGAAACATGCAGTAACGTGATCCTAATGCATCCACATTATAAATCTCACATGTACATTCAACAGGTAACCTTGACGGAAGAAGTTTTTAAAAATTGTGAGTGGCGGCCATCTTTAATGATGTGCGTCACTAATTACAAAAGTCTCTATAAAAACTGTTTTAAAAATATTTCGGAAAACCAAAAATATACTGAGGATGAACCTAAGAATATCAGAAATACATTTTTGCTAAAAAAAAAAATAGAGCTGTTGCTGACTAACAAATACTGCTGTGTTAAAGTGCTAGTATAAGGTTGCCAGGTGGCCCATCAGGTAGCATGTTATGCTCTCATGCTAGCCCCCCAGGTTCTGGAGGGGACTCAGGGAGCTGGACTGGGTGGCTGGGGGACTGAGATGGCACAGCTATGTGGCAGTTCTCCCTGCTGGGCAGTGACAGCGCTGGATTCTGCCTTGTTAGCGACCCATGTGGTGGGCTGGAGAGTTTGCCTACTGCACACGGGCATTGTTGCATTTATATGTATATATATATATATATATATATATGTATGAGGCCTCTCAGGGCACCACCCAACATCAGGGGAGGTGGGGAGGGATTAGGGGTCAGGACCATAACCTAAAAAGCTCCTGCTTGCCTGAACCACCTGTATGATGGCCGCTGGCATTTTCAGGCCCTGCTCTGCATGTTTCCAAGCAGGTCTGATGGTGAAGTGAGTGACTGATGGGTCTGAGATGTTGACCTGAAGACAGGTGGCAGTGACAATCCAGAGGGCAAAAAACGATGTAGTAAAAAAACAAAGAGCTAGTACAGTGCCTGGAATTAGTAGAAGAAGAAAGAAAAAGTACCCGAGATACAAAAAAATAACAGCGGACTACTTTTAAAATGCAATATTTATTTCAGGCAGAGTAATAACTCTTTAAAATGATTAGGTAATGTTGATGCTGTATGAACTAAATACAGGCCCAGCTTGTTAGTGTTACATTCCCTAAAAAAAAATACCTTCTGCAGTTTATTACTTGACTGTTTAGAAACAGCTTGTTAGCATACCTCTCAACCTCCTGCCTCATAAATCAGGGACAAGGCTTAAAAAATCAGGGACAAAGGACCAAAATCAGGGACACATCTTCAGAATTAGTAATATCCACTCAGGAAGCTGATAGAATAAGGGGCTTAGTGCAGAATGCATTTTGTAAAGAAGAACAAGTTTGTAACTTTAGTGCTTAATGTTATTTTGTGCTTACAATCCCCCTCTGTTTAGCCACAGAACCACAAATTTTAGGAGGGACAAATTAAAATTTTGAGTCAAAATCAGGGACGTCCCTGAAAATCAGGGACAGTTGAGAGGTATGTTTGTTAGCAAAATTAAACACAGCTTATGATGTTTTCTTCTTTGTTCAGCTAGTGACAGTTTACTACATCACTACTGATGACCTTGAATATGTTGATTTATTGCATTTTAGCCAACTTATGAAAGGGGTCTATTTTATGTTGTGTAGTATTAATATCTTACTGTTTCAAGCATAAAAACAAAATAAAAAAAACTATTCTTAATAATTTTTGCTGCACTGCTCATGTTTCCTAATTGCATAATCATAGTAATCTATGATAGGGTGTGGGTTGGGCTGGGATTTACTCACACCTGGCTTGGCCTCGTGACCAAACCATGCCAGGTATGGGTAAATCCCAGCCCAACCCTCACCCTATTGTGGATTATTCCTTAAATAAACCATCCAAGCATCTCTGCCAATCAGTGCTTCTACCAGCCTGGCATTTGCAGTGATTGACTCACCTCTGTTCTTCCAAATGGGTTTCATTCTCTTAGGTGTCGAATTGAACATTGCAAGACCATTTTTTTTTCACCATCCCAGTGTACCATGGTTGTTGGGATGTGCATTTTCCTGAGAATGATTAACTTTGTCCTCCTAGCATTCAGATGTGGCTCAACTGTTCCCCTGGTTTTAGCAACTCACGTTGTTATTGTCGTCGTTTTGTTTTATGTATTTGCAGTCATGTCTTAATTTCTGTTGTACCTGTAAAGCACTCAAAGTGAAGTGGATAGGGCAGTAAACTGAATAACATTGCCTTGCCTTATTGTGATTCCTTGGACTTGGTAATAATGACATCATTAGTATACCCAAGATTGCTGCTTCTGTGTCTGCCAGTATGAATCCCCCCAACATTTAGAACCAAGCATTGGCCATCCAATAAGTAATGTCAGGTAGTTCTGGTATAGATTATTTTTTCCCATAATCTGTTTATCCTCCTGGCAGAGGCAGGCTTGGACTATCTTTTGCTGCACTGATCCCAGCCATCCACCACCTCCCAAGGCTTATCTGATGGTCCAGGTCCCCCCTCGGATTTCTTCTGTGGCAGGGTCAGGAAGGGAGGGTCATCCTCCCCTCCAAAGTCAAAATCCAGTTCATTGCGTCATGTATGCCTGCCTTACCATATTTTCTGCCATTTTCTTCCTGCAGCCATGGCAGCATGGGATGTACGTGCATGTGTAGGTGCACAGGAAGCCCGGAACTGTAGCTTACCCTCCCCTAACTGCTGTCTGTCACTCAACTCAAGCATTGGTACTACCACCAAGCCTCCACCTTGTGGCAGTCAAGAGCCAAGATGACCTGCTACCAGATCTAGGGGAAAATCCACTCCCATCCCACCCACTCCCACCCCTGCTGACTGAGGTTGTTGCCAAACCTGGTTTGCTGGCATGGTGAGAGGTGAGGCACACAGCATGTCAGTCCTCTTAACCACTGGGTCAGCTTCTGAGATATTCTCTTTAAACTGAGCACCAAAATACTGTTCTGATCAGTTGCCAGTGTATCACATTAAGCAAAACCAGATCAGTTACATAGAAACATAGAAAACATAGACTTTGATGGCAGTTAAGGACCGCTTGGCCCACCTAGTCTGCTCATTTCCGTACCTACAGGATAAGCTGCAGATCCTAGTTAACCAACAGCCTATTTCTTCCTACCCCCCACAAGAATTGCCTTATGTCTGTCCCATGCATTCTTGAATTCTCCCACAGTTTTAGACCCCACAGCCTCCTCAGGAAAGCTGTTCCATGCATCCACCACCCTCTCTGTGAAAAAAGACTTCCTCACATTGCCCCTGAGCCATCCTCCCTCTATCTTCAACTTGTGTCCCCTTGTTCTTGAATCTCTCTCTTTCTGAAAGATGCTACCCTCTTGGACTTTGTTGATTCCACTGAGGTGCTTAAACACTTCTACCATGTCCCCCCTTTCCCTCCTTTCCTCAAGGGTATACATATTAAGCTCCTTTAGTCTCTCCTCGTATGGCTTCTCTTGCAGACCCTGAACCATTGTAGTTGCCCTCCTCTGGACTGCCTCCATCCTGTCTATGTCCTTGCGGAGATGGGGTCTCCAGAAGTGGACGCAGTACTCCAGATGGGGTGTCACCAACTGTTTGTACAGAGGGATAACAACTTCCTGTTTTCTGCTGATGATGCCTCTCCCTATACATCCCAGTATCCCCCAGCCCTCCCTACTGCCTTCTCACATTGCTTACCAACCTTAAGGTAATCTGATATGATTACTGCCAGGTCCCTTTCCATTTTTTGTTGTTACTACCTCCTCCCCCCCCAATTGTGTAATCTTCCCCTTGGTTTTTGTTTCCCAGGTGCATTATTTTGCACTTCTTTGCAGTGAATCCAAACTGACATACTGCTGGCCATTCCTCCAACCTTGCCAAGTCCCTTCTCATCCTTTCCACACCTCCTTGTGTATCAACCCTGTTGCAGATCTTTGTGTCATCTGCAAAGAGACATACTTTTCCTTCCAGTCCCTCTGCAATGTCACTCACTTATAAAGACATTAAAAAGGACTGGTCCCAGTACTGAACCCTGCAGTACCCCACTAGTAACCCCCCTTTCTTCAGAGTGGACTCCATTTACAATTACCTTCTGTGTCCTGTTGCCCAGCCAATGTTTTACCCAGGCTACCACCCTGGGACCCACTCCCAGGCTGGTTAATTTGATTATTAATCTTTTGTGTAGGACTGTGACAAATGCCTTGCTAAAGTCTAGGTAGGCCATGTCCACAGCCCCTCCCTGGTCTACTACTTTGGTCACCCAGTCAAAGAAATCAATTAGATTCATCTGACATGACCTTACCAATGTGAACCCATGCTGCCTTGGGTCCCGTGCCCCACTGGCCTCTAGGTACTCAACAATTCTTACCTTCAGAAGTGATTCCATCACTTTCCCTACCACAGAGGTCAAACTGACAGGTCTGTAGTTTACTGCCTCTGTCTTGCTCTCACTTTTGAGAAGAGGAATCACATCCGCCTTCCTCCAGTTCTCAGGTACCACACCATCCTCTCATGAGTTGTTAAAAAGGGTAGTCAGTGGTGTCACTAGTTCTCCCCTTAATTCTTTTAGAATTCTGGGGTGAATTTCGTCAGGCCCCATTACTTTGTCCACCTTCAGTTTTAGGAGTTCTTTCAGAACCCTTTCTTCTGTGAAAGGACTGGGATTGAGCCCCCCCATCCAGAGTGCTTCTTAATTGGATTAGGCACCTCCCCTCCTCCTCTTTTGTGAATACTGAGCAGAAGCATTAGTTCAGCATCCCTGCTTTTTCACTGTCCCTCTCTGCCCACCCACCGTCTATTCTATTCAGCCTCAATATCCCTCCCTTTGTCTTTCTACGCTCCCTGACCTATAAAAGGTTTTGTCCCCCTTCTTAACTGAGTTGGCTATCTTTTCCACAGTTGGGGCCTTTGCTATTCTGACTTCCCTCCCTGCTTCCTTCTGCCTTAACTGGTACAGTTCTCTGTCCTGCTCCTTCTTTGTTTCCTTATACTTCCTAAATGCCATCTTTTTCTCCCTAACCTTCCCTGCCACCTCTTTTGATAACTATAGTGGCTTTTTCTTTCGTTTTGATTTATTTGCTTCACACAAAGGCTTGTTGCCTCTGTGATGGCAGTTTTGATGTTTGCCCATTGTTGCTCCACCCCTCCTTCTAGCCTTTTCTCTAGTGCTTTTCTAAGGCACTCTCCCATCTTGCTAAAGTCAGCCCTCCTGAAGTCCAGTACCCTCACTTTTGTATGGCTTGATTCTGTAGCTGAGTTTATCATGAACCACACTGTTTGAAATATAGAAACATAAAAGCTGACAGCAGATAAGGACTGCAAGGCCCATCCAGTCTGCCCATTTCTTTTTCTACCTTATAAATGTGCCATCGGCCTTTGCTCTGTCAATGGCCTATCTATTCATACTCATCTGTATTGCTCCCTTATGCCTATCCCATGCCTGTTTGAAGCCCTGCACTGCATTCATATCCACCACTTTCTGAGGTAGGCCGTTCCATGCATCCACCACTCTTTCTGTGAAAAAGAACTTCCTCACATTACCCCTTAATCTGCCTCCCTCTAATCTCATGCTGTGTCCTCTTGTCCTGCTATTTTTCTTATATTGAAACATGTTAGACTCTTTCACATTGTTAATGCTCTTAAGGTGTTTGAATGTTTCGATCATATCAAGTCTCTCCCTCCTTTGCTCTAGGGTATACATATTGAGCTCCGTTAATCTGTCCTCATATGTTTTCTGATGCAGTCCCTGTACCATTTTGGTTGCCCTTCTCTGGACTGCCTCAATCTGGTTAATGTCCTTGTGAAGGTGTGGCCTCCAGTACTGCATGCAGTACTCCAAATGGGGCCTAACCAGTGTCTTGTAAAGAGGTATTATTACCTCCCTCTTCTGACTTGTTATACCCCTACTAATACACCCCAACATCCCTCTAGCCTTACCTACTGCTTTAGTGGTCTGCTTGGATGATTTCAGGTCATCGGTGATGATGACGCCCAAGTCTCTTTCTTCCCTTGTGACTGCCAGCAACTCTCCTCCCAGTCTATAGGTAGCTTCAGGGTTTCTCTTCCCTATGTGCATGATCTTGCACTTCTTTGTACTAAATCCCAGCTGCCACTCTTCTGACCATTTTGTTAGTTTATCCAGATCTCTTCTCATTCTGCCCACCCCATCTGGATCATCTACTCTGTTGCACATCTTGGTGTCATCTGCAAACAGACAAACCTTACCCTCCAGTCCATCTGCAATGTCACTGATGAAGATATTGAAGAGGACTGGCCCCAGGACTGATCCCTGAGGTACCCCACTTGTGACTTACATCTCTTCTGACTGTATACCATTTACCACCACTCTCTGTTTCCTGCCCGTCAACCAGTTTGCCACCCAGTTGACCAACCTCTGACCCACCCTGAGCCTACCCAGCTTATTAATCAATCTTCTATGTGGAACAGTATCTAAAGCTTTGCTGAAGTCAAGGTAGGTGACATCAACTGCTCGCCCTTGGTCCACCACTCTGGTTACCCAGTCAAAGAAATCTATGAGATTAGTTTGACAGGACCTTCCTTTTGTAAACCCATGCTGTCTTGGATCCTGTGCCCTATGGATTCCAGGTGTTGCACTATCCTTTCCTTAAGGAGTGCCTCCATAATCTTGCCCACTACTGAGGTAAGACTGACTGGTCTGTAGGTTCCTGCCTCCTCCCTGCTACCACTCTTGTGGAGTGGGATCACATGAGCCCTTCTCCAGTCTTCTGGAAGCTCTCCTGTGCTGAGAGACTCACTAAACAGTTCTGATAATGGCTCTGCTAGTTCCACCCTTAGCTCCTTTAGTACCCTTGGATGTATGCCATCAGGTCCCATTGCCTTGTCCACCTTGAGCTTATCGAGCTCTTGTAGGACCTTTTCTTTTGTGAAGGGACTAGTGCTCAACTCCCTCCCCCCTGTGTCCATGGTGCTGAGCTGTGGGCCCTGCCCTACCTTCTCTTCAGTAAATACTGAGCAGAAGTATCTATTTAGGATAGATGCTTTTACATGGTCCTCCTCCTCACACGCCCCCTTATCTCCTTTGATCTTAGCAATACCCCCTCTGGACTTTCTCTTTTAACTAATGTATGTATAGAAAGTCTTATCACCTTCTTTTACTGTTCATGCTAGTGTTTCCTCGATTTGGGCCTTTGCCTGCCTTACTGCCTTCCCTGCTTCCCTTAAGGAAGTTTGGTATGCCTCCCTATCTTCAACCCGCTGCATTCCCTTATATTTCCTGAAGGTCAGCCTTTTGGCTCTGACCTTTTCTGCTACTGTTTTTGAGAACCAAAGTGGTTTCCTTCTTCTTTTGCACTTCCTTTTCTCTCTAACACAGTGGGATGTTGCTTCAAGTATTGCATCCTTAACGCTTACCCACTTTAAATAAATATAAAAAATAAATAAAATGTATTTGTTATAGCGCCTTTCATATAACCAAAGCGCTGTACATCAAGATAAAATAAAATACAATAAATATAATAAAATCAAGAAAATCCAGAGTAGGCTTTCCCCCACAAAAAAGTCTTAAGTGCCTGCTTGAAACACCCCACCGTCCTGCACTCCTGAAGCTGATGTGGCAGAGAATTCCACAGGGTAGGTGCCACAAAACCAAAAGCACGCGCACCAGATGACTTTAAGCTTACCCTCGGAATCTCCAGCAACCCCTTGTCAGCCGAGCGGAGCTGTCGCAGAGGGGTGTAAGGGACCAGGAGCTCTTACAAGTAATCAGGGCCCTGTCCATGTAGGGCTTTGTAAGTCAATAAACCTACCTTAAAGGTGATCCGCCACTGAATAGGCAGCTAGTGCAGATTGTGCAGCACAGGGGTAATATGCGTTCTTCTAGATGCCCCAGTCAACAAACATGCTGCAGCATTCTGCACTAGCTGCAAGTGGCGGATATCAACCCCAGGAAGCCCTAAGTACAGGGATTTGCAGTAATCAAGGTGCAATGTCACAAAGGCGTGGACCAAAACAGGTAGGTCGCTAGACGGAACAAGGTGCTTAATCCTAGCAATGTTCCTAAGATGGTAAAAGGCCAGCTGATGACTGCCAACACCTGATGACGAGGGGTCAGACCATTGTCAAGCACCACTCCCAGGCTACGCACCCGTTCAGAAGTGAGAATCTGGGGCCCCCCCCCAGGACTAAACTGGAGGGGAGCTCAGTCCTCAACCCCTCTGCCCCATGACCCAGGTCCACTACCAACACCTCAGTCTTTTCTGGGTTCAACTTTAAACCGCTGGTATTCTTCCAGTCTTGGATTTCAACGAGGCAGCTGTTCAGTACTGAGATAGCACTAACCTGGTCGGGGGCAAAAGACAGGTAGAACTGGGTATCATCAGCATAACAGTGACACCTCAACCCATACCGTCTTACAATGTCTCAGGGGCAGCATATATACTAGAATAACATGGGGACAGCACCGGAGCCCTAGAAATTGCCCCGCCAAGGCAGAGAAATCCCCAGAAGAAACTATACTCGAGACAACTCTCTGCATTCTACCAGCAAGGAAAGATGTAAACCATCTGAGAACTGTACCAGACAGCCCACAGATGGACCTCAGACACTCGAGCAGGACCCTATGATCCACAGTATCAAAAGCTGATGATAAATCAAGGAGAACCAAGATGGAACAATGTCTCTGATCTCTTGCCATCAGATAATTGAGCACCCAAACCAGAGCAGTCTCAGTACTATGCCTCTTACGAAAACCTGATTGAAGAGGCTCGTATAAATTATGGATGGTTAAATGGTTATTCAGTTGCCTGTACCCTCCCCCCACCTGTATTTCTTTTTACCAGGGCTAACCTAACTCTGTTGGCCATCTTATCAAAGTCTGAAGTCCCATATTTTTGCCTTGGAATGGGATAATTTAGTTGTAGTGACCAAACTGAACCATACCATGCGATGGACACTGGCCCCCAGGTGACCTTCTACCTGGAGATCTGTGATCCTTTCCCTGTTAGTCAGTACTTGATCTAGGATAGCCCTATCTCTTGTGGGTTGTTGTACCAGTTGTTTGAGGCCCTCCCCCTGCAGGGAATCTACCATGTGTCAAGTTCTGGCAGATGTTGCTGCTGGTATTGACCAATCTGTATCTGGCATGTTGAAGTCTCCCATTATCAGAACCTCTCCTTTAACTGTTATGTTTTGTATATCTTCTAACAGTAATGTGTCCATGCCCGCCCCCTGGTCTGGGGGTCTGTAGACAACTGCAGTTCTTATAGCTGTCCCATTTCCTGTTTCCAGGGCGACCCTGGTGGTCACTTGTTCCCAGATGGCTACCCATTTCTAGATCTGAGATCCTCTCACTGTCCACATTTGAGAGTATGAGGTCTAAGATTGCTCCCTCATGAGTGGGTTCCAAAACTAGCTGTCTGAGGCATGCCACCTGTTAGGGCATCGAGAATGGCCCTGCTCTTGGATGTGGCTACAGCAAAGGTGCTCCAGTTAACATCTGGTATATTCAGGTCTCCCATCAACAGTATCTCCCCTTTCTCTGCCATCCTAAGGATGCCTTCTATCATATCCTTGTCCATTCCCTCCCCCTGAGACGGGGTCTGTGTACAACCCCTATGTGGATTGTGGTACCATTTCCAGTCTCTAAGGTGACCCACAATTCCTCCTCTCCTCCCTGTTTACTCTTTTGTTCTGTTGCTTTTATCCCTTCCCTTACATAGAGAGCTACTCCTCCCCTCTTCTCCCCTCCCTGTCTCTCCTGTAGGTTGTGTACCCTGGTATGTCAACATCCCAGTCATGGCTCTCTGTGTACCATGTTTCTGTGACTGCTACGATATCCAGGCATCCCTCTTCCATCAAGGCAATCAGTTCAGGGAGCTTGTTTCCCAGACTATGGGCATTGGTACTCATTACCCTCCATTTCTTGATGGCCTGACCCCTTTTTGCCCCATCCCTGTCCTTATTGCCTTTGTCATTTTTCTTCATTTACCCCTGCCCTTCTCCCTATCGACATCTCTATCTTGGTGTTTACCTCATTTACTAACATGATTTTTTGGGGGGGGCTAGGATTTCCCAGCTCCTTTCCAGTGCCTCCCCCCTTGGCTAGTTTAAATGCTTGCCAATGAAGCATTTAAACCTATCACCTAGGATCCTGGTTCCCCTCCTGGACAGATGCAGACCATCATACCAGTATAGGCCTGCATCACTCCAGGTAGACCCCCAGTCCCCAGTGAAGCCAACTCCATGAGCTCTGCACCACTTTATCAACCACTGATTGAATCCCATGGTGTGGAGCACGCTAGCCTCACCCATGCCATAGACAGGCAGCACCTCCGAGGAGGTTACCGTGCGTGCTAGTTGTCTAAGGCCCCTCCCCAACTCCACAGACTTTTCCTGCACTGCTCTGATCCCTTTCTCAGCCAGATCATTTGTTCCTAGGTGGACAATGACATCCAGCTCCCTCCCCCGTGCAGCTGCTCCATCAATCCTGAGGATTCACTCCCTGTCCCTCCCAGCCATGGTGCCAGGCAGGCCCCTTACCTCCATCTCCCCTTCCTCCCCCAGTTCTACCCTCCTAACAATGGAGTCCCCCAGCAGGAGTTGTTTCCTTCCCCTGTGGGGTCCCATGCTCCTATGGGTCTCCTTTGTGGTGGTTCCCAGCATCCTCCTTGTTCTCCAGTGCGGGTGCCTCCATAGACGTACCACACTTTGTCAGAATGGCATATGAATTGTGGAGAGGTACAACTGGAGGGATGCGCCGCTGTTCCAGCACCCTCACCCTCCCAGAGCCCACTGTGGTCCAACCACTCCTCTTTCTTGGCAACCTCTGAGAACTGTTTTAAATTCATAATGATTAGCATGTCATCATGCAGGCGTGAAGGGGAGGCTGGGGGGGGCTGTCAGCTAATTATCACTACAGATTATAGAACAGTGTGTGAAAAAAACTGTCACAAAACAGCAGCAACGTACATCATAAGCATATGATCCCGAATAATTATAGGTCAGGCTGTATGAGCAGCCAGACCTGTCATTTGTATTCTGATAAGATCAGATCACCTGGATGGGGCAGAACTATGATGCGATCTCTGAAATTTAACCCAGCAACTCTTTGACTGATCACACATAGGTTTGTAGCTCAGTCCTCAAGGGTGCCAGTTATTTCTTTTTACTGGGCTCCAAAAAAACTATTTGCTCTTGTAACCCTATGTGAACAACCTTTCAATCATTACCTGTCCCTGCCAAGTTGTCCCATCCCCATGGCTGCCTGTTTTCAAATAATTGTTCAAATGTTTTTCTTAATGCTTAGTGGTCCAGTGGTTATGCGAGCCATTAGTTGGCATTCCTAGTCCAGCTGAAGGTTACGTGTGCAGCGGCTCCTCCAATAGCTAGCTCCAAACTGAAAATTATTTGCCTAGTCATTAAAATCAGGCTCTTTCTGCTGTCAAATTCTGTGTTTGTTTCTTTCACAAAATCCCTTAAATTAAAGAAAATAATAAAAATGATTAAGCATTATTTTCTCTCATGATCCTCTCCTTACACGCAAATAAATTAACAAAATGAAGTATTATTCACAATTTAAAGTCCTTGTGTTTCTCTGGTGGGCATGAAACTCCCCCTCCTATGCATACCAGCTTTCCAAGGCAATCCATGCTGCTTACCCTGCCACAAATAACAACAGACTTCTTGGGCAGATTTCCAAAGCATGGCACGGGGCTGGAGCCAAGCTTTGCACCATGACACTTAGGTTCTGGTAGCGTGCCAAACTCCATCATGGCAACTACACCCAATTTTACAATCTCAGGTGCAGTCGCAACAGTTTCCATGATTTACAGCAACTTGTACCAAATATCTGGTGCAAACTCCATAAAAAAGGGCCCCAGGATTGCTACAAGTTAGACCAGAAAAAGTTGGTCTAACTTGTGGCACTTGCCGCACGTGATAGAAAATCTCATTTGACCACCGCAAGCCTCATGCGCAGTATCATCAGCGTACCTGGGGCTTGGAGAGATCTAAGCTTTTGACTCTGCCTCTTGGCTTCATATAAGACCTTTTGTAAGGTGTTAGGGGTTAACATGCTGTGAGAGGAATTCTGCAGAAGTTTGAATTCCTGTATTCCGTGACAAACATTCTATCTATTGCATCTGTAGGAAGAGAGAGATAGATGTGGTGGACATCAGTAACAGCAAGATATCAAAAAATATCATTGTTACTGTTGTCAAAATGGATTTTTTTTAGATACTGTCATCACAGTGGAATGCTGAAGCAATCAGAGAGCAGCTTCTACAGTCTTGATGATATCACAATGCCTAGTGCAGCACTGAAGCAAGCAGTTAAAGTTAAGTTCTGATGTAGTGCCATAAAGTATTGGGCTTCATATCCCAATACCTTATGGCAGCGTGACCTGACTGATGCTAAAAGTGTAATTTAAAACAGTGTCCTTTTAGAATGGGAAGGGATCGTAATTGGTGTTAACCCATGGCCAGCTGATCCCTTCCAACTTCATGGTGAGTTGCTCCACCCCCGTGCTCAGAATTGTAGTGACATGTGAGCAGGAAAAGCGCGGGTACGAGCCCCACACAAGCCTATGGGGACTTTTTAAAATGCAATTTTTTTATAACTTTAAGCACTCTTAGAGGAAAATTAAAGCCATCACTCTACTAATAGTAGATTACTCTATTAGTAGAGCAGTGCCTTTAATTTTTCTGTAAGAGTACTTAAAGTGACAAAAAACAGCATTTAAAAAAAAATCCCCATAGACTTGTACAGAAACATAGAATTTGATGGCAGATAAGGATCATTTGGCCCACCTAGTCTGTGCTCATTTTCCTACCTAATGGATACGCTGCAGATCCTAGTTAACCAACAGCCTACTTCCTCCTCCTACCCCCCCACTAGAATTGCCTTATGTCTGTCCCATGCATTCTTGAATTCCCCCACTGTTTTTGACTCCATGACCTCCTCAGGAAGGCTGTTCCATGCACCCACAACCCTCTTCTTGAAAAAATACTTCCTCACATTACCTCTGAACTGTCCCCCTCTATCTTCAGATTGTGCCCCCTTTTTCTTGCACATCTCTTTTTCTGAAAGATGCTACCCTCTTGGACTTTGTTGATTACCTTGAGGTACTTGAAAGTTTCTATCATGTCCCCCCTTCTCCCTCCCTTCCTTGAGGGTATATATATTATTAAGCTCCTTTAGTCTCTCTTCGTAATGTCTTCTGGTGCAGACCCTGCACCATTTTGGTTGCCCTCCTCTGGACAGTCTCCACTCTGTCTATGTCTTTGCAGAGATGTGGTGTCCAGAACTGCATGCAGTACTCCAGATGGGATCGCACCAGCTGTCTGTACAGAGGGAGAACAACTTCTTGTTTTCTACTGGCGATACCTCTCCCTATGCATCCCAGTATCTCCCCAGCCCTCCATACTGCCATCTCACATTGCTTGCCCACCTTTAGGTCATCTGATATAACTACCCCAGGTCTCTTTCCATTTTTGTTGTTGTCAGTATCTCACCCCTCGTTGCGTTCTCTTCCCCTGGGATTTTGTTTCCCAGGTGCATTACTTTGCACTTCTTTGTGTTAATTCTAGGCTGCCATACATATGGGTCCTGCTCACATGTCACTAAAACTCTGAACGTGGGGGCTGAGCAGGCTCACTAGGAATTTGAAAGGGATCTGCTGGCCATGGGTTTGGCACCAGTTACGGTCCCTTCCAATTCTAAAAGTACACTGTTTTAAATTACACTTTTAGCATCAGTCAGCTCAGACTGCCATAAGGTATTGGGCTTATTGGGCTATGAAGCCCAATACCTTATATGGGATATTTCCTTTAAAATAAAAGGAAAGGAGGGGGGACTGTGGAGCACACCTCCGGTGTAGACGTGTCTTCACTGGTTCTGAGTTCCAGGGGAACAATTTCTTTATTTTTCCTCTCTAAAAGTTTATATTTCGTGTCCTGTTCATTGATCTTCTTTAATATTATTTCAACTTTAGTATCGATGGCCTGCATCAACAGCTGCAAGTACCTGGGTCATCGGGTAGAAGGGTTTCTGGTTGAGCGGCCCACTGGGTTTCAGTTTGGAGGCAGCCAGCTGATGAACTCTAACCGGGTGCAAAATCTGGGAGTCATTTTTGATGATGGGCTGACGCTTAGATCTCAGGTGTTGTCCGTCGATAAGACCTCTTTCTATCATCTAAGGAATATCACCTAGATTAAACACCTGGTTCCGCCTGATGACCTTCCAACACTGGTCAACGTCTTTGTAACCTCCCGCCTTGACTACTGCAACTCCCTGTACCAACGGCTACTGGGGGTTGATATCCGCTGCTTGCAGTTGGTTCAGAATGCAGCGGCCAAGCTGTTGACTGGTCTATCTCGATCTTTCCATGTCACACCTGTGCTATGCAGCCTGCACTTGCTGTCTATTCAGTGGCGGATCACCTTCAAGGTCGGTTTGCTGACTTACAAAGCCCTACATGGACAGGGTCCATGCTATCTGTCAGAGCTTCTTTGCCCCTACCGCCCACTCCACTCCCCTGATGAGGGATTACTAGAGGTTCCCAAGGTTCATGTAAAGACTTCTGGGGCCTGAGTATTTGCATTTGTGGCTCCTACTCTGTGTAACTCTGTACCTCGTCGGATAAGGGAGTGCCTGACCGTGGAGAGCTTTTAAATCCACACTGAAGACACATCTTTTTAACCTCACCTTTTCTGAGTTTGGATGAACTGTAGATTACTAATTTCAATTTTAATTATTTATGGATATTTTAATCTTAGATTTTATAATTAATCTGTACAAGCACTCTGATCTTTTTTGTGAATGGTGATTTTTACAAATAAACCATTGATTGATTGATATTTGGTCTGGTTCTCAGCATAACTTGAAGCTTTATTTTGTGCAGAGTCGATTAGTATAATTTTGAAGTATGGGGTGGTCTAATAAGGGAGGTCCGAGCACTACTAATTCTCAACCTGGGTGGAGCTACAGGCCGCAACTCCTATGCCTAGCCTGGCTGCTGAAGAACCACCATGGAAGGCCTTACAGGTGTCAGTGCAGGCCATCAATACTAAAGTTGAAACAATATTGAAGAGGATTGGCAAACAGGACACTAAAATCGAAGTGGCCACCAGAGCAGCTACTGCTGTGGAATCACAAGCGACGCAAGCCCTTTCTGCTACTGCCCAAATTGTTAAATAGAATGCCCAACTGAGATATTGATTGGAGGCATTAAAAAATTTTCAGCTTGCCTCCAGTGTTCAGATTGTAGATTTACCAGAGGGCCAAGAGGTGTCCGATCTTCTTTCTTATCTAATGGAATGGCTACCGGGGGCCCTGCAAATGGACCTGGATTTGTCTACTCATTTCATGTGGGCTTACTGTATCTCTCCCCGCTCAGTTGATGCTCAGAGGGATCTACTGCGTACTGTGCTGCTAGTGACCGATGATGTTGCGACAAGGGACCGGATGCTACAAGCGGCCCGATTGGCAGAACAACTGCACTGTGCATTTATTTCCTGACCTTTCATACGCAACTTGGGCTCGTGGGAAAAAGTCTGATAGAGTTCATGCCAGGTTGCAGAGCCTTGGAGTGGTCTACTCCCTGTTAATGCCCACCCGTTTGTGCATTTTTTTTATGCTGGCCGTACTTTTCAGTTCACGGATCCAATGGAGGCAGGGAAATGAGTGGATCTGATCCAGCAGGAGTTTGAGATGGCCCATGGTCTCGTATCAGAAGACCTGAGTTCTGAGGAGGCTGAAACGGACACTTGAGAGGCCTTGGGGTCTGGATTGAATATTTCTGCCAGGGCTGTGGCCCTATCTGTGAATGACAAAGATGTTTGTGGATTGTGTGGACTTAATAGTTCCTTTATTTTCTGATTACTGAAGATACTCTTCAATAATGATGGTCGAGAACTGTTAAATGTGGAGCATAAATGACTGGGTTTTGATATCACTCTGCTCATTGCCAAAGTTCTGTACAGTTGTTTCATACCAGTCATATAAGATTGGGACTCATAGAATTGTTCTCTGGTTGCTGGAGGGCCGTAGAAGACACTTTCTATGTTTGGATTTAAACATCTTTGGAACTGGGTCACATCAGCTTTACAGGGTTGAAGAACTCCCATGTTTGGACTTTCACTAGAGACTGACCACCACATCCGTGTAGGGTGCAGCTACTGAAAAATGTAGATCCTATATGTTTGTATTCTTCTTTCTTGCTGTTCCCCATATCCGTAAACAATATTGTTTAGACTACCTTTACCTGCTCCATTGGATGGATCTTTTAAGATGGTATGATGTCTGACAAGAGGATGAAATTTTGTTACTGTATTTTGTACAAAATGCAATAAATAAAAAGTAAAAAAAAAAAAAAGAAGAAAAGCAGCAAAAGCTTTACATGAACTGCAGCTTTAAAAGCTATAACTTGTACATTACTGTTGTATATATCAAATATACAATAGCCTGACTCAAAATAGGCAATTTCCTCCACTTGTAAGTGGCCAGGACTTTCGTAACTCACTCGTGGCCCTGCCCCCTCACACTTGAAGATAAATTGCATAGTTTGAGTCGGTCCATTATATATCCCATATTTACTTTTTAGATTTTACAGAAAAAGCAACGTCTTTAATTAAAATAAAGTTGGCTTTGTTATTGTTTCTCAGTTTACCCATTTTATAAGTGCAATAAGATACTCCAGGACATTGATTCTCTAGGATTAATGCACTTACAGGTGCCGAAGGCACTTGGCGCAAGTGCCTTATGCCTCACCATGCATCTTGGCGTGCATTAAAGCAGACAACTTAACATGCTATCAGGTGTTATTTCCTGCCTCTCAGCTCCTCCTACCACAGTGCATAGGGTCATTCGTAGTCATTATTTACTTATTTACTTACCAGGTGGGCTCACTGATCCAGGGGACCATTTTCAGGCACGACCTGGGCCATACAGATGGCACATACAGTAGGATAATCAAACATTACGGTTTCAGTTACATAGGACAGGTACATAGAGAATGATGCATATGTAGGGAGTTGATATGGAGTTTTTTCACACACCCAAGTTGTGTGATAATATGTAAACCTCGAGAGCGAAGCTCGAGAGGTTTTACTATTATCACACAACGAGGGTGTGTGAAAAAACTTCATTTCTACCCCCTACATATGTTTTATTTTTATAATAACTGGCACTAAAAAAAAAATTAAATAGCATTACCACTCACGAGGAGATGCGATATGTAACGTTATATTTCCTATGCTAGTAGCACGCCCACGCTATTCAAAGACTGACATCACATAACGTAAGAAGTGGGGTGTGCCTACTAGTATGAAGTAGGAGCGTTTTGGCAGTGGGTCTCCGTGTTGGTTTTACTAAATAAATGAAATAAATACATGCTGAACACATACAGATCTCTAAACCAGAGGGTAAGCTAAAGAATTAATGTAAAATGATTACTCTTTCTCATTTGGATCTGTAAGTTGTGCTATGAGTTTGAATCTGTTTACTCTGGAATTCGAGTGCTGCAGGCTTCTTGGCGCGAGACAGTAAAAGTTGCATCAACCCGCAGGTTGATACGACTTTTTTCGTATCAACCTGCGGGTTGATATGACTTTTTACCGTACTCAAAAACAGGTTGATAACAGGGATCGCCAGTTATTATAATAGGGTACAGGTGAAAGTAGAGTTACAGTTACAAAATAAAGATGAGGCACATTTACATAATGTACAGTTTCAATTAGGCAGTGATCGAGCAGCAATTAGAGAAGCAACAGTCATACGATTAGAGTCACCCCGCAGGGTAAGTACAGTTTGCTGCAGCCTCTAAGGAGGTTTTATAATGAGTCTTAACAGATGTGTGTGAGTCCAGAGATTGGAGGGAGACAGGACGATTGTTCCATAACTTGGGTGCCATGACGGAGAAAGCTCTACTGCCCTGGTTTGTGGTTATTCATGCAAATCTGCCTCAGGTCATTCACGTGCTTTAAAGTGCCTCTGACTTCAGAGAGGAAACTTAGAAAAAATAATAAAAACATAATGAGTATGAAGAACTAGGGGATTTGACGTATGAGGGAAGACTTGAGGAGCTCGGCCTGTTTTCATTGGAGGAGAGGAGAGACGGGGGGTACATGATTGAGATCTTCAAGTACCTCAAGGGAATAAATAGGGTTAACACGAAGGGGATATTTAGACTAAAGGAGGGAAGTATCACCCGAGGGTATGATTTGAAGTTGGAAGGTGGAAGGATGAGGGGGAAAAGAGGAGGAGGTTTTTCACTGAGAGGGTGGTGGAACCTTGGAATGCGCTGCCTGGCGAGCTGATTCAGGCTTCTGCGGTAAAGGGATTTAAGAGAGGGTGGGACAGATACAGAAAGGGGAAGTATCAGGGGAAGGCCTGGTCTGGGGGTGGGGATGGATGATAGGCGTTCTGGAACACAACGGGGGGCCTCGGTACCCAACTAGGGATCTGAGGTTCGAGCAGACTCGATAGACCGTACTGCCTAATCTGCTGGCAATTAGTATGTTAGTATATTAGACTAGCCATATTTTACTTTATATTTTATATATTTTCAGTATTTTTCTTTCTCTTTTTCTTAATAACTGTTGAAAAGACACCTAGAATTGTGCACACGTGCAAGATGGCTGCTGTCATACTTCATGAGCAATGGGGCCCTATAAGGGCCTTATCTTTAAGCAATGCTCCTCTTCCCATTATAAAAGTGAATGGCAGTATTGCCTGAGCTATAAGGGCTCACCTCCAGGCTATGCGGCCAACAGTTTCAATATCAGTGGCTGGAATAACATTTTATGCTTAAATAGTATTCCAGTATTTTTTTCTCTTTGTCTGTTTCTCTGCAGGAGCCTGTTTAATGAAGGAAGAAGCGTGGGCACTGTGAAGGATGTGGCAATTAGGCCCTGCTCCCTCTTTTAACAAATCTCACCAAACTGTGCGGAACACCCACACACGTACGTACACATGCACACTCGCACAAACAGAAGCTCCCTACAGATTTTCTAAATTAAAATAGAGTAATTCTTGGTTGTAAATCTGTAGCGGAACCGCATGTGCAGCTGTGTTTGTGGCTGAGTAGTGTTCACTTTAAATGCCTGAAAAGCAACTGCTCGAATTTGAACTCGCAGTGCAAGCAGCAATTATTGTAGACACTGGAAACTCATCTCTTTCACCACTGTCTCAAATGTATGATGAATGCATTTTGCAACAAAACAAAAACCTATACAATACTAAGGGCCCGATATTTGAAATGTTTAGGGATTGAGTCCTTGTGTGAGGTGTAAATATATGTGTTAGCAAGATTTATTTAAAATAAATCAATTGAATTCTATATTTCAATAGTCAAACCCATTTTTTTTTTTACTTTATTTTTTAAGTTCACATTTTCTTTCCCCTGCTACTCATAGACAACCTCCTGTCCTGCTCTCTTTTAGGTGAATTCCATCGCTAGCTGTCCCTTTCTGACTGTGGGCACATCCCAGTCCAGACCCCTGCAACTCATCCTGTGGCTCCACAGCTTGTCCCCCACATGCAGGGCCCCAATGACCAGTGCGTGCTTCCTGGCCACAAAGGAGGACACTAACAAGAGGGAGCGCTGTAACAGAGGCCATCCCCGCATTAGGCGGTCCCTGAGGTAGGGAGGTCCCTACGTCATCATTCAGTTGGGGCTTGATTTTTCCTGAGTTACTCTGTCCCACCTCTCCCTTGTCAGCCTATGGCTGCTCACGGGCTGTCCTGTGGACAGGGCTAGCCAAGGTCATGTGGTCATCCAGGATGTCAAGGGCAACTCCACTCCCCCAGAGGAGATGCTCATGTGGTGATTAGACCATCTCTGTCCCCCTAGGGCTAGTGTGGGATTAGGATACATCTGCTTTGTACCCTAGACCCCATCCGGCCAGGGCACAGGAGTTGGGATCAGTAATCAGTCCTCGGCTTCACACATAGTGGTGCAAAGCACCACTAGTCAGCTACACCAGGCCAGGAGTCAAATCTGTTTTAATACAAAAATTTAATTTATTTCCTTCCTTCCTTCCTCCCTGGAAGTCATCTAGTCAGTCAAGGATTTTTTTTTCATAGTTTTTTTCTCATCTGGCCAGCCCGTCTCAGCCCCAGCTCACCCCCAACCAGCACTCGCCTCCACCAGGACCTACCACACAGTCCCACATGGATTACCCCCATGGCCGAGCAAGGGGATGGTGGTCTGTCCTGTCCCCCCCAGAGACCAAATCCAGATGAGGTGGAATTGGGAGGCAGTGCGGGTTGGAGAGCGGGCCAAGCATAATGCTCCAGTCCCCTTTTCCCTGTTCTGATAGTGATGGCAGGGCGTGTGCACACAGAGGCACACATGCACCGCACATCTGCTGCTGACCAACTTCTGCTCAGTTGCAGCCACTGCCTTGCCACCATACCTCAACACAGCGGCAGCACTGTGAGTGGTGTGGCTTACCCTCCCTCCCTCCCCCTCAGGGGAGGACAGCTGTCATTGGACACTCGATCCTCTCCTCCCTGGCCTAACCCCGGTGGCCCAGGCTCACTTCTGAACCTGAATCATCTGCATGGCAGTATGTGCGGTGTCCAGCGTCTCAACCCTCCATGCCACTCGGCCGGCTGCGGTTGGAGATTTTCCTCCAGTATTTTATCCCCAGGGCTTCCCAGCATGCAGCGATGACCCACGTGTGCATGCCTCCCCAATTATGCATGTATCTGCATGCAGAGGCAGCCGTCCCCCTGCTGAGGTGATCCCTGCTTTGCTACTGCCTGGCCACCACCAGGTGGCAGCCTGGTAGCAGGACTCCAGAACCCCCCTTCCCTGACTGAAGAGAGCTGTCCTTAGAACACTCCGACCTCTCTCCCCTGGCAGACCCCCAGATGATCTGAGTCTGCTTCCAAATTCGGGCCACTGCTGTATCGGGTGATAGAGCTACCACTATGCTACTAGACCAGTTTTTTGGATTAAACTTTAACTTTACAGATCATGTGCATAGCCATGGGAGTACCACAGGACCAGTGACTGACAGATCAGAGTGATAAATAGATAGATAGCTCCAGGATACATTTGTGCTAATTTTATTTGCTTCTTGCTGACCCTTGTCACTGTCTGTGACTGTACTTAGCCACGGGAGGACAGTGGGACAAGCAAACAAAAGAATAGAGCTTATAAAAACTAACGTGCACTGCAAGCTATTGAACTTTGGCCATGCAAGCTGGCAAACTTGGCCTGACTGGCCAATTTTGAGCCAGGTCAGGCCAAACCCAAATTGGCCAAATTCAGACCAAAGTTAAATGAAGAGCTAAGGCGGGGTGGGTCCTTTTCATGGGATTCTTCCAGCAGAACATCCTGCTGGCACCATCAACAACCTCCCTGCATGATTGGTTAGGCTATGAGAGGGGGTTGTTAAGCATCAGCACCCTCCACCCACCTAACCAGCCTCCTTAAAATATGAAACAAGGGCTTACGAATATTAAAATAATTACGACTTGCTTTTCCATTTTTTTTCAAGTTTAACCCAATTTGTCTGTTTCACTGAACCTCCTCTAAACCCGAATGGCCCAAACCTGTGGCCCGACCCAATTCCCAGTCATAATGGAATCTCCCCCTGCTGCAGCCATCCTCTGGCATCAGCTGCAAGGGGTTCTGGGATTTCTGGTTACAGTAAATGTCAGCTTGGAAGCCAGCAAAATCAGCCTGATACAACCTACTATACTGCAGTAAACAGTAAGGAAAAAAAATGTTTTTGCACACAAAGTGCAAATTGGGACCAGCCCAACCCTTAGGTGTGGAGCTCTTAGTGCTGCCTGTTCCTCTTTAAGGCTTTAGAGAAGATGTATGGTTTGGAGAGAAGCACACAAACTGAACAATTTCGATACTACTTTTTTCCTAGCATCCTCTTATGGATCTCATATAGTACTGTTCCTGTAAACTGCTTCATTGGTAGGCTCACTCTGAGTGCTGTAAACGCCCAGAGCTTTTCAAGCACTATGATTCTATTGAACCGGGGGTTTAGAATTTCTATGATTCTGATGAAATGGGACTCTGCTACTTTGTTTCTAAAGAAATGACATTTTTAGTCATAGTCCTGGGATACTGTACAAGCCAGTCATCTGTGTTCCCCAGCTGCATGTACTTTGAGTGGTTGTAAACTACAGATGTGTGAAACTCTGACGGTTCAAAGTTGAGAATAGGTTGGGCCATGCCTCTCAACCTGTTGGAACTTAAATGTGTAGCACTCTGTTCTTTACACAGGCAGCAAATGGCCAGAATTTGCCCCCTGCTGCAGGGCTTCCTAAGGTAGATGCTCTAAGAGGTGAAAATTATAAACCTTGATGGTGGCTCAGTCCAGTAGCGCAGCCTGGTTGCGTGGGTAGTGCTGCACTGTATTACCATGGGAGCACAGTGCAAGCCCCACTCCTAGACCCTGGCCCTCAGAGTCTAGAGGACACTGTTGAGGCAGTACACTCAAATTGGGGGGATTTGGGGGGGGCTGCTGAACGTGCTGCAATAGGCACATCTTTGACCAAATGTTGGAGAGGTCCGATATCAGGTGACCTTGCAGTTTTAACCTTCCACTAACAATGACTCCTTAGCAGGGATGGGCATATTTTATGGAGGTAGGCGAGTACACGTGACAAAATCAAAATGGATGAACTGTCCTGGCAGCTGCTAGATTATCACCCCAGTTACTCCTGTACCCTGTGCTACACTCGACCACAATGGATGTAGATTTTTGGAGGGAAGACGCTGGGATAGCCCTGTCATGGTAGTGAGCCATGGGGGATACTGGTTAGGTTAGAAGTGTTGGGGGAGGGAGGGAGGTCACCAGGTGGGCCAGATGCAGGATGGCCATCAAGGAATACTTATAAAATAGAATTATAGATCTGGAATTATGTAGTACAAGGGCATAATACCATTGAGAGAGTCTGGTGACATGGTGACCTTGAGAGCGAAAACTGGTTTTACTCTGAAAAAAAAAAGAATCCACTGAGCAGGGTCAGACTGGGGTACAAAGGGCCCACCTGGAAGGTGAATACAGGGGCCCACCTGGAAAATCAATAGGGGATGGCCCAGGGCGACACACTCATATCAGTATTCTACTTTAGTTTGATACACTTTCTATGTGTTTGCATCTTACATTTATCTACAGTGCCCCAGATGCCCCATTTAATTAGAAATAAGATGATAAATACAAAGATTTTCAGGGTTTATTTATTTATTTATTTGAAATTTTGATGACCGGGAAAAGCGCACTGAGGTGAAGCTCGTTTCCAGGTGTGACCCAGGAGTTTAGAAGGTTAGAAGGTGACCAGGAACTCAGGTGAAGGGGGGCGCATCTGGAGGTTTCTGGGTATCCTGATGGGCCAGTCTGACTCTGCCTCTGAGTATTCCCCAAATTAAGAGCACACCTCTAGGTTCTCAGAAACTGTAGCGAGGAAGAAATAATGTGACCTACTTGGAATTGAACCCAGGCCCCTGGAATCTTCTGGTTTTTCTCACTTAGCCAATTCTCAACCCATCTTATGATCTTGTCCCCAACCCCCAGAAGTCCCACTGTTTTGACCAACCATCCATGTGCGACAGAGTAGAAGGCTTTGCTGATGTCAAGTTAAAGCATGCCCGCCACCTGACTCTTATCTGCTTCCTTCATCACTTATTCAGACGAGTCGATCGGGTTCGTGTGACATGACCTCCCTCCAATGAACACATCCTGACTAATACCCTGAAGTCTGTTAGTGTCAGGAAGTTCATCAGCCTCTCTTTTTATTACGGTTTCTAGTACCCTCTCTACTATAGAGCTCAGGCCGACATGTCAGTAGTATTCTGGTTCCTTCCTTCTTCCACTCTTGTGCAGGGGGACTACATCTGCTATCCTCTAGTCCCTAGGTACTTTCCCATCCCATCTCCAGTGCACTGTTAAAGAGTTCCGCCAGTGGCACTGCTAGGACCTGCGCCACCATCTCTTTCAGCACTTCTGGAGCCCAGTCTGGTGCACAGATTTGTCCACCTTTAGTATGGTTAACCCTTTCAATACCCTTGCCTTTGAAATCAATCCATATTGATGCTCTCTCCCTTCCCCCACTCGTTTCTTTTCCAATTACGTGTTTCTCCACTTGTGTGGTACTGGTCCCATTCAGCCCGACCCCACTCACAGCTGGCACACATCTCCCTCAGGACTTACATATCCCCCATGGATTGCGCCCCTCCCCATGGTTGGGCCAGGAGCAAAAGGGCAGTCCTCCTTCCTCTCAGCGATCCAACCCAGTGGCGGCCTTGTGTGGGCAACAGGGCGGAACCAGAGAGGTGGGTTTCTTCCTGCCGCACCAGGTTTTTTTTTTTCTCCTCCATTTTTCTCCCCTTTGATGATGTGTAGAGGCATGCACACACCATGCATCAGTCACTGGCTGCTCCCTATTTCAGCAGCAGTTGCTGCCCCACAACATCCACGCATCCATGTGGTGGCAGTACAGGGGCGGTGTGGCACAACCCTTCTCCCTTGGAGTGGATAGCTGTCAGGGGGATGCTCAGTCCTCTCCTCTTGGACAACACCCAGTGGCCCGAGTCTACTCCCAAGCTTGGATCACTGGCATGACAGGAAGTGTGGTGTCCAGCACTTCAACCCTCCATGCCACTGGGTTGGCACTCCCCCTCCCAATGACACAGTCAGCCAGTGGCCCCTTATCCTCTACTGTAAATAGCAAACAGAAAAACTGGCTAGTATGCCTGCCTTTTTATCCTCTTCCTTCCACCCTACCCCATTTTAAGTCTGACTATAATCTCCTTATTTTTGCCCTTCTTGAAAAGTTACACTTGGTCTGATGGTCCCGCTCCTTTTAAATACGTAAGTACTGTAATCATGTCTCCCCTGAATTTTCTCCTTTCTGTGGAAAAACAGTCCCAGTTCTGCTAGTCAGTCCTCTCATAACCCATGTTCTCCGATCCATAAGGCTTGGTCACTCTCCTCTGTACCCCCTCTGTCATGTCACTATCCTTTCTCAGATGTGTGGACAAGAAATGCACACTCTACTCAAGATGGGGCCAGACCAAGGAACTGTATAAAGTAGGGATGCTCAGAGCTGGCCGATTCCAATTTTAGGATTTAGGATTTTAGGAAGTTCTGGATCCTAATCTGATTCTGTTTGAAATCCTAAAAAGCACCTAAAAATCAGATTTAGGATTTGGATTTGAAATCCTAACTCCTAAATCCTAAATGGCTATGCAAAATGGATTTTAGGATTCAATTTAGGATTTAGGATTTTTGGACTGCAAATCCAGAAATCCTAACTCCAAAAATCAGATCTGAATCCGACAAATCTGGTTCCATTCTGAGGATTCCGAGGAACCCTAGTATCAAGGCATTGTAACATCTCTAGATCTGCTGTGAATTTACCAAATTTCCCTTAAGCCACACCGTGATTTTGGTTGCCTTACAATGCTACCTGCTGCCTTACATTGCTGCTCCCACTTAAAGTTGCTGCTGATCAGTATTACCAAGTCTTTTTCCCGCTGGTTTCTGTAATCAGTGCACCATTCTGTAGTATTTTGTATCCATGTCCTTTTGTTTCCTAAATGCATTACCTTGCATTTCTCAGTAATAAAGTTCCTTTCTCATTTTGCTGCCATTTCCCAAACCTGTCTAGATCTTTCTGCATTTCATGTAATCTCCTGTAGTGATGTAACTACTCTTCACATCTTGGTGTTATCAGCAAACTTTTCCATATTCTGTTTTATCTCCTGATTCTCCCTGGTGGCCCCCTTCTGACCAACCCCCCCCCCCCAACTCCGACATCTGGTTCCTCTGGGGCTTACCTTCACTGTCGTCCTCTGCCACAGGACTGGGGTTGTGCCCAGCCACCAGCATGGGGCCTGTGGAGGGTAGGTCTTTATCCTGCCACCTGGGGTGCATTTCCTCCCAATTTTTACCCTGGCCCATGGATGTGCAATGGGCGCAGTGTCCGAGCTCTGCTTCAGTGGAGACGACCCTGGCGTTCTGAATGTGGGATCAGCAAACTTAGTGATCCAGCTACTAGTACCCATATAAATCAAACCACGTACAGTGGGTCCCAGAACTGAGCCCTAATAGGTCACAATTAATATCTTAAAGCTTGAGCGGATCACAGTGGAATATTGAACTAATCAGAGTGCAACTTTCACAATGCTGATGATGTCACATAAACCCAATGCAACAATAAAACCAAAAGACCAAAACCTGATGGTGGTCAGCGATTCATGTCAATCCATCCACAGGCTCTACACTTGCTATCAGGGGTGTATCCGGAGCTGCTTTCATGGAACAGCATGGAGAGGGTCTGAGAAGAGGGGAAGGGGCTATTCTGCTTTGCTCACAACCTGTTGGGCCATCAGGTAGCAGTCACACAGCATATGCTGTAGACTCATGCCATCCTGAGGCAGTATAGCTGAGTGGTTAAAGCACAGAGCTAGGAACCTGGAGACCCAGTACACCTGGGTTTGAATCCCACAACTGCTATTTCCATACTCTTTGACCCGAAGCAAGTCCTGTAACCTCCCTGTGCTTAATTCTCTCCTGGGATTGCACATGGAGATGCACTTTAGCTTAGTGTGATTTCCTGGCCTCCCAAAACATTTTGGAAATAAAAAGTAATGTGTGTCCCACAGGAACTGTGCACAGTATTACCTCTGATTATACTGACAGGGTTTCTGGGCTCAGAATGTGAACCCTGGTCCCCCACTTGAGCGGATACACTTCCCATTTTAGAACATTTCTTAGCTTTAAAAAACATCAGATACCGTGTGTTTAAAGGTAGAAAATATTTCAATGTTAGTTTTTTAATGCTGTCTCTGTGCTCCTTCCATTCTATGCCCCCCAACATCCCTCCACAGCTCCCATGGTGACATCTCATTGGTCTCCTTATCTGCTCCAGTTACCATCCTTAATGCTGCCTTGGTTTTCCTCCTGGTGGGAACAGGGTTGAGGGGATTTACCCCAGAGCTAGTAGGTTTCATCAGGGGACAACATGGAGCAGTAGGGCCAAACTCGGGTACACCAGGGTCCTTCGTCAACAGAGGCAGGGCCATTTTCCTTGTTTCTCCTGGTCCCTCCAGATGCAGGCACACAAGGGAGGCCAAGATGAGCGTGCACGCAATGTGTGCTGCTGCGTTGGTCCCCAGCCCATGTCTGACCCACCCACGGCACCCTTGGCTGCATTGTCACCCATGGTCATCCAGGTGGCAGTACTGAGGCAAGGACAGCGACCCTCTCTCCCCAGAGAAGGAGAGCATCTTCAGGGATACTCAGTCCTCCTCTCCCAGCTGGCCCTCAACAAGTCGTTCCTGAACCCAGGTCGCTGGCATTGTGAACAGTAACCCTACCGCTGCACTGATGGGCTGGCCCACTTCAATGTTAGCTTGATGTTTTAATAAACAGAGTACTGAAGATCACAGGTTTTACTCCTGCCATAGGCATGGGTTGCAGTGTGACTATGAGCAAGTCACTGAGCCTCTATATTTTTCAGCCCCTTGTAGCTGTAAAATTGGATAGAAGCCAGACCTTCCCAATAGTGATCTATAGGGAACCCATAAATTTAATCTTCTCTTAGCATGTGCAGCTGCAGTTTTGGAAAATGTGTCCTTTGTCTGAACCATTGCTTACTGACACCCCAGTAAAAAGCTTTGCCAAAAGACAGGTTTTACACCCCCAGTTCTTTTAATTAGAGTGAAATAGCATTCCATCCTCCCATCAGTCTGAAAGGAGCTGCCAATCTGGAAAAAAAAATAATAATTGCACAGCAGTTTGCTGCAGGAGATAAAATCTAAACCAGTCAGTTTTCAGGTATCAAGGAATCTTGCTCTACATGGGCAGATATCTGATATAAAAAGAGAGGGTGAGAAAACAAAAGGGGCAGTGCCAGTGAAGAAGAAACAACACTTGGATTGGGAAGTTCAGCCTCAGCTGAGCGGAGCGTTCCTTTACGTCGCACAGTGCTCCTTTCTCTTCGTTAACACCTGCTAATTTCTGCAGCTCCTGCAAGCAGAGAGAAGCGTCATTACAGCTAATTCCACTCCTGAATGCATAGACAGGCTTGGTGACAGGTGCCTTGGTGATCTAGCTTTCCCATGGATATCTGACTTTTCTTTTCCCTTTCTCCAACATCTGCTCTTGAATAGCAATAATACTAACAGTCGATCTCTCATCCTCTTCAAAAAGGCTGGCACTCTCCTGCAAGTTGGGTATTTTAAACAACAAAGTTCTTGTGCCTTTTTTATACTGGAGAGAAGAAAGAAAAAAGATATACAAAGTGACCAGGACTTCTTGACTTTCTCCCTCTGTCCGCCTGACCCCTGAGACTTAATAACATTTTCTTCCATCTCAGAAGCTGCACTTACCGTAGGTGAGAAGTGACAAGTACGGCACCTGAGAAATCAGTAAGGTAAAGGTGATGGCATCTTTATATTAAAAAACAAGTATGGCTAGTTTTTTAACTGTGGCTCGAAGTTTTAGTTGTCGATGGCTACAAAATGTGTTTTTGTTTGGCTTGACCACCTGATAGTTCCACAGTTTGACTCACCCAGGACATTGCAGCCTAAATGCAATGTTGGGGTTTCAATGGGGATTTGGGATTTACCTGATTTTACAGATGGGAGGAGTAAAGCACAGGGGAGTGGGGCCAAGTGGCTTGAGCAAGGTCGCATAATGAGCCAGTGGCAGTGGTGGGATTTGAACCTGTAATCCACGAGTCATACATCTGTACTCTAACCACAAGACCACACTGCCTCTCCAGTTTTGAGCTCCAGAGTCCAGGAGAATGCACACAAGCATTTTTTTTAAGCCTAACAATGCCTACAATGTGCTATATAACTTCAGTGTCTCTGTTTGAACATTTTTCAGTGAGGGGTGTTTCTTTTTTGTTTGTTTATGTAGTTAGGCTACTAGCAATTGGTGGCATAGCCTAGTGGTTACAGCACAGAGCTATGAACCTGAATACCCAGGTTTGAATCTCACCACTGCCATTTAGTCACTATGTGACCATGAGGGTAGCATGTCAAGACGGCAAATAAAAAATGGTGACCACTAAAAGGGCTCAAGGATAATGCTGAATGACAAATTTGGCAATGTCTCTGTACCCCCTCCCCAAGGTCCGCTCCCATGGAGTTGGCATATTTATTAAGGGTGTGTGTGAGGGACACGGGGGGGCACAGGCCCTGCAAAATGAGACAACACCAAATTTGTCATTCAGCATTACCCTTCAGCTCTTTCAGCGGCTGTCATTTTTTATTCACTGTTTTGACATGGAACCACCACAAGCAAGTCACCTAACCTCCTTGTGTGTACAACCACTCGAGAAGTCTGTATATCAACATGTCTGGACACCTCAAAGGGTGTTATTCCTCTGTTAAAATAGGTTCCACATTTCTTTTTGAAGTGTAAACAGTCATTTATTTCAACAGGCAACTTACTTTTTAGCGTGTATTTTGCTATAACTATTGCTGCTGAACTATGTTAACCTGTTGTCTACTGCTATCCACTCAGGGACCCCCATGGATGTCAGATGTTGCTTTTCATGGTGTTATCCCAGTTAGAGTAATTGTAAATAAATAGATAACTAAATAAAAGCATGCATTTCATTCTGAACTCTTTGGATGTGCTCTGATAACTGGACAGTCAGGTGACACTCTCAGCCAATTGGATCACTAGGATCTCATCACCTATCTAATAAATGGATGTATCTATAGGGTGTGCAGTTCTCATACACATGCCTCAGGTATGTTGTGAGGCACAAGGCAAAGTCAAGTGCTGTGCGTATATATCAGACAGTGACTGCACATCTTGAGTATGTCATCAAACTTATGAAATGGGTGCAAAACTAATATATTATGAGGTAAAAAAACACATGAAAGAGGTACAGGTGTGCAGTCGTTAGGGAATAACGCATAGTCATGTAATGTGTTTGCTCCATACATACATACAAACATGCAAAGAAGCCAGCAGAAGAAGGCCATTTGGTCTATCTAGTCTGCTCATATTGCAGGGTCCACAGCTTGAGCTACTGACCCTGCCCCCCCACGCCTTACAACCTTTCCACCCTCCCTACCCATGATCGTTATCTTCCCCATGCCTATCCCAGCCTCTCTTGAAGCTGCCCACCATCTTCAACAAAACCACCTCTTCTGGCAGCACATTCCAAGTGTCCACCACCCTCTCCGTGAAGAAGTGCTTTCTGACCTCCCTTCTAACCCTCCCCCCCTCCAGCTTAAGACTGTGCCCCCTTGTGTTATGGTTGCCACTCAGCTTAAGAGACTCTCCTTATCAACCTTATTTATCCCTTTCAAGTACTTGAAGGTCTCAGTCATGTCCCCCCCCCCTCCTGTCCTCCATGGAGTACATGTTCAGTGCCCTCAACCTATCTTCATATGCCTTACCCTGCTGACCCACTATCATCTTTGTAGCCCTCTTCTGGACCTTCTCCAGCAGGTTAATGTGCTTTTTGAGGTGTGGGCACTGGAACTGAACTCCATACTCTAGATGTGGCCTCACCAGGGACCTGTGCAAGGGCAGTATAACCTCCTATCTCCTATCACTGATCCCCTAGCTATGCATCCCAGCATCTTGTTTGCCCTTGCTGCTGATTTCTTGCACTGTGTGGACTGCTTCAGGTCTCCAATGGTAGAGTAGGATTTTGGCATAGTTTGCTAATGTGCCAACAGAATAGTGCCACCAGAATGCTGTTGGCAGAATAATGTTGCATGCTTCTTCTGCGACTTTGGTTTCTTGGTGTGGGGCAATACTGCCGATCTCCAGATCGCCCTTCTGGCCACCAGGGTGTGACCCGGAGTTTGTTATATAAATAAATGGGGGGTGCAGGGAGTATAGCCCCCCCCCCCTCAAATTCCTGTCACTCCAACTGCCAGATTGTCAGAGTGCTGTGCCGGGTGTCGGCCAAGTGCCGGTGCCATCATTTACATCAGCAACTTGGTTGTCATTGCAGCATGGGTGAACCAGATTTTGGACCCATTTTATAGCTATATCTACATTTATAGAATAGAGGTGAGCTGATATGTGGAGTGATAAAATCATGTATTTCTCACCCCAGTGGAATAAATGGCTTGATGACATATGCACAGTGTAAATAAATGTAAAATCTTACATTTATACACATACTCGTTACGTCATCTGGTTGTTTATTCTCACAGTGCATACGTCAGCTTCCCACCCATGCAACCAAAACTTTTCACGTACTCCAAGCCCTCTGTTCACATAGAAACTACACACTAACACCCTTGCCATCATTATATGCTACAAATCCATCTGTTACATTTACTATCTCAAAAATAGCAGTATCTTTCAAAGACTTAATTCTCTGATATCTTCAGCAAGTGCTCCGTAAAGTCTTCTGCACTGTTATACTGTCGCCCACCCGCCCGAAAATGCCAACAGCCTTCTCTTTTTCAAACCTACACAAAAATTAATAAACCAAACAAAAACTTTCCCGCAAAGACTATAAAACTACAAAAAGTTACGGACTACTAAACTCGAGCTACCGAACTGACAAATGTATCCGCCATAGTTAACAGACGCTACAACCCACCCCCACATGTAGCACAGTCTATCAAACTCCACGCTTCCTGGCACATCAATTAACCAACCAATAGCAACCTGAAACAACCAGCTCATTCACACAAACCTGATGGTCCACAAACATAATACCCGGCAGCACACAAAAGAACAGCAACTTTGTTTTAAAATAAAAACACAACCTACTTAAAAATGGAAACACCACAAAAATAGACCCTATTGTATAAATCATACACATGATACCCAGATTGTGTGCTACAGAAAATATTCACACTCCTGCATCGTGAGCTCTGGATACTCTCACGAGTGCCTGACAATTTTTTCCATATCACACTCCTGGGCATCATGTATCCCCTATATCTATATATGTGTGTGTGTGTGTGTGTGTGTATATGTAATATATATATTTATACAATAGGGGTGAGACAAACGAGTAGTGGATAAATCCATATATCTTGCAAACACTGATGTAAATCCTGGTAGAAAATCACACTGTGAATTTTATCCAGAAATATTATCACAGTGTGATAATATTTTACATTTATACATACTGTGCTTGCCTCACATGCTGATATTATCACTGTGCTGATGTCAGGTTGAAACCCTGCCTAAAACAATCACTATCATGATCTCTTAATTACATCCTGACCAATCAGAAAACTCAGCTGGACTCTGCTGACGTAGATATCAACACTCTAGGCAGGTTTCCCTAACACAGCAATCAGGAAGGAACTCCACCAAACCTTCAGCACCCTAAGAAACTAATCAATATATCAGTTCAACCTGCAACTCATCTGCTAGCCCTAGAAAAACACATGGGCCCAGATAATCAAACTGCGCCAGGCTGTGACGCAAGCCTGTGCGCAGCTCAAATTTGTTGTGCAGGGGTGTGGCCAGGGAGATATTCAATGGAGTTGCGCTATGGTGCAACTGCTTTGAATATCGCCCCCTGGCCACCCTCTCTGTGCATGGCGCAGTGGCACTGTGCCAGCGCAAGTGGTCAGAGTGGAGCATTGAGATGCAGTGGCGCAAGTGCCATTACTCCATGCACAGCACCTGCGATATTCAAAGGGTGACATGCAAATGGAGCCATAATTTATGCAAGGCGCACGGGGGGCCATTTGCATCTGATTACGGCCCCATTTGCATGCCATTAGCATGCAGGTGCGCCGATCCCTGACGACTTGTGCCTGGCGCCCTGCCAGGCAGCAGCCGTCGGACGTCCCGTAAGGGACAAAGAACGTCTCTTATCCCTGGTGGTCCAATGGACCGCGATTAGCCTGATCGCGGGCATCACTGTATCCCCCCAAAGTCCAATATCCCTGGTGGTCTAGTGGACCGTGAAGAGCCCGATCACGGGCATCAGACATCCCCCCCCCCAAAGTCTAATATCCTTGGTGGTCCAGTGGACCGCAGGAGCCTGATCGCGGTGGCATTCCACACCTCCCCAAGTCCGATATCCCTGGTGTCTAGTGGACCCCCATCCCACCCGCCCACTGAGCCCCCACCACCCGCTTCTCGCGTCAGCTGGCGGCGGCAGCCACCCGCCTGCCGCCCACTGCCCGCCGACTGACAGCTCGGTAGGGCTGCCGCCCATTGGTTCAGAGCATGAGCCAGGGCATGCAGCTCATACTATATTAGTCGGTCCAGATATGTGAAATGAATTATTCACATATCTGACTGGATTAATGGCTGCACGCCCATTGGCTCATGCTTTGAACCAACGGGCGGCAGCCCTCACCGAGCTGTCAGTCGGCGGGCGGCAGGGGGGCAGGCGGGTGGGTGCTGCACCCGCTGGCTGACGGGGAAACGGGTGGTGGGGGCTCAGTGGGCGGGTGGGTGGGGTCCACTAGATCACCAGGGATATTGGACTTGGGGGTGAGGAATGCCACCGTGATCGGGCTCCGCGGCGGTCCACTGGACCACCAGGATATTGGACTTTGGGGAGATGACTGATGCCCACGATCGGGGCATGGGGGGGCGCCGCCAGGTGTGGCCGGAACAGCTGATGGCCACCCACAGGTGGCAGCTGCTGTGTTGTGCCCTGCAATGTGGCAGCTTAGCTGTGGGTGGCCCTTGACTTGTTCCTGGTTTTTTAGGCGTAACTTTGTGCAGGCGCAGGTAGGGGTTGCGCCTGCATAACTCTGCACGGCCTGGGCTAAATATCGGGCTGTGCAGGTTATGCATCGCCTCCCCACCTGTGCCTGCATACATTACTGATGCGCCCCTGCGCATCGGGATTTGTGTGGCGCACTTTTCCCTTTTAAATATCACACCGGGGCGCATCAGTGGGTTGTGCATGGCGCAACACCGTTGCACCATGCGCAACCCTTTTGAATACCTGGGCCTTTGTGTTCCTGCAGAGAACCAAAGCAAGCTAACAGTAGCCAGTTTCATACTGACAAGAAGCCAAAAAATGAGCAAAGCCTTTCACATCCATGAATACCTCAACTACCAATGAACACTGCTTGCTTCATCCCAAATGACAAATTAGTGTTTCAGCTTGATTTAGCAACAGTTTATTTTTTTGTCCTGTGTCTTCTTTGTTTATTCCTTGAGATAAAGTGTATCCAGAGCTCACTCTGCAGGAGTGAAAATATTTTCCATATCACACTCCTGCCCATCATGTATCCCCCACATACACAACAGGAGTGTGTGTAAAAATGATGAGATAAAACAATATCTTGGCCAGTGACATCAGTAACAGCAACATATCAAGAAGATGTTGTTACTGTTATCACAATGGATATTTTTAAGGTAACTGTCTTCACAGTGGAGTACTGAACCAATCAGAGGGCAGCTTTCACAGTGTTGATGACATCACAATACCTAGTGCAGCACTAAATCCAGCTATTGAAAAACAGCAAAACTGTAGATTTCATAGAATCCTAGAATCATAGAAATGTGACAGCAGAAAAGGACCCTCTTGGCCCATCTAGTCTGCCCTTTACCCCCCTACTGTCCCCCTCTCCCTGAGACCCCCCACTCCACCCCAAGGTCAGCCTTTTGTATCTGTCTTGTGCCCTCTTGAATTCCTCCACCATTTGGACCCCCACCACCTCTTCCGGCAGACTGTTCCAGGGCTCCACCACCCTCTCAGTGAAGTAATGCCCCCTCCCATTCCCCCATACCTTCCTCCCACTACCAGTAGACCATGACCCCTAGTCCTAGCTCCTACCTTTCCTGTGAATAAGCTCCCCCCCACTTTATTAATCCCCTTCACATACTTAAACGTTTCTGTCATATCTCCCCTCTCCCTTCTGGTCTATAGTAGGTACAAATCCAACTCTCTTAACCTTTCCTCGGCTTCTCACTCAACCCATGCACCATCTTAGTGGCCCTTCTCTGTACCCTTTCAATCCCATCTGTGTCCTTCTCTCTAGGTGAGGTCTCCAGAACTGAACCCCATACTCCAGGTGAGGTCTCACCATGGATTTGTAAAGAGGCATCAGCACCTCCCTCCTTCTACTTGTTATACCTCTCCCTATACATGCCAGCACTCTATTCGCTTTGCCCACTGCCTTGCTGCATTGTGCCCCCACCTTAAGACTGTCTGTAATTATGATCCCTAGATCCCTCCCCTGCTCAGTTGCCTTCATTATATCCCCCCATGTGTGTAAGTTGCTTGTGGGTTATTTCGCCCTGTGTGTATTACTGTGCACTTCTTGCCATTGAATCCTAGTTGCCATGTATCCGACCACTTCTCCAGTAACCTTAGATCTTCCCTCATAGCCTCCACTCCCTCTGGGTATCCAACCAATTGCAGAACTTAGTGCCATCTGCAAATAGGCAGATCTTCCCCTGTAGTCCCTCCACTATGTCGCTGATATAAATGTTAAACAGGATAGGCCCTGGCACTGACCTTTTGGGGACCCTGCTCATCACCCCTACCTCCCTAGAATGTACAACATTTACCACCGCCCTCTGCCTTCTACCCATCATCCAGTTCTCCACCCACCTTGTTATTTTCTGACCCACTCCCAAACTTTCCAGCTTATTTACTAGCCTTCTGTGGGGAACAGTGTTGAAGGTCTTCCCAAAGTTCAGATATGCAATGTCCACTGCCCCCACCAATCAACGACCCTCATCACTCAATCGAATAACTCAATTAGGTTCATCTGGCATGACCTCCCCTGTGTGAAGCCATGCTGATGAACATCCTGCAGCCCACTTTCCACCAAGTAGTTGACCACTTTTTAATATCGCCTCCATCACCTTACCCACCACTGAGGTGAGGCTGACTGAGCGATAATTGCCTACCTCCTCCCTGCTGCCGCTCTTATGAAGTGGCAACATGTCTGCCTTCTTCCAGTCTTTTGGTACCCTTCCTGTATCTAGGGACATGTTAAACAACCTTGCTAGGGGTGCTGCTAGTTCCTCCCTCAGTTCCTGGAGTACCCTAGGATGCAGAGCATCTGGTCCCATGGCCTTGTCTACCCTTAACTGACCCAGTTCCTCTCTGACCCTGTCCTCACTGATCAGGCTAGGATCCACCCTTATATCCTCCTTTTCCCTCTCCCTCTCTCTTAGCACTGGTCCCCTTCCTTCCCCTTCCACTGTGAAGACCGAGCCAAAGTATCTATTCAGTACCTCCACCTTCTCGAAGTCCCCTTCCACTAGTACCCCCCCTCCCTTCACCCTTACTATCCCCTGCTTTGCTTTTCTCCTTTTTCCTATATACCGAAAAAAGTTTTGTCCCCCCTCTTGGCCTGCCTGGCAATCCTCTCCTCCATCTCTGCTTTCACCCTCCTAACTTCTGCCCTGCCACCCTCAGCTTCTCCTTGTAAGTTTCCCTGTCCTCTTTCCTCTTGTCCTTGTATATGCTCTGAACACCCTTTTTCTTTCCCCTATTGCCACCTTTACTTCCCTGGTGAACCAAAGTGGCCTCTTGCATCTTTTACTGTTCCTCACCTTCTTTATAGAGATTTTCATTGCTTTTAGTAGCCCCACTAACTGATTCCCATAATGCTTCCACTTCCTCTATTTTCTCCTCCCCCTCCATTTCTTTCCCAAAAATCCCCTTCATTCTGGAAAATCTACCCACCTGAAGGCCAGGACCTCAGTGCTGATTTTATTCACTTCGGTCCCCATCCTAACCCTGAAGCTCACTGCATTATTATCCCTAGCACTTAGGCTAACCCCTACTTCAACCTCTTCCACACTATCTACATTGGTGAGGACCATGTCGAGTATGTTGCCACCCCTAGTAGGCTCCCTTACCAGCTGTTGCAGGAAAGTTCCTTGGAGGGACTCGAGGATCCTCCTGCTCCTGGCAGACCATGCTGATGGTATCCCAGTCAACATCTGGAAGGTGTAGGTCTCCCACCAGTAGAATCTCCCCCTTGAGTGCCATCCTTTGAACTGCCTGCATCATCTGCCTATCTGCTTCCTCTCCCTGCATTGGAGGTCTGTATGCCACTCCCAGCCTTATTGATTACCTAGACCTCTTTTCTAGCATGACCCACAAGATCACAAGATTTCTGCCTCTCCTTGTTCCTCCTGCCCTTCTGTAGCCTTGATGTCATCCTTGATGTACAGCGCAACCCCCCCTTCCCTTCTGCCAGCCCTGTCCTTCTGGAAAAACCTGTACCTGGGGATATCTACTTCCCAGGTCTGATGCTCAGACTACCAGGTTTCCATTATGGCTACAATATCCAGGTCCTCTCCCACCATCATGGCCTCCCAGTCCACCATTTTGTTCCCTAAGCTTCTGGCATTAGCAGAAAGTTATTTCCACCATATAGCCCCCCCCACCATCCCTCCCTTCCCTGTCTGTTTCCTTCCCTGCTCCCTTTTGTGGGGGAGTGCTAGCTAGTCCATTCCCTCTTCCTGTCGAACTCACCCATTTCAAAGCTATGACATGCAAACTGCTGTTATATATGTCGAATATATGACAGCCTGACTCAAAATAGACTATCATCACTTGTGATGAGTGAACAGGACTTTCACATCTTTCTCGTGGCTCTGCCACTTGTGAGTTATGGTCCTGTCCCCTCTCACATGAAGGTAAGTAGCATATCTTGAGTCAGCCCATTGCATATCCGTCGTATATATCAATATAGAATAACTGATGAGTAAGTATGGTATACAAGAAAATATACTTATTGAGGGGGCAAACCAGATCATGAAGCCACAAGCCCAAAGGGTGAGAGGCTTTATGATCTGGCTAGCCCCCCTTGATGAACTTATTTCTGAGTGTAGCAGATTTAGCAGACTTACCCATCTTTAATTTTATATAATACATTTGGGTGGTTACTGTTAGTTTTAATTGCTGTTGCAGATATAGGGAAAAGGTACACAAGGAAATAACTGCTAACCACTTCTATGGGGTACATATACCATACACATAACATATCTTGGAGGCAGTATAGCGCAGTGGTCTAAGGCTCTGAGCTGCAAATTTGGTGACATCCAGCAGACCAGACCTGGGTTTGAATCCCACAGCTTCCACTTGCATACTGTGTGATCCTGAGAAAGTCACTTAACCTCCTTGTGCTCCCAGGTCGCTCCTGTAAAAAAGCTTTCAACTTAGTGTGCTATACCTGGTTAAACAACTAAATAAAAAAAAAAATATATATATATTTCTTGCACATATTATAAATACAGCTACAAAAGAACCCCAGAGCAAATGCCTTGAGGCATGGGTTATCCCGGAGGATACTGGCCTTACAGCCAAATTTCAAAGAAAACACCATTGTGCATACCTCAATAATGCAAAGCATCATGGGAAACATATGTAAATCCCCATGAGAAAATTTGGACTGGCTCAACTTTAAGCAGAATTGCATGGTGCCGGAAGGCCTCACAGTGCAATCAGCAAAGGCTAAGAACAGCAGACACAGACACGTGTTTCGTCCTCATTTGGACTCATCAGTGTGCCATATCTGTGTCTTAGCCCAGGGAGGGAGAGAGAGACAGCCACCTCTTAAGGGGATATTATTTGTTTGGGCCATGGGGAGCCCAAAGATGGACTGGCTCAAAGATGGTCTGGCTCTGCTTAAAGTTGAGCCAGTCCAGATTCTCTCATGGGGATTTGCATATGTTTCCCATTATGCTTTGCATTATTGGGGCATGTGCAATTGTGTTTTCTTATAAATACAGTGCTCCCACAGTTATTTGCCACTCTATTTTTCACCACCTTGATTTTCTGCCACATTTTGTTTGTACAAAATGTTTACTATTCTCTTTTCCCTTATTATCCACCACCCTCAGTTCTATGGCTCCCTTGATTATCTGCCCAATTTTGCTTGTATGAAAGTGGGCCGATAATTATATGTATGGAATACATAATGAGTTGCAGTGGAATAACTTAATATGAGCCCTACACAAAGCAGAAGACCTGTGAGCCCTGCCTAAAGGAGGGACCACAGGCAGTATAGCCTAGAGGTTAGAGTAATGAGCTACGAATGAGCTTAGTACATCCAGCAGACCTGAGTTTGGGTCCCACCGCCTCCACTTACACACAGCGTGACCCTGAGTAGGTTACTTAAAGGGGAACAGTCAGCACAAAGGGCCCCACACTCAAATGTGGGGCTGGCTACAATGTGCACTTTGTGTGAAAAAAACATTTTCAGTGTAACAAGGCAGTGGGTAGGAACAGTGGGATGTTTGGGTGCATAGGGAGGTGTATCACCAGCAGAAGAAGGGAATTGGTGTTAATATAATATATATATGAATATATATTGGGGAACTGGCAGAGAAGGTCTGACTCTTTGCAGATGACATCAAGATCTGCAGCAGAGTGGACACTCAGGGGGTTGGAAAGGATGGGCAGGGATCTGAAAAGACTGGAAGAGTGGTCAAGGGTATGGAAGCTGGGTTTTGATGCAAAAAAAGTGCAGAATAATGCACTTGGGCCATAGAACCTTTGGAATGGAGTACAAAGTGGGCAGAGTGATACTGACACAAATTTAGCAAGAAAGAGATCTAGGGTAATCATATTGGATCTCATAAAGGTGGCCAGGCAGTGTGAAAAGGCAATCAGAAGGGCTAGTGGGATGCTGGGGTGCATAGGAAGGGGTATTGTCAGCAAGAAGAGGGAGGTGGTGCTGGCCCTGCATAGATCGCTGGTAAGACCCCACCTTCAGTACCATGTCCAGTTCTGGAGACCACATCTCAGGAAGGATGTAGACAGAGTGGAGATGGTCCAGAGGAGGGCAACAAAAATGGTGCAGGGTCTGCATCAGAAACCCTATGAGGAGAGGCTAAAGGAGCTATATATGTATACTCTGGAGGAGAAGTGGATATGATAGAGATCTTTGAATACCTCACAGGGGTTAATAAGATACAGGAGAGGGTATATTTTAGAGAAAAAGATGCTCATGAACAAGGGGACATGCTGTGAAGCCGGAGGGAGGTAAATTCAGGAGGGATGTAAGGAAGTACTTATTCACTGAAAGGGTAGTGGATACCTGGAACGGCCTTTCAGTGGAGGTAGTGGGGGAAAAAAAGAGTGGCAGGGTTCAAAAATGCCTGGGACAAGCACAAAGAAATCATAGGGGTAAGGAAGAGGGGGGAAGAAACTACATCAAGTAGGATCTGCAGCAAAAAAAAAAAAAAGTACAAAAAATGGGCAGACTGGGCGGGCCCAACAGCTCTTATCTGCTGTCACATCCTATGTCGCTATGTGTTGCGACTGTATAGATCACTGTTGAGACCCTACTTGGAGTGCTGCGTCCAGTTATGGAGACCACATCTCAAGAAGGACATAGACATAGTGTAGTTGGTTCACAGGAGGGCAACTGAAGGCACAGGGTCTGCATCAGAAGCCCTACAAGGAGAGACTGAAGGACCTCAATAGGTACACCCTAGAAGAGAGGCGAGTGGGGGAGGATCTGAGGATATGATAGCGACCAATGAATACCTCACAGGGTTAAATAAGGTACAGTAGGGGAGAATTTCTCCAAGGAAAAGGTGCATGAAAATAAGGGGACATGCAATGAAGCTGGAAGAAGTAAAAATTAGGAGGGATGTGAGGAACTACTTCTTCACTGAAAGAGTGGTGGACACCTGGAACAGTCTTTCAGCAGAGGTGGAGGGATGAAAACCGTGGTGGACTTCAACATGCATGGGATAGGCACAAGGGAATCTTAGTGGAAAGCATGGGGGTGGGGAGGCAGCCAGAGATAGAGTAGGGTCTGCGGTGACGGTACAAGCAAGGAAAAAATTGGTAGACTGGGCGGGCAAGTGGTTCTTATCTGCCCTTAAATTCTGTGTTTCTGTGTTAGGAGATTAATCATATCTTTCTTCCTATGGAGCCCCAGAACTGTAGCTGTAAGCAACAGACCTGGCAGGCATGGCCCTAGACTGTAGCTTCTCCTTGAGTCATGAGGCTAGGGACAGAGGTAGGAGATGGCATTAAGGCTGAAAAAAACTCACGTCATATTTGTCTTCTGTGTGGCTATGGATCCCTAATGATGCCTTAATGTAACTTATTGCAATGGATTTCCATAGTTTTTGAGAAAGCAGAATCCTAACTTGCTGGGTCCTAACTTGTCCTTGCAGGGCCCTTCAGGCCCTTCACAACCTGTGCATGAGTGCTAACTTTCTTTTGAACTCGGTACATTTTCTGCAACTGGTTTGGTACTTTAAACATATTTTGTTTGTGTGGACTAAGACATTTTTTGCAGTTGTTTTGCTGCTGTAAATGTGTTCTTCATGTTGTACTTAGAAGTTTTTATGACACTTTTTTTCATGATTTTATGTTTTGCTTAGAAAAAAACTCAATTTTTTCCCATTTTGCTCATGTGTTACCAAGCACATGTGCTGTTATACACTTGTACTCGGTTCATAAAGTTTCTCTCGATGAATGAGTTCCTACTGAATCATGAAAACTTTCTCTTGTTATTTAAAATATGAAGTGTAATCAATTATTTTTTGAAAACTCAGATGTCTTGTTAGGTTAGACTATCTCCTGAGTACCCATACAACTGTTAAATTTGGAGTTATGCAGCAGCATAAGGGTCTTTAATCCCCCCCCACAGCCAGCATCCAAGCAACCTGAGAGCCGCTTGAATTTCACTCTCCTGGCAACAGCTAAATGGGTTGCAGGAGAATGCAGTTATGAGGGGAACACTGCACCTTGACCGTCTCCATATCACCTACTGGACCACCAGCTAGTTGGGCTAGGCGGCAGTGGGAGCCATCCCATTTTAGGGCTTCGGAGTCAAAAGCTGCAGCAGCACCAGCATCAGCAGGGTTTCAAGAGTCAGGAATGCCCCCCCCCCCCATTGGCCAGCATCCAAGCAACTTTAGAGTACTTTTAATTATGTGTTTCTCGCCAACAGCCAGTTGGGCTGTGGGTGAGCATAGCAGCTGCTTAGGGTCTGAAAAGGCTTACTGTAGTGGCCCTCCACAAGTGACTTGCAGCTAAGTGGCATGAGGTGAGGGAAGAGTTTGTCAAGTCAACTAAGACAAACAGAGCTGGGGCACAACTTGCTATTGACTGTGGTCAACCCAGCTGCAGTAGCAAAGTAAGTGCAGGAAGTGTGTAGGAGTGCACTGAAATCGGTGCACCATTGTATTATGTGGTGCTACTGGGCTGCCTCAGCTGTGTTGTCAGGTGTTTCATTTGCCTTAGGTGGGTTCATCTTAATATCTCTGCTTGTAGTTACTGATTGTCTACCTGCTGCTTCTGACTGTAACCTAGGATATCTTTTTTTTTGTAGGCTTGCTTCTATTTCATTTCAACAAGTGTAGTATAACAAACACAACAAGTACATTCTGTGCAATGGGGCTATATAAGCTTCAAGACATATAGTTCCCATCAGGCTAGTACCATATCTCACAAAAAAAACCAAATACAATATTTGGCTTTATAGAAACTGTGCAAATGCTGCAACATTCCGCCCCTTTTTCAGGTAGTTTGTTGTGTTCCGGGAGGTGTGTCCTGGCATGGGCCCCTTGCCTAGCTAGATTCAGGGGCCTTACCTGCGGGAATTCAGTCAGCCCCTGGTCTGCAGTATGTGGCACAACAGGGTGTCGAATATAACTGTGTTATTCTTCTACCACTATTGGGTGGGGGAGGGGGTACAGATGACCAAGTCTCTCCAAAGTTTCCATTCCCTGGTGCAGTTTATGGAATGACATTGGGGTCTCCGTTCATTATATAATGGAGCCAAGAGACCCAACTGCTTTCCCTTATTATTAAGTGTGATTCATTTTTTAAATGGATCCATGACACGGCGTCAACAACTGTGTGTCGATGTGACACTGCAGCGATGGATTTATGTCGACCGCAAGTTGCGAACGGCATGAATCCATCGAGAAACCATCTGTTTTCTTCGGGGGCTTTGCCCCCTGAACCCCCAGTGTGGGAGGCTTTGCCCTCTGCAACCACTATAACTATCAATTATCATATCCAGGTTGGAGTTGATTCTGGGAGGGGGGCAACCCCAGAGGAAGCAGTGGCGGCATCCCGCGGGTACATTACAGCGGCAACAGTGACTTGCCGCTGTAATGTACTTTGCTGTGAAAACATTGGCCTACCTTTGTAAATTAGGTTAACTGTGTCCCTCTGTTCTGGGAGTGTGGGAATCTATGGCATAAGCCATTCTGGAAGTATGGGAACCTATGGCGTAAGACAGTTTCTAGTAATCCCCCTTTGGCAGGATGCAGTTCAAATCACCATTAGATACCTAACATGACTACCTCTGAATCCCGGGGGGGGGGACCAGCAGGTATGACATTGATGTGAAGGTGAACTCTCTTCCTATCACTTCTGTTATGCCTCACTCTATCTTCATAAGGAAAGGCTGTATTAGGGGGTACCTCCACATCATATGGGTTTGCATGGCCTGGGGCTCCCCCACAGTTCCTCTAGCATCCAGCATTCAGACCTAGAGTAAAATGTGGGGTTATTACTGGGGTTCTGAAGTAATGGAGAAGGGCTTTCTCATGTATTCCTGCCAAATGCGGGATGCAGAAACCCTGGCATGTGTCATACATGCCTTATACCAGGTTTCTTCATCTATTGCTTGCTGAGTTTCTTCTATTCAGTGATTCACCACCTCCAGGGTATAGTCCAGTTGAGTATGCCGAATGGTTCTGTATATGGAGGAAATCAAGTGTGCCATGTCGCCTGTGCACATAAATGAGATGTGGATCCTCCACAGAGGGGGGCATGCTGGAGTTCTCCAAGTCAGTCAATCGAAGGAAGCTGTGGACCTGCAGATACCTGAAAAAGACAAGCTGTTGTAGGCCATATCACTGTTACAGGTTCTCGAAAGACCTAATCAAATGGTTATCCAGTAATTGGAAGGTGTATACCATGACCATCTGTACCCAGCGCAGTACCTGCCATCCAGACGTAGGGTTGAAAATTTTCTAGGTGAGCTAAGGGGCACATGATATCCATCACCTTAGGTTATAATGTGTCAGTAGCCAGAGTCAGTTACGTACAGTGACTCTGATCCAGAGGTTGGGGTGGGGCCCTATGTACCCATCCCAGTGCTGATGGTAAAGGAGTTCTGCTCTGGACCCATCTGGGAGGACAGACTGTTCTAAATTGTTCCACTGGGTGTAACCTAACATCTAACCAAAATTCTGTGTCTTGAGTTCACATTCTCGGTTGTCCCTGTGTCTCGCTGTAGTGTAACAAATGCCACTTGCTTATTGAGACATAGGATTTTTCTGTTGATTGTGTACCATGATAATTACAGTGGGCTCGGTTCCCGAAGGTTGATGCAGGGCTCTCACAAGCCTTGTATCAAACTCTGCACTGCCCCAAACCCATTGCTGCACTGTGTGCCCTATTCACATAGGTTGCACGCTTTTTCATCACTTTACCCCCTTTACGGCGGCTTGCACCACATATGTGGTGCAAACCCTGTAAAAAGGTCCCCAAAGTTAGACCAGAACAAGCTGGTCTAACTTGGGGCTTGCAGTGTGCACGATCGAGAATCCTGATTGCTGGTCAGGGAATGCGCAAGCCCCACGAGCCATGCGTTTGATGCATCTGGGGCTTGCGGCATTCAACTGCCTTTGATAATCGAGCCCAGTGTCTTTTGGACTTCCTCAGTTGGTTGGGTGACTAATAAGCTCACCTAGTACTGGTTTCTAGCCTTATGGTTCAGTTTGACTGGGAATGTAGAATCTAACCCTGGCCCTCAGCCCACCACGTATACCATATCTCCAATCTGGCATAACCGAAAGGGCTTTAAAATTGCAGACTTAATATTTGAAGCTTCATTGCAAACAAGGTTGAGCTTGAAGCATGGCTTGCTTATTATTCCCTAGATATCCTAGGAATCACAGAGAACAAGTTTATGCCCTCCATTCCAGACCTGGCTTATTCCCACACTAATTACAACTTTCTTAGAGTAGAGCATTCTGCCTGTGAGGGGGGATGCTATTTTACAAGAATCATCTGAATGTATCTTGTACACAGTATAATTCTCGTATAAGTTTCCTGTGAATTTTTACATTCCGTTCTCCTCCTGCATAACATAAGTCTGGTATGTGCCTATAATCCCACTAAAGGTGGTATCTTTGGCCTTGCCTCCCTAGTTGACCTGACTGACCCCAGGATTGGAAGAAACAAAGTATTTGTCATGGGAGACTTAAACCTAGATTGGCTTAGTAGACATATAAAATCCTACAAAGCTGTGATCACTAAGTTGAGTCTTACTCAGCTCATCTTTGCCCCAGCTAGACCCTCTGTCAAGGGAGGGTGCCTTACTCTAATTAGATGCTATCCAATAGACAGGAGAGGATCCAGCTATCTGGAGTCCTGCCTGACTCAATTAGTGATCATGTACTGCCTATAGAAAATTTGCTTACGAAAAGTGCCCCCAAAAGTAACTACCCTTTGGCACGTCTCTTGGCTAGAAACAATTAATTTCATCTCTGAACTAGCTTGAGTTGATGGGACCTCTGTCCTTTCCTCCTTGGATGGAACCACTGCCCAGTCCAACCTTATTACTATCACCTGCACACTGCAGAACAGACTCCTCCCTGTGACAAAGAGAAGAGTCAAGGGTATTGTCACAAAGTAGCTCCACAGCAATCTTCTCTTCCTGCTGAAGGCTAGAGACAAATGTTAGTTATCTCACAAGCCCTCCTGCAGTGTGTCTGACTGGATTGCCTGTAGAAATCTTATAATTATTAGCTAGTATAATGATTAGCTCAAAATGCCCTTGAACTTTGTTATCTAATTTGTTTGCCCTCATGTCCTGGGGCACACCATCCAGTTACCGTGTGCTATTATAAGCTATTCTAAGCCTGTACATTACTGTATATTATGTAATCAAATATATGTTTATATTCTTAAACCCATGTATGTAAATTTCTTGAACCATTCATTGCTCCTGTTGTATGTTGTTTGCCTGACGCCAGGCTATTTTTCTGTACTATGTATTGTCACAGCGTCTGGGAACAAATTTCAGACAAGGCAAATTTACAGGTTTAAAACGCACCATGTTGTAACATTTATTTTTCAAAAGTTTGAAAAAATAACAAATGAAAACAAAAGAATCGTAAAGAAAATCACTACTTAACATCAGTCGTTTCTCCCATAATACAGTCCTGGGTCTTAGAGCTCCTAAGACCCTTCTCATCTGCATTCAACAGCGTGTCTGTGCAAACAGTAGAACATGTCCTGCTCTTTCAGGGCTGAGTCCCACTGGACTGAACTGAAGTGAACTCAGTGAAGAGTTTTTATATCTTTTGTTGTGGGTCACCTGGCTGAGTCCTTTCTATTTGCATGCCTGGACATGTTGTTTCATGTCTGAACATGTTGTTTCAAAACCAAGGGAGTTTGTTCCAGGGGACTTCCTGGTGCAATTAAAGGTACAGTGTGTGTGTGTATAAGTATAAATATATATATATATATATATATATATATATTCACTCTCTATATCTCTGATCCACAGTGACTAAGTACTTGTGTAAAGCATACCACATTCTTCTGTTCAGCCTCATACATAGAACCTTATACAGTAACAGGTTTATAGTGTGAATTTAGAAAAATACCTTAAGGATTTCTTATAACTGTGCTAATCATGAAATTATTATTTTGATATGGCTTCTGAATCATTTTTCTTTAAAAAGGCTTTATTAACTGTATTCATCCCTGCTATTTAAAATAGCCCTCATGTTTATTTTACACAAAATGCACTTATGCACTTTACACAACACCTCTCTGGGTGTGTGGCACCATTCCAGGGACTGAATGGATGGAAATGGAAAAAGAATGAAAAGAGAGAACTAGCAGGAAGTTTAGTAAGGATAGCAAAGAGCTACGCTAGGTGGCCAACCTAGGGTGGGGGGGCGGCTGGAAGAAGAAAAGCAAAGAGAAAAGCATTAACTGTTGCGCAACAGAAGTTTTGGTAGCTAGGAAATAAGGAGACAGAAAAGTGGTCCATCAGTCACAGCTGAGGGTGTAGCCTAACTCCGCCAAATGTATCATCTTGTGTTTATTAACTGTCTTCTTCCTGTAGTTACCTTCTGCTCCTTCCTCATGTATGCAGATGATGTTGCCCTCTGCTGTAGTTCTCACACAGTAGGCCACATTATAAAATGTGTAAGAAAAAGTCAGCCTTCTAACTGGCTGAGAAGCACTCCAACCCGTTTAATTATCAGCCCATAACTGCATGGGTTTGCAGTTCCAAACATCATGCTCGCCAACTCAAAACACGTATCGCTTCACTCACGACACCCCCAAAAAACTGAAATGGTAGTCACATTTTGTCCCCAAGTAGCACTACGCTGCATTGGCAAGTTTCATCTTCCCAAACTAAAAAACTTCTGCCAAGCCTCTTTACTCTCTCAGGAGCTGAATAAACCTCCCCTGCCTTTTATACAGCGCCTCTGAGTAAACTCGTAAATGCTGAACAGAAGCAGCACTGCCGGCCTCCGACAACAAAAAAGTGAACATAAACTGGTTCTGCAAATAACCCATCGTACTGTTTCACAAAGCTGCAAGGTAGTTAAATCACAAACCTTACATCCTGCCGAGCTGCTATATGTCCATCACTCAACACCTGTAGAGACAAACTTTTAGCTTTTACTACTCTGTCAGAGCCAACGTGGAATTTCAGCAGCACCTGGGTAGGTGCAGAATAGCATAGATTTAGCATAGATAGCGCATCTCTCTACACCTTGTGCAGGGAGGAATTATTTTTTTCTTCTGGAAACACTAAAAACAGTAATTTTCCTGCATAAAATAAATAGGTATATTTTTTACTAGACACTTTTTATAAGACCAATACGGTACCTCAGGGTGTGTGATTATAGTCAGTAATCACACCTCTCTCGTGTGTTTAAAGGCAGTCAGTGCAAGCCGTATGCCTAACAACACACTTGAGAGGTATGTGATTATTGACCCACAATCACATGCCCTGCTGTGCATAATTACATACTTAACACACAGTTAAACCATGATTTTAGAAATATTTAGAGCTGGCAGCTAAAAAACAGACTGGTCCTAAATTCCACAATAATCTAGGCTGTGCTTTTTGGCTCAAATGCCAAGTTTATATCCTGTATGGATGCCTGAGCAGTCACTCATGCTGATGACTTCCAGCTTGCATTGGTCCATAAGGTCAACTTCTTTTTGCATTACACTTGACCCTGCATCAGATGTGTATCTATATACCTCCACCATCTGTAAGACAGTCAATACCAAGCTTGATTTAGCATATAGGATCAGACACATACTCACCCCTAAGTCTAGACTAGCCATTATTCAAGGACTCCTCCTACCTACCTACAGTATTGGCTCCTAAAGTCACTCATGCCACCAAAACTATACTTGCTAAATGAAGTGTGGCCTACAGTAATATCAATCGTTTCACACTGTCCTCTCCCCATGTTACTTGTCACTGTAATCTCTACTCTGCCTAAGAGGGCTACCCCGATTTACAGGGCGCTCCTGTTCTCTTAGTTGCTTTCTGGACAAGCTTCTAAGATCCTTCTCTCCTGCCTCCATTACTTCACTTCTTCAGAGCCCTAATCAGGTCCACACTTTTCTGTTCTGGACTTCCATCCAGGGGTCATTTAACCAATAAACCATGACAGGGTGTGGGTTGAGCTGGGGTTTACCCACACCTAGTGTAGTTTGGTCACAAGACCACAGGCCGAGTGATTAAACCACACCAGAAGTGGGTAAATTCCAGCATAATCCACATCCTGGAGTGCTTTATTGCAATTATACAATGCGTAGGAAGTAAAGGATTAAAAACAAATATTAAAAAGTTTAAAAAAAAATGCTTTTTTTATTGATTTTAAAGTGTGATATCCTTCCTCTAGATTTAATAGTCCCCTGTTTCTAAGTAGAATATGTTTGTAAGAGACATGCTGCCCAGTTTCTCATGCAAGGCCCCCGCATAGTAACATACTGTGATGTTTGTTTGTTTTTTAAGAGACAGCCTGCAAGTCATGAGATTTTTTTTAAGAGAGAACCTGCGAGTTGCAAGTAGCTCTTTAATTGAGGCTAGGAGACAGCATTGTGTGAGCACCAAGGGGCTTCTGTCGTTCAGCGTGTGTTTCCAAGGTGATTGTGGGTTTTGTGGTCTGGAGGAAGTAAGGGTTGGAATTGGGTGATATTTTTCTTTTAAGTGATTAGGAGACTGGGCATTCATCATGGAGAGCACCGGGGCATTTATAATTGGAAAGAAGGAGAGTTTGTCTACTCAAGTTGGCAGCTAACATTCTCGTAGGGAATACAGGACTTAGCTGATATTTTCAAGAGAGGTGAGGCAGGCCTGAGCAGTCACGGAGGGCAGATGGTAAAAATAAATATGTAACATTTTTCTGTTATGTAAAGAGGGTTTGGGGTTTACCGAGTAGCAATGTGCTAGTGGTGCTCAGATAGTGCTCTTGTGGATCTGACTATCCTCCACCAGGTAGTACTGGTATCTGACCTAGGATCTGACCAGAGTTGGATTCCAGATCCATGGTCAGATAGTTCTGTATCTGATGGTTGGATCCCTAGATTCAGTGGTCAGATCCATCAGATCCAACTTCAGATAGTTGGATGCAATGGTCAGATACCTAGATCCTATGGTTGGATCCATCAGATCCAGGTTGGATCTACGGATATCTCAGATACTTATTGATCCTAGCAGGTCAGATCCTTGGTCAGATGGCTATTCCATCTGATGCTATCTGATATCCAACCAAAATGGTGATATCCAGTGGTATCTGACCTGGTAAGATACTATCCGAGCAACACTACAATGTGCCTTAGGAAGTACTTGACTTCTGACAGTTCTCATCTGCGTTTAGCGAGAAACTGATATGGTGGAAATTTGATTATGATCAGGCACTTTTTGTTTAGTGATGTGGCTGACTGGCACCTTTTGCGGTGGCTATGCTAGGATTTACCATGGCTTAAAGGTGCCAATCAGCCAATCACAGTATCCTACTGTCGGACACCATTGTATAATTAAGCAATAAGGCACGACAGGATGTGGTATATCATGGGATATCATCATGCCTCGGGTGGTTGGGCATGAGGCCGCAGGCCGAGTGCATCCAATGACCCGAGAAGTGACGATATCCCATGATATACCACACCCTGGAGTGACTTATTGCTATTATGAACTGAGTTTGAATTTTCATGAATAAAAAAAATAAAACAAACAGGTTTTTAAACATTTTATGAACAAGTTTTTGGGTGATGTAGGAGTACATTTTGAAAAAAATAGTTCTCAGACAGAACAGAGCAAGGAGGTTGGTGGCGCCGGAACTTTTTTGAAGCCATGATGATGTAGCCCGATATCATCATGGCTTCAAAGAGCTCTCTGCCAGTCAGATTCCTCTATTTATGCTCCTCAGTTCATAACATTAAATACTCCCTCCCACTCTTCTTTAAAAGCAGGCCTTCTCTGTTTGCAGCTGTGCCAACCTGAAAATCTAGCTGGTACTGGTACTGCTCTTGCTGTTCTGTAAGCTTCACATTGCTTACTGCTGCCTACTCCTGCATGCCTACTGCTGGGTAAGTTTCTCCCTAAGGTGGAAAATTGTAATTTGTAGCTACCAATATTAGCGACAGCCTACTGTGCTGTATTTATTATAATTGTACATCATCCACTATCTGTATCAAGACATACTGTATCTGTTACTTGACTAGTGTAGTACTATACCGGTTTCTTACTTCTGCATTCCCAGCCTGGAACTCCTGTGTATTTTGTAACATTTTTATTTTGTACTTTCATATCAGAAAATAGACATTCATTTGTCTAGTGTGCTTACCTGCAAACAAAAACTAAATAGAAAAATAAATAAGTAGTTTCCAGTTTAGAGTTACAGTTCATCACAAATGTGAAAACTTGCTCTCCAGTCCTCATGGATAAAGAGCATTTGGTCAGCTAAATATGTCAGTTCATTCTTACTGGCATGAAGCAATAGCAACAAGGATACCAGCTTTAAAGAAATTGTTTAATTAGTAAGAAAATATTGTAAAAGGAGGAAAACTGAAAAATCAAAGTTTGTGTCTTATGGCTGTCAGACTCCTTAATGGAATGCCTGTGGAATGGTAAACAATGGTTATTGAATGCAGTAAATCATTCATGTAAGGTTGTCTGACATGTTTGCTATATTTTGGCTCCTGAATACAATCAACAACATTAGCTTGTTAGCTAATTGCTTAGATGGGGCAGGGGGACTGTCGTCATGTTCCTTGATGCCAGGACTTTCATGTTGCTCACACACCACTCCCGACTGTGGACTCCAGCAGCTCCTGATCAAACATGTCACTCCTGACTGCTGATGCTTCTTCTGACCATAGACTTCACTGTAGTCACACTAAAGAAACACTAAGGGGGCAACAACACACAAACAAAAAAGCCACTACACTACAAAAACCTTGAGGCCAAAACACTAATAGTACAAACCCAAAAATGACTGTACAGTAAATGCAATCTGATGTTAAAAAATCAACCAACCTTATGTGTTATAGTTATCGGGGACAGGCTCAGTGCTTTGATCAGTGTTGTTTAATGTCTTTATTAATGAGAAGGCGTAACTGGCAAGATTTGTCTGGTCGGGAGGGGATACAGGACCTAAAGGAAGATCTGACCAAGCTCAAGAGGTGGTCAATAATATGGCAACACAGGTTCAATGTGAAGAGGTGCAAGGTCATGCACATTAGAGCCAAGAACCCAGAGCCAAGTACAGCCTGGGAGGGGTTTTGGTAACCAGATCTGAGGAAGAGAGACCTGGGGGCAATGATAAGTGGCATGAAGCACTCGTCACACTGCAGGAAGGCAGTGGCAAAAGCCAGAAGAATGCTGGGTTGCATTGCCAGGGGATTAGTAGCAGCCATGAGGAAGTCATTTGTCCATTATACAGATTGCTGGGGTGGATGCACCTAGAGTATAATGTGCAGTACTGGCATCTTTACCTGAGAAAGGACATTAACCTGTTAGAGGTGGCCCAGAGGAGGGAGCGGCAAAGATGGTTACAGATCAGCAGGGCAGGACATATGAGGAGAGGTTTGAGGACCTGAACATGTATTCCCTGGAGGGAGAGAGGTGACATTATTGAGACCTTTAAATATTTGAAGACCATTAGCAAGGTGCGCCATGAGAGCCTTTTAGCCTTAGTGGCAATAAAACTATGAAGTAACATTAACTTAAACTGGAGGGGGGAGGGGGTTAAGAAGAGAGTTCGGGAGGCATTTCTTCATGGAGATAGTGGTTGCAAGGTGGAACAAGCTCCCTTAAGAAGTGGTCTCAATGGGGTAGTGGGGGCTTCAAAATGGGATGGAACAGGGTAACGGGTAGGGTCAGGAACAAAGGGGGAGTGAGCAGAAAGGGAGGCATGGCAGTTAGGGGGAAGGGTGGAGTCCTTAGTAACCGCTTGGGATTCTGCAGTATGAGCAGACTTGATGGACCGCTAGGCTTTCTTCTGCTGGCACTTTGTGTACGTTAGTATGTTCATATTATATAAAATAAAGGATAGTTAAGTCTTGTATGGGAAAATATACCCATCTCTGGGGTTAACAAGGTCATAAAGCCTCTCACCCATTGGGCCCATGGCCTTTATGATCTTGTTAGCCCTCTCGAAGGATATATTTCCCCATATACCATACTTACCTATAATTTACCATATATACTCACTTATAAATCAACCTTACATATAAGTAGGCCCTCTCCTTTATCTTATCAATTTTAACAAAATTACAGACATTATTTTGTTGCAATAATTGGATGGAAAAAGCTGTTTTGTAACCAACATCAGCCACAGATTCTATCATTGTGGATCAGAACTGGATACAAAATTAGGTTTACACAATTGTAAAAATGGTTTACCATTATAAATCTTGCAGATAGATCGACCTTGAAGATAAGTTAAGTCCCCCTTCTTGGGGGTATATTTTTGGCATCAAAAACTAGACTTATACATGAGTATCTACAGTATTCCATATATATATATATATATATATATATATATATACCACAGCAGGGTGAATACACTGGGTACAAAAATCATCTAATTTTGGGTAAAATATATATTTTCTCTTAGAACACATTTAATTTAGAATGTTAGTCCAGTTACACTTTATTTTAAGTGTCTGTTAACTAAACTGTAACTGCATTGCAACTATGACATACTCTAGTTGCAATGTGTTATATCAGTTAGAACATTATTTCTGTTTGGATTCTGAAAATTGAATGCAATATATGGCCGAGGGAGATGCCAAGGAGCAGACCAGCATTGCCCCTCAAGGCGAAACCCCCGTGACCAGGGACGTACCACCCCATGCCTCACCACCAACCAAACAATATTTCTTCAAGCCAAAAGTCCATGTCAACTCAATAAACGATAAACAAATTTAAAAACAATTCAATGTGTACTTTCATTTTCTATTATCACCTCAAACTTTTTATACTTTAATATCAGATCATATTGGGGGGAGAGGTGGGGGAGGAAGTACAGGCCCCAGCCTGTTTATCTAGCCCTGAATTATCCTCTGAGTTAGGACTCTAGTGAGCCACGGGGACCATATAGATAGGAATTTGTCTAGGCCCAAATGGATAGAGGCTGCAAGCCTTTCCATGCTTTCTACCTCTGTCATCTTCTGGAACCACAAGGAAATGGTTGGGGGGGTCGGGGGAAAGTCATTGCACCATGATGCACTTGAGGGCCACCAACCTAAGAATATGAAACAACCTGTACTTCCCCCTAGCATTCACCAGAGATTTCTCTGCTTCCAGCATGAGTGCTTGGAATGAAAAAGGGTAGGGAAACTGTAAAATCGATTGAATTGAGGCATGTGTTTGTTGCCAAAAAGGTTTCAGCTTAGGGCATTCCCAAAAAATATGCCAATGGGAGCCTTTCTCCCTACATTTTATCCAACACCTATCTGTGCTTGAAGGGTCAAAATGCTTGGTTCGGCTAGGGGTCAAAAAGTATCTTGTAAGTATTCTCCAATTGAACTCTCTCCATGTCGGAGATGAAGTGACCGCCCACCCTTTCCCCAGTCTCAGTGACTATGTGGCAGGTGTTAGTTGTAAGTTCGCCTCTTTCTCCCACTGTGTTCTAATTTTCCCCACCGGGGACTAGACCTGATCTATTAGTAAGCTATACATTTGAGAGATCGGTCTTTGCTAAGTTGCCAGCCGGACCCACCAGAAAAAAAGATCTTTCAAGGCTGTACGGGGTCTCAAAACCAACTCTTGGTGGTTGCCTTGTAGGAGGAAGTTCCTGACTTGTAAGTATCGAAAATGGTCCTCTTTTCTTAAACCAAATCTCTGCCTAAGCTGTGTAAAACTCATACATAAACCCTTTTCAAAAACATGAGAGAAGCATACCAACCCATTCCTTTCCCACATAGCATAGCCCTTATCTATGGTGGGGGGACAAAATCCACATGGTGTCTAATTAGGGACAGAGGGCCGAGGCTATTTGGGGATCCCACATTTTTTTGTATTTTTATTAGTGCTTCCACTGTGTGCTTGGTCCATGGGTTGCTTATTTTAGACCAGACTGATCTGGTAATCTTGGCCGTGGGCAGAGCCCACAAAGGAATTCCCTCTAGCTGCTCTCTCTCTATCTGATACCAGCCTGAATCTTCCTTTTGCTTGAGCCAGGAGAGGATCCACGGTCCCTGAGCTGCTAAATAATAATTTTTAAAATCCGGGAGGCCCAGACCCCCTCCCTCTCTGGGAGCTGTCAGCAATTAATGGGAAAGTCTTGGTCTACTCCCCCCCATACAAATGTTCGGATGGAGGCCCCTAGTTCTTTCCAATAGCCCTCCAGAATTGTTATTGGAAGTGTCTGAAAGAGAAACAGGAAGCGGGGTAAAATATTCATTTTAACCACCTGTGCTCTACTGTTAACTGATAGTGGGAGAATTTTCCAGCTCGCTAAATCTTGTTTAACTACATGTAAAAGCTTTTTATAATTATTGATGAAAAGCATGGTGGTGTCAACGGATATCTGCACCCCTAAATATCGGATTGTGTTCTTCCGGGCCCAAGCAAAAGGAAAGGAATCCCTAAAGCTCTGTGGCGGCATACCACTTAATAAAAGTGCCTCAGATTTACTTTGGTTTATTTTATAACCTGCGAGCTCCTGGTAATCCTTCAACATCTCCATAAGGGGAGGAAGAGAATTATGACGGTCTGACAAAAAAAGCAACACATCATCTGCATACAAAGCAATCTTGTGTTCGGTCCCCCCTGCTACTACTCCTTTTATTTGCTCGGAGTTTCGAATTGTGGCTGCCAAAGGCTCCAGGGATAAAGCAAACAGAAGCGGCAAAAGAGGGCACCCTTGCCTAGTGCTTCTTTCCAGACTAAATCTTTCTGATTGGCAGCCATTTACTTTAACAGCCGCTTCTAGTCTCGTATAGAGGGCTTTAACTGCTCCCGTGAATTTATCTCCCAAACCAAATTTAGACAATGTCTGATGTAGAAAGTACCAGTCAACCCGGTCGAATGCTTTCTCTGTGTCGACCCCAATGGCAATTTGAAAATTTTTTTTGGTTTTTTGGGAGGAAATGATATTAAGAAATCTCCTGACATTATCTTGAATAAGCCTGTCTTTGATAAATCCCATCTGGTTATGATGTATTAATGATCCAATTATTAATTGCAATATGTTTGCCAATATGCCAGTAAATAGCTTGAGATCTGTGTTCAACAGTGATATGGGTCTATATAAACTACATTCAGTCCGATCCTTATCTGGTTTAGGTAGGACTGTTATTTGTGCATAGCTCGGGGTGGGGGCAGAATTTCCATCCCTTAACACTGAATTGAGGGCCTTTTGCAATGGTGACATAAGGTCTGGAAGAAAGGCCTTGTAAAATTCCGACAGAAAGCCGTCCAAACTTGGCGCTTTTTGATTTTTTAGGCCCTTAATGTATTGTGTTAATTCTTCTGTGGTGATTGCCATTCCCAAGGTCTCTACTTCCCCTTCCTTGGCTGATGGTAGTGTAACACCCGCCAGATAAGTGTCTACTTTTTGATGATGGAGGTGGGTTCTCTCTTGTTTATACAGAGCTTCATAGAAGGATGCTAAGGTTTGGGCTTTCTCTTTTGGTTTGGTCCCCGGTGGCACTCCAGAAGTCCCCCCAAGCCTGATAACCATTCTATTTGCTCTTTCCTTCCGTATCTGAGCTGCCAATAGTGTATCCGCCCTATTGCCCTGTTCATAATACTTTTGCCTGGCGTATCTAAGGTGCCCCTCAATCTTTAATTCTACCAATTTATCCAGTTTCTTCTTTGCCATTTTCAGTTTAGCCTCTACCTCTGGTTTTGGTGCACATTTATGTTGTGCTTCTACAGCCTCTATTTCTCTTTCAAGTTGCATTTGACATTTGGTAGATCCTTTTTTGAGGTGGGAGGCATAAGAGATAATTTTCCCTCTCAAATATGCCTTTAGAGCATCCCACACCATGGAAGAGGGGGAAGGGTCCTGCTCATTAATGTCTAGAAATGTCCATATCTCACTGACCACCATCTCCTTAAAATTCTCCCTGTTCAGGAGACCAACATTCAATCTCCACGATGAGCCCTTAGTAGGGGATCAAAACATATATGCAGACTAACAGGCGCATGATCAGAAATCGTGGAGATTCCAATGCTAGTTTTTTCCACTGTATATGCCCATTCGGAAGGCATCAAAAAAAAAAAATCCTAATCTGGCGTATTGTTGGTGTCTGGGAGAATAAAAACTATAGTCTCGAACCCCTAGATGTTGGTGTCGCCAGATATCCAGCATTCCAAATTTCTTCATGATTTTTAGTATTGTGGAGGCTGATTTGGGTCGTTTCCTCAATGTCCCCCCACTGGATCTATCCACAGCTGGGTTAAGTACCATATTAAAATCACCCCCCACAATATTCACCCCTGTTGGCTCGAAACTTTCCTGTGCCATAACTCACTGGAAAAAATGATTCTGCTCTGTTTCCTCATTTGGTGCATATATGTTTGTCAGGATGAGCTGCTTATCTCCCATCTCTCCAGTCACCCTGACAAACCTGCCTTCAATGTCCGTCCTGACCTCTTTAACCTGAATTGGACTATTTTTTCTCAATAGTATTGTGACACCTCTCTTCCTTGTATGTCCTTCATAGTGTGAGGCATACCCCTCCACTCAGAACCTCTTTAATTTTCTATGCTCTTCTTCCCCTAGATGTGTTTCCTGCAAGAACACTACATCCGCATGTAGTTTGTTAAGTTCCTGTAATAATCTCACCCTTTTAATTGGACTATGAATGCCCCTCACGTTATATGTAACCATTTTAAGTTCCTCCATTTTGTTTATCCCAAATTAGTTTGGCCCCTAAAAGATCCTGCCATGGAACAGTACACATTGATCTAAACATCTATACATTGTGTTTATAACCGAAACTTGGCGAACATGCCTCTAAATAAAACATCTCATTTTAAACTTAATACAGTAACAACAATTATGATGAGAATAACACGTTTTTTAACTTATAGTCTGTGGGGTGAAAAAAAACCCAGATATTAGCTCGCAAGGTGAAAAAAAACCTGTACTCCTCGTCTCCACTCAGTCCCTTAATAAGGAACCAAAAGTGAGAGAGGTGGAAAGATTGAACCCAATTTGTCTATCCTTCTCTGGCTTTAAATTGCACAGAAGAAGGTCGGGGTTGTCACGTAGGTAGGCCCACTGCATTACACTTACCCCTCCATTATCATTTTAAGATATACAAATGTTTGTTCATCCCTAGTTCCCACCCGCCATAACAACAATAGGCATTTCAGTAACAGGGATGCTTTGTTACTCCTTCCTGCAGAAATATTATCATGCATCTCTCTTAGGCCATATCCCAAATTAAGTTCCCCTGGCCAGCTGTTTACTGACCACCATACCAACTTTCAGCCATTACAGTTCTGATCTTCACTTTCTTCAGCAGCTGTCAGACTTGCTCTGTTCCGTGTGGGAGTTTCCAGTTTGTTCGAGTCGCCTGCTTCCTTCACTGCATGCCAGAGTTCCTGTGCCTTATTCTTAACACCTCTGTGGGACCTCCCCGTGCTTTGCCATTCTGAGGATTGCAAATCCTTTTCAGGGAAGCCAGTAGTCAGGTCGTCCAGGGTGATGCCCAATTTAAGCAAGTACTCCTTCACCTCGGTCAGCTCCTCAAACCTTCTAGCGCCCTCGGGAGTGATCACCTTCAGCCTTGCAGGGTACTCTAGGAATGCTTTTATGCCCGGTTCTTTTAGCTTCCGTTGTACCATTAGAACCTTTCTCCTTTGCTGTACTGTGGCCAGCATGTAATCGTGTTCCAAAAAAATGCGATGGTCCCCAAAGAAGACTTCCCTTTTTCCCCACGCTGTATGAAGAACCTGCTCCTTATCCCAAAAATCCATGAAGGTCATAACGATAGAGCGAGGTCTAGCTGAGACGTCCTTCAGGGGAGCTACAAGAGACCTATGGGCCCAGATCAAATGAAACTGTAGATCAGGAGGTAAGGGAAGTACTTCTTTCAAAAGGCCCTCCATGAATGGAATCATATTGCCCGACTCTGTTTTTTCAGGGAGCCCATGTAAGCGTATGTTACACCGCCTACTGAGATTTTCCAAGTCTTCCATTCTGTTATACAGCTTGAGTTCTCACCTATGAAGGTCCAGAAGAGCAGAGTTATGTTTATCTAGAGTATGCAGTTGGTCGGCTGCTGTTGCTTCTAGCTGCACCGTGCGGTTTTCCAGTGCCTTGATGTCGTGGGTGTTATCCGCCACCAGGGTTTCCATTTTTAACAGAGTTTCCCCTATTTTTTGTAATTGGCCTACCAGGTGCTTAGAGGTAATTGTATATTCTTGTTCTGAGTCACTCTTGGTTGTAGGATGTCCCAAGTCTGTAACTGGCCCAGTCGCCATTATCGTCGGGGATGGAGGAGGTTGCCAGTTCAGAGTAGCTTGTTTGCTCGCTTTCTGCATTGAGTTCACCACTGATTCTTTGTGTTTCTGTCTCGTTGACATGTCGGCAATACAGCAATCTTTCTCTGGCCATTCAAACCCTGTGTTTTTTAGCAGGATGGAGTTTGATTCTGGAGGGGTAGACATAGCTATTGAGTTAGGCTTCCATGTCCCTGGTGACATCACCGGCACAACTCGGACGTAAGCATTTTGACAGTCAAGCAATAATTTTCCACCATGGAGGTTCTGTGCATTCTGGCCAATATGCAACTTGTCCCAGATTCAGTGGCAGTTGGATAGCATGTTGTAGTGCTATATGCACCTTTAAAGAAAGGCTTCCAAGGAAGCTAAAGGATGCATATCTGATTGCTCTAAAACATACACAGTTTATGGGAACTTCAGAAGAATAGCTTCTAATAATATGCATGTCATTTAAATAGAGGTCATTGCTGACATCCCACTTTCGATTGGATTACTCATTGAGTCATGAATAATTTTCTTAAATTTAATTTCCACATGTATTGAGTGGATGGTCATAATAATGATACTGATTTTGTTTCACTTCGAGTACGCTCTTGCTAGGGTGCCGGAATGTGGGCATAATCAGTTTTTACAGCTAATCCTGTCACATGTAGACCCCCCCAAAAATACACACACTGGTCCATACACATCTGTACATCAGCTCATCAAGTAACACTGCGCAACACATACAAACATTGCAACTCTACCATATATGTATGGCTTGTCATCTGTTATCAAAGTACGACTCAGATGTAAATTTGCATTGTATTTATTTATTTATTTAATTTGAAAAAGTTTTACCAGAAAAGGCATACTAAGCCAACAAATAGCTTATTTCCAGATGTGTTCTGGGGGAAAGGGCAGATGGGATACAGTATGCATTGCAAGATACAAAATACAATGAATTGAGAATAAAACAAAATCATACAAGATACAAACTTGAAAACATGAAGAGAAATACAAATTCAAAAATAATAATTGAACATAAAACCAAGATGCAAAAATTAAAATAAAACACATTGATGTATAAAAAAATCATGTAAATATGTATATACATACACACACATACATACATGCAGGTGCATACAGTACACACACACACACATATTCATACATACATACATACATACAACATAATAATCAAAATTTAGGGAACATTTTAGGAATAGCAGATTTCTAAGGAGAGGGAGTTCCAAAGATTAGGGAAATGAGCGGATAGTAGGGAGAAGGTAAGAAATACAGTCTGGAGTAAGCACAATAGGCTGTTTACTTGCCAGAAGGGGTCAGGGGCAAGAGTAGGTATGAGAAACAGGACAAAAGTGATAGAAAAAGAGATAATGTGTTGAAGGGTAGGGGTCAGGAGCAACTGCAGTGAGGAATAGGGGTCAGGAGCAGTTGCTGGGAGGGGAAATAAAGTTATGGAGAAGACAAGACAATGAACTAAAGGACAGAGTGGAGCAGATCTCTAAGGGGAGGGAGTTCCAAAGATAAGGGAAATGGTAGGAGAAGGCAGCCTGACCTGAAGTGGTGGTTCAGGCAGGGAGGGCTAGGGTTCTGAAAGGGGAGTTGCAGAGGGAGTAAATGGGATCTGAAGGGGTGGAAAGGAGTGCTTTTAGGTAGGATGGGAGGGACACAAACCAGAACTTCCCAACTAGTGAAGCACAATGGGTAAGGAGTATGGACCCAAGAGGAGGGAAAGAGAGGGCGGCATAGAGGTCACATTGGTGCATACATGGCAGACAGTTTAGGGCAAAGTGGCAGAAGGAATTGAAGAGGGTGTTCAGTCTGGTGAGGGTGGACTTACGGGCAACATGTAAACTATGTCTCCAAATTCGAATATCTGGAGGATCATTTTCTGGACTATTTCCTGATGGGCCTGGGGATGTGTGCAGCCACGGTGTCTATACAGATTCTCACATGGCTGAAAGCCACTTATCCCTCTAAGAATTTGGAGATGACCGCATGGGGCCACATAACTAGCTAGCATTGTTATCGGAATTAACCAGACAAATTGCTCCACCAACTAAGAATGGCCATGCATCACCACCCACAGAATCGAGAAAGAGCTGTCAATCCTTTTCAACAGATTGATATTCATTTCATTCTGAAAACCTCTTTATGTGTACATATGTGGCATTACACTATGTTAAAGTAGTTATGGTTTCATGTAATGCAGTTTGTATCTGTGTGCATGACTGTACATAATTATTCTTTTATTTGAGTGCACACATTTATGTTGACAAAGAAAATGGTGACAGTGGTTTAATGCTGCCTATTTCATTGGAGTTGATTTATTATTTAAAAGTGTTAAAGTGTTTAAATAACATGTAAATGGTTTACGTGGTATGCTGGCTATGCACTGTTCCTGCTTTTTCCTGGGCTTGCCTTAATTAAGGGGTCGAGTGAGGAATTTTCCAAGTATGTCTAGTAAATACTTGTAAATATTTATGTATCTGTTATAGCATACATAGCGAAGCGTCATCTAAGTTTAACATTTAATAGATGACTTATTGTTCTGATTTTCATTATTGTTTTTCATTTTTGTAGTACTTGGTTTTTTGCCCTCTCTAGGAACAGTGCAACATTTTGGCACTATTTCAAATGCTGTTTTTTCTCTAAAAAATATTTTTAAGACTTCTTCATTGTGTTGTGTCTACTTCTTTATAAATTGTAAGAACATGTTTATTAATTGTATTGCAAAGAGTAAGTCAAGAAATGTGATGTATGAGGCTAACTTCTCCCCGGTGCAGGAACAGGTGGAATTTATTCCCTCTGTCTTTAGAACAATGAATAACTTTAGTTAAGATGATGATCCTCCCTGTCTTTTCCTATCTCCAGTTCCACCTGGTCAGCCTGGAAGTGCATGCTATCCAGCTATCTGTGGAATAGTAAATCCCAGAGAATTAAATTCTCCACTCTCTGTGTGCCAGAGTAACAGGGATGACTCAGACTCCCATATCTGCTTTGGTCCTTTGAAGCAGCCCTACTGGGTCAGTTCACCATATACAGAATGATGCACATCAAAACCGCGCAAGAGACAGTGCGGGCAGGAATAGCGACAGGGTGCAAAAGTGCTAAATGGTCTATGCGTGGTTATGCACCCTGTCTCTGTTCCCTCGCAGAGGATAAGTCCACTGCTGGGAGGAGAGTCTGCCGAGCAGCTGCCATGGCTCAATAGGATGAGCCACAGGCAGTAATGGAGGCAGTACATCTACAGACCAGTATCGAATCCCAGTCCCAGACACATGAAATTTTTCTTTATTTCACACTTTGTGTGATTTAAGCGTACAGCCCCCCCCCGGAGTTGATTATTTTAGTCAGGGGGGGTTAGGGCAGAGCCCCCCACAAAACATAGAGAAATGCCACTGGCAATATATCATGCTGTATTGGCAGCGCGGTATATTGCTGCAGCATTGTGTCATGCAACATTATGACCCCATGCTGAAGCAGCACAATTGCAAGTGATATTGCACTGGTTTCAGAACTTCCCCACTCAGCAGTGGGTTCAACTGGAGAGAGGGTCTTTCCCAGCCTTGGCTTCAGAAAAGATCCTGTTTCAGTCAGGAGCGCCCACTCCACCTCTTTATGGCTTCTCTCTGTACATACATACAGTATTGTACTTCGAATGAGGTTCAAAGTCCTTAATAAATATGAATTAACTGGAGACTTATTTGGCTGCTGTCCCTTCACTTACATATAGACTTCATCGCAGCCAAACTGGATTTGGTCTGTAAATGTTGGCACAGACAAGGACTACAGACCCCATTGCAGTTAGTGCAGGGAGAGGGGAATCCTCACATTCCAGACACTTTGAGACCTACTTGCTCTCTCAAATTTGGACCTTTTTTGACATTTTCAAATGAAGGCCTGTCTGTCCTGTCTTCAGCAAAGATCCCTTCCCCCACACCCTGGGCAGCCCCCTTCTTGTACTCTTCAATAATGCCAGAAAGGTGACACTGAGTAGCCAACTGGTTTCTTGGATATACCTGATCCTGCAAACTGAGGGCCTATAGGTACAACTCAAGGTGCTAGAGAACTGGAATGTGGAGCTGGATAGCCCTATTAGCCCCCAAACAGTGGCAGCAGATCTGTCTGTCCATGTATAGAGCAATTAGCATAATGCTTTGGATGGAGTATGTTTGGAAATGCCTTATGCCATGCTTCCTCACTCCTGTACAACATGTACACTGAGGCATGGTTTATATACCTATATACTGATGACATTGTGGTGAAACTTGAGCCACACATCCCCACATAGCATGGGCATGTCCCACACTTCAACCTATCCAGATAGTCCTTGTTAGGGCTATACAGGGCATATTCTCCCCACAATTACAAGTCACAGACCACTTTTTCTTGTTTACCTACCTGCCCCATAAAGAAAAGACCCAGCTACAAGGCATCTCTTGGCAGTATTAATTGTGACTGCCAAAAAGTGCATTACCAAAAAATGGCTAAATCAGGACCAACTAACTCTGGCATGTTGTCTGAACTGGGATCCACCAACTCTGACAAATTGACAGTATAGCCTAGAGGTGAGAATAATAAGCTGTGAATGAGCTTGGTATGTCCAGCAGACCTGGGTTTGATTCCCACACAACCTCCACTTGCATAATGTGTGAATCTGAGCAAGTTACTTAACCCCCCCCCCCACAGCTCCAGGGTCACCCCCAGAAAACAGGTACTTGTGCCTAATGGGCCTTACATGGTTACCAAAGAATAAAAAAAAGTGGTGAAAGGGATCTATGATATAGCGTCCATAACTTTCTCCATTAGACAACAGGTGGAAAAAGGTACTAACAGGTATGGGAGAGAGAGAGAGATGGCATAAGTGACAGGGCTTAAAATCCAGTTCCAGGTCTAGGGAAGACTTCTCCCTGGGTCTACCAAATGGGGGAACCCAAATTTTTTGGGGGAGGGATACATTTTTGGGTGATTTGCCTAAGAAAAATTACATTTCGTTTGCTGAGTATATGAGTGTTAATAAAAAATTAGACTTGCCATTTTCTGTCTTCTGGGCTTCCTTTTTGTGCTTCTCCATACATTTGATGACAGACTGATAGACTGTACATCAAAGGCATTGACACAGTAGTTTGAGAGTAAAAAAGAGAGTGGGTCAAACAGCAGGATAGACAGTCACTGAAAAAGTAGCTGAATGAACGAAGACACAAAATACTGAGCTTATCTGGTGACCAAATGAATGAAAACAAAAAACACTGAGCTAACCAGGTGCTGAATGAATGAAAACACAAAATACTGAGCTAACCTGGTGACCGAATGAATGAAAACACAAAAGACTAAGCTAACCTGATAACCAAATGAATGAAAACACAAAATACTGAGCTAACCTGATGACCAAGTGATTGAAAACACAAAATGGAATACATTCCTTACAGTACTAAAAACTGTTGTTTTTTTACTTATCCTACTATTTACCCGGATGGCTGTCTCCCTATTATAATTTGCTTTCTGTAGTACCCTGTATGTGAATCCTAATTCAACTGCTGTTATGTCTGCAATCTCTGACCCAAATGTATATTGTGATTTTCTAAACCAGATTGTGCAATTATATATGAACTTATAATCAATGTATGTAATTAACTCCAGGTCGCCCCTGAAAAAGGGACCTTTGGGCTCAGTGGGCTCGCCCGGTCACCAAAATGCAATAAATAAATAAATAAATACTGAGCTAATCTAATGACCGAATGAATGAAAACACAAAATACTGAGTGACCTGGCCTAAAAGAATGAAAACACAAAATACTGAGTTAAAATAAACCTGGCCCTCCTTTAAACTTTGTCCCCTTTGTCTGTGAGTGAGACTGAGGCCAGAAACTAAGTCTCTTTTCTTCTGTTCTTCATTTTTCACCATGTGTAGGCAGCTCTTTCAAAATCTACAGTTTCTCTACTGCCACCCGATTCTGAGATTATCATTAAGTTCTGTGAGTTTTTATTGTTCAGAAGAGAGTTCCTGAATCTGGATTTTATTCAGTTCTGAGTACTGAAGCCACGATCACCTTCAGCACTAGCTACTGGTATAACCACTGCAGTCTGATAAAGCTTTTCAAACTCTCGAAACACATCTGGACACTGTTTCAGTACATGTTCTGCAAACTACTGGAATGACAGAGATTGGTAGTGATCATTTGAGACCATGATCTGTTTTTGTAAAATGAATTCCCTTGTTGGAGTTTCTGTAGCTAGGTCAGAAAAGGGGAATTGCTTCGATATTCAGTCTAGAGGCTCTTCACCATAGATAATGAAATCGCCTGGCAGTTGTTTCGCTATTGTAGCTCTCTTGGATTCTAAAATGGAGAAGCAGCTTAATATGTCTAAGGTTTCTTGGGGGAAACGTCTGTCTAGTTCATCAATTAAAGCACTGATGTATGTGCTTTTTAAGTTGTCAAAAGTTGGTCTCTGAACATGAGTGGCGAAGAGTTTATCACCTTTGCATTTATTGCCTTCTAGATCAGTATCAAAGAATTGCCTCTCTGAGGGAGATGGGTTTTGAATTAAAGACCTTATAGCCTCTTTTGTACGCATGACCATTGGTAGCTAAGCACAGTGGAGACACCGAGATGCTCCCTTTGGAAATGTTTTGAAAGAAAAACAGTATGTGGGAAGATGTCCAGCATTACATGAGAAACAGCCACAAAATTAAACTGATGTACAGACAGCAGCAGTCCTTTTGCTTTGTCACTGTCAGGTGAACTGGAAGAAGACGTGTTCTATTATCCTATACTATAGGATAATAGATAGGAAGCCATGCATAACAAGCCTGTGTTCCCATCAGGGGATTCTGATGCCATCAGTACTGCAAGATTAATGCTCAAGCAATGTATAAGATAATACATATGAAACCATGCATAACAAGTCTTTGATCCCATTGGGAGATTTTGATGCCATCATAACCAAAGACATGAAGCATGAGTAATGTTTAGGATATTAGATAGGAAACATAGAAATAGACATTGATGACATAAAAAGACCAAAGTTCCATTCAGTCTATCCATAGTTCCCTATCTGCCACAGGACTTATTGTCCAAACAGGGTTCTAGCCCTCAGGGTCCACCCCGCTGCTTCCTTCCCTACTGTTACCTAACTGAGCAACCACCAAACCCTTTACTCTGTCCCAGCCTTGCTGAGAACCATTTATGGTCTTGGCACCCACCACATCCACTGGCAGATTGTTCCATGGCTCTACCACCCTTTCATAGAATAGCACTTTCTCACATCCCTCTTAAACCGTTCCTCCATGACCTCAAGGTTTTTGAATATATACTTCTACTAAACAATTCCTCACAATTCACCTTGTTTATTCCCTTCAGGAGCTTGAAGGTCTTTATCACATCTTCCCTTTCTTGCCTGATCTCCAGTGAGTGCTTGTTCAGTGCCTCGAGTTGATCCTTGCCCTGCTGACCCTGAATCATCTCGGTCACCCTGCATGGCACCGTCTCCAGCCTGTCCCTGTCCTTCCTTAGGTGAGGACTCCAGAACTGAGCACACTATTCCAGGTGCGGCCTCGCCAGTGACCTATAGAGAGATAGGAATACCTACTTTTCCCTGCTGTCGGTACCCCTTCTGATACACCCCAGAATCCTAGATGCCTTACTATAGGCCTCATTACACTGGCTTGATTGCTTAAGGGAGTCACTAATAAAGACTTCCAGGTCTATTTTTCCTTCCTTGTGTTCAGGTTTACCCCTCCTATTCAGTACTCTGTCCTGGGGTTTTTGTTCCCTAGGTGCATCACCTTGCACTTTTTGATGTTGAATTTCAATGACCAAATCTTAGACCACCTCTCTAGCCTCTGTAGATTCCTCTGCATTCACTCAGATGCCTCCTTCAATGTCACTGATGAACATACTGAAGAGGACAGGGTCCAAGAAGGAACCTTGTGGCACCCCACTCATGACCTCTCTCACTTTCTTCCAATTTGACCCCGTTTAACACCAATCTCTGCTACCATTCCTTCAGCCAGTTTCCTACCCATCTAAAAATGTTCCTCATCACACCCAGATCCTCCAGCTTCTTCAGCAAGCTTTTGTGAGGCACTGAGTTGAAAGTCTTGCTGAAACCAAAGGAGGGTAACTCCATAGCAATGCCCTTATTTACTTCCTTCATTACCCTGTCAAAGAAATCTATAAGGCTGGTCTGACAAGACCTCCCAGCCATGGACCCATGCTGTTTATTATCTTGCAGAATATTGCTGTCTCAGTAGTCCACAAGGTCCTCTTTGACCATTGTCTCCATGAGTTTACCCACAACAGAGGTAAAGGTTGACAGGTCTGTAATTCCCTGGTTGCTCCCTGTCCCTCTCCTTTTAGAGCTGGGGGAAGCATGCATTGCAAGCCTGTGTTACCATCAGGAGATTCTGATGCCACCAGAACCATGAGTATGAGACTCAAGTAATGTATAGAATAATAGCTAGGGAACCATGCATAAGAAGCCTGTGTTACCATCGGATTCTGATGTCATTAGAACCATGAGACCAAAACTCATGTACTGTATAGGATAATAGACAGGAAAACATGCATAACAAGGCTGCATACCCATCAGAGGAGTCTCCTGCCATCAGAACCACAAGCATGAAACTCTAATAATGTGCAAGGTAATAGATAGGAAACCATGCATAACAAGTCTGTGTTACCATCTTGGGAATTCTGATGCTACCAGAACCATGAGTGTGAAAATCGATAATAGTTTTAAATAAATATAGAATAATATATGGGGTGGTGTGTGTAACAAGAATTTTACACACACCTGAGGTGTTGGATGCCACATAAACATTTAATGACATGGAACCTTTGTAAAAGAGCCTCGGCTCATAGGTATTTGTAATCCTAGAACAAATAAATAAATAAAAAAAACATAAACCCTGAAAGCAAAGCTCTAGGGGTTTATCTAGGCATCCAACACCAAAGGTGTGTGTAAAATCTGAGTTTCTGCACCACCCCATATTTTATTTTACACAATTTCTGTGTTTCTCTTTTTCACCACAGCAATTATATAAAATAAAAAGATGTTCCAGCATGACCACGGTCCAGTTGGGTTTTAGTGCAGCCTGTGGTCTCATGCCAAATTTAACTTTTTTTACTGGTAGCTGGTTTTTTTTTAAGTGTTTTTCAGCAGTGATTTTTTTTTTAAATAACTTACCACTGAGTCCATGTGGCAGTACAGTCTCCGGCGGCAAGCAAGGTGGCCAGCGGTCAGAACAGAAGTGCTATGGCTAGCGCATGTGCAGAGGGAGGGAAACCCAGCATGTGTTTGTCATTATAAACCCTCCTTTATAATGGCAAATTACGCAGTGGATTTCCCTATGGGAAAAAGTGAAAGCCAGTTATTATGTATCAATAATAAAGACCTCAAGATTCCTTTTTCTGGGAAAACTGTTATACCATTGATAGGATGTAAGAACAATGGTACATCATCATGATAACTTCAGAATAATGATGCAATAGCATGATGACATCAGAACAATGGTAAGATAGCATGCTACGATCAGAACAGTAGTATTACATCAACATGATTGCATCAGATAATTGGTGCAACAGCATGATGACATTAGAGCAAGGATACAACAGTATGACAAAATCAGAACAAAGATGCAACAACATTCTGCTGAATGGGTATTTCCATGATAACAACACTGGATGATATAAAATAAGCATATTCACAGAAATGATACAAGTGTAGTTCTGATAGTACCATTTGCATCACAGTGCTGTATCAAAGTCAAGCAAGTCCTTACTAGAAATATTTTAGGTTCTGATCACAGAAAACAAACAACAGTAAAAAAGACTAAATGAGGATAACGTCATACTAACTAAAGCATTCAGAGTGCCCCTTACATAACCACTTTATAAAAGTAATTGCTAGCATGTTCTGTATAAGAGGGGATCTCGCATGTCCATGAGACATGCCTCTTGCTTCTAAAGGAAGGTTGTGAGCCTTGAGCCACACTGAAGGGGTGGGAGGGGGAGTCTTTGACTTCCAGTGACACAGCAGCAAGTGTAGTGCCTCCAAAACCAGCAGCAGGATGTACCTTTTCATCAAGCATGGGACACGATCATGACACGAGGGTCAGAACATTTGTATGGTTGATAGAATTCAGAATAGTGAACCTACCCTTCACTTAGTCTATGGAACATCCTTCTAAAGCAGATAAAGTACACAAACAAAAGTGTGTGTGTGTGTACACTTTCCAGCCATGGGGTGCTTTATAAACTCTTACACAAAATTCATGCATAGCAACCATGCCTGTTCTGCCCAACTCCCACTATCAAAAATATAAAGAAATATCCTCCATACTATTTTTAAAAGAAGAAATATTGTGTGCCCCTTTTTTTTGCAAATACTGTACGTCCCCATTGATGAAACACCATGTTGCTGTAGCATCAAGGAGGAGCTTACCGCACATGTGCAGGGGTTTGTTTGAAGGGAGGTTAAAATAATCTGACTTTTTGAAGACAGGAGGCAGCTAGCTGGGGTGCATGTTTGTGCCACAGCCCAGTCACTTTGTTGTCGTTTACACACTTTGAGCTCACAGGGTGAAATTAGAAGAAGGCCTTGAAGGTCAGGGAAGGGGGGATTGGATACCTTTCATCTCTACTTGGCTATCAGAGTGCTGCAGAAAAGAAGGAGTTGCACTTAGGCTCAGTACTTGCTGAGAGCTTGGTGCTCTGGAAAGACAGAGAGGGAGGAAAAGAGGAGCTTAGCTTCTGGTATCACAGCAAGCAACAGGGTTAAAACCAACATCTGATCATTCATTCATAGGATCTGGAAGACATTAATAACCACAGCCATGAGTGGTGAGTAGTTAATATTGTGGCTTCTCATGGATCCCATTCTCCTGGCATTTTGTGAGTTTTAAGATTTTTGTTATTACTCAAAAAGCAAAATGATTTTCAAATATACCCATTGTGTGTATAAGTCATTTGACTTCCAGCCCTCAGCAGTCACTGTTCTGTCCACTATTTCATCCAGTTGGTTTATGTTTAAGAGAGAGGCAAGGTTTTCCTTTTGAGCCTGGTGTGGAACTAACTTCATCCTTTCTGAAATGACTACAGATGGCTGCATTGCTAAGGACTGGAAAGGTATGAAAAAGTAGTAAACAGATGCTGACAGGAAGACAGTGCTGCTTCCTAGCCAACAGGAAAGGTAAAAAAAAAAAGTGCAGTTTTAAATAGGTTTTTTTTTTTCATTAGAAAATTTTATTTTAAACTTCAAAGATACATAACATTTTACAGAAATAACATTCCAATAATGTGCAACAAAATTACAGGAATAAACTGGATACAGAAGGACATAACATTCAGAATACATTAGACATCCAAAACAGAAAAGGGCGATTGAGTACAGTTTTAAAAATATTTGATTATATCTTTAATGACTAGTTTTCAATAAATAATAAAAGAGTAAATTATCAGAAACCATACAGTTGTTTTTCAGAACAGTGTTTTGGAAGCATGAATACAACTTTATTTTCCGAGATGAGCATACCTTTGAATGTGTGTGTTTTTATGTGGCAGCGTTGTTCCAGATAAGTGGGAGCTAGCATCCGTTTACTCTTCCTGCCTCATGCTTGAGAAGGGCTGCACAAGATGAGTTTAGGAGTCCATGCAACTGATCCTGTATGTTGAAATCGGATTGCCAGCATTCAGTTTTTCCCTGAGTATGGTTTTAAACTGGGGAACTGACCTCAAGCATAAACCTGCAGTGGCATAGCTCTGTGAGGTTGGTTGGGGGGGGGGGGATGATAATGCAGACACCAGCTGTTCTGAAATTTTCAATAACCTTCTTAATTTGATGGTGAAAACCAGAAACCAAATCAGTCAATTGGAGCATTATTGCGCTTTTATTGTCTGTACCAATCAATCGAGGAAAGCACTTTCCTTGGCTGATCGGTACCTGATAATGCACAGTATAAGTGTCAAACTTTTCTGTTATATATACTGGAATATGAGAGTCTCCCATGACTTAGTCCGTCATGCATGTCATCAAAGGGCTGGCCACAGGGGACTCTGGAAGCAGTAATTGCTGGTAATGGCTAGTGCCATGTTGCAGGACCAACCACATAAAAATAAATACTACAGGCATTTAAATTATTTAAAAAAATTCAACTGTTGTGTGTTGTTGCTGTTACTAACATACTAACATACTATTTGCCAGCAGATTAGGCCTTATGGTCTATCAAGTCTGCTCGAACCTAGATCCTTAGTTGGGTGCCGAGACCCTCCCATCCCTTGTGCTCCAGAAACCCCTATCATCCATCCCCACCCCCCCGGGACAGGCCATCATCTGATACATCCACTTTCTGTGTCTGTCCCACCCTTTCTTAAAGCTCTCCACTGTGGATCTCTGAACTAGCTCACCAGGCAGAGCATTCCAGGGTCCACCACCTCTCACAGTGAAAACCTCCTTTTTCCCTCACCTTCCACCTTCCAACTTCAAACCATGCCTCTGGTGATGCCTCCCTGCTTTAGTCTAAAGATCCCTCCATGTTTACCCTATTTATTCCTTTAGGTACTTTAAGACCTCAATCATGTCCCCTGTCTCTCCTCTCCTCCAATGAAAACAGGCAGAGCTCCTCAAGTCTGTCCTCGTGATCATCTTTGTTGCCCTCTCTGTACCTCTCCAGGAGCTGTATGTCCCTCTTCAAGTGTGGTCTCCAGTACTGTACACAGTACTCAAGGTGTGGTCTAACCAGTCCATTGTACAGTGGCAGAATCACTTCCTTGCTCCTAGAGGTGATCCTCTCTTATGTGCATCCCAACATCCTGTTTGCCTTGCTAGCTGCTCTCCTGCACTGCTCAGTGTTATTCATACATGTATCCACCATGACCCTAGGTCTTTTTCCCCTGTTGAGGCTTCCAGCACCTCCCTCCCAGGGTGTACCTGTGTTTAGGGTTTCCCCGACCAAGATGCAACACCTTGCACTTGGTGATATTGAAATTTAATTTCCATATGTGAGCCCAGCTTTCCAGGGTGTCCAGGTCCCCTTGCAGGGCCAACCTCCCCTCTTCTCCCTCAACTACTGCTCCCATCTTGGAGTCATCCGCGAAGAGACTCATTTCACACCCTATACCATCCCTGATGTCTGATATGTATGCATTAAACAGGATTGGACCCAGGACTGAGCCCTGTGGTACCCCACTACCAACCTCTGTAGGGTTCGAGAGTCCCCACAGACCACTACTCTGAGTGCGTCCAGCTATCCAGTTTTCAATCCATCTGACCATCAAAGGGCCTACTCTAACCCCATCAGTTTCTCCACCAGACCATTGTGGGGACAGAGTCAAACGCCTTGCTGAAGTCCAAGAATAATACATCCACAGGCTTACCCCTATCCAGTTCTGATGTTACCCATTCATAGAACTCTACAAGGTTGGTTTGACATGATCTACCTGGCACAAACCCATGCTGCCACTCATCCAGACCTCCCACCTCCTCCAAGTAAACCCCAATCGTTCCTTTAGTATACTCTCCATTAATTTTCCCACCACCGAGGTTAAACTGATGGGTCTATAGTTTCCTGGTACTTCTTGACCCCTTTATGGATTGGTACCACATGTGCCTCTCGCCAATCCCTAGGTACCCTCCCTGTCTCAAGTGACCTGTTGAAAAGCTCCGCCAAGGTGCAGCCAGTATGTCCGCCAATTCCCATAGTACTCTCGGATGAATGCCATCCGCCCAGGAGATTTGTCTTCTTTAGGGCCTTGAGGGCAACCACACCTTTGGTGGGGATGGCATCATCCGTCCCTCCACCTTACTGGTCTTTTTATCCTTATCCAGATGCGACACCCCTGGGGTACCTTTCCCTCCCTTTTGCTCCATTTCTGCTGCTCCCCTGATCCCACTCCCTGCCGCTTCTATCCCCTTTGTGCCTTGCTTTGTAGATATCCCATCCCCTTCCCTAGTGAACACAGAGGCAAAGTACTCGTTAAATACCTCTGCCTGGTCCCTCGCCTCTTCCACCCACCCTCCTTCTGATCTCAATCTGCTGAGATGGCCCTTAGTTTTTCTCCGCTCCCCAATGTACCGGAAGAACCCCTTTTCCCCTCCATGTATCCCCTGTGCCAGCCGATGCTCTTTACTGGACTTTGCTCCCCTCACCATACGGGTGACTTTTCTAGATGCAAGCTGGTACATTTCCTTATCCCTATCCCCTCTTGTTGTTCAGGAGCTATACGTCCTGCTTCTTTGATTCTGGGGAGCTGAGAGTTCCCCTTTAAGTATTTTGTTAAATTAAACAAAGGAATCAGGAACAGCTCACATACTTTTAGATGGCAAAATGCTGCGGCACTTCACTGACACATTTGCCAGTGAAATGCCATTATGTGTAGATGCTAACAGGTGAAGTAAGCACTTTTCCAGGTGAAGAACTATGCAACCTGTTACTTCACCTTACCTGAAGTCGGGCACCTTCGCAAAGTTTTCGAAGAGTGAAGTTTTGTAAACTTTGTCCACCTGCTACTGCCATCCCTCCTCTCAGATATCATGCAGCCTTGAGGACTGTGCTCTGCCTTGTGCCAGCTTTCTGGAATCCCAAACTTTGGGACCCAGCTGGCTTAGGTGGAATCCTTCAAAGTTGGAAGTCCTACTGGTGGAGCCAGGGTGGTCTGATTCATCATCTTCGAGCTATGATACCATTTTACCGCCTTAGGATGGTGTTACATCTTTGGATAGTGTTACTCGTAAGGCTGTAGATAGGGTGAGGAATCGGGGGGTCACTGTGGATTTCAAGTTGACATTAGAACATCAGGTGTTGGCTGTTATCTACAGCAGCTTTTATCATCCTTGGAACATCTCCTGGATCAATTCCTTTCTTGAGCCATCTTACCTAGCAACACGGGTATAAGCACTTGTCTCAAGACTGTATTATTATAACATGCTTTACCTGGGGTTATTTGCGAAGTAGTTGCATCATTTGCAGCTGGCCCAGAATACGGCAGCCTGGCTGGTTGCTGGCATCTCTTGGTTCAAGCGTATCGCACTGGCTCTCCATGCTCTGTACTGGCTGCCTTTGCAGTGGCGCATCCACTTCAAGGTGTGCTTGTTAACTTGCAAGGCCTTGCACAGTCTGGGTCCAGGCTACCCGAAAGACCTCCTAACCTTATATGCTCCTGGCTGCCCCTTTTTGTCAGAGGATGTGATGCTTCTTTCTGTTCTGAGGTCTTGTCTAAAATCCTAGGAGATAGGGTGTTCAGAGTGGCTTCCCTGTTTCTCTGGAATGCCTTTCCCTTGGAGGTAAGATGTGCCACTTTCCTGACCATTTTAAATCCAAGCTTAAGACTTACCTCTTTATAGTCTGTTTTGGGACATGATGCTGTTATTAACACTCCAATGTGTCTGTTTAGGTACATAGGCGCATATGTATGTAGGTGAAGTTTTCAGGTCCATTTAGCACACATTGCCAAAAACAGGACCTGCCACTGTAGTGGTCAATTAGCCCATTTTTTGGAACCCATGTATGAGTCCAGTTCCTTCTTAAAACATACCATACTGCCTGCATTGACTACCTCGGGAGGCAGAGGATTCCATTCATTCACAATGTGCTAGTTGAACCACCTTGCTCTTTTTGTGGTGTTACATCTATTTCCCAATAATGGCTTACTGTGTGATCTTGTTGAGTATAATGTTTTCTGTTTTTTATTAAATGATCCTGCCTATTTATTAGCTGATTTTATTTTTTTATTGTTTTAATTGTTCTATTTTATTAATTTGATTTTACTTTTTGTTGTTTCATTGTACTATTTTATTCCTTTTATTTTATTTGTTTTGTTTTTGTGAGGCACCCAAAGCCCCCAGGATTGGGCACCATATAAATAAAATTGCCTTTTCTTGCCCTATAATTAGTTCTCCAGTCAGGTCCTGAAAGTCAGGTTTAAGTTCAAGAAGACTAACGGGGTAATATTTATTTCACCTTCTTTGCAGAACTGGAAGATAGGAACAATGTTAGTGTGCCATTTCTGCAAGGGTTGTTAAGAGAGTATACTTCAGGAATAAAAAGGAAAAAAGCCACAAATTGATTAGCTCAATGACTGCATAACTGAAAATATAAGGTGTTTTAACTCATTACCTCCAGTAGCTCCACATGAAGTCCGAACTATCCATTGCTTACCTGACACAAAATGGCTGCCCAGGTAATAATAAGTAGCCTGGGACAGGTATAAGTGCTGGCAGTATAGCCTAGAGGTTAGAGGAATGAGGTGTGAACAAGCTTGGTATATGCAGCAGACCAGACCTGAGTTTGATTCTCACAACCTCCACTTGCATACTGTGTGACTCTGAGCAAGTCACTTAACCACCCAGTGCTCCCAGGTCACCCCTGAAAACAGGCACTTGTGCCTAGTGGGTCTTACCCAGTAACCAAAGATTAAAATAAAATAAATAAATAAAATAAGGGGTTAGTGGAGGGGAGGTGAACAATATCTCTGATAAAGGGAAACAGTTGAAAGGAGGAAATATATGAACAGACTTGATGGATCAGGATGGTTAATTTCTGCCGTCAAAATACTATGAAACTATGAAGTAAGGCATAACTCTCTGTAAAAAATAAATTGAAGTGCAATGTGGGATAGCTCTGGTCTCAGAGTCTAACAAGGTATCCACCAGGACGTCAGTGTTAATTAGCTTCTTCCTGCAGCTGCTTTTTTGGTTTTTTGTATTTAAATTAATCCAAGTCAAGGTTGGCAATGAGAATCTACATTCTACATGTATGTTTCAACACTTTCAAAGTAGATAACTTCATGTGACTTCAGAAATATTGAGCAGAATTATAAGAGAGCTGGTGGGCTGTTATAAATACTCATGCCAGAAAAAAGGATACTTCCACCAGCATTATATTTGTAACCAATGGTATTTTTAAGCACATTTCCCTCCAGATTACATAGGATATGGATACTTCCTTTCTTGACATGCTTGTTAGCTTCATACATAACTATCATGCAGTTAATGTTATTGCCTACTGTTTAAAGCAAGGGGCACAACCTTTGATCCTGCCTTTATTTACCATAAAAGAGTCTATGCATCTTTCAGTTTTACTTGGTGGTAAACTCTTCTTGTTCCACTAAAATATGAGTACTTTATAAATGTTTTAATTTAGTTTTTTCACAAGTCAAAAAGATGGCCACCACATTTGGCTTAGAAATAGCACTGTAGACCTAGAAAGGGTTAGGATCATGTAAAGAAAACACTTTTAGTACGCAGCACAGGAGGTACATAGAAAAGTAGATCTGACTGTCGTACTAATGTTTTTATTACCTGTAGCTGAAATTAGCTTATTTTGAAAAAACAGTTTTCATTGCACTGCTGCTTTCATGTATTGAATCTCCAAATATTTTTCAAATGCATACAGATCTGTCACTTATTTATGTAAATTATTAATTATTTTGTATCATTGGGTGTATATGAAATTCAAACTCAATAAAAATTATTTTGCAAAAAAAAAAAAAAAAAGAAAACTGATAGAAGCATAGATTTTGTCAGCAGAAAAGGACCCTTAGGCCCATCCAGTCTGCTCTTTGCCCCTGTCATTCTGTCATCAGTGTCCCTTGTTGGTCATAGGCATCACCTGCTCCCCCGTTCCTCTGCCTGATATGCCCCTGTGCCTATCCCACATATGCTTGATGCTCTCCACAGTCTTTGCCCACTACCTTCTCTGGCAGGCAGTTCCAGTCATTCACTGCCCCTTTCCATGAAGAAGTATTTCTGCACATCTCTCCTATACATTTTCCTCTTTATTTTTTATCATACTACTGTTTTTCCTCCTAGGCAGAGTGGCCCTGCGATCTCCAGCCAGCGGCCCTGCACCCCCAGACCCAGTCATGTGTGCAGGCCACATGAACCCGCTCCCCCAGTGGTCCGGCCTTTTTCTTAATTCGCTCTCGCACCCACTGGGTACATGCACCTCTCAGGTCTCTCCAGGGGTGCAAGATGCAGCCATCAGCCACAAAGATTTCCCTCCGCATTATCCACTTTTTCTGCCTTGTGGAGAGCCAGACATGCAATGGTGTCCAAGCACGTAGTGCTGATGCCCGCCGTGCTCTCCCCCTGCTACTACATGCCACTATAGTGCGGCTGGCCTCCACCAGTTGCCACTACAGGGCAATGCAAGCCCCACTACCCACCCCAGAGAGAGGAGAGCAGTCATCGGACACTCAATCCTCCCTCTCCTCTGCCAACCCCCCGCGGCCCGAGTCCGTTCTTGAACCCAGGTCACTGGCATGGCACGAGGTGTGGCGTCCAGCGCCTCAACCCTCAGCGCCACCGGGCCGGCCCTACATTCTCCTCTTTAGCTTCATTGCATGCCCCTTTTTTCTAGTGCATGCTTTTCTCTGAAATAGACCCTCCATTTGCACCTTGTTCACTCTTATGAGTTACTTGGTTTTAGTCATGTCCTCACTTGCTCTCCTCTCTTCTAGGGAGTACAGGTTGCATTCCTGCAGCCTTTCCTCTTGCAACCCCCTCACCATTTTGGTTGTCCTCTCCTGTACCCCCTCCACCCTTTTAATGTCCTTGCGGAGGTGCAGCCTCCAGAACTGGACACAATACTCCAGGTGGGGCCTCACCAGTGAGCAATACAATGGCAGTGCTGTCTCCCTCCTCCTATTAGAAATCCCCCTTCCAATGCACCCCAGCATCCTGCTGGCCTTTCCCACTGCTTTGTCACACTGCCCAGCCACCTTGAGGTCATCAGATATGATGACCTCTAGGCCTCTTTCTTGCTTGCTTGGTGACTGCAAACTCTACTCCTCCCATCTTATACACAGCCCCTGGTTTCCGTAGCCCTAAGTGCATAACCTTGAACTTTTTGGCACTGAAACCCACCTGCCACCCCCTAGACAATTCTTCTAGTTTCCTCAGATCCTTTTGCATTCTTTCCACCTCTTTTTGAGTGTCAACTCTGTTGCAGATTTTTGTACCATCCACAAAGAGACACACCTTTCCTTCAAGCTCTTCCACACTGTTGCTTATGAAGACATTGAAGAGAACCGGTCCCAGCACCGAATCCTGTATCCTCCCACTGGTCACTCTCCTGTCTCTTACATGGCTACTGTTTACCAGCACCCTTTGCCTCCTATTCCTTAACCAGTTTAATGCCCAGCTTGTCTCTTTCACTCCCACCCCAGACTGCTTTATTTCTTAACTAGCCTCCTGTGTGGCACAGTGTTGAAAGCTTTACTGAAGTCCAGATAGGACATGTCCACTGGCTCTCCCCTGATCCACATCCCTGGTAACCCCATCAAAAGAATCTATGAGATCAGTTTGACATGACCTCCCCCTTGTGAAACCATGCTGCCGGTGGTCCTACAGCCCTTTAGACTGCATGTGCTCCACAAGCCTCACCTTCAGTAGTATCTCCATTAACTTCCCCACCACTAATGGAGACTGACTGGCCTGTAGTTGCTAGCATTCTCCCTACTGTACTGCTGCTTTTGTGCAGAGAGACCACATTGGCCCTTTTCCAGTCCTCTGGAACTTCTCCCATCTCCACTGAGGTGTTAAAAGTGCTGCCAGAGGGGCAGCCAGCACTGTACTCGGTTCCTTTATGACCCTTGGATGAGTCCCATCTAGCCCCATTGCTTTATTCTCCTTTGAGGCTTCCAATCCCTTCTGGATCTTTTCCACTGAGAATGGACTTGTGTCCACTCCCCCCCTCCCTGGTGGGTACTGCAGCATGCTGGTCTATCCCCCCACTCTGTACTCCAAAGAACGAGCAAAAATAATTGTTTAGTATTTCCACATTCTCTTGATCGTCCTCTGTGCAGTCCCCACCCACCCTCCTGATTCTCACTGTCCTTGCCCTTGTCTTCCTCTTTCACCCACATACTTGAAGAAGGTCTTGTCCCCTTTTTTGATCTCCTTGACTATTCTCTCCTCCGTTACTGCTTTAGCTGCCCATACCCTCCTTCCTGCCTCCCTTTGTTTTGCCAGATCTACCTCCCTGTCTTCATCCTTCTAGGTCTCCTCATGCTTTCTAAATGCTGTTTTCTTCACCTTCACTGCCTTTGCCACCTCCTTGGAAAACCATAGCAGCCTCTTCCTCCTCTTTCCCTTGCCCACTTCCTTCAAACAACATGCCATTGCCTGGGTTATGCCATCTTTAATCTTTCTCCATTGGGCCTCCACTCCCCCCTGTCTTCCCCCCGGTGAGGCATTCTCCAAGGCAGTTTCCCATTTGTTTAAAATTTGCCCTCCTGAAATCCAAGACCCTCATTTTAGTATGTTTTTTTTCCTGTCCTATTTGTATTTTTTTTTTAAATTGTATTGTTTGGTAACCAGGTAAGGCCCACTAGATACAAGTGCCTGTTTTCAGGGGTGACCAAGGAGCATTGAGTAGGTTAAGTGACTTGCTCAGAGTCAAACAGTATGCAAGTGGAGGTTGTGGGAATCAAATCCAGGTCTGCTGGATGTGCTATGCTCCTTCACAGCTTATTACTCTAACCTCTATGCTATCGTGCCAAACCACACAATACGGTGATCACTTGTACCCGGTTCCACGCTCAGAATGTGACGGCTGTTGTGTGCCCCGTCATTAGGGCCCCAATCCCGCAAGTAGTCAATTATGTTTCATGCAGGGGGCTGTGCCGCCCACATCCCACTGCCAGGATTCCTAACTCTGGGGGTACCTTGGGAGGAAGGGGCGACTTGCAAGTTTGGTGCCCTGATGGGCGCATAACAGCCGGCACACCAAGGGTGTGCAGTGCTTGTACCCAGGGGACTACCCACTGTGATGTCAGCAATTTTGTCTCTGTTTGTAAATACCAGGTTCAGCACTGCCCTGTCCCTAGTGGGTTCCAAAACCAGCTGCCTGAGAAATGCCCCTTGTATGGAGTCAAGGATGGCCCTGCCTCTTGATGTAGCTGTGGCCAGAATGCCCTAATCTACATCTGGTAGAATCAAAACTTCCCCCTTGCTGGCCATTTCGCTAATGGCTTCCTTGAGGGCTCTGTCTAAATCCTCCACCTGTGTCAGAGGCCTGTACACCATCGCCTGTGTGAATAACAGCCCCCAGCCCTATCTCTAGGCTGACCCATAGCATCTCCAGCCCTTCATTGTCGCCTCATTGCCCCTGTATCTTGGTGGCCCTTATACTCTCCTTCACAAATAAAACAGCCCCTCCACCTTTCATCCCTGATCTGTCCTTCTGGAAAATGGTGTAGCCTGGGATGGCCACTTCCCAGTTGTGATTGTCTGTGCACCATGATTCCATTATGGCCACCAGATCCAGGTCTGCCTCCACAATGATTGCCTCAAAGTCAGGGATTTTGTTTCCCAGACTCCTTGCACTGGCACACATGGATCTCCAGTCTCTTTGCCCCTGTGACCCTTTAAACTGTCTTCCCTTCCTGCTTCCCCCCTTGCCCCCTCTGTTACCATGGTCCTACCATCCCCTGTTATGTTGTCTTCCTGCCTTCCCTCCTTCCCCAGTCTTCCCCCCTGGGTTAACCTTCCCTGTTGCACTAGTCTATGGGGGGCCATCTCTGCCTGTCTCTCAGTCTTTCTGACTCCTCCCTTGGCTAGTGTAAACGCTTGCCAAAGTAGCATTTAAACCTTCCACCCAGGATTGCCATTCCCCTCCAGGATGGATGGAGGCTATTCTCTTGTACAGGCCTCCATTCCCCCAGGTGTGACCCCAGTCCCCGATGTAGCCAAAGCCCTCCTGACTGCATCATGCCTTCAACCACTCATTGAAGGACCTGTTGTGGAGTTCCTTAGCCCTCCCCAACCGTGCATGGGTAGCACCTCAGTGAGGGCCACTGTGTGAGCTACCTGCACCAGGCCCCTCCCCAGCTCCCTAAACCTACCCTGCACTACCCCTACTACATCCTTTGTCAGACCATTCATCCCCAGGTGGCCAACAACATCCAGCTTCCTCCCTACCCCCTGTTTCCTGGTGATCTCCAAGATCTGCCTTCCAGTCCTCCCTGCTGAGGTGCCTGGAATGAACTGTACTACCCTGTCCCTTCCTTCCCTTGTTCCCAACTCAGTCTCCTGACTATGGAGTCCCCCACCAGCAACTACTACCTCCTTGGCTGGAGGATTCTTCCACCCTCCTTCAGGCCTGCTCCCTTGAGGATCCCCACCTCCTCTCTTACTGCTGCCTCGGGTTTCTCCTTTTCGTTTCCCTCTTCCACCAGAATGGTGAAGGAATTGCACAGCAGTAAGGTCTGATGGGTGGTCTCCCTCCTTCCTCCCCCACCCTCCAGGAGCCCACCAAGGTCCAGCCACTCAGCCTCCTTGCTGGCATCTTTTGAGGGAGTGGTGGCAAAACCAGGTGGCTCTGGTGAGGTAGATGGTGCCCTGTACTCATACCAGTTCGGCCCGGAGTATAGCGACCACTGCTCTCAGCCCAGAGAGGTGCTTGCATATGGAGCAACACCTTAGTCTCCTGAAGGTGTCTTTGAAGACTGCGGCCTTGCACCCATTACACTGTACCACTCTGTTGCCTGATATGTTGTTTATCCTCCTGACTTTTGCTTCTCTGCCTTTCCTTTGCCTCTCATGCCTGAAAACAGAAGCTAGCAAGACACTACATTTTATGTCTCCCTTCAATGAGATAAATTTTTAATTCGATGCATTATACACAGATTTTCTTTAGGCATAACAATACATAATTTCTGGGCTGCCCACTATAAGCAGTTACGATTCTGAAGATTTTTCTTCTCCATCTTGATCTCTTGCAAATACTTGTACTACGTAGATCAAATAAAAGAACTACCCCAGCACTCCCTCCTCACTCACCCCTAGCCTTTGCAGTCCCCTTGCAGGGTTCTCAGCATTCTGAAGGGGCCCTACTGCGCCTAGGCATGCCTCCTCTCCTTCCCCTCCCCCATTCTACCTTTTCTCCCAAGCCTTCTCAGTCCCCTTGCAGGGTTCTCAGCATCCTGAAGGGGTTCTACTGGGCTTAGACTTGTCTCCCCTCCTTCCCCTCCCCATCTACCTTTCTTCCTAGTCTTTGTAGTCCCCCCTTGCAAGGTTATCAGCATCCTGAGGGGGTCCTACTGTGCCTAGTGTTGTCTCCGCTCCTTCCCCTCCCCCATCTACCTTTCTCCCTGGCTATCAAAATCCTCTTGCAGGGTTCTCAACATCCTGAAGGGGTCAAACTGAGCCTAAGCATATCTCCCCCCTATTCTATGTAACCACGATCTTGGCTTTCCATGACTACTGGCAGGGTCCAATGCATCCTGATGGACTGTTAATTAGGCCCCATCCCCTCCAAAAGTACAAATTCTCTCTTCCTCGCAAGGGTTCAATTCTCATTCACTCCCTCTCCTATCACTCTCTTAATCCATATCTACTGACATTCCCCAACCCTCTTGCTGGGTACCCTGCATCCTGAAGGGTCCTGTCTTGGGTTAGGTCCTATTCCCCCTTCTAGCATTAAGCCACACCTCCTCCTTCTCACTCCCCTCCCTCTTTAAATCCCTACAGCCTTATCCCCTTTTCTATCTAGCCCCACAGCCCCCTTGCAGGGTTCCCCACATCCTGAAGTGGTCTTTCTGGGACACTGCCTTATTCCCCCTTCTCTCTGATCCCCACAGTCCCCTTGTAGGGTTCCTCGCATCCTGAAGGGGTCTCCAGGGACACAACACTTCCCTCCCACCCCATCACCCTCCCTCCCTTCCCCTTTTCTTTCATGTAAGCCCTTGTTTAGTTATTAACCCGGCACTTATTATTGTCCACTCTTTCTACCTATTATGCGCAACATTGCTGTAACACTGTTTGTAACACCTGCCTTACAACTGTATGTTAATGCTGATCTTGCAGCTTTAATGTTTAATGTCTCATTCCTATTTTACCCCTTCCCCCCAAATCACACCAGGAGATGAGCGACTTGTCGCTCAGTGTGCCTGCCTGGTGAACCATTTCAATAAATAAATAAACCCAACCCCCTCAGACACCTCTCACGTTTTGTCTGCTACAAAAAGTATATTTATTCTTCTTTTCTGGATCTTGCAAGAGGTATTAGAGTGATGACTCATGCAACACAGATTCTCATTTAAGATACAAATCAAGAAACGATCACAGAACTGCTCAGTATACCAATGTTTCAAGGCATAGGCATCGCCTCTTCCTCAGGGTGTACAGTTTGTCAGTCCCTTGCTCAACCAAATTCATCACGTCTTAAGGCTTTGAAAAATACAAATTCTCCTTTAGAATATGTGGTAGATGAGTCATCTCTCCAGTACCTTGAAAAAGTGCATGTACATACGAAACGTCAGTTTTTGTGCACTGCTGCTGTCTTGTAAATTGTAAGTACTGCTGCTTTTTAATTATTTTGTATGCTGTGAGCAATTACTTGTATTTGCACAATGTGTAATGTACTGAGTTGTGGTGATGAGAACCTAGATTTCTGGTTCTGTGGTTGCTTTTTTGCAAGTAATCTCTCCAGTACCCCTTGTGAGTGTGACTGATGAATATATTGGAACAGACTCCTCCCTGGGGTTATTTATTTTTCATGGGGACTATCTGGCTGCACTGGCTAACTACAATCTCATCTGACTCTGCCTTATACAGTACCATAACTATACTTGATATACAATACAATATAATTAATTGTATTTCTGTGTATTATCTTTTATTCAGATTGTATCTCAAAACACTTTTTTATGTTTCTGTTGACTGGGAAATATGGCTAAGCAATTTTGCTTATTTTCACCTTTGTTCGGGGGTAGGAATACAGATGCAAACTGACATATTGAATAATGTTTTGCTGTTGGTGATATTTTTTAATAAATGGAGTAAATTTGGCCAGGACATTGGAGAAATGCCCTTACTTTTTTGAGATTTGCCATAGGATCTTTAATATCCACCTGAAGAGCCACCAGAACAGACTGACAGGACCTTGGTTTTAATGTCTCATCCAAAAAAGACAGCATCTCAGGACTGCAGTCCTCCTCATGCTGTGTTACAGTGTCAGTATTAAGATTTTTCCCTAAGGTCCTGATGTGAGAGCTAGAAACCACACCTTTCAGTTATTTCAGCGTCAGAGATGAGTATGCAACCTGCTGAGCCAATGACACTGAAAATAAAAAAAGCACAGTGGAAATACCAAACCATCTTTCTAGTTTAGCCAGGTCTTCTCTAATGTCCTGTCTGCCTTCTTCCATGTTCACCCTCAACACAGAGCCTTGTATCATCCACAAAGAGGTATATTTTGTCTTTTACTGCTTCAGCAGTATCACTTATGAAGACATTGAATAACACTGGGTGAAGCCTAGCATCCCAGAATTCCCCCCAACCACTACCCACCTAGCCAGTTTCACCCCAACCCTATCCTCCAGCTTCCTACTCAATCTCCTGTGTGGAACATAGTCAAAGGCCTTGCTGAAATTCAGGTAAAGTAGTCCACTGCTTGGCTTTTGTCCACTGTTCTTGATACCTGACCAAAGAAATCATTTAGGGTGGTTTTGGTAGGATGCCTCAAAATATGAAGGCAGCTCTTTTGCTCTTAACAACCTGAGCAACCTCCCCACCAAACCAGCTGGGCTTCTTGGCTCTGGCTTTCTTGCTCTTCACTTTCGCACACACGCTAGTGGCTGCCAGTAGCCCTCCCTTGATGGTGAACCATTTCTGGTCCACCTCATTTCTTTCTTGATTCTAGCAAGGTGCTCTCCTAGAATATCCCCCATCTTTCCATAGCCTGCCCTCCTGAAGTCCAGCACTCTTGTCTTGTATTGTGGTCACTTCCTGCCAGTGGTGTTTCCACCCTCACCTCCTGGACATGTACACCATTTATCAGAACCAGGTCAAGTATAGCCCTGTCCCTGGTGGGTTCCTGAACACCGATGCTAACTTTCAGGGTGTGTCAGGGACTCCCCTCAGAGTGCAGTAACACTAGGCAGAGCTGCTCCTTGACTCGTTCACTCTCTCCTTACCGCTGTTCACTCACTCTCTCAGTACTGGATTTTATATTTATTTGATATATAGGAAGAGCTTACTCAGCAGAGCCACTCCTTGGCTCACTGTCTTTGTACTGGTGTTCAGCGCTGCTTGCTAATCCCCTCTGCAGAACCATATACTATAAAAAATAAATTATGGGTGATCATAAACAACTCGCCTTGTGTTTCCATCGTGGGGTCAAGTTAACAGCACGGACCTCTTGAGCTTTTCTGTTTAGATCCATATGCTGTTATCTTGACCCCCTCAATGGAAACAGAGGCTTGCTGTGTATTATCACCCATACATTATTCCTTACATTATGGCATTTGGAGCACTCGTGGTTCACTTTCCCTGTTGAGCAACATGATTTTTGTGCTCATGTTCCTGTACCAGTTATAAAAAATAAAACATAAGCAACTGTGTGCTTAGGAAGTGTTTTTCACCCACCCTTGGTGTGTGATGGTCACATGAACCTCTCAAGCTTCGCTCTTGAGGTTTATGGGTCATCACACACCTTGGGTGTGTAAAAAAAAAATAATAACACAGTCACCTATGCATTATTCTCTGTATAGTACATGGGGAGGTGGGTATAACGAGAATTCTACACAGATAAAGTGTGGGATGCTACATAAACCCAGACAGCAAAGCTCGAGGGGTTTATAAAAGCATACCACACCAAGGGGGTGTATAAAATTCAAGTTTCACAAACCACTCTTCTTTGTTTTATACAATTGCTGAGTAGTGTTTTCTTGCCCTGAAAATGCTACCCAGCAGTTACAGAAAACATTATGGTCAGTGGTTCCAGTAGCGCCAGTTCCGTAATGCGATCAGGATGAAGCATAGTATGTGTTTAAGGGAGGCATTGTGGCCATGTGTGGAGTGAGGGAAACCCAGCCTGTGCTCGCCGCTTTAACTATCTGGTTATAATGGCGAATTATAACAGGGTTTCCCTATGGCAGAAAACTCTGCAGCTCTTATACTAGAATAATGCAATGAAGAGTACATGTAATGTGGCATGTTTACACACCTGTTTGTGATGACCTCAAAATCCACAAAAGCAAAGCCTGAGTGGTCTGCAAAACCTTCACAAACCAATGGTGTATAAAAAAACAAGTTTACACTGCCCACATATTTTATTTTACATAATAACAACTACTGTTTTTTTCATTGAGAAGGAAAAAAAGAAATGTTACAAAATCCAATGTACACACTGAAATGAGTTTTGCATATTTAACTGGGTGGGGGAATATGTTAGGACATGTAGGGGAAGGGGGCAGAAAAAAAAAGCAAATGCCAGCAGACACTGTTTTCAACATTCCAATAAGCCCATTATGCATGGGTGTGACTGTGATGTCATAGCCACGTAACAACAGTCAACAGCTTTTCATAAATATTTAGGAACACATCTAACTAGTTACTCTTAGGTTCTTTAAAGCCAAGGAGACAACACAAACTATTTCATAAGTAGGAATGCACAAGGCTAAGTAAAAGGTTGGACAAACCTGATTTGACACCAAGTCGTTATTGACCGACTTCTTTCTGTCATTTTCACAGTCTGTGTTTGTCGCTGCTTGTAGCTGAGACAGCGATGAATATTTTATACTCTCCTATGGTACATGAGATAGAATTCAGAATGAGTTATTTTACCGAGAACTCTTGAATACATACTTAATATTAACAGATGAATTTTTAATTTGTCTCCCGCATGAATGGTGAGCCTTAGCTATGACTACAGGCAGCACGTATAAATGTTGACGCAGACTAATGCTTTATGCTGTCTGTCTCACTTCACTGTCCATCTCACTTCTGCTCTCATGAAGGAATTTTAAGAATGATATTGACATGTTTTAGCAATAAATGTTAGGGACAGCAAGGGTTACATTTTATTCTGGACTCTTGCTTACTCCTACAGATATCTCAACTTAGCTTTACCCGATAGGGTAACTCAGCACTATGGGAACAGAATTCTGGGTGACCTCCTGCTTTGGCCTTCCTATTAGCAGTGAGGTATTGCAGAGGGCTCTTACAAGCTCTGTAAAGATGATCACTAAAGGCTGTTGCTCTCATTCTTTGTTTTTGGGGACATTTGCTTGAAAACAGGATCTTTGTCTCCCAGATGTCAGCTTTTCCTCTTGCTTTTCCCTTCACCGAAATCATAATTCTGCGTTTGTGATATTAAAATATGTTGCTGTTTTTTTTATAATCAATGCTTTTATCCTCCTCCCCGACAGCTCCCTTCTACCCCAACCACCCAGTCCCATCACTCACCTCCCCCAGGACTTACTAGTCCTTAATTCCCTCAGGGATCCCTCCCTCTATGATGTGGCTGGGGGGGGGAGTCCACCCCCTCATGTTTTCAGCTAGATGCTGGCCGTGCTTGGTCAGTGCTGTGGGCCTGTGACAGCTGGGATATCACCCTGCTGGTGGGTCTTTTCTGCCCTCCATTTTTCTCTGTTTCCCTGCAACCTGCCTGGTGCAATGTTGCACGTACACATGCATGCCTCCGCTTGCACAAGCACCTGATCAACTCAAGCACCCATGCTGTTGGGGTTCCTGGTTGCACTACCACTTGGCCTTGACCAGGTGGTAGTCACCAAGGAGGATGTCAAGACTCCCCCACCCTGAGAGAAGAAAGCAGTCCATTGGGCGCTCAGTCCATCCTTCCGTGGTTGGTCTCCAGTAACGCAGATCTCTTCCTGAACCAAATGGCCTGGCATATCAGTATGTTGCTGTTGAAATACAACTGATCTCATAGAGCACTATGACTGGCAGAGGGAAGAGCAGATGAATGAGATGAAGTCTGTGGGATAAACTCTTTTCATGTAGCTGTCTCCAGTACTAAACAATAAGGGGACATATGCCATTTAGCTGCATTGGGGGGGGCACAGCCATAGCTCATAAGTGGCAGATCTACAAGTGGGTTATGGAGGTCCTGTCCCCCTCGTAAGTGATGGTAAATGTCATAGACTGTGTGAAGACACCGTGTGTCCAGTTTATACAATGTACAGTATTTTAAACTGTAGAGCTTTCAGATTAGTTCTTCTAATGAAGATTCAACTGTTTCTGTTTGCTTTCACTACTCTGAGTGCAGTAGAGGCCATTGTGATGTCATCAGGCATTGTGCAAGCTGTTCTCCCATTGGTTAAGGCTTCCTACGTGGGAATAAATGCTAATGACCCACTTAAAGCGGCAGTGCAATGAAAAAAGTTATTTCAAAAGATGATTTTCTACTATGGTCATGAAAAATATTGGCAGAACTATTGATTTGGGTTTTCTGGGTGCTTCTTATGCTGTGTAGTGTATATTTGCATTTTTGTCTGGTCTCTTACCCTCCTTGGGTCCTCAATATTATTTCAATGCAAAAATGAAGCAGCCATCTTTTATTCTTGAGAAATTATTACTTTAAACATTTCATAAACTTCTTAAATGATAATGAAAACTGAAAATTTTACCACCAAAATAAACTGGAAGACATCTGGCATCAATTAGGAAGAAATAAAAGTGGGGTCAAAATGTAGCCCATTTTCATTGCACTGCTGCTTTAACACTGAAGTAAATGTTTTATTGTATGTTTCAATGGCTCAGATAACTATTTTTTTCTTTAAGGTTTGACTCCCACATACATTGTATAAAGATGGAATTTTATCTAAATATTATATTTCAAAACCTTTTCCTGGGGAGTAGAAAATCACTTTAAATATGCCCACCCTCCACCACGTCTAGGAAAGGAGTGGCATTGAATAGTGTTAAATCCTTAGAGATTTTTAACAACATTTGGCAGCATATTTATAACTAGAAGTGATTCATAATTATGTTGAGTGGAGCAGAGCTGGGTAGGAAGACGTCTACTACTGAATGAAATGTGATATTTAAGTTCTGAAGTGAAATAATTAAGCACTAATGCACAACAGGGTGTGGGTTGTGCTGGGATAGCCTCACGCCTGGGGTGGTTGGGTACAAGCCTGAAGGCCAAGTGCCTCCAACACCCCAGACGTGAGATTATCCCAACACAACCCACACTCTGGCATACATTACTGCTATTATACAGTGGCTCTTATTTATTAATATTGTGGGGACACAGACGTTTTTTGTTTTGTTTTGTTACCAGGAGAGAGACACTAAGCTGAAAACTTTTTTACAGGTGTGACCTGGGAGCACAAGGAAGTTAAGTGACTTGCTTAGGGTCACACAGTATGCAAGTGGAGGCTGTGGGATTCAAACCCAGGTCTCCAGGTTTGCAGCTCAGAGCCTTAAACCACTGCGCTATACTGCCTCCAGCACATTTAGATGGCTATTAGGCAGAGAACATGTGTTGGAACATCCCTTTTATGTGTAGGGACTTTTAGTTTATAGTAGCAGTTGTACAGTTTTATTTTTTAATTTAAATCTATTTTTTTTTGAGGAAACACTCCCCATGTGAAAGCACTGCATCATGGGTATGCAAATAATCAATTGTCTTTTATCACTGTAGCGCGTGTTATGCAACACCAGGCAATTGGGTATTTGCATACCCATGTTGCAGTGCGTTCATATGTGGTGTGTTTCCTCATAAACAAAATAAAACTGTAAAACTGTTACTAAAAAAGAGATGTTCCCACACTATAAAGGAGATGTTCTGACACTTTTTCTCTGCATAACTATGAAATGTTTTAGCCATGACAAAAATTTTTGCCCCCCAAAGTATGAGTAAATAAGGTTTTTATATGAAACTAAGTTTTTGCTTTTGTACTAAAATTGCATGGCTTCAAACTCTCTTGGTAAGAGAAGCTGTGGCTTTTTTTCTTTGAATCTGGCATGCAGTTATCTATATGTTTGGACTTGATGCTGTGAGGTTGTGTTCAAATAACCTCACTAATACAAACACACACTGACCAATCAGAGTGCAGCAAATGTTCTTGCCATAGTATAATACAGATTAGTATATTCAGTTTGTCATATTCACAGGTTAGCAAAATACTCCAACCTTTAAAGCACAGAAAGGACTGCCACCCCCACCTCAACAGTCCACTGGTCCCCCCACTACCCTAGTAGGTCCAGGGTCCAGGAAGGTTTTAGTGGGTGACCTTACTGTATGAGAACTCAGACAAAATGTATAATTTCCATGTCAATGTCCTGATGTAGTTATGTCAAGCAAAACTTAATAAAAATGATTAACTGAAAGAAAAAAGCAGTGGGTGACTATACTTTTAAGGATACCTTGCCTATCATTTGGAACTCCTTATCCACTGCTAGGATCAATTGGCACCTACACAAACTACTTTATGGAGACTTCCGCGTACTGTATTTGTTTTACCCAGCCCTTAAACACAATATGCATTTAAAGAAAAAAAAGAAAAATGCTTATTTAGCTAGCATTTGTGGCTTACTGGGTCAGAAGAGTGAATCCAGAATAGTGTGGCCACACTAGCGAAACCAAAAACAGCTACAGGGATAGAATAAGGAAGTCAACATTGGCGCTGTCCCCATAGCTGTTGGGTGTAGGGGTGAACAGGGACAAGGAGAAACAGTGTGCTGCAGTGTGTGCTAACGAGCAGCCCCCATGGTGTGCAGGGCAGGGCACAGGCAGCAGAGGTCAGTGAGACATCAGAAGATTGTGGTTCGACTCCCGGTCAAGGGACAAGCTATACTATTTTTATATTTCTTTGGTCTGGTGATTAGGCTTTGTTTTGGTCCCCCACCTGACTTGTGTGGTGCCTGTGCCCGTCCCCCACCTACATGTTTCACCTCCCACCTCTGGATTATCTGCTGAGTCCTTATTACCCCTCCTTAGTGACCACCCCCCATGTTTTCTCCCCATTCTCAAGTTGCCTCCCCCCCAAGAGGTGATTATTTTTAGTTTGTGGGGTTCAGGGGGCAAAGCCCCCCAAAACAGAGGGTGCAGTGGGCAGAGCCCCCCACAAACACACAGTAGCACCGTATTGTTTCCTGTGGTACTGCAGTTGCTGTTTTTACCAGCCGCTGTTGTTGTTTGCAGTGTTTTGGTTTCGCGCTTCTGGATTGCGCTGTTCTGGCATTCGCTGTCCTGACCTAGTGCCCATTTTTGGAGGGAGTGCAGGTTGTTTATACTCCAGATCCCTCTTTAATACATTTTTATGTATTTTTGCAATTGTATCCTGAGTAATACAAAAGAGTGCAATATTTAAAAAAAATGCAGTCTTTCTGTCTGCTTTTTTTGTCTATCTAAAATCATATCTATGAAGTCTGTGAATTTGGACTTCCTAAAACATCTCTTTTGACCCCCAGAGCCACTGAGTAAATTTGTAACGGGCTCATGTGTAAGTAGCACTTGGAGTCATACTGCAACTCACGTCAAATAACTTTTTTTTCCAAGCAGAGTTTATTAAATCAAGAAAGGTAACAGTGAACAAAACAAAAGTACAACAATCCGAACGCACCATAACAGGTTGTAGCAAGCATCAATTAAAATTAAATATGACACAACAGGACCACCAGCTGTGACTAATACATATAAATTACTGGCATTAAATAGAATATTAACTAGTATGTCCATACTATAGATTATTTTAAAAATAATTTATATTCCTGGGATAGCCCAGCTGAGATGTAACATCCTGTTCCCAGTGGGGATTCTACTTTTACCCATTTCCGCCGATGGGTGGACAGGAGCACTGGGACTCAAGGTTCTGTGACTTGCCGAAGGTCACACAGTGAGTATTTGGCTGTAGTGGGGTTTGAACTTGCAGTCTTCTGGTTTCCAAGATGCCCCCTGATGAAGGGTTTCTGACGTGAAACACTGGGGCATTGTGGCAGTGGTGTGATCTGTAAGCACATGAACCTTGATTTGCTATTAAAAGCACTTTAAATGGCATTTTGAGTGCAGCATCATTTGAACTTTTTAGAATGCAGGTTTTCTGGATGTTCTTTCTGGTTGCCAAGATGGTTGCTCTAACCACTAGACCCCACTGCCTCCAAGTTTCATTTAGTTGAATCAAAATGACAAAATTGGGCCTACAGAAGTCTGAAAAGGCATATTCAGTAGAGCATGGCATCACTAGGCAAGCCTGATCACAAAAAAAACTATACTGAGTTTTCCAAATGCCATATGTTACAATATAGAGAATAAAATAACATTTTAAAAGTTGTTTCCAAAATAATGTTTACCCATAGTCCATGAACAGGGAAAAACAGACTTATATGTTAGACCTCATTTGTAGGAAGGGTACTGGAAACATTGTTCGTGGACAGGATAGGGGATTTTGCAAAGAAAGCTAGCATGGATATCTACTAGGGAGATCATGCCTGATATATTTGCTTGATTTCCTTGACTACTCCATTACGTAGCACAAAGCATGGAGATGGGCATAGAGGGAGCAACATTTTTAATCTGTGACGTTGCACCACTGAAGTTAAGCTGCTTTTAAAATGCAACAGTAAATGATCAGCACTGTATACTGAAACCCGAGCTGTGTTAATTTTACTATTGTGGAAAGTAGTTGCTAGTGCTGACTTCCTCTGACCTGATGCCTGTCACCAGCCTATTCATACTAAACAAGTAGTTCATCATATACTGTTTTGGCTCCTGGGTTCTGCTTCACATACATTTGTTCTGTTGGGCCCCCAATCATTGCTTGAACTTATAAAATGGCAAGGATAAATCCAGAGACCTCATTGGACAACAGCCATCACATGACCGTGCATTAAAATACTAAAAATGCATGGGCAGAAACCAATTCTCATTACAAAGGTTGGAAAACCTCATTCCCAATAGCAAACCATTTAGTAAGTGCAAGAAGCCACTACAGGGTGTGCACTAAAGGATTAACGATGCCCTGTCCGTGGGTGTAAGGACATTTGGTGTTCAGCCTCATCCTGTACTACGCACCTGGGGCCTGCAGTGTTAATCATTTAATATGCTCCCCATTATGGCTTATCACATGCAGATATGCTGCAGCACCTTAAAACATTGCTGCCATCCAGTAAGGATGGTGAGAGTTGTCCCCACTACTCCTGCCCCACACCCAACTGCTTTCCATAGGTTTAGATAGTCTGTCATTCAGTGTACAGTAGATTTATTTTGCATTATGCCTACAAAAACACAACATCACAAGCTTTACAAGTGGGTGGAAAAATAGCAGATAATCTTTGGCACTGAAAAATTCATTATAGATTGAGGGAGTGCTCCCAGACAATTAGAATGCTCCTTTGCTCTGCATGTGAGACACAGTTATTCCATGAAGAGTGTCTACCATGCAGCTGCCCTGGAAACAAGCATGTTCAGGGCTGTTTTATTAATTTTTTTTCTTATTCTTTTTATTTCCATGGTTGATGGTTGAGGACCTCCTCCTCCCCCCCTTCCATATCGGCTTGGTCTCAGGATGTGCCGGGATCCAGGCATCATGGAGTTTGCGCTGAGGCATTTTGTTGTTTATGTGGCCCCCCAATGACCTGCTGGAATGGAGTCAGTTATGCAATGACCTTGGTGCACAATCGGGTGTGTTCCTGCCCCTGATGTGCAGAGATCTGCCAGCTCTACCCAACAAGGTCAGGCAGCATGTTCCAGGACTGCCATGACCCCCAGCCAATGCTAGGGGTCAGTAGGTGCCGGTTACCAAGTCCCCTCCCTTCCCAGAGAAGGTGACCAGTCTCCTGGGTGCTCCATCTCCTCCCCTCCAGCCAACCCCCTGATGTCTAGGGTCCGCACCTGAACCCCGAGCATTGGCACTGCAGGTGGTAACACTATCGCTGCACCAGCAGGCCGGATGTTTCATTAAATTTTAATATATTATTGATCAATCTTGAGCAATAATACATAATTCCAATCAGTAATATATTAATACAGCCGCGGAGACCACTCTTACAGTTGTAAAAGTGGTCTCACTTACATTCTTATGGTTTCAGAACTGCTCATCTTCAATTTGCGGTTCTCATACCTTAAAAATGCATGTGAGACCACTTTCACAATCATAGGAGTGGTCTCCGTGGCTGTATTGACATACAGAATGACGCATCTAGGTAATAAGAATATGAAGGCAAAGCAATACCCAGATAACAGAGAGAATATTGAAACTCAGTCAGAAAAGGACCTGGAAGTAATGATTAGCAACAACTTCCAACTGGAACAACACTATGGGACAGCAGCTGGAGTCACAAAGCAAATAAAATAATGGCATATAACCTCATAAGCAGATCCAGAGATCATTTGATAATCCTGTACATATCAGCAGTCAGACCCCATCTTTTCTTTTCAGCTTTTATGTACTCTATGAGCTGTGGGGATTTACCCCTTTTCTGCCCTGGTGACCCCACTGCTACCCCCAGCTGTCTGTATGGGGAGGCCCATGACTTACCCCTCACAGCGGGACTCCTGTCCTGTTCAGGGAGAGGGGCTGAAGTTAACCTAGGTCTCCCAACAAGCCAGCTTAGCGTCATTCAGTTGAGGTGGCCGATGAGGTCCTTGACTTCATTGAGCTGCACTCACAGAAGGTTTCTTCCTGCTTTGAGGATCCCTACCTTGGGGGAGCAGGAGGGACAGATATGAGCTCACATCAGGAGCGCTCCCACCCACTATGTAAAGATGTTTACCACTCTACCAATCCCAGCCTCAGCACAAGTGCCAGGCTCATAGATCCCCCAGCCAACTCTTCCCAGAGGAAGAGAGCAGTCCCTTTGACGCTCATCTTCCTCTTCCCAGCTGGCCCTCTGATGACCCTGAGTTCACTCCCAAACCCAGGTCGTCGATGTCACAAGTAGTAATGCAACCACTGCACTGGCAGGTCAGCCATCAGACCCCCATCTTGAGTATAGCATACAGTTCTGGTCTCCATATTTAAAGGAAGATATTGACAGGTTTGAGAAGGTGCAGAGCAGAATGAACAAAATGGTTGATGGCTTAGATAACATGCTATGCTGAGCAACTGGCCTAACTGGGACTGCTCTCCATTGAAAAGCGGAGACTCGGGGGTGACATGAATACAGTATTAAAATATCTGAAAGTGATAACACCAGCAGACTGTATGCAGGTCTTCAGGATGTACAAAGACTGAAGGATTAGTGGCTACTGCAGGTATTTGAAAAGAGGAAGACTGACAGGGAATATAAAGAGGCACTACTTCACAGTACAAGTGATCGGCACCTGGAACAGACTTTCGTAATAGGTGACATCAGACAACATTGTCTGTACCTTCAAGCTCAAGTTAGATAAGCTCCTTGTCACAAAAGGGGTGATGGCATATTCCATCTGAGTTGGTGGATGAAATGAACTCAATGGGCCATACCCACTGTGACCAGTTTTCATCTAATAAGGAGGCCAGATTGGTCATCAGCCAATGGTAGATAGGAGATATGCACTAGTTAGACTCAAAATGTGCAATATATCTTCCAGTGTGAGGGGATGCTCTAGACCTAAAGTGCAAAGGGGGTCAGCTCATTAAAAAAAGTCACGATTGGTCCAGAACAATAGGATAATTTAGGGGAAAAATAGAATTTTTGGGGAGCTTCAGACCACCCATGCTGCCATCTGGGGGCATAACTCATAACTCACAAGTGGCAGAATCACTAGTGAGTTATGAAATTTGTGCCGCCTCACAAATGAAGATAAATATAGTCTTGTGAGCCACTTCATTTCATATTTGGTTTATACAACATCACTAGTTATAAATCATGTGACGATTTAACTGTTTTCTGTGATTTGAACTGCTTGTTTCAGTGTTGCACAGGGCTATTGTGATGTCATCAGTATAGTAAATGTTGCTTTCTGATTGGGTCAGTAATCCAATGTGATGTATGCAGCCTTTAAAGTGGTGACTGTAATATATACGACTTGCAAGGTAAAGTTATTTTGTGAGTTGTGAGCCAAGATAACACATTTGTCTTGCACAGTTTAACACTCATTGTGTATATAGATGATAATCCACAGGGCATACAGGAATAAGCATTTTATTCACTCTGGCATGTTGCTAACAATGCTGCGTAGAAACAAGTGACAGAGTGAAGTAGAAAAATCTTAATCCTGAATATTCTGTTTATACCATGGAACACTTAATACCATTGTGACAAGGCTACTGCGGAAATAAAATGAGCAAGGGAATAACAGGGTAACTAAACACCTTTTGCACTGCAGTTTTATTCATCAATCGTGTGTGTACGCGTGCATGTGAAGTTATTGTTACATTTCCAGAAAAGTTACAGGAACATCTGACTTGCTATCAATTTGACTTGCTTATTATAGCATTCAGAGAATTTCCTGATTTTAACCATTTTTTTCTCTTTTACCTCATTACTGAACATTTACCTTTTTGAAGGTTACCAAGAAATGCCCCACAGTGCGAAGAAGTAAAGAAAAAAAATATACAAACATATATTTGCTCTAACTAAAGCTTTTTTGTTGCCCATAGTTTCCCAAGAGTCGTGTCTCCTGGACCAGGTGCTGGATTTAATCATGAGTGAAAGACAGACGAATGTGAACAGCCTCTTCCTGAATGAGAACTCAGCCAAGCGCCTGAACTCAGAGAGCCGGATGCAACGGCTTCAGCTGGCGATGCACAAACATGCCATACGGGCCAAGAAGAGGATGTGCAGCTTCAGCAGAGCAAGCATCGTGTACTTCCTGAGAAGAAATGCTTTCGTCCTGTTCACTGTCGCTGCTGTAATACTGGGTATGGATCTTAGCTGCTATTGGTCATGGGGGAAAAATGTATTACTCTATGATGTGTAAAGTGATTGGCATATTTAAATGATTTCTGAATGGCTGACCCAGCGTCGCAGTGGGAAGTGGACCACAGTTCCTTTCACAAGCCTGGGATCCAAGTTAAGCTGGTAGGAGGTCACAACACAATCCCAGAGGATATGTGACAGCTCTGGAGTTGAGTGTAGCATATGCCAAAGCATTACTCTCCCCCTGGACATGGGCCAGTGCTGTTTCTCCTCGGCACCCCTCCCCCCATTTCACAGTCGTGCATCGATATTGGGCATAGAGTTGCCCACTGTGTTGCTTCAAAGCTGGTGGCATGTATCGTAATCCTGGGGGGCTGGAGTTTACTAATGCAGTCAGAGTCAACTGAAGCCCTTCCTTATGGATCTGCTTAGGAGCCCCCCCCCATAGAGGGAACCACCGGGATAATACACAGTAGTATTGGTAAAGGGGAAGCAGTACCAAGCAGGAGACAAGATTATAAAGAGCTGATGGGACAGGGGAATAGACAAAATGAGTTGGGGGGAAAAAATCTTTTGCAGAAGGGTCCTGGGGCAAACTATATTACAAAGAACTCCATGAAGAAGAGGGAAGACTGGAATTAACATTGCTAAAAATGCTAGCAACTAAATATAGGAAAAGAAAATGCCTCATAGTAAATGCTAATAGATGAATCATTATTTTTTTACACTGAATTGGCAAGTGATTAAAAAGCCTTATAAAGTATGATGGCTAAATCAAGTGAAGTGACTGGTAATAAACAATGTGAAGGCCATTCAGATATTTCACATTACAGTACAGTCTGGATCTCTCCTGAACTGTCATTTCTTGTTTATTATAGACCATTTAATACTTGCCACTGCATGCCATCGGGTGTGCAGTAATGCAGAAATTATCAAACTTCCTTTCTGATTAAAGAACATTATACAACGGGCAAAAAAAAAAAAAAGAGAGAGAATCCTGCATTTTGATTGACTGGCTGGCACCTTTCCAGCATTGTAAATCCTCCAGAGTACCCACTGGAAAAGGTGCCAGCCACCACTCAGCTGCATCAGGAACTCCCTGGCAAATCCCTCCGTTCCTCGCAAACACACCACTGCCAAATGCACAGACGACAGCGAGATTACCTTGTCCTTACCCCACATCTGATAGTCTGTCACTAGCCTGAAAAGTTCAGAAAAACTGCCGCACCATTCCGAAAAAACGAAGCACCGGAAAGAAAGAAAAAAAGAAAGAAAATGCAGTTCATTCTCTCCAAAGCAAAGAAGCTGAAAAAAATTCGGAACAGTGGCTGTTGAAATCTGCGATCCTCTGGCACATGCGCAGAACTTGCAAAAAAATCCCAGCAGTACTGCTGCAGTGAAAAACAAATGAGCAGCAACTTTTAAAACAAACAGACATTTTTTAAATATTTTTTTTTTGTGAAGAAAAAAACAAGCGGGAACCTTTGTATAATGCAATATACCCGCAGGAGTGGGTATATGGAGGATTTACCACTACTGGTGTCGGCTGCGCCTCGGGACCGAACCACACCAGCCGTGGTAAATCCTCTAGTATACCCACACCCTGGAAGGTTATATTGCTTAATTATACCATGGACTTAAGTGAACAGCCAATAAAATCGTCAGACTGGCAGTTTACCACCGGTGTAAATCCTCTGATTACCAACGGCTGCTGATGAGTATATAATCTATAATATCTGCAGCACAGGAATAAATAGAATAAAAATAAAAATAAAAAAAACCAAAGCCACCTCTTTAATATTTGTATTTTATTATAGTAAAAAATGAACCTTGGTATAATCGCAATAGGCCACTCGGAGGATGTTGGTTATCGGGGGATTTACCACGGCTGGCGAGGATTTACCCACTCGGCTGCGCCTTGTGGGCAAACCACTCCAGCCGTGGTAAATCCCCTGATAAGCCACACCCTCTCATGGCTTATTGCTTAGTTAACTATGCCCCATGCATTACTAACAATGTACCTTTGGGGTGTGATAAAATAGTGGTAATATCATAGTGGTCTGGGTTTAGGAGGCAATAACCACACAGGGGGTAATAAACATCGAGGCCAAAGACCATGGTGTTTATTAACCCCCTGGTGTGATTATTACTGAGGAAACCCCAGACCACTATTGGTATTATCGCTATTATACTGTTTGTTTATCTATTTATTCATTTGCCTGGGATGAATCCATGTCCACAATGTACTGTCCATAGTTGCTTTTGCATTTATTTCTCTGCTGTTTACAGTTGTAACATGTTGTGTTTGGCTCTATGTATTTTTAAGTGTACGCCCCTTTCCCTTCCCCCCCAGGATGCATCTGGAAACGAGCCCTTGTTAGTTCAGTATATCTTTCCGGGTTAAACTTTTAAATAAATAAATAAATACCGGAAAACTAAAACTAAATAAATAAATAAACCGCCAAATCCTCACGCTACAGAGCATCTGTGAGAAATGAGAAAGCAGGAAATTTCTCACAGAAGCACTGTAGTTTTCTAGAGGTCTCTGACTGGCTGATGCATGTTGACGTGGGAGATCAAACTGGGCTTGCTCTCTGATTGGCCTTGTACACATGCAGCAGCCAATCAGAATACAGAGCCACTCTCCCATTATTGCTCTTAGCCAGTCAGAATGCAGAGCCACTGTCCCATTATTCAGTCTACTGTCCAGTTAGTATAGAATAACCGGACAGTAACCCTGCATTCTGATTGGCTAACAGCGATCTTTGCCTGTATAATTTAGCATTATCTCACACTCATCCCTGTTATCTGATATCTCCGTCACAGTTCATGATAGCGGTTGTAGCCTGAAAACTTGGTAGCAAAGCACATTCACTGGTCTTTACTGTTGGCCTCTATCTTTATTTTTTTCACCCCAAACTTGATACAGCAAGCCTCTTTTTATACAGTACACAATGACTCAAGCTCCTGGTGCCTCTTGTATTGAAATGCCTCCTGTGTTTTAAGATAAATAATAGTTACTTCCTTTCACTTTTTAATTAGTGCTCAAAGGATGCTGTGGCTGCACAAAATATTTGCAGATGGATGCATTTGAGATACATTATATGTTTCTATAGATGGTAGTATCTTTCAGAAAAAGAGATGTGCAAGAACAAGGGGACACAATTTAAAGACGGGGGGCAGTTCAGGGGCAATGTGAGGAAGTATTTTTTGACAGAGGGTGGTGGATGCATGGAACAGCCTTCCTGAGGAGGTTGTGGGGTCTAAAGCTGTGGGAGAATTCAAGAATACATGGGATAAACATAAGGCAATTCTTGTGGGGGGTAAGAAGAAGTAGGCTGTTGGTTAACTAGGATCTGCAGCTTATCCTGTAGGTAGGGAAATGGGCAGACGAGGTGGGCCAAGTGGTCCTTATCTGCCATCAAAGTCTATGTTTCTATGTTTCTATTAGTTTATGACAAAACTTGGAAGAGCATGCCCCAATAATCACTTAGGGATGGCATTTGGATAGGCACATCAAAACTAAAAGGTCCAAAAGGGGGTCTCCTTAACGGGATTCTGGTGCACAGTAAGATCTCCTGTGGCCTGCCCTTTCCTTTACATGGCTCAGCAAATATTGTGTTTGCCTCTTTTTTTACACAAGTCATGAATTTAGCAGTCATGAACATTAGGAGACCAACAACACATGTGCAAAAAGGAATCACTGTACCGTGAAGGCTTTCCTTCAGTACTCCATGACCGGGCCTCATTACTGGTCTGGAGGGTTTTCTTGCCCTTGAGATCCCTGTCACTTATGCCAGTTCATACCCAATTGTGTGTAGTCTTTTCACAATGCAGCATCCTGTTCACCAGATGAGTTCGTCAAGTTAAAGAGCTAGTGGAACCAAAACAGACAGACGAGGGAATGATATAAATTTTAAGAAGCAGTCCGCTGTACCTTTTTTATTTCTGTAGTATTTTCTTTTTCTCTTAGCTTGTTAGAACATTTTCTATGTGATAATCGTGTGCTGAATGTGTGGAACAGCTCTCAGCCTGGCAGCTGACATATCTATCTCTAATCCCCGGCCCCCAATACATCCTCAGCATTGTGAGCTCACTGACAGTGACATCACAGACAAGTGACCTGGCAGCTACAGAGTGGCTGTTCCTAAGCAGCAGTGATGCCAGTGAGGATACAATGCTGAATATGTAGTGGCAGGAACACAGCCAGATATGTCAGCTGCCAGGCAGAGTGCTGTTCCACACAACACACCTACTAACATCAGGTAAACAATCTTCTAATCACCCAAAGGGGAAAAGAAAACATATCTCATATATAAAAGGTAGTAGTTGACGGCTTTTATGAACATACATGCAAAATTTGCCAGTAGATAAAGGCCTAGAGATCTATCAAGTCTGCTTGAATGTGCAGCCAACACCCTTATTCTGCAGCTGCCCCTCTCTGCCAACCTTCCCCTCCATTGACCCCCCCCCTTGCCCTGTCCCAGCCCCTTTTGAAGCAGTCCACTGTTCTACTGGATACCACTTCTGCCGGTAACACATTCCACCCAGCTATCGCCCTCTCTGTAAAAAAGTGTCTCCTCATCTCCCTCCTGAACCTTCCTCCCTCCAGTCTCATATCATGGCCCCTGGTGTCCCTCCTCTCCCTTACTTTGAACAGCCCCTCTGTACCTGTCTTGTTTATTCCTTTCATTTACTTAAAGGTTTCAATCATGTCCCCCCATCCCTCCTGTCCTCCAGTGAGTACATGTTCAGCTCCCGCAGCCTCCTCTCGTATGATAAGTCCCCCAGCCCCTTGATCATCTTTGTCGCCCTGCGCTGCACCCCTCCAGTAACTTAATATCCCTCTTCAGATCACAGGCGCCAGTACTGCTACGCAGTATTCCAGGTGTGTGTCTAACTAATGACTCACACAGTGGCAGAATCACCCCCGGAGGAGATACCCCTTGCAATGCAACCCAGCATTTTGTTGGCCTTTGCAGCTGCCTTCCTACATTGTGCAGAGTTGTTCAAAAACTAATATTAGTTTTAGGCAGTACACTAGCTCTTTAACTTGACTTGCAACTTGAGTGGAGATTCCTTTCCCAGTCTGTTCAGAGCAGAACGTGCTTTTATCAACCCAGTCACCCACAGTCTCCATTACAGATGTACTTCTTAACAAAGACTGTCCAGAAATGATGTGTTATACAGTGTCTGCAAAATGTGTTGTGTTCTAACTGTATTACTTATCCCATTCAGGCATTATTTTAGCCTTTGCCCTTCGCCCCTACAAGATGTCCTACCGGGATATTAAATACTTCTCCTTCCCCGGAGAGCTACTCATGAGGATGCTACAAATGATGGTGCTGCCACTCATCGTTTCCAGCCTGGTCACAGGTGAGATGCCCGAGCATACCGAGTTCAGAACTCCACTCTGCAGTTTCCATGGAGAGCTACTGACAAATGAGCATGCATTCTCTTATTGAAAAACAAAGTGAATGTAATAATTGGCTACTGCTTGTTATCCCCCTTTCCCTCCGACGTGGACCACTATACCAGTAACAACGTGGTACCCACTAGTGACAGTGACCTCAGATTAGGCCTGTACCTTTGGAATGAAAGTCAGGGATTTCATGATTTTTCCCATTTTTATGAAAATTCCATGATTTTTGGTATTTCCCATTACAACCCTATGATTTTTTGACATTTTCCATGACAACACCATGGTTTCCAGCATGTTTCATCAAAACACCATGGTTTTTGGTGTTTTGACAGATCCATAGTTTTGTGGCACACACCACAATGTGTTTGCTCCTCATTTGGCCCCAGTGTGGGATTTGGGGGGTTGAACATAAGCCCCAACCTAGGAGAGGGCAACACAGTGTGCTGCCTCCTGTTACTGCACCAGTCCAACAATACATTTTTAAAGATATTTTAAATATGCGCTGATGTGTCTGTATAGAAATATGTCAAAATAGTGCATAATTTGTTTAAGAAACAATGGATCTGTGACTTTTTTTTTTGCTCCCACTGGCCCCAACCCCACCACTCCTTCGGGCTAACGTATCTCCTGATGCCCACAGGTCTCACCTCCGCTGCCTCACTCCATTGGTCAGGGTCCCCTGCACGCCACACCATCCCCCTGAGGAGTCTGGCTCTGTAAGGGTCCCTCTCCTGGGGCGGGGGAGAGAATTCCTCTCAGTGCCCCCAGGGTCAGGCACATGGGAGACAGAGGAGATGTGTGCAGGGATCCAGCATAGTGGAGGAGCGGCCATCATCCGAGGGGGGCTGGAGCCCATTTTCTGGTGGGGCATGATGTGCACATGACATCACCATGGCTCGGTGTGTTGCTGTGTCTCCAGCCTCTACCAGAGGCCAGACAAATGGTGACTCTCACACTCCCTCCCTCCCTGGAGAAGGCAAATGGTCCTTGGAGCTCTAACCTTCTCCCCCTGGTTAGCCCTCTGACTCTCTAGGCATATTCCCAAACCTGGATCATCAGTGTTGCAAACGGTAGTGCTACCACTGTGCTGGTGGGCCATCCGGGGTCCATGACTTTTGCTATGATTTTTGTCATTTTGACTATCACAGTTCCATGATTTTCACTGTGAATGTTGCATGACAAAAGTACAGCTCTAAACTGTGATTTATCCATAAGCTTACTAGGTGCTATACTCAGTGTCAGACAGGCAGTGTGCACACGTGGACTTGCAGTTATTCAGGACTGTTTTTATATTTCCTACTAACATTTGAAAACATTTCCACACTTGAATGAATGTTTGCAATAGGGATGCTACCTATCTTGGTCCTTTTCCATGTCTAAATTATTGACTGAAGTATTAGTAGCCATTGGAAACAGTTAATTAAAGACAGATTTAAAACTGATTCCTGGCATGTGTTTAGTAACATGCTACAATATCAATTAAAGTCTGTGGGCTAGGTTTTCAGAATGATGGATGACGCGTGTCCTGCAATAGTGTCAGACGTTTGTGCAGAAATTTGTGATTTGCAGTAATTTGCATAAAAAAGTGATGCATGTCTCATTCTTTTTTTATGCTAGATGCCACAAATTGAGAAAACTATCGCAAAAACTGGGAAGCCTTTTTTTCTATATATATTTTATTTCCAGCTGGCTGTCAATCTTCTGCAGGAATATAGGGCAAGACCCACAAAGAGAAACATTTAATGTTTCCCTCCGCAACTACTGTTGCGGACTGGAAGAGTCCGCAGCCGCAGCAGTTGCGGAGGGTGCCACGGCAGATTCCACTGCTCATAGCAGTCTCCCGCAGCTGCAGTGCTGTCCGTGGCGGCAGCATCCGCAAGCTGCCATATTCCATGGAGCCAGTCATACTCTGTCTCCACCTACGTGAATGCCCGCAGCTGTGGGCGACCTGCAGCTTCACAAGTGGTTTCCCACTAGCGCTGAGGTTTTCCCGCAGCTGCGGGTCCTTCTCCCCCTTCTATGGATCCTGCCCAGACCCTCTTCACAGGGACGTACCCTGATCAGGAAGCATTATCCCGGCTATTATATAGATATATAAAGATGTTGCCTCTTTCTTCTGTATCAAATTGTATACTTAATGGTTACATTTACTGTCTTGTTAAATTTATATTCTTTCTTTTGTATTTAATTTTTTTTAATTTAATAAATTAAATTGCAACAGTAGGACAGATGAAGAATGGGACCTGTTTTTGGCCAATCAATTGGCCTTGTTTCTCACTAAGTGAGACCAAAGAATGTGGGCTATATTATCATGGCTTTGGGCTGTAGGTAGCCACATCAGAACCCCCTCAATGTTATGTTTACATTTTGGTAAAATGACCAACCCTAGCTAAGGCCACTTCATTGCACACCTCCCTGAAATGAAATGAATATATAACATATCGTATTTATGTATGACTCATACTTATTACTATTTTTTACATTTTGTTCCTCTTTTCGCCTTTTTTTTTTTACTTTTCAAAGTATGACCTGTGATTTTAAAGGCCTATTGTAGAACAATAAACTTACCCTTTATCTGTCTTTTAAAGTCTATGGGCTGCATTTTTAGTATGATGGTTGATGTGTCCCACAACTGTGTCTAAAGTTTGTGATTTGCAGTGATACGCATAAAAAGTGATGCATGCAAGCATCATTTTTTGATGCTTAATGCCACAAATTGAGAAAACTATCACTACAGTTCAGAAGCCTTTTATATTTTTTTCTCAGCTGGCTGTCAGTCTTCCACAGGGATATACCCTGTTGACAGGGACGTACCCTGATCAGACAGAGGGATCCCTGCCATCATATAAATGGCATCTAGGTTTTTCTCCCATGTTCTCTCCCCTCCACCCCAGGTGAGGGTGATGCCTGAGTGAGTTGTGCACACACACACACACACACACACACACTCACACACAACTACCCATTGTGGCAGGCGTAGGAGTTGCTGTGGTGGTGGAACTTGGCCACCAGCCCTCCCTGGCTGAGATGCACTGCTGGGTGGCACAGCTGCCTCGACCTGGCCTGACCACATTGTGACGCACCAAGTTCACTCCCAAAGCTTGACTGGCTGCAAGGCAGCACAGTGTGCTGCTGCTGCTGCTGGCCCATTGGGGTGACCCAGAACTTTTGGACCTTTAAAAATACAAATTTGAGTCTTGGCACAGTTGGGCGGAAGCAGATGCAGGCCTTTGAACATCTTTCCTGGTGTTTCTGTTTTCATGAAATTACTTCTTTGTTGTTTTGGTGATATTTACTTGCAGCATATTATGAAGTTTATGTCTGACAGGAGTTTTGTCTGTCTGTCTGTCTTAAGGAATGGCATCACTGGACAGCAAGGCCTCAAGTAAAATGGGGCTCCGTGCAGTTATTTATTACATGGTAACCACACTGCTTGCTGTGTTTATCGGCATCCTCATGGTTATGATAATCCACCCCGGGAAGGGTACAAAGGACGACCTGCATCGGGAAGGGAAGATTGAGCAAGTTCAAACAGCGGATGCCTTTCTGGATTTGATCAGGTACAGTAATACAATCTTTGTGTGTTTACAATTCATTTTTACAAAGGGTAATACATTAACACTTGGTCGTTCTCAAATACACACAGATGATTAGCTAGCTCATTTACTTATATACTGGCCTGGATTATTGCCTCAAAAATATTGGCTGACTGGAGAATGGCTTGGTAGAGAGACACAGAACCTTTCTTCTCCAGGTGCTGATTCAGTCCAGAAAGGTGGCAGCCCGTAGGCATGCTTGTCCGATGGCTGGTGTAAAATTGCTTTCTGTAGTGATCTTAGTCCAGTGCCTCCTCTTTGGGGGTGTGTGTGGGGGGGGGGCACTGCATCTTGCTGTTTGACTGCCCCTGGCATAGTCCAGGTGGTAGCACAATCTCGGGGAGAGTTGCCACAGGGCCAGGGGTTCGTATTGCAGAACAAAGAATGGGGAAAACAAAGTCAGCATGACTGTTTTCATCCATATAATGTACACACTGGAAGTATATTGCAACTCTTTAGTCTCCCTCATACTTTCTATTTTCATATTTAAAATTGTTATTGTTTCCAAAAAAAAGAATGGTATAAAAGCATCAGAACAGTAAAAATGTGCAATACCAAACTTAAAACAAGCAACAATAACTTCTCTATGTTCTAAATCCTTTCTAAATCTACTGTGTTGTGTTAAACGCAAAACTGAAACAAAGCAAAGAAAAAAAAACCTCATGTATCACACCACGAATGAAGAGTGGCAATACGTCAACCCTTCATCAACAAAGCTATGAAAGAAAGCATGACATACAGTTTCTTAGTTGATTAAAATAAATAAATCAATAAGACATATATATTTATTTTATCGGCTGGCTGGGTGGTGTGGCAAGCTGAGGCACAGATCCTGCCGCGAACTGCACTGGTAACTGAGGTTCAGGAACTAACTGGGGTCACTCAAATGCCATCTGGGAGGAGGAGGCTTGAGTTTCTTATGATGACTCTTCTCCACATTGCTCAATCACCATCTAGTGGCGGTTAGGTGGTGGCACAGTGGTTGTCTATCTGGTTGCCTGGGTGCAGGTCGCTGAGGTGTACTGTGTCTTTACACAGCATGTGTGGGCCATAGTACACATGCCAGCCTGGGGAGAAAAGCTGTGGGGCAAACAGCTTAGGCAGGCAGGGTGATGGTGGCATATCTCACAGGCTTCGTATCATGCACCAAGGAACCTACGGTGTCCCACCCATGGAGGTTCAAGAGGTAGGAGGTAAGTCCCGGGTTGGGTGGGTGACAAGGCTTGGGGTTAGCCACTGGATAGGGACTCCCTGCATGAGAAAGGTGGATAAATAGATTTTGAAAAAAAAAACATACATTTTCTTACCCCTCACCACACATATCACTGTTTGCAACTTTTGTTGTGGGTGATGTATTGGCACATATGCTTCCCCAATAGAGGTGAAATAGTGTAATCTCCCAGTCTGGGCTTGAAAATAGACAGTTTTGCATCTAGTGTATTTACCTGGTCACCAAAAACTAACTGACTAACTAAACATAATAGACAGCAATGTAAATTGCAGAAGTTTGCTATATTCAGCAGAAAAACGGGTCTGAATTCTGTAAAAATCATGAACTATACAGCATTTCAGAGGAAGCAGAATTGTGCACTTTCACCAAGCACTATATATTCCAAAATTAATACGACTTGCATTACTGTGTCACTGCAGTCCTGAACTAGGTTTCACATAAAGCTGTACCCCTGATGCTGCAGCTTTCTCTCAGGTTACTTGTTCTGGCATGTTGCAAATTCCTGATTCCATCTTCAGCAGGAGCTCCTAGCATTGATACTGACTCTAAGGGGTTAGTAGCACACAAAGAAACAGATGGATAATATTATTAATTTTTAAAAATAGCTAGTTATTACTTTTTATTCCTGCAGTATTTCTTCCTTTTCCAGTCTGCTCTTATAATGTTTATTTCTGACATTAAGTGTGATATGAAAAGCAATTCTTTACCTGGAAGCTGAAATACCTACATGTAGTCCCTTTCATACCGTGTCATCATTGTGACCTCACTCATTGTGACATCACAATTGACCAATCTGGGAAAAGATGAGTGGCTCTTCCTGGTCAGCTGTGATGTCATAATGAGTGAGGTCAGAATGCTGATAAGGTACGTAGTGGAAAAAAACTAGTTGTATGAGCCTCCAGGTAAAGTACTGCTCTGCACAGAACACCTTGTACTGCCAGGTAGAAAATCTTTTAATTGGCAAAGGGAAATGAAGGAATTACAATATTAAATGTATCAGCTGAGTACTTTGAAAGGTGAAGATTAATTTCAGGAAATGTAATTGTCTTACTGATGTCATCAGTGGCATCATATGTTGAGCAAAGAGGAGGGCTTCTGGATAAACAGTGACAGGAAGGGAGTCGAGTACTACGGAAAAAGTGTATGTTTTAGTGAAAAGTCACCATGAACAATGAATTACATGGCACTATATGGATTCTGTGGGAAGATACAAGTTCTGAAGAAAAGTCAATGGCAGTGGAATTGCAGAATTCCAGGGACCTTGAATACATGTCGCTCAAAGCATTTGGCTAACTAACTGTAGCCTAAGCAGTCCCTGAGATGAGACTAAATGAGGAATCATAAACAAAAACTCTTAATGGTTGTCAATGATACTGTTTTGAATAATGGCTTTATTTTATTTTTTGCAGAAACATGTTCCCGTCAAATCTGGTAGAAGCCTGTTTCAAACAGGTAAGAGTGATACAGTATTGATGTTTTCAAGACCGACACAGTTCTTCTTTCTATTCAAGTTATGGCTTAACTTTTTTTTAGCGTGCTTTGTTTCTTTGTTTCATTGTAAGGCAGTTTCAGATAGTCGAATGTGAATGTTGCTACAGTGTATTAATGTCTGTTGTATGTGCATGCAATAAGACACACCAGGGTGTGCAATTATGGGTCAGCAATGTGAAAAATGACATAAGGGCCACAGAGATCCAGGAGGAACAAAATGGGGGAGAGATATTGTGGGTTAAGCTGGAAAGAAAAATGGGGCCAGCCATCCGCACAGGTGTGGTCTATAGACCACCAGCCCAGGAGGAAGAAACAGATAGGGAGCTGATGCTAGCCATCCAAAGGATGGCAGACAAGGGTGAGGTAGTACTGGTTGGAGACTTGAATATTCCAGATGTGGACTGGAGCATCCCAGCAGCAGCATCAACTAGGAGCAGATTTATCCTGGACTCCCTTCAGGGTGCCTTCCTCAAGCAACTGGTCATGGAACCAACTTGGCAGAAGGCAATACTGGACCTTGTGCTCACAAACAGGGACAGTGTGATGGGGGTAACAGTGGGGAAGTACCTGGGGAACAGTGACCACCAGTCATTGTGGTTTGAAATCACAGAAAGAGCAGAACCAAACCACACAAAAACAACGTATCCTGGATTTTAGGGGGGCAGACTTTGGGAAAATGGGGAGATACTTGAATGAGGCATTAAGTGGAATGGGGCAGGAATCAGGGGTTGAGGAACAGTGGGCAGTATTTAAAATGGGGATTACAAGAGCAACAGAATTATGCATTAAGCAGGTTAGCAAGAGAAAAAGGAAGAGGAGACCATTATGGTTTTCCGAAGAGGTAGCAAAGAAAGTGAAAGCCAAAAGATTGCATCTAGGCAATACAAAAGACACAGGCAGAAGGGGATAGGGAGAAGTACCAGGAGAAGCAAAGGGAGACAGGGAGGTCAGTAAGGGAAGCCAAAGCTCAGACAGAAGAACACATTGCAAAATCAGTGGGTAGAGGGGACAAAACCTTTTACAGGTACAGAAGTGAAAAAAGAAAGGCAAAGGGAGGGATAGTGAGACTGAAGGGGGAGGATGAGGGCCGCCTGGAGGATGACAACAGTAAAGCTGACATATTGAACAAGTATTTCTGCTCAGTCTTTACTGAGGAAGAGGAGGGTAATGGGTCTGAAGGGAGCACAAGGGGTGAGAATGGTGCAGAAATGGACACAAGTCCTTTACACGAGAAAGGGTCCTGAAGGAACTGGAAGTAATAAGAGTTGATAAAGCAATGGAGCCAGATGGGGTGCACCCCAGGGTCCTTAAAGAACTAAGAGAGGTGGTGGCTGAACCTCTGGCTATCCTGTTTAGCTGGTCACTGGAAACAGGGAGGTACCCAAAGACTGGAGGACAGCAGATGTAGTCCCCTATACAAAGTGGGAACAAAGAGGCAGGGGAACTACAGACCAGTCAACCTCCCCTCGGTAGTGGGGAAGATCATGGAAGCACTACTGAAGGAGAGATTGGTGGAACATCTGGTTGTCTATGGACTACAGGACCCAAGGCAACATGGTTTCACCAGGGGGAGGTCATGTCACACCAACCTTGTTGAATTATTTGACTGGGTGACTAGGGAGGTGGATCAGGGGAGGGCAGTGGACATGGCCTATCTGGACTTCAGCAAGGCCTTCGACACTGTGCCACATAGAAGACTACTACACAAACTGGGGAATATGGGTGTGGGCAGGACAGTAGTGTGGTGGGTAGGTAACTGGCTGGGCGGCAGGATACAGAGGGTGTTGGTAAATGGCTGTCACTCCACAGAGGGAAGAGTGACCAGTGGGGTACCACAGGGATCAGTGCTGGGACCAGTCCTATTCAACATCTTCATCAGTGACATTGTGCAGGACCTAGAAGGCAGAATTTCACTGTTCGCTGATGACACAAAGCTCTGTAACAGAGTAGACACACCAGAGGGTGTAGACAGAATGAGAAGGGACCTGCAGAAACTTGAAGAATGGTCAGTGGTTTGGCAGCTGAAATTCAATGCAAAGAAGTGCAAGATGATGCATATGGGGCACAAAAACCCTGGCACAATATATCAGTTGTGGGGTGAGGATATAGCATGCACCAAGCAGGAAAGGGATCTTGGATTATCATCTCTGATGACCTCAAGGTAGGGAAACGGTGTGACAAGGCAGCAGGTAAAGCAAATAGGATGCTGGGATGCATAGGCAGGGGCATCACCAGCAGGAAAAGAGAAGTCATAATTCCACTATACAAGACACTAGTGAGGCCCCACCTGGAGTACAGTGTACAGTTCTGGAGACTCCACTATGTAAGGAACATAGACAGGGTAGAGAAGGTTCAGAGGAGGGCAACAAAGATGGTACATGGATTGCATCACAAGTCCTATGAGGACAGGTTGAAGGAACTGAATATGTACTCCCTGAAGGAAAGGAGGGAGAGAAGGGATATGATAGAGACATACAAGTATCTTTCAGGGAGGAACAGGGTGCAGGAATACACTATTTTTAAGCAAAAAAGATGTTCCAGGACTAGAAAGCATGGGATGAAATTGGAGGGAGGATGATTCAGAGGAAACTTGAGGAAGAATTTCTTCACTGAACGGGTGGTGGACAAGTGGAACACCCTGCCAGAGGAAGTGGTGGGGGCTGAAACAATCACGGGATTTAAGAATGCATGGGATAGACATAAAGGAATTCTGGAGGTCAGGGATAAGGGGCAATAGACTTCTAGGAAAACATAAACTGAACTTGCAAGCTCAAATGGGCAGACTGGGTGGGCCATAGGCCCTTATCTGCCGACACTATGTATCTATGTAACAATCGTACACTTCAAGTACATTGTCAGGCACAAGATGCTTACTCCAACTGAGGGCAGGATGCTCAAAGAAAGCCAAAAATCCCACAGCTGCGGGAAAAAGGCCTACAGCACTGCGGAAATGCAGTTGCGCGATATTCTTAAAGAAAAATTCATGCAGGTGCGGAATTCTGTAAAAAGTTCCACAGCTGCGGAAATTCAGCAGCTGCGGGAATTGTGCAAGTGCTGCAGATCCACAGCTGCAGAAATGGCTTAGGAGGCACAGCAATAGTGCACCTAATTAGCTGGCGCAGCAGACTTTAACATTGCTGCCACAGCATGATGCTGAAAGCACCCACAAAGAGACCAGCAATCAGTCCCTCAACTGGGACCACTGCACCACCACAGGTACCAGCAATACCATGGCACCACAGTGGCTGACTGTCACTGCTGGTTGTCCCACTCTGGGGTGTTCCTGTTGCCTGCAGGGGTAACACTCACTGCAGGCTGGTCAGGCTGTACTGCCTGTGGGGCTCTGTCATGGGCTGCACTGGGTCTGGTGGCTGTTGCCTGTTGCCATTTCATGGCAATGTGTGCTATTGTTGCTATACCCACTGGGATGCTATTACCTACGCCTCACCTCCACTATAACTGATTTCAATCATTGGGGCACTACTGCAGTTTGCTGAGGGAGAGTTACGCCTCACTTCAATGTGTGTAACATTTTTTCCGCAACTGTGGAAAAAACCTGGCTAAGAATAGCCTTTGAGGGGCTGTGCCTTACTTATCTCTCACCTTTTTTCCCTCAGGGACTTCCACAGCTGCACTTTTTTCCACAGTCCATAGTGTTTTTTTCCGTACTTGCGGAGGTTTCTGTGAATAGTTTTCAGAGCAATCTCCCTTTTTTTCCATAGCTATGGCAGTTTTGGGGACTTAGGCAAGATTTTGCACATTCAGAAAGCTTTGTGAGTCCAGCCCTGAGTTCCTTTAAACACACAAGAAGAAAGTGAGATTATTGACAGTAATTACACATCCCTGTAGTGTCTTATTGCACTTATAACATGGGTTCTACTTTAAAATGTTTTTAAAACATTTGTTTTATGATTTGTGATAAAAAATATTGTTTTCTATATGAAATAGGAGTAGAAGACAAAAACATAATTTCATTCAAGGCATATTGATATTGCGCCTGAACCTGGTACACAGGCTAAACAAATACAGGGGTGTAATTATGGGCAGATAATTACACGCTTGTACATGACTTTTAGCCAGTCAGATAGCTAGAATGTTGTTACCCATGTTATTAGTGCAATTACACAATGGCAAAAACTTTTCTATTATTCTGATTGGTCATTGTGCCCCTGGAACAGTGATGTTATCTGACAATAACATCACTTTCCAGGTGCACACATGACCGGATAACACATGCAGAAGTCATGCCACCACTACACAGGTTACCGCCACTGTAAACAGCTTCAGCTCCCCTCATGGACTTCCCCACAACCCCCCTAAGGATTTCACCACCACCCCTTTCATATCTCCACCAGTTAGGGCAAATAAGATACTGCAGCACACAAAATAAATTTAATTTTCATGCCCGGTTTATTTCTCCAAAGTGAGCAGCTTCAGTGAACTATGCAAACCGTAACTGCAACTAGTCTGGTTCACTGGACCTGCTCGGCTCAGTCAGGATAAACAAAGGGGCATGAAAATTAAATTGGTTTTCTTTTTTTTTTCTATTATGTATTTATGGAGGTCCCTCCTGCCCATGCGTCCTTGTCGTGAGCATGTACGTGTGGAGGCATGTACACGGCCCACACTGCGGGATGCCCCACCCTATTGGTTGCTCCTACCTGCCTGAGCTGCCACCAGGCCCCCTCCCAGTGATGACAGACTGTGGGAGGGTGACCCCCTCCCTTGGAGAGGAGAGCCACAGCTCAATCCTGCTCCCACCCTCCTCTCTGTGCTGGCACCCCAATGACCCAAGGTAATTCCTGAAACCAGGTCGCCGGCATGGCGTGAGGTGTGGCATCCAGCACCTCAACCCTCAGTACCACCAGGCTGGCTTTAAATTTATTTTCTGTGGTGAAATTAAGCGGTGGCACACATCCTCCTCCATCCCCTCCCTGCTCCCCCTCTACTCACCACCAAAGTGTTAGAAGCTGAAGCCATGACACCAAATGCCTTTCCATGTCCTCCCCAGGTCCCAAAATCACGTTAGCACATGCTGTAGAATCACTGAGCAGCTCAGTAACCACAGAAAAAACAGTAATACTTTCAACAAAAAGAAAGAAATGAACAAACTTAACATACAGACCACTTTAACAGGCGGATAAACAGCCATGAGGGGGTGAGGGATTGACCTCAAGGATAACTGCAACAGCACAGAGCAGTGACACAGTAAAAAACCTTAGAGGCCTGGGCAGGCAACGTCAGTCAGATAACAGCTTTACCTACTGGTGGAAAAATAGTGTTGACTTTTTCTTTAAACATATACATCCACACACAAATGAACCATTGTGTAATAGCAATAAGGCACTCCAGGGTATGTGTTATTTTATTTTTTTTAATTTGCTAAACATGTTGGGACACTGGGCAAGTCCTTTTTCAGGTCCGACTCGGGACATACAGCAACAACATCAATAACAAATAACAGGAGTAAGGCTAGGGAATCAGAAATAAATAATATTAAAAGTAAAATGCAGAGCATTAACAAAACTGAGACAGAGAAAGCTCTCCAATGTTTAAAACAATCTTTTTATGAGGAGGGGTCCAGGGCTACCAAACTACTGGCCTATAGGTTCAAACAAAGAGCAGCCCCAGCTAATATCACAGCTATTAGACATCCTACCCTGGGGAACTTGTCCCATAGGTGGGAGGCAATAGCTAAATCTTTTGTTACCTACTACAAGGCTCTATATCACCCAAAAGAAGTCACAAACCCATAGGAAGCTAATCAATTTCTCAGGCAACTAAAGCTCCCTAGACTTACTCTGGAGCAACAACAAACCCTCATGATACCAATCTCAGGGGCAGAAATAGGGTCCATCATAAAGAACATGAAGGTGGGAAAATGCCCGGGCCCAGATGGCTTCAGTAGCGAATTCTATAAAGCATTCCGAGTAGAAACAATACCCCTATTACAGAATGTTTACAACCCAGTCTGGCTAGAAGAAGAGGCGGTTGCACCATCGTGGAACTACACCACAATCACATTTATACATAAAGAGGGGAAGGACCCCAAAGAATGTAGCTCATACAGACCTATCTCATTATTAAATGTAGATTATAAGATTTTCACAGCCATAATAGCAGCCCGTCTCAACCCCATATTACCAAACCTAATACAGTTGGATCAAACAGGTTTCATAGAGGGCAGACAAGCCCCCTGAAGGGGTCAGATGAACTATTAATATAATAGACACAATTAATAGACAACACACCCCTTTATGTATAATGAGCCTTGATGCCGAAAAGGCATTCGACATGGTCACCTGGAGCTTCTTACTCACATCCTGGAGCGATTGGACTTTCCCCAGACATTCATAGAAACCATTAAAGCACTCTATGCATCCCCACAGGCCTACGTAAGGGTCAATGGGGGAGTTTCTCAGAGTTTCAGGCTTGGGAGGAATACTCGACAAGGGTGCCCACTCTCGCCACTCCTCTTTGCTATCTATATTGAGCCCCTGGCCCAAGCCTTAAGAGAGGATGGAGGGATCCAAAGGAGGGTCGGAGACATGGAGCATAAGGTATCCCTTTATGCAGACAACGTCTTACTTTACAAGTCCAAACCAGAAGACTCTCTCCCAAATCTGTAGAATTTCCTAGAGAAGTTTGGCCAGTACTCGGGATATGCCCGTAATAAACAAAAAACAGAAGTACTTAAGTTTTATTATAACCCATCCCTGCAGATTACCCAATTGGTCCCTCTGAAGTGGAATTCCCTGAAATTAAAATATCTTGGTACTAGCATCACCAAAACTGTTTCAACACTATTCACAAATAACTTTGATCCCTTAGTGAGTCAAATTAAAAAGGACATGGAGGGATGGGAACTCCTCAACCTACCCCTCTGTGACAGGATCCAGACAGTTATAATGAATATATTGCCCAGGTATTTATACCTTTTTCAGTGTCTCCCCATCAAAATTCATCATAACTGACAAAAAATATGGCAGAAAAAAATAATGACATTTGTGTGGGCAAACAAAAGGCCCAGAATTAAAAAAACCCTTACACTCATTAACAAAAAACACGGAGGAAGGGCACTACCAAATCTATAAGATTACTACCTTGTGGAGTACCTTGTGGAGTTCATCTTAAGACTGCCCTCTTATGGTCAGTCCATGACTACATGGCCCATTGGAAAAACATAGAGAGAATAAGCACGGGAGGAGCCCGACTGGGTGTCAGGGTTACAAATCCCAAACTGAAACAACAGGATAATAACAGACCCCTGATGGCAGTTAGAACTACACTATGGGTGATCAGAAGACTGTGGGCCAAATACAAACTTGGTTCCGAACTATGGCCATTATGATGGTTTGCATGGAACCTGGACTCTGCCCCATCACTTCAGAACCTCACCTTCAGGAAGTGGAACAGGTTGGGCTTAACTACTCTTAAACAATTCCTGGACGGGGATAATATATTGACATTTGTCCAACTTAAAGAAAAATTCAACCTGAGACAATCTGACCATTATAGATTTTTACAAACTAGAACCTACATTCAAACACTGAGGGCCCAGGAGGCTTGGGGTCCTGCCCTGGGCAACCTGATGAATATCATGACTGAGATTCTCACACATCAAAGAGCCAAGGGGCATGTTTTAGCTCTGTATGGAGCTCTTAGAGAAAGGCGGGTCAGCCACTCAGTGCTTCTCAAAAAAAGATGGGAAGGGGAACTCGGGGAGGAGTTGACTGATAGAGAGTGGGAAATAATATTCTCACAAGCAAATGATTGAGAGAGTTCGAATGGAAGGTCAGAACATGCTTCTTCATCACTTCAGTGATGAAGAACAAATGGGATGGAAATCATTCCCCAGCATGTTGGAGAGGATGCCAGGAACCAAAAGCTTCTCATCTCCATGTCTTGTGGCACTGCTCAAGCCTGAACCACTTCTGGAACCACATTAAACAGGCGATGGGGGAAATCAAAGGACACTACACTGAGACATATGGTCCTGGGACTACCACCTAGAGGGATTAAGGGAAAAGATAAAATCTATCTCTGGAACATACTTATAACAGCTGCACATAAAGCAATCACCAGAAAATGGCTATGCTCTGAGCCTCCTACCATCCAGCATTGGAAGGGGATAGTACAAGAGATACAGGAGATGGAAGAGTTAACACATCAAATTAACTCCCATAGTTCTTTATCTATAAGTGGACCCAATGGGAGATGTGGAAAAATGCTCATTTGGTAGGAGAGCCAGGAGGAGGGGAGGAGGAGTAAAAAAGGGGTGAAGTGGTACAAAAGAGTTTACTAATTTGTAAAAAAACTCTAATATGAAACAAATGGAAATTTATACCAACTCTGGTCTGTGATATAAATGCCTCTCTTAGAATGGAATGTAAGGTGAAGACTCAACCTGGGAAAAGATGAATTCCTTTTAAGATGAACCTTGTGTAATGGAAAATGTAATTATGACCTGTGTATAAACTACCAATAAATGTGAATATTTGTTTTAATAACAAATAATAAATACAAATAATAAGCTCATTAACAATCACACTTAATTTATATTTAAAACAACCAAAAGACAAAGCTTGACAAAGATTAACTGGCAACATATTCCAAAGGGATGGGACTGCGACAGAAAAAGACCGCAACCCATTCCGATTGTTATAACCCAGTAAATCCAATACAATACCATTTGCAGATCTCAAATTAGGAAGAGATGAACAAACTACTACCGTATCAGCCAAAGGGAACTCAGGAAAGAAAAGAAGCTTGTAAAGCACTCAGCCTGAAAAATAAGCAATTCTAGCCTTAGGCGACAGTCAGCCCAGTTGTGAATACAAAGAACAGTAGTGAGTTTTAAATTGAACCAAAAGAATAAACCTACAGATATTATTATAGACTACAGTCAAGACATTATATTCCTTGACATTTAAATTCTGAAACAAATGACAAACATGATCAAAATAAAAAAGAAGTGTCCCAACAGCGATAGATTTCCTGGTTTCTAAAGGAAAATAAGATCGAAATTTATACAGAATGCCCAGTTTTTGGTTTATTGTTTGACTGACATGCTTTATATGTAATGAATAAGTTAAACCACAATCCAACCATTATTGTGTAATAACGTCACTTCTTGGGTGGTGAATGCATTCATCCTGCAACCTTGTGCTTCAGCCACGTGATTTCTGACACTATCACACACTGAAACACACCCTGTCATACCTTATTACTTAAATAAGACGTGTCAGGGTATGAAATTATGGGCCACTAATCACATGCCTTGAGTGTGCTCTTAGGCACAAGGCCCTTGCACCGACTGCCTTAAACACACAAGAGGAACACACATTTTTTTACCATACTTACACATCCCTGAAGTGTCTTATTGCACTTATGTGTTTTACTTAAAATGTTTTAAACATGTTTTTATGTTTTTTAATAATAACATATTGTTTTCTGTATCAAATATGAGTAGAAGACAAAAATATAGTTCATGTTGAGGCATATTGATATTGTTGCTGTGTTGGACTATTTGGCTGGGATACCAATTTCGTAATATGGGCACTTAGCTAAGACTTTAGCCCTGTGTCATAACATTTGCATAAAACCATACAAAATGTAAGACTGGCTCAAATCTTACTTGCCACCTATTGCATGCAGTTCTAGATAACAGTAAATTATTTTTCTGTCACACCATCAGGTAATATGTAGAAAAATTGATTTTATTTGTCTCTGTATAGTTTAACTAATTACTAATAATTTGCATAAATATAAAACATTGTAAACATGGTGAAAAGCAGCATAAATACAAAAAAAAGTTTCCAGAAAACAAACAAATGAAATAAAACAAAACAGCTTGCAGTTTTGGTAACTTTTGCAAACAGTAAAATTGTTTTTGTATAAAGATTTCAAAATGATTTTGTTTAAAAAGTAATTCAGAACTTTTCTTTGTAACTTATTTGAATACCTTTTCTCATGCAAATATATATATATATATATATATATATATATATATATATATAATTATTTAGATTTAAGCTTGAACTATATACCCAACACTCTTGTATCTAAGAAATCATTTCTCCATGCAACCTCCCAGCTGAGTCCAATTAGAATATTATAAAAAAATAATTAAAATAATACTCGGACATCTGGTTAGCTGTGGAGTCTGGTTTCCTCCTTAATTTCAGAATATTGGTGAAAGTTCTCTTCCCTGGATAGCAAAGTTCTTTTAGTGGCTGGACCTTATTGCTGTTTCAGTTCTTACTCTTATCTCCACTCAAACCCTGGAGTTTGGGCTCATCTGTTGTCAGCATAGCACTGCAAACTTGCTTCTTGGCTGATGGACATCAATGGCAGTCTCTGTCCTTTTGTTCTGGCTTTGGAGGGAATTTCAAAGCATCACTTAACAGTCAAACTGTCCATTGCACGAACAGAAGTCTTTACTGCACCAGGATTTGGAAGATTTTGCTGTGAAAAGTTATTTTTTTTCTTATGGCTGGCTCTGTTGTAGTTCTTGTTTTTTTATCCACGCTCGAACCTTAGGCATTTGACCTCAGCAGCTCTGGTGTAAACACAGCAATGAAGGCTTGGTCCCTTGCTGGTCCAGGCATCCCCAGGTAGGCTTGGCAGGCCTAGGCTTTGGCAGAGACTTTCAAATAATAAGACAAACAGCAACACAGGCAGGTCTACAGGCACAGATCCTTTCAACATGCAGTATAGGCAAGAACTGAGCTGGATCTTCCAGCGTTTGGCTTTATTAACTCTGGCAGAGCATTGTCCTGACATCGTTTCCTACAAATTTTACCAACTTTGACTGGATCCTATAAATGATTTAAAGGGTGGCTCGTCGCCCTTTTAAAGGACCGCCCCTCTGTTCAGAGAGTAGTTTTTAAGCTTAAAATTACTTTTTCTTCTAACTTTTGAATACAACATGATACGGTCTCCAAGCAAACATTTCTGAATGTAGCTCATTAGGAGCAGTCATAAGATGTTGCCCATGTTTGAGAGACAAATATTTCCTGAGATAAGCTAATATTGATAATAACTTTAATTCTCAGCAAAATCTCTCAAAAAGGTTTAATGGGCTTACAGTTCACATTCTAGGCTCCAACACTAAGCAGGCCTCTCTCACATCCAAGGTTAAGAAAGTCCTTAAAAGCATCGAATTCCATTGTAGGCAAACAGTGCTTTGTTCTTCCAAGGAAACACATTTGTCAAGCTGCCAACTTTGTTTATTCCAAACTTCTTTAAGATGGTTTATTTCTGTCCAGCAACAAGTGTCACACACAAAAATGATATCTTTGAACTTGTCATGATACCATCTTCCACTTAAGATCAAACTTGGCATGCTTACTTTAAAGATTCTTGTCCCAAGATATTTTGTGTATAACTTTGGACTCCTGTCAGATGCATTCACACAATTTGGCCAGTTGAGAGGCTAAGAGGTACTTTATCAACTATATAACTTTTATGCTGGCAGCATGTTGCATTGTTCAGTTATAACCAAAAGTCTTTTCCCATAGTAAAGCACATTGGTTTTAAATCTCCAACCCTAAGGGGTGCCTCTCACTTTCAAATCCTGAAGTGTATGGTATGTGGTTGCTACGGCTACTATCAGGTACCTAACATGGTTAGCTCCTTGTCTTAGTTTTAAACAGGCACATCTCTTCACTGGGTCAAAGGTGATATTTCAAACTACAAAAAAACATATTTTTTTTTCCAAAGTCTCATCTAGGCACAGATCCTTAGTATTACTGCCTAAAGAGGCCTAGTTTAAGGGAGCATCCACTTTAAACAGAGAGTCATTGATTCATGTCCCCTTAAGTTTAGCCATTTAGGCAGAATTTTTTTCCTTTTTCAGAGTCCATCTAAGCAGTTTTATTTTCTATTGCTTAGAGAGCTTGTGTAAAGAGGAATGTTGACCAGATGCCTTAGTGTGGCCAACCAATTACCTTCATTAATAATTAAGCAATTATAAAGAATATAAAATAGTAATTATAAAATAATGCAAAATAATAAACTGATAAAATATTTTTATAACTAGGATTTGTTCCCACAGCTGTACCTCGTACAAGGCTAACTAAACACAGGAGTGTAATTATGACCAGATAATTGCATTCTTTACTTGTCTTTTAGCCAATCAGGTGTCAAAAATGTTGCTGCCCATGTTATATCAATTGTAAAGAGATAAAAGCATGATACTGCCACGCACACTGCAGCTATTTGTTATACTCATGAGTTACTCCAACCCTATTGCTCACATAATTGAATTTTCAAGCACCGCATATCCATTTTTTTTACTTGATTGTAACTATCTTTTAAGTGTACTATCCTCCTTCAATCACCCCCCGGTCACACCTGGAAATGAGCTTCATGTCAGTGTGCCTCTACCACAATTTAAAAAAAATAATATTATCATTTCTTTTTTTTTTAATTTAGATTTTTGTGGGTTTTTCTGGGTTTCCTCCCTTCCCTCCAGGCCCCAGCACATGGCCGTATGTGCATGTGGAAGAGCGCATGCACATCGGAAGCCAGCACAGCCCCCTCCTCCCACCCATACTGCCACCCCTGCCCTCCTACATTACCCCAGTGGACCTCCACCTGGTGGGAGAGGAGAGCAACCTGGCAGCTCACTCAGTCCTGCTCCTCCCACCCGCCCATACTGGCACCCTGATGACCTGCAGTCGTTCCCAAACCCAGGTTGCCAGCACAGTGCAAAGTAAGGCATCCAGTGCCTCAACCCTCAGTGCCACTGGGCTAGCTAATAATATAATTTCTTTTTTGCAGGTATTGTTTCTCCTGGGGCTTCCAGTTGGCCAATCTGACCTCTCATCCCTTTCTCCGGCCGCCGTCTGACTCGTACTGGTCTCTGTGGAGGGCAACCACCCAGTTGCTCCATGGCTTACCCCCTCATAGTGGGGAGGTAGGGGACAGCCAATTCCCCCACCTAATATGAATCCACACTTGGCGATCCCCCCTCCTGGAGCCAGCTCAGGTGCTCACAGATGGCCATCCAGCCGCTGCAACTGGAATTCCCTTTTCCACTTTTCTCCCGTGGGCTGACAGCATGCAATGATACCAGTGACTGGGTGTCTGCATGCTCCTATGAACGCCCTAATCAAGCATCTGCCACCTCCCGGCCCCATGGTGTGCGGCTACTTGCCACCAATCCCCAGCTTCTGTTAGGGGTCAGGTGAGCACTGGCCACAGGAAACCCCCCTCCCTGGAGATGGAGAGCAGTCCATTGGATGCTCAATCCATCTCCTCCCTGCCGACCCACAGCAACCCGTGCTCGTTCCCAAACACGGGTCGCCGGCATTGCGCGAGGTGTGGCATCCAGCGGCTCAACCCTCAGCGCCATCAGGCCAGCTATAATATCATTTCTGAAGGTTGTACATTATGACATTTTAGAAATAATTATTCTTTCTTTTTTTTCCCATTTGTAATTTTTGATATTTTTAAATTTTCTCCCCTTCCCTCCCGGGGCTACGGCGTACACATGCGTGTATGTGCATGGAGGTGCACGCACATGCCAGGATCTGGTGGCCCCTTCTGCCCCTCCCTAGACTTGCGTCGCTGCTCCAACTGCCTGTGCTGCCCACTGGACCGCCACCCGGTGGGAGCGAGACTATGGTGGAGTGGGCATCCACCCCTTTGGAGGGGAAAGCCATAGCTCAATCCGGCTCCAACCCTGCCCCCCAAGCTGGCTCCCTGGCAACCCGAGGTTGTTCCTGAACCCGGTTCACCAGCATAGTGTGAGGTAAGGTGCCAGCACGTCAGCCCTCTGCGCCACTGGGCCAGCTAGAAATAATTATTTTTTCATGGTGATTTGCATATACTTGCCATGATGTTTTGCATTATTGATGTATATATAATTGTGCATTTTGTTTAGAAAGGATGCTGATAATATTTTCACTGTGTGGCACTTTAAAAACTCTATAGTTTACTTCAAATCACATGGGGTCTGCAGGGTACCTGCAAAGTGTTCGGTGGATAAGTTCTAACCATAAAGTGCCTCTCAACCCTCCAACAGCAAAATCAGGGGCAGCACTGTAAAAATTCAGAATATTAGCCCAAATCAGGGACACCCTGTTAACAAGTAAACAGTGGCATAGAAAGCTTCACAAATTGATTGCATGAAATAAAATGCATTTTTATTAGAATATTTCACTAGAACTATACTGAACCCTGGCTTACGTTTTGAAATTCCACCTTCAAAGCGAGAGAAAAAAAATTGCTTAAGGAGTAATGGAGAGAAATATGGGTTTAAAGGGAAGGTCCCCTCAGCCTTTTCTTCTGTTTGCCTGTGAAGCTTATAATGGAGTCAAGCAGGTTTCCATATTAGACCAAAATACCTTCATTTACATTTAAATCCTAATGAAGGTATTTTGGTCTGATATGGAAACCTGCTTGACTCCATTACAAAGCTCATGACCAGACTCATGTAAGGCATCCTGGGATTTTATGATGTTTTAGTGCTAAAGCTTGCAGTAGTTAAGTGCATTAGTCAGTGCTGTCCTCTGCAGTCCCTGTGTTCTTGTCTTATGCTGGCCATGAAACTTTTCAAGGCATAGTAAGTGCCCTGATGTTTTCTGTAGTTTAAAGTGTATCTGAGTCACAAAAAAATGCTTTTAGAGTATACAGAAATTTCACAAGATGGGTAACAGAACTGAATGAGAGTTTAACTTCTGCTGACTTGTGCAGATACACATCATCAACGCCCATGATGCCTTGCATGAGTGGGTCATGACCTTTGGAATGCAGGCAAACAGGTCTTCACACCATGGCAAAACAGAGTGCCACAACCTCATTTATAGTTAAATTATGATGAAATTAGGGGGATGCAAGACAGGGAATCATTGTTCATGCCTACAAACTACACAGCTATACAGAAAATAGGATGGGGACTTTCCCTATAAAATTCAGGATATCCACAAAAATCAGGGACAGTTGAGAGGTACAGTATAGGTCTAACAGTTTGTCTACTTCAAGCTTCTTATAGGAGTTATCCATGCAGAACAGAGCATGTTTCAGCCTTTAGATGTCCTCTTTTGGAGATGTTCAGCTTGCTGTTAGGAAAAAACACTACCATCTTAATCAGTTCAGAGTAGAAATAGCTGGGGCCTAACTTCTGCTACTGTTGGTACCTGTCCGCTTGATATAGGTAAGTCCCAGGACAAAACGCTGGAAGTCTGTTATATATACTGTAACGGTAAAATCCAAAGGGTGATAATACAAACATTTAGTGCTTTCATTTTTGTGTCATTTCAGTATAAGACACAGTACAACAAGAAAGTCTTTCAAAAGCTGGTTACTGAACCTGTAAATATCACAGTTGCAACAGACCCCACCATTCTGTTTAATACGACACATATCTTGAAGAACGTCACTGAAGCTCTTGAGAATCTGCAGAAACTGATATTTGTGGAAGAGGTCATTCCTGTTCCTGGATTGGCCAATGGCGTGAATGCCCTTGGGCTCGTGTGTTTCTCTATGTGTTTTGGACTGGTGATCGGCAACATGAAGCAGCAAGGAAAGGCACTGCGGGACTTCTTTGACAGCCTCAATGAGGCAATTATGAGACTTGTGGCAATCATAATATGGTAAATATCAGTCTAATAAATAAACCCACGCAAAGGAAATAAGGTATTGGTTGTTACTCTCAGGAACCTGGTCCTGATAACATTTATCATCAGATTTATTCATTGACATTGCTAGTAAACTGGGTCTTTAGTGTTTCGTTTTCATTAAAGTACAGTAACTGTGTTTAATTTCTCTTATTATACTAATATATGCACATAGGGTTATGTTTAACTGAACACTGAACCACATGTGGGGCTTCCAAATAGATTTAGAGGTGAACAGTCAGACAAGCAATTTTGTCAACCATATGGATATTTGTATAGTGTCATTGACTCAGCAGGTCACACACTCACTTCTCTGGCTGGAAGATTGGAAAGCTCTGAGTTCTAGCCCCACAGAGGAACTTGGGGTAAAATCCCAATATTGACACTGTAGTGCAGCATGGGGGGTGTTGCACTCCTGAGTTGCAGTTTTCAGATGAGGCATTAAACTATGGCCCCATCTGCCTGTTCTGGTGGTTGTTCAGGTAGGGGTTGAGGGGTAGAGGGGCATAGAAACAAGGGGGAGGTATGGACAGGAGGGTCAGGAGGTGTTTCTAAGAGTGAAAGATGAGTTAAGGAGGGTGAGCAGAGGGAGAATGAAAAAGGGGAGGACAGCAGCAGGGACAAGAGAAGGCTGAAGGATGAAATTAGGAAGAGAGGCAAAGTTAGGGGCAGGTGAGACAAAAGGAGTGGATTGCCATGTGCATCAATACAAACAGCCTATGAAATAAAATTCCTGACCTTGAGGCTACCACTGTGGAGGCAAATCTGGATCTGGTGGCCATATTAGAATCTTGGTGCTTGAGACAGTCACAGCTGGGAGGTGGTCATTTCAGGACACACCATGTTCCAGAAGGATAGGACAGGGAGAAAAGTTTTTTTTTTATATATGAGGGAAAGCATAAAGGCCAGAAAGATACAAGGACACAGTGGGGACGTGGAAGGGCCGGAGGTTCTTTGGGTTGGCTTAGAGTAGGGTCTGGGGCCTTTATCCATGTGGGCATGGTGTACAGACCACCAACACAGGGGGAGAAGTTAGACAGAGTTTTGGAGCAGACTGTTGGCAGAATGACAAGCAAAGGGGAGGTATTGATTATGTGGGACTTTAAGCTGCCAGATGTAGGCTGGAGCACTCTGGCCACAGCTACAACAAGAAGCAGGGCCGTCCTTGACTCCCTACAGGGGACATTTCTAAGGCAGCTGGTTGCAAAACCCACTAGAAGTAGGACAGTGTTGGGCCAGGTACTTATGAACAGGGACAGCACTGCAGAAGTCACAGTGGGTAGCCCCCTGTGTACAAGCAGTCATTGTACAATGTGGTTTGGCATACAGACAGAGCAGGAGAAAAATCATACCGGGACAGGGGTCCTGGGCTTCAGGAGGGCTGATTGATTTAAATGAAATGGGACACTGCCTTAGTAAATACCTTGAAGGGGGAATGGCAGGGGGGAGTGGAGGCATAATGTAAAAGGAAGGCATAACTAAGGCAACAGCAACTGTTTGAAGGAAATAAGCAAGTGTAGGAGGAGGAAGAAGCCACTGTGGTTCTCAAGGGAGGTGGCTAAGGTGGTAAGGGAGGGGAATCCCCCCCAGCTTTTAGGAAGTACAGGAAGAGCCAGATGGAGGGAGACAGGGAGGTATACCTAGATAAACAAAGGAAGGCAGGAAGAAGAGTGAGGGCAACTAAGGCAAAAACAAAGGAGTGAATAGCCAAGAAGGTCATAAAAGGAGATAATACTTTCTTCAGATATGTGAGTGAAATGTGAAAAGCAATGGGCGGGACAATGAGGATCAGGAGAACAGTGGGGTGGTCTGTGCAGAGGAAGACCAAGAAAAAGCTAACATTTTAAATGAGTACTTCTGCTTGGTCCTTACAGTGGAAGGGGAAGGGAGGGACCAACATGTATAAGCAGGTATCAGGAGAAGCAGGGGGGAGTACACACAAGTCAGTTTGTGGTGGTGAGAGTCCAAACGGGATTGGAAGCCCTAAAGGAAAACAAATCAATAGGGCCAGATAAGATCCACCCAAGGGTAGTAAGAGAACTGAGCATGGTGCTAGTCAACCCTCTGGCAACACTATTCAGCACCTCATTGGAGATGGGATTAGTCTCAGAGGACTAGAGAGGTGGACCAATGTGGTCCCTCTGCACAAGAGTGGCAGCAAGGAGGAGGCTAATAATTGCAGGCCAGTCAGTCTCACATCAGTGCCGGGGAAATAAATGGAAACCTTGCTGAAGGAGTACCTGGAGGCAAATTGGCTGCAAGACCACTGACAGCTCGGTTTCACAGGAGAGAGGTCATGTCAAATAAATCTCATATATTTCTTTGACTGAGTGACTAAGGAGGTGGATCAGGGAAGGCAGTGGATGTGGCCTATATGGACTTCAGCAAGGTCTCTGACACCACTGTGTCACACAGGAGGCTAATTAAGAAACTTGGCAAGCTGGGTGTTGGTGAGAAGGTGGTAAGCTGGGTATCAAACTGGTTAAAGGATAGGAGGCAGAGGGTGGTGATAAATGGCAGTCATTTAGAGGACAGAAGAGTAACCAGTGGAGTATCACAGGGATCAGTACTGGGTCCTGTCCTTTTCAGTTTCTTTGTAAGTGACATTGCTGAGGAACTGGAGAGGAAGATGTTTCTCTTTGTGGATAATGCAAAAATCTACAACAGGGTGGACACCCAGGAGGGGGTGGAAAGAATGCAAAGGGATCTGGGAAAACTAAAGGAGTGGTCTAGGGTGTGGTGGCTGGGTTTCAATGCCAAACAAGTGCAAAGTCATGCACCTGGGGTGGGGAAACCTTGGAGGCTATGTATAAGATGGGGGGCAGGTACTTATAGTCACCAAGCATGACAGGGACCTTGGGGTAATCATATCTGAGGACCTCAAGGTGGCAGGGCAGTGTGACATGACAGTAAGCAAGGCTAGCCAGATGTTGAGGTGCATAGGGAAGGAGATTTCTAGTAGGAGAAGGGAGGTAGTGCTGACAATATATCGCTCACTAGTGAGACCCCACCTAGAGTTTTGTGTCCAGTTCTGGAGGCTGCACCTCTGCAAGGTCATTGACAGGATGGAAGCAGTCCAGAGGAAGGCTACCAGGATGGTGTGGGGTTGCACAAGAAACCATACAAGGAAAGGCTGCAGGAGCTGAACATGTACTCCCCGGAGGAGAGGAGAGCAAGAGGGGCATGACTGAGACCTATAGATACCGCAGGGTGCTGAACAAGATGCAGGAGTGGAGTCTCTTTTAGAGGAGAAGGAGGAGGAGGAGGAGTACCAGAACACGGGTGCATGCAGTGAAGCTTGGGGGGAGGAGTTTAAAAGGGATGTGAGGAATACTTCTTCACAGAAAGGGTGGTAGATGACTGGAACAGCCTACCAGAAGAGGTGATGGAAGTGAAAACAGTGGGGAGCTTCAAGCATGCGTGGGATAGGCACATGGATATAGTAGGCAGAGGGAAGGGAGGAGGGAGGGACATCTGTGACCAAATAGGATCCAGGGTGTAGAATAGGTAGGAAAAATAGGGCCTACTGGTCCTTTTCTGCCAACAGATTCTATGCTTTTGTGTTCAGGTGAACATTAAAGATGCCATGGCACTTCTTCAAAAAAGTAGGGGATTTCCAGTGTCCTGACCAAATTCCACCATTCTCTAACAAACAAAAAAAAATACCATCAAAAGCTTAATCTGGTTTAATTTCAGTTGGCTTCCATATGTATCTTCCCCCCTCAGGGACAAGGCTGAAATTAGGCAATTTTGTCTAGCCCACCTTTCCCGGTCAACAAAAATTAGAGAGTTAGATAGATAGATAGATAGATAGATAAAATAAATATTTCTACAAAAAACTAAAATGATTGTAAAAAAATGTGTTCCATCTCCTGGCACCAGATCAATTTGCCGAAAGCAAAAATGGCACAGGCAAAAATTGAGTGGCACAGTTCCATAATCTAAGTGCAGTCTGAAACTGCGCTAGATTATATACCAACTCCTGGACCGCGCACATGTTTATGCCCGTGCGGTTTTTGATAGCGCAGATGTGCTGTTGGCAAATTGACTGGTTACCCCATCTTCTAATACTTTTGAAACAAGTGTTGTTGTTTTTTTTCACAAACTGTGGAGGTCGGCAAACAACTTTCCTCATGTACTGAAACTTGCCTGAGGAGAGGGCTTTCATGTTTTCAGTCTTGTATAGCTTTTGGGATATATGACCTTAATATAAGGTGTGCATACCTTTCAGAATTCGAGTCCCAGTCTCACTGGGAAGTGTAGGGTGAAGTAGCTATCTCTGTTCCTCCTCAGTTACGTTTATACCTCACAGTTGCTAAGAAAGTAGAATGACAATAAAGATGGAAATTAAGCAATAAGGCACTCCCAGGAGTTAGAGTAACAGTCTGTTAATCACCCCCTTGGGGTGTAATGTGGCACGAGGCACGGCCGAGTGCCATATTGCCCCAGGGGGTGATTAACTGACTGTTAATCTAACTCCTGGGAGTGCCTTACTGCTATTATAAAAAATTGTTCCAAAAGAAGAGGGTTAAAAGAATGCTTTTTGAATATTTTCCTCATTTAGAGGGAGATTTTTAATAAAATAGTTCTTCCACCAACAGTTTAAGAATACTGGTTCAAAATCAGAATGCATTGTTCCAGTCATTCAGCAGTGCTAGAGGATGGAATGCTGACAGGAAAAATCCATGTGCCACTGTGATCAGGCTGTACATGACAATATAACATGGATTAATGTAAGGCTGTTGGAATCCTAACAGCCAATCAGTTTGCAGCATTTCTGAGAACATTTTTGTAATAAAAAAAACTACTTGAAATCATCATCCTCACCACCACCGTGTCTACTAAAGTGAGCCACAGTCTAGGCCACTGTGACACGTCAAAGCGTGTAGAGGAACTGGCACTAGATTTCAATTAAGGATAAATAGATTTGAGGTGAAATAATTTTATGAAAAACTTCTATGTTTTGGGGGGCGATCCTGGAAAATCAAGGACAGATGGTCAGATAGTGGCTATTTAAGATTGGCTTGGGGACAGATTTTGTCCCCTCAGTTCCATATAAAAATTGCTAATGTCCCCTTTTAGTACTGGCAAATACTGTACTTCATGGATGCTACCATGGAAATTACTATTAAAACAATGATTGAGTTAAGTCATCATTGCTGCATCCAAAAAATATAGCCAGCTACTGTAACATCACTCTGGAACTGAACCTTCTGTAGAAATGAGTGTAAAAACTTCATCTCCTTGAATGGGTGGTCCTAGAGTGGTTTTACCACTGGGTTGCTGGTGACTCCCTCCCTTTGTAGAAAGGACTGAAAAAGTTTATCTTTCTCTTGTATGGGAGTGAGTCACAGAACTGTGGCATTTGATTTTTGCCTGTTGTAGGTACAGATTTGTCAAATTGACTCTGCCTTTGCTGAAACGCACCATTCCGTCTGGTGATTTGATGGATAGATTCATACTTCAGCTTTACTGATGACTGAGTGTATCAGTTTTGGGCAGTGGAGCAAATTCATTTTGCGTCAACCACAACAACGGTGTCAGGTATGACAAGCAGTAGGAGCAGATGACGTAAGTCTAAGGGCGCAGAAATACTGTTTTTGTGCAGTTGTGTTTGGTTATAGAGAATGGAGGAAGAGGAATGAAGAACCCTTGTGGTGTATAATCTGAGCTGTGTCTGAATGTTATGGTTTTGCGGAGTCCTCCCTGAGGTTTCAGCAACCCTTTAAATTGATTGCTAAAGGCACAGTATTTTGAGGTTCCAGCGCAGATGCAGGTGGGAGATTTGCCCATGTCTGCATTGGAACAGACCCACTGGTACCCCTCACAGCTATTTGCCATGTCGTACGTGGTTTGCCACAGTTGCCATGGCTGGCGGCAGTCTGAGTCAAAATAATGACACATACATCATAATTTTGACAGAATTTTGGCCATGTGTCTTACTGGCTGATGCTGTTACACCAGCCAATGGATGGTCTCACAGTGCAGCCTGAAGGCTGCCTTGACAAGGATTTGGCTTCTCCATGACAAATCCACTTTGAAAACCTTCTGCTAAGACTTGCAGCATGCCTTTTATTTAAAAAAATATATTTTCAGTAAAAAGGATATTTATTCTCCTTTTGACTAATTATAGAATCCATAATTGGCACAAAAGAATAAGGATAAATCTCAGTGAGACCACAGATTCATTTTTAATTATGAGAATTTGCTTTGGGCAATATTTCCAATTTATTACTTATTATATTCTTACGTGATATGGGAGTCCATTTAGGTTTCTTTTAGATAAAAGTATGTTAAATCTGTCTCTTCTTCTCAGCAGTGAAACCTAATTTTCAGATGTGTCTAGGGTGCTTTGTTCCCCACCCCAATTTGTGACCTTGTGCATCTAAAATAAATGTGTGAATTGACTGTGCTTTTTTTAAAGCTGTATTTTTAGCTGTTTTTAAATGCTTTGAATTTTTACTTGATCCTGTCTGTGATCCCTGGTTAATGTAGGGCAGACCACAGACTGAGAAAATGTCTACAGTCTAATCGGCTAAAATGCAGTCTAGAATCAATCGATGCTGTTCAACTGACATGAAACATTGTGCAGTGACTTGAAAAGTCTCATATGTTCTTTATAAACTGAGATCTTAGGTGTAAAATAATTTCAAAGGTTGTGGCTGCTACTTTTTTTTTTGTAACTTAAAAATGTATTTTTTCAGACAACAGGTTGTATACAGGAGCAGAGACAGATACATCACAATGTCTGCAATCATTGCGACAATCCATTCATTATAGCTTTCCAACAAATATTTTTTGTTTAATTTTTTTTATCTTATTCTTTTTGGTAACTGGGTAAGACCCACTAGACACAAGTGCCTGTTTTCAGGGGTGAACTGGGAGCACTGGGGAGGTTAAGTGACTTGCTCAGAGTCACACAATATGCAAGCGGAGGTTGTGAGAATCAAACCCACATCTGCTGAATGCACCAAGCTCATTTACAGCTCATTACTCTAACCACTAGGCTATACTGCCAAATATGGGGACTGATATTCTGTTTTCCTACCCCAGCAGCATCCCTGGGTCCAGTATAAGAGCTGCTTCATGCCCCAAGACCAGATAATCACCCATACCACCTGTAACAGGCATCCCCTTTTTTCTTTATCTGTGGTATGATGTCTGGTCTGGTGTTTATTATATGGAGTAGCCAAAGATTCCACCTGGTTTGGTGTTTGGGTTCTGCATTTTATAGTTTGGCTGTAAGTTTCTCCATTTTATATACAGTATTTCCTAGATGGTATCTTCCCCATGCCTGAGTGTTGGGGCTCAGTTTTCAACACAATCTACTTATCATTTTTTCCCCCTGCTGCCAGGAGTATTTCAAGTAGATAAATATGTGCTTTATTTTTAAAGTGTGTGGGATAATGGCGCAAAAGTGCCACAGACAGTTAGAGTACCATGATTTGTAATGAAGCCATTTAGTACAGATTCAAATGTGGTCCAAAATGGAGTCAGGACATGACAGGACCATAGGATATGAGTATGCATAGATACTCACAGCTACATCCCCACCAACAGGAGGAGTCCTGTGATGGAAGAAATTTGGCCATAATTTGTGGAGTACAAAAAAAAATCTTACAGCTGTCTTCCAGCTAAATACTCACATTTGGTTTGACCCAGTCACTTTATGATGCCCTGAACCAGATAAGAATCCAGTCAGCTGGTTGAAGGGTCACAGATAGTTCTGCCTCCCAAGTAGTTTGGGTTTGGTATATGTCAAATTGATGGCCTCCCTTCAGGGCTTGGTAGCAAACTTGGATAAAGTGGGGTGGCCATGTACGCCTTATAATGGACTGAATGAGAACTATTAAGGACTGATATGGGGTGATATGAGCACAGTTAGGTAATTTTGTGGCTTAAGGATTGCCAATATGTTGTCATATTGCCATGTATCAGAACAGTGAGCCTCTGTCAGGCCATCTTGAAATGTTTTAGGTAAGAGCCCATGAAGGAGCTCTAACATAGCCTTGTAGAACTCTGCTCCTTAACCATCCAGGACTGGGCTTTTCACATATTTCAGGGCTTTAATACTGGTAATTAATGCTGTTGAAGGGACTGTGCATATTTATTTATTGAAATGTTTCTCCAGGAAAGGCACACTGAGCAACAAGATGCTCATCTCACGGTTCCAACGGGGGGGGGGGCGGTTACAGGGGAGAGCAGTTGCACACTTGATACATGGAAATTGAATTACTCATTGATGCATGGAATGCGAGTTACATTGTACAAGGATTCACAATGACATATAGTAAATTAGGTTACATGTATGGGGATAACTTCATCAAAATGGTACAACATAGATTAGGTTTACACAATACTATGTTGACAGCCGTGGTACAACATGGATTAGGTATAATATGGATTAGGATTATACAAGACTAAATTGACAGACAAAACTCTATGGATAACACATTAGACAGAGAGACAAGGCTAGAAGTGCTATGGGGATAAGTGTGGAAGTTGAAGGATATACGGCAGCATTAATAGCCCTAGCTAAAGCTGCTGGCCAGGCCTCATGGGATCAGTAGGGGGTAGATTGTGGGAAGGGAGATGTGGGATAGTGGGAGGAAGGGGGGTTGGACAAGTGGAGGGGGGTGGAGGAGTCAGATACACAAACAGTTTACCACATAGAAGTTTGTAAGGGCAGAGGATAGTGAATGCTTAGAGGAGGAGTGACGGATTTTGACCGGTAGGTCATTCCAGAGTTTCAGGAGCTGGTAAGAGAAGGCTGATTGGCCTTCAGTGGTCCGACAGTGAGGGATTACCAGCAGCCAGGAGTCATTAGACCTGAGAGCATGGGTGGGGTTTGATGGAGATAATAGAGAGGAGGCGAGGTAGAGTGGAAGGGACCCGAGTCAGAAGTTTGAAACAAATTTAGCACTATGGAGTAGGTGCCGGCTGTCAAGGGAGGGGAGGCCAACGAATGGTAAACCACGCAATGATGGGTGCTGGGGGGGCATCGAGGGCAAAGCGACGAAAGCATTGAAGAGGGAGTCCAATCTGGATAGTGTAGACTTCGGAGTGGCACTGTAGACTACATCACAGTAGTCGAAGGTACAGGTAGGTAAGATCATTTTCTGCACAATTTCACATCTCACAGGTAGCGGGAGGCTACTGTGGTTCCTGTAGAGAGCGCCAAGCTTGGGGCACAGTTTTTCCAGGATAGCATCCACATTGGCAGAGAACGATAGGTGTCGGTCTAGCCAGACACCTAGGTATCTAAAAGTTTTTACATCCTCAAGGACTGCCCTGTCTAGGGTGTGGAAGTTTGGGAGAATGGTAAACCTGGAGAGTTTTTGCCTCGTGCCGAAGGTCATGGAGACTGTCTTTTTGGCACTGAGGGAGAGTTGGCGGGAGCTAAACCAAAGCTGAACTCTATTGAAATCAGCCTGTAGTCTGGTAGCAACCTCCATAGGCGTACGGCCAGAGGTAAGTAGGACTGTGTCTTCTGCATACATGTGAATGGAGGACGATGAACAGCATTGTGGCAGGTCACTAAGCAAGATGGAAAAGAGAATAGGGCCGAGTACTGAGCCCTGAGGTCCACCAGTATGTATTGGGAGCTGAGGAGAGGTGGATTCTGCTATTCTTACAGATTGAGTGCGGCCATGCAGGTAGGCTCTGAACCATTTCGTGGCAGACTCGGACAGACCAGCTGCAGAGAGGCAGGATATCAACAGGGGGTGGGAGACAGTGTCAAATACTTTTGCTGGGTCGACAAAGATGGCTGAGGTGATTAGACCATTGTCCATCCCCGAGAAGATGGTGTCAGAGAGTCTTAGGAGGGAAGTGGCAGTTGAGTGGTTTTTCCTAAATCCAGACCAGTAGGGAGTGAAGAAGTTGGACTCAGAGAGGAAGTTGGAGAGTTGAGAGAGCACGAGGTACTCCTGGAGTTTCACGAGGGCGGGGAGGAGACAGAGAGAGAGAGAGAGAGAGAGAGAGAGAGAGAGAGAGAGAGAAATGGGGCGGTAGTTAGCTTTTTTGGTGGTGTCCCCTCCTTTAGGCAGTGGTAGGACTGTGGCATATTTCCAATCCATAGGAACTGTTGCAGAGTCAAATGATAGGATTAGAAGGTCAGCTAGTGGAGATGCAATGGCAGGGGCAGATAAGTAGAGGAGTTTGGTGTCCAGCCCGTCGGGGGACTTACTCTTGGGGGGGTTGAGGGTAAGTAGGGCATCTAGAGCTTCCGAAGGAGAGATGTTCCCGAAGTAGAAGGTGGTCGGTTGGGGGGGGGGTTAGTAGCTTCAGCACGGTGGCCAGGTGGAGCTACAGCTGGAAGGGAGGCAAGGAGAGTGGTAGCACAAGTGGTGAAGTAGGAGTTGAACTTAGAGGCAACCGTGAATGGATCAGAGAGAAGGGTACCATTTGGGACCAGTAAGGGGGTGGGATTTGTTGATGCAGGGAGAAAAGGGAGTGGATAACTTTCCAAAATTTTGATGGCCTACATAGACTGGCATTGAAGGTGTGGTTAAAGTGTTCGGCTTTGGTTATTCAGGTGGCCTTAGTGCACTTGTTATGGAGCATGCAGTAGGTGATATTATCACATGGGAGGAGTGTAGATTTGTACGTTTTCCACGTCTTGTCCTGAGCATTTTGGCACGCTATTAGTTCGGGGAAAATCCAGGGAAGGTGTGCCCCCTGGACCCTGATGTGTCCCAGGGGGGCATGGTTATCCCAGACACTAAGGAAGGTGTTCCGGAAATGTGTAAGAGCATCATCAATGTTATGATTACTAAAGTGATGGCCCCAGTTGGCATAAACTAGTTCTTCCAGTAGTGGGGTAAGACTTATAGGAGCGTTGTAGTAGAAATTTGGGAGGGGTTTTAAGGCGATGGATTTTGCGGACTAGGCAGGTAGTGTGATGGTCACTTGCAGAGCCAGGTAGTAGGCCGGCTTGTATGACACGGTGAGGGTGGGAAGTGAGTGCCCAGTCGATAAGGGAGTGATTGCCGGTCTTGTGGTTAGTACATGTAGGTTCTGAGATGACCTGGGTAAGATTTAGGGCTAATATCTCTGAACGGGCTTTGTTTAACAAGGGGGAAGGCCAGTTGTGATTAAAATCCCCCATAATATAGAGTTCACCAGATGGGGCAAGGGAGGCTAGGTGGTTTATAAGGTCGGTGACCATTACAGCAGGGGTTCCTTGACGGCAATAGACACCCTAAATTGGAAGTGAGAAGGGGAGGGGCAGTTGTAGCATGAGCAGTTCATAGGCTTGGGGCTCAGTTTTAGCTAGTGTAACAGAGAAGTGTAAGTCTGAGGCAGTGAAGACTGCAAGTCCTCCGCCTCTGGTGGGGCGGTCTTGACGAGTGACACTGAATCCTGGGATGGTGATGGAGGGGTCATTGTAGTTAGGGTTTAGCCAGGTTTCAGAAAGAATGATAATATCAGGAGTATGTTGGACTGCTAGCACCTGGAGCAGGTTGAGCTTAGAGGCTAGGCTACGAATGTTTAGGTGGAGTACGTGTAGCCTACAGGGGAGGGAGCCACATTGAGTGGTAGTGGCGGCCACTACGGGGGATTTGGTCACGGAGACTGAAGGGTTAAGGACAGGTGCACGGCCTGGGTTGGGGAGTAGTAAGGCAAAAGTTAAATAGTGCGAAAGAACATGTTTACACCATAATGTAAGTGAGCACTGCCTGGGAGACGTTTTAGGGCGGTCACGGTGAGCTGTGTGAGATGTTAATAAGTCATGTTGTTCATCTGTCAGTTTAGGGAGAAGAATATTTGCCAGGAAAGCCCATAGGCAGTCCTCAAAGGGAGTTTCTCCCTGGATATATAATTAAGCAATAAGGCGTGACAGGGGGTGCATTATGGTGGGATAACGGTCCACCGCAGGTGGGTTGAAGCATAATGCAAAGCCAAGTGCATCCACCACCTCCACCATGAAGCACCCCCTGGAGTGCCTTATTGCAATTATGAAATAGGTCCTTTCTAGTTAACTGGATGTATTTTTTAAATTTATTTTTGTTGAGTTACTTTTAGTGGGGCTTTTGTGCTGGGATTATGGACCAACTGAAAGTGCCTCTTGGCCATTAAGGAGCTACTTTCTATCCATTTCACAATCTTGCATAATAAGTGTGTAAACTTTGCAAAATGTCAATAGTCCCCCAATTTAGTGATAGTTATTGCTCATAGCTTTTGGCAAAGTCTGTGGTCGAGAAGCTTACATAGATACATTGATGTTGTTGACAGATAAGGACCTTCGGCCCACCTAGTCTGCCCATTATGCATGTAATGTACTTCTTCAAGCTTCCCTAGAGCCAGATTGTCCCCTTCCCCCCAACTACCAGGATCCCCTTATGCCTATCCCATGCATTCTTAAATCCTTTAATTGTTTCTGCCCCCATCATCTCTTCCAGTAGGCTGTTCCATTTGTCCACCACCCTCTCTGTGAAGAAGTATTTCCTCATGTTTCCTCTGAACCTCTCTCTCTCTCTCTCTCTCTCCAGTTTCATCCATGTCCCCCGGTCCTGGAGCATCTTTTTCTTTGAAAAATTGTGTTTTCCTGTACCTTGCTTGTCCCCATGAGGTACTTATATATCTCAAACATATCCATCCTCTCCCTCCTCTCTTCCAAGGAGCACATGTTTAAGTCTTTAAGCCTGTTCTCATAGGGTTTGTGATGTAATCCTTGCACCATCTTGGTTACCCTCCTCTGAACTGCATCTACCCTGTCTATATCCTTCTGTAGGTAAGGTCTCCAGAATGGGACGCTGTACTCAAGGTGCAGCCTCACCAATGTCCTGTACAATGGCATTATGACCTCCCTTTTCCCGCTGGAGATACCTCTGCCTATTCATCTCAGCATCCTATTTGCTTTTCCTGCTGCCTTGTCGCACTGCCTCCCTACCTCCCTATCAGAGATGATAACCCTTAGGTCTCTTTCATGCTTGGAGCATTCTATATCCCCCCCCCCCCAGCTGATATCTTGTTCCTGGGTTTTTGTGTCCCTCGTGCATTATCTTACATTTTTTTGCGTTAGATCTCAACTGCCCATCCCGAGACCAGTCCTCATGCTTCTGCAGATCTCTTCTCATTCTGTCCACGCCCTCCTGCATGTCCACCTTATTGCAGAGCTTTGTATCATCAGCAAATAGGCCAATTCTCCCCTTCAAGGCCCTCTGTAATGTCGCTGATAAAGATATTGAAGAGGACTGGACCCAGCACTAATCCTTGATGAACCCCACTGGTCAGCTTTCCTTCTGTGGAGTGACAGCCATTTTCCACCACCCTCTGGGTCCTGCCATCCAACCAGTTCTCCACCCACTTCACCACTGTCCCACCCACTCCCATGTTTCCCAGCTTGTTTAGCAGCCTTCTATGCAGCACAGTGTCGGAGGCCTTGCTGAAGTCCAGGTAGGCCATATCCACTGCCCCCCCGATCCACCTGCCCTGTCACCCAGTCAAAGAACTCAATGAGGTTAATCTGGCATGGCCTTCCTCCCTCCAGTAAAACCATGTTGCCTTGGGTCCTGTAGACCACTGGCAACAAGGTGTTCCACTATTCTTTCCTTTAGTAGTGTTTCCATGATCTTCCCCACTACTGAGGTCAAGCTGACTAGTCTGTAATTTCCCACTTCCTCTGTGCTTCCGCTTTTGAATAGGGGGACTACATCAGTTGTCCTCCAGTCTATGGGTACCTCCCCTGCTTCTAGTGACCTGCTGAACAGGTTTGCCAGTGGTTCCAGCACCACCTCTCTTAGCACCCTGGGGTGTACCCCATCTGGCCCCACAGCCTTATCGACTCTTATTCTTTCCAGTTCTCCTAGGATCCTTTCTCTTGGAAAGGGACTTGTATCGATTTCCGTACCCTTCCCATCCTTTCTGCTCCTTTCTGGCCCATTTCCTGTCCCCTTTACTGTAAAGACTGAGCAGAAGTATCTGTTAAGTATGTCCACTTTATGGTTGTCATCCTTAAATCTACCCCCCCGTCCTCCCATTCAGCCTCACTATCCCTTCCTTTGCCTTCCTTTTTTCTCTGATATACCTGTAAAAGGTTTTGTCCCCTCTCCCCACTGATTCCACAATGCGTTCCTCAGTTTATGCTTTGGCTTCCCTTACTGCTTTCCCCACCTCCTTTTTTTTTCCCCTCCTGGTATCTCTCCATCTCCTTCTGCCTGTGTCTTTTTGTACTGTTTGAAAGTGATTTTTTTTGCTTTCACTTTCCCAGCTACCTCCTTGGAATACCACAATGGTCTCCTTTTCCTTTTCCCCTTACTAACCTGTTTTACACATAATTGTGTCGCCTTTGTTATCCCTGATTTGAACACTGCCCACTGTTCCTCCATCCCTCTTTTCTTCCCTATTCCAGCTAATGCCTCTTCCAAGTGTTTCTCCATTTTTCCAAAATCTGCCTTCCTAAAGTCAAGGATCCTCGCTCTTGTGTGGCTGGATCCCAGCCCTTCAGTTATCTCAAACCTGCACTGACCGGTGGTCACTGTTTCCCAGACGTTCCCTTACTGTGACCCCGTCACACTGTCCCCGTTTGTGAGCACCGGGTCCAGTCCTGCTGTCTCCCATGTGGGGTCTATGACCAGGTTTAGTCACTGAAGCCCTTCCCTCATAAAATGACTGGCAGAGCCATGTCAATGCCTGCTCTGTTTTGTACATCAGGATCGCTTGCATCTTATTTTGTGTTAGTGTAAGTTGATCTAAGAGGGAGTCATCCCCTGCATATGAGCCATTTGGAGGAATTGAAATTCCTCTTGCAAGCCCTGCAACTGTGCTTCCTTCTTCTTTTTTTTTTTTGGGTAGTAAACACAATAATATCTCCTCAGAGTACCATTTTAACCGCATCCCAGAGTGTTGCTGAGGGGAATCTCTGGACCCTCATTTTCGCAGATTATCTGAGGAATCTGATCTTCTAGTGAAGCTTTAAATTTCGGGTCCCAAAGTACAGATGGGTTAAAATGCCACTGGCTTGTTTTTCACTCCATTGGGACTGTCAGATGTAAGGAGATGGGGGTGTGATCCGATTGTAATATCCTTTCTATCACTACTTCATCCACCCAGTCCACATCCTCTGACAAATGAAGAAATAATCTAGTCAGAAGTAATGATGTTGTGAGTCGGAGTAAAATATACAGTATCTATCCCTCGGATGAGCAAAGTGCCAGATATCAATAAGCCCTAAATCTTTCAGCTGACCATGAAGGAGCTTTGCCCTGCTGTGAATGGGTTGGCTTGGGGTTACTAATGTCCATAGATGCATTTAGTAGGAAATTAAAATCATCTCTAATGAGGAGGGTCCCTGTCTGCTGTTCTAGGATTCTGTCTATTAATTTCTGATTGGATGAGGCACCACTTTCTGGTGGTACATAGACAATTCCCAACTAGGATGGGTTTTCCGTGGATGTTACTGTACCTGTGGCTAAAGCCAACCTGCCCTCTTTGTCCGTATATGTCAAGTCCTGATGAAAGGAAGAGTGTTTTGGTACAGGTTGTGGTAACCTTGATTTGAGGTCCATTACTGATAGCCCTAATACCAATAAAACTTCTGATTCTGTTACTGGCAGTGTAGCCTAGTTATTATAGAAAACAGCTAGGAACCTGGGGACCCCAGTCTGAATCCCATCACCATTTACAGTACTGACTGTGTGACCTTGAGCAAGTCCATGTAATCTCCCTGTGATTGATTGTCACCTCTGGCTCTCTAAATGTCACTTCTCCTTCCTGTGTATGCCTAATGGATCCTGTGACTACTCAAAGCAATTATTGCTGTCTGTCAACTGACAAGCATCTTTATAGTCAATGTATTTTTTCCCGTGGGAGGCAGTATAGCCTAGTGGTTAGAGTGCCAAGCTGTGAACCTGGAGATCCATATTTAAATGCCACCTCTGCCACTTTCCACTGGGGAAATTCAATAACTCTCTCTTCCCTCCCTCTCTCCATCCCTCCCTTCCTTCCTTCCCTCCCTCCCTTCTTCCCTCCTTCCATCCATCTCAGCTGACCCTCACCTGACCTCCATCAATGCCACTTTATCTCTCTATGTGCCCTATGGGCTGCTGCCCACTATTCATGGACTGTGAAGGGGTTTTGTATATAGTGTGTATGAAAAACAGCAGAGTGCTATATAAGCTAAAATTAATTTCCCTTTCCTTGACTGACCATGGTTGGTAGACTTCCCATTGTCTAAGGCATGACCATTGTATTTCTATAGTGCCCTGTTCCAGGGACTCAGGGTACTTCACAGTGAAATATCAAATAAATAAATACATTAGATATTACACAGAACAACAGATAGCAGAACAACCACAGAGGTAGGAATATTGCAAAAACTACTATGTGCCAAAAACATGTGCAAACATATCATATTTTAGCCCCATCTTACATGCCTTTGCCAAGGGGGAACACCTAAAATGAAACAGTAAAGAGTTCCAAATAGCTGAGCTGTCACATAGAATGCCCAGTCAGCTGATTGCTTCAGTCAAGATCTTGGGACGGCTAGGAGCAACTCCTCAGTGGAATGGAGTGAGCAACCAGGAGTATACCACACCAAGAGACCTTTAAGATACCTGGAGCTCAAACTGTGCAGGACCTCGTATGTTAACAATGTAAACTGGAAGATGGCACACCTCCTAATGTGGCACTTAGCTTGGCACATTGACAGTAAAGTGAAGGAAATCAGAGATATTATAATATGCACGTGCCAGTGCCTTAATGCTGAGCGAATGACCAACTAGATGAGTTTCAGGTTCAATGATCTTGTTGGTCAGCTACTCGCCAACTTGGCTTGTTGTCTTATTGTTTGTAAAACTTCAATTTGTGAATCTGTTCTGACCTACCTAGGTCCACCTTGTAAATGAGCATGTCTCAATGGTGTTTTGCCTGGTAAAATAAAGATGATTGATTAACAACTGCCAGCTGTAAATTAGTACCATTACAAATCAAAGTCTTGGTTGGTTGTTTGTTTTTAAATGCGTGTTTCCTTTTCATGATTATATAAAGAGGCCAGCGAAAGGTTTTGCTCCATTGTAGCAGTGTAGTTTTACTGGTAAGGCAATGGCCAGCATGCAGCCAGTTATACCACTGTATCTTTACACTGCTGCTGATAATCACCAGACTGGCATTACCGTGTAGTGGTTAGGAGCACTGAGCTGCAAACCTGGAGAACGGAGTTTGAATCCCATTGTCACCACTTGCATACTGTGTGTTCATGAGCAAGTCCTTAAACTTTCATGTGCTCCCAGGATGCACCTGTAAACAAGCCTCAGCTTAGTGTGCCTTTCCTGGCTAAAAACTGTAAAATAAAAAATAATCAAAATTATACCTACTAACTTTCCAGAAAGTTCAATATGTGTAGGTTGAAGCGGGTGGCTGTGGAGGTGGTGATGTTATTTTTGTATTCATTTGGATGATAAGTTCTATTACATTTAACAAATACAAAGAAACATTGTTGAGAAAATACAACGGCTTGCAGACATGAGAAACAGAAAAGTATCTGTACAGATTTTGTCATACAGTATGTATTTGTTATGCTTCATTTCCATCAGTGCTCTATAATGGCAATGGCAGCTATAAAATGGCAAGGATGGTAAAGGTGCCACGAGATTTTCTTGTCAGGGAATTGTCCTGTCAGGACACCTGTGGTACTCCACTCATTGCACTTAGTGTTTCTGCCATCAAAGTCCCTTTTCCCATATATATTTACTATTCTAACACTACGCTACCATGGATCACTGCTCAAGTGAAATTCTGAGAAAAGGAAAGTGAAGAGCCATTGTCTGGATTCAAACCCACACCCTCTTGTTTATGAGGCTGTAGACCTTTTCACTCCACCACAAAGCTGACACAGCAATGAAGCTCATCTCTTTAGCTGTAAATGTTAAAACTATGCCAGGAGGTTCCTGACAGGACAATTTCCTGACAGGAAAATCTCATTCCTGAGAGGAGAATTTCCTGACAGAAAAATCCTGTGGCACCTTTACCATCATACCTATGAAATGGTAAGAACTACAGGAACTTTACTGATCAAAAATGTCACCTGAGCATATATTAAAACACTACTCATGCACAGTGAGATCTCCAATCTCTTTCTTATGCCTAAACAAAATCTGTTTTTGACACCAAATCTATTTTATATGCACAATAATGCACTTCAGGCTGTGCATTACAGCATTTGCAAAGCCTTTCTCAGGGTTTGTGAGGACACGCAGCCATCTGCCTCATACCTCATAAAACCTCAGGGCATGCATCACAAATGTTTTAATGTATACCCTATCATGTATATTGCTTATATAAACCAGTCCTGTATATGGATTACTCCTGTCTTAGCAGCACATGGCCTGGAAACTTGCAATCTGATTGGCTGAAAAACAGTGCAAACCCATGATAATCTCCATCCTGAAGCTTCAAAAAAACACACAAAATAATTAAAAATGTTAACAGATTGTAAACTCCCATGAGTTCATAACAGCAATAAGAGCACCCACATTAGGCCCTTTCATGGAATATGGACTAGTTTGCATACCCAGCCAGTCCATATCTATGATAATGCACTCTGCAGCATGGCTTGTTGCTTATCTTTCTGCACTATTTAGAAGAAAACTCCAAGTTTTTATTGCACCAGTTGTTCTCATAATCAGTAACAGAACAAAATGCAGAATAAAATCCTTAAGTGCGCTACAATAAAAAATTAATTGTCTCCTGCTGTCTCCTAGGTACGCTCCTATAGGAATCTTGTTCCTGATTGCTGGCAAGATCCTAGAGATGGAAGATCTGGCAGTTGTGGGGGGTCAGCTGGGAATGTACACAATCACCGTTATCATTGGATTACTCATCCATGCCCTCTTGGTCCTGCCAACACTCTATTTCATAGTCACCCACAAAAATCCGTGGACTTTTATTGCAGGTCTGCTTCAGGCCCTTATAACTGCTCTGGGCACATCATCCAGGTAATTTCTACTTTCTTCAATTAGCTTTTGAATTACTACCTTCCTGCTCTGCTCTGCGTTCATCAATGTGTGTTCTTCCTTTAAGTGGCTAAGACTTTGTAAATGGGCATGGGGTGTGTTTGAGGGGAAATGTCAGTTGTATGACGTGAACTCATATCACTGAAGCAGTGGCACCAAAATCAGTTGATAAGGGTACTCGTCACACTGAGAAGGAAGAGTGCCGATTTTCACACCCAGTGAGCTACATCTAATTTTATCTGCATAGGCAAAAGGTTTCAGCTATCACAGAACTAGTGCATGCAGAGGTTTCAGATCTGCTTTGAGTATCAGAATGTTCTACAATCATTTTTAGATGTTGACCATGAAATTGAAACATCAGGGGTCTCATTTTTAAAAGGTGTCCCTCAGTTCAAGCAGGATGCATACACTGGAGATGTGGGTCTGTAGGTGTTTTTTTTTTTTTTTTTGTTTGTTTTTTAAGAAGAAACACTTAAAACTCGTTACAACATTTTATAAGTGATAAGATGACTGAAGATGACTGGGGGGGGTGCAATAGGTAATCCCACCCACCCAGCGGACAACATTCATATGTGGTTAGTGTTGTTTGGGGCATGGGGGTGGGATTATCTGACTGTAAACTGGCCATCGTTACCCACCCCTGAGTCATGCCTTACCACTTAAATGTTTTTTTTTTTTTGTTAATTACCTGCCCTCGCTGTATTTCTCCCTTCAGGTGGCAGACTGATCTGACATGGACATGTCTGAGGTTTATAAACCTGTTTTGTGCCTGAAGTGTATCTGTTTGGGAGAGGACCTTTCGTCTCCCATTAGCCTTAATAGTCCCAGTATTTCAGAGTACTGGGAGTCTGACAAACAGATAAGGGCAAGTTCCACAAAATAAAAATAGATCTAAGCAATAATTTCCTTGCTCATCTGTACGTTCCTTGCTGGGTCTGTTACAGAAATAGCTCAATCAGGAAGTCAGAAGAGCCTAAAATACATGAAGATCTTCTCTGGTTTTGTACTTCATATTTAGAGAATTTTAAGAAAGGAAGAAACTTTTTGCATCATGGTTCAAGCTGTGTCACATGTACCCAAAGCCAAATGGGTAGAACAAAATGATGCTGCCCCGTATCACCTCTGTTGTGGGTAAAATGATGGAGGGTTTCATAAAGGAGTTTATAGGAGAAGATATAAGAAGACTGGGGGTGGTGGATATTACACAACATGGATTCGCGCAGGGTAGGTCATGCATGACAAACTTATTGGACTTTTTTGAGCATGTGAGTCTGGCACTCGAGAACAGTATGCTTGTCGATGAGATATATTTACACTACACAAAGGCTTTTGACTCTGTGTCCCACGTTAGTTTAATAAACACCTTGAAAGACATAGGGTTGGATATCAGTTTATTGGTATGGATAAGTGACTGGTTGACAGATAGGAGACAGAGAGTGGCCATCAGGGGACACTTGTCAGAATGGGGGGGCAGTGACAAGTGCTGTCCCCCAGGGATCCATCCTGTTTCCCATCTTATTTCGGATCTTTGTTTCATCTATGCAAGTTGATAATGGGGCGCGGCTCTGTAAATACGCAGACAACACAAAAGTGGGGGCAATAGTCAATAATCAGGATTCAATAAACTGATTTCAAAATCAACTCAAAAAATTGGATACATGGGCAACTAACATAAAGGAGTTTGTAACATTTCCAAGTGTAAGGTGATGCACTTTGGTTTCAATAATCCTGGGGCTGAATATTATGTCAATAATAGACCTATAACTAGAGTTATGAATGAAAAAGATCTAGGGGTTTGGATAACTGATACTGTGAGTTTTGATAAACATAATAGTGAATGTGTTAAAAAAGGAATTAGGATTTTGGGAAATATATTGAGAAATATGAAGAATAGGAGAGAAGAGGTGTTGTTGCCCCTTTAGCAATCCCTTGTAAGACCAGTGCTTGAATATGGTGCCCCAGTCTACTCATCCCAAAGTGTAGGCAGTACAATTGCAGTCAAGAGGGTGCAGAGAAAATTGACAAGGTCAGTGAAAAGAGTTAAAAATGGGGCATAGGAGGACAGGCTTAGGGAATTGGGATTATACTCAATGTCCTATCAAAAAAACAAGCAGGGATCTGTGCTACGTTTACAGAGCTTTCCATGATGAGATGATTTGGGAAACAACTGGTCTTACCAGGAAGGTGACTCTAAATAGAGCTACAAGATTGCACTCCTATCAGTTGAAATGGGATTTATACAAAACTACAAGATGAGGCAACTGATTTAACCAGAGGGTAGTTACGGTATGGAATACCTTGTCAGAAATTATAGTGGGGGCTACCAATATGAAGGCTTTTAAATATCAATTATATATATATATATGGGGGACAAGAAAATTAGAATACATCCACTGTTAGTGGCAAGTCTTCATACGGCTTATTTAACTATTTTGACTTGTAATTCCTACCTATGAACTCATGATAGCAGGAAAGGAGGAAGGTGTTGCTGATATAGATCATAAATGATGGGAGGGAGGAAGGTCTGAAGGGATGGAGGGAGGAAGGACCGAAGTGAGGGAGGAAACAAATTAGTAATGCATAAAAATGCAATGACTGCAATAAACAGATAATTCACAGTATTAATACTGTAGGAACTAATTCAGCCACAATATACTGGTATACCCCTATGTCAAAGTATGTTTAGCTCTGTCTCTTAAAAGACACGACATGCAGACAAAAGCCAACCACTACTTGAACAGATGCAGGCCCTTTGAACTAAATTGGGAGCATCAATAAAGACAGAAAGTGGTTATATCATAGAATGTATGCTTGTTCCCTGTCTTATGTTCTACTTACATAGAAACATAGAAACATAGAAGTTGACGGCAGATAAGGATCGCAAGGCCCATCCAGTCTGCCCATTTGTTTTTCTACCTTATAAATGTGCCATCGGCCTTTGCTCTGTCAGTGGCCTATCTATTCTTAGTCATTTGTATTGCTCCCTTATGCCTATCCCATGCCTGTTTGAAGCCCTGCACTGTATTCATAGCCACCACTTCTTGTGGTAAGTCATTCCATGCATCCACCACCCTTTCTGTGAAAAAGAATTTCCTCACATTCCCCCTTAATCGGCCCCCCTCTAATCTCATGCTGTGTCCTCTTGTCCTGCTATTTTTCTTATATTTAAACATGTTAGACTCTTTCACCTTGTTAATGCCCTTAAGGTGTTTGAATGCCTCGATCATATCACCTCTCTCCCTCCTTTGCTCAAGGGTATACATATTGAGCTCTATTAATCTGTCCTCATATGTCTTCTGATGCAGTCCCTGCACCATTTTGGTTGCCCTTCTCTGGACTGCCTCAATTTGGTTAATGTCCTTGTGAAGGTGTGGCCTCCAATACTGCACGCAGTACTCCAGATGGGGCCTAACCAGTGTCTTGTAAAGAGGGATTATTACCTCCCTCTTACGACTTGTGATACCCCTACTAATACACCCTAACACCCCCCTAGCCTTACCTACTGCTTTAGAGGTCTGCTTGGATGATTTCAGGTCATCAGTGGATGATACCCAAGTCTCTTTCTTCCTTGTGACTGCTAGCAACCCTCCCAGCCTATAGGTGGCTTCTGGGTTTCTCTCCCTATGTGCATGATTTTGCACTCTTTGCATTAAATCCCAGTTGCCACTCTTCTGACCATTTTGTCAGTTTATCCAGATCTTTTCTCATTCTGCCCACCCCATCTGGATCATCTACTCTGTTGCAGATCTTGGTGTCATCTGCAAACAGACAAGCCTTACCCTCTAGTCCATCTGCAAGGTCACTAATGAAGATGTTGAAGAGGACTGGCCCCAGGACTGATCCGTGAGGTACCCCACTTGTGACTTGCATCTCTTCTGACTGTATACCATTTATCACCACTCTCTGTTTTCTGCCTGTCAACCAGTTTGCCACCCAGTTGACCAACTTCTGACCCACCCCGAGCCTACCCAGCTTATTTATCAATCTTCTATGTGGAGCAGTGTCAAAAGCTTTGCTGAAGTCAAGGTAGGCGACATCAACTGCTCCCCCTTGGTCCACCACTCTGGTTACCCAGTCAAAGAAATCTATGAGATTAGTTTGACAGGACCTTCCTTTTGTAAACCCAAGCTGTCTTGGATCCTGTGCCCCTATGGATTCCAGGATACTTTATATCATATTGCTAATAGCCCTACTTCTTATTGTTACTACTGATGGTACTACTGTTGGTACATTGTTTAATGACAAATACTTGTGGAATGCTGAAGTTCCCCAGGTCACCACTGAAAAAAGGACTGTCTTGTCTCAGTTGGGCCTGCCTGGTCATCAGAATTCAAATAAATAAAGACATTTAGTTCAGTGACGTGGACCTCAGAATGAGGTTTAGTGTCAGGAAGATGCATCGCTAGTACAATATATCGGTAAATGCTCATAAGATCGACGCACACGGAGTACAGCTGAACAGGGCATCTGTGTTTTGGTGTTGTTGACACTCCAATACAGCAAAACCATTTTGTTTTTTAAACTAGAACCTGTTGAGAGGTCTTAAAATGTAATTTGTTCACTTTTAACACCCATTTTAAGTTGAAGAAGCCAGACTTGGCCCTTGCAGGGTGACCCTTTAAAGCACTTCTTTGTCCCCCCCCCTTACACCTTTACTCCAGATTACTTACTGAGGGCACAGCATTCTGCATGTTACAGCTATGAGATTCAAAGCAGATTCTCAGAGCTTTGGCAATGATCTCTCCTCACTGCTGGGACACCCTGCTGCAACACATCAAATACAGTCTGCTGTTACGTATTTTAGGGTGCATAAAAAACACATGATTATCAGATTTAGCATTTTGTAATTCTTAATATGGAGCTGGCAGTCACATCTGTTTCTGCTAGTTTTAATGTGTGAGCCACTTTGAATAAAGCTGATTGACTGACCCATCCAATGGGCTCCAGTGGTGCACTGGATGTGCCTTGGCATGACAAGTAAAGGATTAAAGGTTTGAGTCCACCCAGGAATAGATTTCTGACTTTTCAGCAGGGTGAATATGGTACAGGAAGGGAGAATTTTTCAGAGTTGAAGATTCACAAGAACAATGGTGCATGCAGTGAAGCTGGAAGGGATACGCAAGCTGTGGAGATGACCACTGAGATGATGGTGCAGACTCCCAAAAAAACACAGGTACTGTAGTTAGATAGAGGAGTGCACTCACCCTGGCAGGACTAACAAAGGCTCAGCAGTCCATTTTTAGTTATTCAGAGCTGCTTTGTTCTCCATTCCTTCAGCATAGGCGGTATAAACAGGAGAATCAGTGCTGCTGCGCTGCATGCTAACAGCACTGCTTCTCCTGTTTATACCACCTATGCTGAAGGAACGGAGAACAAAACAACTTTGAATAACTAAAAACAGACTGCTGCATCTTTGTTTATCCTGCCAGGGGTGAGTGCTCTCCTCTCTCTAACTACAGTACCTAGAAGGGGGTATGTTTAGGAGTGATGTGAGGAAGAACTTCTTTAGTGAAAGCGTGGTGGGTGCCTGAAACAGTCTTCCATCGGAGGTGGTGGGGTGAAAGCAATGGTAGGCTTCATGCATGCATGGGAAAGTCTCAAAGAAATCTTAGTAGGAAAGCAGGCGGAGGGGAAGTAGCTGGAGATCAGGTGGGGTTTGCGGTAACAGTATATAGGCAAAGAAAAATGGTCAGTCTGGGTAGGCCAAGTGGTTCTTATCTACCGACAACTTTTGTGTTTCTATAATTGGCAGAAATAAATAAATAAATAATCAAGCAGTTTGTTCTCTTCTTGGTGGGTTCTAGTTGGGACAGATTCTAGCCTCAGTCAGAAACATAGAATGTGACGGCAGATAAGGACCGCTTGGCCCACCTAGTCTGCCCATTTTCCTACCTAACAGATAAGACACAGATCCTAGTTAACCAACAGCTTACTTCCTCCTACCCCCCACTAGGATTGTCTTATGTCTGTCCCATGCATTCTTGAATTCCCCCACTGTTCTTGACTCCACGACCTCCTCAGGGAGGCTGTTCCATGCATCCACAACCCTCTCTGTGAAAAAATGCTTCCTGACATTACCTCTGAGCCATCCCCCCATCTTCAAATTGTGCCCCTTGTCCTTGCACATCTCTTTTTCTGAAAATGATACCCTCTTGGACTTTGTTGATTCCCTTGAGGTACTTGAAGTTTCTAGTATGTCCCACCTCTCCCGTCTTTCCTCAAGGGTATACATATTAAGCTCCGTTAGTCTTTCTTCGTATGTCTTCTGGTGCAGACCCTGCACCATTTTGGTTGCCCTCCTCTGGACAGCCTCCACTCTGTCTATGTCTTTGCGGAGATAGGGTCTCCAGAACTGCACACAGTACTCCAGATGTGGTCTCATCAACTGTCTGTACAGAGGGATAACAACTTCCTGTTTTCTACTATTGATGCCTCTCCCTATGCTAGGTTCTACTGTTGCTTGAGACGTAGGGTAGAATCACGCTTGGGTTACAGTGAAAGAAGTTAGGAAATGAGGTGGAAAACTCTTTGTTGGCAGACTGGATGGACCCGTGGTCTTCGTCTGCTGGCAACATCAGTTTCTATGAGTTTCAGGGTCTCAGCACAACTGCCATCAAATCACAATGCACAGTTTGGCACAGTTCTGTCCATATTTGCAGCTCTGCATTAATGGAGGGGGGAGCCTCACTTGCCTCTCTCATTCCCACAGGTGAGAACTAACATGTGCGAACAATGAAAAGAACAGCACCCCACTGAAACCTCGACTGGTTTCATCCTGATGATGCTATTCTAGTGAAACTGGTCGAGGTTTCAATGGGGTGTGCCCCTCCTATACTCTCTAAGGACACTTTTGTTATTTTGCATTTCAGCAATGTTTGTACAGTAAAGTAGTGGTTTGTGCAATACTCCATCATCTGGTGCTGTTGGTTTTTTTTTTTTTGTTAATAATGTTTTATTAATCAGTAGAACATATAAATAAAATCAAACACATAGATTTCATTAACAATTCAACTTATCAATCTCTATCACTGTTTAAGAACTATTACCCTAATGTAACTAAACCACAGAGTCAGTTATGATACATAAGTAAGGAATATATATATAATATTGTAGCCAAACATTCTGATATAAATAATAAGGTTAAAGCCCTACTTCACCTTATAAAGTAGAGAGTAGTCTCTCTCAGTGAATAAGAAAAAAAAAATAAAGAAAAAAACATATATAACTACTAGAGTTCAAAAGTAACAAACACTGCTTATCCTTACTGGCACAGACGTACGAGTGTGGAGCAAGTATTTTTGTCATTTTCTGACATGTACTAAAGCAGCTGAGCAACGTGAACAAGTCAGGTGTTTGTATACAACACACAGATGATCTGGGGAGAATAAGAATACTTCAGCTTCCTGCACTGCCAGTCTATGACCCTCCACAAGTACTAATTCAGTTCCAGATGTAATGAAAAAAAGAAATGTGGTAGCTGTGTTAGTCCAGTCAACAATGTAGAGAAAAAAAACAACAAATATGTTGCATGTGATACCTTTTCTTGAACTAACAAATTATTTTTAAGACTAGCTTTTGAGAGATGAAACTTTCTTCCTCAGGTCAAAGATCTGACTTTGACCTGAGGAACAGAGTTTTATCTCTCGAAAGCTAGTCTTAAAAATAATTTTGTTAGTCCAATAAAAGGTATCATCTGCAACATATTTGTTGTATTTTACTCTACAGAAGTCATGGAACAAATGTTGATTATAAAACATTGTAACACGGCATTATTCAGAAGTCTAGGAGGGCGTCCCGCGATAGGCTCAACGCCGTCACGTGGTGCCAGGACCAACACGGCGTGTGGTCGATAATGCCGTGTTGCTGTCCTGGGGCGGCGTTCCTGAGTCCAACACGGCATTATTTCTCATAATGCCGCAGTTAGCCTCGGAATTGCGAAGATGCCAACACACGGCATTATGGAGAAATAATGCCGTGTTGGGCTCGGGAACGCGCAAGATCAACACAGCATTATGAGAAATAATGCCGTGTTGGAGTCGTGAACACGCTTCCCAGCACAGCAACACGGCATTATTGGCTCACAATGCCGTGTTGCTCCTGCACCACGTGACGGCATTGCGCCTATCGCGGGGCGCCGTCGTAGAGCCTTCAGTAATGCCGTTCTAAAGTAAGACTAAACTGTATGAAGATTGCCTCCGTCTCCGGCGCCTTTTTTCTTAATGACTCTGCACTGTGATCGTCCTAGTAGACATCGCGCTTGTCCGTGTTACAAGAGCATTAATCCGGCAGCCTCAGCCTCTACCGTGATTAACGTTCGCTGGGGTTGAACCTCGGCTTCACCCTCGCAACAACGCCTCAGCAGGTATTAACCTCGGCAGAGGCCTCCTCTGCCGGTGATTAATGCTTACATAATAGAATTGTAGTAAGTTAAGCCGTATATTTAGTGCCCTCTAGTGGCAAGTGTATGTAGGAAATGGTATCTATACGTGTCATAGCTGCACTGAAAGGCTAGTAGAGATTGCCCATGTTTACATTCTGGCCATTGATTTCAGCTTCTTATAGCCTCAGGTCACTGAGTACTTGACTCATCTCTCTCTGACTGCTGGTCATATGCAATATCTACGGGCTGGACAAAGTACAAAAGGACTAGCAAAGGAAATTTTCAGTTCCTCAATAGCTGTTTTTTTTGTTTTCTTTCAGCTCTGCTACTCTGCCCATTACGTTCAAGTGTTTGGAAGATAATCTTGGGGTCGACAAACGTGTAACCCGGTTTGTGCTTCCTGTGGGGGCAACGATCAACATGGACGGCACAGCCCTCTATGAAGCCTTGGCTGCTATCTTTATTGCTCAGGTCAACAACTATGAACTCAACTTTGGGCAAATTATTACCGTCAGGTAAATCACAGATTTGTTTCTTGCACGTAGATGAGAAAGTTAGAGGAGACATTTTTTTTTTTTTATTTAGTTGTTTAACCAGGTATAGCACACTAAGCTGAAAGCTTTTTTACAGGAGCGACCTGGGAGCACAAGGAGGTTAAGTGACTTGCTCAGGGTCACACAGTATGCAAGTGGAAGCTGTGGGATTCAAACCCAGGTCTGGTCTGCTGGATGTCACCAGATTTGCAGCTCAGAGCCTTAGACACATCAGCTATACTGCCTCACCTTCCTATACATTCCTAACAGCAATGTCAGTGGCTCAGTAGGTTACACGCTTGCTTTTGGGGGGGGGGGGCAGAAAACTAGAAAGTCATGGGTTCTAGTCCAACACTATTAATGTGGGCTACCCAGTGCGGATCCTTGTAATGCAACACTGGGGGGAGGGGCACTCCACTGTTGGGGTGCTGTCCTTCCAATGAGATGGAAAATCATGGTCCCTTCTGGTTGACTGCCCAGGTGGAAGTTGAAGATCTCAAGACATGTATTGTTAAAGTGAGGGACTTTCCCCAGTGTCCTGGCCTAGATTGCCCTGTCGGTAAAGCAGGCCCACGTAGCTCACCCCTCAGGATACACCTGGAAATGAGCTGCTACACATTACTGTGCATTTCCTGGTCAAAAATTCCAAATAAATAAATAACTAGGAAGCAGAGTTTGCAGCGGTGTTGGCCCTTGGAAAATGGGAATGACTGGATAATTTGATTCCTCTGACTGAACCAGCACATGTCTTGTAGAAAGACGTTATAGTACACAAGCTTTGAGTACCACACAGGTGCCAATGTCAGGTTGGCATAATCAGATTATGATAGCACAGTGCAGCCTGCCAGGATGCACTGCAGAGTATCCTGTGACACTGCGTGACAAAAGGGATGAACTGCCATTGAAGTGTCCTTGTTTTCTGCAGTAACTCTGCTGCAGTATGCTGCAGTTTTGTGTTGCATCCTGGCTGGCACCACTGCTGTGTGTTGGTCCAATAAAAGGTATCAAACTGTGGAAGTGCTGTGAGAGAGGCCATCAGAATGGTTCTACATGGCGCCGGGAGGTGGGCTGGTCTGGGGTAACTGGATCAGAAGCACACATAATGAGGGAGACAATCCCCCATCAGTCTGTAAGGATATTGACAAGATGCTGACTCTCTTGGGCCCCTCTCCACAACATCATTCCTTACCAGATTGTGTTGCCAATGTAGTGAGAGGATGCCCTCAGCTCTATATCCCTGCCATGGCAGGGCGTAGTGGACTCAGTTAGATTATTAGAGACAGGGTTGGGAGGGGCTGCCAGAGGGTTGGACGGTCGAAAGGACCAAAATAGCAAAATAAAAAAAAACTGCTCTGCTTTACAAACACTGTAATAGTTTACACCTCAGTACGAGAAAGCTCCTTTTCGAAAGATCCTGGCTTCCATCCTTGGAGTACTTAAGGTAACTGGACTGGTTAGTCTTACATTACCACAAATTATCACAGTAACGTGTAACATTAACGGAATTTGCAACTTTGTATTAGGTTTAAATAGAATGACTTCCCATTGCCTTTATAATAAACCAGGATTTTTTACTCCTGGTAAAAAGGCATGTGCTAAAATGGAATACCCTACTCTTTAAATGTATCCATAATCTGTCTACCAGACTCTTTCTTAGCAGCCTGCTCAGTACTCAGGGCCGTACTGAGGTACTACTTATTGGCTTGAAGGAAGGACCCATTTCATTTATTTATTTATTTTTATTGACCGGGTAAGTACACTAGACAAATCCTGCCTATTTTCAGGCACGACCCGGGGGAAGGGGATACAGATGAATACCAACTGACCTTGAACCAGATTAAGCTGTTGGTGGTATTTTTTTAGTGAATGAGGGAAATTTGGCCAGGACACCAGGAAATTCCCTACTCTTTTCGAGAAGTGCCATGGGATCTTTAACATCCACCTGAACTACCACCAATCCAGGCAGATGGGACCTCGGTTTAACGTCTCATCCGAAAGGCGGCACCTCAGAAGTGCAGCACCTCTCTCATGCTGCACTACAGTGTCAGTACTGGGATATTAACCCAAGTGCCAGATGTGGGAACTGAACCCACAGCCCTCTGATCTCCCAGCTTCAGAGGCGAGTGTGCTACCTACTGAGCCACTGACACTGATTTCATGTTCCCCAATCCCACAGAGCAGTTGGAAAGAAAACCTTTGCCTCTGCAGCACTAGTCCACTGGCACTCCTGCCTGACAGATTAAAAGAATCCTTGGGGTCAAGACAATTCTGACTGTGTGCAATCATTTACTTATCCTATGTACATGTTATGAACCCAGAACACAGTTGCCATCTTCCGCTTAACCTGTACACCGAATATTTTCATTCCTATCTCACTTCCTGCTATGATTAAGCCACTAGCTCCCAACCCCACTAATATCAAGATATTTGATCCATATTTGTAATTCAAACCAGCTGGTAAAATAGATCTTCCTGATTGGCTGTAAACATTCTATTTGGCCTCTGTTAATCTTAGTTATAAAATAGCTTGACTCAAACAAAAAATCTGATTGGTCAAAACTGGTCACGTGACTATGCATTAATTTCAATTACTGCACAGCTCAAATTTTGTATTCTTTTTTCCTGCTTTTTCAGCTTTTAAAACTATTTTCTAAGCACAATAGCACACTCCAGGGTGTGCGTTAATGCCATAAATTAGTGCACTTCCCAGGTGCTTGAAGGTACTGGGCTGCACCTTGTGCCTCACAGCCCATCTGGGGCGTGCTGTAATTTAGCATTACTGAGCAACCTGTCATGTGTTATTGCTTATGTAAACATATATGTAGAATTTCATCAAATCCTAAACAGGGTATAACTATTTTAAAACACTCATTTTTATAGTAGCAACAAGGCCAGGTGTTATGTTAATGTTCAGTTAATCATCTTCTTGGGGCATGTAGCTCTTGGCAACACCACATGACATAGTATACCCCTACAGAGTGATTAACATATAGCATAATGCATGAGGTGGTGTGTATAACTCAAATTTTGCACACAGACTTGAAGTGTGCACCCAAGCATTCCATGCTGAAGGTGTATGTAAAGTTCCAGTTTTACACACCACCCCATGCCTCGGTTTATGTAACTGCTGGGGAGCATTGTTTCACCTCAGCAAGTGTAACTAGACTAGGTAAACAGTATAGTGTGAGTCAGTGCTTCGCAGCTTTCCCCTTGACAAAGCTGTGCATGTTCGCCAGTATAACCAGCTGGTTATAAAGGCACATTTTAACTGGCCTTGTCAATGGGAAAAAATGCTCTCCAGTTATTATAGAACATTTACATAATACTGGTCTTGCCTTATTGTTTAATTATAGCTGCTTTGCATATGCGGATCTAGGGGGTGGTGAAGGGTGCGGCCTCAACCGCCACTGTAACTTGCTTGCTGCTGTTACATTTCACTGTTGAAGAAGTCTGATTTATTGATTGTACAAAAGTTTATATTCAAATCTATGGATTACATTTGTATCTTCTGTCAAAAATGGAATGGAAAAGATATTTTCTGACAATATGATTAAAAGAAATTAACAAAAATTGCATATCATGTATGCACCCCCTCACCCTTGTAAAATTCTGTATCCACCATTAAATACTGGAACCCAGTGGTAAATATCGATCCTGGTAAATATAGTACCACAACAATATAACTCTAGTGCTGCTGTCAGGTTTCACCAGAACCCTCTTGAAAATAAATATTACACATTAATGAGGCCATCTTCCTGTGCAAAACTGTAAAAAGAAAAATACATTTCACCTTACCAGCGTAAGTACGCTCAGTAGTTATCCTAGATACTATTACTGCATCTGAACTGGGAGTCAACCCAGTTGTCTCTTATCTACCGGACTATTAAATTGATTTATCTTGGGATCATTAGAGATTAAATGTGAAAGGGAGGAGGGGACATTATCCTTCTGAGACTTGCAAAGCTGACCCACTAAAGCTTCTTCTAACAGTTTTTTTTTGTGTGTCATGATGGGGCCACCTAGTGGTATCTTCATGAACCTCAGGAAGGGACTTCTATTTCATGACAAAGTGTTTGAATTCCAGTGAAACAGCAGTGGAGACTGAGGTGGGAATCGGGGGTGACATTCTAGTTATGCCGCAATTATCAGCAGTTTCCTACTTGATGGCTGCTTACAGGAACAATATCCCTTAAGTCCTCAACTTTATTAGATGTGATCCAGTTATATTTGACAGTGGGAAAGTGCCGCAAGTGTGCCACAAAAAAAATGGCAATGCGGTTACGACACTCGGATATAAAATCTGAAATGCTGAAGGTTTCAGGGGACTTGTGGCCCCATAGGAAATCTGCACCCCCACAGTTTACTCTATGGTAACGCAGTCACATGGTTTGTCTTACTTGGAACTACTTGCCGTACCTCTCAAGCGCTATACTTTGGCACAGCGCTGTGCATTTTACACCTAAATTTCCTTTGGCTCTACAATGACACAATGTTCTTCCACAATATGCTGGAGCCATTTCTGGATGCACGGTGGAGGGGATATGCAGGGTTGGTGGAGGCATGAACAAACCCCGACCCCACCTCCACTTCCTCGGCTGACCAAAAAGCAGCCTTGCCTGGGAAGGTAGTTGTATGCCTGGCCTCCTAGTTGCATTCTGGGTGTAGCCTGGTGACCCTGACTGTGATGACGAGGAACAAGGGGACATTAAGGGGAAAACATTGGTGGGGGGGTTAGAAAAGGTAAACAAATGTTTCAAAACGTACTATAGCACTAAACATATTTCATCTTATTATAATTTAAATTATGTATCTACAACAAATTATGACTATCTGTGCCACATTAGTATGGACTGTGCTACTGCACGTATTTTAGTGCTACTAGTTACAGGTCTGTCTATCTATCTGTCTGTCTCTCTGTCTGTCTGTCTAGCTACCTATCTACCTGTCTGTCTGTCTATCTGCTTGTCTCTCTGTCTGTCTAGCCTCTGTCTTGTCTCTCTGTCTATCTGTCTGTCTGTCTGTCTATCTATCTATTTATCTATCTATCTAAAAATCTCTTCTGTAATTTTTGACCAGGAAAAGCACACTAAGCTGTGATAGCTTCTATCTAGGTGTGTCTTGTGTGGTGGGTTACATGAACCCATTTTATTGATGGGGAATGTTAACCATGAGACCAGGGAAACTCTCCTACTCTTTTTCAAGAAGTGCCATAGGCTCTTTAACTGCCACCTATACTGTGATCAGAAATGGGCAAAAGTGACCTCAGTTTAAAATCAGAACTATCAGAAACTCTTACACAAAGGCTGTCCAGACTGCAAAATCACAGTATGTGAAGGCCAACCTCCAGAACAACCTTAATGGCACCGCAAAGTTTTGGAGGGTAATTCACTTCCTCTTTGACCCTCCCACCCAGTTTGCCCCTCTAATTCTTCAGGTCAATGGTTCACCAGTGTCTGACTTCTCCTCTGCTGTTGCTCACTTCAACAACATTTTCACTACCTGTGCTCTCTCTTCTGCTCACCATCCACCCTCCTGCATGTCTCTTCATGTTACCCCTCACTCTCTTCCTCTCCCCTCACAGAGTTTCCTTTCCCCCTGTTACTACCCAGGAAACCTTGACTGCCCTTTACACCCTCAACCTATGGAAATCCAGCCCTGATGAGTTGGATTCTAAACTACTTTGTATCTCCCCTGCTGCCATAACACCTCCTCTGACTCACCTACTCAACCTCTCCTTCTCCCTCAGTGCTGTCCCTCAGTCCTGGAAGTTGGACCAGAGTTCTTCCACTCCACAAAGAATGGGAACCTCCCTCCCGGGTAACTTCCAGACACTCCCCCTCCTCCCCTCTCTTGCCAAGCTGCAGGAGAAGCTTGTCTATACCAGACTCTCACATTTCCTATCTTCCACTGATTTTCTCTCACCACTCCAGTCTGGCTTCCAGGAGCATCATTCCACCAGCTCCTCCATGCTGCGTGTAACTGATTCTGTCCTCTCAGGGATGGATCAGGGGCACATCACAGCTTCCATCTTCATTGGTCTGGTCAAGGCCTTTAACTCCACTTGGGTTAATATCCCAGTACTGACACTGTAGTGCAGCATGAGAGGGGTGCTGCACTTCTGAGGTGCCGTCTTTCGGATGAGACGTTAAACCGAGGTCCCATCTGCCTGGATTGGTGGTAGTTCAGGTGGATGTTAAAGATCCCATGGCACTTATCGAAAAGAGTAGGGGAATTTCCCCGGTGTCCTGGCCAAATTTCCCTCATTCACTAAAAAAATACCACCGACAGCTTAATCTGGTTCAAGGTCAGTTGGCATTCATCTGTATCCCCCTCCCCCGGGTCGTGCCTGAAAATAGGCAGGATTTGTCTAGTGCACTTACCCGGTCAACAAAAGCTAAATAAATAAATAAACTCTGTGTCCCACTCACTTTTCCTGGATAAGCTGAGTTCTGCTGGCCTCAACTCCTGTGGTTAACTGGTTCCATTCCTACCTCATGGGCTAGCAATAGTCAGTTCAGGTTGGTATCGCCCTGTCTCCTCCTCTTTCCATCAGGGTTTGAACCCCACAGGGCTCCATCTTGGGTCCCATTCTCTTCTCTGTCTTCTTCAGTGGTCTCCCACAGGCCTGTGCCAACTCATATATCCTCATGTGTGCAGATGACACTGTCATCTACACCTCTGGTCCGGCTTCCTCAGCCATGGAAGGTCTGCTCCAGCAAGACTTCCACAATGTTCTGTTCTTGTTCCAATCAAATCAACTCCATGTCAACACAAAAACAAATGTGTTCATGACCTTTGGTACCGGTCAGAAATTGGCCAGATTCACAGCTCTGCCTGTCTTCATCATCTTGTATGGCAATCTTCTAGGAGTGGTCCAGTCCTTCAAGTACCTCGGTGTGTGGCTAGACAGTAGGCTTGACTTCTCTGCCCACATTGATGCCAGCCATGCCAAACTCCACTTTAAACTTGGTGCCTTATACCTCAATAATGATTGTCCATCTCCACAGGTCTGGTATGAACTTGTTACCAAAATGGTGCTTCTGGTCTTTGATTATGTGGACATGGTCTATGGCGCTGCCCCCTCCACTTTGCTAACCAGACTGGATATCCTCTGCAACTCCTTCTGCCACTTTGCTACCAAATCCCCACTTCATATTTATCACTGCTCACTATACTCCTCCTTATCCATTCTCCCTCCACCCTCATGTCACCAAATCCACTGTATCTCATTTGTGTCCAAATACTGATTTGGGTCCCTTTCCTCTTACCTCTCATCCCTCCTCTCCCTTATCCCCTCTGTCTCCTCTTCCCTCCACTCCAGGGATCCTTGTACCTTCGCTATTCCTTATCCCCACTCCTCGGCTGGGTGATCAACCTTTTCCTATTGCTTCATATCACTGTCGAACCAAATCCCCTCTTCCTTCCACTTTACTGCCTCCCTCCATGCTCCCTCAGGCACCAACAGAAACTCCTTCCCTCCCCCCTTGCTTCTGTTTTCCCTCTCCTCGTCTGTTGCCCTGGCATTTGCCTGACACCTCGACAGAAGTGTTGTTGAAACGCTTAGTTGTTGCTCGTAACTTGTTTGCTTACTTTGCACTTATTGTTTGCACGTACTCCTGTATTTAGCCACGTCTCTGACTGCACTTTATTGTAACTGCAAAACAGTGTCAGTGCTATATATTATGCATCCTCTGCTCCCCTCCCTCAGGTTGCACTGGGAAACGAGCCTCAGCTTAGTGTGCTTTTCCTGGTCACCAGTTTACCAATAAATAAATAAACAAACATCTCAACTAAATACCGGTTGAGAGGTACTGTATGCTGCATACCTTATTGGACTCAACAGATGACAGAAGTCTTACTTTTTATTTACTAGGATAAAAAAAACAGGTGCTGCAGCAGCATGTCAGCTGCAGTCAAAATCATAATATTAAATGCATGTTACAAATGCAGATTTAGAATCAATGTTTGGATCAAAATCATAATATTAAATGTGTGTTACAAATACAGATTTAGAATCAATGTTTGGATCAAAATCATAATATTAAATGCATGTTACAAATACAGATTTAGAATCAATGTTTGGACTAGTAATTATCTATAAACAGAAAATAGCAAAGTTAGTTATCTTCACTATTTTCTCTTAATAGATAATTCCTGAAGAACCAAATGTGCGGAAAAACAAATGTTAAATAAATTCTAGTGGTTTTCTCCTTTCATAATACAGGTGACACCATGAATGCTGGAAGGTTGATGCATGGGGTTAGTTGTATCCTGCAGCAAACCCTGCCAACTCTCTGTCAGTCTTGTAACCTGTAGCCATCACAGAACAATGCAGTCATAAGCGTGGATTTGTGTAGGGAGGAAGAGACTACACGTACACCTCATGGTCTACTGGATTTACACAGGACCATTATGTCAATACCATTGGGGTGGCATGTGCCCCCTTCCCCTAATTCCCATCCAAGTACTGGATCTTGTTAAGGACCAGAAAAGTGTTAATATATGCCCTTTCTTGATTATTTTTTTAGTTCTGTCCCCTCTGCCCCTTCTGGCAATTCTTTTGAGTTGACATCACCAGATTTACAGGCACTTGGTGAGGTGTATTCTGTTAAGTTGAAGGCGGAACTTGATACACCAGGAGTCACTTTTATTTATCAATGTAGTTAGTGTATGCTTATCTGGTAGGTGCACTACACATACAAGGGGCCCCATATTCAAATCATTGGTGTGATGCTAATAGGCTTAGTGTCACACTAATGGGATATATCTTGGCTAATAACGTGCACAGTTGTGTACTAACCCCTCCCCCCCAGCACCACTTGTGCCTGGCAAATAAACAGAAAGCAGTCCCTGCTCACCCATTCACTGTGGTAATGACTAAAATATCCCTGGTGCTAGTGGTATCCCCCTCACCTAATCCCCACTGTAACAAATAACACATCCCTGGCAGTCCAATGGCTCCTCACCCCTCTCCAGTAGCCTCAAATCCCCCATGCAAGTTCCTGCTCACCATGGAGGCTGGCATTTACTCCCCGCTGTTCTCCAAGCTGTGGCTGCCACCTGCCCCACACAAGTCCTGTAGGCGATATACAAAGTTGTTTCATTTTGTTTAATTATTTCACCAGGAAAAGGCTCCATTGAGCAAGCTCATTTACAAGGAGGTCCTGGGTAGGACAGCATTACAAATAAAAAGATACAGTGGGTGTAAACAGGTACAGTAGCAGCAAGAGAAATATGTTGTTGACATTCACTGTTAAGTTCGACAACTGCAATAAGTAAGGTTTTATTTCCTAAAAAAAAGTGAAGAAAACGTGCAAAAAAAAGGTGATTCACTTAAAAACCTGCAGCAATATAAACAAAGAAAACTGAGAAGTGAAGATACAGTAACCCCCCATTATAACAAACCTCGTTGTAACAAATCCCACATATTATGAATGTATACCTCGGACCCCGTGTTATTTTGGTGAAATCTATTTTCAGTCCTATTGCAGTCATGTTGGCGGTACTTTAGTAATCCTCTCTGGGTGCTGAGTTGCGTAATGTTGCTCACTCTGCTGTATACCTGCTACAATGGGGGAATTAACTGAGAGATATTAGCACCTGCTGTGCTTTTCTTTAAATTCTCTTGTGGTGGTAGCAAGATTGCCTGCTACTCCTGTGCTGTTCTGCCATATGCTGGCACCCTGACTCCCTGAATGCTGAAGATGTCTGGAAGCAAAAAAATGAAAGGCTCTGGATGTGCCTATGACGTTGGAGATAACATTGCTAATGTAATAAAATGTGTACTTAATACAGCATTACCGTGTCACGTTTTGTGTTATGTCAGTTGGGTACCGCATAGAAATGCATGATTTCTGTTACAGGGAATCCTCGTTATAACAAACTTCCATGATGGATCTGGATGTGTTCATTGTAAAAAGGAATGACTGTAATTTGTAAAGCTTTTCTATAAGCATTTTACTTTTTGTGACATACAGTGTAGTGTCACCTACATGTACATTCTGTAGTGTAGCATAGCATAGTGCAGTGTAGTGTAGTGTCACCTCCATGTAAACTCTGAAGTGTAGCATAGTGTAGTGTAGTGTCACCTCCATGTAAACTCTGAAGTGTAGCATAGTGTAGTGTAGTGTCACCTCCATGTAAACTCTGAAGTGTTGCATAGTGTAGTGTAGTCACCTCCATGTAAACTCTGAAGTGTAGCATAGTGTAGTGTCACCTCCATGTAAACTCTGAAGTGTAGCATAGTGTAGTGTAGTGTCACCTACATGTAAACTCTGAAGTGTTGCATAGTGTAGTGTAGTGTCACCTACATGTAAGCTCTGAAGTGTAGCATGGTGTAGTATAGTGTAATATCACCTCCATGTAAGTTCTGCAGTGTAGCATGATGCAGTGTAATGTATTGTCACCTCCATGTAAACTCTGAAGTGTAGCATGTTGTAGTGTAGTGTAGTGTCACCTCCATGTAAACTCTGAAGTGTAGCATGTTGTAGTGTAGTGTAGTGTCACCTCCATGTAAACTCTGAAGTGTAGCATAGTGTAGTGTAGTGTCACCTCCATGTAAACTCTGAAGTGTAGCATAGTGTAGTGTAGTGTCACCTCCATGTAAACTCTGAAGTGTTGCATAGTGTAGTGGAGTGTAGTGTCACCTCCATGTAAACTCTGAAGTGTAGCGTAGTGTAGTGTAGTGTCACCTACATGTAAGCTCTGAAGTGTAGCATGGTGTAGTATAGTGTAATATCACCTCCATGTAAGTTCTGTAGTGTAGCATGATGCAGTGTAGTGTAGTGTATTGTCACCTCCATGTAAACTCTGAAGTGTAGCATGTTGTAGTGTAGTGTAGTGTAGTGTCACCTCCATGTAAACTCTGAAGTATAGCATGTTTTAGGGTAGTGTAGTGTCACTTACATGTAAACTGTGATGTGCAGCATGGTGTAGTGTCACCTACATGTAAACTCTGAAGTGTTGCATAGTGTAGTGTAGTCACCTCCATGTAAACTCTGAAGTGTAGCATAGTGTAGTGTCACCTCCATGTAAACTCTGAAGTGTAGCATAGTGTAGTGTAGTGTCACCTACATGTAAACTCTGAAGTGTTGCATAGTGTAGTGTAGTGTCACCTACATGTAAGCTCTGAAGTGTAGCATGGTGTAGTATAGTGTAATATCACCTCCATGTAAGTTCTGCAGTGTAGCATGATGCAGTGTAATGTATTGTCACCTCCATGTAAACTCTGAAGTGTAGCATGTTGTAGTGTAGTGTAGTGTCACCTCCATGTAAACTCTGAAGTGTAGCATGTTGTAGTGTAGTGTAGTGTCACCTCCATGTAAACTCTGAAGTGTAGCATAGTGTAGTGTAGTGTCACCTCCATGTAAACTCTGAAGTGTAGCATAGTGTAGTGTAGTGTCACCTCCATGTAAACTCTGAAGTGTTGCATAGTGTAGTGTAGTGTAGTGTCACCTCCATGTAAACTCTGAAGTGTAGCGTAGTGTAGTGTAGTGTAGTGTCACCTACATGTAAGCTCTGAAGTGTAGCATGGTGTAGTATAGTGTAATATCACCTCCATGTAAGTTCGGTAGTGTAGCATGATGCAGTGTAGTGTATTGTCACCTCCATGTAAACTCTGAAGTGTAGCATGTTGTAGTGTAGTGTAGTGTAGTGTAGTGTCACCTCCATGTAAACTCTGAAGTATAGCATGTTTTAGGGTAGTGTAGTGTCACTTACATGTAAACTGTGATGTGCAGCATGGTGTAGTGTCACCTACATGTAAACTCTGTACTGTAGCATGGTGTAGCGTAGTGTAGTGTCACTTCCATGTAGACTCTGTACTGTAGCATGGTGTAGCATAGTCTAGTGTCACCTACATGTAAATTCTAAAGTGTAGCGTGGTGCAGCGCTGTGTTGTGTCACCTCAATGTAAACTCTGTATTGTAGCATGGTGTATCATAGCGTAGTTTCACCTACATGTAAACTCTAAAGTGTAGCATGGTGCAGCGCAGTGTAGTGTCACCTCCATGTAAACTCTGTAGTGTAGCATGGTATAGTGTAGTATAGTGTCACCTCTATGTAAACTCTGAAGTGTAGCATGTTGAAGCATAGTGTAGTGTCACCTACATATAAACTCTGTAGTGTAGCATGTTGTAGCATAGTGTAGTGTCACCTCCATGTAAACTCTGTAGTGTAGCATGGTGTAGTGTAGTGTAGTGTCACCTCCATGTAAACTCTGAAGTGTAGCATGTTGTAGCATAGTGTAGTGTCACCTACATATAAACTCTGAAGTGCAGTGTGTTGTAGGTTGGTGTAGTGTCACCTCCATGTAAACTCTAAAGTGTACTATGTTGTAGTGTAATGTAGTGTTACCTACATTTAAACTCTGAAGTGTAGCATAATGTAGTGTCATCTACATGAAAATTCTGTAGTGTAGCATGGTGTAGTGTAGTGTCATCTACATGTAACTTCTGTAGTGTAGCATGGTGTAGCATAGTGTAGTGTCACCTACATATAAACTGTGATGTGTAGCATGGTGTGGCATAGTGTAGTGTCACCTACATGTAAACCTGTAGTGTAGCATGGTGTAGTGTAGTGTCATCTACATGTAAATTCTGTAGTGTAGCATGGTGTAGTGTCATCTACATGTAAATTCTGTAGTGTAGCATGCTGTAGTGTCATCTACACGAACATTTTGTAGTGTAGCATGGTGTAGTGTCATCTACATGTAAATTCTGTAGTGTAGCATGGTGTAGTGTCATCTACATGTAAATTCTGTACTGTAGCATGGTGTAGTGTAGTGTCATCTACATGTAAATTCTGTACTGTAGCATGGTGTAGTGTAGTGTCATCTACATATAATTTCTGTAGTATAGCATGGCGTAGAGTAGTGTAGTGTGTTTAAACTCTGAAGTGTAGTATGGTCAATTTTTAGATTATATGGCATGTTCCAATAACACATTCACATGATATTGGGATACAGAGTCCTTTTTGAATTCTGTTTACAGTAGGAATACGTTTTTAATTCCCCCTCACCCTCCCAGTCTGTTTTGTGCATGCAAGTTGATCATTTTAAATATCTTGGGGTTATTTTGGACACTAGCTTAACTTTTGAAATGCATATACTCACAAAAATAAAAATTATTCGTCAGAGATTAGGGGGTTTATATAGAATTAAACAGTTTTGACGCTATTATCAAGGGCACAATTCACACATGGTTTTCTTTTAGGGGTATTGGATTACGGTATCCTTATATATTCATCCACTAGTAAAAACTTTCTTTCAGAACTCAAAGTTACATATAACAATATATTAAGATGTGCCACTGGGCTTCCTCATATGACCCGCAGATGTGATCTGTTAAGAATGGTCAGTCTTCCTTCATTGGAAAATAGAATAAAGACAAAACTTGGCACTCTCCTTTTTAAGGTCTTTAGGGGCCTCTTTCCCATTACCCTATTCTCTTTATTCCCCAGAGCTTCTAATTTCTTTGGAAATAGGTCCCAAGTTAAACCCCAGTTTACGATCCCAAAGGTAAAAAAAAAAAAAAAACTTTTGGTCAGAAATAATTTTCATTCAGAGTTACTGTATTTTTAATTCCATTCCTATAGCTATGAGTAATTGTCTTTCTCCTACCACTTTTAAAATGAGACTTAACGGATGGTTGGAAAGCTCCATCTCCTGCTGATACTCAAGTGGTACTGCTGGGAATTGGTATCATTGTTTGTTATGTGTTTAGAATGTAATTATTCTTGTATCGTAGTCATGTGTTTTTGTAGGGAATGACTGAATGATTATGTTTGTTATATGTTTTACTTGCTACTTGTGAAAATGGGCAGTGATGCTTATCAAGTATAAAAAAAAACATTTTTTTTTAAACTTTCCTGTGTGCTTATTTGCAATATCAAATATGCAGGATAAAATATTTTAACATGGATGAGAATATTGCATAAAGAAACAGAAGTCAAGCATGCTTAGTAAAAAGAAAAATAATATTTATTCTGCATATTTTGTATGATAAAGAGTACATATGCATCACAATTTGATCATATTTAGAATACATTTGGAGTATCCCATTCCTGATAAACAGACTAGGTATGCCAGGAATCTTTCAATGCTTATTCTGAATATTTGTTTTACATAATTTTCTCCGGGGGTGGGGGCACGTAACATAGCTTAGTAATGAAATGCACAGAGCTGTGACCCTGGAGATGGGGGTTTGAATCCAACCATTACACTGACAACTGTTCATAGACTCATATATGGGTCTGCAACTACCACTGCTCTCAAACATATCACGACCTCCCTGAATAAGGCCTGTCGTCTCATCACTGGCTCACATCGCCGTACCCACATACGTGACCTTTATTCCCAATCTGGATGGCTTCAACTGGACAAATGCATAAAATACCAAACCTGCATCACAGCCAAGAAAACGATGATGGGGCTTGCCCCACCTGGTGTCTGTGCCCTCCTTAAGCCTAGACATAGGAACATCACGACAAAGAGATCCAATTCCCATCTACTACATATCCCACAATGTCGCACGACCCAAGTACAAAGATCATTCGCGTATCGGGCATCCAACTGGCTCAACTCTCTTGGCAGCGACATAGCGACCACTCCATCACTCAGCCTCTTCAAGTCCAAGCTGCGCCTCTCACTGCTTGTATGTTGCAATTGCCTATCTTAACATTTCCACCATTCCAGCTGCACATGCCCCAGCACCCAGCACTTACAATCAGTCTTTGCACCCCTAGCACCTTACCTGTCATATTCCCTCGACAAGGCCCCCTGGCTGCACTGTCTCCCGCCCTCACCCACCTCACCCCTCATATCTCCACTCCTGCCCCTGCCCCCAACCACCTCCCATACTCCCCCTTACCTCCTACCCCCGAACTCCTACCTCACTTCCCCCACCCACCCACCCCCTTCCCTTGTCTTGCTCATAGCTCAAGTCTTTGTACTGGTTATTACATGTCTGTAAGTCAATGACTATATGTTTGTAACTAAAAATGATGACTGTTGCACACGCTGACGTGGAACCTTTGTAAAAGAGCCTCGGCTCAAAGGTATTGTAATCCTAGATTGAAATAAATAGACTGTAAAGTGCTTTGGGATACAGTGTGTATGAAAGTCTCTATTAATTGTGGTTATTTTTTTATATTGTTTCTGTTTATCTCCTCCTCTGTGAAGCAGACAGGCAGGTCATCCAGCCGCTGGTACCCGCACCCCTGGGACCCCGGTCTGGTCTGTGATTCACTCTCCTCCATGCAGGCTGGCCAATATCTGAGGGGTGCACTTCTCTAGGTCCTGGGGGCATGGTGCATGGTCATCAGCCACCTCGACCACACCGCGATTTTCCACCTGGTTTATCGCCCTTTGAGCCGGACATGCAATGACGTCAGCACACTTACATGCCAACGTCCGCCGTGCTCCAACTCTCTTCTGTGTGCCACTCCTATAGTGCCCTGACTTCTGTCAGGTGCCACTGCAGAGTGATGCAAACCCCTTTTACCCCCCCAGAGAGAGGAGAGCTGTCATGGGACACTCCATCCTCTCCCTATCCTGCCGACCCCCCGATGGCCCGAGACCGTTCCCGAACCTAGGTCACCAGCGCAGCGCAAGATATGGCGTCCAGCGCCTCAACCCTCAGCGCCACCAGGCCAGCAATTGTGATTAGTGTACTAGTATGCTAAAGGTGACTGGAATGTTGACCTGCATGAAAAATATAGCACGTTGGTATTTTGACCACAGAGTTATATTTTCTCTGAAAGTAATAAGCTGGCATGTGAAACCTGCTGGGTTTGCTGTCCTCTGACTGTATTCACTTTCTTTCTGAACAGTATTACAGCAACAGCAGCTAGCATTGGAGCAGCAGGGATTCCGCAAGCTGGACTTGTTACCATGGTGATTGTATTAACATCTGTGGGGCTGCCGACCGAAGACATCACGCTTATCATTGCTGTTGACTGGTTCTTGTAAGTGTCATTGCCTGCTTCATTTATCTGAGGGACAAACCAAGAAGGGTGGTGGTAGTAAGGGATGGAGTGAAGGGGCAGGCAGGTCTAGAACAGTGTACTGTCACAGAGGTCTGTTTTCAGTTTAACACAGAGGGAAGGACTTTAAAAGGGATCTGTGTGTCAAAAGGTTAAATTATCTTTTAAATGGCTGCCCCGATGGTCCAGCAGTAGCATGCCACACTGCTGCACTGGCAACATGAGTTTGGGCGTGAACTCCGGACACTGCACCAGGAGGCAGATCAGATGGCAGCAGCGGCCGCTTGACAGTGTGCTGCAGTTAGGGAGAGATGGCATTGGGTGCACGTGCTACGGCCACCCCATGTGATGGCGCAAGGGAGCTTTCTTTTTCTGCAGGATGTCACTGCATATAGGCGAGGTCACTTCATGGTCTATGCCCATTCAAGGGGAGGAGGAAAGCACCAAGGGAGAAAAAGGGGGGGGTCACATGCCCATCTATAGGATGGCCTGAGCTTCCTCTGGGTCCTGGTGCCCAACCACAGATAGTGAATTCTAGTCTGCACAGTGGCCTGCCTTGTGGGGAGAATGGTTCCCCCTGGAGCTCCTGCCATGTAGGGGAGACCTGTAGGAGTTGTTGATGGGGGCAGGACCCAGGGGGTGACTGATGGACAGTTGATCAGAGCACAGTATATCTCTCACAACAGGGTACATCACTGACAGCCCAGACATGTTCTGGGAGAAAAAAATCTTTTAATCCAAGTTTTTATTCTTCTGAGTCAGGAGCCTCACATGATGCACTTAACAGCAGTATCCCAGCCACAGCCACCCCCATCCCTGTGCCACAGTTCCTGCCTGGCTTGCCTCATGTCTTGCTCTCTGTGGAAGGAGCTTCAGGGGGTACTCCTGTCCCCCCACTCAAGCAGGATCTAGTTGGGCACAGAAAGTGGTGTGAGGCTTAAGGGTGCTGGATGCTGTCATTCTGGGGGCTGATGCATTTTTCCTCCTTTTTTTTTTGGTCCTTATCCTGCTGCCTCCCTCACTCCTTCCCCAGCTCTGTGACCAGTCCCTAGCAGCGTCACACATAGCCAATCCCAGTGGGAGAGCAAGCTTCCTGGACTGCCACAGGGGTCACTGTGATGGAGGAGCATGGGAACCTCTCTTCTTAGTTTAGGACACATCGCCATCAACTGCACTTCCACAGCCCTCAGCCACCTGATGGCAGCACTCGGGGTGTCTGCCTCCACACCTGGGTCACTGGCATGGTGGTGCAGCATGTTACCTTTGTGCCATTAGGTGGCCTAAGACTACATTCTTTTTTTTCTGTAGAGCTGTTTCTGTTTCTCTGCTTCACTCAACAACACCCCACCAGCCCTGTCATAGACCACCTCACACACTTCCAGGTTGTCCACCACTAACTCAGTACCCTTTATTGGTAGGCGGCATGCTTGGTCGGTTGTGCGAGAGTCTGTGGGGGTGTCAGTGTGAAGTGGGCCAGGCTTTTTCTCTTTCCTCCATTTCTTTCCCTGGGGTGCTGGCGTGCAATGTCACATGCATGCGTGCAAGTGGTTTCACACAAGCATGCTGGGTATCTGGCAGCTACTTCTCCCCCTTTCTGGTACTCCCAGCTGTGCTCCCACCTGGTCACTACCAGTTGGCAGTCATGCAGTGGGAGCAGCACCCCCCCCCCCGAGGAAGGGGAGCAGTCCTTGGGATGCTCGATCCTTCTTCCCCCAGTTAGACCTTGATGGCCTGCACTCGTTCCTGAACATGGATCACCAACATCATGAATGGCAGTGCCACCACTGCACTGATGGGCCAAGCCTAAACTCTTCTAACTAGATTTCAGCCAAATGTATTGCTTTAAGTTAACTAAAATCCTGGAACCAAGGCAGAGTTGCAAATGGTGGTGTAATATGTTTGCAAATATTACTTTGCACCGATGCAGAGTTTAAGGGTTGCAAATCTTTCCCATATGGAGGGGGCCACATAAGGGGAAATGGCAGAAAGTTCAATTTCACAGAGAGGGTGGTGGATGCATGGAATGAACTGCCACAGGAAGTGGTGGGAGCACTCACTGTGGTGGTATTCAAACATGCATGGGATAGAAATAAGGGAACCATAGTGATGGGAACGAATAGCTAAGAGAAGGAATAGCTAAGCCAATGACCAACTAGGGTCACAGGCCGCTAGTACAGCTAGGGCAAATGGACAGACTGGATTGGGCCTGGCAGTCCTTTTCTGCTGACAACTTCTGTTTCTATGTGTTCAGAAATAGCATTGTAAGCACACTGGGATGGAACTGGGAATTGCAGTGCAAGTGTCCTGCAAGGCCATTTGTCATAGCTGCTTTCACAGCCTGGCTTGCATGCTGCAGCACCCACTCTGTACTGCTTGTGTGCAGATGTGTGGTTCGGGCACCAGAGACAGTGTGCCTGGTGGGGCAGGGCGTGGAAAGGGGACCACTGGATACCAGAGAAACATACTGATTGGAATCTGTGAGGGAGAGGAGGTCCACTGGACACTGGGGACTGTGCACTCGGCAGGTCAGGGAGTGGGAGAGAGGGCCACTGGCAGTATAGCACAGTGGGTTAGGGCTCTGAGCTGCAGATCTGGAGACCTTGGTTTGAATCCCACAGCTGCCTAGGTGCATACTGTGTGATCCTGAGCAAGTCACTTAACTTCCTTGTGCTCCCAGGTCGCATCTGGAAGCAAGCTTCAGCTTAGTATGCTACTCCTGGTTAAACAATGTTCCCTTCCCTTTCCCATATTACTTGGGACTGTAAGGTAGGTCCTCTGGAAACCAGGAACTGTGTGCTAGGCACAACGGCCAGTTTGAGGATGGAGGCCTCTGGATTACCAGATAATTAATTGAACAATGAGGGATGTAGGAAGGGGGACAACTAAACTTCCAAGGAATTCTGTGAACAATAGGGGGATGACTAGTCTTACCACCAGAAGTCCATGGATCGGATTTTCAAACAGCCCCAAATGCCGCAAGTCCCGGGTGTGCCGAATATATGGCACACGGGGCTGTGCAGCATTGTCCTGGACAGCGATTGGAATTTTTGATCCCATCTGACAGTTGCCGCAAGTTAGTCCAACATTCTTGGTCTAGCTTGCAGCAGTCCCAGGTACTGTTTTTACAGAGCTTGTGCCAAATATTTGGCACAAGCTGCAATAAATCAGGTAAAGTGTTGGAACTGCATTCAAAGTACAAAAATTGCGTGCAGTTGCAGCAAAGGTGTTTGGTGTAGCAGCACCAAAAAAGGTTTGTCGCAGGGCTTGATGCAAGCCCTACGTCACTTTTTGAAAATCAGGCCCCTTGTGTGTAGCCCTGCAGACATGGTGCTACATTGCCGCATGCCAATATGCTCCAGCTGCATTGTGCTGCACTTGCTTCCTCAATAATACCCACTAAATCTGGACCAGCAATTCGCATTTCACTGCACTAGCAAGGGGACATCTCCCCCTGCAGTGTGCACCAGGTGCTGAGTATTGCAAATGCAGATGGCAGTGTAAATTGAGCTTCTTTTAGGTAGTCACTGGTTACACCATGGGGAGTCTTTGGTTCATACTCTGAGGGAGAATCCAGGACCAGACTAGAGGCATCCAGCTGACTGGCCTAGAGCGCAATGAAACAACCAGCACTGCACTTTTGCATGCACTGTGTGAGCACATGCTTTAAAGCGAATGCACCTTGTCACCCAGGGCAACATCAAAACAGAACAGCGATGATTGGATAATCCATGGTGTCCACTGGATAGCCCAGATAGTGGACATTTTGGAGATTTGGAGGTAATACTTCCCCTCTACAGATCCCTGGTGAGGCCTCACCTAGAGTACTGCACCTAGTTCTGGAGTCTTCACCTCTGAAAGGACAAGGATAATGATAGGCTGGAGCCAGTGCAGCACAGAGTATAAAAATGATTCAGGGCCAACAGGGAAGATCCTATGAGGAGCGTCTCAAGGCACTAAATATGTACTCACTGGAGACCAGAAGGGAGAGGGGAGATATGACAGAGACCTTCAGGTTCCTTAAAGAAATTAACAAAGTCAACTGCATGGAACTATTTAGCCTGAATACCAATTCGCAGTCACATGGACATGAATGGAAATTAACAGGAGGTAGGTTCAGGAGAGATGTGAAGAAGTACTAGTTTACGGAAAGGGTGGTGGAACCTTGGAACAGTCTGTCAGCTGAGGTGATGGGTGTGAAAACAGTCAGGGGATTCAAGCAGGGCTGGGACAAAATGAAGGGAACAGTGGTTACCGGCAGTGACAGGACCAAGGAGGAGGAGGAGGAGAATAGAGAGGATGGGGAGGATTAGTACCCTGGAGGAACAGCAGGTTCCATGGATTATAGGGAACTTGGGCAAACTGGATGGATATCTGGTCTTTTTCTGCCATCATTGTCTATGTTTCTATGTTTTGACCTGGATTGGATTTATTCTCATGAAGGGCACAGTTGCAAATGAGCCTCAGCTCAGTGGTTTGTAATATCATTCCTTGATTCTCCAGTAGTCATAAATGATGATGATGATGATGACAACTGTCTATCTGGGTCATTAACCAGTCACATTATGCAGATTATCTAGTAAAATTGTCAGCCATCCATAATCCTTTGACTGGATACAGATACAGAAAGACAACAGGAGGCATGCACAGGAAATGCAAGAGGTGCTGCTAAAGAGGTAAATGGTGTGACTAGCTGGCAAAGAAGGCACACACAACGTCTGCAAAAGAAATGCAGAGTCTGTTATTATCAATAGCCCCCTGATGAAATGATCATCATAACTGCGAAACACTGGTGCTTTCGCCTTATGCAGAGTCTGTTATTATTGATAGCCCCCTGATGAAGTGGTCACCATAAATGTGAAACACTGGGGCTTTAGCCTGGTCACTATGAGACTTTTTCTGCTGTCACCGGGGTATACATTGCACTTGCATTGATAATTGCAGGTGCTGTGCATTGTTTCGCAAACTTAGGGTACGCCTTCTTTGTTTGCTGTGTGGATACTGACACAGAAGCTATTCCCAGAGAGTGGCCTGTATCAGACTCACTGTCCAATCAGCTGTAAAACACCCTGGCACTCAACATGCAGTCACTGCTAGAATGTCTTCCCCCCCCTCATGTTGTTGGGTATAATTGTGTAACAGTCTTATTGTATCATATCATGGACACAAAAAACAAGGTCAGTTTCTGCCAGAACAACTTATTATATTTCAGTGACTGCCTCCTCAAAAGCTTGTCTGTGTTCCTTAACCAGTCTTTGAATTTCATTTGTGGCAGGGACCGGCTGAGAACCACCACCAATGTGCTGGGTGATTCCCTGGGAGCTGGGATAGTGGAGTACCTCTCCCGTCATGAGCTGCATACTCAGGACGTAGAAGAGGGGAACTCCGTGATTGAAGAGAATGAGAAGCCCTACCATCTCATCCGGCAGGAAAATGACAACCAGAAGCATCGTAACAGAGAGACCGTGATGTAAAAGCAACGTCAAAAACCTCAGGAGTTGAGACTGAGACCACACGTTTCCCGAATGTCCATGCCAAGCTACATACTGTACATTCTGTATATATAAATGGCCCTTTTTCAAATTATTTGCAACATGACTCAACCAAGAAGCCTGAGTTTAATCAGAATGGAGATGATGTCTGTCCTGGTGAGCGTTTAAAAGTTGAGATCAGAATTTTCGAAAGTGGTTATGATAAAGTCCCTATTCATAAATGGGCATTGCTGCAGTTATCATGGAACTGACCAGTTAAATTAACTGAAGACCCATACTAATCCTACAGACTAGATTACTTTCTTTACTTGATACAGTGTCTCTGTGATACAGGGGTCCCCTCTTAAAATAAGCTGGTGTTTGCCAAGGGGAAAAAAATGAACTTTAACATGGGGACTGTGTCAGGGGAATGCCTGGCTAACTTATTTGTGTGATAAACATAAAAGCCTAGAGATAAGCACAGGGGTATCACATACATTTATTGGTAGATCACTACAGGGCATATATAACAGATTTAATGGCATACTGCGGACATTGTTTTAAAAAAATGCTTCTCCATTTCTAAGAAGGTGGCTGCAGTCTCTTGGAAGCACACAATGAAAGCATCAAATACATTTGCCCCCAAAAAAAAAACAAAATCACTATAAGTGGGAGCTGGTTCATCATAAATGGGGAATTGCTCCAGTAGAATACAGCAAGGGAAACTGGAACTTTGGCAACCATTCACTATATCAGGACATATGTTATGACAGGGTCCATCTTAAGAGGGAACCACTATACACTAAACATTGAGTAGGAAACTGTTGCTTCTACTGACATAAAATCGGGATGTTGGGATTTTGCACTGACCATAGTTGTCATTGTTGATGACCTTATCCTGATCTAAGATTAAAGAATAAAATTGTCTAGTCACTCCCTGCCTTCAGGCCTGACAGTGTCGATTACAATGTTGGAATATGCTACATTAAACAGATTTTTCAGTTTTCAGCAAAATAATCTCAGTCAGAATCAGCCAAACTCAGATACACATGATTCTCCAAAAATTTGAATTTCAGTACATTTCATTTGTTATGACTGAGTACATTTTAGATGCCATGTGTTCATGTTGCTTTTTTTACTACTGTAAAGTCATAATCCTTTCCTTATGACATCACAACCTGTTGTCATGACAATGATTCTGATGTCACAGGCAGAGGACACTTATTACAGGGCAAGAAAAGCAGCAGGAAAAGATGCAGTTTGAGGCAGTATAGCGTAGTGGTTAAGGGCACTGAACTGCAAACCTGAAGAACTGGGTTTGAATCCTACAGCCACCACTTGTATACTGTGTGACCCTGTGCTCCCAGGATGCACCTGGAACTATGCCTTGGCTTAGTGTGTCTTTTCTGGCCAAACATTGTAAAATAAATTAGGAAAAAAAAGTTTAAGAGGCAAATATCTTATTTTCATGGAAATACCTTTGGTAATAAAGAGTGGAATGTACTGAAATTCAACATTTCTTGGAATGTTATCAGATTTGAGTCCTGCTGGAGCCAGCAGTATTTTTTTCATAAGAAACTGGCAAATCCCTTTAACTTAGATGCTTACACCAACTCGCACAAATCTAATGTCTTATAACCTTTCCCTGAGCCATATTTCTCACCAGTGCAAGTTTAGTTAAGACAGTTTCCTGTAACATTTGAAGTCTAACTTGGTTGTAAGTGACAACATGATTATACATACATAAGGGATATGCGATGGGGAACTGTTGGATAAAGGATTCATTTTCACTCATGCTGTTTGACCTTGGGTAACCTCATGAGTGGTGTAAGCCATGACTGATGTGGTCAAGGTCAAACAGCATGAGTGAAAATAAATCCTTTATCCTACAAACGCCCCATCGCATATTTCATTTATGCAATAGGAAGGGACCTTGTGTTTTTTTTTTTATTTGCTTTTTGTTTTTTTACTAACTTTTTCAAAGTGTGTGGGTTTTTTATATGAAATGCTCCATTGCCATGGTTGTTACCATGGATGCTACACTGACTCTATGACATCCTTGCTGATTGGCTGAGCTGCGTGAACTCACCAAAAATTGAAACAAAGATGGCAGAGTCACTTACCGAGAGTGATCGGGATTAACCAGAATAGACAGCAATTTGGAAGGGAGCAGCGGTTAGTAAATATATAATTTTTTAAATTGTTGACTGCCAGTTGAGTCAGAAGGAATACCAGGGCAGTGCTGTAGCACAGTTTTATGCTGCCAGAGTAGCTTTCCATATCTGTGAGGAGTGAGTGAGTGTGTGTGGGTGAGAGCAGGTGGAGTTTTGTGGTTGGAGAGGATTTGAAAATGAAAAAAATGACATTGCAATTTAGTATGTAATAAAATGTTGTTGCTTTTTGTAATTGAAATGTTTGTTCAGCAATTGGAGAGGGGTGTCCTAGAGGGAATCATATGGCTGGAGTCGAGTGGTGTGGACATAACAAGTGCCACTGCAGTTTGGGAGGAATGCTGAATAAAAAATAATAAAAAAGATGGCAGCATATTTTGTTTTACGAGGGCAGGAGAGTGAAGAGAAGGTTACTGGTGCAGGAGGCCAGTGGATCTTACTGTCCTGAAAGCTGACATAAAGGATGGTACTGTACTTTTTACTTTTACTGAAGAAACCAAGCAGACAGCATGTAGTGAAAGCTGTGGAAGCGACTGGAAGTATTGCCAGTGGGACGAATCAGCGTGCGTGGGGGGGGGGGCTCTGATGACAAACTTACTAGCTGTATAAAACTGTGATGATGAACTCATTATACATGTAAGTGTAACATTTTACATTTATACATATAGTTGTCTGATAAATGGATTTATCAGCAGTGGTTTCTGTCCATGCGTATTGCATAAATATATATATATTATACTGGCGTGGTAGCACCAGTATAGTTAGGGTTGACTGAGAGTTTTCATGCTAAATCCCTAACTTTGCACCTTAATAGCTTTGGCGATGTTCAATGGAATTGCCTCACATGTCTAGAAAGCAAGGTCTAAATATTTGGAATGTTTTCTGTTGGTAGCATGTGTGGTTTCCGAGATCCACATGTCATTTTTATATTAATGGCTAATTTTTCTCCTGTACTTAACACACATTTTTTTTACTCTCATTTACAGCCTAGATGGAACAGACATTTTTTTTCTGAAACATTCATGGTAGAAGCAGTCTGTGCCAAGGTAGTGCCTTTTAAAGGTTTCATGAAAAACTTTAAATGGTTCCACAGGTATAAGGATTGAAGTGTTTTATTCTGAGCATGCACAGTAGCATTTTTGGCTAACCCTCTGATATGACATGAATAATTTCATGTCATGAGAGCTTTCTGCTTTCTTACCACTTGCTTCTCATAATCCCCAATTTATTTGTGTGTCATGATGGCTGCCATCTTGTTTTTTCTCCTAAAAGAAAAAACATGGAAAAGACATAAAAATTATATATTAAAGAAAAAAAAAACCCAAACCTAGCTAAATGGGACCCATTTAGCTAGATTCTGGTGTTCTTAAAAAAATGGCCAGAAATACGTCTTTTTGGGCACCCCAAAATCCAAGGTACCCTGCTTAGCGAGAAAAGCCATTCACCCACATTTTCTGTATGAGAACAGTGGGACTTTCTTGACTTTCTGATCTGGATCTCAGTCTGTCTGTCTGATTGTCTATCTGTCTATCTATCTATCTATCTATATCTATTCTTTTATTTTCTTTTAATTTACTCCCCCTCACAGCTCAGCCAACCCTGTCCTGTTCTTTCTGACTTCATTTATAAAAGCTGACTGGGGTGCCCATCCACAGTACTGCTTGTCAGCACCCTCCCTTCCAGGTCACATGCCCCCCACTTCATAGCTGGTGACACTGGGGTGCCCACCCCCCAGTGGCACTGTAAAGTATATGCCGACACTGGGGTGCCCAGTCCCCAGTGTTGGATCCAGAAATGTAAAATACCTGCAAAAAAAGAAAACAGTCCCTTATTGTCTTTTGACATATTTTTGTTACCCTGTTAAAAAGAAAAAGGTCCATTGCTAATCTGACCCCCCCAGATCCCCCATCCAGCTCCACCCAGCACTCACCACCCCACCCCCACACACCTACACACCCATGATGAGTCCAGTTTTAATGTATTTCAATGGGGTTTGAACATTTACTCTTAACTTTGTCATTTTATATTTTTACACCAAATTTTCAACCTGGCCTTTTTGGACCCCACATCATGAATAAGGGCAGTGGATTTTTTAAAATCTGCCCCAAAAGGTGATTTCTTGACCATTGCATGAAATCACCTTTTGGGTGGGATTTGAACATTTTCATCTATTGGGTTCATGAGGTGGGGCCAAAAGAAGGCTATGTTGAAAATTTGGTGTAAAAATATGTTAAAATTACCAAGTTATGAGTGAACATTGAAATATTTCAACATTCACTCAAAATATCACTAATTTTTAATATTTTTCCACCAAACTTTCAACATGACCTTTCTGGGATCCCACCTCATGAAAAAGGCAAGTGAAATTTTTCAAATCTCTCCAGAAAGGTGATTTTGCAGTTGCTGCATGAAATCACATTTTGGGCAGGATTTAAAAATTTTGACCTACTGGGCTCATGAGGTGGGATCATGAAATGACTATATTGAAAATTTGGTGTAAAAATATGGTAAAATGACCAAGTTATGAATAAACACTGAAATATCTCAACGTTTATTCATAATCTCGCAAATTTTCAATATTTTGACTCCAAACTTTCAACATAGCCATTTTTTCAAACCACCTCATAAATGTGACAGGTGTCATTTTTCAAATCCTGGATGAGACGTGTTTTTTCACGTGTGGTGCAAAATGATATTTTGTCTGGTATTCTATAAATGCCATATGCCATGTTTACAAGAGGGAGTCATAAAATTACTATCTATAAAATTGGGGGTCAAAATTGAAAACAAAATGTTTTACTAAGAAACGGTGTGTGTAGTATGGTATCACGTGAGGATAATGACTGAATATGAGTGACTGTCAAAATAGTGACTCACATCAGAGCACTGTCCTCATGGGCTACCCTGCTGGGTAGTGACCATATGCAAAGGCTACGGTACCGTAGGATGACTGGAAGGGGAGAATAGCGAGGGGAAGGGGAGGGATAGGGAAGAGGGTTTTTGAGGGGGTAGTGTGCCCGCTGCTGCTGAGCCAGCCATGTTGTGTGGTGGTGAGGGTGGCTAGCTCTGGCACAGCAGGTACTGGGTTCAGGGTTGGGGACGGGGATGGAGAAAATTTTGCCGCTGGCTACCACTGCCTGTATTTTTTTATTGTGATCCAGAGTGTTGTTCCCTTCCCGACATGCACCTCCTGTAGTTAGTAATCCTTAAGTAGGGAGATGCGGGGGGCACAGCTCCCCCCACATAAGCACTCTTTAGTGTTGCTGGTTGTTAGGTCGCAACAATGTGTATATCGCAAATTTACTTTTGGCAATATACACTTGCCATAGTAGCGATCACTGTTTTGTGATTGCTATTATGACATGGAACTGTGTAGTACCAGCTTGTACCCCAGCGGATAGTGCTTTGTGATCCCATGCCAGTGAGCTAAGTTTGGGAGCGAGCTCAGTGACCCAGCTGGATGGGCTGAGGCTGAGTGGAAGGTCCTGTCATGCAACACAAACCCCCAGCCTGGGAAGGGTAGGTGCAGGGTTGCCCACATAGGTTCAGGTATCATATAGTGAAGATAACTCTTCTCTTGGAATAGGGCCCTGCACCTCTGCCCCCGTGGGTGCAAGAAGGCCCTGTGATTTGGCTGAGAGATGGACTCTTTGCCCTATGCATCTACGTCTGTGGCCACATGGATGTGCAGGACCCACAGGGCCCCACCCTTCCACAGTCCACCAGACTAACCCCATGAATTCTTGACATCTGTTGTTGCATGGAAGTGCAGGGCCTGCAAGGGCGGGCAGGGGGAACATTTTGGTTGACAATCCCATGGAAGACCCCACCACTGATTTGCTAAGAGTCTGAGACCCCAAACCCTAATGCTTTTAACTTTGCTGCTTGGGGGTGGGGTGGGGAATTAGTACTGGAAACCGTAACACCACATATCTCTGCTTTTGTGGCATTAGGTTGAATCCTAACTGGTAAGTTAATGCAGTTTTTTGCAAATAATAGATGAAAAGCAATGCTAATTAACTGAATGACAAATTTAAAGGGACGTGGGCCAGTGTCAATCATTGCTAGAGATGTTCTGCATTTTGCTTTTATCCTCTCTTGGGCAACAGGCAAGGTAGCAGCCATAGTGTTACAAAGTTATGTGAACAGGAGAGTACTCAAAGAGATGAAATGGGTCATTGTATTGTCAGTGGGTTAAGGAGTCTTTCATCTCGGGGTCACTGGTTCAAATCCACCCCAGTTAGGTACTGTAGCTGCCAAAGGTAGATATCATCTGATGGCTATTTTTGGCCAGTGTGAAATGGTTACAGTGGTTCACAATCCACTCTGTCATGGCCAGGTGTTCACATCACAAAACCCTCAACACAACTGACATTAATTAGTACCCTTACTGGCAGTCCTGGGAAAAGATGAGGACTGAATGGGGTATGGCTTCTGAACTGCCCTCCCTTGAGGTGGTTCCCTTCATGACAGGGTTGAAGAATATTAGCAGGGCAGTGGGAAGCTTTCATTGACGGTTTGCTGCTGTGGTATGATTTTCTCCCTTCAGTCTATCATCTGTGTCAGTGCCATGACAACGGTGTCACTGAGCCACACAGGCATTTAACAGAGGAACTATGTCTCCTGTGCTGGCAATCCAGCGCCATTTATGAACACTAAACTCACTACAAACATTTAAAAACTAGGCTATCCATTTACACTACATACTAACGAGCTCTGTTATTTACACAGTTTATCTACACAGGATACCCAGGGCTGAAGCACATTGGTGGGGCAGTGTTGGAAAGCTTGCTCTGGGGTTTTACTGCTCAGTGTAATTGATTGCCTATGTGAAATGAGTTGTGGTCATCTCAGTCCAGTTTCTAGTGGACAGGTATCCACATCTTAGGTACTTATGATAGTAATAAGGCCCCACCTGAGCTCGATCTAGATGCCTACCTACCTACCTCCCTTCCTCCCTGTCTGCCTGCCTGCCTGCCTATCTATCTATCTATCTATCTAGCTATCTGTCTCTCTTTCTTTCTAACTAATATTACGTGGCTGGGACCTTTTTCCCCATAGAACTGGTTAGCAGTTATTTCCCTGTCTATCGTTTCCCTGCATACGCAATTGCAATGAAAACTATACCGTGACTATCCAAATATATTATATAAAATAAAGGATAGGCCATGATAGGCTGCTGGGGTGTACATATATAGAATAGTGTATGGTTAACCATGTACAACAGGCCTGTGTTTCCATAGCAGGCTTCTGATAACATCTTAGAGGTTTCTGATGCCATCAGAAGCTCGAGATAGAAACACTGCCTTGTTCGTACATAAATACCCATACATTATTTTTCATCTTGTGTGGTTTCAGATTTTAGTACTATCCCCCCAGGAAGAGAAATGGGCCTTTTTTTTTAAGTTAAGCAAAATACCCACCCAGCTCCCAGTTACTGAGCACACTCCAAGGTCTGCTCTGAATATGCTTATTTGCCTATCGTTTAACTTTTTTAGTTGTAATACAGATCCAACATTGAGTGACAAGTCCTCGCTATTTCTTGTTTATGTTTCAATCTGCATTGCTAGAGCTAAGCGTAAACTGCTAATGCACATTAATACATAAAACAGGAAAAGTCGAAGACTCGTTGCTCGGCATTGGATGTGTTTGCAGCACAAAAATAAAAGATAAATAAATTAATATATTTAGGGCAGACCTTGGGAGGGCCCTCAGCAGTTAGAAATAAGAAATTACTTTCTGTTTTAAACTTAAAAAATAAATATATAAAAAAGAGCAGACTTCAGTTTCAGTTGTAGGGGTGGGGTTGTGTTGCAGCAGCGTGACATACTAGCATAAAAAGTTGTTTACCCCACTGTGGTGCAACATGCATATATCAGAGTGTGACCGCACACCCTAGAGTGGGTTATCTATCTTATAAAATTGCAACATTATTTTGGAGGGAGGTGAAAGTGCAGGTGTGTGGTTGTGGTCTGATATACACATGGTCATGTGATGTGTTTCAACCAATCAGCAGACATAATTTTTCCTACCTATTTTATATATATATATATATATATATATATATATGTGTGTGTGTGTGTGTGTATATATGTTGGGGCACATATCATTTGACAGGAAGAGATGGATCTGCTGAAAACCTTTCCTCTGTATACTGATGGTCTCTGAAATCATGAGTTACAGCAGCAAGTAGCACCCCACCCCACCCCAGTGGTATACTCCAGTGGAACCAAAGTCTTTGGGGCAGAAAGGGAAAGCCCACTCTGGATACTCATGCCGTACTATAAGAATAATCATAATAACAAAAAATAATGCATGATGCCTGGTCAACAGCTGCAGATATCTGAGTTTGTATACAATTCTTTCACTAAAAATACCACCAGCAGCTTAATCTGGTTCCATTTTATTGGTCTCCATCTGTATGCCCCCCAGATAAGGATTAAAATAGGCAGAATTGCCTAGCCCTCCTTTCTCGGTCAACAAAAACAAATTAAAGAATTATTATAGTCTGTTTTAAAGACATTTTTTATATTATTTCCACTTGTTGATTTCACCCCTTGATTCCCTGTCCCCTCTTCCCCATGTTTGGTATCCCCAGGGCTGTACCTTTTCGACTCTCCACCTGCGATTCTTCACGGTGTCCTTTTTTAACAGCTGTGTATTCTTGACATCCTCAGTTTCTCGACTGCAATACCATATTTTATCAAATAGAAGCTGCCTTTAAATACAAGCCATGGGTCATAATAAATGCTTTTAATAAAAGCCACCCTCAAATTCAAACCGTGGCTTCTAATCAGGGTTGAAGTCATTAAACACTGTAGGTGGGACTCTATGATTTTTATTTCTGTAAATATGATCTTTACTGTAATTCATTTTAATGTTCTGATCTTAGTCAATGATTGCTATGCTTATTGTATTATGTAACAGCCCAACAACAATAACATTGATCAAATCCAGGATGTAAAATATGCTAAAGTTTGATTTTGCAATACAAGCCACCCTCAAATATAAGCCACAGATACAAATATATAATTTCAAAAGAAGACATGGCTTCTATTTCATGAAATAGAATATTTTCATATAAGGCAGACCAGCAATAATATAGTTGATCAAATCCAAAATGTGTAATATTTATTTTTAGCACTTAAATATTTGACAAGCTACCCTCGAATACAAGCCACAGGTCAAAATACAAACTTTGTAATAAAAGCTGCAGCTTCTAATTGCTGAAATATGGTATTTCAGCCCCATCAACCATTTTTTAAATTGTTTTTAATATTAGTGTTGCAATTACTGTGTATTTGTAATACAGATTTCAGCTTCCAGTAGTTTTTTTCCAAAATTACCTTCCCTAAGGACTCTCTTTAGCTGAAAGCAGTATTCACAATGTGGATATGTTGGGGTACCAGCACATATTTACACTGCTTTCCAGTGTAGTACTGCCCCAGCCTTCATAGATTTGTCAGGGTGGGTCTGGCAAGGCAATAGGAAATTTTTAAAACACACACACTGCCTTGGGAATCAGATAAAATGGCCGGAAAGTCATCATCCATATGTTTTGCTTCACTTTAGCTGCTGAATAGATCATTTCATTTTTCAGTACCATGGACTACCGTTTCAAAGAGTCAGAGTCCACCAAAGCCAGTACACGGGGCAACTGGCTAAAAGATATCAATGCAGGAATTAAAGTTACTTCTGGTTCTTTCGAATTTGTTAAAAGGGAACATAAGGGGCATGGCCTGACTGTCGGCATGATCAGACACAAAGAGATTAAGCTCCAAGACAGATTTAATTAATCACTGCTTAAAAGTATATATGAAGTTATGCTTTTCTTCCCAACCTGACTTGAGCGGAAGTGCATATTCAGCACAGCCTCTGGGCAAAGTTTCAATTCCTGCAGAGATGGGAAGTCGAAAAATCAACAGATTATAGAACCGCAGAAGAGGAAAGGCCCGACCATGAGGGCAGTCACCGGATTCGAGTTGCCAAGTACCTCCAGTGGAGAACCATCCTTGGCATCCCTTTTAGCAGCTATTCAAGGACTTGATAAGAACACGGAGGAGTTCAATAATAGAACTGCACTCCTGGAAAAGAGGACAGACTAGGCTCAAGCCAACACAAATAAAACAGGAGAGACAGTGGGAAAAGGCCTTGATTACCTGTACTGGATTAGTAAAAGAAAATTCAACTCTGCAGGCGAGATTGGAACAGTTGAAAAACTTTTCTAGGGCTCCCAATGTCCAAATCCTCAGACTACCTGAAACAGTGGAAGGCAACAATTTAAAAGCTTTCCTGGTGGACTGGATTACAACATCCCTGTCTATAGACTTTCCCCTTCATGTTCGGAAAGCTTATCTTATCAACCCGAGGCGGGCCACACAGGAGGAAAACATAGCCTGTACCATCCTAATGGCCATGGAGAACCCTGTAGAGTTGGATGCTTTGCTACTTATGGCTAAATGATCCACGGGAATTAAAATGGACTGGATTTAAGTTACAGTACCAGAACCCAGACGAAGGGTTTTGATGGAGTCCGGCGGATTCTTAGAGAACTGGGAGTCAATCACTATTTACTCATGCCAGCTCATCTTAAAGTCCATTATGGAGGAAATATCTTCCCCATTTTCAAACCCAACAGATGCCAAAAAGTTGGCGAAAAAGAATCAGAAAGAATTTACTGCTCAGATTAAGGAAGAAGAATTTGGAGGAGGAAAAGGGCTACTTAAGTAAACCAGACACTGCTATGCTGTACATCAGTTGGACTGCATTGCTCACAAAATGTGCCTTTATGAAGTATTTAAGTTTGTTTTGACAGTTGAAGTCACTAACTGGCATTGGGGGAGTGGACTTGGGGGGGCAGGTGAATGTTTGATTGGGACAGGCATTTTATTGCCTTCATATCTTGTAACTGGCCACATTTTGGGTTGCCCAGATGGTCAAAATGGTGCTTCTCATGCTTATGACACTTGCTAGCCTGACTCCCCCCACCCCACCCGAGCAGTCAATCTTTCTGCTTTGATAGGCATACTGTAGCGGGTTTGGCTCAATATTGAGTCTCACTGAAAATATGTATCTAGAACTTATCTAGATTAAAGTTTGTTGAAAATGATAAGAAATGCCGGTCCAGTGGTGCCGGGCAATAGGGGATTGCCTGGCACGCTGGTGGCCCAGGTTCTCACCCGAGCCTTGGACGACAGGAGTGGAGGCTGCCAGGGAGAGCTCAAGAGTGTCCCATGGACACTCTCCTCCTGGGGAGGAGGGCCAAGAATGCATCACCGTTTGGCGGCTCCTGGTGGTCAGTTTCGGCATCGCACTTTGTGGTGTGGGTGACCACACATCACATGCATGAACACAAGGATACCATGGCATGCGTTCCTGTGGGGCAGGGAAACCAGAACATGGAAAATGGCTGATGGATGATGGTGCATGCCCTCCCATTGCCGTGAAGCCCAGGAGTGCCTGAGCTGCACCCTCGCCACCTCTGGCAAGGATTGAAGGTGTGTGCCTACAAGCAAATGACAGTCTCCCATCCCAGTCCCTGCGATGGGTAGGGGGCCCCCCGACAAAGGGATACGTCGGGTCGGTTGGGGGGGGTGGCGGCACCCAAAGGAGCAGCAGATGGCAATTGGGAGGAACGTTGTGGTGAGGCTTGGCCACCCACTGGAGTAGGCAGCTGAGCTGCTAAGGGGGCATAAAAATAGATAAAAAAACAAAACAAAATGATAAGAGTCTCATTTAAGGGTGGGGAACTGTTTCTCAATATGCTATGAAGCGAAGATTATTAACCAGGAGGCATTTCTTACATATAATGCTGCTGCAGTGAGTTGTTTTACTAATACCAGTACTACCCTGTTTAAATCTGTTGAATGTTTTAAGTTAGTTGGATAGTTTCTCTCTATGCTTAAATATGTTTAATGTGTATGGAAGTATTGGGCACCAAGCCAGTTTAGTGACTGAAAACTTTTTATGAAGCACTTATGGACAAAGATGTGGCCTATGCCTTGTGCAGTGGCAAGGTTTCTTGATCAGTTAATGGAGCTAAGTATTACACTTAGCATCTCCAGCGTTGTACCACAGTAATAGGGGTGCTAATATGATCCTAGTTTGTAACGCTGTATAGACACGTGGTTTACTTTATGTCACCTCTAAATGGTATTGTATTATTGTAATACTCTTTTCAAAAATGTAATAAAAAATAAATTTTTTTAAAAAAAGGGAACATAAGTGTTCAAGTTCTCTCGGTCTGAAAGCCAGGTTCAGACTGGAGTACAAGGAGCCCACTTAAAAAGTTGACAGAGAGGTCCATCTGGAAACTCAATAGGTGAGGGCCCAGGGTGAGACACTCATATCCATAGTAAACTTCAGTTTGATATAGTAGCTCTTTGCATCTTACATTTACTTGCAGGGTCCAAAATACCCAATTTAAAGGAGTACTACAGTCAGAATTTGCAAAAACTCATGTCGTGCAGAGTGTTTTGATTTGTGTGTGTAGTCCTAGTGTGTCCTTCTGTTTTCTTGCTATTAGGAGTTTTTTTCTAAATTGGCCTGCTAGTTTTATGGCAGTTTTGTGGCCCCTGGGAATTTCCATCTTAGCAAGGTTTATTGCTCTTCTTGTTCCTACAGTGCCTTCTGTGCCATGTGACAGTGATGTATCCGGGATCATGGATTCAGCAAGCAGCGGTTTAGAGTCAATTTTCCAACAGCAGAGCTGTGATATTAAGTAACTTTCCTTATCCTTGACACTTCTGCTGTGGTGCAGTATGATAGACACATGCTGTTAGATTTGGAGGCAGTATAGCACTGTGGTTTACAGCACAGGACTACAAACCTGGAGACCTGGGTTTGAATCCCACAGCCCCCACTTGCATACTGTGTGACCCTGAGCAAGTCACTTAACTTCCTTGTGCTCCCAGTTTGCGCCTGGAAATACGCTTCAGCTTAGTGTGCCTTTCCTGGTTAGACAATTTCCCCTTTCCCTTATCCAGTGAGCACTAATGCCTATATTTACAGTTTAGCAAATACTTGAGGGCTAACTAAGTAGGTTATTCTGTTAAAAAACAGCTAGAGTCTTTATTAATAATAGCATTGATGATCTGGGGTGATTTGTGTGCTTTTTATGGCTATGTGTAGTTTGATGAAATGAAAATTTTTAAAAGCAAAACATTTACTCCTGGTGGTTAGACCTGATGCACACACAGAAAACAAAAATGTTGAATTAAAGCTATTTAGTGGAGGCCAGAACATCAGGCTCCTATCTCTAGTACTTGCTGAATCAGTGGTCCCGGATGCATCACTGCCGTATAGGACAGGAGACATTGAAACTGATTCTAAGACACATGTCGCAGCTCACAGGCATATGCGAGTTGCCACATGTCCCGCTACGCGAGGGACCCTGCGTCCTATTCCAAGACGGGCAGGGTCCACATCACTTATGTCCTGCGACTTGCAGCAGCCATAGGGTTGCGCCATGGGAATGGTGCAATGGACCTGGGTGCCGCAAGCCACTGACCTCAATGAACAGCCCCCCCCAAACCCCCCAGCCCTGAAACAAGCACGCAAGCCCCTGGGCACCATGGGGGGTCAGCAGTGTGGCACAGACGTGAGGATGGCACCACAGAAAACGGACCCGGGAGCAAGTGGGTAGCACACTGGAATGGGGGGGGGCATCAATGTGATGGGGGTGTCCATGGGGCATGTCTGTGTGTGTGTTGCAGCACTGCAGGGGGAGGAAACCACCGTTTGTCAAGGACGGATGCCCCGTAGACCAGCTAACTGCTGGTCTAACCCCACAGTGGCGCAGTGTGTCTTGGAATGGTGTACGTGGGTTACGGCAGCCGCCCTTTCAGACTAGGGTGTAGATGCTGCTGTAACCCCCCCTTCCACCATGCCACAGGGGCTTCAGCTGGCGGAAGTCCACTTGGGTGCAGGCCGCTGGTGCCATGGCACAGGCCGCATCTTGGAATAGCTATCGGCATAACGCATGTCGTAAAGTGCGACTTGTGCCATTGGGTTTGGCACAAGTCACCTTGCGACATGCGTAGCCCATTTCAGAGTTGGGCCCATTGTAGGAAAAAGAAGAGCAATAAATCTTGCTAAGATGGAAGTAACCCAAGGGCCATAAAACTACTATATCACTAGCAGGCTAATTTAGAAAAAAACTCTTTATAGCAAACAAAGGGAAGGACACACCAGGACTACATACACAAATCAAAACACTCTGCTTAACATATCTTTTTGCAAATTTTGACTGTAATACTCCTTTAATTAGGAAAAAATGGATGATAAAACCAAAGATTCTGAAAGTTTAGAAGGTGGCCAGATATCCTACAGAGAGGGCCCACCTGGAAATTCCCAGGTGTGCTGGTGGGCCACTCTGACTTTGCTGAAAGCTCAATAAAACATAGAAACAGATGGCAGAAGAAGGCTTAGTACTCTAGTGTACCCAGTTATCTACACAGAGTTCAATACTTGCTTCATGGACCCTATCGCTCCTCAGCCATCCCTCCCCAAGAGCCTCTCTCCTCCCATGTTCTTCAGCAAAGCCATGTATCAATTCTGTCCCTGTATGAAGACTACCACTACTTTAGTAGTGACTACATCACTGGGCAGTTTACTACATTTTACCACCTGTCCTGTGCAAAAACACTTCCTGATATTCTTTGTAAACCTCCCCAATCATTTTGCTTGTGTTGCCCCTGAACCATATATATGGGAGGCAATATAGCACTGTGGTTTAAGGCACTGAGCTGAAAACCTGGAGACCTGGGTGTGAATCCCACAGCCCCCACTTGCATACTGTGCGACCCTGAGCAAGTCACTTAACTTCCTTGTGCTTCCAGGTTGCACCTGGAAACAAGCTTCAACTTAGTGTGCCTCCCTGGTTAGACAATTTCCTCTTTCCATATAAACAGAATGTGACAGCAGAAAAACGGCCCCTTGGGTCATCCAGCTGACCCAACCCTACCTGTTACTTGTGTGATGGCCTGAATTTATTTTTATTTATTTATTTGATTTACCAGGAAAGTGGACTGGGCAAAAGCCTGTTTTCAGCCATGCCTGGGGAAAGGGTAACAACAGTAGGAATACATACAAAGTGACCTAACACAGTGACTAACCATCCTCCTGTCTTTGAACATCCCTTCAGCAGGAAAACAAAAGAAGACAACAAGGTAACAATGAAAAGCCCTTTCAAACAAGGTACTGGACTTACCTGTAGATATCAGCACTCCTAGGAGAGCCACATCGAAGTCTGCCCTGTAATGATCAACCCTCCCTCCTCCCCTAACCAACTAAAATTTAACAAGGTCATCAGGTGCAACTATATACTCCGGACACACAATAATCTTCCTCCCACTTTTAACATAGCAAAAAAGTGCCTGTGGTTTCTTGTCATGAATCACAAACTTGTTCCTGTTTCAGAAGCCCACTGATCCTGTGCTCTGTAAAAAGCACTTGGTACCTGCAGTGACATTAGCACCAGCATTATTTGCAGCTGTAAGGAAATGCAACCCTCACTGAGGTTTCTGTACGTTGTAATAATTACAAGGTCAAATTATGTGTGGGTGGGCAATCAGTCATGTATCAGAAAGTAAAAAACTTTTGAGCCAGTTCCAGAATTCCCTGCGGAGTATAAGCGGGACTTTGGAAAAGTCTGTCATCTCTACTTGAAAACCAAGTTTGTGGATGTCCACCTATTGGTCATGTGCCTGAAAAATCTTCAATCCCTGACCTATATTAATTTAAAATTACAACAGTGTGTGTGCTTCCAAGCTAAAGGGAGCCACTGTTTAAAGGGCAAATGTCCAAAATGAAAAACATTTTCCTTTTGTGGTTTGTCTTGCAATAAATAATTGAGAACACACATATTGAAGTGTGAGCGCGCAGTTTTTCTGTTTCTCATTTCTATATTAACTGAAACCTGTAAAATAAACCACCTTTTTTTAAAAATTTTGCTTGGCTGTCCAGGAAAATGGGCACAAAAATCTGAAGATCAATGGGTTAATTTTATTGTAGCCTATGTATAAGAACTGCAGATTATTTTCCTTGTAAATAACAGCACAAGTCCCGTGCATAGAAATGAAGTATGCCAGAATGTAATGTGTGTTCACAAACCAGTTAAAGAGGCATTTTGTTTGTCTGTGACACTTCTGACTGATTGTTGTTTGTTTCCCTTTTATGACTGGATAACAATGACTTTTCCTTCTTCAAGTCAAAGCCTGTCATTTTTTGTTTAAGCAAGTTGTTTCTACACATTTTATTGATCCAAAGGATTAAATATAAACTGTTATCTAGCAATGTGTAAACAGCTGTCATATATGTGGTTTAGGAATCAAGAAATGTTTTTAAGCGATGGTTGCATTAGCACGTCTGGTCAATAGTTTCTTGCTGTTTAATTCCTGTCATGCTGCCCATTAGAGGTGAACAGTTATTACTGAACCTCCAGTCTTAGACAATGAAGAAAACCGTTAAAATTATATGCTACCACTATAAGGATGTATAGACATATTAAAGCTAGGTGTTAGATAATATGACAGTATATTTAGATATTAGAGCTGTGGAATATACTTTCCCGGGGGTGTACCAGAAAATTTTTATTTTATGTCTAGCACACTTACCTGATTAACAAGAAATTGATCGATCGATCAATCAATCAGTGGGTAAAATCTGCTTTAGATATTGTAGCCCTAATGGTAAGCTTTTTTACTTTGTGTTACATTTGCAAGAAATATGGCTGTTTTAAGCAATAAGGCATGACAGGGCACAGGTTATTGGGGGATTTACCCACACCTCGTGTAGTGTGTCATGAGGTGTAGCCAAGTGAATTAACTACACACAATGTGGGTAATCCCCCCGATTACCGAGGCCCTGGAATGCCATATTGCAATTATACAATGTACCCATGTGTTAAATAAATTTCAAATGTGCTTAATTATGTTTGCTATAAATACCCTTCCTAAACCATAGGTTATTGCAGGATTTACCCATAGGTAAAGACCTTAACTGACCAATCAGGTAACAGGATTGTGTTATGTCTATTGTATAATCATGGGTAACATGAAGTGATCAGCCTTCTTAGCATTATGTTCTGTTCTGGTCTAGCCTCTACTCTGCTAGCAAATTATTTTTGTATTATATGTTTCCAAACAGTGGCTGGAGGAATGAACTATTCTGTCAGAATTATAAGGATTCCCAGAACAGTGGGGGTACTGTGGAGTGGCCTAATGAAAAGAATGTTGTTTTTTTATCACCACTGGAGATGGAGACCTGGATTCAAATATTGGCTCAGATTGCTAAAATAAATATGGTGACTGCAGCTCAATATGGACGCCAGTCTGTGTCACATAATAATTGACCACATACATAAAAAGAAAGACAGCACCCTATAAAAGTAAATAAAACAAATGGCATTACCATGAATTATTCTGAAAAAGCTTCCCCTCAGCAAACTAGAATACAGAGCTACTGTCCTATTATTCTGCTATAATGGGACAGTAGAGTAAGTAATGGGACTGTATGCTAATGCCTGCAATCTGATTGGCTAACACCTACAAACTGCTCTTCAGTATCACACTATCAAGATTTATTCATTCACTGACCTGTACAGTAAACAGTGTAGCAGGAGGCCCATTTTAATTTATATAAACATTGCTTTACTTTTTTTAATTAAAATGCATTTTTCAGTATAACAGGTATAAAGGTATGGTACACTCTGTAATAACCACATCTGTGGCCTTTGAGTTTATGTAGTTCCAGTTATAGTTATGACTTCCTGCACCCTCACTACAATTTTATTATTACTATATTAAAGCCTCCAACACCATGAGGGCAACTATTAAAAATACACACAGTGGGTGGGATATTCAAAGGGGTTGCGCATGGGCAACAGTGTTGTGCCATGCGCAACCCACCAATGAGCCGGGGTGCAACAGTAATGTATGCGGTGCAAGTGCGGGGGTGTGCCCATGCATATGCAGTGCAACCCGATATTCAGCCCGGGATGTGGAGTGCATATGCAGACACAAACCCACCTTGCGCCACACAGGGGGGCGCAAAGATGTGCCCGTCAAAACCAGAAACAAGTTGAGGGGACGCCCACAGGTGGGCTGCCATATTGCTGGGTGCAACACAGCAGCCGCCTGCTGTGGGTGGCCACCCGACCTCCTGGGACACAGTACGGGCATCGTGCCCCCCCTCGCCTGATCGCAGGCATAGTTAAAAATAACCCTGGTGGTCCAGTGAACTGCTATCCTCTGCCTGATCATGGGCCTGTAGTATAACACACCCTGGTGGTCCAGTGGACCTGAACCCCTGCCCGATCACAGGCGTATATATATATATAATATCCCTGGTGGTCCAGTGGACCCAATCTCCTGCCCGATCGCGGGCAAATGTAAATAAGATCCCAGGTGGTCCAGCGGTACCCCACCTGCCCACTGAGCCACACCACCTGCACCCCCATTCAGTAGGCGGGAGGGCAGCTCCCACTGCAAGCTGCCCAGCTGCTGCTAACTGATAAGGGTTAGTATGCTTGTAGCCGATGGTCCACCATGTGGGTCAATGGGGCATGCATGCCATACTGTACTACATAACTGGAAATGTGAATGAATCATTCACAATTTGGGACTCTGTAATACAGTATGGTCTGCCGTCCATTGTGGCCCTACGGTGGACCAATAGGCATACAACCGTACTGTACGCTGTCCATCGGTGGGCGGCTTGCGGTGAGGAGCTGCTGCCGCGGCTGACCAGGGGGGTGCAGGTGGGTGGGGAGGGGGGTACCGCTGGACCACCAGGGATATTATTTACATTTGCCCACAATTGGGCAGGGGTTCAGGTCCACTGGACCACCAGGGATATTCTATTCATAAGCCCGCAATCGGGCAGGGGTTCAGATCCATTGGACCACCAGGGATATCTTATTGCTATGCCCGCGATCAGGCTATGAGGCACGTTGCCCACAGAGGGGCAGGGGGTGTCAGTCCCTGATGGCTGTAGCCTGGCAGGGCGCCAGGTGCAAGCCACCAGGGATTGGTGCGCCACATGCAAATGGGGCCATAATTACATTCAAATGGTCCCATTTGCACCTTGCATACATAATGGCCTCATTTGCATGCTCACAGCTGAATATCACCCTTGTTGCACCTAGCGCAACCACACTTGTACTGGCGCAGCCCGCTGCTTCCCTGCTGCCACTTGCACTGGCGCAGTGCCACTGCGCCATGTGCAGTGTGTGCACCCTCAGTGCCATATTCAACAGTGCTGAGCCATGGTGCAGCACCGTTGAATATCACCTGGACTATGCCCTGGCTCAACCAAGTTGCTCTGCACCCATGCCTGCACCCCAGCCTGGCGCAGTCTGAATATCCTGCCCAGTGTATCTTTTTATTAACCCTCCTCTTCTGTTTTTATTACTTATGACATTTTCATTTTTGTAGCTTGGTCTTAAAATGCACCAAGCATGTTCAACTTAGAAAAAAGGAGCTTCTGGGGTACTTAAATATTTTTTTCAGGATGGCACTGTAGGAAGGGAAGGGGTCGTAACTTTTCTCTGTGTAGCCAGCAGCACAATTCCTGTAAAAAATATGAAAGTACCTTAACTGCTTTTCTGTCAGGTGAGATTTATTGTGACTCTTGTTGGTTGGGGCTGAAATGGTCCTTTCCAGTCTTCCTAGCTGCTTGTCTACTAGTGACATCATAGTCCTTGTCTGTTACATCACAACAGGTTGCTGCAGAAATTTTAATGACAACACATATTAGGATTAGGTCACTTGTAGACAAGCAGAACAGATGAAGGGCAAGCGACAGGCAAGCCTGTCCTTTACTTTGTGACAGAAATGCTAAAATTATGCAAACACATAGATCGCATATTGTGTCCAAATGACCCCAGTTTGTAATAAATGTGCAGTCTGGAATATTTACGTGCAACATATGTCAAAAGTGCAGAGATTATGTTCAAATTTTGCATTTTAAGCCGCTATTTAAAAAAAAAATTTGCAGGTTATACCATTTATGCACAACATATGAAAGTTTACATTTTTAGCATAGAAAAGCCACTTTGTGAATTCTCACACGTTATGCAGCATTGTTTTAACACTTCAGAGGTGTCAGAAACTGCACAAAGAAATGACATTTGGAAAATATATCTTGTGGTGTCCTTTTGAGTATAATTTTTATTTAATTCAGGATGATGCAGCACTTCCACATGAAAACACATTTTGCCTTGATGTGCTGGGGAACCATTTTTGCTTTGTTGACACCATTCACCATAAAGTAAATAAATGTCATCACCACAACTCTTTGTGTTGTGACTCCTTTTTTGTTGGTCTTGCATATTCACGAGTTGGCACCTGGATTTTTCAGTTCATACTTTTTGCTTTTGTTTTATGGTGCAGGGCCTGCCTGCTAAAGTTATGTTGACTATCTCTTAGTCATACTGATTGATTTATTTTAATACACAGGACCAGAGATTCCTGAAATACCTTTTTTTAATTTAAAATGTGTTAACCAGATTAGCTCCAAAATCATTAAATTCCCATTTTCATGGATAACCCAGACATACACACACAAGAAAAACAGTCAAACATACCATTAGACATATGCATACAAAATCAAAATACAATATATGCAGTAGTAACAAATACAAAACATGTTTTCAAAACAAACGTTATTCACCATATTTTTAAAAGACAAGAGTTTGCAGATTGTAAATGAAATGGTAGTTCATTCCATGCATGCATCACTTTGTAAATAAAGGACCTTTGAGCTGTTTATGTCTTGAATAAGAGAAGTCTGAGAAGTGAAACAGTAGGAGGTCTGATGAAACACATGGAATCTTGAAGAGTAAGCTTTAAAACTGAACAAAACTGGACCTTTCCAAAAACGCCAAAAATAAATTAATCTAAAATAAGTACAACATCATTCAAATGAAAAACAATCCAGGGATGAGAAAAGTTGACAATGATAGGTCAGTCTTGAACGGGACAAAATGAAACAACAGATACTATTCTATGATGTCCTAACACTGGTTAGTAACGTAGATGAATCTGCACAATAAATTAGCAAACCACAATCAGACATAACCAAGGAAGGACTGCATTAAAACTTTTTTTTAACCAAAAGAAAGACAATAACAGATCTGATACAGTAAACGAAAATGAACATTAACTGTTTTAACAACTAAATCAATATGAAAACTAAATTAATATGAAAACTATACAACAAATGACCATCCAGATAAAAAACAAATGCTTAAACAGCTACTGATGCCTCAAAGAAAACTTTAAAAAACATAATAATTAGGTACAATTCTGCCTGCACTCCATTTATATGTTATATATTTCTCCTCCCCATTATTTATTTATTACTAAGGAAATTTGCATGAATATATGATATTTATCCCTTAGAGTTCCTTTAGAGTCCATCTGCCTCTATAGCATACTCCCTACTTCAAGTCATAATCCTCTGTTGTGACATCACAATCTGTTGCCATGGGAGTAACTGTGATGACATGAGCAGTGCTCTATGACTTTAGGTAGGGAGAAAGCAGCCAGAAGAGACAAACTCTTCAGGAGCAAAGATCCTGTTTTCATGCAGATGACCTCAGTAATAAATAATGCGGAGGAGGAATACAGCACTAATGGGAAATACAAGCTGGACTGTGTCTAAATATTAGGTTTTGTTAATGTTCTCCTGAACATAGAAACATAGAAACATAGAATTTGATGGCAGATAAGGACCGCTTGGCCCACCCAGTCTGCCCATTTCCCTACATAATGGATAAGCTGCAGATCCTAGTTAACCAGCAGCCTACTTCTTCCTACCCCCAACCCCTAGAATTGCCTTATGACTGTCCCATAAAAGCTTGAATTCCACCACTGTTTTGACTCCACAACCTCCTCCAGAAGGCCGTCCATGCATCCACAACCCTCTCGTGAAAAAATACTTCCTTAAATTACCTCCTGAGCACTCCACATCTTCAAATTGTGCCCCTTGTTCTTGCACACCTCTTTTTGAAAGATGCTACCCTCTTGGACTTTGTTGATTCCCTTGAGGTACTTGAAAGTTTCTATCATGTCCCCCTTCTCCCTCCTTTCCTTGAGGCTATACATATTAAGCTCCTTAAGTCTCTCTTCATATGTCTTCCGGTGCAGCAGATGTTTAAAACAATCACCCTTTTTAATAACATTTCCATGTTCATCTTTAACATCAAAAGAAGGGGGAGTTGCTTCGGTTTCTGTCTAGATCCAAGATGCATTGTTTTTGTTGAATTAAGTAATAAACAATGTTCCCTCAGTCATTTGTTCACCATAAGAAAATCTCACTGCAAATCAAAGTATAATTTAACAACCTTAGAAACACAATTATATAAAACAGTATCATCTGCATAAAGCAAACCTTGAGGAGATAAAACACTCAGGAATCAAAAAAATAATAAATAATAGAGGACCTAATATAGAGGCCTGAGGCACACCAATATTAATATTAACAAATGGGACATAATATCTTGTAATACAACTCTTTGCTGATGGTTAAACAAAAAAACATTAAAATCATGACAACACACAATGCAAAAAAAATTATGTTCCCGAGTCTGGAAAACAGGTAACTATTGTGGACCAGGTCAAAAGCTTTGATAAATCTAAGAAAATAGCTAAAGCTCTCCCACCCCTGTCCAAGGCCCCATGGAGAGTAGGCATAAGTTCAACTGGTGCAGTAAGGGTACTGTGATATCTAAATCCATGTTGGTATTTTATGCTGAGAGAGAGTGTAATGTAGGATTCTCTTTTTTGTGTGTGTTTGCTTATACTTTATTAATAAAATAGTACATGCAAAAATAATAAAACCGAACTTACTTCATTATGTAACAGTGATCTGCTCTTTAACAAAATGGACGTCTCCACACTAAAGAGATGAAACTGCAATAAATATAATCATTTGACTGCGATAGATAACGGAAATACCATTTTGTCACTTTCTACCCCTTTCTGCCACTGTGGACAGCTGTCAAATTCTATTAAGTATTTCAAATCTAAGTTCAGAAGTTATTCAATGTTATTATATAGCCTTTCATGTTATACTATTTGCGAATGGGGCCTTCTTTTAAAGATCATCCTAAATTAAATCTTAAAGCAGCATATATTTTTTACCTTATTAGTAATATTGTATTTCTGGTGAAAATGTCAATGTATCTCTTGTTCTTTTCCATTGGATTAATTCCTAAGATGAGATATGAGGTTCTGAAGTTTTTAAATGTAACTACTCTCTGGTCACACCCAGTATGAATAAACTAAACATCCTGGTGTGGTGTTGAGCTGTGTACTTTCAGAAATGGGTGCTAGCACTCTTCTACAAGGACGAATCAGAAAATGGCTGGTACCAGCTCAGTGTACCGTTGCTAGTAAAATGTTTGAAAATAAATAATATATCCATGGTATGAATCCAACAGGTAAAGTCACAAGGTAACCTCAATGCAGAGTATTTATTTAGTTTTAATTAGTTTTTGCTAACCCAGTAAGTGCACTAGGCAGTTAAATGCCTATTTTCAGGAACTGGTAATTTTACAATATAATACAAGCAGTGGATAAGTTACTATACAGAACAAGGTGCAGACTGATGCAACATGATACTATATTAGAAACAGGAGCATATACCAGTTTTTAATGGTGAGTCCTTAGGTCAGGTTTACCTATTAGCACTAGGGAGTGTGTTACCTTTATTATGTTATAAATATTCTGTTCTCCATCCTTTTTGTCTCCATGTCTCCAGCAACTAATATTGGATGTTTTGACTGATACAGCTAAAGACCCCCTGACTTCCAAACACCATTGGGAAAAGCTGGGGCAGATTAAACTGAAGCAAGATCCCACTTAATTAAAGGAGTACTACACCCTCATGTAAATGTTATTTGTTTCTTTGTCAACAGATAACTCCTTTCATGTAGCTGTTGGGGATATAGGTGTTTGCCTAATTTATTTTCACTGTTCATACCAGCCACTGTAACTAGCCTGGGGGTGTTCATTTTCTGATTGCTGAAATGTCATTGTCCCTCAGAGCTGCATTAGCGTATGAGAACATGATGCCATAGCACTCATTTACATCATGTATCTATGCTGAAAGTACACATAACCTGAACAACTCTCTAGATATACACAGATTGAATGCAGTTTAAAGGAAAAAAAAAACTATATCTAAGCTTGCAAAGCTTATTGAAGATAAATATGGCATTTCACAGCTTGCTGCAACTTGTTTTGTTGAACCCTAAGTAAGCGGGCAGACATACTGTGAAGTTTAAAGGGGTGCTGACACATCATGTTCTCATGTGCTAATGCAGCTCTCAGGCACAATGAGATTTCAGCAACCCAGAAAATGGAGACCTCCAGGCTAGTTACAGGGGCTGGTGTGAACAGTGAAAATAAACTAAAGCAAACAGATATATCCTCAACAGCTACACGAAAAGAGTTGCCTGTTGACAAGGAAACAAATGCCATTTACAAGATAGAAGGGTGTAGCACTCCTTTAAAGATCCTAGCTTTTACCTAGACCACTGGGAAATGCTATAGCTTTGGCTGGCATAGCTAAAAACTATTAACTCCTCTCCATTCACTGGGAGACCCTAGCACAGTTGTGGCTAAAGATGCTGGAACCTTACATACTTGAATTCCCCCAACTCCCCCACCTACCAATGGACCAATTAGCAAGCATGAACAACCAGAACCCATTAGGACTCCAGTATCTTTAGCCCTCTTATCCCAGAAGGTACTAAACATTTGCACAATTCATAATAGTGCAGTATTCACCCTACTGGGAGATACTAGTGGCTGATACAGCTTAAGACCCTTCCAACTAACAGAAGCTAGTGGAAATGGACTTCTGTGGAATTTTGGAAAATTCTGCCCAATTCTACAGGATTTTTTGGTTAGCAGAATTTTGAAATTTTGAAAGTGGGATATTTTTGTGGATTAGTAATCTGCAGTTTACATATACTGTGGATTTCTTTTCTGCAATCTGTGCTTCACATAATTTTCAGAAAATTATTCAGTTTACATAATAACGCTTTTGGAAAATTGCAGAATTCAAAAAGAAATTCTGAAAAGCATTTCTGAAGTGGAATGACCTTTTGCATACATTCCCCTAGTGGAGTTACACATTGCTAGTGCTCGCATTTTATTTTCATGTGAGGACCCTTTCAAGCACCATACTGATGAACAACTGGAAAAAATAGAAGTGTCTGGGGTCAGATTTTCAAAGAGGCCCCCCTACCATGATTTATGGCCTGGTTCAGCCACAATTCATGCAACAGTGCCAGAAAGGTAGACCCTCTCTGAATTTTAACTTCTGAGTGCAGTTGCTACAATTTACAGCAAATATGGTGCCGCTTGCATCACAAAAAGGGATGCACGAGTCACATTTTATATGCAAACTGGCACAAATCCCATTAACTTTTACAAAAATTTGTTTGCTTTTGAAAATCAGACAACCATGTTTGAGCACCTTTGAAAGGACACTGATGGATTCAAAAATAGTATTTGCATCTGTGTCCAGCCACTTGGAAAATCTGTCCACTTGTGTTTGAGAATTAATTTACCACCTTTCAAGAAGCCCAAATCAGGACGTTTCATACAAATGCATTCATTTTACCATTACAGTATGTTATTCAGACCAATACAACCAATTTATTGTCTCTAACTCTTAATTATTAAAATGAAGACTATCTTCTTTAGTTTTGAATTTGTTTATATTGACTTTTATTATTTTCATAAATTTTGGGGTATTATAATTAGGGTATTTAAGCATTCTCCCGCTTCTCAGGAAATGTAAGAAAATATTTGTTCTAGTTTCAGGTCAGGACATTTTTCTTTTTTTTTTTTTGTGTGTGTCAGGACACAGCAAGCCAAACCAGAACTGTTCTTATATAATCAAGACAGGTGGCAACCCTACGTGAGAATGGTGTGAGTGTGTGTGTGTGTGTGTGTGTGTGTGTGTGTGTGTGTGTGTGTAGTGGGCTCGAGAAAGTCACATAATATAGTTGTGCAAATCATTGCAATATTGCAAGAACCTTAAGGGTAGTGGTACACTACAGTGGTGGTCAGAGAGACCATTGTGCAGGAATAATGGGAGGAGTGGGGCACATAAGAAGGATCAGAACTAAGGAGCATGTCTGGGGCAGAGTGAAGCCCCAGGAGCAAGGCTGGGGGTGGTAGTTAAACATTTGGCAGGTACAGGTGAATGAGTGGGTTGGAAGTATGTGTATGTGTGTGTGAGTCTGTGTATGTGTGTGTGTATGTGTGTGTGTATGTGTGTGTGAACGTGTGTGTGTGTGTGAACGTGTGTGTGTGTGTGTGTGTGTGTGTGCATGTGTGTGAACGTGTGTGTGTGTGTGTGAACGTGTGTGTGTGTGTGTGTGTGTGTGAACGTGTGTGTGTATGTGTGCGTGAAACGTGTGTGTGTGTGTGTGAACATGTGTGTGTGTTTGGCATGTGTGTGTGTGTGATGTGTGTGTATGTGTGTGTGTCGTGTGTGTGTGTGTATGGTAGTTAAACATTTGACAGGTAGAAGGTGGGTGGGGGTGTACGTGTGTGTGATTCTGTGCATGTGTGTATGCATACATGAAAGTGTGTGTGTGTGTGTGTGTGTGTGTAGGGTGGAGAAGACTTGGATATGTACTTGTGATCAAGAAAGGTCATTTAGAAAATGACCCTATGACAATTTCACTATGCTGTGCTTTGCTGTACTTAAACAGCAACTCCAGAACAAGTGGCCATTTCTACGGGATTAACACTTGGCTGGGAAGTGCTTATGGCCCAAGGCAAAGTCAAGGGCCATTAACCTGAAACTGGATGCTCACGTGTGAGCATTGTTGTCAAGTCTAATTGCTAGTTTTGCGAGGCAAAAATAATGTTTTAAAAAAGAAAGACACACTTTACGCAACTGCTTGCCACCTTGCTGTGAGCTGTACCAGGGGTTCTAAGAAATTAACTCCCAGTACAGCAGCCAATCGCAAAGCAGACTGTCCTCATGAATAATTAATTAGCTTTATAACATTGCTCTGGAGCTGTCATGTATTCAATAGTTATGGGAGCTAAAAATACAGCAAACATCAGGAAAACCAGAAAACTGAGTCAATGCAGAGGATTTTACCAACAGTGCAAACAAGGCTTAGAAAAAAACACGTCAAATATCTTTTTGGGGCTTTATATGATTTTATGTGTGCTGTGATATTATTATCATTTTTATTGTTGTTATTATTGCTGGCTGTATCTCCCTCAGATTGGAGGGACGTTATTGTGATATTCAGTGTGCTTTATGTACCACTCCTTCTGTGACTCATAGTTTAAACATGTTGTACCTATGGATAAAGTACTGAGAAATTCTTGTAACAACTATTTTCCTGAAAAAAAAAAAAAAAACATAATAATAAAGTGATGTACAAAAGCTACTATTGTAAAACATGTACTTTTCAATTAAAGTGGGGAAAATGCACAGGAACTCTTGATTGTTTTGTTTTTGAATATCTTAGGTTTCATTGTAAGCTATGTGTTTCACAAATTTCTGCTTGTCAGCAACTGATCTGAGGCAGAGTAGCCTATGGGTCGGAGTGCAGGCTATCCCCAGCTTCATGTATAAACCCAAAGAGCCTCTTACTGTACTTACTGTCTGATCTTCTTAAAAGAGCAGCCAGAGAAATGTTAGAAAATGTTTCAGGCACATTTTAGCTTACATTTCATTCCATATATTCTCAGTAGTCACTCCCCCGCCCTTTTCATTAGAACTGTGTATAACGACATGAAAATAAGAGAATGTGCGCTGGCTGTTTGTCTGCATCTGACATCATAACCCATGGGTTGTGACATCACAGTCATTTCTACAATCACAGACTGGAAGATATCACAAGTAGAACACTGTGATGTCGGGTGTAGATAAGCTACCAGAGCATGTTTCATTAAGAAATGGTTGTGAAATTAGTTTCACAAAACTACAGGTTTTTGGTCAGACCTCTGAGCTGTGATTTCTCCTCCATGATCCTTCATTTAGTTCAAGTGGGGCTGGAACTATTTTCTGGTAAAGGTCACTTGAAAAGACACACATTTCCCCAAGCAGAAGACGTAGAAAATGTAATAATTAAAATTATTTTGTATAAACAAAAGTTAGTGTCCATGTTGTTGGAATGATCACTGTTCCCTCCTAGTCTGTAATAAAGGCAGTGAGCCAGGTTTTCAAATGATTGAGAACGCCACAAGCCCCAGGTGTGCCTAATACTTAGTGCATGGGGCTTGTGCCATTCTACCGGCTGGCAACTGGGATTTTCAGTCCCGTGTGCCAAGTGCCACAAGTTATACCAACTTTTTCTGGTCTAACTTGTGGCAACCCTCTGCACCCTTTTTACAGAACTTGTGCCAAACATTTGGGGCAAGCTGCCGTAAATTGAGTAAAATGTCATAGCCCCACCCGACCTACTAAAATTGGGCGCAGTTTGTGGCAAAGATGTTGCCGCAGCTGTGCCAACGAAAGTGTTTGATGCCGAGCTTGGCTTAAGCCCTTGCATCACCCTTTGAAAATCAGGCCCAGTATTTTCAAAACACTCTAACAGAGATGTGCCACCACTATTTTGGAGTCAGAATTATTCCCAAATCTGCTGCACCAGCTATTAGATGGTTTACCAGGATCAGAAGGTTGCATCCAAAATGAGATACAGCTGATCCAAACTGGAGGCAACCCACTATTGTATCTGTTTTATGCCACAAATCATGGGCCAGATTTTCAAAAGGGGGTGCAGGGCTTGCATCCAACCCTGCCCCATAGGACTTTGAATTCCACGGTGCGCCAACCACCTTTGCTGCAACTGCACCCTAATCTCCATTCTCGGATGCAGTTTTGACACAGTTTCCACGATTTATGGCAGCTTGCACCAATGCTCTGGCACAAGCACCATTACTTAGACTCCGGGTGGTGGTGCACGCTAGACCACAAAACTGTGATCTAAGGTGCGATGACTGGCGCAAGGGATGGAAAATCCCGACTGCCAGCAGGGGAATACGGCAAGCCCCATGCATCATATGTTGCGTGCACCAGGGGCTTGCGGGAGTCCCTGAGCATTGAAAATCTGACGGCATGTCTGTTTGTTGCAAATGGACACAATTTCTGAAACATAGCAGCAGGGCTACCTGGACACACCTTGCGCAGATGCAAGCACAGCGTGCATTTGTGTCTGCGTCCAAGTGAAAATCTCCCTTCTCCCCATAGCTTTTTTGTTCCATGCCTTTCTCAGACTACTCTCAGAATGCATAACTTCACCAGCCATCTCTGTTGGACAACAAGTTTCTTCTCATTTGGAAAGATGCGTTCAGTCAGAGAGCACCTGTTACTGAATTTGGCAGCAAAGACATAGTGGCAGTAGCAACAGAATTATTATGGCTGTCAACTGCAATAAATGAAACTTATACTAATGTCCGGACTAAAGGGGTATAGGAGCTAAATGGTACAAGGCCATGATTGCCCCTTTTCTAATCAAATTACTTTAATTGACCCCCCAATTTAGGATGTATTTATCCAGTTTATTTTCTGAATTCCAGTTTTGCTTTACTTATCCTAATATCAATGGGCAGGACATTTCATGGATTTATAATTCTGTGTGTGAACAATAACTTTGTTTTTATCGTGTTAAATTTTTTTTGGGAGGCAGTATAGCGCAGTGGTTTAAGGCTCTAAGCTGCAAATCTGGTGGCATCCAGCAGACCAGACCTGGGTTTAAATCCCACAGCTTCCACTTCCACTTCCATACTGTGTTGACCCTGAGCAAGTCACTTAACTTCCCTGTGATCCCAGGTCGCACCTGTAAAAAAGCTTTCAGCTTAGTGTGCTACTCCTGGTTAAACAACTAAAAAAAAAAAAAAAACTATCTGTAAGGGAGGCCCTCTAGTGACTGAATGGTTTGGCTTGTACTCTAGGTTCATCTCACAGAAAAGGTAAGGGTCATTTATGAAATCATACATCATGAGTTTTTTTTAATAGATTTTGTTTATATGCCCCTTTGATTCAGACCCCTTCCCCCCGCATCCGGTCTCTTACCATTCATAGACTTTCAACTCCATGGGGTTGGCCCCCCCTTCCCATGCATGGGAGGATCTGCCAGACTGGATCCAACCTTCCACCTCCTCCAGCTACTAGAGGCAGGAATTGACTGGGGTGTCACTGATCAAGCAGTGCCCAGAGTCAGGGCCCAAACATATTGAAGATTATGCTGCATGGACAAGGCTTTTCCTGCTTTCGGTCCTAGCCCCTAGGATGTTGATGCGCTAGGGTACCCAAGCTGATGCACACTAAGCATGCCTCACACAGACCCCAGCCAATGAACCCCACCCCCAATCATGTTGCCACTGCATTACCACCTGTGGTCATGCAGGTGGCAGTGTGATAGTGGCAGTCACAGCCCTTCCTCCTGGGAGGAAGAGTGCATCCTCTGGGATGCTCGATCTTCTTTCCCCCAGCTGGCCCCATACAGCCCAAGCTCGATCCCAAACTCAGATCACTGGCATTGTAAGCAGTAGCACTACTGCCATGTAAGTACGTTGCCATTTTGACTATGTCTCTGTTTGTATACAGAACTCTGAGCACAGCTCTGATAGGTCAACAGCTCTTGCTTGGCATTCTGTAAACCGTGGCACAGTGACAATTTCAAATTTCTGGTTCCCTGAAGGGTACTATGTAGAGTGGTGTTCATTAACAGAAAACAATATGAAATTGCAATTTTATTTACAGCAGTTGTTATTCAGGTATAGTTAAAAATGGATCATTAGAAAGTATTGATTTAATTTCTGTAAATAGGTAAATTACACACAGCTGCCAATCACCACAAATCTCCTCTCCCCTTTAAAGGCAGTATAACCTAAAGGTTAGAGTAGCAAGCTGTGAATGAGAGTGGTATATCCAGCAGACCTGGGTTTGATTCTCACATTCTCCACTTTTATACTGTGTGACCTTACGCAAGTCACTTAACCTCCCTGGTGCCCCCAGGCCACACCTAAAAATGAGCTTTGGGCCAAGTGGGCCTTATCCAGTTACCAAATGAATTAAAAAAGTTCACTCCAAGCCTTATTATAGGGTTATTCCAAAATCTAGTCTGTGGTATCCACCTTAAAAAAAAGCAGACTCAGTCTGTCCCCTATTATTTTTAACAACACTAAATCTCTGCCACAGTAATGTTGGCAAAATCACACACTTCGCCCACCGCTGTTCCCTCTAATCCTCTCTTCCCTCCCCTTCCCTGAAGCCAGAGGTCTAGCTCACTGTGTTCCCTTCATTTCCATTTCTGGCTTGGCTCCCTCCCCCTACCTCACCTCCCTCCTTTCATCCCTCTTGGCCCCTACTTACTCTCTCCATAACTGTGACACTAGATCCTTCGCCCTCCCTACATGAAATCTTCTTCGGGTCAAGCTGCTTTCTCCTTCCGATTCCCTAATCTCTGGTCTTCTCTTCCTCCTGCTGGCCAGCTAGCCACTCTGCTTCATCCCTGTTCTCCCTCAAATCCCTCCTTCATGGCGCCTCTACTCACTTCTGTAACTGCCCTTCACTGCACTGTGACCTGGAATCTTCGTCCCCTACAGTCTCCCTTCCAGGCACCAACTCATCTGGTTTTTGCACATGGTCTGTACCAAATATGTTATGTAGTTCATCTCCACATTTGGGTATAACTAATGTACGTTTATTCTACATATATGTTTAACTCATATGCCAATTGAATCTATTGTTATTTTTATCTTATTTTGTGTGCACTGTTGTCTAGTTTTTATGTTTGCTTGCACGCATGTGCAAGAAACATAGTGCCATCATCTGAGTTTTTCAGAGGTGTGTCAGCATCTTCCAATTCAGTCAGTGTGTTTGCAGGCGTGGTCACAGTTCTCCAATCACTGCTGAAGCTGTCTATGACAGCAGTTGAAAATGCAGTGGCATACAGTTGAAAGAGGGAGCTACGCTTCAGTGAGCAGCTCCAACCCCCCACCCCCCCACACACACGCAGATCAACTGTGTCAGTTGCCTGATAGGATGGTGTAGTCTTGTCTAGCTTATAGAGACAAGCCACACATCATTACTTTAATAAACTGTTCCCTGCCAAAGCAGGACCACCAAAATGTGAGGGTGCCTAACAGTCCTTACACACGCCAGCTCTACAAAGCACACCTTCATGGACTCCATGGGTTCTAATCCTCCAGAAAAAAAATACCTCAGCATTTGATGTGAAAACTCAGACTTCGTTGTATGTGTAATTCCAGCGTTTTCTCTTACTAGACTCTGTCAATGTGAACTCCTCGCTGCTAAAACCTATGCAAACGAACTTGAGCGTACTATACTACCTGTAGGGCTTACTGTCTACCACTTTGTTCACCCCCCCCATGTACCTGTACCATTTCATATCCTCCCTTGCCTTAGTCCAGCTGTGCTACATCAACCTGAAGCTCTGGTAGGGCTTACTGTCTACCACTTTGTTCACCCCCGCCATATATTGCTGTGCTACATCAGCCTAAAGCTCTGGTAGGGCTTACTGTCTACCACTTTGTTCACCCCCCAATGTATCTGCACCATTTCACATCCTGCCTTGATCTACAGTGAGTGGATCCCTCATTCATACGTCACATATGCACGCACAAAAAAAAAAAAAAAGGTTTTCAAAAATTAAGATACATTTATTATGTTTATGTTTGCTTGCACGCATGTGCAAGATACATAGTGCCATCATCCGATTTCGGAGTGTCACCCGGCTCGATTCAATGAGTGTGTTGGTAGCTGCTCCTGTAAAACCAATGCATGATGGAGCTGTTTATGACAAGCTCCAAAATGCAGTGGCATACAGTTCAAAGGGGGAGCTACGCTTCAGTGAGCAGTGATAAGATATCGCTTGCTCACGCGCAGCCCCCACACACACACGCAGGCGCACACCCCCCGCAAGCACACTGTATAGCCGACGGGGGTGCCCAATCCCCTGTCAGCTGTGCTGCGCCTCCCCGCCTTAAAGCTCTTTCCAAATGCCACGCTTGGGTGCCCACCCCAGCATGGCAACTCATGATATAGCCGGGGGGTGCCCAATCCCCCATCGGCTCCACTGTCCCTGCCCCCGAGTACTGGGTGCCACGCTGGGAGTCCACCCCAGCATGGCAATCGATGCTTTGGGGCGACGGGGATGCCCAATCCCCATCGGCTGAATGTCCCCCATCCAGTTCTTCTGCCATGCTGGGAGCCCACCCCTGCATGGCAAACGTCTCTGTTGTCATTGAAACAAAAAGAACACCTGTAAAGAAAAACGGTCCCATGTAGTCTCCTGGCCCCTCCCACAACCCGCACCCACCCACTGCGCATCCTGCCTCCCCACAGCCCCCTCACCCCATACTTACCTCCGGACCTCGCGCGATGATCTTCGTGGACCGGAACACGCCTGCACTTTTCAAAGCCGACCGCAAACTGAGGAAATGCCGTAAGCTGTATAATGGGTAGATAGGGGGTTTCAACTTTGTTGCATATCTCAGGCATTTTTGGGATTTTTGCACCAAATTTTCAACATGGGGTTTTGGGGCCCTCTCATGAATGATGTCACTGTCATGGCATTATTCAGGCCTGAAGGATGATTTCGCAGTCACTGCGCAAAATCACCTTTCGGGACTGATTAGCGAAATGACACTGCCAGTGTTCATAAGGTGGGCTCTCAAAGCCTATTTTGAAAATTTGTGGAAAAATTACAAAACGACTGTTTTACTGAGTGTGTCGCTATGCGGTTCCTACGCACGCCGTAGTTCGCAAATTTTCAATATTTACACTCCAGATTTTTAACATTGCCATTTTACCACACCTCCTTATGAACAGTACAGCTGTCATTTTTCACATCTTGCCCAAAATTGTTTCGCCCATGTAGCGCACAATGGCGCAGTCGATGCTTAGGAAATCAATGTATGGGAACATTAAGAAAATCACAGTGACACTGTTCATGAGCAGAAGATCTTAAAATGGCTATGTTGAAAAATTGAGTGCTATTCTAAAAATGACTGTTTCTGACGTCGTTCGCCAGTTCCTACGCACGCTTCGTAAGTTCACAAATTTTCAATATTTACACTCCAGATTTTTAACATTGCCATTTTACCACACCTCCTTATGAACAGTACAGCTGTCATTTTTCACATCTTGCCCAAAATGTGTTTCCACCCATGTAGCGCACAATGGCGCAGTCGATGTGCGAAATCAATGTATGGGACACATTAAGAAAATCACAGTGACACTGTTCATGAGCAGAGATCTTAAAATGGCTATGTTGAAAATTTGGTGAAAACATTCCTAAAAATGACTGTTTTACGAGCGTGCGTTGCGCAGTTCCTATGTATGCTCATAAGTTTGCAAATTTAATATTTTCACTCCAGATTTTCAACATTGCCATTTTATTACACTTCCTTATGAACAGTACAGCTGCCATTTTTATATGTCACCAAGTGTGTTTTTGCACATGAAGCATAATGGTGCTGTTGGTGTGAAAAGCAATGTTTGGGACAGATTAAGAAAATCACAGTTACACTGTTCATGAGCAGAGGTCTTAAAATGGCTATGTTGAAAATTTGGTGACAAAAGTCCATAAAATGACTGTGTTATGAGTGAGCATTGCGCAGTTTCCACGCACCCTCGTAATTTCATGACTTTGTAATATTTTAAGTCCAGATTTTCACCAGTGGCATTTTTCCACACTGCCTTATTTACAGTACAGCTGTCATTTTTCACAACATGGCCGAAGTGTGTTTTCACACTTTCAGTGCAGAGATGCTTGGTCGCTGTGGGAAATTGTTTGGGACAGATAAAGAAAATCACAGTGACACTGTTCATGATCGGAGGCACCAAAATGCCTGAGTTGACAATCTGCTGTAAAAAAATCCTAAACCTAATTATATTACAGGTGTGCGTTGCACAGTTTCTATGTACGCTCATGACTTCACCATTTTTTTAAATATTTTTACTGCAGATTTACAACATTGCCATTTTTTACTCCTCCCCATGAACAGTACAGCTGTCATTTTTTACATCCTGTTCGGAATGTTTTTGCACCTGTGGTGCTAAATGCTGTAGTCGCTGTGCATAAGCAGCTTTCGGCTAAGAAGCTGATATTCCCCCTCTTCATGAGGTGGGGTCACAAAAAAACCATGTTGAACATTTGGAGTGAAAATACCAACGAATGCCTGAGGTATTAGGGTTTCCAACCATAACACCCAACCCTGTAGAGAATGACAGGTATCAGGGTGTGACTTGGGATTCTTGCCTGTAATGCTCATGCCATTCCACACCCTGCAGCCAGTGAGAAGCACTGAGGTACGCCTTGGTCTCTTCTCGCCCCAAAGTTCACCCATTTCCCATATCGCACCCATCCCACTGTATTTCCTAATGGAATGGCATGCGATAAGGACCAAAGACCCAAGGAACACCGTGCGACACTTGCCAGTGTCTGCAGGGTGGGTGTACTGAAATGGCGTGGCCGTTATGCCTGATGACCCAAAGGCACACCCCAATGCCTGTCACTCTCTGCAGGGTGGTGGTGGGGTTGGCTTCAGTTCAATGCTTCACTGCCATTACTATTACGCAGCTCTGTAACTTCTACACTATTACTGCCAATGCCAGCAAGCAAACATTCGGCATTGACAAATGCTTGTTATTATACTCCACCTCCCCCCAGACACATTTATAAGCAAGCTGTTATTAGTGCAGCGTGTCTCTCCTGGTAAAACTTTTGAAATGAAATAATATGAAATAAATAAAATTAATGAACGCGTTTCTCCCCACGTTTTTGAATCCTAGTGATGCAATCGTGGAGTTTAAAGATATTTTCCTCCTAGCTGAAGCAATCTGCACTCATGGTTGAGGAAATTGAAAGAGGTAGTCATTTCCCTGACATAAGCTGATTCTACATCTCAAAAAAGGAAAGCTGAGATACATACTTAACAGATAAAATGCATGCCAGCTAAGCAGAAGTGAAAAATAATTTTGGACCAAAACCTTTGCACAGGAAGGGACATTTGCATACACTCATTATTTTCCATTGTCAACATTTGACAAGTCTGCTAATTGTTCGTAAGTGCTTTTGTTCTCTGCTCGGACAAACCTAGTGGAGTTTAAGTGTTACAGTGGGTGGTCATGGAGCTGGAAGTCATGTACGCAGATCTGAAATTTCCTCAGAAGCCAGGGCAAACTGTTGATGCAAGGAAAACAGGTAAGGCCATTGAGTTTTCCATAGACAAGGGAGACCAAGTAGCCTGAATTATCAGGGTTTGAATGGCAGGTGGATGTTGGTTTCTTAACATAAATGACCCTCCCCCCGCCCCGGAAGTGGCTTCACTGTTGAGAAGTGTTGACCTCCTAGTGAAACCATGGATGGCTACCACTAAAACAATGTTAGGGGCAGAAGAGAAGACAAAGAAAAAAAAATACCAACAGTTCACTGAGGGCACTCTAAAATTGTAGAACTGTACAAAAACTGAAACATTAGTGCTGGGCTAAAAAGTAGAAATTGTTAGTAGTTGTTACAATTGATTGTAAGGATGCAAATTACAGACAAGGGACAGATTGTCTTTTAGCATGCTTTGTTTTTTCCCCCAGCCAACCCGTCTGCCCACTCCTTCGGATGGCCAACCAGTACCCATGCCACTTTCCTGACATATCCCTTTGCTGGGGCAACCAGGAGGGGAGATCGAAGTGCCTATAGGCACTTCTTTGCATCTTGGTTGGGCGGCGGAGGAACAGCTCAGAGGCTTCCCGGCTTCGCGGCAAGGTGGGGCTGCTGTCATCCGGCTGGCATGGGTGGCAATTTTTTCTACTTCTGCCCTCCCACTACCCCTAATTGGGCCACACACAGCGGCGACCTGAGGCGGAAATGTGCGGGGGCGTGTTGAGGCAGTATGCTGCCAAGCACTTCCACAAATCAGCCTCCAGGTGCCAGAGGCCCTACCCATAACCCTTGGGAGGGAAGCATCCAATGGACACTCTGGAATCCCTCCCTGCTAGTCTCCACTCCTGACACCCAGGCTCGGGGCATGAACCTGGATTGCCAGTGTGCCGAGTGAATCCTTTTGCTCGGTGCCACACAGCCAGTGACAGATTTTTTTTAAACCAACATTGCCTCCAAGGCAGCCCTGCCTCAGAGGCAGCACTCTACTGCTGTACTTATTCTTTCTCACATTTAAGTCCCTTTTCCTATAAATTTACTATTCTGAGTCCACACCACCACAGGTCACCACTCTAGTGAAATTTTGATGAAAGAAAACTGAAGGGATCATGTCTGGATTCAAACTCCAAGTCTCTTGTAAGCCAGGCTATAGACTGGCTATAATCTACACCTCCAAGCTGGCATAGCAGTAAAGTTCCATTCTTGAGACTAAAGCCCCTTCTGGCAGACAGTCCCAGCCATAATGTCTGCCTCAGAGGCAATGTTGGCTTAAAAAATATGTTTCTTTTAAGTTAAAGCTGCATAAAAAACAGTTACTCGGGGACACAACAGAACGTGTTATTTCTTCCTAGAGGTAATGAGCAGCTTAGATTCATTCACTCACTCCCTTCCCTCTGTCGTACATGTTACCTGGCTCTGTGTTGAAGGATCATTTTGATAAATAAATACATACAGCATAGACTGAATACTCTAGCAATAAGTACCAATGATGGCAACTGCACGGAGGGACAGGAGGCAAACAGCCACAACGTTAGTGTTATTAGTAGTTTGTAATGCAGAACTGACAAAATTAACTACTGTGTTTTTTATTTCTAAATAAGTAGCAGCCCTATGATTGGTTAAACTGTTTGGGTTTACCGGATCTCAGTGTTTCTAGATTTGTAATGAACTAGATACCGTACTATGTAAGGGATAACACATGACATTGTGTGCAGTTATAAGGAAATAACGCATGCCTTGACTAATTGTTAGGCACGAGGCGTAGCAATAGTGCTGGTAACTTATTTGTACTACACCCTTTCTCAGAGACTCAGGGCACCTTACGCAAGATAAAACATTGCATAAATGAAAGGGTATATCTTAAAATATAAAATAAAACCATAAAACAGCAAATCTATCAGTATTCAAAATGAATACTTAAGCAACAGCAGATATAAATACAGAGGTCCCTAAGAATATCCTAGGGCCTTATTAGAAGAAGAATCAGCATTTATATAGTGCTTTTCATACACAATGTATCTCAAAGCACTTTACAAGCAATGCTAGACTGGTAGTGAAGTGACTGAATGTGTAGTGGCAGCCACACATGGCCTGGACAATTGCATGAACCAGTTCTATGGGAAGGGGAATATCGGCCAGGGCACCAGGAATGTCCCCCGCTCTTTGCGAAGAGTGCCTTGGGTTACTAACATACTAAGATGCCAGCAGATTAGGCCAAATGGTCTATCGAGTCTGCTCAAGATGCAGCTCAAAGTTACAACTCTGTAGCTGCCCCCCCCCCACCAGTTTCCACCATTACTGGCATACCCCTGTTAGTGTCCCAGCTAAGGGCTTTCCCTCCCACCCTCGGCTTCCCCATGAACCTGTCCCAGCCCCTCTTGAATCCCACTACTAAATTCATTGCCACTAGTTCCCCTGGTAGTGCATTCTATGGCTCTACCATCCTCTCTGTAAAGTAGTGCTGCTTCACTTTTCCCCTGAATCTACCCCCCACCAATCTCAGGCAATGCCTCCTTGTGGTCCCCCCCCTCCTTAACTTGGAGCAGTCCTTCAGTGTTGACCCAGTTCTTTTATTTCCACCTGGACACCCACCAGGACAGCACCAGGATGGGTAGAAGGTACCTCAGTTTAACATCTCATCCAAAGGACAGCACACCCCAGCAGTACAGCACCACCCTAATACTGCAGTCGGGTGCCAGCATTTTATGTACGAGTCCAATCCCGGTGTGGGATGAGAACCCATGACCCTCTGGTCCAGAGGCAGATGTGCTACCAAGTCAGCCATGCTGAAACTTTATTAAATAGAAAGGTGCCAGCCTGGTGGCACTGAGGGTTGTGGTGCTGGACACCACACCTCGTGCCATGCCGGTGACCCGGGTTCGGGAATGGACTCGGGTCATTCAGGGGTTGGCCAGGGGAGGTAGGAATTGAGCGTCTGGAAGACTGCTCTCCTTCCTTAGGGAGGGGGGTTTGTGCTGCATGCGTCAGTGCAACAAGAGGGGTTTGGCCTGCGCCCAAGGTGCTTGGCTGCCTACATAGAGGTGGAGACAGCCGCTGCACCCATTGCATGGCACAGGTGTAGGAAAAAAATGGAGGGAAAAAATACTGGGACCCTGCAGGACCCATGATGGCCCTGATGGGCAGGAGGACGTAACCCTCTGAGGGGTGGGTCGTAGCCCCTGCCAGGTCTGCAGAGGTGGTGGCAAAAATAATGTCATGATTTAAAAAAAAAAAAAGGTTGTTAGACCCTATTGAAGGCTCAATTGAGCGGGCCTCCCTCAAAGATCTTGGAAGCAAGTTCCCTCAGGGCTGGACTGGCTACTTCGAATGCCCGGTTTCCTGAAGATTTAAGCAATGCCCTGGGAAATGCAAGGAGGCCCAGCATAGAGGAGTGGAGGGAGCAGGGGGACTGACGAGGAGTCAGGAGTTCCGACAGGTCTCCTGGGCTAGCACATATACTGTAGGTCCTTGTAGATCAGTAAACTGACCTTGAAAGCAACATGCCACTTCATGGCAGGCAGTGCAGCTCACGTAGGACTGGGTTCTCACGGCAGGACCCAGGAAGGCCTGTCAGTCACCTGGCTACTGCATTTTGCACTAGCTACAGGCATTGTAGGATACCTCAGTTGACCCCGAGGTACAGAGCATTGCAATAATCAAGCCAGAATGTCACAGACCTATGCACTAGTGATGGCAGGTCTTCAGGGGAGACCAGGGACTTAATCCGGGTGATGTTCCTGACATGGCAAAAGTGATTCCAGTGTAATGCAGACACCTGAGCCTCCAATGTCAGCCTCTTATCTAGAATGACCCCAAGATTTTTCACTTTAGCAGAGGCCACAAGCCTAGAGGACCTGAGCATCAGCTCCATCTCTTCTTTGGCCGCCACCGTACCCCTCCTCTGACCTGGTTCAATCACCAGTATGTCCATTTGTTGGGTATACGTCTCAGTCAGCTAAATACCATCTAGTCCTGTATCTCAGCCAAACACGAATTAATTCCCTTGACTTTATCGGGATCCCAGGTACAAATGACAGGTATGACTGGGTATCATCTGCATAGCAGTGAAAACTCAGCCTGTACTGTATAACAGTCTTTCCAAAGGGTTGCATGTACACTGGAAATGGCATGGGAAAGAGGACCAACCCCTGGTGGACACCACAGAGCAAGGACTTCAGGAGAGAGGAGAAATTCCTCATCACTACGCTTTGCCTCCCATCCCTGAGGTACTGTAGGACTCAAAGCTGTAGATGACAGTGCCAGTGAGTCCACAGTACTCCCTTAAGCAGCTGAACAAACAACAACCACAGTGTGAAATGATGAGGAGAGATCGATGAGGACAAGAAATGACCATTCTCCTCTATCCCTTGCCCTAAGGAGTTCACTGTGCACCCTGACCAATGCTGTCTCAGTACTGTGCCTAGACCTACATCTGGACTAGAGAGACTCATAGATGTCATAGGCAGTGAGATGCACCTCAAGTTGCATTGCTGAAATCTTCTCAATAACCTTCCCCAAGAATGGGAGGTTAGAGACAGGTCTACAAATTGCTCAGCAGTTCGGGTTTCTTCAGAAGGGGCCTCACCAGTGCATCTTTCAATGTGCTTGGAAAGACCCCCATCAGAGAGGGAACACAGGACAATCCCAGCAAACACCAGACCCAGTAGCCCCACACAGCTTACTAGTAGACATGTCGGATCTGGATCCAGTTCACAGAAAGTTGACCGCAGCGGTAACCCATGAAGAGGGCAACTGTGGAACAGCGAACCATCACAATGGCGACTAAACCACAGCACCAACACTTTTGCACTATCCTGTCCCCCCGGAGTTAGAATCTAAATTAAGGGTGGGGCAAAGTCCCCAGCAAGAAAATACATTTGCAAAATCATTCGCACTGTGGGTGTGGTACCACTGTGACAGTTTGCCATTCCACAGTCGCCGATCTGACTTGGAACTGGCTGCAGCTCAGAGATTACCTCACAAGCCTCCTCCACCATAACTGACCTAAACTCTCCACATGACATTAGAGTGTGATCATGAAATGCAGGCTCAACCCTGCTGGGGTTGTGACAGCCCAACTGATGAGATCCCAGCCCAAAGAGAAGACACACTGTTTGAGAAGAACCAAGCAAACTCTTTGCACTTAGCAGATGAACCTACTCTCACTGGTTGCAGATGAGTAGGAAGGAATAATCAATCTACAGTCTGGAAGAGCTGAGCAAGTCAGTTCCACCCAGCAGCAATCTTCCTGGACAGAAATGCTGCTTTCTTACAGGTGATTGCCCTTTGGTATTCACCGTAGCGAATACTCAAAATCAGTTTGTCCTCATGGGTCCTGAATCTCCTCCGACAATGCTCTTTTTTTTTTTTAATTCTTTGGTAACCAGGCAAGGCACACTAGGCTTAATGCCTGTTTTCAGGGTGACCCAAGAGCACTGGGGAGGTTAAGTGACTTGCTCAGGGTCACGCAGTATGCAAGTGGAAGTTGTGGGACTCAATCCCAGGTCTGCTGGATGTGCCAAGCTCATTCACAACTTGTTACTCTAACCTCTAGGCTATACTTCCAGCTCTAACCTCTGACCCCTAGACTTCAACTCCCTGAGCTCCCCGTCAAACCACGAGGACCTCTGGCATGAAAGTGAGGTCATATAATAATCAGCGCAACTCAGTCGAAGGCTGTGGCAGTGGCTCTATAATAGACCACCACCGCCTCCTCTGATCCTTCCTCGCAAGCTGCCAATACACCTGAGACATTCAATATCACCTGAAGTCCTTCTGGTGACAACCCTGCTAAAGGGCAATACTGAACTGCCTCCACAGGAGGTGGACTACGGGGGGGGGGGCCTGAAAGTAGATCTTCACCATGTAATGATCTGACCAACAGAACTGATAAATCTCAAGATCATTAATCTCAAGCCCCAGGAAAAAACAAACCAAGTCCAAGGCATGTCCATGTTGATGTGTCACAGAAAAAACACTTGTAAAAGGTCCAATAATTATATTGACTGGAGGAACTTGAGTACCGCAATTACATGGGACACACATTATTCCCTTATATCCACAGACACCCTGGAGTGTGCTATCCCACTTATAACATGGGCTCTTATTTGTTAAAGAAATAATGTAGTTCAGATGAGGTGTGCAGTTGTCAGAAAATAATCAACAGTCATGTGATGTGTCTGACCAATGAGGTTACAAGATTTTCATGGCCCATTTTATGACTCTCCTTTACCATCCAAAACTGCAAGTACACAAGGGTGAGCAACCGCTAGATAATGAGAGAACTGGACATCTAGGAGACTTTACAATTGAACCTAGGTGGTTGGTCGGTGGCTGGTCATTTTTGCATTACAGAGCATGGTAATTGGACCAAGAGGACTTGACCCACGAAAGACTGGACCAGTCTGGGCCTCTCTTGATGACTGGATGTAAGCAACTTGACCTACCTGAATGGTTCTGGTGCAAAGTCCTTGTACAGTACAATACACCAAAATGTTCCCTAGAGTGTAGTTTTGAGCTGCCTAACTTACACACACAGAGTTCTGTCTCCAAAAGTTACATTCTGCTTAAAAATAATAAAATCTCAGAAGCTTGAAGAGGTTTGATTCTTTTTTTTCAAATCACTAGTTTCCACTCTAGTTGAAGATGAAATGGAAAACTCTAAGAAATAGAATGGGCAAGGCAGCAAAACCTCCCACAGTTTCCTTAAACCATCAAATTAACGAGCTAGTGGCACCAGAAAGAGTGGACAATAAATGCTATTATTTTTAAAAGTAGCTAATTGCAATACCTTTTTATTTATGAAGTATTTTCATTTTTTTGTAATTTATAAGGCTTTAACCCTGATAATACAAAGTGTATTATCAAGACCAGTACTTTAACAGGGAGGTGGCATTCTTAGTGCTATTCCCATCCATTCCTATTAGCATATAGATTGTACTCCTTGTGATACCACTAGTGACCCGCCTTGTAGGTGAGCAGCTCTTTTTGGTCAGTCATCATGCCACAGTCAGAGAGGTCACACTACTAATGAGGTAGAGCATGAAACATAGAAACATAGAAGTTGACGGCAGATAAGGACCACAAGGCCCATCTAGTCTGCCCATTTGTTTTTCTACCTTATAAATGTGCCTTCGGCCTTTGCTCTGTCAGTGGTCTATCTATTCATACTCATCTGTATTGCTCTCTTATGCCTATCCCATGCCTGTTTGAAGCCCTGCACTGTATTCATAGCCACCACTTCCTGAGGCAGGCCATTCCATGCATCCACCACCCTTTCTGTGAAAAAGAATTTCCTCACATTTCCCCTTAATCGGCTTCCCTCTAATCTCATGCTGTGTCCTCTAGTCCTGCTATTTTTCTTAGCAGGACAAGAAGAGAAATAAATAGAGATATGTCAGCTTCTAGGCAGAGTGCTGTTCAACACATCATACCCAGTACTCTCCAGCAGAATACATTTTAAATAGCAAATGGAAAAAGCAAAAAAATACTTCTTCTTTTTCAGATGTTGTTTATGTTCTTCTGGCCACAAGCCAGGACCTCCTTCGGCTGACTTCCACCCTAGCTGCTGCAGCTACTCCCAGTCCCCACACCAACTCACGGCCCAGCCCTGTGCTGCCCCCTCCAGCTTACCCCCTGGAGCTGGCTACACCATCAGCCACTTTGGCATTTCTTCCCAGCAGTCATCTGGCTACTCAGGATGGAGGTGAAGGTGTGGGTCCCATCCAGGAGCACTGCAGCTGGGGCTCACAGAAATGGGCCACTAGAACAGATTCATCTTCCCAGCCTGTTTGCACTGTTTCTCTTGCCGCCCCCCCCCCAGCAGAAGCACTAATTGGAACTGACTGCCAGTGAGGCCTGATGCAACCAACTGATAAGCACACTCCAATGGCCCCGCCTTCGATTCGCATATCCCCTGCACCACCACTTATGGTCACCCAGGAGGCGGTAAAGCAGCAGGACATGAAACCCATCCTTCCTGAAGGAGGAGAGCATCCTGTGGGATGCTCAATCCAACCCCCCCCCCCCAGATGGCAATCTAGTGGTCCTGCCTTGTTCCAGAACCCAGGCAATCAGCATCATGAGTGGTAGTACTACCACTGTGCCGGAAAGGCAGCGAAGGAAAAGTACTTCACTTACAAAAGGTAATAGCTAACTACTAAACATAATATTAATTTCAGGTGGTGTACTATCTCTTTAAAGCAGTGTTAAATATGGTCAGATAGTATGAAAGTATAACATGACAATATATTGGTCTGAAACACAGACCCCTTCTAATGTGATCTTAATACGCCAGTAGTACTTGACGTTTTTTTTGTCATTAGTAATTTATGCTTGTGGTGCAAGTACCAGAGGCCCTGTCAGCCCCGACTCACCCAGCCAGTACTCACCCCTTCAAGGACTCACCTGACAGAGTTCCCCTACAGACTGCACCCCCCCCCCCCCCATGGTGGGGCCGGGAGAGGGAGGGCCATCCCCCTCCAGTGACTACATCCAGAATTGACAGGGTCATGGGTGGTGGCACATGTCTCGCAGTGACTCAGGCATCATTCAGCCTCTTGTGCCAGTTCTCCAGCATTTTCTCCCTTTTAGGCCACCGGGTGCAATGCCGGAAACATGTGGGCGTGCCTCTGCATGCACACACATCCAACTGGCTCAAGGGCCTGCAAAGTCTGACAGTCCTGCCACACTGTCTCCTGGTCTCCACCAGATGGCAGCCAAACAATGGGACATCCATGCTCCCCCGCTCTCAAGTGAGGAGATCAATCCTTGGGACACTCAATCCTCCCTCTCTCGGCCACCCCCCAGCAAACTGAGTCTGCCCTCAAGCCTGGGTTGCTAGCATGGCAGACAATAGCACTATGCCAAGCCACTGAGCTGGCTAGTATTTGAAGTTTCAGTGGAACACTGGGCTCCTTATGTAGGAATGCATATGCAACATAGGAATAGAATTGATAGAACTGATAACACTGAAATGATCTGCAGGCATGGAACAGGTTGAACTGAGTAGTTGAGGAAATGAACACAGCTGTTGTAGCTAGTATGCTGAAATGTCTGTGCAACACATATCTGACTTAAAGAGTTGGTGACGCGTGCAGGAGAACTTTAACAAACCCTAATATTTAGACGCAGTCCAGCTTGTATTTCCCATTGGTGCTGTATTCCTCCTCCCCATTATTTATTACTGAGGTTACTTGTATTAAAACAGGATATTTGCTCTTGAAGAGTTCATTTAGTCCTGCTCCTTTCTCCCTACCTGAAGTCATAGAGCACTGCTTGTGGTATCACAGTTTCTCCCATAGCAATAGACTGTGATGTCACAACAGAGGATTATGACTTGAAGTAGTTAGTAAGCTATAGAAGCAGATGGACTCTGGAGGAAGTCTAAGGGACAAAGATCATATACCCATGCACATTTCCTTAGTAATAAATAATGGGGAGGAGAAATATACAAAATATAACTGGAATGCAGGCAGAATTGTTCCTAATTATCATGTATTTTAAAGTTTTCTTTGAGGCATCAGCAGCTCTTTAAGCTCTCTCTGCCCCTCCTACAGGGATAACCACCCATTTGAGGTGCCCTGAAGAAACAAGAACCCCTCTGAGGAGGGTTTCTGCATAGTGGTGTTGCAGGGATAAGGTCCCCTTAGACCAAAAGTACCTTAGGAGGAAAAAGCCCAAGAAAGAAAATGACAGAACATTCAAGAAACTTACTTGCCATAAGGAGAGAAGAGATGCAGCCGGGGAAAAGAGACACATACCTTGTTACCTGATGGTGATAAAAATGCCAGGGAAAACAGTATAGACCACCAACCAAGCCCACTGGATGCACACTGAGTTTATGTTAAATAACATTTTTGACCTAGATAGGTATCTTTTTGTAAACCTGCCGCACTATGTCCCATTAGCAAAATTCCCCTAGTATACAGCAATCACCATGAAACAGTGGTCTCTTATCTGCCATAGTCTTCTACTGGTGGCCATAGTGACCCAATGCTGGGCACTGTCATATGATTCTGCCTACACCCCAAATTCCATTGATGGTGCTATGACATGCCAGAGCTGCCTGGAGTTCAAGTATATTTTTTAACTCCTAGATTCCACTGGGGTTATGTAGAAACATAGAATTTGGTTTGTCTTATAGCGCCCTCCAGGCAACTTACCATTTACCCCACGTGGATCATTTCCGCTATTTTCTAGTCTGCTCCTGCATCATGGGATTGGTGAGGGACATGGCTAGTTCAACTGCTAAGCCGGGTTTGCTTTTCACTATTCTGATGCACCATACGAAATGGGAGTTGTGGGCCCATTTCGTGGGGAATCTTTGTAAAGCACTGCTGGAACGGACCCCATAGTTGACAGACTATCCTCTGTGATGGAATGAGGAACTGGGGATGAATGATACTCCAGTTATGTTGGTTAAAAACAGTAGCGTAGCAAATTCCCAGAGGGCCTGGGTGCAAGGTGATGTTACAGGGCCCCTCTCCAGTTTTCAATAAACATCAAAATTATGATTTGGGCCCCCTCAAACCTTATGGGCCTGGGTGCCACTGCACCCCCTGCACCCTTCTAGCTATGCCCCTGGATAAAAAATACAATTCCGGCTTACAGAATTACCTTAGCTACTTGCCGGAGAGAATTCTTTGGAAATGCCGTTTGTGCTATTTTCAAATTATGGCAACCGTGGCAAAGTTTATGGGCGCTGAGGTGGGCCACTGTTGCCGTGGGTGTGGAGCCCTTGAGGCTGGTCAGATCATGTATTTTGACTGTGTCCCAGAATAACAACCTATTGGCATGACATAAGCAAAGAACTGCAAGAAATGTTCTCCTTGCAGGAAATCATCCCGTCCTGGGCCCTCTTGTCCACTCCCCCTTGGGAGAGCGGCCTATGGTAGCATATGCTACAACTGCTGTTGGTCCTGCTTCGAGCTGCAAAAAAAGGTTATTACCCACATGTGGCATACCCCACGTATACCTACTATAGGGTAACAGGTCATAATGTTGAACAACAAACAGTGTGGGAAAAACAGCGCAGACAAAACTGCTGAAAGCAAATGGCTACAGAGAGAATGTAGTGAAGGTAAATTACGCTGTCCCTGTAGATATATTGCTTTTTGGGAAAGGGATGCAAGCCTTGGGTTGACAGTGTGCTGCCAAGCAACTGCCATGGCTCAGAGGTTAGAGCCACAGATGGGGAGGGCAGTGGAGTGTGAGTATCCTGGGGTTCGATTCCCTGTCCCATACTTTTTGCCCTCCCTTCTATTTTTTTTTTTTTTCTTTTGTCCTCCTACCCCTTCTCAAGAATCCCACCCCCCAAGGTTTCTCCCCATCCCCATGTTTCATCCCCCCAAAGTTGATTATTTTAATGTGGTGGGAGATTCAGGGGCGCAGCCCCCCATAACGGAGTGTGGAGCCCCCCTTCAACATATGGTGTGTGTGTGTGTTCTGTGCTGTTACAAATTCACCGAAGGGAATGCTCACTGTTTTGCTGAACGCTGTCTTTGGTTAGCGGTTTTTGACCGCGCTGTTTTTGCTGGTCAGTTTATTACCCCATGCCCTACTATAGTACTCTGGAATGCAACTGTCAACTCCATATACAATTAGAAAAACGTACTCGCCAAATGAAAAACAAGCAGTAAGTGTTTGGGGCTTATTGGTGTTGCTGGGTACTTTACCAGCCAGACCACGATGAAACGTGTCTGCCCTAAGCTAAGCTTTCCCTATACAAAGGTATCTGTTGACTGAGAATATATTTACTACACCCATTGATCTGAGTTTTTTTACTACCTGCCTCTGGGTGCTAGCTGGTCATTTATTACAGGCTATTTGTTTGTATGTTAATACCATCGCTGTGACCGCTCTTAGGGTTGTAAGAGTGGTCTTACACACATTCTTAGGGCATAAGAACTGCAAAGCAAATGTGAGTGGTTCTTATTTATTTATTTTTTGTTGACTGGGTAAGTGCACTAGACACATCCTGCCTATTTTCAGGCACAACCCAGGGGAAGGGGATACAGATGAATGCCAACTGACCTTGAACCAGATTAAGCTGTTGGTGGTATTTTTAGTGAATGAGGGTAATTTGGCCAGGACACCGGGGAAATTCCCCTACTCTTCAGAGGGGGAACCTCTGTCCAAGATGGCAGACGCACCCTTGCTTTCTGAGGAGGGAGCTATGGAGGTGGGAGATTTGGTCTCTGCTCCTACCTCTGAACAAATGGAGACCATGATGCTAACTACTGATGTTTTGCCTGTTGCTGTTCCTGCTTCAATTTTAAGTTCTGCTGCTCATACTCAGGCTGCTATACCTAGCCCTCTGCTTACTTCTTATGGAACTGACTTGCTGACCCCTGTGCCTACCGTCGACTTACTGGAGGATTTTACTTCAACTGATTCTGAAAACCATTGTTTGACAACACAAGAGATCCAGGAGCATTTTGCAGAGGCGGAGCGCCGTTTTGCTAGTGTAAAACTGAAAATGCACAGAGATTTGCAACGCCTGAGAGCTGACAGCACAGGTGCATATTCCACTCAGGTGGAAGTTCCGGAAGATTCTCCTGACTTATCTCCTTTACTACCTGTTGCTGTGTCGGGCTCTGACCCGACTAGTGTGTCGGGAGCTGAAGCCCTACTGCCTGCTCCTTGCCGCCTGCAGTACAAATGGATTTGGTTTCCTTTCACAACCTGCTTCCATTACATCACAGAGTTCCTCACAAGTACAAGACTTATCTACAGTTATTACTCCCCTGCTACCTGCAGTACAAACAGATTCATTTTCCTTTTCACTACCTGCTTCTGTTTCATCACAGAGCTCCCTACATGTACAAGAATCATCTACAGTAAATATTAATAAAGAACCTACTTGGACTGTTGAATCGGCGCTGAGAGGTGCTGGCTCGGTCCAGGGTACTGTCCCAGGAAGTTGGAAGTCTGGTCCGTCTCCAATCCGGTCCCCCCGCCCTGAAGATTTTCCAGAGCTACAAAGCAAGATAGGTGATTCAACCGTCACTACTGACCCCTTGTGTCTCCCACATGAACTGGAGCTTACACAGAACCCTGTGTTGAATTATCTGAAGGGTTCTCCACCTCAGATTCCTCTTTCTACCATTTCTGTAGAGGCTCTGGCTCCCTCACCACCGCAGCCCCCAAAAATTTCTGGACCGAGCCACTCATATTCTTCTTTTTTTAAATTTCCAATCCAGGCTGCTAAGAGACACAATGCGTTCATTGGCATATCGGGGTACTGAGCTACCTGATCGGGTCTATGGCACGCACTCGTTAAAGGATTCTTTAAAAAATTTTTCCCATGAAATATATGCGTTAATTCATATCTCTGGTGAAACCACGCTTGACTTAGTTTCCAAACATCTAGGGACTGGGCGTTTTGGTCAAAGTATAATTCTCTCGGACTACTGCATTATGGACCCCATTTCAGGCTATTCCCTTTCTAAACCCACTTTTAAGGCAATCACTATTCTGTTTCGTAATGAGGGAGTTGAGGTGGAGGATGTTGTGTATTGGCTGAAACAGCATTGTGACGTCCAGGGACAGCCTGAAGCCATTTTGGATACCGAGAACATTTGGACTGGGGGCTGAAAGTTTAAAGTCTTGTTACGATTCACTGATTCTGGGGTTGTACATCTGCCTAACTCTTTTTTCGTAGGCCGAGATAGGGGGGGTCTTGTTCTACCCGGGTCAGCCGAAGGCTTGCTATCGTGTGATGACCCTGCACATCTTAGTAATGTCTGTGATAAAATGAAATGCAATGTCTGTGGGGAATTGGGCCATGAGGGGCACACTGCTTGAATGAATGTAGATGTAACCTATGTGATGAACAGGGCATACCTTTCAGAATTGTAAATGGGCTGCACATAACCAGGAATTTCATGATGGTGGTGTGGACCAGCGCTTATTATTACACAGGCGCAGAAGGCCTGTCTCCGGACCACCTTGGCTGTACCTCCCCTAGGGCAGCCCAGCCCTCACTGCAGGCTTCAGTGCCTGTTGTATCCTCTGAGGTCGCACTCAGATGGTTTCCTCTCACGGACCCACCCTTGCCTGAGATTTCTCCTGTTCCTGATCCTGCCCAGTCTAATTTTCCTGTTCTGGACCCGGTCCCAGGTCCAAGTACTATGCCCCCCCCCAAGAGCTTACAAATGTTATACGTAGAAGATCACTGAGAAACAACCCTCGGGTTGCACCATCTCCTGTGAGTGGTCCGGAACCTCCCCCAGTGCCCTTATCTAATTCTTTTGAACTTCTCCAACCCCTTTCTGATGACGCTGGAGGTGAGTCGGACTCTTCCTCCAGTGCTTCTTCTCTCCCAGACGGTACCACTGACCCTGAGCTGCAACTTGGCACCAGCCTTTCTCAGAAGCGAAAGGCCAGAGTAAAACTTAAAGGGAAGAAGGTGGTTGGGAAAAGGAAATTGTAAAATGTATTTTTTGTCTGTTTTCCTTTTTTTTTGTTGCTATGTTTTACTTTGTTTGCCATATTATTAATGTAAATAGTATGAAGCGTATGGCTAAAAGGAGACTGATTTTTTCCTTTCTAAGGCTTCTGCCTTTGGGTTTAATTTTATTACAGGATACAAGACTTCATACTACACATGAGATCTGACAAGCACAAAACAGGACTGGTTACTGGGTCCTTCTTTTGGTCAATTGGTCAGGATTCTTGTTCGGACTGGGAATATTAATTGATTTCCAGACTTCCGCTTGCTAAAATTGTTTGATGTAGCCCCTGGTAGGGCGCTTATTATAGATTTTGTTATTGGGTCCTGTCCTTACCGGGTGATTAACATTTATGCCCCTCAAATCAAAACTGAACGCATAGCTTTATTTGCTTTGCTTCGTCCTTATTTGCATACTTCCTTTCAGGTATTGTTTGCTGGTGACTTTAATTGTGGCCTGAGTCTTCAGGATAAGAGCTCCTTTGCTGCTACAAAGAAACTGTTTTGTGATTCCCACGAATTGGGTAAATTGGTTCGAGTCGCCCACTTAACGGACTCTTATCTCTCCTTTACTACTCAACACACCCCTACCTTCCAAAAGGGTAAACTAGCCACACGTATTGATTATGTGTTTTCCTCTCCTACAGTACCTATTATTTCTGCCAAAGTTCAAGCGCTTGAGTTTTCTGATCATAAGCTGCTTTCTGTTTGGTTTTGGTTCTGTTGTCTCTTCCCGTAAAGGTCCAGGTCTTTGGAAATTCAACACATCTTTGTTGCAGATTCCAATGTTTATGCAGTCCCTCCTGTCCTTCATACAAGCCCGTAAATCTGTTTTTATTTGTTATGAAGATCCTGTTCAGTGGTGGTTAGACACGAAACATGATCTGGTCACTTTTTTAAAAACTTACAGTCGTTTAAAATGTAGGAGGGGAATACCTAGACTATTTGCAGAAGAGGGTACATTTTCAGTCATTATTAACCATATCATACACGACAGGACAAGACCTTACTCAACAAATAAAAGTCCTACAGAATGATATGTTGACTTTCCAATTACGGCAATCACAACAACTTTATAACCAACATAAATTCTGTACTGTTGGAACACGTGATGTTATTTGTCCTTTTGAATATAATTCCCGTCAGTCCGCCCGAAAAAATATGACGTGTCTTCTAAATTCAGAAGGGACCATGTGTTCTCACAAACTGAGATTTGTCATATTGTAACAAAGTATACTACAGCCCTTTTTCTCCCCTCCTGCTATGGTTGGTAACAGTGTGACTTTGTATAGTGGCCTTGATATCCCAGCTCCCTCACAGCTATGTCAGGACCAGGCTTGTTCTCCTATCACGGAGCAGGATTTGACACTGGCTATTTCTTCCTTACCTGTACAGAGAACTCCTGGTCCGGATGGTCTCCCTGCTGGCTTATATAAGGTGCTGGGTGACCATTTAACCTCAGAACTTACATCTGTGTTTAATTCTCTGTTAACATGTGAATCTCTCCCTTTGGAATTTACTAAGGGTACTTTGATTTACATTTATAAACAGAAAGGTGATATCCATTCTCTAGAGAATTGGCGACCTTTATGTATGTTGAACACTGACTTTAAGCTCTTAACGAAAATTATTGTGAAGCGTTTGCTGAGGATAGCGGAGGTGGTTTTGCATCCTGCCCAATCCTGTTCTGTGCCTCAAAAGAGAATTTCTGATCATTTGATCCTCTTACGAGAATTATTTTCTCATGGCTATGCAGGTCTGGCTTCGGGACTTGTTGTTTCTGTAGATCAGAAGGCGGCTTTTGATTCGGTTCGGCATGATTTTTTATGGGAAGCACTTTGTTTTCTTCATGTACCTGATGTTATGGTACGCTGGATTCGAGCTGTCTATAGAACGGCGACTGTTGTGCCTGTAGTAAATGGTTGGATAGGACCCATGATCCCCATAAAAAGGGGGGTTCATCAGGGCTGTCCTTTAAGCCCATTGTTATATGTATTTTTTCTTGATGTTTTGCTCCGTCGGCTGAATACTAATTCTCAGATTCAGTCTATTTCTAGTTGTGGCTTATGCTTGCATATGCAGATGTTGTTTGTTTTCTTGTAGCTGATGTAGCCTCAGTGTCTCATTCTCTCCGCGAGTGCTCTATTTTTGGAAACTTCTCTGGTGCTGTTTTAAATTACACTAAAAGTTTGGTTATTCGGGTCGGTTCAGCAACCTTCCCCTTGGACCGTATTGGCCCATTACATTTAGTTGAGGGTCCTATTCGCATTTTGGGAATTTTTTTTGGGACACAGGACTCAGATTTGTTTAACTGGAATGTTAAACTACAACAAGGTAAACTTCAGGTGGCCTCCTGGAACCGGGGGCAGATAGGAAAAAGAAAACGTGTTTTCTTAATTAAAAACTATTTGATCTCTACTTTCCTTTTTCTGAGTTATGTATTCCCTATTCCACGACAGCTAGAAACAGCTGTCTTTAGCCTGTTTTTTCAGGCTCTTTGGGGTAGTAGGTTAAACCCGATAAAGCGGAATATTACTTATTTACCTATTCCTGAGGGTGGCGTTTGTATGGTTAACCCTTTGTTATTTTTTTCTTGTATTTTTTTTACTGCAAACCTTAGGCCTTTATTGATTCATTCCCAAAGGGGGTGGGAACCTTGGTTTTATGACTCTTGCAGGATTTGGTTTCATCAATGGGAAACTAATTCCTTAACTGTGTTAAGACAAACTGATGGTATACCAACTTATGTAAAACATATGTTTTTACGTCTCAAACAGTGGAAGGTGTCTGTTCAGATGTTATTAAATCATTCTCATAAAGTTTTATATAAGAAATTACTCCTGTCAGTTTGTGCTGTATCAATACCCTTTGATAAGTGTCCTGGTCAACACCTCCTTCCTTTTGTTATTGTGGAAATGTAAGAGGGTTCCAGCTAAATGTGGGATTTTCATTGGCTTTCATGCCATGAAAAGATTAATGTAAAATCAAATCAAAACATAAGCAGTCCCAAGATAGAATGTGTTCTCGCTATTATGTATTGTAGAACTTGAAACTATCCTCATTTATTTTTGACTGTTCCTTTATTAAGAATTGGTGGTCCTTTGGCACAGGCATGGGATACCCCTTGCTTCAGTCGGTTACTTATTTGAATCACGTATATGGTTTTTCTTCCAGTGGTCAAATGGCACCAGGACACTTTAAACCTTGTTTTTGTCTGTATTAAATGGAATATTTGGATGGTGCGTTGCATGTTTTCTTTACAGCAAAAGGACTGCTCCTATTTGGAGCTTGAAAAAAAGATTGTACAAGATTTAAAAGAAATTTATGAGCATGAATGTACCCTATACTCAGATACAACACTTTTGGAACTTTGGAAAGCTCTTCCTTGGATCACTGACTCTGATTTTGCAGTTACCTGAATGATTGTATAATACTTATCCTGTGTTTCCTTTGTTTTGTATTTTGCTTTGTGTACTATTGTACGATTTTTGTCTCAATAAAACTTTCCCCTACTCTTTTCGAGAAGTGCCATGGGATCTTTAACATCCACCTGAACTACCACCAATCCAGGCAGATGGGACCTCAGTTTAACATCTCATCCGAAAGACGACAGCTCAGAAGTGCAGCACCCCTCTCATGCTGCACTACAGTGTCAGTACTGGGCTATTAACCCAAGTGTCAGATGTGGGAACTGAACCCACAGCCCTCTGCTCTCCCAGCCTCAGAGGCGAGTGTGCTACCTACTGAGCCACTGACACTATGATACCCTAATGTAAGTGAGGCCACTCTTAAAACCATAAGAGTGGTTTTGGCAGTGGTATCAATATATTATTGCTTGAGCTTCAGCAATAATGTATATATTTTTTTTTAAAACCATACCCCTTCCATGACACTGAGTTGGCATGCTGGCGACCCCAGTTTGAGCCCCGAGCATGAGACGTCAGGAGCAGAGACTGGCAGGGAGGCTGACAGAGCATCCATGTGGCACTCTCCTGCCAAGGGAGGGTGCTGCAGGCACCACTCAGAGAATAAAACCTGGTGGTGTACAGAGCATCGTTGGTGTGGGTGACCACAGGTTGTCTGGCTCTGCCTGCAGGGCAACACCATGGTGTGTGCTGTTGGGGTGTGGAGGGGAGCCCAGAAAATAGTAATAGTGTCCCCTAGCACACCGCTCCTGCCCCCTCAGCATTGTACACCTCAGAAGACCCTTCAAGAGTGCTACTCCCCTCCTCTCCCCCCAGGCGGGGGGCCCCCCAGGCAGGAATAAGTCAAACCCTCTGAGGAGGTGGGGATAACCTGGGGAGCCAGATGCCAGGAAGTGGCAATGATGGGTAAGACTGGAGAGCAGAATGGGACGATGAGCAGCCAGGAGTGACAGGTCGGGGGGTACAGGGGAGACACACAAAAAAAAAATCTTTACCCCATTACCCATTTCTAGGGCAGCTCTGCATGAGACACTCTTCACAGAATAAGATTGTCTCATGCACAGAGGAAAGGAGTGCTCCAACTGGTTGGGAGTTCTCACTCAATCTATAATACTTTAACTATGCTCTGTAAGTTTTATTTGAGACTGTGTCACATCATATGCTCTATCATCAGTTATGATACTGTATCTATACTGTTATCATCCAGACATGCCAGCTGTGATTTTTTTCTGTGAACAGGAAAATAGATCGGGCACTGACCAAACAAAAAACGGGCACTTGAGAGCTGGAGCTTGTAAGCTGCTACTGCAAATTTAAGTGGCCACATCAGCTAACAAGCATTTTTCAATGTTGAATGTTGTCTTGCTGGTATTGGCATTGGTAGTGCAGAAATTAGAGAGATGCATATAGGAATGGCATTGAAGTATTGTACTGATGCCAACCCCACCCACCCTGCAGAGACTGACAGGCACTGGGGTGTGCCTTTGGGTCGTTGGCCATAATGCTCACACCATTTCACCTCACCCTACCCTGCAGACACCAACAAGTGTTGCGGTATGCCTTGGGGTCTTTGGGCCTTTTGCTCACCTCATTCCATAAGAAAATACGCTGAGATGGGTGCACTATAGGAGAATGGGGTGAACTTTGGGGCTGAAGAGTCCAAGGCACACCTTGATGCCTGTCATTGGCTGCAGGCTGGCGGTGGAACAGCATGAGCATTATAGCCGAAAATCCCAAGTCACACCCCTGACGCCTGTCAGTCTCTACAGGGTGGGGTGTTACAGTGGAAAACCCTAATGCCCAAGGCATTTGTTGGTTATTTTCATTACAAATTTTCAACCAGGGCTTTTTGTGACCCCATCTCATGAACAGTGGCACTGTCAGTTCATTAGCCAAAAGGTGATATTGCACAGCGACTGTGCCATTTGGCGCCACAGGAGCGAAAACACATTTCGGGCAGGATGTGAAAAATTACAGCTGTACTGTTCATGAGGAGGTGTAAAAAATGGTAATGTTGAAAATCTGGAGTGAAAATCTGGAAAATTGGTGAAGTCATGAGTGTGTGTAGAAAGGGAGCATCAGACGCCCGTAACACAATTATTTGGGGGATTTTTTTAACCAGATGTTTAACATAGGCATTTTGAGACCTCCACTGATGAACAGTGTCACTGTGATTTTCTTAATCTGTCCTGAACGTTGATTTCCCACAGCGACCATGCCATTGTGTGCCAGATGTGTGAAAACACATTTCGGGCAGGATAAGAAAAATGACAGCTTCATAAGGAGGTGTGAAAAAATGGCAATGTTGAAAATCTGGACTAAAAATAATAAAAATTCTTGAAGTTACGAGGGTGCATGGAAATTGCGCAACACATGCTCGTAACACAGTCATTTTTTGGAATTCTTTCACCACATTTTCAACATAGGCATTTTGGGACCTCTGCTCATAAACAGTGACACTGTGATTTTCTTAATCTGTCCTGAACATTAATTTCCCACAGTGACTGCGCCATTGTGCGCCAGATGTGCAAAAACACCTTTTGGGTAGGATGGGAAAATAACAGCTATACTGTTCATAAGGAGGTGTGAAAAAATGGCAATGTTGAAAATCTGGAGTGAAAATATTGAAAATTCTCGAAGTTACAAGTGTGCGTGGAAACTGCGCAATGCATGCTCGTAACACAGTCATTTTTTTGGATTTTTTTTCACCAAATTTGCAACATAGGCTTTTTGGGAGCCCACCTAATGAACAGTGGCACTGTCATTTTGTTAATCGGTTGAGAAAGGTGATTCCACACAGTGACTGCAAAATCACCTTTTGGGGCAGAATGATGAAATGACAGCAACTGATTTCATGAGGTGGGGTCCCAAGAACCCCATGTTAAAAAATTTGGAGTCAAAAGTAAAAAAAATGGCCAAGATATCCACCTAAGTTGAAACCTCCCCATTGATGCCATTATACAACTTACCGGCATTTCTTCAGTTCGCGGTCGGCTTTGAAGAGTACGGACGTGTTCCCGCTTCACCGAAAACTGTGGCGTCAGACCTCCAGAGGTAAGTATGGGTGTGTGGGGAGGTGGGGTGCGCAGAGGGTGGGTGCAAGTTGGGGGAAGGGACCCACCGACAGTGAGGGACCATTTTCTTTGTTTTAGGTAAAAAAAAAACGAACAGAACAGACCATTTTCTTTCTTTACAGGTGTATGAAACAATGTTGGGGACACTGAGGTGGGCTTCCAGTGTGCCCCATGACTTTGGGGGCGTGATGTTTGCCACACTGGGGTGGTCTCCCAGTGTGGCTCTCAATGGGGGAGGGCGGGGGCAGGAAAATGCTGACACGGTCGGCTTTCAAACACAGGGAGGCACACTGAGGTGGGTTCCACCGTGCCACACAATCTTGAGTGAGGTTTTACACCTGCCGACAGGGGGATTGGGCACCCCTGAAGTCGGCTTTCTAGGGATTGCAAGAGGCGGACAGCGGAGCTGCCGCCATGTTTATTGAAATGCTACACCAGGCAAGGCACATAGTGGAGGTGTGTCACCAGTGCCACTGCATGACGAGCGTGGCTCTGACTGCAGTGGTGAAATCATTGCAAGTTGGTGGCACTGCAAAACACTTCTGTCACTGCTAGCATGCCCGCTAATTGGCGAATGAGGGACGCACCTTCTAAAGAGTGCCCTGCATTCGCCAAAACTGACACACCTCTGCATTTCTCCTACTATTTTATTTATTTAACCAGGTATAGCACACTAAGCTGGAAGCTTTTTTACAGGAGCAACCTGGGAGCACAAGTGACTTGCTTAGGGTCACACAGTATGCAGGTGGAAGCTGTGGGATTCAAACCCAGGTCTGGTCTGCTGGATGTCACCAAATTTGCAGCTCAGAGCCTTAGACCACTGCGCTATACTGCCTGCCTTATCTACTAATCTCCTACTGCCACAGAATGTTGCTTGTGTGTGCGCAAGACAACAAAAAAATGGCCCTGCTGGTGCAGTCACCTGTTTTTAGCTGATATGGTCACATTTGCATCAGCACCTTGAAAGCTCCAGCTTTCAAGCATCCATTTTTCTGGGTGGCAAGTGCCCAATTTATTGTCCTGTTTAGTGCAGTTAGTTTCTAATCATGAGCACCTGATTGTGGAACTTCTCCTAGCACAGTGCTGTTTTCTGCTGTGTCTCTCTCTCTCTCTCTCTGTACAAGTTAAAAAAGAATACGACTTTTATTTAAAAAATAATATAGACCATCGTCCTGCTCAAACTATCAGCAGAAATTATTGAAAATAATAATATTTATGGCCTTCAGCATAGGGTAGAATATAAATCCCCATGAAGGAAAACTGCTGAAGCCACGGCCTAGGCCACCATCCTTTTGGGCTAATGAGTATCAGTTACTGTAACAGGAACAGGACCTCGGACACACTGCTTCAGTTAAACAAGGATAGGTCTGTCCTTCTGTGTTAAAGATTTCTTTCCTCCTAAAGGAATTGCAGGGCTGGCCATAAAATCAGAGGAAAGACTCCATCCCTAGGAAATTGCAAGGAGGCTGAAGCCCAGTGCTGAAGAAACAATGGAATTACTCAGACGAAAGAAAAACTTACTGACAGCTGCTTCTGTTTTGGCTGTTTTGGCTAGAGGCTCATACGTGGATGATGGAGCCAAGATCTTCAGGGGCAAAGTCCGAGGACATTGTCAGAGCCAAGTCATTGAGGGCCATGGCCCAAGCTAGATGAGCCCTTGAAGGGTGAGGGACAGAGCCATTGAGGGGAAGAGCACTGTGTGAGAGCTGGCAATATAGGAGAGCATGCACTGCAGAGGCAGTTAGAAACTGAAGTAGGTATGATGCTGTAGTTAAGGTAAGATGCAAGGGAGAGTGATGTCTCAGTAGTATAATGGACCTTATACTCCATCTCATAATCATACCAAGATGCAAAGCTCACTACCCCAAATCTCTCTACCCTGCTCATACTTTTCCCACAATGAAGAAATAAGTTGATTACTCATACCCTCCTTTGCTCTTCCTGCCTCAAATTTTTTGCACTCTGACAACACCTGTTCCAGGTAGCTATTTTTTTTCTTTTAGTTCGTAATTTCTTTGTTTTTGTGCTCTACTATGCAAAGGCTGTACAACAAAAGAATTCTAAGTGAAATCCGCGCTGCCGTATTGAATTAAACTGTAACCTAATGGTGTACCTCATGATAGTGGAAAACGTTTCTCTGTATTTATCTTATTTATACTCTGTTAGCTGCTAATATTTTTGTGTTAGTTCCTAGGACCAAGTTACTATACTATCTTAGTTTACTATGTTACTTTAGATAACTATGTTACTATGTTTAGGTTACTATGGTACTAAGTTACTTTAGATTAACATAGAGAAACACCACTGGTTCATCCAGTCTGCCCATAAAACCTAACAAATGCAGGACCTATTGTCAATACTGGGTTGTAACCAACACTATCTACCACCATGCTCCCCGCCCTACCTCTATCAGCTTCAGCCTGAGCAACCACTACACCCATCATTCTGTCTCAGTGTGTTTGAAACCATTGATAGTTTTGGTGTCCACTACATCAGCTGGCAGATTGTTCACGGCTTCACCGCCCTTCCTGTAAAATAAAACTTTCTCACTTCCCTACTGAATTTCTTCCATCAGTTTCCACTTGTGCTTCCGTGTCCTTGATCAGCTTACTTATGCTAAACAATTCCTCACAATTTACCTTGTTCATTCCTTTCAGGATCTCTGTCATATCTACCATCTCTCATCTGACCTCCAGCGAGTACATATTCAGTGCCTTGAGCCAGTCCTCATAAAATCTGCTCTGCAGGCCCTGACTTATTTTGGTTATCCTCCATTGCACTGCTCCAGCCTGTTCTTATGTTTCATTAGGTGAGGATTCTAGAACCAGGCACACTATTCCAGGTGGGGCCTTACCTGTGAGGATCCATAGAGAGGTAGTAATATCTGCTGTACTACGTTTACTTTTTTGTGAATAGTGCAACAATGTATATTGTGTTTCTGAAATGCTGATTGTTCCCACGTCCTTAATGGACTATCACTGTTGTCCTACACAGATCTGTTTATGTTTTCCTTTTGTAATGTGCTATTTTACTCTGTATACTTGGAATGCCTTATTCCCTTGGTCGCCCCTGAAAAAGGGACATGTTTGTCCAAATGGGTCCACCTGATCATCAAAATTCAAATAAATAAAAAAAATAAATAATTAATGTTATCTTAGATTACTATGTTATTATGTCACCTTAGCTAACTATGTTACCATATTTAGATCACTATATTACTTTAGATTATAACTATGTTACTATGTTCAGATTACTATGTTACTCTAGATTTTAACTGTGTTACTATGTTCAGATTACTATGTTACTAAATTCAGATCACTATGTTACTTTAGATTATAACTATGTTACTATGTTCAGATTACTATGTTACTTTAGATTATAACTATATTACTATGTTTAGGTCACTATGTTACTTTAGATTATAACTATGTTACTAAGTTTAGGTCACTATGTCACTTTAGATTACTGGTTCTACAGTATGTTACCATGGATTACTATGTTATTTTAGATTACTATGTTAAGTACGATATTACTATGTTTAGAGTACTATTACTACATTATCTTAGATTACTACAATGGCAGTCATGGAAAGTTCAAAAAGTAAGTTATGTTTGTCCAGTATGGTTAAGTCATTATGAAATTCATCGATCAAGCAGTATGCAGAAAAATTTGCTAGAACCAAAACTGCAGAATGTTTATTCACTACTCAGGGTCCAATAGTACTAAATCAAGTAATTCCTCAGGGCTTACACCGGCTTGCAAAATGTTCAGGTTTTTTTTTTCTGTTGAGCTTGAGCGACCAACTGTGGGCAAATACCATATGCAGTTGTAACCACAAGTAAGGTGGAGTAGTGGTTGTAAGTACACTAGGTACATAAGAATGTTGTCTATTTTTGCTTTTAAATGCATTTTAATTTTTTTTTTGTATTAGTATTGCATTTTGTATTGTAACATGTACTGCCTTTCTTCTGTTGTAATCCTTATCCCCAAGTGTGACTGAAAATGGATCATTTTGATCCAGTCCACTTCCAGGTAAAACAGTAATTAATAAAAAGTAAAAAAAAAAAAAAGTTGACTTCTACTACAGTATACCTGCAGTATACCTCAAGGTAACAAGAAAAAATGACTTTACCACTGACAACAATAAAGTTGCTGCAGTAGGCATACCTCACATTGGGTAGTATTGCTGCAGCATTTTGAGGTACTGTTACACTTTTGTGTGATGAGAACTGTAAATTACTGGATTACTTTAAGTTACTATGTTGTTATGTCAATCAGCACACAAAAAAAAGCAAAACTTTGAGATTACATAGGGGTGCTACAGGGTGATATGCTCTGCCCCTCTTTGCTTAGTAAGCATGTGTGTGGTCTACATAACACATTCTCCCTCTAATGTTCACGTGAGTAAAGAATTTAAGGAGGCTCCCAAACCAGGGTCTCCTGCATGGCAGCCTTGGGCATCAATGCCAAACCACTGGCAAGCTGTGGCAACAATTTATTGCTCCATTTCTAAATATTTTATTCAGAAGACCAGCACTTACTGGAGGCATAAGGTATTCTTGGCTATAACAAGAAATACAGTGTCTACAGTGCGTGAGCACAGTCCTCTTTCACTTCCTGTTTTCATCTACTATGGTCAAAATGCAATCAGCTTACAGTGTCATATCTCTCAACTGTGCACACTTTCTGTTATGGCTTTCAGAAATGTCCATGCTCATGTAACCCAGAAATTTAAAAAGTCCCCTTTTGGGGAACTCCATGATCTAAATAAATGTTGCGTGTTCCTGTGCTATGAACAGGTGTCACATAGTCACAGCTCTGAGAATATATTTTCTAGCCTGAATTAGTGTTGCTGAGACACTTAACATTTAAAGTTGCTTCTCTATGTAAATAGTTTCTTTTGCCATATGGGTGACTAGAAATGCTCATATGTGAGAACAGATTTACAGTCGCTCTGTGCATGCAAAGCAATTTATAATAATGTTAATACTGGGTTCCTGAAAAGAAGCACTGAATATTTGTATAGTGTATGGCAGAACGCGGTTAAGCATGGAAATCCATGCTCCCAACAGCGTTGTTGTGCTTGCCTCAGTGCGTCACTATCTTGTTGTGCTGCATCGAGTACATCACCAGTGCAGCACAACAAGATCGAACGCATTCGCGCATGCGCAATTGAGCGGCCCACGGCGATGCGGAAGTCGGGGCACTGCTACACATCCCGAAGTAAGCCTTATTTTAAGAGGTAGACTTATTTGGGGGATCACGGAGCACTGATTATGCTTGCCCATACACTATAAAATATTGTGTATAAGCAAGCATACACAAACAAGGCAGTTGTTAGATCTCGAGGTTTCCGTGGTAATGGACCTCTCGAGCTATGCTCTCAAGGTCTCTGGTTACCGCAGAAACCTCTCGATCACAACTGCCTTGTTGTGTATGCTTGCTCATACACAATCCTCTATATAGTGTTTTACACATTCCTGTCTAAATTTTCCTTTAAATGCTCATTTCAGTAGAAGAAGAAAAAAAAACAGCAGGCTTGGGTTTAAAGAAGTATACATTTTTAATCATTTTGCTTTGCTCTATTGAGAGATTTATATATTTCCAGCTGATCACGTGTCAGTTCCCTCCTCAGGGCCAATGGCAACAATCCAGACCCATCTAATATTGACCTTACTTCAGACACTGTCCTTCGCGACTCTTTTTCCATGGTAGAGGCTCAGGGAGGGCCGTCCTCTGACCAACACAGCTCAGATCTGGTGGTGGGCAGAAGGCTGTGCTGTGGGGCCTGAATGTATCAGCAGCCTTCATTTAGACAGCAGCTGGGGTTTCCTCTCTTAAGTCCTGCTCACCTCCCCAGTGCAGGCATAACCACTGTCATCCTCACACGCACACAGCACAACCTCTGCAAGGTTGACATGGACTGTGCCTGCACTAGGAAGGTGGGTGGGACTTAAAAGAGAGCTCTCTGGCCCTCTCTGGGGGTTTGCTGTGGTTGCAGAATCTGGCCACTTCCCTCCTCAGTCTAAGAGAAACTGCTATCGGAAGTGCAACACCCAGCACTGGGACACGCAATGCTGGGTCCCTGAGTCCGCTGTCAAACCTGAGTCACCTACTCTTCAGAACACTGGGCTATCATGGCATCTAAGAAATGTGCTTTAATGTTTTAACCTACTCCCTCCAGTGCACTACCTGTGATAATTTTGCCCTAGTGCAGCACTTTAGAGTCATTTTCATAGTATCCAAAACAGTCTGACAGACAAAAAAACCCAAGCAACAACAATAACCAACAAGCAACCAAATGAATTTGAGGTTCTAGGGCCATATTCAGCATGCCTGTTTACTGGTGTGGACCTCTTTAATGGAAGCAGGCTGGAAGGCCCCCATGTCACTCACAATCTTCCCCTCCTCCCCCTATCATTGCACAAAAGTACATAGGCAGCTGGGATGAGAGCATGTGGAAGACTCAGCAGGGCAAGATTAAGGTAGTCTGGGGCCCAAGAGAAATATGGGACCCCCTCTTGCTGTGATTATGCCCCTTTGCCACAAAGGGACCTTGTCACAGACTGTAAGGCACCTTGGGAATCTATTTATATACAAACTGTATCTCCTGTTAGGATACAGTTTGTCAGAGATATGGGCAAGAGAATACAAATCAGAATTCCTACCCTTCTGCTCCCCTCTCTCATAGAATTTGTCAGTGGATAAGGCCCACCTGGCCCACCTAGTCTGCCTTGTTAATCCTGTCTATAGCCCCTATTTAGTCCCCTGTAAGTCCTCATATTTTCCCCATGTTTGCCTTGATGGTAGGATTCCTTTATGCCTATTCCACACGTTTTTGAAGCCTGTGATTGTTTTAGCTTCCACCACTTCCAGTGGGAGTTTGTTCCAAGCTTCCACCACCCTGTCTGTAAAGAAAAACTTCCTAACATTCCCCCTCAGCCTCACCCCACCAGTTTCATTGTGTGACCCCTGGTTCTTGTGCAAGTGTTCCTCTGAAAAATACTCCCTTCCCATACCTTGTTCACACACATGAGATATTTATGTGTCTCCATCATGTCTCCCTTCTCCCTCCTCTCTTCCAGAAAGTATGAGTTTAATTTTGGAACAATATTAAGGAACTCTGTGGCAAAGCACCAAATCTGCCCCCTGACCAAATGTTAATAGACGGTAACCTCTCCTCGGATCCCCTCAGTATAGCCTTGGCCCTAAACTCTGCCTTCAGTGATCTCAGCCATGCCCTCCCTCCCAATTTTTTCGATCCCCTGCCTGCCTGAATCAACCTCCATCCACCCCTTGCTCCACCCTTCTATCTACGTATCCTTACCCCAGGAGCAGCCAAGCCCTACCTTGCTAATGCCCTTAACCACTCTCACTATAGCCATGATTCCCTTGACCTGATACAAAAATTGTTGAGACTTAGCTCCCCTGTCAGTCCTTCCTTAAGACCCTCTATGACAGAACGTTTGCTGAAATCTGTAATTGCTTCTATCGCTCCTAGCAGCTTGGCTATTGTTCCTCTCTTCCTCAACACTAGTCCCAGCTGCTTATCCAATCAGCCCTTGCCACTACTGCTCCCCCCCCCTCTGCCCCACTTGCCCTTAGCACCCTCTGCATCCCTCTTATTCACCACCCCCCTTCTGCCGCATTTACCTAAGGCTTACACACTGTTATGCACACCTCCATAGCTTAGGAATTTCCATCCAGGCCTGCAACATGTTTCTGTTAGACAGGAATATAAATAATCTTTCTTTTTTCTTCTCTGGTTTGTATATGACATCCATACACATCCTGCTCCTGTGGGAACTATATATATATATATATATATATTATGTTCGGGTTGCGTTATGTATATCTTTCTTGTACATGTGACTTGGAATGTAAATACTCTGCTCCTATCAGTATTGTAAACATGTTGTTCCTTTTGTATTATGTATATTTATATGTAACTGTACAATTTTCCCTGCCAACAGCAGGTCCACCTTGTAAATGAGCTTGCTCTATGGTGATCGCCTGGATAAATAAAGATTTGATTGATTGATTGATTCATTGATTGATTGATTGACTGAGACTTCTCCGCCTCACCTTCCTGGAAGTCCTAGCCCCGCTCATCCACATTCTCAACCGCTCCCTCTGTCATGGGAAATTCCCCTCCCATTGGAAATTGGCTTCCATCACACCCATCCATAAGAGTGGGAACCGCACATCCACAAACAACTACCCCCATCTCTATTCTACCCCCCTATCTAAAGCACTAGAGCACATAGTCGCTGATCAACTTACTGACCACCTTACTAAATATAACCTTCTACGCAGCCAACAACACGGCTTCCGAAAGGGTCATAGTACCACCACCGCCCTCCTTGAATTCACCTCCCATGTCCACTCAGCCTTAAACCATGGCCACATCACAGGTGCCATCTTCATGGACCTCTCTAAGGCAATTGATACCATCAGCCATGCCCTCTTACTGAACACCCTTGCCTACAGTGGCTTCTCCAATGATGCCATGAGCTGGTTCACCAGCTATCTCTCTGATAGAACACAGCTAGTCAAGGTAGGCACCGTCCTGTCCCCTAGCCTCCCAATCCACTCCGGTGTCCCACAGGGCTCCATTCTTGGCCCTTTGCTTTTCAGTCTATACCTAAACTCCCCCTGTCGACCTGCCCTGGCATCCTGCTCCTATACGTGGATGATGCCGTCCTGTTTGCCTCTGATCCTGACCCCTTAAACTCCCCCAAACTCTCCAACACTCGGTCCGTACAACCGAACAATGGCTCACTAACCAGCAGCTAATAATTAACTACAATAAGACAAAAGTCACGATCTTCTCCCATCCCCAGAACCCACTCAAGAGCCTCTGCCCCCAAATTCTCAATGTTAAACAAACCCCCCCCCCACTAGAACAAGTAAGCACCTTTAAATATCTAGGGATCACACTAGACCCTGCCCTCAACTTTAATCAACATATCCTGCACCTATCAACTGCCCTTAGCTCAGATTAGGCGCTTTATCGGTACAAACACTGCCTCACCCTGAGGCACTACAACTGACCATAAACTCCTCTATCCTCTCTCTCTGCTAGACTACGGTATTCTCATCTACAGTGCTGCGCCCACCTCAGCCCTCAATAGACTCCGGCTCATGCTTAACAAAGCCTGCTATCTCATTCTCGGATGTGATCGCTTCACACACACCTGCTCCCTCTACAGTACCACAAACTGGCTAAACTTAGACAACAGAATCAGGTACCACACCTGCCTAATGACCAAAAAGATAATCCTAGGCTTCACCCCCACCCCCACCCCCCGCTCTTGACAAAATTATCCTCTCAACATCTCCTGGCAGAACCACCCATAGCTCGAACAAACCGTTGCTCTGGGTACCCCATTGCCGAACTTCCCAATTCCAATGATCCTTCAGCTACAAAGCCCCTTCCTGGACAAACTCGCCCCCAAGCCTAATAACTGATGAAACAAGGCTTGGCCATTTTAAATCCAGGCTAAGGAAACACCTCCAGGCCTCAAGCCTATGTGACTGCAACTGACACCCCCCCCCCCAATGACCTAGAACAACTTTTGGTGTCCTCCATATCTAATGTTCTACAAAGCTAATCATTTGACAAACAGCCTTCTTCAGAACCTGTTTGCTACCTTATGGCTGTGCAAATCATTGTAAATTCCTTTGTCTTCAATTGGTAGTCACTCACTGAACAACTGTGTATCCAATCCTTGTTATTTAATGTAATGTACTGCAATCTGCAACACATATTGTCCCTGTACCTTCTATGTATGATGTGAAACCTTTGTAAATGAGTCTTTGACTCAAAGGTCTTTCTGAATATCTCAATAAATAAAAATAAAATAAAATTCCCCAAGTCTGTCCTCATAGGGCTTTAGGTGCAGGCCCTGCAGTATTTTGGTTACTTTGTTTTGAACCCCTTAAATCCTGCCTATGTCCTTTCAGAGGCAGGGCCTCCAGAACTGTACAGAGTACTCCAGGTGAGGTCTCACCAACTTTATGACTTGCCTTCTTCTGCTGGTGATCCTTCTACCTACTGTATGCACCCCAGCATCCTGCTGGCTTTCCCTACCACCTTGTCACACTGCTTAGCCACCTTCAGGTCTTCAGAAATAATTACGACAGGTCCTTTTCCTGTCTTGTGACCATCAGTTCTCCCCCCCCGCCGATGGTACTTAGCCGCAGGGTTCCTGTGACCCAGGTGCATGATCTTGCATTTCCTTGCATTAAAGCCCAGTTGCAAGGCTCTTGACCACTCTTCCAGTTTGCTAAGATCCTCCCTCATTTCCTCCCCCCCCCCCCGGAGTGTCCACCCTGTCGCAAATTTTGTCATCAACCACAAACAAACACACCTTCCCTACCAGCCCTTCAGCAATATTACAGACAAATATATTGAAGAGTACTGGACCTAGCACTGACCCCTGTGGTGCACCACTAGTCACTTTGCCTTCCCCTGAGAGCATATCATTTGCCACAACCCTCTCCTTCCAGCCAGTTTCTCAGCCATCTAACTACCTTCGGTCCTACCCCAGGGCTATTTAGTTTGTTCAGTAGTCTTCTGTGAAAATTCTTAGAAAATCCAGCCCCGTTTTTCTTTTTTTCATAACTTTGATGATCATTTTCATGACACTCATCGCCCCAGCCCAAACTCAGCTATGAACTCTCCTACTGATTTTCCCTGATAGCATTTAACAATGATAATCCAATTCCAGTCAAGGAGTATAAAAAAAAAATAATTAAAACATTAGACAGTATAGCTTAGTAGTTACAGCTCCACGCCAAGAACCTGGAAAACATGTAGACTCAGAATACTTGGATTTGTGAACCACAAGCTCTATCTGCATACCATGTGACCCAGGGCCAGGGCATGTCACATAACATCCATGTGCTAATGAGAGGCATCTGGAACTTGAAAAAGGCTATCCAATAAGCAGGCTCTACTGGCTCTCTGATCCTTCTAGTATGAATGATAGGACCCCCCCCAAATGCACAACAAATGAGACAAGTAGTGGACAAACTACTGCAGGGGGGTCCCATTTACTATTTTCACTAGTCACTCTCCCTATCAGGAACACAAATTGGGGCAGGGATCTTTCTAGCTACTTCTTCCCACTTGGGGTACCGGGGTGGAGTCAAAGCAAAGGAAAAGGGGCTGTTTTCACCTTAAAGGTCAGTCTGGCTGGAGCCCCACAAAGCTATCACCTGTGCTTAACACTTAATCAGGGAGGTGAGCTTCACATTCAAGCAGACAAAGCAAAGGAAAAGGGCCTGTTTGCACCTTAAAGGTTAGTCTGGTTACAGCCCCCTAAAGCTATCAGCTGTATTTAACACCTAATCACACTAATATGTATACCCTTGAGGAAAGGAGGGAGAGAAGGGACATGATAGAAACTTTTAAGTACTTCAAGGAAATCAACAAAGTCCAAGAGGGTGGCATCTTTCAGAAAAAGAGATGTGCAAGAACAAGGGGGCACAATTTGAAGATAGAGGGGGGACGGCTCAGGGGTAATGTGAGGAAGCATTTTTTCACAGAGAGGGTTGTGGATGCATGGAACAGCCTCCCTGAGGAGGTTGTGGAGTCAAGAACAGTGGCGGAATTCAAGAATGCATGGGACAGACATAAGGCAGTCCTAGTTGGGAGGGGTAGGAGGAAGTAAGCTGTTGGTTAACTAGGATCTGCAGCTTATCTGTTAGGTAGGAAAATGGGCAGACTAGGTGGGTCAAGTGGTCCTTATCTGCCATCACATTCTATGTTTCTATGTTTCTGTGTAATCAGGGAGGTGAGATTCCCATCACAGTTCAATTCCTGCCTTGTTCATCTTATTCAGCAGTCAAGTCCATTACAAAAAAATCAACGCAAAGAAATGGGTATGTAGTAAATATATTTGGGGGATTGTTGGGGGCCCCTTGGCAGGTGGTGGCCCTAGGCTAGTGCCTATGTTGCCTATGCCATAATCCGGCCCTGAGACTCAGGCATGATTTATTTATTTCCCTCCTTCCTCCTTCCTCCTTCCTTCCTTCCTTCCTTCCTTCCTTCCTTCCTTCCTTCCTTCCTTCCTTCCTTCCTTCCTTCCTTCCTTCCTTCCCTCTCTTCCTCCCTGCCTCCCTCCTCCCTTCCTTCCTTCCTTCCTTCCTGTTTTGACCAGGAAAGGCACACTGAACTGTGACACCTTGTGTTCATGGTGGTGGTGTGGGTGTGTGTATGTGGAGGGGGGGTGTTAATGGTTCTGTCTTATATTTTGACGTGGGAAATGACAGCCAAGACACAGGAGAAAATCCTTTACTCACTCAGTTACTTACTTATGATAAGTTTCATGGACTCTTTAACTTCTTTAATCAGTGGTGTGCAGAAAGAACCTTGGTTTAATGTCTCAACCAAAGCACAGTGCTTAAAAAATGCAGCACACATCCTAGTGCTGCAGTACAACATTAGCACCGGCTATTAGCCGTTTGTGTTGAGCCAGTAGTATAGGCAGTAGCACACTACTAACATTGTATTGCAGCACTAGGATGTGTGCTGCATTTTTAGGTACTGTGCTTTGGCTGAGACATTAAACCAAGGTCCTTTCTGCACATCGCTGGATAAAGAAGTTAAAGAGTGCATGCAACTTATCATAAGTATGTGAATAAAGGATTTTCCCCTGTGTCTTGGCTGACATTCCCCATGTCAATAAGGTTCAGTTACCCTCCCCAGGATTAGCCCAAATTCCTTGTGTGGGACAAGAGCCCACGTAATCTGATCTTTCTTCCCAAGACGCAAATGCCCCACTAAGTGAGCCACTCACACTGCTATTATTTGAATCGTAGATACATAGATACACATACAGTGTCAGCAGATAAGGGCCTATGGCCCACCCAGTCTGCTCATTTGAGCTTGTAAGTTCAGTTTATGTTTTCCTAGAAGTCTGTTGCCCCTTACCCCTGACCTCCAGAATTCCTTTATGTCTATCCCATGCATTCTTAAATCCCGTGATTGTTTCAGCCCCCACCACTTCCTCTGGCAGGGTGTTCCACTTGTCCACCACCCGCTCTGTGAAGAAATTCTTCCTCATATTCCTCTGAATCGTCCCTCCTCCAACTTCATCCCATGCCCTCTAGTTCTGGAACATCTTTTCGCTTAAAAATAGTGTATTCCTGCACCCTGTTCCTACCTGTAAGATACTTGTATGTCTCTATCATATCCCCTCTCTCCCTCCTCTCCTCCAGGGAGTACATGTTCAGTTCCTTCAACCTGTCTTCATAGGACTTGTGATGCAATCCATACACCATCTTTGTTGCCCTCCTCTGAACCTTCTCTACCCTGTCTATGTCCTTACGTAGGTATGGTCTCCAGAACTGTACACTGTACTCCAGGTGGGGCCTCACTAGTGTCTTGTATAGCGGAATTATGACCTCCTTTTCCTGCTGGTGATGCCCTGCCTATACATCCCAGCATCCTATTTGCCTTACCTGCTGCCTTGTCACACTGTTTCCATACCTTGAGGTCATCAGAGATGATAACCCCAAGATCCCTTCCTGCTTGGTGCATGCTATATCCTCACCCCCAACTGATATATTGTGCCAGGGTTTTTGTGCTCCATATGCATTATCTTGCACTTCCTTGCATTGAATTTCAACTGCCAAACCAATTTCAACTGGAATCATACAGGAAGTCACGTTTGCATAACCATGGGCAGCTGGGCGATGCAAATCTTAAGAGGGGGAAACCATGCCATAACTCCCTATGCACCCCACCCCCCGCCACAGTGTTCTTTGGGGCTTGGAACACCACCAGCTGCAAATGTCAATCCATGACCTGCCCACCTTCATGCCATTGTTGGCTTGGGGGGGGGGTTGGATTTGGCTTTTCATGACATATACAATTTTTAACATACCTCTGAAGGGGAATAAGGCATTCATTGACTGGAGAGGATCAGCTTTGCCACAGGACAAATCTTATTTTTTATCATTTCTGTTTCATGTACCCCAGGCTCAACCAGGGACCCTCACCCCATCTTCCATAGGTCCCTTTCTTCCCCAGTGAACCCATGGTTTTCTGACATTTCTTCCCTGCCATCAGGCTATCTTTAGATTTGCTCCCCACCACCCATACTGTTGTAGCCTGTGCTTCCTCCTCCACAGGTGAGACTTCAGGGGATGGACAAGTTCTCTTGAGGCTATACTGCATTTGATCATTGGGAGGAGCCAGAGAGGGGGAGGTGGGCGAGGCAGTCCAGGTGGGCACAGTGGAATGAGGGGAATGAGGGGAACATCATCTGTCCCTGTCTTGTACTGTTTTGTTCTGTGTCTCATAACTCCTGCCACTTATTCCTCCTTCTACATGGGCACTGCCTGGGGCAATGAGGCATCCATGTACTCAATAGGGTTGTTAGCAGGCCCAGCTGCACTAGTCCACTTCTGATGCTGATCTGGGCAGTACAGATGCCACTGCATCTGATGTCAGTGAGCAGGTGTACACTGATATGACGTTGCCTCTGGGTGACCTCATAATCCTGTCTTAAAGCCACCCCATCAATACTGCAAACTCCCCACACCAGAATCCTTACCCCCCCAATTAAGCTTTTTGCAGTAAAAAAAAAACATTTTTTTCAGTGCTCCTACTTACAAAAATGTTATTTTGTAAGTTCTGTGGACATAAAACATGGTGGCGAGTGCATGGCACCCTTTCCTCTCACAGTGCAGCTGTGCACCATTCACATGTATAGTTTTCAATAGAAACAAGTGGTATGGAGCCGCAGTGTAAGAAGAGATGGGGCCGTGTAGCACTCGCCACGTTTTAAGATTGCAGGACTTAGAACATAAAACTGTTGTACATAGAACTACCGAAAAAAAGAAATTATTGAAAAAGCTAATGGGGGGTGTTAAGGATTTGGGGTGGACAGTTTGCAATATTGACAGCTTTCCTTTATCTTCCAGTATTATACTGCTAGTAGAACCAAAAATAGTAGACATGAAAATGTTACACATTTTAAGAAGTAGTCAGTTGTAAGTTTTTGTTTCTGAAGCATTTTCCTTTTGCTTATTATAAAGTTATCTATGTGATAGCATGTGGAACCTAGCTCTCAGTATCACAAGTGAAGCTAAACAGGCCCACCTGTTGAGAAGCCATGTTCTTCTTTATGTCAAGAACGAGATGTTTAGCAAGCACTGCTGCAAAGGCAAGTAGAGACAATGGGCCCTTAGTGGTGATACATGTAGGCTAAAATTAGAATAAGCACTAGACATTCTGTTCTTTAATAACCCCAGGTCTATGAACAAGGAGCTGAAGAAATTTTTTTTAATACTTTTATAGAAATTAGGTGAGGCTGACGTGTACATCCAACTATGGTTATATGCGAACACAGGACCAATTATTAAAGGTCTGAATGATGATCTAATAGCTAGATGCTAGCTATATAGGATAAATACAATAGGAAATTAACATGTTTTTTCTGAGCTCTTCACTGTCAACCATACCTACTGATTGCTTACTGCATGAAAAGAGGAAGAAGTCTACGTAGTTCAAATTTCTTTGAAGAAAAATCAAATGGTCAAGCTAGAATATATTGTATTTCTATTTTTTTTTTACTATGCTTGCTTCTTATTCTGTCTGTACCGTAAAACCCGTTAAAAACAAATTATGTAAAAAAAGAAGTTCCTGTAGTTGCCTGCAGATGTCGCTGTTCATCATTTATGCTATGCATGCGTCACCTCAAGCATGGTCTGGGGACAGCGATGCAGAGGCACACCAAGTAATAGGTGATCTAGGGCAATAAATGCTCTAATACACACTTTGTAACACTTTGAAATACCCAAGGGAAGGGGCTGGTATGGTGTCCTTTGCAAACACTCTGTGCCATTCCCATCTGAATACTACTTGTTCAGCATGCCGGGGCACACAGCTTTGACTGACGAGAAGTGCATATCGCTTGACCTTTTAGGTTTCCATTTGAGGAGAGGGGGCCTTTGGAAACACTCTGTCACATTCTCAATTTAGAAGGGGTCCTTGGAAACACTATGTAACATTCTCAGTTTAGGAGAAGAGCTCTTGGAAACACTATGTAACATTCCCAGTAGAAGAGAGGGGGCCCTTGGAAACATTCTGTCACATTCTCAGTTGAGCTGAGGAGGCCCTTGGAAAAACTATGTAACATTTTTTTCAGACCAACCTGATAGTATTATTTGACTGGGTAATAAGGGTGGATTTACTCTACTTTGATTTCAGCAAGGCTTTTGACTGGGTGCCTTACAGAAGGTTGCTGAAGAAGCTAGAGGATAGTTAGATGGGTGAGAAACTGTTTGGAAGAGAGAGAGGGCAGAGGGATGTAGTTAACAGTCAAATCTGAAGAGAGGGAGGTCACCAGTGGGGTGCCACAAGGATTGGTCCTGGGTCTAGTCCTTTTCAATAAGTTCATTAGCGTCATGGGAGAAGGAATTTAAGTCAAGATGTGTCTCTTTGCAGATGGCACTAAGCTCCACGGCAGGGTAGACAGTGAAGAGGGGTTTAGGAAAATGCAGAGAGCTTTGCAAAAGCTAGAGATGTGGTCAGAGGTTTGGCAGTTGAAATTTAGTGCCAAAGAATGCAAAGTGATGCACACAGGGAGCAAAAACCTGAGGACAGTGTACTGGATGGGGGGAGGGGTAAAGCTGTGCACAGTCTCTGAGGAAAGGGACCTGAGGTCATTATTAGCAACTCCCTAAAACAATCAAACCAGCATAACCAGGCCCACAGTAAGGCAAACAGGATTTTCGGGTGTATATGAAGAGGTACTGACAGCAAAAGGAAGGAGGTATTACTACCTCTCTATAGATCACTGGTGAGGCCCCACCTGGAGTACTGTGCCCAGTTCTGGAATCCTCACCTCAGGAAAGATAAGGTCAGGCTGGAGACAGTGCAACGTAAGGTGACCAAAATGATTCAGGGCCAGCAGGGAAGATCTTATAAGGATGGGCTTGAGGCACTGAACATGCGCTCGCTAAAGGCCAGATGAGAGAGGAGAGCAATGATAGAGACCTACAAGTTCCTGAAAGAAATGAACAAGGTAAACTGTGAAGAACTGTTTAGCATAAGTAGTGGATCAAGAACATAGGGACATGACTAGAAATTGATTGGGGGGGGGGGGGGGACATTCATAGAAACAGAATTTACCGGCAGATAATGACTGCTTGGCCCACATAGCCTGCCCATTTTTCCCTGCCTATAGTATAACCACAGGTCCTACTTGATCTTTGGCCCATTCAGCCCCCCCCCTTCCTTTTCCCTAAGATTCCCTTATGCCTGTCCCATGCATTGTTGAACCCCACCCCCACCACCTCCACTGGAGGACTATTCCAAGAATCCACCGCTCTCTGTGAAGAAATACTTCCTCACATCTCTCCTAAATCTACCCCCTCCAGGTTCTTATTAAGCCCTCTTGTCCTTGCGCACCTTTTTTTTCTGAAAAATACTTCCCTCTTGTACCTTGTTTACCCCCATAAGATTTTAAAAGGTCTCTATCATATAGCCCCTTCTCTCCTCTCCTCTCTTCTAAGGTTCACATATTTAGGTCCTTTAATCTCTCTTCATAGGGCTTCTTGATGTAGATCCTATACCATTTTAGTTGCCCTCTTCTGGATCGCTTCCAATCTGTCTGTCTCTTCTGAGACATGGTCTCCAGAACTGGGCACAGTACTCTAGGTGGGGTCTTATCAGAGACCTATGCAGAGGCAAACCAACTTCCCTGTTTCTGCTGGTGATACTCCTCCCTATGCACACCAGCATCCCACTTGCCCTACCAAGTGCCTTGTCACACTACCTGGCCACCTTTAGGTCATCCAATATGATCACCCAAGGTCTCTTTCCTGCTCAATGGTCATCAATACTGTCCCCCCCCCATTTTGTACTCTGCCCCTGGGTTTCTGTGCCCCAAGTGCATTATTTTGCACTTTTTCACACTGAAAGCCAACTGCCATACCTTTGACCAGTCCTCGTGTTTTCTCAGGTCACTGATCATCCCCTCCCCCCAGAGTGTCTGCCCTCTTGCAGAGTTTGGTGTCATCCTCCACCAAGAGGCAAACCTTCCCTTCCAGTTCCTCTGCAATGTCACATATAAAGACATTAAAGAGGACCGGTCCCAACACTGATCCCTGAGGTACCCCGCTGGTCATCTTCCCTTCCTCTGAGTGAACTCCATTTACCACCACCCTCTGCCACCTATCCCTTAACCAGTTTCTTACCCAGTTTGCCACCTTTGGACCCACACCTAATCTACCCAGCGTGCTTACTAGTCTCCTATGAGGAACAGTGTTGAATGCCTTCCTGAAATCAAGGTAGGCTACATCCACCACTCCACCTTGATCTAGTTGCTTGGTTACGCAGTTAAAGAATTCTATCAGATTCATTTGACATGACCTCCCTCCCATGATTCCATGCTGCCTCAGGTCTTGTAACCCACTGGATTCAAACTATTCCACAATCCTTTCTTTCAGCAGTCATTTCATTAACTTTCCCAGTTTCCCACAACAGAAGTCAGGCTGACTGGCTTATAATTGCCAGCCTTTTCCTTGCAACCACCTTTGTGCAGTGGGACTACATCTGCCCTCCTGCAGTCCTCTAAGACCACTCCTGTTTTCAATGAGCTGTTAAATAGGGCTGCCAGATGTGCAGCCAATAGGGAGCATTTAAGAGGAAGTGCGAAAGTTTTATTTTACAGAAAGTGTGGCTAAGCCATAAAACAATCTGCTAGATGATGTAGTGGACTAGGCACCAAAACTATCAATGGTTTCAAACACGGCTGGGATGGAGTGAAGGGCTTAGTGGTTGCACAGGGTGGTAGCAGTAGGATTGGGAGCATGGAGGTGGGTAGTGTGGGTTAGAACCATATACAGACATTAGATCCTGGGTTGTTAAGGTTTTATGGGCAGACTGAATGGAACTATGATCTTTTTTTGCCATCATTTTCTATGTTTCTGTGTGTCTATATTCTCAGTTTAGGAGAGAGGGCCCTTGTAAATACTCTGTCACATTCTAAGTTTAGGAGAGGGGGCCCTTGGAAACATTATGTAATATTCCCAGTTTAGAAGAGGGCATCCTTGGAAACCCTCTGTAACATTCTTAGTTGAGGAGGTGGGGTTCCTGGAAACCCTCTGTAACATTCTTAGTTGAGGAGGTGAGGTCCCTGGAAACCCTCTGTAGCATTCTTAGATGAGGAGGTGGGGTCCCTGGAAATGCTGTGTAACATTCCCAGCTGAATATGGTATGACAGACCCAGTATGTGGCATGCCATCGCCTGCCGGAATAAGAACATGATAAATGTAGTACAGTAGATAAATATTTATTCATATAAAACAAAATCAAACTGTCCCATCAACATGCATAAAAAAATACAGCAGGACAAAGGGGTCTCAGTCCTCCTCCTGGGAATCTTTGCTGGATCCCTTGGTGGTGGTGGGTCTGTACCCCAGCTCAACCAAGACCATCCTTCTAAGCAGACCACAATACATAGAAACATAGAAACACAGAAGGTGTCAGCAGATAAGGGCCTCATGGCCCACCCAGTCTGCTCTATTTTCTCTCTATCTTTACTGTGACACTGCTGACTCTATTTTGCCTCCGCCCTCCCCCCTTTTTACTCCTAAGATCTCCCTGTGTCTATCGTAAGCTTTCTTGAATCCCAAAATTGTTTCCGACCCCACCATCTCCACTGGTAAGCTGTTTCACTCATCTACCACTCTTTCAGTGAAGAAGTGTTTCCTCACACTTCCTCTGAACCTCCCCCCTTCTAATTTCATAGTGTGACCCCTCGTGCTTGAGCATCATTTCCTTTGGAAAATGCTACCTTCCTGTACCTTGTTTTTCCCCATGTTTCCTTTACTGCTGAAATTAGAAGAAAAAAGTTAACAGTCATGAGTGGGCTGCACATGCAAACCTGCAGCTGTATACAGCTGGCACACAGTGCCTCTCACCATGCAAATACCTTTGATGGCTCCTCCAGGAATCACAGCTCCCTGACATCATCTTCATAATGGGCATCCCAGTTGCCCACCCACCGGGACACAAAGTCTGGGATGAAAAGTGGCCACAACCACCGGTGCCTCTGAGCCACCACCATTGATATTGCCCTGGCCTCTCTAGGAGTATTCATACCAGACATCCTTGGAAATTCTGTGGAGACGTAAAAATGAAGACAACATCAATGACAATGCACACGTACAGAAACAGGTAAACTACACACCATCAATCTGTGAATTAAGCAATAATGCATGAGAGGGTGTAGATTGTGCTGGGATAACCTCACTCCTGGGTGGTTGGACATGAGGCCGCGGGCTGAGTGCATCCAACATCCCAGAAGTGAGGTTATCCCAGCACAACCCACACCCTGGAATGCATTATTGCTATTATACAATGCACACATACAGAAACAGGTAAACTACATGCCATCAACCTGTGAATAGTATGTGATGTACTTACTTCTGCAGGTTTGGTCACCTGCTATATAACCCCCCCCCAGGAGTCCTGATATGTGGTGAGGGTCACTCTCCACAAGTTTTGGGGATATACCACAAGCCTCCTCACACTTAGCACTGACACACCATACACTTACATAGCCATTTTGATGCAAAATACTGGATCATGCTGAATGTCAAATGTCACGCAGGTGAAATGTTTTGTGGAATTCATATTGCTGCAGTGAAATTTCAGGAAAAATGGTTTTATCAAAGTTAAATACATGCATCCAACAGAGAAGCACAGTAGAGGAGTAGTTCAATGCATTTACCTCTATTGCAGTGACTGTACAAATGTTAGAATCTGCCCCAGCATCCCTCTCCCAAAATACAGTAGGTGGAACTGGACTCAATATCAGCATAAGCAACCAACAGGTACTATTTTTATTTATTTATTTAAAAGTTTTACCAGGAAAGGCATACTGAGCAGACTACTGCTTGATTCCAGATACGTCCTGGGGGTTGTAAGGGAACGGGATAAGTACATACAAGTAAAGAATACAGAGGTACAATTACAGAATTACAGAATACCAAAATTTACATAGGTTTGATACAAAAGGTACATAAGTTCTACAATACAATAATAGTAAACTAGAAGTAGTATATACAGTAAGATAAAACAGAGAGTACACAGCAAGCAGTAGGCAGAATATGTAGAAGAGGTATTGGCAAACTAAAATGGACAATCACTGGGCATAGTGGTGCATACATACCACTCAACTGCTATGCATTTAGTGTAGTGCAATGATTTTTGCACTCAAATTCACCCTTGTTCCACGAAGGTTTACTGATGTTCTTAATAATGTTAGAGCTATTTCTGGACACACTAACTATTAAATCATTGAACTAACTTGATAGAAACCTACCTTAACACTACCTATATGGGGCCCACTATTTGTAGACATATTATTCTTTAAGATAAGAAAGTGCTACATACTCTGGCCATTTGTTATGATTTTTTTAAGGCCAGTGCTATGATTTTTAATGTTGTGAGGTTTGGGAGGTATGGGTATATGACTGTGTAGTGTGCAAATGCAGGACACTGCTTCTACTGTACATCACAGTCAGAGTTCCATCACCACTGGGACTGGACTCAGAGATTAAACTTGATCTTGTATCTGTGAAGCAGATTTGATACACTTGCTCTGTTTTCACATAGTACATTTACCTGCTGTACACTGCCCCACATACTCCATTAAATTAGAAATTAAAATGATAACTGCATAGAATTTCAGAGTTTAAATGGTGTATATGATACCATGATGCCAGAGCTTTCATAGCAGCAATTACTAAACCACAGTAACCACATTTTTTGATGAGATCCCACCCCACAGACAGGATTAGCAAAGCTGAAATCACACCTCAGGATGCTGCCCGGCTAGGCATTATAACCTGACACTGCAATGCAATCTGTGTTACTATTCCATTGTCCTTCTGGATTTGAGAAATGTTTATGAAATAATGGAGCTGTTTACTCAGAGAAATGAAATGTTTTTCATATTTATACAATATGTGTGGACACAAATCCACATGTAAAAATTAAATGGATCCCCATACCCAGTTTAGGTACTGCATGCATGATAACTTTTAGAAATAGGATGTTAAATAAAAGTACCCTGTTCCTTTATGAATTACTGTTGAAATATAGCAATAGCAAAAAATGGGATGGGCTAACATATGCTAATGTTAGTTAAAGGGCAGAAGTTTATTTCTAATAAATAAACAACTGACTATTACATTTATTGTACTTTGATGTGGTTGTAGTCACCTTTTTCACATTTTATAATACAATATTTGATAATACACTGACTGTACTGTCTATTCTTTGATGCTGATGATTCTAGGGACATGGATATATTTCTGGCTGGATTTTTTCTATTAGTCTGCATCCCTCTTCAGAATGATTCAGGCAACCTTTGTTTTCCCCACCTCCCACAGACAGGATTAGCAAACTTGATTCACACCTCAGGATGCTGCCCTTCTAGGTGTAGGAACATCACACCACAACAGACACAGCACTAGCTACTCAGTAGCTCTTCAGACTCTTTGACACCCATTCTCCATAGCTGTGATTTACAAACCTGAGATCACTCCTCATGATGCTGCCAGGCCAGGTGTTTGGCTAGAGCAGGTTACATACTGACACAGCAAAGATGTGGGGAAAAATATTAAAATACTTACTGCTGAAAAAACGAAGTTCAATTTTATTATTATTATTATTTTTACACTGTAGTGGCACAATCATGGGCATAAACAACTGCTGGCATCCCTTTATCATGTAATCAATATATTTATTACAGCCTTCAACTGTCAGAACCCTCTTTCAAAAGTGTTTTATGCACCATAGTGGCTGAGCACTGTTCCTTGGCGTAGCACATCTCCAAATGTAGTGCTTCATCTGATGCCACACCATCTCTTTTGGGTTCAGATCTGGCAAGTCTGGTGGCGTCCTCACCCAATTCACTCCCTGGTCCTTTATGTACACCCTAGATGCTGTGTGCTTTGGGTCATTATTTGTACAAGAGAAAGAACACATGTATAAGTAAACATGTAGTACACTGTGCTGTATATCCTCACCATGAACACAGAGAAACTGTAACTGCAAATTGCTCAGTCTCAAACCTTGGAAAAGCTAATGCCTACCTCCAAAAAATCACTTGATAAAGGGCACCAGTGTACTGGACACTATCTTCTCTCTAAAGAAATTGCCCTTCGTGATGCCACTAAATAGTAGTATTGGCCCTGGCCTGTGGCACGAGATGGCACCCCAGACATGTATTTTCAGGGGGCATTTCGGCTGTGGTTTCAGTGCAAGAAATCTTTTTTCCAGAAAGCCATTGGGCAAAAAGGCTGTATCACTATGGTAGTCACATCAGTAAAAACAACATCCGCAAATTCTTTATTTTCTTCCATCCATGCCATAGCCTGTTCTAGCCAGTTATGTCTGTTGACTTCACAAATCAGAAGGCATATACTGTTGGGGGGAAGGAGGCTACAGTATCTTGCTCTTTTGAGGTACTGTACAGTACACTGCCTGCAGTACATATGGTACAACACATAGATTCTTAGATGTTCAGTCAGTACATTAGCAAAAGATGAAGAGCTTATAGAAATGGGCAGGCTTTAAATTGCTTTGGTGGCATACAATATCCAGAAAAATTTATTACATATGTACATGCAGCGACCATTGCACTTATTACACTTATAAAATGACTCTAAGTAGTTTTTTTGAGGAGGACACAGTGTTGTACTTACCATGTTTACCTGTCCATAACTCCATCCATTTTGGCATTGCTCTCATGTGACTGATGATTTGGATACTGCATACTGCCATTCTTCCAGTTTCTGATGGATCTCTGCTGCACTGCTCTTACCTTCCGTTGTTAGCTAATCCACAATTTGGGAACCTTCACTGCAAAAGATAATATACTTTAGTTAATGACGCAACTTTATGTTCAAAAGTTTCCTGTGAATTAAATCATGAAATGTTGACATTAATTGATATGCAGTGTACTGTGGCTTGCTGAAGACAACAGATGCAGCCTCAGAATATTTCACTGCCTTGTAGTGTACCGTGGCTTGCTCAAAGCCACAGAGGCAGCCCTGGAACATTTTGCTGCCCTGTAGTGTACTGTGGCTTGTGCAAGGCCACTGAGGCAGTCCCAGAACAATCCACTGTCTTGTAGTGTACTGTGGCCTACGCAAGACTCAGAGACACCCCTAGAACATTTCACTGCCTTGTAGTGTACTGTGGCTTGCTCAAGGCCACAGAGGCAGCCACTGAACATTTCACTGCCTTGTAGTGTACTATGGCTTTCTCAAGGCCACAGAGGCAGCCCTGGAACATTTCACTGACTTATAGTGTACTGTGGCTCAAGACCACAGAGGCAGCCCCGGAACATTTCACTCCCTTGTAGTGTAACGTGGTTTGCTCAAGGCCACAGAGGCTGCCTCAGCACATTTCATTGCCTTGTAGGGTACTGTGGCTTGCATAAGACCACAGCACTGGACCATGTTGCTTATGCTGCGTATGATGTCAAAGATGCCCGCTTAGCACACACTGGCTCCTTGTGTTGATGTTCTTTTTGTGATTGAATATGATTGCCAAGGGTAGCAGGAGAATTTATTATTCTGGCTGCTGCAAGGTAGTTCTGTATATTCAGCATTTTTGTGCATTTCACAGACAGCATTGCTAAGTCTTGCATCCAGCTTCTAGGTCATAGTAGTTGCATAAAGGTGGCGGTTTCTTAGTCAGCAAATCTCCTCCAAAAGATCTGGATAAATGCCACAAAATGCACAGTATTTATACAGTGGAGGGACAGGTACAGTAGGCGTGACCAGGAATTGTGATGAATCACAAGTTGGGGATTAAGGAGCAGACAGATCAGATGTAGAGGATCTGGGAGGCATGACATAACTGATGTGAGAAAAGTGATAGCCAATCAGCTGCAAACTGCTGGCTGTCTTGAAATCAGGGAACAGTACACAATGGGGGTTTGACGAGCTTGAAAAATGTACACCTGCCTGAGAAGCAATACTCTGTGTCACTGTACTGTTTATTGGATTGAAAATAACTACCAGATTTGGACCTGCAAACTTTCATGGATCACCAAATGTAGTCAGACCTGACAGGAAGAGAAAAGCGGTAACGCAACTGAAGAGCAGCACACCTATGAGTAGAAAGAGAGGAGGAAAGGAAAATGTCACACGACCAGTAAAACGAAGGATTTTCAGAAAGGAGCCCAAGAAATACACTGTAAGACAATATTGTTTTATATTATTATTCTGAATAATAGTTATTCAAATAGCTGTCAACAGCACTGATTTACGTATAGTGCCACTGATATGCGTTATACACTAGACAAATGCTGACCACAATTTTTAAAATTACTATTCTTTTTCCAGGTGTGCCCCAGTCCCATACCTCTCAACCCCCTGCCTCACAAATCAGGACAAGGTTTAAAAAAATTGGGGACAAAAGACTAAGATCAGGGACACATCTTAAAAATTGGTGATATCCACTCAGAAAATTGGTAGACTAGGAGATTTAGTGTAATATGTATTTTTCTGAGCAAGAACAAGTCTGTAACTATAATGTCTGGCATTATTTTGCCCTTACAGTCCCCACTGTTCTGTCACAGAGACCTACATTTTTTGAGAGACATCTCTGAAAATCAGAGACAGTAGAGATGTATGACTGGCCCTATTTTCTGGATGGGCACCCTGCACCTCAGTTAGACTGTGATAAGTGTAGTTCACAGACAGGCAGGCAGCCAATATTCTGTTTTAAGTATTTAGATTCTGACTGTGTTTCTTGTTTCCAGTGTGATATCATCACCAGGGACAATGAACCATCCTTTTATAAAGCGTGGGGAAAAAAACTCCTGTCAGTGTCCCATGCCCCATGCACATGAGGAGGCAGTAGCACAGGAGAGGGCAGTACCAGAGCAACAGGCCATCCAGAGGACATGGAAGCATCAGAGCAGCTGGCCTGTCCTGAGGACATGGAAGTACCTGAACAGCTGCCCTGTCTGGAGGATACAGAAGCACCAGAGCAATTGACCCATCCAGAGGACATGGATTTACCCAAGCAGCAGGCCAGCCCAGAGGACCAGGAATCAACAAAGTAGCATGTAGAGGGTACACGACGGAAAAGTGTAGCTACAAAGCATCAAGGATCAGTGGCTGAAATCCAAGACTGAAAAGAAGAACGATAACAGTGAGGTGCAAGTCGAAGTCTGCACTAAATATCTATCTGCTGTTACTAGCAGCAAGTATAGTATTTATTGTTCCGTTAAGACACTGACCAGTAAACTAGTTGGTCAGCATGCATATTGATGAATGATCTCTCTCCAAAGAATCTGACTGCCATAGTTAAAGCTACTTTAAGAAATAAAAAAAATGTGTTAGAGACTTAACCTGTTGTTAAAATATTTTTCTGATAGACTCTTACTCTACCATGACATTTCAGTGTTAACCTTATTAAGATGAGTGTAACCCCCAGTCAGCGCTAAACTGAGTGGGCTACTACCCCTGCCTGTATGGCTAGTGAACAGGTTGAGGGTCCTGGGTCCTAATGATGCGGTGCCTCCATTTTATAAGTTGAAAATTTGGGGAGAAAGGTGTCACTCAGCATGGTGACTAGGTTTGATTACTCTGCACAGGGGCACCCAAAGTAATCCAGAGACTAGAAGCAATAACATAATGTCCAATACCAGGAGATGGGATTCTAAAGTGTGGCTTTATTCAACAACACTGAATGAAAAGCATAGATGGACCTCTACGGGGCTACACTCCTTGTAATGCAGATAAAGTGATGGCACAGACACAATCCATTCTTGGATCCTAAACTTCCATATGTCATGGACTCTTTAACTAGTGGCACACTACCACCCTCTACTCCATCCCAATGTCTGGGCACCCTCTTCAGGCACTGGCCAATACCTGACAGAAAGGTGACTGGTGTCTCAAAGCGAATCCGTAGGAGTGAGCCCTGTTATGCCAGATGGGAGGGTCTCCCACCTTTTGTTCCATAGACCCATACCCGGCCATTCCTTTGTTTACACACACACATCCTTGGCTACTGTAGTGCAGACTGTACACGGCTTCATAATGCAGTAACTGTCTTTCTCTGAAGACCTCCCACATACAACAGTCATTACATCTCACTGTTCCATAAGCCTCTTCCTTGGCTACTATAGTGCAGACTGTACATGGCTTTGTAATGCAGAAACTGTCTTTTCCTTGAAGACCCCCCACATACAACAGTCATTACATCTCACTGTTCCATAAGCCCTGGACTTGGCATCCTGACTGACCCACAGCCCCAGAGACTTATTTACTCACTGTTTTGGTGAATGACACTGGCCTTTTATCAAAGCTTCATCACCCTCCACGTTGCAGGCATCCAAAACTCTGAATGAATCTCATTCCACAAAAACTGTAGTGCCCCAGCACTTTCTATCAGGCAACTTCTTCCTTTTCCCAAGCCAGGGGGTTGCCCCTGGGAGTTGGTCCCTTGTGCCTCTCTTATGGTGGAAGCACACACCCCAAGGTAGCTCTGAGTCAGAGCTGAGAGCAGGGGAGCCTTCCCCTGCAGGGCACCCCCCCTCCACTGTACTACAGGATCTACATCATTCTCTCTCTTGAGCCTACTTCAGACTGCAAACAAAAACTAGACTACTGACTTCAAGGATCAACTCTAGACTGACTTTGAAATTCCCTAACGTTCTATCTACCTCCCAACTTCAACATTCCATTGTGGCTTATGCTGCTGCAGAATTCAAAATGATGTCATAGCCCCAGCTCAGCAGAGACTGAAAACAGAGCAAGACATAGTGAAATCCATTTAACTGGAGTTTCACTAGCTGCCTGTCCCTGCCTGCCACTAGATCTAACTAGGGTTCTAGTAACTCTGGGTAACAGGGGGGTTACATGAGGATAATAAACCAGCCAAGTTTTAGATTTACATACCCCCCTGAATCTGGAAGGAGGAAAATATAGGAAACTCCCAGAAGCATAACAAAAACCCAGATATTGACCACACACACACATGCGTGCGCGCAAACACACACACACGCAAACACGCACACACAAACACACACATACACACACGCAAACACATACACACACACGCAAACACATACACACACACGCAAACACATACACGCACATGCAAACACACACACACACGCAAACACGCACACACGCAAACACACACACACAGAAACACACACACAGAAACACACACATGCAAACACACACACATGCAAACACACACACACACACACACACACACGTCGATCTGTTAAACAGAATACTTTCAAGGATTTTTCTTTTCATGTCATGCACTATGGCCAGCGCACAAATAGATTGGTCTAGACATGCTCTTGGAAAGCTGATGCTTGGCACAGCTTCACCTCCACCTGCTGTGAGGTGTCCCACATGGGTATGGTGGGCTGCCAGGAATCGTGAATGACACTGGGGTATGAGGCACTCACAGCAGCATCACTGTGCTCTGTCTTGGTAACTGTTTGCATGTGTGCTGGCCCCTATACCTTACCACCCCTGATATCCATGCATGGATGCTTCACAGAATGCAGTGCATTGCAGTAGCGTTACCTGACATGCCCACAGCAGGTCTCTGCTAACTACATAACTCTGCAGAATGGCTGGGTTGCAGTGAGGGAGCACACAAGGCCGGGGGGGGGGGTATGTGACCACCCTTTATGAGGCACATAGAATTGTAGATTTCTGCTAAGCATATAAATGCAGCCCTCTGACTACTTATATATAGCAGGCATAAAATATAAATTGTTTTATCTGCTAACCAATATTCTTAACTCACACGTGGATTAGCTCCCTCAAAAAGTAATATCACATTTCACGAGTCTGTCATAAACACAGTAATGTATGTATCACGCTATATTTGTTTCACCTATTTTTTTATTGTCTTTTCCTCCATTCTTTTCCCTTTGTAGCTGGTCCCCAGCCCTGACAATTGACTAACGTCACTACAGTTCCTGCTTTCCTCCAGCAGGGAGAGCTGGCAAGTGTCTGCCTTCCCAGCCATCATCGTTGTTGCTGCCCCACATAGTACGCCGGCAGGGTATGTGTAAATGCTGAATTATCTGAATCCCTGAGCACCTAACCTCTGCGATGTTCTCAGCCACCAACGGGCCCACATGTTTGGGTCCTGGTGTTGCAAACCCCTGTGTCCCCTGTTGCAGCACAATGCCACTCTGCTGGCCTCTTGCACTCCCTGTAAGGAAGCAGTGCATACAAGCGTTTACTTACATAGACTGAGAGAGAATTTTTTTCCTACATGCCTGAACAAAAAAAAGCTATCAGGATCCTTAATGGTTAGTTCCTGCATGTGCGGTGAGCCTTTGTACAGTTTTTCTGGAGCGACACAGCCACCTAGTGGGCAACAGGATAGTTGCAGAAGACAGAGAATGGATGCAGAGAGAGAGGGTGTGTGTGTGTGTGTGTGTGTGTCATTAACCAACCATGACATTAGGTCAGTGGGTTACCTAGTAATAAATATGGACAGACTTGATGGACCAGCAGTCTTTTTCTGCTGACAGTCTCTTATGTTTCTATTTTTCTATGTTAAAATGGCATGAGTGCCATGCTACCTAAGATCAATGCCAGTAGTTACTAACGTGTTCTACAGTATCGACTGATTTATTGACAGCAGGGCTATGACCAGAATTTTAGAGCCTTCCCCTGAAAGTTTGATGCCCCCCCGAGTTAAGACTTAAACAGACCCCATGGCAAATCTTCTTTCTCCTTAAGAGGTTTTGGCAGAGGCTCACCAGGTAGAGCAGTATTATGTGCCCCCTTGTGCTCCTACAGACTGGAGTCAGGAGGAAGTAATTTTATTCTTATTCCTGTGAGCCCTCTCTCAATGTGGGCCCTACTGTGACTGCAGCCTTTGCAGTTCCTGGGGCATGACCCTGACAGAACATTCTGAGGAGTCAACCCCACCTTAAAAAATATTTTATCTACTATCTGATGTGAACCGCAAAATGTCACGTGCATGGGGACTGCCGCCACCTAAGAGATGTCACATGGTCTCTATGCGCTGGAAGTAACTTTCTGGACACCAATTGTCATTACTGAGACTGTCTGAACAGGGTCTCACAGAAGTATCAGGGGAAAAAATGTAGACGTGACAAAAGTGTAACACATCTTGAATTTAGAAATTTGACTTAGGAATATCTACTGTCATAATTGATGGTTCATCTATATGTATCATGAAGAAGGTATACATTCATTTATAAAACCTTTTAGAGGTGTTGGAGAGGGACTGCTAGTGCGGGGCCTAAGGGTTAACCATTGTCCCCATCTCTATTACTGAGGGAAAGCCAGATGGACACTGAAAACATAGGGCAGGATTTTCAAAGCCTTTAGATTGGCGCAAGGTGCTTATGTCCAACATGTAGAATGCAACAAGCACCTTGCACCAAGGGTAGTGCCCGAACGATTTTAAAAAGGCAGCCTGCATCAATCAGCAGGCTGCCTGCGCCAAAGTGTGCTAGCGCTGGCCTTGTGCCACGAAAGTGGCTGCGGCATGGTGCTAGAAGGCTCGCGGCAGACCCTGACCGCCACAGCCCTGAAGTCCCAAATTTAAAAGCCCTCCCAAGGAACAAAGTGCTAAACCATTAGACCAGCAAAGGGCTGGTCTAACAGTACTTAGACAACTCCAGGGAGGGTCATCTAGTATGTGGCACTGAGTGGCCTGCCCCGCTCCACCCCAAGTGATGCCCCCTGCTGATCTAGTGGCCCTCCCTCCCTGCCCAACTGCCCTTTGTAAGCACCATGGTGGCCTAGTGGCCCCCACCCCCTTACCCGGCAAGTAGTGTACACCGCTCTGCTCCCTCCCCCATTCCATAACCCATTACAGCATCCAGAATAGCTCTCCACACACCACCGCAGCTAGCCGCCAAATGAACTGTGAAAGTGCATACCGTAGGGTGGTGGTGGGCACTACCTGCAGGGTGGGGGGGTTAGTAGCTCACCAGGGTTCTGGTGTGTTTGAGTGTGCAGGTACCAGTAGCATGGTGGTGTGTGGAGGGGCTCTAGCCTGTACCATGCCCCTGTCTGTGGGTGCCACTGACACCCCACAGCTGTTGTGGCATTCCTGGTGGGTGCACCATCTGTTTGGCACACTGCCACTGTTGCTGCAAGCTGCAGGACTTAGGCACTGGGACCCCAGATGGAAAATTGAGCACAGGGTCCTGAACGCACTGGCATTCAATGCAAGTTGCCTTTGTTGCAGCTTGTGTCAGGGATTTGAAAATCCAGCCCATAGACTCTGTTAGCAGAAAGAGACTGATGGTCCATCGAGTTTGCCCTAGGCCAAATCCAGAGACTGCTGGCCAAACAAAAAATATCTTATAAATAAAAAAATCAATAAAACACAACGTAGGAAAAAACCGTTATGGTTCTCAAAAGAGGTGGCAGGGAAGGTTAAGGAGAAAAGGACAGCATTCAGGAAATATAAGGAAACACAGAAGGAGCAGGACAGAGAACTTTATCAGTTAAAGCAGAAAGAGGCTGGGAAGGCAGTCAGATTAGCAAAGGCCCAAACCGAGGAAAGGATAGCCAATTCTGTTAAGAAGGGGGATAAGACCTTTTATAGGTACATTAGGGAGCGAAGACAGACCAAAGGAGGGATACTGAAGCTTAATAAAGGGGAAGGAATGTGGGTAGAGGGTGACAGTGAAAAAGCAGGGATACTGAACGAATATTTCTGCTCAGTATTCACAAAGGAAGAGGAGGGGGAGTTACCTAAACCAAACAAGAGAAACACTCTGAAGACGGGGCTCGATAACAGTCCATTTACAGAAGAAAGGGTTCTGAAAGAACTAATAAAATTGAAGGTGGACAAAGCAATGGGGCCTGATGGGGTTCACTCAAGAATTCTAAAAGAACTAAGGGTAGAACTAGTGACACCGCTGACTACTCTGTTTAACAAATCATGGGAGGATGGGGTGGTACCCGAGGACTGGAGGAGGGCAGATGTGATTCCTCTTCACAAAAGTGGGAGCAAGACAGAGGCAGGAAACTACAGACCAGTTAGTTTGACCTCAGTGGTAGGGAAAATGATGGAATCACTTTGAAGGAAAGAATTGTTGAGTACCTAGAGGCCAGTGGGGCACAGGACCCAAGGCAGCATGGATTCACAATGGGAAGGTCGTGTCAGACTAATCTAATAGATTTCTTTGACTGGCGTTACCAAAGTAGTAGACCAGGGAGGGGCTGTGGACATGGCCTACCTAGATTTTAGCAAGGCATTTGATACAGTCCCACACAAAAGATTAATACACAAGATAGCCAGCCTTGGAGTGGGTCCCAAGGTGGTAGCCTGATAAAAATTGGCTAGACAACAGGACTCAAAGGGTAGTAGTAAATGGAGTACACAGTGACTAAAGGAGGGTTACTAGCGGGTACCGAGGGTTCAGTACTGGGACCGGTCCTTTTAATGTCTTTATAAGTGACATTGCAGAGGAACTGGAAGGAAAAGTATGTCTCTTTGCAGATGACACAAAGATCTGCAACAGGGTTGATACACAAGATGGAGTGGAAAGGATGAGAAGGGACTTGGCAAGGTTGGAGGAATGGTCAAATGTATGGCAGCTCAGATTCAATGCAAAGAAGTGCAAGGTAATGCACATGGGGAACAAAAACCCTTGGGAAGCGTACACAATGGGGGGTGAGATACTGACAACAGTAAAAATAGAAAAGGACCTGGGAGTAATTATATCAGATGACCTAAAGGTGGGAAAGCAATGTGAGAAGGCAGTAAGGAAGGCTGGGGGGATACTGGGATGTATAGGAAGAGGCATCAATAGTAGAAAACAGGAAGTTGTTATCCCTCTGTACAGACAGTTGGTGAGACCCCATCTGTACTGTGTGTAGTTCTGGAGACCCCATCTCCGCAAAGACATAGACAGAGTGGAGGCTGTCCAGAGGAGGGCAACCAAAATGGTGCAGGGTCTGCACCAGAAGACATATGAAGAAAGACTAAAGGAGCTTAATATGTATACCCTTGAGGAAAGAAGGGAGAGAGGGGACATGATAGAAACTTTCAAGTACCGCAAGGGAATTAACAAAGTCCAAGAGGGTAGCATCTTCCAGAAAAAGAGATGTGCAAGAACAAGGGGGCACAATTTGAAGATAGAAGGGGGATGGCTCAGAGGTAATGTGAGGAAGTATTTTTTCACTGAGAGGGTTGTGGATGCATGGAACAGCCTCCCTGAAGAGGTTTTGGGGTCAAGAACAGTGGAGGACTTCAAGAATGCATGGGACAGGCATAGGGCAGTCCTAGTGGGGGGTAGGAGGAATTAAGCTGTTGGTTAACTAGGATCTGCAGCTTATCTGTTAGGTAGGAAAATGGGCAGACTAGGTGGGCCAAGCAGTCCTTATCTGCCGTCAAATTCTATGTTTCTATGTTTCTTTGAAGTAGTGGTCTGTTCCAAGAATGGCATATAAAGGGATAAACCCACACAGGGTATGGGTTTACTGAGCATTAATCCACACCTGGGGTGCAGTCATGAAGTGAAGTCAAGTTACTTCAACCACCCAGGCGTGGATTAATGCTCAGTAAACCCATACCCTAGAGTGGTTTAATCCTCTTATAACATGGGCAATGTTATGTTAGAGGTTTACCTAAATAAACAGTAAAATAAAGCCCTGTGAACATGCAACATTGGGTATATCAGAGATTAATCTATGATCAGGTGACCTGTTTGGATGAATCAGAAGGCAGTATTTTTGGAACCCATGTTATAAATATGTATATATCTATTAGATAGCAATATATTGGACTAACTGACCAACCCTCACTAGTTTTTTTCAAATACACCATTTTTTATTGGTTTTCAGTTAGTGTGGTAAAATTTAATGCCTGTTGCCCACCAGTGTTTCAAGCAGCCCACCCAAGCCAGAAGTTGGCCATGATTAATTCCCCTTATTGGTGTGTTCAGCCATGTGGCTCCTGCTCACTGGTGGATTTAGCTATGTAGCAAAGCAGCTCCCATTACCCCCTTAGTCCAACAAACAATAGCTATTTTAGGCTAATCTGAGTTTTAAAAAGAAAGATCTTGTGTTTTTAGAGGAAGTGATACTTTCTTCACAAAACTGCTTCCCCCTTAGAAACGTTCTAGCTCTGTCCCTGCTTCTCAGTTTACAAGAGCTCTTGGCCAAGTTCTGGTTTAATGAGCTGCATAAAACAAGTCAGGACACAAACTCTTGAATCATGGCATGAATATCGTTTATAAGTTCTGGTGCGGTGAAACACAGATGTGACCTATCCACCCTGACAGAGGGGTTGGAGGGTATCCCGAAAAGTTGGCAGGCAACAGGCATTATCTGAACTTTAACTGCACCAATCGAAAATAAACAAACACATGCAGTAGTATTAAAAAAAACAATTGGTGTGTTGTTCTATTATTTCAGTATATTGCTATCTATAACGGAAGGCTATTCATTTGCTGACCTTTTAAAGCTCACACCTGAAGGTTTAAAATAGACTGATATATCACCTTAACTTCTCCTCAAAAGATTCTTACAGGTGCATAATGCATTTCCAACTGAGATACTAACATTTTGCATATTATGAATAACCAAACTGAATGGATGGCAGGCCTTATAGCGCAGAGGTCTAAGGCTCTGAGCTGCAAATCTGGTGACAGCCAGTAGACCAGACCTGGGTTTGAATCCCACAGCTTTTACTTGCATACTGTGTGACCCTGAGCAAGTCACTTAACTTCCCTGTGATCCCAGGTCACACCTGGAAACAAGCTCCAGCTTAGTGTGCCTTTCCTGGTTAAAACAATTTCCCCTTAACCCAATATTCTTTCAATTTTGGCATAACCTGCTAATCTGCTGTTTATTTATCCACATTTCAGGGAAAAATGTAAAAGCATAAATACAATTACAGTTTGACATTCCAGCTATGTAGTCATTACAAATGGATTTTTCCCACTATGCTTACTTTTAAAACCTTCTGGGACTTGTTCAGCTCTTATTGACTGTGGTGTTGCCGATGTTATTGTGTTTTGGCCCTTATCATTCTTTCAGAGTTTTTTTTTTGGGGGGGGTGGAGTTCAGAATGCTCTGTATCTTGTAAAACAATTCCCCACCACAAGGGTGGACAAAAATACACATAAGAATCCATCATCATCCTCATCATCCTCTGCGCTGCAACTAACTGCAAACTGGAGGTGGTTCAGTCTTCTGAATACCTGGGAGTGGTGCTGGACCAAACCATGTCATCTGAATCACATGTGGATTCCTTAGTTAAAACCTTAAGCAAAAAAAATTGTTCTACTTTATTGGCTTTCTCCCTACCTCTCAAGGAAGGCTCGACTAGCTATCTCCCAGTTCCCTCTTTTGACTCATCTCACGTATGGCGCCCCTGTGGTACAGGCTGCTCATGACTCTACCCTTTTGAGGCTAAGAATGATATACCATATGATTGGGCACTTTGCAGCTGGTGCTCATTCTAGAGCCCATCATTGTGGAGTATTAGCTTCCCTGGACTGGCCTTCATTCGAAAATAGAATGTGGTATCCTGTACTCTGCCTTACATATGAGTTACTTCAACCTCAGTCTCCACCCAGCCTAATCGGTATCATTCAGCGAAGGCAGTTTACTCATCCCCTAAGATCCGCAGCCCTTTCATTGCTTGTTATACCTAAAGCACAGTACGCATCTAGGAAAAAGGTCATTTTCCTATGCTGCCCCAAATTTGTGGAATACCTTACCCTCGGATGTGCTTGAAAGCCCCACTTGCACATTCTTTAAGAAATTACTAAAATCCCTTCTCTGGTCCACTCCCCCTTGTACATGGTAGCACTGTACTGTGGTCTTAGAGTAAATAGCAACCCTTGTTTAACCTGTCCGAACATCTTCTTTACCTTTGTTCTGCAGCAGCTTGCATTATTAAATGTTATATAATGTATGGGGGGCCTTATTATTAACTGAAATCAAGTAGATTACAACCTTATAGTATATGGTTATCCTTTGTTATGTATAAAAATTAACCTGCTCAAAATCCTTGTTAAACACATTCTAAATCGTTATGCGCATTCTAAAGTGTTGTTATGCGCATTCCAAACAGTTATTATGCATAGTTCAAAGGTCATACAATTTTAAATTTCTCATTTATTCTACACCTAGCTACTTACTAACCACCGAGTGTCTAAAGTCATATATTTTACCTTTAAAAAGTCTGGAAATTTGATTTTGTTATGTGAACAGAAGAAAGAAATGGCATGAATTTTTGTTTTCACTTCAGTGGGGGTCTGTCACTGTAGCATAAAAAAACATATACTATAAAAAATGAAATATGATCAACCACACACAGCTCGGCATGTGTTTCCATCTCTGGGTTGAGATGACAGCATGGACCTCTCGAGCTTTGCTCTCGAGGTTCATATGCTGTCATCTCAGCCCCTCGATGGAAACACAGCCTTGTTGTGTATGGCTGCCCATACATTATTCTCTATGTTATGCCATCATTATGACATCACTCTGTTGTTAACCCTTATTGAGTATGTTGCATCAATAGTATAACAAAATGGAATGCTCACAATAATTAATGTTCTACAAAATGGAATGCTCACAACAATCAATGTTCTGCAAAGTAATTCGGTTAAGTTATTCAATCTGTGATTATACAATCTTGGTAGCACATACATTATAAAATATAATGTATGGTTTTTGGTTAACAACCACTCCGAAAACACTTCTTGAGGTTGCCATGACATGTGAAAACCTCTCGAGCTGCGCTCTCAAGGTTTACAGTGTCATGGCAACCTCTCGAAGTGTTTACAGTGTGGTTATTAACCAAAGACCATAAATTATCCTCTATGATGCGTACATTAATTGCTTGCTATATGTGCTCAATAGCTTGTTGTAACAAATAATGTTGTTAGTATGGTTTCTCTCATGGTATGGCTTTCTGTATTTGGTTGTGTATTTTTTTACTTTATTGAGTTTCAGTTGTCCACCTTGCTTGTTCTGGCACTGCTTGTTCATTCATTCCACCTAATGTATACATTTACTGTATGGAATATTATATGTGTAACTAATCCAGGGTTGCTCCTGCAAAATGGATCTGTGGTCTCAGAGGGCTTATCCGATCATCAGAATTTAAAATAAATAAATAAATAACTATACCCAATTTTGGTGGAAGTGAGCCAGGGCAAAAAAGGAAAGAAACAGAAAAAAATTCACAAATTAAAATAAATTGCATCTCTAAATCTGGAATCATGGAGCATGGATAGACCTTAAAAGGACTAAGTTATAACTGTACAGAATGGGTCCTGCAAATGAATCAAATTTATCTTCCACAAAATAAAATATATGCTCTACTCTCACACAGTCAGTAACTAAATTGAGCCAATGCTCATAACTTGAACTCAAATTATTCCTCCATTTAAGGAAAATTAGTTTTCTTGCATTAACTAACAAAATATCAACTAATGCCATCTTATTTATTGTAATATACTCAATGTTTCTATAACCCGTTCCTAATAGTTTGATCCCTGGATCAAAGGAGAATCTGCAGTCCAAAATCTTAGTTAATAACCGGTCTATTTTATTCCAAAATTATTTATACATAATACAATTCACAAACATATGTAACAATGAGCCTGTAGTTTGGCCGTATCTAGTACACAGGTCTGGTAGAGAGGGGTTGAACTTATTTAACCTGACAGGCCTATGATACAGTCTATGCACCACATTGAATTGTATTTTACATAACTATATATTTGGGGCCGGCCCGGTGGAGCTGAGGGTTGATGCGCTGGACGCCACACCTTGCACTACGCCAGTGACCCGGGTTCGGGAGTGAGCTGGGGTCACCAGGGGCTGGCTGTGGAGAAGAGGATTGAGTGTCCAATGACAGCTCTCCTCTCCTGGGGTGCAGGTGGGATGTGTCTCCCAGTGCTAGTGACACCCTGCGGAGGCAGGGATCACTGCACTCGGGAGCACTTGCGAAGGCAAGAGGAAGCGCTGTGGATGGATGTCCTTGCTGATGTGCATGGGATCGTGCCTGCTGGTGCTATATGTCATTGCACATCCTCAGTGCTGGGTGGGGGGTCCAACAGAACAAGGAAACAACCAGCTCTGCGGGGTAGGCAATGGCACCTGGCCCTCATGCCCACCGCCGGACCTCACCCACCCAGCCTTCCAGTTCCTCCACCCGGGCCCTCATCTGCAGCTTGGCCAGTCTCTAAAGAGCACCCAAAGAGGAGGGGTGGCCCCACTGTGGAGTGGTTAAGCTGGGGGTACTGGCTGCAGGAGGAAGGGGGGAGAGAGGAGGCTTGGGATTGGGGACCTCATGCGGGCAGGATCAGGCCAGGATGCCTGAGAGAGGCTCCACAGACTGCGACTGGAGGGAAAAAAAGATTAAAAAAAAATTACTATACATTCTTTGATATTGCATAGGCATTGGTAATACTTGAGACCGAGACTCCTTCTTCATGCCAGGTCCTAATTCCTAAACCCAGGCAGTGTGACACTTTTCCCATACTGGCTTATTCTCTTACAATCATTGGTGCCGGAATGGTTTGAAAAGTGGTAGGGCCAAGGATGCAAGGGATAAATTCTCCCCTATTAAATACATTAACATGATTGCAAAAAGTGATAGGGCCACTTATGAAAGTGGTAAGGCCATGGCCCTAGTGGCCCCCCCCTACCGTTCCGGCACCTATGCTTACAATATTATTGCATAGAATAGACAGATTAATTTTTTAGATTGAGGTTCCATAAGACCTCTAGGGGGTGACTGTCTTTCAGACGGTTGAGAGGTGTGACTGAGATCCCAAGACAACACCCTATCCTTAGAGATAAGGGACTAGAGATATAAAACATTGACACATGCACTGTGGCTACTCCAGCATATTTTGTAAGCTCTTTTCTTGGCAGACAAATGTCTGTCCTGTATCTTAAGAGACATCCTCGGAATGCAGAACTCTTGCAAATGTGGGTGTTATTTCTAGAGATTTGGGGCAGGCATTTGAGTGCCAAAAACAGAAGTGTTTCTAAAAACTACATGAGCACTCCAGTGAAATGTCTGTCTCCAAGCCTCTACTACTGTCTGTTATGGGACTATTTGTTCCTACTACCTTGTAATGCTTCAGAAATGTCCTTTATAAAGGGTAGTCTACCTTTTAGAATAACAATTGACCAGTAAAAACACTCCTTTCAGCCCATCAGGATTTTTTAAGATATATTATTTAAAAATTGATAGCAGGGAAAGACACACTGAGCCAAGGCTTGTTTCCAGGTGTGATGTGCGTGTGTGTGTGTGTGTGGGGGGGGGGGGCATTTAAGAATAAATAAGTCTTGAAAGAATTTATTGTACAGTATAACTGTAAAGAGTGGATGATCATATCTCTGAACCTTTTTTTCCCTAGAAGGTGGGTCACTGATCCTTACAGTGCAAGGTACTGTACATAACTAAACACCGAGATACAAGTTCAGACCCCCGTTACTCTTTTCTTTGTCTTACTGCTTTTCTTTTAAAGAAATGAGTACTAAAATGGAGAAAGCAGTAATAGTTGGAAATAATGAACAAAGAATGTAATTTAATTTATTGAACAGCGGAATTTTATTCTGATTTGGCACAGATGCAGCCTCCTCTCTGGCCAGGCTCGATTCCCTCTATAACGTTCTTTGCCGCTTTGCTCTAAATGTTCCTCCCCGCACACATCACTGCTCCCTCTGCTTGTCCCTTTCTCTTTCTTCTCTTCACCACTGTCATCTTCTCCAGTCTTCTCTCTTTATATCTAAGTTCTGGCTTTGCTCCTTACCCTTCTACCTCTCCTCTCTCCTGTTCCCTTCCCCTGTGTTCTCTTACCCTTTCAGGTCTAGGGACCCCGTACTTTCTCCCTACCTAGGCCTTCCTCTAGGTCTGGATTAGCTGCATTTTCCTACAGACTGCCTTCACTCTGGAATTCTCTTCCTTCCTTCCTTCTTCCATCAGACATTCCCCTTCCTTATCTCGCCTAAAAAAATGCTGTTTCCCACTCATCCATATTCCTGGACTCCTGCCCCTGTCTAGGTTGTCCCCCCTTTTCCTTTATCCCATATCGGCAAACAGAAATTTGCTTGTGCACTTAGCATGTTGACCACACTCCCTTTTCCACTCTTTTGGTCCTTCTTCTTTCTTCCATCCCTTTTCCCAAATCTCCTCCCCCTCGGCTACTCTGCCTGGACAATGCTATGTTTAGTTACTGCATCTCTGCACTACTGCATTCTAGTTTTCCAGAATTTTGAATTACATGATTGAATTTTGAATTATATTAAGTGCATATCGATCAACCCATACCTGTGAGCTCTACACATGTACAGGATGGCTCAGGCTTCATGACAGGGTACAGTACCAGATTTGCCTGCTTGGAAGGAAGACCTCCCTAGGCCTTACACCACCAGGGGTTCAGAGTCTTCTCTGCTCTCCAACGCACCACAGGCAAACAAGAGGGTCTAGCGTTAATACGTTTCAAGTCTCTTTCTGCCAAACATTGCTAAGGAAAAGGTCCTTTGCATATAGGGCCCCCAAATGGTTTAACACTCTTAATGTTGACCTACAATCCAAAAGTAAACTTGGCCCCTTCAAATCAAAATGTTGAGCTCTCCTTGCCACTGCCAGTACATGCAACTGTAGCACCTAATGCATATACCACTCTTCTCTGGGAGAACTCTCAACAGCAGCACTTAGTAACTATTCTCCTCTCATCCTACCTGCAGCCTCTCTCCATCCTGCTATCCCCCCACCCAACTGCCTCTCACCTTCTCCTCCCTTCCCTTATACTCCTTCCCCTTTTCAATTTTGGTTTTTGCCACCCCACCCTCAATAGTGGTTAACTCTAACACTTCCCTAATCTACCATTTCCTTGCCTAATCCCTGATCCACTCCTCCTTTCTCTATTGTTCTAACAAGGCCCTTTGGGAACTGTTAAGCTACATTCCCCTTAACTTCCTTACCTCTTCTTACAAGCTCTAAATTTTTCAAACTACCTGCAACTTTCCATCTATCCCACTACAGCTCTATCATACCTTTATTTCCTTCCCCATTACTGTTCATATCCTCCTTCCTCCTTTCTGTTTTCCCAAGTCCAAGATTATAATCTTCTATGTACACCTTATCTGAACACTGTAATGAATTGTAATTCTCTCCTCTTATGAAGCATTGTAATTGTTTCTTTTCTCTTTGATGTATGTATATTGTCCTTACATGATGTGAAACCTCTGTATATGAGCTCTTAGCTCAAAGGTGTTAATCCAAGATGATAATTAATAAATAAATTAATTAATAAATAAAATATGTTTTGCAATGCTTTTATACCCTAGTACTAGGACTCTGTATTGCCAGTGCTCATCTATGTATTATTCTACCCATTTGCATATTATGCCCCATGTCTTCCCATGCTAGGGTACCCTTGTATTTTGCACTCTGTAACATCACTAGCTTTCTCAATTATTTGTACTCTCTCCCAGCTCCCTTGCCCTTGGGTTGCACCTGGAAATGAGCCTCGGCTCAGTGTGCCTCTCCCAGGTAACAACATTAACTAACTAACTAACTAAATAAATAAAAATTGTTATTATTTATTATTCTTAAATGATTTGTCTGACTGTTTAGTTAAAATGATGTTTTCATATGTGTATAAATTTGGTACTAACATTTATAGACTGTATTTATCAAAACTTTATCTTAGTCATGGTTATTGTTAAAACATTGTATTGTTAAAGGGAAATAATTTTTATTGGAAAGAAAATTCCATCAGTTTTAGAGTACTAAAAGAAAAAATGCGGAATCAAGACAATGGATGAGTACACTATACAGTGTAACTGTAACAGCTGGATGACCATACCTTTCAACCTTTTTGCCCCTAAAAGGTGGGACACTGACACTTAAACTGTGGGGCAAAAGACAAAACATGGAGATATAAGCGCAGACCTCCATGGAACCCAGTGTATTTACTTTTTTTCTTCAAAGTTTAATTTTAAATTAGCATCACTTAATATTATAGATTTCTGCTCTAAGGACAGAATTGTCAATGTGAAACGTTATCTTTAAGTGGGCTGCAACAGTTCTGTGATGAACAGATATGAGACAGAAGAATTCTGAGTGGAAAAATGAGGGTTGTCCCTCATAATGGGGGACAGTTCAGAGATGTGTGGATGACTTCCATACCAGAGTACTAGAGGAAATACTAGTGTAAACTGGAACAGTGGCTGATGAGTTTTGTTTTAATTTATTACAATCAGACAGTTTAAGTGAGCGGAGATCATACCTTGCCACATTATTATTTTTCTCTTACACACAGTAATAATATTGTATATTATCAAATGGACAGGAGAATTCCTGCAATCTGATTGGCTATGAATCATTCCAAGCTGTGGCAATGTCTCATGATAACACCGCAGCCTGAAACATGTTCCTGCCAACGTGTTCTTTACGTGTCTTTAATCCATTTGATGATGGCAATAATACACTGCAGAATGTGTGTTATCATGTGGGATAACACAACTTCTCTGGTTCTTAAAGTCAATCACAACATACTCAACATGAGGCATTATCTAGTGATAATACACATCTTGTCATATATTATTGCTTAAGTAGCATTAGTTTAAATTGGCAAATGTAAATATTTATTCTAGCTGGGCAAAAATGATAAAATCTCTGAACAAGGGACTTCCTGACGACATGGAAGAACAATGTGTGGGGACAATGGTTGAATTACTCCTGGTTTGAATGTCTTACTAATTTAGTAGATATAATATAATTTTTACTCTGCTTTGCTAATGTATCAGAGTTCAAGAACAGCTGCATTGACCTGGATCCTGATGTCACCTACACAGAGCTCAGCTTCTCCCACAATTTAAAGCAGAACAACAGGCACCCAACTCCAGTTGCCAGGACAGCAGGTAAACTACTTAAGAGATGTCTTCCTATTTCAGAGGAAAAATGATCTTATATTGGACTGTACTGAATGATTTAGCTCCTTAGACCTGCCAGGCGGCATCTCTAATCAAATATCAAATTCAGAAATTATTACAGAGAAAGAAAGAAGCTGGGACTAGAACTGGGACTTATTGCCTAAAGAGCCCTACCAGGAGAGTTACAGGAACACCAACACTAGTCTAGCTGACCTTAGACGATGAAAGGGAAAGGAAAGGTGAAACTGTTTAACCAGGAAAGACACACTAAGCCGAAGCTTGTGTTTTTCAGGTGTGACCTAGGAGCATACACATTCCAGAACAAACAGTCAAATATTTACTCAAGAGGGTGATTGCATAAGGGATAACACATGATAGGGTGTGCAGTTATTTATGTATTTATTTACTTTGTTTGCCAGGTAAGTTCTAACCAGGGAATAATGCATGCCTTCGGTAGTTGTTAAGCATGAGGCATAGCCAAGTGCTGAAATCACAAAATAAGTACATTATTCTCTTATGATTGCACCCCCTGAAGTGTGTTATCCCACTTGTAATAGGGGCTTTCATTTGTTAAAAAAATGCTACTTGAGATGCGGTCTGCAGTTGTCAGAAAATAATCAATGGTCATGTGATGTGTTTCAACCAGTGAGGCTACTGGATTTTCATGGCCTATAAAATAAATATATGTGTGTATATATACATATATATATATATCTATATATATATATATATATATATAACCACTTGAGAGGGGGATTCCAATACTTATTCATAATTTCAAGTTAAAGGGAAACTAGCCAACCCCTATGGACCAACCAAACAACATCAATTAAACTTTTTTGTTCTTTTGTTTTCCTAGTTCCCCTCCATCCTGTTCCTGGCTATCAGGGTCACCACAACTGCACCCTCTCTTCAACCAAGAGAGTGGGTGAGTGGCTGCCTTGGTCAGCTGGCAGAGGGTGTGCAACATCAGCTGGCCGCTGCCCACCCTTACCTGAAAGTCAGTCAGGCACCTCATCTCTGCAACCCACTGAGATCTTAGCCTGCCCCAGTATGTGGCATGAGGGCTCATACCTGAGCTTTGGCCTCTGAGCTGACAGCGCAACCTACTGCCACCACAGCTCTGGGGCAGCCCAGTACCAACTAACCTGAATTGTTATTTTTGCATAACAAAGTGTATAGGAGGTTCTGTTTGATTTGTTTTTTGTTTGTTTTTGAATTCTGTTGTTTGTCCCCTGACAAGCCACCTTACACCTGTTAGCAGGCATTCCACCAGGCTTCAGTCTCAGACACTACTCCCCCTATCATCTCACCAGTGGGGATCCTCATAGGGTAGGACCCAGAGCACTGGTGCAGTCATATAGGCGGATCAGAGAACATAGTAATTTATATATTTACATTCCCATCCCATAAACCCTCCCATTTCCCTGACACTGACCTAGCCCTCTGGTAGCCTCAGCTGCCACAGCACACTCTGGGCATATTCCACCCCTCATGTAGGGGTAAGCTCCCCAGCCCACCCATGAGGGGCCATTGCAGTGCTGGATGTTAGACGCCTCCCTCACCAGGCTGGGCTACACTGCTCCTGCAGTACCTCCCAGGTCTGGGCTGCTCTGATTCCAGCTCCACGGCTCACACATGAATCCCGGTTGTTGGTACGGAAACACACTATGCTTCTGCTGGGTCCTTGGGATGGGTGGCCCCTATAAGTTTCCATTTATAAACAATAGACTGTGCTTTGTGGTTGTAGTAGTGAAACAAGAAACAAACAAGGCGCAAGGCTAAAAGAAAAAGTTCTCCTCAAAACTCTATAGTTATAGTGGTGGCACGCTTGTAGCTGGACATTAGATCTGCATACTGGACTCATACCTCTCAACTGTACCACATTATGAGGAACGTTCCTCATTTTACGTCACAAAAGCTCCCTGTTCCACATTGTGAGGACTTGTCCCACATTCAGTGTTAACATTTTAAAGCAAAAATCTGTAGTAAATAATGCACAAATTGTATTATTCAATTAATAACAGACTTTCTGAACATAAATGCAAACATTTTAACAGTGTTCTGAGCTTCTTAGGTAAAGATTTGATTACGTGTTCCACATTTTGTTCATTTGTTCCACATTTTGAGAGGCAGTGTTCCACATTTGGGGGACAAAAGGTAGAGAGGTATGGACTACTGGTTTTGTTATTTGCCAGTGGTCCACAATCTAACCATAAAACCCCACCAAAGCAGGCACTTCACCTTAAATGCTGTGGATGGACCCTTTCTTCAAAAGGTATTTTCCAGAAGCAAAGCATGAGTGGTGAAAATATAAGGTCTTTTAGCACACACTGATGAAGCGTTAGGGGTGCAGCCCGACTGTTCTGAGCTGCAAACCTCGAACAATGCACTATATATTGCATCCATGGTGCAGCAGCAGTTTTCTGCACTGCCATCTTGGAACCCTGTGTTTGTGCATGCACTACGGTTGGCTGCACCGCATCCATTGAGGCCATGTATCTTGCAGAGGTGAGATGCTTAACTACTGGGGCAGGTCGACGAAGCCCAGAATTTAAACATACCTCATTGGCTGACTTCTGAGTGGTTGCCGGAATTGGCAACAGTTGTCGGAACAGCTGTTTTCCTAGCCTAGAAAGAACAGATGCAATCTCTGTGGCCTGATAATGAAGAAGGGAACAGGGGGATAAACAGGAGAAAAGAAGGGTGTATGTCCCCCAGAAGAGGAAATCATGAAACTTTACAACTGAGTCAACAGAGCAGGCAGCCTCAGTCAACAGCAAACCATTTTTTTGTAACTTCAGATAGACGGATACAGCTGCTCCCGTCCCCATCCTCTCACATATGCAGTGTACAAAGGAATATTGAAGTTCACAGTAGTTTACCTGGCCAATAGTATTTCAGGATTATTCCATGTACTAAGGGCTGGATTTTTAGCCATGCGTTGGGAACTTGTGGCATGATCGTCCCGCATCCACGATGCTTGTGCCGATATGTTAAACCACACAATCGGTAGCCTAACTATTGTGGGCATCTACAATGACCCTGCAGCAAAACAATAGCCTTTAAATGGTGCATGAATCAATAGTTGATGCATGTGTCTTAATTTTACTGTAAAGTGATTGGACTTGCCATGAAAGTGGCAAAATGTCTGAAAATAGCATCAAAACATATTGCCACATTTATAATGCCTCAGGTACAACCCAAAATCGGGATTTGCACCTGCGGCATCTTGATTGATAATCCAGCCCTAGTATGCTCAGTGAATAACCTGCCAAGAAAGCACAAGTGGCTTGATTTTTGAATCGTTTTTTGTTTTGTTTTGTTGCCGCAAGTTTCAAGTGTGTCAAATGTTAAATATATGCTGCATGGAACTTGCCGCCCCCAAAAATTGGGATTTTTCTTCTCTGCATTCCGTGGTACAGCATGTGTCAGTGCTGGGGTCACTTGCATGCCTTTTGTGGCCACTTGCGTCTAGTCATAGACACAAGCTGCCACAAAGCACATCCATGTGTCATAAATGCCCATGAAAATGGAAACTCATTTGGGGCTGGCAGTGTAGCCTAGAGGTTAGAGTAACACTGATTCCCACAACCTCCACTTGAATACTGTGTGACTGAGCATGTCACTTAACCTCCCCAGTGCTCCCGGGTTGCCCCTGAAAACAGGCACTTGTGCCTAGCAGGCCTTACCCAATTACCAACGAATGAATAAATAAATAAAATAAATTATCAGCTAAGGGAGGCGGTGCACTAGCCTCACTAATGTCCATGGTCACACTACTGGCCCCAGGTACTGTGCCTGCTTTGAAAAATTAGATCCAAGGGTTTGAATAGAGATGGAAGTATTCCGAATACTAGTGTTCAGAATAACCCAGCTGGGATATTCTAGAAGTATTCCAAATATTAAGGGAATATAGGACTGCATAAGCACAGAATTTTTAGTATTCAGGAAAAGCACTGCAGAAACATCTCCAGTCATTTATAAAGCAGTCTACTGAGTGTTCCTAAAGTCAGTCGTATTCAGAATACTGTCATAGTTACATGTCAAAGCAGAATGTGAACTGAATAACTGTATTTTTTTTTTTTACTTTTATAATTTGCTTAGCCAGGATAGCCCAGTTGAGAAGCAATATCTCTGTTCTAGTGGGGTCCTACTGGCACCCATTTTCACAGCTGGGTGGACTAGAGTACTGGACAGTTAAGTGACTTGCCCAAGGTCACACAGCGAGTGAGTGGCTCTATTGAGGTTTGAACCTGAGATCTCCCAGTTCTCAAGCTGGTGTTCTAACCAGTAGACTAGACTAGAATACCATATATACTCATCTATACCTCAACCTTACATATAAGTCGACTCCCTATACCTAGTCAATTTTTAGCAAAATTACAGACATTATTTTGATGCCCAAATTGGATGGAAAAATCTGTTTTGTGACAAACATCAGATACAAAATCTACCTTTGTAGACAGAAGTGGACACAAAATTAGATTACACATAGTCGGCCCAGTGGCACTGAGGGTTGAGGTGCTGGACGCCACACCTTGCACCACACTGGCAACCCAGGTTTGGAAAGGAGCCTGGGTTGTCGGGGGTTGGCAGGGGGGAAGGGCCAGGAGCTGGATTGAGCTGCTGGAAGGCAGCTCTCCTCTCCTGGGGAAGGATGAGGGGTTTCTCTGGCCCTTGCCTGCCACCTGGTGGAGGACAGGTGGGAGTTTGGGCAAGAGGGAGCCTGACGATAGCCAATGGTGGGTAGGAATGGGCAGAGCCAGTACCTGGCATATGTGTGTGCCTCCACACGCACACGCACTTTCGTGTTTGCAGGAGTCCCGGGATCTTAGGGAGAAAACCAGGGAAAAAGCATGCAAAAACTACTAAAGGAAAAAAAAATTGGTTACACAATTGCAAAAAATGGTTTGCCACTGTTAATCCAGCAGCTAAGTCAACCTTGTAGATAAGTCGAGTCCCCCTTCTTGGGGGCTTTTGCATCAAAAACTAGACTTATACCTGAGTATATACAGAATATGTATTCCATTTCATATAAATGCAGAATTCAGACTTATTCAGAAGACAAAAACTGTAAATGCAAAACTGAGCGGGCAAAAAGAATCAGTGAACTGCACAGCAAAGGGTCCACAGCACTACTGTATATTGTGTTGTGACCAAGGAGGAACTGCAAACACCTACAGGGAACGTTTTCTATTACTGGCTATTGCTGCCAGTCATTCTATCTTTTTTTTTTTCTCCTTTAATAATGCTGCTGTTTTTTCCAGAGGAAGCACCTGTGAAGACATCCCCTTGGGCACTGTCATTACCCTGGCTGGTAGTACTCTGCGTACTCTGCGCCACACTACTGATTGCCGTGGTAGTTCTCCTCACTCAGTGTAAGTGGTACAGTTCCTCACAAGTTATAAAAAGTCAGTACATTGCCAATGTAGCATATTCATCTGTGACACAGTTAAGCAACATGTCATCTTTTAGTTGTGTGTGTAATACTTGCAAGGAAATGATGAGGATGTTTATTTATTGCACTCTAAGGACATGATAGCAGCACAAATGTCCCTTTCAAGATGGGAACAGAGTAATAAACAGCATAAGAAAAGTGGACAAAACTCAAACATGTGGGGACATGGTCAACTCCCCCCTACCCAACCAACCACAGACCCCACCACTATGCAAGCTAAACTGAGGGAGTTAACAGTAGTCTAACCAGTCGTAAAATTATTCAAGATGTTGCAATCACCGGTATAATGTGCGCAGTGTGGGTGGTGTTATGCAATACTAGAGGTAATTTAAGATCCCATATTAAGAAACTGATAGTCCCTAGAGCATTTAAAAACAAAAGAGATAATTACTTTACAATAAGAACCATCAAAGCATGGAACAGGTTGTCACAATAAGTATTAGATATGGATAATGTCTATAGTTTAAAAAATGCACTTGATAGACTGTAGTACTGTAATCATCAAATGGTTTAAGCTGACCCACATGTTTGAGAGGACAATCTCAATAGGCACTTATGCTCCCTTTTGTCCTAGTAAACCTAGCTGAATCTAGTAGAACTGTCATTTCTATGTGGTAGGACTTGTGACGCTTGGCCAGCTGGTTATGATTGTTGTATGATATTTGTAATATAAAAAATATAGTAGGTGATTGTCTCACATAAGATAGCCTGTGCTTAAAGGTGCTCCCCCCAAGGTTTCAGTGAAACCTACAGGATGTATAATTGACCAGGAGATCTCTGTAATGTAATTAACTTCCTTGAAACAATGCATTTTATGACCTGTTGCTGCTCTGAAGCTGGGAAACTAAAATGTACATTTTATGACTTCAGAAACAGGACATCACTAAGCTGATTCCTGTCAGATATCTTGCACCTAGGTGAGAGATTGCAGGGTTGTAAATCTTCAAAGGAAATGGCTGATCAAAGACTCATAATTTGGGAAATGAATTTTTGCTGATGTCACATTATTTAATATATCTCCTGACAGGAAATCATTTTTGTGTAATTTTATATTCTAAAAGGAGGAGCTAGATGACTCACCAAGGGGGTGGGGAGATGGAGTTGAAATGTATCCTTGTAACTGGGGAATATGACGTATCATTTTGGGACTCAAGAAAGACAGATCTCTGATCTAACTATAAGCACTACAGAGGTAATGCATTAGATAGAAAAAGTCTAACTGTATTGTGGTAGGAGTTTTTGCTTTGTAATCTTCCCTTGTTCTTTTATGTGATTGTGAGCTCTTTGATATATTGTTCTGTGTTTACATTTTTCATATTTTAATCATTTCTTAGTAAAATCCTTATTTGAAAGCTACTGCCTGGGTGTGTCTGTCAGTTATTTTTGCATGTGACGTATAGAGGGTTAAGACTGACAAAAAATGTTCAGAAGCTTGATGGTGTTAACAAACTTGGAAAAGGTAAGAATATACCTAAGGTCTTTTATAGAGCTTTAAGGGTTCATTTTGGGAAGCCTGGCTTTGTGCCCCTGGTGAAAGATTGTACCACAATCCCCCGAAGAGGGTACGTATCTGAGCATGTACATTGGGTATGCTAGCATAAGGTTCACAGTTTGAATCCCCCAGAACTTGAGACTAAAGGTGGTTCGGACCCAAAAGCAGAGAGAAGTGTTACCCTGTCTATTACCTGTTCACATTACTGCTCTCGGAGGTTGGCACTGTGGGAGCAGAGGGCCTGACCTGCTGAGTGCATTTGTGACAGATTTGGTTAGCAGCAGTGCAAATAAATTGGTAACACAAGCTTTAGCTGTTCAGTGTGTCAGCTTAATACTGTACAGCTCACTTGCAAAATAAGGCAGTGATTTATTTTTAAAAAAGGAACCAGAACTATATCATTTTGCTTACAGTCAAGTTCCTACCTGTTTCATTTTTTTTCTAAAGTGCAAGTTAGAGTAGCTGTAGTTAGGGAAGAAGATGGCTTCCAACTACAGCGGGTACACTGCAGACTACTTGAGGCAGTTGTGCCAGGACAGAGGAGTCCTGCACGAGGTGAGAGCCACCAAGCAGAACCTCAGGAATGCCCTGATGGCAGCAGATTCCCAGAGCATCGAGTCACAGACTGTGACTGTAAAGCACCAAACCTTGGGTATGGAGGGGCCAGCAGCCAGTGCAGTGTCCATATCCGGTGAGGTAGGCAGCAGAGCCAGTGCCAGCAAAGGGCCACAGCAGCAGGGGAAGGTCACCAGCATTCTGGAGCCAGAAACAATCAAGCTGCAGACTGAGTTGTGCAGAATGGAGCTGGAGTTCCAGAGCGAAAAGAAGTGAGAACAGCAAGAGGTGGACCATGAGGAGCATGAGTGCCAGAGGTGACATGAACTGGAGCAGCTACGACTCCAACCACCAGCACCAGAGCAGGTAAGTGGCTTGGGTTTAACTGGAACTACAGGACTGGGTTACAAATTGAATTCCAAATTGATAGCTGAATTTGAAGAGGGGGAGGATATGGATGCCTTTTTAAATTCCTTTGAAAAAGTTTATATTCAGGTAAATATTCCTAGAGGGTCCTGGAGCTTCCAGCTATCCCTGCTACTTACCGAGAAAGCTCAGGATGCATTGGGTCAAATGGACAGTGAGGACAGTAATGATTACAGCAAACTTAAAGCTGCACTTTAAAAAAAGTTTGATTTAACTGCAGAAGCATACAGAGCTAAATTCCGGAAGTTCAGGAGAAGCCCTGATATGAGCTATGAGGAGCTAGCCATGAAACAACGTCAGTGTTTAAAACATTGGTGGGAAAGAATTGAAGCAAACTCTGTAGATAAAATTGCTATATTGCTAGAACAGTTTTTTTGGGCATGCCCAGCAGAGCTGAAAACCTGGCTGGAGGACCGAGATCCCAAAACAGTGCAAGAGGCTGCTGAACTCTCAGACCACTACGCCAAGAGCAGACCTGCTCTGAGAGCGAATGGGGTGGGCGTGGCAGCACAGAAAGGGAAAAGCACATCTTCAGGGTAGCTAAAACCCTCACTGTCTCCACCGAAACCTGTTAGCCCCAGGTTTCAAAGAAAAGATTTCTCTGAGAAAAGAAACGAATGTTGAGTTTGAAAAGAAACTGGGCATATTGCAGGCAGTGTCCTAAAAGGATGAGCAATATGCAGAATGGGGCTAAGAAAGAAGTGAGTTGTTTGTGTGTCCCTGGAAGCATGCCTGTGAACATGAGGGAACACATGCACCCCATCACGGTGAATAGTGTACAGACAGAAGGGTTAAGAGACACAGAGGCATCCCTGACATTGGTAAAAGGGGATCTGGTAGAGCCTGGTCAGCTTATAACCAATGAATTTGTAACTGTACAAAACTTCACTGGGGAGGAGAACACATTACCACTCTCTAGTGTTCTCCTAGATTGGGGTGAAACAGGGGGAACTGTGCAACAGGTGGCTGTAGCCAAAACTTTAGCAGTTGATGTCATCCTTGGCAACAATCTCAAACAAGGGATGGTGTGTGCAGTTATCCGTAGCCAAGTGGCAAGGGAAAATTGTAGTTCCCTGGACCCCACAGAAACCATGGTGGAAACCACTGGGAGGCTGGTTCCTCAGCATGTGTCTCCTGATATGGAGACTAAGAAAAAAGGGGTAGAAATTTCCCTAGTAGCAGTTTACCACACAGCTACGGAGGGTTACTCCAAAGGAGGAGGGGTGACCCATTGTCAGAGGGTTAGGGATGACAGTGATCCTGAGTGCCCTGACGCTAGTGCTAGGGACCCTAGTTTAGAGCCTGAAGGGGACCTGTCCCATGCCTTGGGAATGTGTAAGGAGTTTGCAGCTGCTTAGAAAAGTGACCCTAGTCTAGAGAAGCTGAGGGCTTGGGCAGACTCTGACAGAGCACAGGGAGGTGACGGTAAGCATAAGGTTTATTGGGAAAATGGACTGATGTATACTCAGGCTGTCAAGACAGAGGGAGGGGTGATAGACAGACAGCTTGTCATTCCCCAGGGATACCATGAGCAGTTGCTCAAGATTGCACATGATATTCCCTTGTCTGGTCATCTAGGAATCATGTGCACTACACAGCAGTTGGCCCAGAATTTCTACTGGCCAAACTTCACCCAGCAGGTGAAGGAGTATTGCAGGTCTTGTCACCGGTGCCAAGAAATAGGGAAGGTGGGTAAGAAAACCCAAGCCACCCTAATTCTATTGCTCATGGTGGAGGAGCCATTCCAGAGGATGGGAATGGATATTGTGGGGCCTTTAAATACCCCCAGCTCCTCTGGGAGGAGGTTCATCCTGACTGTGGTGGATTATGCCACCCAGTATCCAGAGGCAGTCACCCTATCCTCACTGAGGACAAAGTGGCAGATGCCTTACTTGGGATTTTCTCCCATGTTGGGTTTCTGCAGGAGGTTATCCCTGACCGAGGGGGTTCCTTCATGTCGGACCTGATGAAATGTTTGTGGGAGAAGTGTGGGGTGGTGCAGAGGTGCATGATACCTTGTCACCCCCAAGCCAATGGGCTTGTGGAAAGATTTAACAGTACCCTGAAGTCAATGCTCCAAGCGGTTGCTGAACAGCATGGGAGAGACTGGGAGAAATACCTTCCCCACCCATTTTTTGCATACAGGGAGGTGCCCCAAGAGTCGACAGGATTTTTCCTCTTCAAGCTCCTATATGGATGCCAGGTATGTGGGCCCCTAGACTTGATCCGGTAGGACTGGGAAGGCAAGTACACCACCCAGGGAACTCCCATAGTGGATTACATCCTTAGGTTTAGGGAAAGGCTGAAGGAGTTTATGAGGACAGCCAGGAGCAACCTGGCAGCTGCCCAACAGAAACAAAAAGTGTGGTATGACTGCAGAGCCAGAGCTCGCTCATAGACGGTGGGTCAGGAAGTTATGGTCCTTATTCCAGTCCGGAAAGACAAGCTGCAGGCTGAGTGGGCAGGACTGTACAAAGTGGTTAGAAAGGTAAATGACATGAACTATATCATAGAGTTATCTGACAGAAGACATACAGAAAGAATGTACCATGTCAACATGATGAAGCCATATGTTAACAGGGCTGACATGGTGTTTGCAGTATGTAGTCTTGGGGAAGGGATGGAAAAAGGAGACCCCCTTCTGGACTTGCTGGCAGAAAGCAAGCAGGAGTCCTCTGTGGAGGCAGTTAAATTGTCACCCCAGCTGGCCCCAGACAAGATCCAGGAAGTAAGGGAGGTTTTAGCAGACTTTGCCCCCCTGTTTAGTGCCAAGCTTGGACTAACCCCCTTAGCGATGTATGATGTGGAGACAGGGACACAGATGCCCATACAGCAGACAGCATATCAGGTGTCAGAGGCTGTCCAAAAAGACATTAGGAGGGAGGTGGAGGATATGCTGGATTTAGGGGCAATCCAGAGATCCCACAGCCCCTGGGCCTCACCCATAGTCCTTGTGCCCAAGTCAGATGGCTCTACTCATTTCTGTGTGGACTATCGTGGACTGAATGCAGTCACGAAGTCAGACACCCACCCGATGCCCCAGACGGACGAACTCCTGGACAAGTTGAGAGGGGCGACATATCTTATGACTATTGACCTGACAAAGGGGTATTGGCAGGTAGAGTTAACTGACAGAGCTAGGGAGAGGTCAGCCTTCATCACTCTGATAGGCTTCTTTGAATTTAAAGTAATGCCTTTCAGAATAAAGAACGCCCTGGCCACTTTCCAAAGGTTGGTGAACCAGGTGTTAAATGGTGCTGAGGAGTATGCCATTAGCGTACCTGAATGACATTGCCATCTTTAGTGTCAGCTGGGAGGAACACCTGTCCCACCTTAGGGAAGTGCTGGGCAGGATACAGAGGGCCGGGCACACTGTCAAAGCTGAGAAGTGCCAGGTGGCCATGGCTGAAGTGGCATACCTTGGGCATGTTGTAGGCCGGGGACAGCGCTGTCCTAACCAAGTAAAAATAGAGGTGATCAAGGCGTGGCCCAGACTGGAAATGCAGAAGCAGGTCAGGAGTTTTCTAGGGACAGGAGGGTACTATAAGAAATTTGTATCCAATTACAGTGCCCTGGCTGCTCCCTTATCTGACCTGGTAAAGAAAAAGTTGCCTAAGAAAATAACCTGGGAACCAGCCTGTGAAAAAGCCTTTACCAGACTGAAAGAGGCACTGTGGAGTGGTCCTGTATTGACAAGTCCTGACTATAGCAGACCCTTTATAGTCCAGACTGATGCCTCAGATGTGGATATTGGGGCAGTACTGTGTCAGACATCCAACCAAGAGAAAGATCACCCTGTAGTGTACCTGTGTAAAAAGTTACTTCCCAGGGAGCAGGCTTACACTACTGTGGAAAAAGAGTGTCTTGCCATAGTGTGGGCCCTAAAGAAGTTAGAGCCATACTTATATGGGCAGCATTTTAAGGTACAAACTGACCACAACCCCCTGGTTTGGCTGACACAAATGGGAAAAACTAATGGTAGACCATTAAGACAGAGTCGTGCCTTGCAAGGGTATGACAGGACGATCTTACATAGGGCTGGAGCGACCAATCAGAACACAGATGGCTTGCCGTGTCTATATGAGAAGTGAACTGACTTAGGGAGCTCATCCCATGCAGGGTATAGAGCCCCCAAATTCAGTCTAGGTGGGGAGGATTGTGATGCTTGGCCAGCTGGTTATGATTGTTGTATGATATTTGTAATATAAAAAAAATAGTAGGTGATTGTCTCACATAAGACAGCCTGTGCTTATGGGTGCCCCCCTTCCCCCAGGTTTCAATGAAAACTACAGGATGTATAATTGACCAGGAGATCTCTGTAATGTAATTAACTTCCCTGAGACTTTGAATTTTATGGCTGTTTTATGACCTGTTGCTGCTCTGAAGCTGGGAAACTAAAATATACATTTTATAACTTCAGAAACAGGACATTATTAAGCTGATTCCTGCCAGATATCTTGCACCTATGTGAGGGATTGCAGGGCTGTAAATCTTCAAAGGAAATGGCTGATCAAAGACTCATAATTTGGGAAATGAGTTTTTGCTGATGTCGCATTATTTAATATATCTCCTGACAGGAAATCATTTTTTTGTAATTTTATATTCTAAAATGAGCAGCTAGATGACTCACCAAGGGGGTGGGGAGATGGAGTTGAAATGTATCCTTGTAACCGGGGAATATGTCATATCATTTTGGGACTCAAGAAAGACAGATCTCTGATCTAACTATAAGCACTACAGAGGTAATACATTAGATAGAAAAAGTCTAATTGTATTGTGGTAGGAGTTTTTGTTTTGTAATCTTCCCTTGTTCTTTTATGTGATTGTGAGCTCTTTGATATATTGTTCTGTGTTTACATTTTTCATATTTTTATCATCTTTTAGTAAAATCTTTATTTGAAAGATACTGCCTGTGTGTTTGTCAGTTCTTTTTACATGTGACATATAGAGGGTCAAGACTGACAAAAACTGTTCAGAAGCTTGATGGTGTTACCAAACTGGGAAGAGGTAAGAATATATCTAAGGTCTTTTACAGAGTTTTAAGGGTTCATTTTGGGAAGCCTGGTTTGGTGCCCCTGGTGAAAGATTGTACCACAATCCCCCGAAAAGGGTACATATCTGAGCCTGTACATTGGGTACACTAGGTTAAGGCTCACAGTTTGAATCCCCCCAGAACTTGAGACTAAAGGTGATTTGGACCCAAAAGCAGACAGGAGGGTTACCCTGTCTGTTACCTGTTTACATTACTGCGCTCGGAGGTTGGCAGTGTGGGAGCAGAGGGCCTGACCTGCTGAGTGTGTTTGTGACAGGACTCTCCTATAACAGTCAAAGGAGAAAGATGGCAGAGGTGGTGGAACTGTCATATAGTTTTTTAAGAGGTGGTAGAACTGAGTTCCTGTTGTCTCCTGCCCAGTTTATCCCTTGAGTCTAACTCCACTCTGGTTAAACACCATTACGGGAGATAATACTTTGCTGTCTGTGGCTCTTTGGCCTGGAATCACATTCCAGTGGATTCAAAGCTTATAAGTGGCACACATCCCTCTTTTTATCAGATAAAAAAAGGTCAGTCTCCAAGGATTCAAGGTATGGGTATTGTTATCTGCACAATTTGTTGTTAATAAACCTCTTAGCCTCGCATTTGTATGTAAATGACTTTTTTTAAACTTAGATTGTATTGGCATTCCAGCATATGTTACATATTAAAAAAATGAACAAATGACATCTCTAGAAATAGACAGTCGAATACATCTCTTAAAGAGCAGCTGATGCCTTTGAGAAAACTTTGGACAACATACTATTTAGACACAATTCAGTTTCTATTTCATAACTCTTATACAGATTTCACCTCCCTATAATTTATTACTGAAGAAATTCTCACCCAACAAGATCTTTATCCCTTAGAGTTCCTCTGCCTCTGTAGCTTATTCCCTGCTTGAAATAATAATGCTCTGTTGTGACATCACAGTCTGTTGCCATGGGACCAACTGTGATGTCACAAGGAGAGTATTATGATATCAGGTTGGGAAGAAGCAACAGGAGCTGACAAACCCTCAAGGAACAACTCATCAGTATTCATGCATCTGACCTCAGTAATAAATATAGGTAATAAGAAACACAGAGCTAATTAGATGTATAAGCTGTTTTGTGGCCAAATATTACATTTGTCAACATTCTTCTTGAGGCCTTGGTGGCTCTTTAATACAAAACATTAGACAAAAGCAGGGTTGATGGTTATAGAGCCCGCAACCCTAGGTATGGCTATGTGCTGTGTTGGTGCATTATTAGGGAATTACAGGATGTTTTGTCAGTTTTTGATCCATTTCTTCAACTCCATCGCTTAGCAGCAGTTCAGCAACCTGACCCCAACCATAATGATGTCTGTCTCAGAGAAACAGGACTCTATGAATATTTCTACATGTGCCTGAATGTTAAGGTTATTATTGTCTGGGTGCAGAAGTCTTGTACCTAATTTTGATTTAATGAAATGTATTTTTTATTCTTACATAGTTTTTTTCTCCCAGCCCCTGGTTATCTCCCAGGGATTTACGCTATTCACAGGATATGTCTCAATCATGCTTGTTAGCTTGACGTCCTCCTCAGATCCCAGCTTAGCCTGGCATCTCCCACAGGTCTGTCCCCCTTGGTGGGGCCCCAAGGGGAAGGGAGCGGCCATTCCTACACACACCCTGAGGCAGTCCACCATATACACTAGGCTGGCACTAGTACCCAGGCTGGCTGACACTAGTACCCAGGCTGTCATATAGACGGCCATTGGATTTTATAACCTGCATTTCTCCCTGACTCCTTCCATCACCTCAGGCATGGGTTTATAGCCTCTGTCAGCCTCAGCTGCATGCAGCAATGTCCTGCAGAGGGAGCAAGCCCCCTCGGCCCACTGCAGGGGTCACTGCAGCACTAGTGCCCAAAACCTTACCACCTCAACTGCAACACATTGCTGTGCTGCAGCTACTGCAGCCAGGTTTGCCTCGAGATGTGGTAACCCAAACTCACTTCCAAACTTGAGTCACTGTTGTACTGCCACTGGGCCATCTGGGTAACCCATATTCTGTATTTCAACAGAAGGAGACCCCACTGGAAGTGAACCTCAGCTCAAAGACCTTGTCATATCCCATTAATAAACATAAGCTAGCCAATAAAAGCAGCAATTTTTGTAGTCCTACATATAAACAATTTAAGACTTTGTTAAAGACAATGTTAAATTATCAGATTTATGGGTCTGTTGGAAAGCCTACATCCAGTGATGGTACTGGAGAAAATTCAGTGGGGAAACCCAGCACCTTTGATGTAACTGGAGCGGGTCTAGAATTTTTTTTCAAGGAGTTAGCACTTTCTCAGAAAAATGTAAAATGTTCCCTTTCAAAGCACAAGTTGGGACACAATGGCTACTGTTTTCTGGCTTAAAGGGGTGCTGTTTTGCTTTATAGCTGGATCTGCTAGTGTGTGGGATCAAACACACCTCACAGGTGTCTGGGGACACTTTTTCTCATTATATGTTGCATTACTTACACTTTAGTCAGTTTTATACCTTTAGGGGTACAAAGTTCCACAGGATTAGTCCTGCCTCCATTTTACTCCCAGAAATGAGTTAAGCTTTTAATTTCACTTTGAAATCAAGTTCCCCTGGTCCCTCCCCCCACCCATTTCTACCACAGCCTTCATCAATTTCTGTGGTTAATGTTGTTTCATACTTATTTTATGGATAAACAATGAACACATGAGTTTTGATGCTCTTAATGCCTTGAACTTACATTTGATTCACTTTTAAAGGTCATTAAATGTTACTAATACATTTGAATTTACAATTTTAACAGGAATAGCAAAACTGAATGACTGAGACTACTTTCCACATCACTCTTTGTTCTTTGCATTTTGTGGGCCTGACTGTGATTGTTTAACTTCCCAGTATGATGTTGTACCTACCGCCAGCTTCAGTCTGTTGGAGCACACACGACTTCCGTAAAGCAGTAACAGCCAAATCAGGCAGGCATTTCCAAGGATTACTGCCCAGCTATGAATCCTTGATGTAATGGCCTTAACCAGGGGTCAGCCTTAACTTTTTTTTTGCACTAGCCAGCTGGGCTAGTGAACCAGAGATTGCACTAGCCTGCAGAAGTTTGCAGTAGCCCGCAGTCAGTATGGTTAACAGTGATTTGTTAAATGAAAGGCAAATAAAATCGCATTTGTCCTGCCAACAGTCTGGACACCTACCAACTGATTTTGCACTGTGTCTTTAACTGCCAACCGCACATACACTATCTCAGCTTCTGTGACTGAAGAGTCAGTGGTTCTGTCACTGTTGACTGAAATGAACTTTGTTCCCATCATTTTTTCTTGTAGCGCCATATGTTCAACCTCGGCTACATAGTGGATAAAGTTGCAGGCATATTTGTCCTTTTGACATGCTGAACTGATATCTAGCCCTTTCATATCATCAAGGCTACACATCCACACAAAGTCTGTGAAAGGATGTCCTTTCCTAGCAATTGCATGGCATGTGCAAAACAGTTTATCCAGACGGTTAAGTGTTGCTTCATTCATGTTCTTCAGCATTCCCTCCGCATTACTTGTCCCTGGAGTAGCAGTGCTGGCATCCTCCTTTTCCTTTGCCCTAGCATGAGCTTCACTGATATTATGGGATGAGACGGAGTCAAGTTTTTTTTTTTTTTTAGTTTAGTTTTTGTTGACCGGGTAAGTGCACCAGACAAATCCTGCCTATTTTCAGGCACAACCTGGGGGAGGGGGATACAGATGAATGCCGACTGACCTTGAACCAGATTAAGCTGTTGATGGTATTTGTAGTGAATGAGGGAAATTTGGCCAGGACACCGGGGAAATTCCCCTACTCCTTTCGATAAGTGCCATGGGATCTTTAACATCCACCTGAACTAACAGCAGTCCAGGCAGATGGGACCTCGGTTTAATGTCTCATCCAAAACATGGCACCTAAGAAGTGCAGCACCCCTCTCATGCTGCACTACAGTGTCAATACTGAGATATTAACCCAAGTGCTAGATGTGGGAACTGAACCCACAGCCTTCTGATCTCCCGGATTCGGAGGTGAGTGTGCTACCTACTGAGCCACTAACACTGACAGTTATCTGTACTGAAACAAAAATTATTGTTATTGCCCACCTTATCCAACTGTATTTCACGTTTGATACACAAATTGCAGAACATCAGATCTTTTGCACCATCATACCCCAACCAGTCATATTTTTCTAACCAACATTGCGGGAACCGACAGTTTCGCTTTGTCTTTTTGTACTCATGATCTTTTATTTGTTTGTCTTCGTCAGCATGATTTCTATTAAAGTCAGCTGGGTTGCTGACTTCTTTAATATATTTCCACATTTTCAGATTTTTAGTTAATAAAGGTGTGTCATGAAAAGTGTGTGTCTTTTTCTTCCCTTTTTCCTTCCTTTTCCCACCCTGGCCACAGATCTCACAAATACTTGATTGCCCCAGTTCTATTAAAAATGGTCACCAAAAAAAAGTAAGGATAAATTCAACAGCATCAATCCATACTGTTATTTATTTATTTTTATTCTTTGGCAACCAGGTAACTCCCATTGGGCACAAGACCCATTTTCAGGGGTGGCCCAGGAACACAAGGAGGTTAAATGACTTGCTTAGGGTCTCACAGTATTCAAGTGGAGGCTGAGGGAATTTAAACCCAGATCTGCTGGATGTACAAAGCCCATTCACAACCTGTTGCTGTCTCTGTTAAACACTCTCCAGTTTTTCTTTCCATGACAGTCATGTATCCTGATATGCTCTGACCACCTTTTTGATAACTGAACTATCAGTACTTGTGATATCCTTAATACTACATTGTGTTCCCTTTACCTCATCAGCTGCTGCTGTTTCTTTTCAAATGCCTAAGACATCACATTCCACAATTTCAGACACACACCATTCATATTTATTCCAATGGCCTGTAAAGGTGTAGATAATATCATGGAATGTTCAGGTTGATAGTATAAAAATAAGAGCAGCACCTGCTGAGGACTTAGGAGAGAAATGATCAACACAGTGACAAAGGCAATAAAAATGTGAGAACTAATTTGAAAAAGTGGGTCTAAAACATATGAGAATGTAGGAAAAATAAAAAGGGACACATTACAGCATAGAAAGGTGTAAAACCTGTTTCCTGTCATGGCAGTAAATGACCATACTTAAAATTCAGAGTTGAAAAGATTAGGTTGATTTACTGCTAATGGTCTTAATGGCCATACTTTACACCTCCTAGACAGATTGGTTTTACAAACAAAGGCCTGTGACTAGTGCCATCAGAACTTTTTTTTGTAACCTGGACATGTATGCAACAGTGAATGATTTGATACAATCCATTTTATTACTATCTGAGCACTCAAAATGGCCCAAAAACTGGACTACATTTAATCAAAACCAGATGACCAGATAAAGACCCTGAAAATCGGATTATCCGATCTACAACTGGACAGGTGGCAACCCTAGAACTGTGCTGCTCCTGGACACAGTCACAAATCTGCCTGCCATGAGTACTAAGCTAAGCAAGGAAAGGAAAAAAGGGAAAGGATCTTTACCAGCAAAAAAATTAAAGCAGTATTTAGTATAAAATGAAACAGTTTGTAAATGCACTACACAAAGACATCTCTTTTTTTTATTTCACTAATGCTAAGGCAGCACATGGTAAAACCTCCATGAAAAGGACTTGGCTTTAAAGTATACAATTATATTTATGTATGTATTTGTTTGTTTATTTATTTGATACCCGAGTTGAGAATGGAACTGCAGCTTTCCACAGGAGGAACTGTACTAGCCCAGCTGGGCAAGTAACAGAGATTCTGCACTAGCTCACGACAATCTGCACTAGTAGCCGGGCTAGTAAATGAATATTAAGGTCGACCCCTGGCCTTAACCTCAAACTGATTGTTAATCTCTTGTAAATGCCTGCTTGTGAGGATATTACTACAATCATAAGCTTCATTGCTTACTTTTTTTTGCTAGAAAAAAGACAACAAATGATAGATGTACTGTACGGTATCACAAACTTCTTTGTTATGAGCTGTTCTGAGTGTTTCTAAGACATTAACATGTAGTACAGCAGCTAGGAATAGGCCTAATAAATAATTAATTGGACTTGTAATTAGTTATAATGTTTTAATCATAGGCTCAATGTTTATGAATAAACATGATTATTCATGTGTTAACTGTTTATGCACCCCCCACTTGTGTTTGTAACTAACCAATCAATCAATCAATCAATCAAAATCTTTATTTATCCAGGCAAATATCATTGAGCAAGCTCATTTACAAGATGAACCATTTTGATAGAAGTACTAAATCATGACAGCAGGAGTAATAATTAGTAACAGCTTTTGGATTACGTATAACCACTGTATGATTAAATCAGCAGTGCATGCTAATGACGGAAACATAGAATTTGTTGGCAGAAAAGGACAGCTCGGCCCACTCAGTCTGCCCAGATGGTTCCACTATTCTGTCTCTGCAGACCCTACCTGGTCTCTGGCAACCCTCCCCCTGCCTATCTACCAGTATTCCCCTATGTATATCCCTTGCATGCTTGAAGCCCCCCCCTGTTTTCGCTCCCACTACCTCTGCTGGTAGCCTGTTACAGGTGTCCATCACTCTTTCAGTGAAGTAGTATTCCTCACACCCCTCTTCAACTGCTGCCCCTTCCAGCTTCATTGCACTTCATTTTGTCCTGCTGCACTTTTTCATTTGACATGTACTCCCCTCTTGTACCCTGTTCATTCCTGTGAGTACTTGCTGGTCTCTATCATGTCCCCCTCTCCCTCCTCTTGTCTACGGTGTATATATTGAGATCCATATTCTCTCTTCAAAGGGCTTTTAATGCAGTCTTCTCACCATTTTACTTGTCATCTTCTGGACTGCCTCCCCATGCCTGTTTCCTTTCTGAGATGCATCCTTCAGAGCTGAGCACAGTACTCCAGGTAGGTTCTCACCAGTGACCAAAAACAGTGGGAAAAATCACCTTCCTTCATTTGCTGATGATCCCTCTCCCTTTGAACACCAGCATCCCACTGGCCTTGCCCACTGCCTTAGTGCATTGCTCTGCCACATTAAGTCATCAGATATGAAAACTCCAAGGTTTCTTTCCCACTTAGTGACCATCAGTACCTCCCCACCCCACACTGTATACTAAGCTCCTGGGTTTCTATGCCATAGGTGCATGATTTTGCACTTTTTGGCATTGAACCCCAGCTGCCATACCCTTGACCTCTCCTCAAGTGTTCACAGATCTCTACTCATTCTTTCCACCCCCTTCTGAGTATCCACCCTATTGCAGATTTTGGTGTCATCTGCAAAAAGACATATCTTCCCTTCCAGCTCTTCTGCAATGTCACTTATGAAGATATCGAAGAGGGCCAGTCCCAGTAGTGAGCCTTGCTACACTCTCCTGGTCACTCTACCCTCATTAGATAGAGTGCCGTTTACTACCACCTTCTGTCACCTATCAATTAACCAGTTTCTTACTTAGTTTACCACCTTGGATCCTACCCCTAGAATTTCTAATTTTCTTATCAGTCTCCCATGTGGCATAGTGTCGAAGGCTCTACTGAAGTCTAAGTAGGCTATGTCCACTGCCCGTCGATCAATTTCCTTGGTCGTCCAGTCAAAGAACTCAATCATAATCATCTGGCATGACCTCCCCCCATGAATCCATGCTACCTTGAATCTTGTAACCTGCTGGATTCAAGATGCTCCACTAGTTTTTCTTTTAACCGGGTTTCCACTAATTTGCCCACCACAGATATGAGACTGACCAGCCTATAGTTGCTAGCCTCCTCCCTGCTGCTGTTGTTATGGAACAGGACTATGTCGGCCCTCCTCCAGTCTTCTGAAACCACTCCTGTTTCCAGTGAGTTATTGAATAAGGCCATCAGTGGTGTAGGAAGCACCTCCCTGAGTTCCCCTAGTACTCTTGGGAGTGTCCCATCTGGTTCCATGACCATGTCCACTTTGCAAGTCATCCTTTCAGGACTCTTTCCTCTGAAAATGGACATTTGCCCACCTCATTCACCCATTCCTGCTGCTTCTTGGTGGTCCACCCCTCTCTCCCTCCACTGTAAAGACTGAGCAGAAGTACCTGTTGAGGATGTCTACTTTTTCCTGATCCTCACCATCCCTCCCCTTTCCTTCCTCTTTTCTTTTATGTACCTGAAGAAAGTCTTGTCCACTTTAGCTACACCATTGTCTATCTTTTTTTCTGTTTGCACATATGCTCCCCTCACTGTCTAACCTGCTTCCCTCTGTTTCATCATCTTGTACATCCTGTATGCCACCCTTTTTCCTTCATCTTCTTGTCCCTGCTGAACTTCCCTCGTCTGTTTCCACTCTTGCCCTCAAGACCTCAAACTGTTACTCATTCCAAATAATTCCCAAAAGTCCAACTTGTTTATTCCTTTCAGGAACTTGAAGGTCTCTATAGTATCTCCCCTCTCCCTTCTGGTCTCCAATGACTACATGTTCAGTGCCTTGAGACGCTACTCATAAGACCTACCCTGTTGGCCCTGAATCATCTAGGTCACCCTTCACTGCACTGCCCCCAGCCTGTCCTTATCTTGAGGTGAGAACTCCAGAACTGGGCACAGTGCTCCAGGTGAGGCCTCACCAGAGATCTATAAATGGGTAGAATTACATCTTTCCTTCTGCTGTCAATACCCCTCCTGATACACCCCAGTATCCTGTTTGCCTTACTATGGGCCTTGCTGCATTGACTTGATTGTTTGAAGGTGTCACAGATGATAATTCCTAGATCCCATTCCTCAGCCATGGTGCTGAGTCTTACCCCACCCATCCAGTACTCTGTCCTGGGGTTCTTGTTCCCTAGATGCACCACCTTGCACTTTCCGGCATTTAATTTCAACTGCCATATCTTATACTATGTCTCTAGCCTTTGCAGATCACTCTGAATTTCTCTGATTCCCTCATCACTATCCACCCTCCCACAGAGCTTCATGTCATCTGCAGAGACACAACCTGCCCTGGATTCCCTCTCCAATGTCACTAATGAAGATATTGAAGAGACCCAGGCCCAGGACTGATACCTGTGTTACCCCGCTCATGATCCCCCCTTGACTGACTTGACCCCATTTACCACAGCCCTCTGCTGCCTCCCCCTTAGACAGTTACCTACCAATCTTATCATGTTCCTAGCCTGATCCGCCATCTGCTTCAGCAATTGTCTGTGAGGCACCAAGTCAAAAGTCTTGCTGAAGTCAAAGTAGACTAAATCCATGGCGTGGCCCCTATTCAAGGTCCTCATCACCCAGTCAAACAAGACTGTCAGGTTAGTTGGACAAGACCTCCCTACCACAAACCCATGCTGTTTTTTTTTTTGAATGAAAGTTTTTATTATAATAATAATTCAAATAACAAAAATACACAACTTTTGAATAAACATTAAATAATAACATTAATGCACCCTGTAACATTACCATAAATACATGAGCTTCTAAAACATAAAACGTGATATAACATTTAATCGAACGGCATTCAAAACATTCCCCTTTCCTTGCTATTTAATAAGAATTACTGAATACACTAAAGAAACACTTATCCCTCTCCAGACAGTCCACAAGGTCCTCTTTGACCAGTGATGCCATCAGCTTCCCTACAACTGAGGTAAGAGGGACAGGTCTGTAGTTCCCCGACTGTTCCTTGATCCCCCTTACGCAATGGAACTATGTCCATGACCTTCCAGTCCTTCAGTATTACTCCCATATGTAATGATCTGTTGAATAGCCCTACCAGGGGTTCAGCCACTTCCTCAGCCAGATCCACGAGCACCCTCACGTGCATTCAGTCTGGGTCCTGAGGCCTCATCTATCTTTAGGGCAGTTAGTCCTTTCCAGACCCTTTCACCTATAAATAATGGCTGCCTCATCTCTGGGACCCCCTTTGTGGCTGCTTTGATGCCACTCTCTGGCAAAGGCCTGCTGCCTTCCCTAGTAAAGACAGAGCAAAAGACAGAGCCTATTGGCCATCCTCCTCTATCACCCTACCCCACTCTGATAGCGTAATAATTCCCCCATCTTTCTTCCATGCTTCCCTAACATACCAGAAGAAATACTTTCCCCTGTCCTTGACCTCCTCTGCAATATTCAGCTCTGTGTTTGTTTTTCTCTCCCTAACCACCAAGTTTGCCTCCTTATTTCTTAGTAAATATTCTTCCCATTTTTCCACCCCTTGCTTTTCTTTATACCTGTAGAAATGTCTTTTTCTTGCCCTCACTGCATCCCTGTCCTTAGCCAAGAATCATAATGGTCTCTTGAACTTGTTCTTTTTGGTTACCATTCTCATATATAACTTTGATACCTCAAAAATGGCCCTCTTTACTGCCCTCATCTCTCTTCCATTCTTCCCATACTGTCAACCCCAACTAACTTGTCCCAACCAACTCCTCTCCTCTGAAATCAAGGACCTCAGCTCTTGATTGGGGGTTTCCACTCCCAAGGCCCAGTTTAAACCAAATGGAGTTCTGGTCGCTGTTCCCTAGTGGCTCCCCAACTCTCACAGCTCTACCACCTCCAAGTCGATGAGCACCACATTGAGAATGGCCTCCTGCCTGGTGGGTTCCTTAACTTGCTGTACCAGTAGACAATCCTGGAATGTGTCCAGCAAGGCTTGACTTCTGGTGCTTCTAGCCACAGGAACATCCCAAATGATGTCCAGCACCTTCAGACCCCATACTACTACTACCTTCATTTTGCCCCTACTCTTTCTAGTTCTTCTTGAGCTCTCTGTCCTTCTCTTCCCCTAGCTCTGGTGGTCTATACATCACCCTCAAATGTTGTTTCCTGTCTGAGTCCACTGTAAGTTGCAGCCACATCAGTTCCATCTTCCCTTTATTACCCTTGATGCTCCTCTCTTCCACAACCTTAGTGCAATCCTTGACATACAGGGTTATGCCTCCTCCTCTACCTCATCCTCCATCCCTCCTGAACACTGAGTACCCAGGGACAGTCAGGTCCCAATCATTATTTTCTAAGGACCAAGTTTCTGTGATGGCCACACAGTCCATCTCAGTGTCTGCCATCACTGCCTGCAACTCACTGATTTTGTTACCCATGATCCTGGCATTAAGGCAGATCCCCTTCCATCTAATACTGGAACCCATTTTGATCTACCTGACTTTCTTGCCTTTTCCTCCCTGGTCATCTTATCTTCTTGTTTTTTATGGTGATTTAACACTTTGTGTTCCCCTTCCTATTGTCCTTTGCCCTAGCCTAGTTTGGTCACTATTTCTACTGCTGTGTTGCTACAAGCCCCCATATATGGAAGAGTACTAACTAGGTTCCCCTTCCACCCACCTATTACCATGGTTCCCCTAGTTCCAGTCTCCCCCACAGTCAGTTTAACTGTCTGATATAGATGTCAAACTTCTGCCCCAGTGCAATGGCCCCCTCCTCCTGTCAGGCGGAGTCTGTCACCCTTATTTATTTATTTATTGTCTTGGATACATACCTTTGAGCAATGGAGCTCATTTACAAAGGTTCCACGTCATATGGAGATTACAATACAAAAACAACATTTCAGTACAACGTGCAGTACACTAACTGTACACTGGACATATAAATCTGGAGTACAATGTGATATTGTCAATAGTATCTACAAACAGATTAGAGTAATCAACAGTCAAAATGTAGGGATGCAGTCAGGTAGGACTTTGTCAGAAACAGATAGAGATGGGGAAAACAACCCTTGAAGAACCTTCTGTCCCAGAAGTCCCCGAAGTCCCCCACAAAATTGTCCCCCCTCTCCTGACACCATCCCTTAAGTCACCCATTAAACAGCTCTCTCTCCTCCCCCCTTATTCTGCTCTCCTTCCCTTCCCTTCCTTGCCGCACACAGGGAGGGCCTTGGAAAAGGCCAGGGAGCCTGAGTGTTCCGACAGTCTGTACCACGCTCTGCATAAGTTCCACTTTACCATCTCCACCAACTGGTTCACCAGACCATTGATGCCCAGGTGTACCAGCACCCCCAGCTCTCCCCACTCCCTCTCCGCCATCCTCCCTATTCTGTCTAAATCTTGGATGGCAGGCGCCCCAGGAAGGCACCCGACCATCTCACTCCCATCCAACCCCCACTTCCACCACCCTCTCCACACCCCTAATCTCTAAGTCCCCGACCACTAGGACTCTCCTGGTAGGCTTGCTCCTGTTCGTCTCCTTGGGTGCCATCAAACTATCCTGTCCTTTTCTTCTGACTGACTCAGATTCCCTCCCCACCAGTGGAGTCAGGTACCTGTGCCTTCTCTAGGGCTACAAACTGGTTTGCCATTGGGATGGTGTTGGGCTAGACAATCTCCCTGTGGTTAACCCTGCTTCCCTTCCCCCTCACTCTCCACCCCCCTGGACCAGTGGGCTTCTGGGGGAGGGAAGGTTGGGAGGGGTCTCCTGCTAAACTGATGATGCAACTGATATATTTCTTCTCTTGCTGCCACCAGCTGAGCATGGAGCTCCACCAAGGTCCTGCAGATGGAACAATGCCCTCACCTCCAGAGCATATCCCTAGAGAAGAGCGCCCCACAGCCGCCACAACTGACTGCTTTCCCTCTGTACCCCATCCCTATACTGAACCAATAAATAAGGCTGTACCTAGCTGATTAGGATATGTAACTATCAATTATGCAGTTTATAGCCTAAGAAAATCAACCTGACCTATAACAGGAAAGCAGCAACTTCAGCACCTCTGCACAAAACAGATGACTTAGGGAAAGGGAAAGAGGAAGTTATTTAACCAGGAAAGGCACACTAAGCTGAAGTTTGTTTCCAGATGTGATCTGGGAGCACAAAGAAGTTACATGACTTGCTCAGGGTCACACAGTATACAAGTGGGGGCTGTGGGATTCAAACCCAGGTCTCCAGGTTTGCAGTTCAGTATCCTAAACCACAGCGCTATACTGCCTCCTTGTTAACTAAACAAGTAGTGCTCATCCAAGACAGGGTGTAGCAGTACACATCAAAATTAGCACAGAACAAATGATCAGTCTGAGTAGCAGTGCTCATCCAGATAGGATGTAGCAGCAAGTGCAACTTTAAGAGAAAATAGAGTGCCCAATTAAACAGGTAATGTTCACCTAGATAGAGTGTAGCAGAAAGCAACAAACTTAGCAGAGAACAGATGGCTAATTTTACCAGTGGTGCTCACCTGTGTTGGGTGTTAATGGGACTCAGTATAGTCAAGATTAAACAGACATGGCAGTGCACATTACATATACAGTTTTACCATAGTGTTGAAATGGGCAGTGTTCCCAGCTGACTATCCCAAAGTCCTTTGTGCTGCGGTCCTTAGTGCTCCAGACTGCAGTGCACAGGACCGCTATAAAGCAGGGGATTTAAAGATGGAGAAAGTTCCACCTCCCTGGGGTGCTGACTGGCCCTTTGTACCCATGGAGGGTGTGAGTGAATTTATAGCTTAGCATCTGGTCTTCTTGGTATGCTGTCAAGATCACAAAGGGATGAACATGCAGTCAAAAACCTTGTGGTCAGAACAGCATGAGTGGTTTGGAGTTAGTTTATTTCATTTTAGCGTGGCTTTGGACCACATGCTTTTCAGGGTCTCTGTGCAGCATGCTGTTTGACCATATGGGTTTTGACTACGCTGAAATATGGGTGAACCATCCTTCTTTGAGTTCTGGGGGAGGTGGGGCAAAAGCCTACTCCACCATATCCAAAATGTCCCGAGTTGCCCTGAAGTCAGACACAAATGGTACTGCTGTTTTACTAAACTACCTTCTCTTCCAGCTAAATCTCTCCCCTTCAGCAGCACTTCGGTTGCTGTTTCTGGGGGGAAGGGGAGCAAAAGCCTACTCCATCAACTCCAAAATGTCCCAAGTTGCCCTCAAGTCAGACACAAATGGTTAATTTTAGGACATTGTTTTCCCCCCATATACATCTGCCTTTGATCACATCCTTAACATAGAGACTGGTTGCATTCACTGTGCATACTCATAATTTTCTCCACTGCTCCTCTGCCTCTCCCTGGCAATTTCCCCTGCTAGGCTGCTTCTGAGGCAGTCTCCCATCTCTTTAAAATTTGCTCTTCTAAAGTCTTTGTGTGGGTTGAAAATTTTTACCAGTACTTGCTTTATTCCATTTTAGATTGCCCCTTATCTCCTATCTTATATAATACAATTTTTCACTATTTTGAGTCAATTTTAGCCCTTTTTTCACATTTGAAATAATAAAAGGAGCCCTGCTTTTAATTTGACTCATACTAGGTTTTTGCCAGTATTCTCCACTGTTCTGGTACACCTGTTGTCCCATAAGGTCAGGAAGTGGTGTCTGCTGTGTGCTAATTTATTTTATTCACAAGGAAAGTGATCTTAAACAATGGGTGTTCGATAACAACAGAAAATGTTGATGCAAACCTGGTCTGAGCCATATTATAGAGGAACTCTCATCTACCCCACAATAATGCTGTGGGAGGTGGAGTTCTCAATTAAGTAAAACAGCCTTAAATACCATTTTTTTATTTATTTACTTTTTTGTGGCTCTAGTTCATATAGGGTCGATTTTGCATCCCAATGTAGAACAGCACTTTTTCAAGCTTATCCTGCCAATACCTAAAGTGCAATTGGTATTTGTAGAATAAGCTTGAAATGGTGCTGTTCTGCGTTGTGAGACTTAAAACAGATGTTCCAGCATATAGATGTCCTCATGGGTTATCCCATCATCTACATCATCAGAGGGCTAGACATGAGGGACGTTGTTGAAGGTATGGCAGGTGGGGGACACAGGATCAACCAGAGATTAACTAAAGCAACAAAAATGTAAGTAAATAAAAATGGCATTTAAAGCTGTTTTGCTTAATTTTAGAACTCCACCACCCAGAGCATTACTGTTGGGTAGATAAGAGTTCTCCTTTAAAAGGACTGCTTCTTTTATTATTTCCACTGACCAGAACAAAAGGTGGTAAATAATTCTCAAAATGGGGGAAAAGGATTTCATACAAGTCAGGAGGTAAGAGACAATCAAAAGTAGAATAAAAATGCATAGGTCAAAACTTTCACTGCTAACATGCACTGTCACTTTAAGCTTTTTTTTTAAATTTGTTTTCATGGGCAGGCTAGGTGGGCCAAGAGGTCCTTATCTGCTGTCAAAGTCTATGTTTCTATGTTTCCACGTGTTAAAAATTAATTGCTGTAAAATATGTATATAAAAAACATTGTTCACAAAATTAAACAGTTATATATTGTCCTTAAACCACCATTTGCACTGTCCACATCTACACCATGTCTAGGATGAAAATTGGGCTTTATGTGAATATGGGGGAATAGCGTTGTCCTAGAATTAGCTAGCTTTGCTCTTTCAGATCATGTTATGTGATTGATCACATGCCCATTCTTATGTCTCGAATCTGTGATCAAAATATTATTTATTTATTTAGGAAATGGGAATTACAACCCTTTGAATCATAGACTCGTTTCCAAAGGCTCCACGTCAGAATAAAACACAGACATTCATACAGTACATACATAGAATAAATGTGGGTGAGCAGTCATACAGAGTACAAGTACAATGAGCTCCGGTTAATGTCTATACATTTGATAGCTAAAACAGGGCAGAGCTATCGACATATTTACCTAATGAGCGGTTAAGACCTATACAATTGGTAGCTAAAGCAATGCATGATATGAGTTGGTAGTAAGCCGCCTCAGGGAGGCCTTGTCTTATACATAATACAATGCATTCATTTGCCTGTGTTTATTAATTTATTCACTTGTATCTAAGTTTTGCAGCTGTCGAATGAAATGGAAGAAACATTGTTTGAGTTGCAAGAACTCTCAGAAAAATATACAGGACTGACAGAAAATTTCACACTGATGATGGAAGAGTCTGCTGTGGTACAGAACCACTACTCTGATGTGTCTCACAACTTAACTGTTCTGTTGAAGGATCGGCATCAGTTATCTGAAAAATTTCAACAGTGTTCTCAAAATTATGAGCACTTAAATTCAAGTCATCAAAATGTATTGAGCAATTTGCAGCAAATCAGAGAAGAACTTCAAAACATAAATATGCGTTACAACAGCCTGTCTGAGCAGCACAAGCTGGTTAATGACAAACTTGAAGAGCTCAAACAATCTGACATAATCATCTGTGAAAGGAAACACCCATTTGGAGGTAGATATGCGTGGCGCTGTAAGAAATATACTGTATTTTTATCATAATGTCAATGATGTCACATTTACATGCTCAGAAAAGATAATCTGCAGGGAAGTGTGAGAGCTCCATATTCAGTAGATGTTTTTAGTATTCTGAATACTGTAGTACTAAAAAATTAATACCGTATATACTTGTGTATAAGCCAAGATTTTTGCACCAAATCTGCCTTTCAATTTTGGGGTTCTCGGCTTATACGCGGGTCACTAACTATGGCTCCAAAAATCAATTCCTCAGCTAGTCCATGTTAGCACTCATAAGGTAATTTATCAATTCTGGAGGGCATTCAACTTTTAATGTAGATACCCACCCCCTTCGACAGTAACACCAGCGGCTGACTCCCGTGAACCCTCTGCTTTCCGGTGCTGACAAACAAATGCAGTCACAGTGAAGAGTTTTGGTTAGGACACAACTCCCCAACTCCTGGTTACTTTCACTAACCCCCCTCTTCTCACTGTTACCGTCCCTGATTCCTTCTACCTGTCTCTCCCCGACTCCTGGAAATAGACTTTTTTATACTTTCCATATTTTCTACTATATATTTTAAGCAACTTCTAGATGATTTTAGCCACCTTGGGAAAGAGTATGATTTCCAAAAAGATGTTTGAAAACAGGCATCGACATCCTCCTAGGCTTTACTGTTTAAAAATGATGATGTCTGAAAGAGATTACCTGGTAGTCGTCCCTTCTTAGATGCCCGAGTCCTTGTTGCCCTCCCTGCTTACTGTTACCTTCTGGGCTGCAATAATGTCCCAACTGCAGTGTAGGGGCTGAAATGATGTCCCCAGATCCACTCCCATTTTTGAAAGTTAAATCCTGGCCAGAGGCAAAACAGGTGATTTCTCCCACTCGGAGAGAGGGCTAGAGGGAGGGAGGGATAGCAGCAGCTACACTAGAGCAACCCTGCTTTTCATGGTAGTATTTGGCAGTATTCCCTTTCCCTGGAGGATGTGTGGCACAAGCTTTTTAATGTAAATTTTGCCATCGGCTTATATGCTGGTCAATGTCTTTTACTAAATAGTATACTGCATTTAGAGGGATCAGCTTATCTGCAGATCGGCTTATCCACGAGTATATACGGTATTCTGAATACTGTGTTTACATGAGATAGAATTCATACAAATATAGAGAAATGTGCCACAAAATAAAACTGTTATTTTTTGGACCTACTTTGCAAGGTAACATGATATCTTACATTTTGGTATAGTTCACAATTGATGTGTATCAAAGTTAGGTACATTATAATGGATTACTGAACCAATCAGAGAGAAGCTTTCACAGTGCTGATGACATCACAATAACTGTGTAGCAATGAAGCCAGCATTTGAAATCAAGGAAAAACAATGAAAAATACTAATACAAACATTAAACTCATTGGGCCCAGATATTCAAACTGCACCCAAAAAGTGTGCAACAGCAGAAGCAAGCGCAAGTCCACTGCGCCCATGTGCAAGAAGCGTGATATTCAAAAACTGCGCAGGCCAAGATGCACCTACGGCTGACGACTGAATATCACACCACCTGCACCATAGCGCAACAAGGGATGTTCAGTTGAGCAGTCCAGATGCACCATAGCGCAACCAGGGATGCCCCCCAGCAGCAGGGCAGCAATGCAACAGCACAACCAGGGATGCAGGGGCCCACCACCCATGCCACAGATGGGCAGAGGAACACGCAGCAGAACAGACATCGTCCCCCCACACCCCATGCACTGCACAACTGGGGGAGGGCTGGAATAACCACTGGCCCATGGAGACCAGCAACCAACCCACAGCCGGGCCATGGTGCCCCATCACACCCCCTGGCAAGCTGTGACCGGCACACAAGGATGGCCGACCACCCTGTACCACACCATCCCACAAATGCAGAGCACACCCTGCACCATGATCCCCATACACCCTGCCCAGGAGCAGCACCCAACAGTGCAGGACACCCCATGCATGCCACCACCCCCACTGTGACAATGCAACCCTGAACACCATGGAGCCATGCAAGGCAGCCCCACCATTGACTCCCTGCAGTGGGCAGCAGCAGACAGTGATGCAACAGATGCATACACAGTGCTGCCCTGCACATCCCCACCAAGGTACAGCTGAGAGACCGACCATGCGTCAGCACACGAGGTACCCCACATGCGACAGGGCATGCCCCGGACCCCACCTCCAGCAGTACAGCACCCTGCACACCGTCCCAAGGACACATCCCATCCCAGCACTGGCCACAACAGCCACCACTGACACGCCAGCAGACCATGCATATCACAGACATGCAAGCATGTCCGCTGCACAGGCCATGGACAGTCTGACAGGGGTGCCATGCACACAGTGCAGGCCCCATGGACCACTGCACACAGGCATCCAGTGCACAGAGTACAACACACAAACCACAGACAGTGACTGATACCCCTGCCCACACCATAGGCGGTTCACCTCTGCGCCGCACACACACACACACACACACACACACACACACACACACACACACGCTGCCATGCGTGCACCACCCTGAGCGCCATGCACATCACTGCAGCTGAGCACCGTAGCCCACTGCAATCAGAGACCGCCAAGGTTGTTATAACAAAATGTACGTATTAAAAATAACAACTCTCAAACATATGTACAAATATATACAAGGGTGGGGAAAGGGTCACAAACCAGGTGAGGGCGGGCATGTGGCAGGGGGATACAAATGGGAGAGGGAAGAATGGGTGTGATGGTGGGTCCAGGGGGTTATGGGTGTCAGGGGGTCATGGAGGGCCTATTCTGTGCCCCGCTCTCCACTTTTGTGGTGCCTCTGGGTTCTTCTCCTCCTCCAGACCCCATGCCGCTCCATGCACTCCGACACTGCCAGGGACGCCCGTGCCAGCTGCAGAAGCTCTTGTATGCCCCGTTCCAGGGCCATCCAGCGTTGTCCACCTAGGACAAGGGAGCAAAGTCAATATGTGTGACTGTCCAGCCCCCTGCAGCAAACACATTGTGCATGGCATACAGCCATGTGCCACGCCCCCGTGATGGTGTGCAACCACCCACAGTGACCGTGTCCACAAGACCTGCCTACCCAGGCAGCCACAGCCATGTGGACCACTTTACACACCCACTGCCCAGGTCCTGCACAGCACCACCGTGGCCGTACAGTGACTTGGCTATGCGGTGTGAAGGCAGTGGCACAGCCATGTGCCCGGTGCACTCATAGACCACCATTGACACACTCCCAGACATGCAGTGCCACTGGACAGTGCTGACTGTAACAAGTTGCGTGCATGGCAGTGGTGTCAATGGATGGTGGCCATGCCCCGCTGCCTGCCCTGTTACATAGCATGCAATAATAATCATGGATGTAAGGCACTCACCATCATCAGGCTGATCCCTGCGCCTCTGCGGACCTTCACCCCTCCCGGCCTGCTGGTCCTCCTGGCAGGGCCTCCTCTATCTTGCCAGCCTGCGCTCTTCTGGGCCTAAGGTGCAAACATGGAGAGAGGAACATCAGTACAATCCTGTAGCAAAGTCCACCCGCCCCCATGTGTGTGCAATCCCACACAGCCAGATCCATCTACCCCACACCCCGATAACACCACCACCACAGCCAACACCGGATGGCCCCCCCCATGTGCCGGACACATGCAACCGTGATACCCGTATGGACGATAAAAGTGTATGAATGTTGCACCTACCTGGCCGTGGCACCGTGCCCCTCCTGGCACGTGCCCGCAGGCGGGCAAGCAGGTCTGGGTCCCTCCGCCTCAGGTCCCCATATCGGTGGCGGCACTGCTCTGCCATCTGCCCCATACCGGTGGCCTCCTCCAGGGCATCGGCCACCTCCTGCCACACCTGACTCCTGGCCTTGTCCAGGGGTGCCTCCCCAAATAAAGGCCCAACATATGGCTCCACAATGGCAACAAGGTTTGCCAGCTTCACATGGCTCCACTGCACAGTATGCCTCCGCGCCATCTCTGCTGCTCAGTTCAGTCAAAATGGCGCTCTGCAGTGCAGTCCTGCCACGTGCAGATGCTGCGCAGTACAGCACTGCCATTCCCTATCGTGCTGTCACCGAACAGTGCAATAGTGGTGCACCCATGCCTGATGCATGGCGCCTAGGGGGCAGAGGTCGGGCACAGGGTCAAGGGTCTCTGGCGCACGGACAGCCACAGCGCGATTGGAACCCAATGCGTGTAGTGCGATTGGGTGCCTGTGTGCCACCTCCTGTAGCGGCCTACCGCACTGTTGCCCCAGTGCGCCTACGATGCCCCAGTGCCACAGCGCCATATAGGTGAACAGTGCTGTAGTGCCACTGGCACAATGGTGGCCATGCCCTGCATTGGCTTCCGTGCACAGCACGTCAGCAGCGCGGCAGGCACCTGCGTCATCAACCCGGGCATGTGCAGTTAGGTGTGTACTGCGCATGTCACAGAACTGCGCTTCTTGGCTCAGCATGTTCAACACAATTGCGCAAAGCGTAACAGCGTGATATTCAGCTGGCATATGCAAATTAGCTAATCAGCCATTCAATGGCGCAGTCACTGAATTTGCATCCACTTAAAGATGTGCCTCGCCTCATTTGCATGGGTTGCGCTATAAAAGTGCGACATTGGGCTGCACTGGCCATAGTCGGTTACTGCAGTCTATTGCGGTGAGTTGCATGCTGTTTGGGGGTGTGGACTGTGGATTTGGGGGTATGCATGGGACTGCACAGTCACAGGTAACACCTGTCATTCTCACAGGCTGAATCATGACCGAGCGTGTTGTGGAGGAAGAGGAACAGAGTTGTGAGAGGAAGAGGAGGCCAAATTTCACTAAGGCAGAGACGGATGCCCTGTTCGAGGCCTACCTAGACCAGGAGCCGCTTCTCAGCGGATGCCAGGGAACATCACAGGCCCATGCTGCTGCATGGGAGGAGGTGGCGCATGCTGTAAACCTGCATGGCAGCCACCAGCACTCCATGCATGAGTGCAAGAAGAAGATGGGCACAGACAGGCAGAGGATTAAGGAGAAGGTGGCTGCCATCAGGGCAGCACGTGCTGCAACAGGTGAGGGACAGCCAGAGGTGCTATGCCTGACCCCACAGGAGGAGCGGGTTGCTGGCAGCATGCAGCATTGCGCCATTGAGGGTGTTCCGGGTGGTGGATTCCAGATGGATGGTAGCCCGTCACTGCATGGTAGGTCATAGTCTGTCTATTGGGGGGGGGGAACAGGGTAGGTCACATGCAGTAACACAACTTTGTTTTCCCTTACAGCTCCTGAGTGTCTGCATGGGTCAGCAGTGGTGGGCTTCTCCACTGAGGCCGGTCACATGGAGATGGAGGAGGGCCCATCCACCTCCACAGGAATACGCAGCTCAGGGCGACAGTGGGCCCGCCTGGACATCCAGACTGATGGTGGAGCAGGTGCGGAGGAGGCCCTTCCCGTGTCCCAGTGTGCCAGCGTCCACGGATGCCAGCATGCTGAGACTCGGGCTGGTGCCGGATCCATCACCGATGATGATGTCTCTAACATCATGGGCAGTGACACATGTGTGCCACAGGATGGCCACACAGCAGGTTACATTGCGGCCATGGCTGTGGGTGGTGCCGTGGAGGCCTGAGTGTCATCACAGTCCCAGCCTGTGCCTGTCAGCACCAGTGGGGCAGCACTGGTGTGTGTACAGGACAGTGGGACTGTTGTGGCCACTGCGGCCACACCATTGAGCCCTGGGGAGAGGTAGCTGGAGGGGCAGCATCAGCAGTCGGCCAATGGGCATGGGGGTACAGTGTCAGGGGGCAGCATCAGTGCACCACCTGTGGACATGCCCAGGCCTGGCCCTGGTGTGCAGCACCCACCCTCAAGGGGTGATGAGCATCAGGGCCGCGAACACCCTGAGGGACAGCATGCCGATCAGGCAAATGACCTCTTGGATGAGCACACCCGCATACTGCAAGCATCAGTTAATCAGCAGATGCGGCTTGTGACGGCAGTGGATGCACTGAGTGCGGCTCTGCGCCAGGCAGAGGAGCGTTGCAGCAGAGACACCGCTCTGCTCCTGGCAGGGATGGACCGGATGTGGGAGGATGTGACCGCTGCCATTGACAGGCTGACACAGACAATCACAGCTGGCATGGCCACAGTGGGCACAAGTTATTTGCCCATGTGTCACAGACACTGCACAGTGCAATGTCCACCCCCCCATTCCCGGTGTCGTGCGACACCATCCTTGTCGACACTGGGTTCAGCTGTGGGCATCCCGAGCACACCTGGTGCAGGCATGTTCAGTGTGCTGCAAACCCCTGTGCGAGCACGGTCGCATTCACTCAGTGGAACCCCTGGGGGACCTTCGGTGCCACCCCATGAGGTCAGTGGTCAGACTGTCACTGCTGGCGGGTCTCGGGCAGGGCCGCCCATGCATCTGTGGTGGCTGTGGCACTGTGGTGCGTGACTGACCTGTCTCCCAGTGCGGCTAGTGTCTGATGCTGCCCTGTGTGCATTGTGTCATTCAGCAGGTAATGCACGGGTGGGTACCCGGCCCTGCACGCACACACACAGTCCATCTGCACACCCTCCTGGCTGCTGTCCGCAGTTGCGTGTGCATGATGATGCCTGCATTGCACTGTACGCCACTGTGCAATGGTGCCCAGAGTCTGACACACGCACAATGACAGGCAGTGGGTGTGGTGGTGTGTGGACATGTGTGTGGCTAGGGGTGGTGTTCTGGGTCGGCGTGCCTCCTACCCTTTGTGCATGTCTGGTGAGGTGCGTGTGTGTGTGTGTGTCTGACCACGTGTCATGTTAGACCTCGCCCATCCCTAGCGGTGTGTGTGGTTCCATGCCTGGCCACTTCCATTGATGGCATGCACCCCTGGTGTGTGTCCATGCATGTTTGTGGGCTGTGCCTTTGCCACTGGTGGTTGCACATGGCTCCATGACTTACCTGGGTTGGCTGAAGTGCTCCTCCGTGATGGTGTCCTGGTGCAGCTGTGCCAGCCAGAGCAGTCGGGGTCCCGTCACCCAAGGGGGGGGCTGCCCATCACCATTGTCACCGGCGTCTTCATCGTCCCCATTGCTGTCCCTCTTGACCTGTATGGCTATCCCACATTCTTTGGCCATGTTGTGCAGGATGCAACAGGCCAGGAATAGCCCACAGGCCTTTGAGGGGCTATACTGTAGGGCACTGCCGGAGGTGTCTAGGCAATGGAAACGTGCCTTCAGCATACCGAACACCCACTCGATGACATTACGTGTGGTGGCATGTGCCTCATTGTAGCGTTGCTGCGATGGGGTCGCGGGCCGCCGGTATGGTGTGAGCAGCCAGGGACGGAGTGGGTATCCATTGTCACCTGTGTGTAGATGGTGGAGGTTAGTTTGGTGATCAGCATCGCCCCGGGCCATGTAGGCCACTACCCATGGCACCTCTGACCATGCCCCTCCCAAGCCCTAAGTTTGTCCATGTGGTTTGCATACTCACCCACTAAGTGGCCAGTGGGGATGTCCCCACTCTCGAATCTGTGGCACAGTGCCAACTGGTGCCAGATGAAGGCATCGTGTGCTCCCCCAAGGTGTGTGGCACAGACATTGATTATGAGCCCCCTGTCATCGCACACCACCTGGAAGTTGATGCTAGTATAGCCCTTCCGATCAATATATGCAGCCCCCTCGGGGCCAGGTGGTGTGCAGATAGTAACATGGTGCAGTCTATTGTCCCTAGCATGCCAGGCATACGTGCTACCCTGTGGAACTCCTGTATGTTTGCTGTGTGCTCTGCTGGTGTGCTGGGGAAATGGATGTACTCCGCAGCATGTGGCAGCAGTGCGCTGAGGAATTGGGTGAGGTGGCATGACGCGGCCGACCGGGTTATGCCTGTGGTGTCTCCTGTTGGTCTCTGGAAGGTACCCGAGGTGAGCAAGCACATGCAAGCTGTCACTTTAGTCTCCACTGATAGAGCATGGCTCCGTCGTGTGGATGCCTGCATCACATCACTGCACAGCTCACAGAGCCACCTCAGAATTGCCCGATTCAGGTGGTTCCGGCCCACGATCTCAGTATTGCTGTACAGCTCAAAGTTGGTGCAGGCTCTGTACTGCCTGTTGGGGGCATACCACCGACGTGCTCTTCCACGGCTGCGCCCCCCTGCTGCCCGCCTTCTCACCCCCCTCATTACTGCCTCCATCTGGATGGTGGCACTGGCCATGTCCCTGGCTTGTGTTCACCCCCCTGGCAGCTGTTTCTGTGCTCCCCCCTGCTGTCCTGGCTGCTACTTCCCCTGCACCGGGAACACCTAAATGTGGTGGCCTCTGTGCTGTGTGGCACTTCCGCCTTCTGCACTGGCTGTGTCTCCCCACACCTTCCCTGTGCCTCTCTGTTCAGGGTGCCCTTTCCCTGGCCTGCCCTGTGTGTTCCTCCTGCCCTCTTTGTGCAGCTATGGTTCAGCCTCATGTGCCTTCCCTGTAGCGTTCTTGTGCCCCTCCCTTGTTCCTTTTTATTTTGGCTCATTTCCACAATCGCGCAACTTCCGCTTGCTCCCCTATTGCACATGGCGCATGTTGTTGAATATCGCACTGCGCCATTTATGCATGGTTCCTCCCCCTTCAGTTGTGCATACAGTCATTATCATTGTGCTATTGCTCAGCGTACTTTGCGGGGCGCAACTGCCTCCTGCTGAATATCGCAGAATGGCGCATCTTCGGACTTGCGCTGGCGCAACCCTATTGCGCATGGCACAACCCTTTTGAATATCTGGGCCATGTTGTATAAATTGAACATGCAGTAGGATGACCAAATTATGACATTTATAATCACTTCTGTGGGGGCAGGACTTTTATAACTCACTTGTGGCTCCCCCCTCCCATGAGTTATGGTTCTACCCCCTTGCTTGTGTGTATGCTTGGCTTCTTACTTTGAATGCTGTGATGCTGCTCGACTTCCCTGGTGGTCATCAACTGACCTACTTGTGATGGGGACAGCAGGGGTGTTTCTAGCATTTCAATATATTAGGGGCTTGAGCCCAGCCCATTCATAAGGCCCACAACCAATAAACCGGGGTCTGCGGGCTGCCAGGCCCCCAGAAGCTTTGTATTTTTTTGCTGCTCTCTGGTGTATTCTGAGCACCAGAGAGCAGCAAAACTCCCAAAGCAACTGAAGCATATTCTATACCAGTGTTTCTCATATGGTGAGGCCAGCCTCCCTGGGGGCGTTCCAACCTGTTCCAGGGAAGGCTCGTAAGCCTGAAAATATACTGTATTTAAATTCTGAGTTTAGGATTTTTTGTAAAGGCATGAGGCAAGTAAGCTATAACTCATGACAGACCATGGGTGCATCACGGCATTAATGCATGCCCCGGGTATGTTGTGAGGCATGAGGGCAAAGCCTGAGTGCCTTCCACCACCTGGGAAGTGCATTCATGCCCTGAAACACCCAAGATCTGGAGTTGGTTGTTGCTCTTATAAAACGGATCAATCACATTACTTAAAAAAGTACTTATAAACTTAGTAAATGTATTTTTATTTTCAAGGTATACCTCCTCAGAAGAAAGTAGTGCATTGTAAGATAATATATATTTTTAACATGTGATTGAACTGTACCTGTTGACAAGTAAAATTGTATTTTTTTTATTGTAAAACTGTTTTTTATTTAAAAACAGTAAAAAACATGTCAACAAACAGTGATGCCAGGCATCACTCAATGCAAACGTGAACAGCATTTTTTAATAATAATGAAATCAAAGCAAAACAGAAATAAGCCTGCTCAGTTTGTGACTTAAGTGAAACAACCTGAAACATTTTCTAAACCACTGACATGAGAAATTAATTAAGAAACAGAGTTTTTGTGATGCTTCACTCACTAGAAAGGTAAACAGCTTTTAGAAATCATGACCGAAAAAATGAGCAGTGGTACTGGGCACGTGCCTATGCATATGCAAAGCCGCGTGCCCGGTATCACTACTGACTACTTAATATACAGTACTGTACTTAAAGGAAAACTACACCCAAAACTTGAAAAAATATATGTTGTGCAGAGTGTTTTCATTTGTATGTGAAGTTCTAGTGTTTCCTTCCCTCTGACTGGTATTAGGAGTTTTTCCCAAATTAGCTTGCTAGCTTTATGCTAGTTTTACGACCCCTGGGGATCTTCATACCTGATAGCTTAATTGTATTTCTTGTTCCCACAGTGCATCTTGTCTCACGTGACTGTGATGCAGGAGAGACCCAACATTCAGCACACACATGCCAAACAAACTAAATATCTTGCTAGCTTTACAAGCTGCACAAAAATTACCAGCAGCAAAGTTTTTCAGGACAGTAAAACATTTAGGATGAGGGTGGTCACCAAGCTGAATTCTACAGATTTTAAAATATAGCCATCTCCATTCTTGTGAACTGATTGTATTGCAATGCTTTCTGCTGGATTTATGGGCTCTGCTACATCACCATTACATGAAACAAGGTGCATTGTAGGACAAAGAAATGCAATAAACCTATTTGATATGGAGATCTCCAGGGGTTGTAAAACTACCCTAAAGCTAGCAGGCTAATTTAGGAAAAACTCCTAATACCAGACAGAGGGAAGGAAGCACTAGAACTTCACATACAAATTAAAACACCCTGCACAGCATATATTTTTTCAAGTTTTGGGTGTAGTTTTCCTTTAATAAGCCAAATTATGGCTAGACACCAGTAACCCATCTCAAAAGCTGCTCTCATGTTACAGAGTTCAGAATTTAATTGAATGTGTTTTTTTGTGGCTGTGAATACAATTCAAGCATTAAATAAGTATTTTTGACTTTCTAAAATACATAGTGAAACATTATACATCTAAAAGTGGGGGAACCGCTCGCTGGAAGTGACCACTACTTGGTGTGGTTCACACTAAACATGGGGAGGGACACAGGGGACACGGGTATAAGAGTGGTTGAGTTTAGAGGGGTGGACTTTAGGATAAAATCAAATCAAATCAATCTTTATTTATATAGCGCCTTTCGGAACCAAGGCGCTTCACAGACCATAAATACATTAAAACACAATATAAAAATATGAAAATAAACATCATATAATATAATTAAATAGGGAAGACTAATGAGAACAAGTAAGTTTTCAACATTGTTTTAAAATTTGTAATGGTCAGGCATTCTCTTGACCGACGAGGTGGAGAATTCCACAGGGTCAGTGCCACAAACGAAAAAGCACGTGCGCCAGGTGTTTTAAGATGAACCCTGGGAATCTCTAGCAATACCTCGTCAGCAGATCGGAGGAGGTGATTTGGGGAGTAGGGAATGAGGAGATCTTTTAGGTAGTTGGGTCCCTGTTCATGCAGGGCTTTAAAGCAAGCCTACCTTATAGGTGATCCACCACTGAACTGGCAGCCAGTGCAATTCGTGCAGAACTGGAGTAATATGACTGGACCTAGGGATACCAGTCAATAGTCTAGCCACAGTGTTTTGCACCAGCTGCAGGTGGCAGATATCAACCCCAGATAGCCCTAGATAGAGGGCATTGCACTAGTCTAGATGGGTAGTAATGAAAGCGTGGACCAGTGCTGGAAGATCATCCGGAGGGATCAGGTGTTTCATCCCAGCAATGTTCCTCAGGTGGTAAAATGAGGATTTGACCACAGCTGACACTTGACACTTCAAGGTTAAGCCATCATCAAAAACAACACCCAGGTTATGCACCCGATCTGAGGTAATGAGCTGGACACCATCAAGCCAAAGGCCCTACATGTGCCCAGCACCAAAACCTACCATCGGATGACCCGGTTCCACAACCAACACCTCAGTCTTATCTGGATTTAATCTCAGCCAACTCAAACTCATCCAGTCTTTGATCTCGGATAGGCAGCTATTTAGCACGGAAACCGCATCAACCTGTTCAGGCATAAAAGACATATACAGCTGAGTATCATCTGCATAGCAGTGAAAACTCAAGCTGTATCACTGAATGATGTCTCCTAAAGGCAGCATATACAATGTGAACAACATGGGAGCCAATATGGAGCCCTGCAGTATCCCACAGGACAGGGGGAAGGCATCAGAGGAATAAATTCCAGTGACCACCCTCTGAAACCTGCCTGTTAGGAAAGAACAAAATCATTTGAGGACTGTACCCGACAGGCCACAAAGGACCTGCAGGGTCTCAAAAAGGAACCCTTGGTCCACAGTGTCAAAAGCTGCAGAGAGATCGAGAAGGACCAAGATGGTACAAGCCTTTCAATCTCTCGCCATCAGAAGATCATTTAATACCCAGACAAGGGCAGTCTCCATGCTATGCCTCTTCCTAAATCTAGGCTGGAGAGCTTCATAGACACTGTGAGTTTCTAGGTGATTGTCAAGTTGCAATGCAACCACCTTCTCAATAACCTTCCCCGCAAAGGGAAGGTTAGAGACAGGTTGGTAGTTAGCTGGATCGACGGGGTCCAAGGATGGTTTTTTCAAGAGTGGTCTAATGACTGCCCCTTTTAAGGGATCAGGAAAGGTTCCCCTCTCCAAGAATCTCCATACAATTTCAGCAAGGATCGGGCAGATAGCATCTATGCATCCCACCAAAAGGGGGGTAGGGCCCGGATCCAAACTACAACAGGTTGGACACAAAGTCTGGACAATCTTCACAATGTCCATAAATTCTGGTCGACCGAAATCTGTCCAGACAGACCGAGTGTTCGCCACTTCCCATCGACCTCCACAACCCCTCATGGAAGGAGCCTGGCTGATTCCGGACCTGATGCTGGCAACCTTATCAGTGAAAAACCGAGCAAGCTCATCACACTTAACTTGTGAAAAAACTCTACCAGACTGCAGACAGATTGGATAGCACAGTCTGTCCAAAGTACGAAAGAGCTGAGCCGGTCGATTATGCACTGCGGAAATCTCCCTGGACAGGAACTCTGCCTTCTTACGGGTGATTTCTGATTGATAGCTATCATAATGCTCCATCAATCTAAGCCTGTCAGCATCCAGGCCGGACTTCCGCCATGCTCTCTCCAGCCTTTGACCACTACTTCTCAACTCCTTCAAGGACCCATCAAACCAAAGGGACCTTGGGCCAAGAGTAAGTGGTTGAACACGAACAGGAGCAATCAAGTCCAGGGCATCTCCCACTGCCTTATTGTAGGCAAGTACCAGATCCCCAGGACTTGTGCTATCCTCCAACAATCCCAATAGGTCCAGTACTGTCGATAGACCATCTGGGATAACTCCCCTCAAAGGGAGGTACCGAACCATCTCCACAGGGGTAGATCCATTTGGGGGAGCCCCGAAACTGAACCCTATGGTGTGATGGTCACACCAACTGACTGGTTCCACCCCCAAATCAGTGATCTCCATACCCAGGAGGAATAGAAGATCCAATGAGTGACCTCCTACATGAGTAGAGGAGGTAACAACCTGTGTCAGGCCCAGCATTGTCATTAACTGGAGGAGATTTTGACCAAATTGTGAGAGTTTGCCATCGACCCAGGCATTGAAATCCCCCAGCATTATCCATCTGGGGAATTCCAGGACCATGTCGACGATGAAGTCCTCAATCTCCTGCAGGAATACACCCCCATCACCTGGTCGATGGCAGATAAGGAGTATCCTGCAACCTACACCCTCACCCATGACACACTCAAAGGATGATGGGGGAAATTCTGAGCAAGCACCTGGCAGACATCCAACAACACATATATGCAGATCAGAAACAGAATGTAATAAGGGGAGGGCTGGTGGAGGCAACAGCGACCAGTACTAGGAAAAAAAACAAGAAGAGCAGGGCAAAGACACCCAGTTGGCTGTCACCAGAAGTCAGGGAAGGGGTGATAGCCAAGAGGGTGGCATTTCAGAAGTATAGGAAAACAGGGAGGGGAGAAGATAAAGATGTATACAGGGAAAAGTCTAGGGAGGTCATCAGACTGCTCAGGGGGCCAAAGCATCTAGAGAGCTGAGACTGGTGCAGGGGATCAAAAGAGGAGAAAAAGACTTCTTCCATTACATTGGCGAGAAAAGGAGAAGCAAAGACCAGCTTGTGAAGATCAAGAAAGATGGGGGTGGGTGGAGAAGGAGGCGGAGCAGGCAGAGGCACTGAATGAGTACTTCTGCTTTGTGTTCATGCAGGAGAAGGGGGCGAATACCTCAGGCAAGTAGGGGGTGGGTAAGGGGGGGAGGACAACTGATGTAGGGATTACAGAGGGCAGGGTGCTGGAGGGGTTGAGGGCATTAAGAGTGAACAAAGCACCTGGGCCAGATTGCATTCACCCTAGAGTACTGAGAGAGCTGGCAAAGATCCTTGTGGGGCCACTGGCAGACCTGTTCAATACCTCCCTGGACACAGGATGTGTGCCACAGGACTGGAGGATGGCCCATGTGGTGCCCATCCATAAAAGTGGGCCAAGGGATGAACCAGGGAACTACAGACCAGTGAGCCTCACCTCGATCGTGGGCAGACTCATGGAGACCATCCTAAAGGAGAGGCTCGTGAGCTTCTTGGAGGCAAACGGTATCCAGAACAACCAGCAACATGGATTTGTCACAGGCAGATCATGCCATGACAAAACTGGTAGAGTTCTATAACTAGGTGATACTGTAACTGGACGAGGGCCACGCTGTGTATGTCCTGTACTTGGACTTCAGTAAGGCCTTTGATTCAGTGCCGGATGGGAGATTGGGGAGGGGGGAAGCTGAAGTATGTGGGGGCAGGACCAAAAATGGTGATCTGGATCAGGAACTGGCTGAAGAGGAGTCAGAAAAGGGGTGGTAGTGGGGGGGGGAACTCTCATCACTGAGAGTGGTGACAAGTGGGTACCACAGGGATCCATGCTGGGACCAATACTGTTCATGATTTTCATTGCAGATATCTCAAATAGGATCCTGAGCAAAATCAGTCTGTTCACAGATGAAACAAAGATGGGAGCTGTAGTAGATGACACGGGGGGGGGAGGGGTTGCAGGAGGACCTGAATAAGCTGCAGGAGTGGGCAGATAAATGGCAGCTGGGGTTCAGGGCCAAGAAGTGCAAGGTTCTGCGCTTTGGAGCATGGAACCAGGGGAGGGATTATCACTTAAATGGGGTTCAGTTGGGTTGCTCCACAGAAGAGAAGGACCTCGGGTGATCATAACAGGGAGCATGAACAACTCTGTTCAATGCAGGAGGGCGGTGGCAAAAGCCAAAAAAATGCTTGGATGTATAGCTAGAGGGATCTCCTCCAGAAGTAGGGAGGTTATCCTGCCCCTGTAGAAGTCGCTGGTCAGGCTCCATCTGGAGTACTGCATGCAATACTGGTGCCTGTTCCTGAAGAAGGACATCAAATTGTTGGAGGGGGTACAGCATAGAGCTACAAAGATGATCCAAGGATTGGAGGGCAAGCCATATGAGGAAAGGCTGGGGGAGCTGAATATGTACTCTCTGGAAGAAAGGAGGGACAGGGGAGATATGATTGAGACCTTTAAGTATCTGAAGGGAATAAACAAGACTAATACAGAAAGGATTTTCCAGAGGAGAGAGGGGAGGGACACGAGAGGACACCAACTGAGATTGGAGAAGGGTAGATTCAGGAGAGACTTGAGGAGACATTTTTTCACAGAAAGAGGGGTGGACAAGTGGAGCACCTTGTTGGGTGAGGCAGTGGCCTGCAAGACAGTAGACAGCTTCAAGAGAGGTTGGGATAAGGGAAGGGGAAGGGGTAATAGGATAGGGAAGGGAGGGGCAGCAGCATTATAATGTGCTAGCTGCAAACTCGAGCAGACTCGTTAGACCGTGAGGCCTGTTTCTGCTGGCATTTTCATACATTTGTATGTTCGTAGCTATGTGTATGTTATGTTATAACAGTGAGTGCACACAGTGGACTTCAGTAAAAATTAAAATGTATTTACATTTCAGCAAGCTCGGAAACTACTGCGGATACGAGATTCTCTCGTAGTACATTTACACCACCTTTTCTAATGACACACGGATGAATGTCTTTTTGCACCCCGTTCTATGTGACTTGAATGCTAGTAGATCCCACTACTACATTCCCCTTCTTTCCAGTTGCACAGTCTGGAAGTGGGCCCACCTTTTCTTTTGTAAATACTGCATAAATGTATTGCTTCAATGTATCTGCTTTACCCTTACCCCCACCCACCTGTCTAAAACTAATCCTTCTGTAGTCATGTGCTTCTTCCACATAGACCAGAAGATTGCTTTGTCACCTTGCTTCACCCATTCTGCTAGTCTGAGTTCTTCTTCAAGCTTTGCTTTTTTATGTTTGCTTGCACGCATGTGCAAGAAACATAGTGCCATCATCCGAGATTTCGGAGGTGTGTCACCCCCTCTTCCAATTCAGTCAGTGTGTTGGCAGGCACGGCCCCTGTCCGCCAATGCATGCTGGAGCTGTCTATGACAAGCTCCAAAATGCAGTGGCGTACGGTTGAAAGGGAGCTACGCTCAGTGAGCAGCGATAAGATATCGCCTGCCCGCGCAGCCTCCCTACACACACACACACACACACAGAACGCACGCATACCGCGCCCCCCCACACACACGATAGCCGACGGGGTGCCCAATCCCTGTTGGCTTGTGCCGCGCCCCCAAAGTTTCCATATGCCACGCTGGTGCCCACCCAGCGTAGCAACTCATAGAATAGCCGACGGGGTGCCCAATCCCCATTGGCTCCACTGTCCTCACCCCCGAGTATTGGTGCCACGCTGGGAGCCCACCCCAGCGGGCAACTGATCATATGGCCGACGGGTGCCCAATCTCTGTCAGCTCCACGGCCCCCTCAGTTAGCCTTGTGCCACGCCTGGGAGCTCACCCCAGCGTGGCAAACGCCCCACGCCGCTCTTTTTTTTTAAATCCCTGCAAAGAAAAACGATCCCATGCAGTCTTCTTTGCTCCTCCCCACAACCCTCACCCACCCACTGCGCACTCCAGCCTCCCCACCCCCACCCCATACTTACCCTCGGAGCTCAGCGCTGACGACCGCGTGGACCAGAACACGCCTGCACCTCTTCAAAGCCAACCGTGAACTGAGGAAATGCCGGTAAGCTGTATAATGAGCTAGGTAGGGATTTTCAACTTTGTTGCATATCTCAGGCATTTTTGGAATTTTTGAACCAAATTTTCAACATGGGGTTTTGAGACCCTTCTCATGAATGATGTCACTGTCATGGCGTTATTCGGGCCCCGAAGGGTGATTTCGCAGACACTGCGCGAAATTACTTTTTGGGCCTGAATAATGCCATGACAGTGACATCATTCATGAGAAGGGGTCCCAAAAACCCCATGTTGAAAATTTGGTGCAATAATTCCAAAAAATGACTGTTTTACGAGCATGCATTGCGCAGTTCCTGCACAAGCTCGTAAGTTCACGAATTTTCAATATTTTCACTCCAGATTTTCAACATTGCCATTTTACCATACCTTCTTATGAGCAGTACAGCTGTCATTTTTCACATCTCACCCAAAATGTGTTTCCGCCCATGTAGTGCACAATGACGCAGTTGGTGTGTGAAATCAATGCACAGGACAAATTAAGAAAATCACAGTGACACTTTTCATGAGCAGAGGTCTTAAAATGGTCATGTTGAAAATTTGGTGAAAAAATTCCTTAAAATGACTGTTTTACAAGCGTGCATTGCGCAGTTCCTATGCACGCTCGTAAGTTCGTGAATTTTCAATATTTTCACTCCAGATTTTCAACATTGCCATTTTACCACACCTCCTTATGAGCAGTACAGCTGTCATTTTTCACATCTTGCTCAAAATGTGTTGCTTCATTAGCGCATACAATGGCGCAGTCGATGTGCAAAATCAATGTATGGGACACATTAAGAAAATCACAGTGACACTGTTCATGAGCAGAGGTCTTAAATGGTTATGTTGAAAATTTGGTGAAAAAATTCTAAAAATGGCTGTTTCTGGCGGTGTTGCGCAGTTCCTATGCATGCTCGTAAGTTTTAATTTAATATTTTCACTCCAGATTTTCAACATTGCCATTTTATTACTTCTTATGAACAGTACAGCTGCCATTGTTCATATGTTGCCCAAAATGTGTTTTCGCACATGTAGCGCACAATGGTGCTGTTGGTTTGCGAAAGCAATGTTTAGGACAGATTAAGAAAATCACAGTTACACTGTTAATGAGCAGAGGTCTTAAAATGGCTATGTTGAAAATTTGGTGACAAAAGTCCATAAAATGACTGTGTTACTGGTGAGCATTGCGCAGTTTCCACGCACCCTCGTAAGTTCATGACTTTGTAATATTTTCAGTCCAGATTTTCACCAGTGGCATTTTTCCACACTTCCTTATGAACAGTACAGCTGTCATTTTTCACAACATGGTTGAAGTGTGTTTTCACACTTTCAGCGCAGAGATGCGTGGTCGCTGTGGGAAATCATTGTTCGGCACAGATAAAGAAAATCACAGTGACACTGTTCATGATTGGAGGCACCAAAATGCCAGAGTTGACAATCTGCTGTAAAAAATCCCCAACCTAATTATATTATGGGTGTGCGTTGCACAGTTTCTATGTACGCTCGTGACTTCACCATTTTTTTAAATATTTTTACTGCAGATTTGCGACATTGCCATTTTTTACACCTCCCCATGAACAGTACAGCTGTCATTTTTTACATCCTGTTCGGAATGTTTTTGCACCTGTGGTGCTAAATGCCGTAGTCACTGTGCATAAGCAGCTTTTGGCTAACAAACTGATATTCTCCCTGTTCATGAGGTGGGGTCACAAAAAAAACATGTTGAAAATTTGGAGTGAAAATACCAACGAATGCCTGACGTATTAGGGTTTCCAACCATAACGCCCAACCCTGTAGAGAATGACAGGCATCAGGGGTGTGACTTGGGATTCTTGCCTGTAATGCTCATACCATTCCACACCCCACAGCCAGTGAGAGGCATCGAGGTATGCCTTGGACTCTTCGGCCCCAAAGTTCACCCCATTTTCCTATATTGCACCCATCTCACCATATTTCCTAATGAAATGGGGTGCGCATAAGGGCCAAAGACCCCAAGGAACACCATGACACTTGTCAGTGTCTGCAGGTTGGGTGTGGTGAAATGGCGTGGCCGTTATGCCTGACGACCCAAACGCACACCCCAATGCCTGTCACTCTCTGCAGGGTGGTGGTGGGGTTGGCTTCAGTTCAATACTTCACTGCCATTCCTATTACGCAGCTCTGTAACTTCTACACTACCACTGCCAATGCCAGCAAGCAAACATTCGGCATTGACAAATGCTTGTTTATTACTAACCTGCTAGCTTCCTTTGTTCTCATCTGGTACAATTTATCTGTCTGTATCTTGTTGGCTTTCCTCGTATCTTCTAAGTGCTTTATCTTTCTCTCTCTCACCATCTCCATTACTGCTTCCATAAACCATATTGGTTTTCTTGCATACTCCATAGCTGTATAGGTCTTCCATCTGAAAATATGGTTTTACACTACCTACTGTTACAACCTAAGGGCAAGGCTCCTCGGGCCAGTGAAATATGAGAAGAGATTTGTAAATCTGATCTGGATTACTAAGTCTCCTTTTCTGTTTGCTTGCATGCACAGTGAGTGAGCGCCAGACTTCATTGCAGTGGCAGATCTCTTCCCCTTCCACCACCTTCCTGGCAACCAGGCACATTCCAGCCATGTGCATTAAAGTGCAGAGTAATGCGCATGGCTGCACTTATGAGCAACTCAGTTTCTCAGTGTACCTTTCTCAGTGAACATATCTTTTGCACACAATGGGGTGCCCAAAGCTTGCGTCGGCCATGCCCCCCCAAGCCCGAACATATCTTTTGTCGACAACGGGGTGCCCAATACCCATGTCGGCATGCCTCCCACCCCCATTATTGTGGCACACTGGGAGCCCACCCCACTGTGCCAAAGTAATTATTTATATTTTCAGACACTGGGATGCCCACTCTTGGTGTTGGATGCACCCCCCCACACTCCCTTTTTTTCAGCCGAGCTCAGGGTGCCCAATCCCCTGGTCAGCATTGACCCCCCCCTCCAATAGTCTGGCACACTGGGAGCCCACCCCAGTGTACCAAAATTTATTTTTCATACTATTTCACCTGTAAAAAAGAAAACTGCCACTCGAGGTCTTTTTTTTTTTAACCCTAAAGAAACAGAAAATGGTCCCTTGTCATCCTCACAGCCACCTCTCCCATCCTGACCCTCCCTCTATGTACCTCACCTCCCCACACACCCCGCACCCCCCACCCATACTTACCTCCAGTGGACCGGGAACACGTCTGCACTCTTCAAAAGCTGACCGCAAACTGAAGAACATCATGGCAAGCCCTATGATGGCAATCAATGGGGGTTTCAACTTAGGTTGATATCTCAGCCATTTTTGGGAGTTTTGGTCCCAAATTTTCAACATGGAGTTCTTGGGACCCCACCTTATGAACATCGGCATGGTCATTTTTTTTCTTGGTCCCGAAATGTGATTTTGTGGTTACTGTGTGGAATTGCCTTTTGGGACCGATTAATGAAATGACAGTGCCACTGTTCATGAGGTGTAGTCCCAAAAAGCCCATGTTGCATGTTTAGTGAAAAAACTCCACAAAATGACTGCATTTCGAATGTGTATTGCACAGTTTGTATGCATGCTTGTAACTTCATCAATTTTTAATATTTCCACTCCAAATTTTTATAACATTGCCATTTTTTCACACCCCCTTATGAACAATACAGCTGTCATTTTCTCATCCTTCCTAAAATGTGTTCTTTCACCTGTGTGAATGTGATGGCACTGTCAAAATCAACTTTCGGGACAAAATTCCAGTGCCACTGTTCGGAGGGAGGTCCCAAAAGGCCATGTTGAAAAATTTGCGGAAAACATTTCTAAATGACTGCATTACGAGTGTGTGTTGCACAGTTTCTACACACAGTCGTAACTTCCATATTTTCACCCCAGATTTTCAACATTGCCATTTCTTCACACCTCTTCATGAACAGTATAGCCTGTGGAATCAAATGGCACACTCACTGTGCAAAATCACCTTTTGGGGTTGAGTAACAAAATGATAATGTTACTGTTCATGAGGTGGGGTCCCAAAAAACCCATGTTGAAAATTTGGAGCAAAAATACCAACAAACGCCTGCGGCATCAGGGTTTCCAACACAGCAGTCACCAGCCCCAGGGTGGCTACCCTCCCAAGCACCGAGTCTGATCCCCATACAGTACAACATAATGATCCCTGGTAGTCTAGTGGTATCCCTCCCATCCCTGAGTCCCAATCCCCATAAATTTATTTATTTAGTTTTTGTTGACCGGGTAAGTGCACTAGAGAAATCCTGCCTATTTTCGGGCACGACCTGGGGAGGGGGATACAGATGAATGCCAACTGACCTTGAACCAGATTAAGCTGTTGGTGGTATTTTTAGTAAACGAGGGAAATTTGGCCAGGACACCGGGGAAATTCTTCTACTCTTTTAGTGGGAATGGGATGGGGGTTGTGTACAGGTGCAGCTTATTTTTGTTTGTAGTTACATGCATGCTGCAATTCTTCTTTTTGTTTCTCTCTTTATGGTTTTTGTATAAAGCAATACATTCCTGTATATTTTGTTTTCAGTTTTTGAATAAAAAAATTCCCCTTTTCTTTTTGATAAGTGCCATGGAATCTTTAACATCCACCTGAACTACCACCAATCCAGGCAGATGGGACCTCGGTTTAACGTCTCATCCGAAAGACGGCACCTCAGAAGTGCAGCACCCCTTTCATGCTACACTACAGTGTCAGTACTGGGATGTTATCCCAAGTGCCAGATGTGGGAACTGAACCCACAGCCCTCTGACCTCCCAGCCTCGTGTGCTACCAACTGGGCCACTGACACTGTTAATGACACAACACACTAATCCCTGGTAGTCTAGTGGTCCCCTCTCCCTGCCTGGTACCCTGATCATTGTTAAAATGATAAAATACCCATCCATGGTAGTCTAGTGGTCCCCCCTCCCCGCCCGGTACCCCGATCATTGTTAAAATGATAAAATCCCTGTCCATGGTGGTCTAGTGGTACCCGCCACTGCCCACCCACACAGGACCCCCAACTCACCCCGCTCCCTCACCCAGGTCATCGGCGGGCAGCAAACCCACCCACTCACCTCCACAGCTGCCTGCCGAATGACAGCTTACAGTAACACCTGCAAGCTCATTGGTCCACACTGTTGACCAATGGGCTTGCAGTATGTCCTGTAATAGTCATTCACAACTTTTTAAATTCATTCACAAAGTTGTGAATGACTATTACAGTACACACTGTAAGCCTGCTGGTCAACAGTGTGGACCAATGAGCTTGCAGGTGTTACTGTAAGCTGTCATTTGGCAGGCAGCCTCTGAGGTGAGTGGGTGGGTTTGCTGCCTGCTGATGACCTGGGTGGGGGAGCAGGGTGGGTTGGGGTCCTGTGTGGCTGAGGGGTACCATTAGACCACCATGGATGGGGATTTTATCATTTTAGCAATGATCATGGTACCAGGCCGGGAGGAGGGACCACTTGACCACCATGGGTGGGGATTTTATCATGTTAACAATGATCGTGGTACTGGGTAGGGAGGGGGGAATCACTAGACTACTGGGGATTAGTGTGTTGTGTCATTTATGGGAATCAGGACTCAGGAATGGGAGGGGGGCCACTAGACTGCCAGGACTCAGTATGGCAAGCATGTGCAGGGCACCCAGCACATTTTGCCGGGCAAGCCCTGTACAACTCGTGCAAATGGGGCCATAATGACATGCAACTGGCTCCATTTCTGCCTTGCATGCATAATGACCCTATTTGCATGTTTGGGTCAGAATATGTGGAAACTACGCTGGCTCATCTCCAGATGCGCTGGAGCATTCCCATTCAAGGTATTCAGACCTGTCTGGGGGATGTACAGGCACATTGTACTTGCGCCACCCTCATTTTGATATATTCAGAAGAGATGCGCCATCGCTCCTCTCTTTTGAATATATCTCTTTGTTGCTCCAGCACAACTCAGTTGCACAGGGCAACCAATTGCACCATTGGCAGGTGCATTTTTCAGTATCGGGGCCCAGGTGCCTAATTAACTGCTGAGCAAAACCAAACTTATGCAGAGGAACAGCACACAGTAAGTACTTTTTGTGTTCCCTCTAGTAGTCTCTCTCTCTCAACTCGAGTCTCATGGACGACTCCTCAATGTGTCAGTTGGTGTGTGGTGGCAACTGGTTCAGCACTGGTGGCCCACTGTGCAGCAAAACCACAACAGCAAAACCAGAAAAAGACCTTTACAGTGAAAGTCACTGTAATGGTCTGGGTTCCACTAATGCAGCATCTCCAGGGGCTCTGCCCCTTCCCCGAAACAACTCTGACCTGGAGTTGATAATATATAATTGCAGGGGATGCGGGGGGCACAGCTTCCTGCAAAAAACACTTTGTTTCTGGATGGCACAATACTGTGTGTTGGCATTGTGCTGTCATTGTAGGGGATGTCGGCAGATTTGCTGTCAATGAATGGTGGTGCTTCCGCTTGAGCGCGAACTCCGCAGACTCAAGAGTGCCATCACATGACATTGGTTAGTGCAGCTCAACTGACTCTAAGTCAACAGCAGTGGATAGTAGTCCTCTCATATTGTCTGGCCAGTAAAAAATACAGTGTCACATAAGGAGTGACATTTTTTCATTCGGTGTTTTAGAGTAAAGCTTCAGAGCTCAAGTCCCGAATGCCTAGCCCTAGCGACGCCCCTGAGGGAAAACCTAAAGGGTTTATTTCAACTGAGTTCACAATTTCCATCCTGTGTAAGAGTGAAGTCTATCATCCCTTCTCCACCCCTGTACCACTTCAGCTCAATCTACAGTAGCTTACCAACTTACTAGCTAGAGCTGCCAAATTTTGCTGCAGTACGCTGATGCCTCACTGACTAAGATGCAGGCCATTATTTACAAACAAGGCCATCTTTTACAAACAACTACCCGTCTTGCCAGAAGGTTTCCCACTCTCCTAGACAAGACTCATGGAAACATAGATAGGGTCAACAGAAGAAGATCCAGAGGTCCATTGTACAAATTTACTTCGTAAAGTATTTTAAGTAATAATTTATTGACTGTAAGTTACAGGAAATGTAAACAGCTACAATTCAGTTATATCTAAAAATGATATAATTGGGAGAGGCCATATACCTCACATTCATTGGGCTCATAGGGTACCAATATAAGTGTAATGATGGCAGTTCTGCACACCACGTCGGTCTTACAATCACCGTCTTTATTACCTTGCACACAGCTGTATACAAGTCCAGCCCAACCTCTAGTGGCTCAATGGTATAACTGTACCTATTATTTTACTAAACAGTACAATAAACAAAATAAAGTATTTTAAAACCTCTGCTGGGCAAGTTGCTTTTTTCTAATCCTCACCAAAGCAAAAACATGTGTAAGACCACTGAAAAGGGAGCTAATCAGTAGGTGTAGCTACTTACATAAAATCAAAAGTCGTAAGACTCGTTAACGTAAAAATAATGCACAAAATTTATTACAAAGAATACATATCAGACAAAGTGCAAAAATTGTGCAAAAGCTGCTACAAAACCTACCCTCTCTAACCCTGCTAGCCACCAATAATCCCAGCACTTCACCTATCAGTTTCCTCAGAGGGGCCTCTGTAACCATGCTACTCACATCTGTTCCTGTACCCAATCCCCATTTGAGGTCAGGCAGCCCTACACCTGCCCACTGCTTTCTAGCTTCCCTTGAGCTACAGCTATAAATTTGTACTTTAGCCTTGCTTGTTCTCCTCTTCACTAAATAGTGTAGTATTTGTAATGGCAACTAGGATGGTGCAGGGCTTACAATAAAAGCCTTATGAGGAAAGACTGGGTGACCTCAACATGTACACGCTGGAGGAGAGGAGGGAGCAAGGTGACATGATTGAATCATTCAAGTACCTCAGGGGCATCAATAAGATTAAAGGGAGCCAGCCCAGTGGTGCTGAGGGTTGAGGTGCTGGACACCACACCTTGCACTGCACCAGTGACCCGGGTTCAAGAACAAGCCCAGGTTGGCGGGGGAGGAGAGGAGCTGGATTGAGCCTCCATTAGGCAGCTCTCCTCTCCAGGGGGAGGGCTGGTCACCGATCCGACCAGCAGACAGTGTCAGGAGGGGAGGGTGCTGTTAGGTGCTTGGTGGAAACCATGTCTTCACACAGCTTCCCACCTGGACCTTAGTCCTTCGCACCAGCGCCCTCCTCGGGGGTTAGGGCCTTCCGTAGCTACTTCTGTAACTATGGAAAAAAAAACACACTCCCTGCTGTGCCCTGTGATCCCCAAGAGGGGGGATGAAGTGGATGGTCAGTACACCATGACCAAGCCTCGTTGGCAGTAGGGAAAAAATGTCTTCATAAAAAAAAATATAAAAAAAAGAAGGTTAAAGGGGAAAACATCTTCCACATCTTCCAGGATAATAAGGGGGCTAGAACAAGGGGGCATGGTATGAGATTGGTGAGAGGTTGCCTAAGGGGTAACGTGAGAATGTTTTACTTCACTGAGAGGGTGGTGGATGAATGGAATAGCCTGCCCCAAGAGGTGGTGCAGGCAAAGACTGTGGCTGGATTCAGACGTGCATGGGACCAAAATAAGGAAGTCATAGAAAGGAAGAAGAAGAAGAGCTAAAGCTGGCATTCAAGTAGGATCACAGGCCGCTTTTACAGACAGAATAAATGGGCAGACTAGATGGGCCTGACGGTACTTATCTGCCGACAGCTTCTGTGTTTCTCTGTTTCTAATCTACAAGTCTGTGAATATAATTGATTGTTTTTAATCCTGCCAAGGTACTGTTTATAATCTTTCGACACTTTTGCAGGCCAAAGCAAGGAAGATTTGGTACTGCAGGAGGGAGACTAAACTGGTTGTAATGTGATTAAGGTTATAAGATGAATTAAGTTGAACACCACACAGTTACTAATGAAATAATGTGTAGTGATACCAAAATTCAGAAAGTGTTGAAAATATTTTTATTAACATTTAAAAAAAAACTCATAATTTTATGTATCAATGCAAAAAATAGTATTTATACAATCTATCATTACAAAAATAGTATCAACTCTATGTATTCGCCATTTTTTGGATCTGTCTTTACTACAAAACATGGATTGATAATATACTGAGAAAACAGATTCAGATGGTATTGATACATATAGAATAGTATTAAAACACAAAAGCAGTACTGTCTGAGCTAAATCTTAATGATTAGGCACGGAGCATTAATTAAAAAAAAAAAGTTTCTCACCCCAACATTTCCTAAGGTAGACCTGTCAGAAGATAATTTATTTAACATATGATAACTTTGGAACCGTTGGGGCTAGCGAACTTTTTAGTAAGAAAACTTGGAGCCAGCTTAGTAGGTACATTGATAAGATATAACTAGAGTAACCATATATTGATATAAAAACATAACATGTTTCATATTGATATAAAAATAAATAGTGCACAATATTTTTAATGTCCTGTTATTTTTAACGTTTTATATAAACATGTGTAGACATGAAGTAACACATGAGAACTGTGTCGTTAGGGTCTATAAATGTTGATTGGACTCCAAACTTTAATTTAGAGAAATGCTTAAGTTTCAATGATTAACAGTTCGGTTGTCACAGCTTTCAAAATATAATGCAAAGCACTGTAAAATATTACTTTTGGAAATGGTCAGAAGGCACTAGTGGTTATTCTGTTGAAGAATAAATTCATTATTTTCTAGTTTTGTTCAGATCACATCTGGAACGAGCCTAAGCTTAGTATACCTTTACTGGTCAGCACATTATAAATAAATAAAATAGAGTTTGTAACTCATGTCACCAGGAGGTGACTGCAGTGCATAATACTGTCTGAGCCACTAACAAACCAGTCATAGATGATAACTGTGTCTGATAGTCTGCAAAACATATAAGATGTAAACGCTTTGTGTCTCTGCATTTAGTTTGTTGGCTATTCTATTTCGTTTTCTTTATTTGCATTTTTTTTATTTCTGATGTGGAACATCTGTAACAGAGCACTCGTGCTCAAAGGTAAATCTGAATCTTCTAAGTAACTAAATAAATAACATTTATTAGTAGAATCCTTCTGAATAATCAACATTATTCTCAATAAATATAACTATAATGTAAAGTATTAATTTTATTTGGACTTAAATTTTCAGACAAAAGTTGTTTCACATGTCCTGAAGGATGGACGTTTAATACAGAAAGTTGTTACTACTTTTCCCAAGAAGAAAAGAACTGGCAAGACAGCAGGGAGCATTGTCAATCAATGCAGGCTGACCTAGTGATCGTAAATGACTGGCAGGAACAGGTATTCTTCTTTGTTACCTTGCATGTAATCATTAGTCTTTATCAGCCACTCAAAAGTCATTTTTGTTTGGTTTATTAAGGCAAATAAAATGCAGGACAAGTCATCATACGTTAGCACTCCTCAGCAGATGGTAGCTGGCACTGTATTTTAAATTAATCTCATTTCAGTTCCATTGCATGATTAGTTCAAAAAGCAGAAAGTGTGCACTGCCTTTATTTTTACTGTTTATCTGGATTGTCGCTGGTGCTGCCCTGCTCTGTCAGCCACTTTCCAGCCCTGTCTACTCCTTTTCTGTTGTTTACCCACTCCTTGAACATCACGGGTTTGGCTGCCCTATGGGGGAGCTTGTTTGATGGTCAGCATTCAGCTTCCAAACAGGCTGATATTGGTATGGGTGGTGGCCAGTTGGTCTGGTGGGGGCTTAAGAGTACCCAGCTTCATATTAATTTTGTTTACATTGTTCATTTGGACACTAGTGTAGAGGGTTTAGAGAGCTACACTGGTGTACATTTTCATGTCTAAACTGTGCCGGTATCGAACTGGTGTAGCTCTTCTGCTCCATCCCCAGCCAACAGAGTTGAACTGCTGTGGGTGTTTTCAAGTGTACTGTAAATGGTGGCCACTTTACACATCACTGTCTTTGTGCACCACAATGAACCAGGCCACTCCCTGCAGGATGGGTCCCACGATACTGTTTGCAAGACACCAGCATGACATGGTGTGGAAGCTGGCATCCTTAAGTGGTATACACCACTGGCTTCAAAACTGACCAGATACAGACTAATTCTGGTGTGAGCCACCCCAGTGTGTAACATCTTGGTCAGTTTAAATGTGGTTACTGACTGTGCTAAGGATTTTGCTTCTCAGTATTTTGTTCACCTCTCGTGATTCCAGCTGCAGGGAGGGGAGCTCCATTGTGCGTGCACAGGTAGATGCATGCTGGTGCAAAAAGTCAGTTAGCATCACCCTTCCAACTATTTTATTTATTTAAAATGACTCTAACTGGGATCACCCCATGAGACAGAGCATCTCATTTTCATGGGAGTCCCAGGAAGGACAGCAGAAGTCAACAGGTTCACAAAGTCCAGCAGAAATAGTTACATAAGGTTAAGATATATAACATAAAAGATAAACTGTAAAGGAAGTACATAGATACATAAATGCTCAGCAGATAAGGACTGCTAGGCCTATCCAGTCTGCCCGTTTAAGCTGCCTAATAAAACGTCCAGTGACCCTATCTGGTCATTGGCATTAGCTTTCTCTTCCTGTCTCTATCATTCCTTTGTTTCTGTCCCATACATGTCTGAAGCCTGCCATTGTATGGGCTGCCACCACCTCCTGGGCAGGCTATGCCATGCATCCGCCACCCTTTTAGTAAAAAATAACTTCCTGACATTTCTCTTTATATGGCCACCCCTCAGTCTCATGTCATGTCCCCTTGTCCTGGCACTACTATTAATCTGGAATACATTGCCTCCTTCCACCCTGTTAATGCCCTTGAGGTACTTGAATGTTTCTATCATGTCACCTCTCTCCCTCCTGTGTTCCAGTGTGTAAAGACTGAGGTCTCTCACTCTGTCCTCACAAGGCTTGTGATGTAATCCCTTCACCATTTGGTCACCCTAATCTGCACCGTCTCTATTTTGTCAATATCCTTTCGAAGGTGTGGTCTCCAGAACAGTACACCTTATTCAAGGTGAGGTCTCACCAGCGTCTTGTACAGTGGAACTACAGTATTACCTCCCTCTTTCAACTTGTGATTCCCCTTCTAATACACCCCAACATCCCACTGGCCTTTTCCACCATCTTTGCCATCTGCCTAGCGGCCTTCAAGTCATCTCTTATTATGACCCCCAAGTCCCTCTCCCCCTTAGTCACTGTCAGCATCTCCCCCCACCAACTTGTAGCTCACCCCAGGACATCCAAACTGTACCTAACCAGCCTAGCCTAGCTGCATCACAACCTGTGGAGATACAGAGGCGGAGCCTTGCAGTCCTCTCTCTTCAGAAGAACTGTTCGGTCAAAAGTTAGCTTTTTGGTGGACACTAGTGTCACCTGTGAGGTTGTGCTAGGGTAACATCACAGGTGAAAGTGGCTTTCCACCAGTCAGCTTTCAACATTTTTTCTGTCTATTGAGGTGCCTTCTATTTTAGATAAATTGCACCTGTCTGAGTTACTGTTTTGTTGGTTAGGATGCTGTTATGTATGACAGTATCATGCTTTTAAATAAAGCTAAGTTAAAAAAAGTGTTCCTGACCAAAAAAACAAAACAAGAAAGTGTGACTGGAAAGGAGTTCTTTCTCCCTGTTCTCCGCCATGCTAGTGACCAAACAGGGAGTAATTAGGGACTGGTATCGAGGGATGATAATTCCAGAAGGAAGAGGAGCTAGGGAAGTGGAGGAAGTTCAATCAATCAATTTTATTTGTAAACAAATTGAGAAGAAACTCCTGTTTTACAATTGCACCCAGCTGCCATCAACAGTACAATACATGGGACAACAATTAAGATGGAGAAGGTGAGGGTATGGTGTAAACATCATAGTTAGAAACTCCCTTTAGGTCATTAGGTGAGGTGGATAGGTAAGAAACTCTTCATGGGCAGACTGGATGGACCCTTGGTCTTTATCTGCTGGCAATGGCTATGTTTCTATATAATTCTATCCCATATTTTTTGCAGGTACCATAATCCTGTTTTATTAAATTTCAACCATCCCTTTTGTTTAATAGTGAGACTGCTAATCTACTGTCATTGTTTCTTCTGTTTAGGAATACCTGACCAAAAAAATACATCAGCCTTCTTGGCTTGGATTAACTGATAAACAGAAAGAAAACAATTGGCAATGGGTAGATGGTTCTTCATTAGTCAGCAATCGGTGAGTGTGCAAACTGGGGAGATGTTTCCAGCATTTACTTTTGTCTACCCAAGTTTGAGTGCAGCATTGCCAAGTAAGAGGTCTAAAGCAGAATATGATGGAAGCAGAAATTAGATGTGTCCCATCGGCAGGAGGGTTTGGTAAAGGCCTCCTCCGTGATGTTTAAAGACCTTTAGGGGTAACTTAGTGAGACAAAGAGGGTGTGAGAAAAGTGGGACGAGTCTGGCAACAAACCAAGGGAAGTTGAGTATAGGACATTACAGAAAGAATGTAGGGTCAATGGTTACCCAGGCCAAGGCTGGCCTGGAAGACTGGATTGGACAGTGGAGCAAGAGGAATAACAAGTCTTTTTTTAATACATTGGATCAAAATGAGGGTAAGGGACTATGAGGAACCAAAGATCAATAGGGGAGGCATTGACTGAGATTGGGGGAACAGCAGATGCAATAAGTAGTTATGTTTTGTTAATTTTCAGTCAGGAAGTCTTGGTACATCGCTAGCTATAGGTGGATGTTATGGGAGAGGTAAAAGCTGAGCAAGGTGCAGTACTGATCATACCAGAATTAGTAGGATGTGAATCCAAGAAAAATCACAGGCTGACAATGCATAGGCAAAGGAAATATTAGTAAATAGGCAGGGAGGGGGAGAGGGTAGACAGAGGTCAGGGAGGGTCTGCAGGGACAGAATAGGCAGGGAAAATCTGGGCAGACTGGGTGGGTCAAGCAGTCCTTTTCTGCTGACAGTTTCTGTTTCTATATCTACGGCAGCTGCCACAGGGATGAAACCAAAACATAGAAAACACCTCCCGGATGCTGCAGAGTCACAGATCAGCTCTGATGCAGGCACTGCACCACTACCAGTCTCCAAGCAGTACTTTGTGAACCTGGTCAGGGTAGATTCTTCTCTTCCATCTGTCCAATCTTAGGCAAGGGGGGGAAGGAACTGTACAGATCAGACTGGGGATGGGATGTGCAGGGGTGGCCAAAAGTGCAAGTCTGGATTGGTGCAGTCTAGCTAAAATAAATAAAAAATATATCAAACTAAAAATAATCATAAAATAATTTTGGTGTATGGTTCTGCGCGTGTTACTGGGTTGAAAAAAAAGTTTGACATTGGGGGTTTGGGAGTGGAATTCAGTTGCTCAGGAGTCAGCTGTAGGAGAGCGAGAACTTAGCATCTGAAGGACTGCTCTCCTCTGTCAAGGAATGGGGTTCCAGCATCCTGCTAGGCAGCTGCCTCCTGGTGGAGTCCAGGAGTTATTCACAGCAGGGGTTATCTCAGCTGGACGGGCTGCCCTTGATGCTGATACACATGTCCATGCAGAGGCAGCTCAGGGAGGTAAAAATGGTGGAAAGAACCCAACTAGATTGAACCTTCATCCCGCTGCTGGCCTCACACCACCAACTGCGCTGGCTCCAGAAAACCCTGGATGTGTACACCGGGGGGGGGGTGCCCCCCTCCTCTGGCTCCACCACAGGGGGGTCTCAAGAGTTTGTAAGTCCCAGAGTAGGTGGGTGACCAGATTAGATGGGTTGGAGTTGATGAGTACCAGAAGGCAGAGGAGCATAAACACCTGTTGAAAATGAAACAGTCTTTACTGTTTTTTGGTGGCAAAAGGAGACATTTTCTTTAAAGACAACCTGCAAAATAGTGATGCAGCCCCCTCCCATCCTGACATACCTTGAAATACTGTTGCAGGAGTCCGGGGCTACAATCGGCATTATTTTTCATAAAGTGGTTTAATTTTAAAAAAGCGCTGAAACTTTTGGCCGAACATGGAAGTGCGGAGGAGACCCGACTGAATGGGCACAAGTGTTCATGGGTATTGCACCCATTTAGTGACATCGCTCCCACCACTACTATTATAAGTGCTGCATTGGTGGTAGTTTATTATACTCATTTTATTGCTTCCCCGGGAGTCTTGGCACTCCAAATATTACTTACTGTAACACCTGGACAGGCTGTTACTGTAATGTTATATTTGGGGTGTCAAGACATATAAACATACATACATACGAACATATGAAGAAGCCAGTAGAAGAAGACCATTTGGCCTATCAAGTCTACTCGCATTGCAGGGTACACAGCTTGAGCTAGTGTCTCTGCCCTCCTTCCCCACTCATCCCATCCTCCCTACCCATGATCCTTACTTTCCCCCATGCCTATCCCAGCCTCTCTTAAAGCTGCCCACTGTCTTCAATGAGATGACCTCTTCTGGCAGTGCACTCCAAGTGTCCATCACCCTCTCTGTGAAGAAGTTCTTCCTGACCTCCCTCCGAAACCTTCCTCCCTCCCTCCAGCTTAAGACTGTGCCCCCTAGTGTTATGGTTGCCACTCAGCTTAAAGAGACTCTCCTTATCAACCTTATTCATTCCTTTTAAGTACTTGAAGGTCCCAATCATGTCCCCTCTCTCTTGCCTGTCTTCCAGGGAGTACATGTTCGGTGCCCTCAACCTCTCCTCATATGCCCTACCCTGCTGACCCACTATCATCTTTGTAACCCTCCTCTGGACCTTCTCCAGCAGGTTAATGTCCTTTTTGAATTGTAGGCACCAGTACTGAACTTCATACTCCAGATGCAGCCTTACCAGCGACCTGTGCAAGGGCAGTATAACCTCCTTTCTCCTACTACTGATCCCCCTAGATATGCATCCCAATATCTTGTTTGCCTTTGCTGCTGCTTTCTTGCACTGCGTGGAGTGCTTCAGGTCACTAGTGACCATCACTCCCAGGTCCTTCTCCTCCTCTGATGCTGATACTCTGACTCCACCCAGGTAGTATTCTGTCCTGGGATTCTTGACTCCAGTGTGCATGACTTTGCATTTTTTGGCATTGAAGCCAAGCTGCCAGATCCTGGACCACCACCCCAGCTTTTCCAGATCTTCCTGTAGGTCCTGTATCCCTTCAGCTGTGTCCACTCTCTCACAGAGCTTCGTGACCCCCCCAGAAAGCAATAAAATGAGCATAATAAACCACTGCCAATGCTGCACTTAAATTAGTAGTGGTGGAAGCGACGTCACTAAGTGGGTGTGATACTCATGAGCACTTGCGCTCGCTCAGTTGGGTCCCCTCCACACTTCTGTGTTCAGCTGAAAGTTTAGGCACTTTTTTAAAATTAAACCACTTTATGAAAAATAATGCTGATTGCAGCCCCAGACTCCCGCAACAGTATTGCAAGGTATGTGAGGCTTGGGGGGGGGGGGCTTCATCGCTATTTTGCAGGTCACCTTTAAAAGGGGAACAGTTAGCAGTAATGGCCCCAGCCATGTGTGGGGCTGGTCCCAATGTGCACTTTATGTGGAAAAACTTGTCGCTTTACTTACTTTTTGCTGTAGCATAGTAGATTGTATCAGACTAATATTGTTTAATTCTAGGCTGACATCTTTAACTACAAATCCCAGAATCCCCTGCACCTGATATCAGAGCAGTTGGAAACAGTGGGAGAGTCAATAGCCAGCAGTGCATGTTAGAGTTTGTATACACTCTGATCATTTGTTTGTTGGTCCCGCTGTCATCCCAGGGCTAGGTACAGTCACAGAGGACTGTAGTTGGCCCCTGCAGAAAAGCAGAACCAGAAAAAAATCTGACCAGAGATTATAAATGTCTAACATGCATTGCAGGTTATTGAATCTCCCACTGCTGGAGTACTACTCTGATGTCATCTGCAAGAGATAGTTACAAAAGTTGTCAGCCTAGAACTAAGCAACGTTACACTGACACGGCCTGCTATATTACAGTAAATAATAAGTAAATCAAAATGTTTTTGCACACAAAGTGTACTTTGGGATCAGTTCCACTCTTGATTGAGGGGCCTTGTATGCTGAATGTTCCCCTTTAAAATAGCCTCCAAGAGCAAACAAGAAATTACCTCCACATTGATGGTCCAGTAAGTGTTCCTCTTGAGACCAACCTGCCTGGCAACTCGTGCCCAAGAGCCTTGCATACTAGCATTCACTCGGGGTAGATAGCCACAGAGGTGCAGACGTGTGGGCACAAGCAAAGATTACTTTACCCCAACCCCACAGGGCTTAAAGTTGAGAATTCCTAGTGTTGGACAATGATGCAAACTGGAATATTGCTAAGAAAAAGGTGGGTGATGAGGTGGGGGTGTTACTTTATTTTATAGTAGTTTGGGCAGAGAGAGGATGACAACTGGGTGCAGAGGTGTGAAAGTTGGGAATACAAGGGATGAGTGTTACTTACTGTCTGGTGATTGTGGCAGTGTAGTGGGGATAAGGTTTTCAATGAAGAGGACATAAAAAAAAAATCAAACATAGAGGTTAACGGCAGATAAGGACCACAAGGCCCATCCAGTCTGCCCATTTCTTTTTCTACCTTATAAATGTGCCATTGGTCTTTGCTTTGTCAGCGGCCTATCTATTCATACTTATCTGTATTGCTCTCTTATGCCTGTCCCATGCCTGTTTGAAGCCCTGCGCTGTATTCATAGCCACCACTTCCTGAGGTAGGCCGTTCCATGCATCCACCACTCTTTCTGTGAAAAAGAATTTCCTCACATTTCCCCTTAATCTGCCTCCCTCGAATCTCATGTTGTGTCCTTTTGTCCTGCTATTTTTCTTATATTTAAACATGTTAGACTCTTTCACCTTGTTAATGCCCTTAAGGTGTTTGAATGTTTCGATCATATCACCTCTCTCCCTCCTTTGCTTAAGGGTATACATATTGAGCTCCATTAATCTGTCCTCATATGTCTTCTGATGCAGTCCCTGCACCATTTTGGTTGCTCTTCTCTGGACTGCCTCAATTTGCTTAATGTCCTTGTGAAGGTGTGGCCTCCAGTACTGCACGCAGTACTTCAGATGGGGCCTAACCAGTGTCTTGTAAAGAGGGATTATTACCTCCCTCTTACGACTTGTGATACCCCTACTAATACACCCTAACATTCCCCTAGTCTTACCTACTGCTTTAGAGGTCTGCTTGGATGATTTCAGGTCATCGGTGATGATGATGCCAAAGTATCTTTCTTCCTTTGTGACTGCCAGCAACTCCCTTCCCAGCCTATAGGTGGCTTCAGGGTTTCTCTTCCCTATGTGTATGTTCTTGCACTTCTTTGCATTAAATCCCAGTTGCCACTCTTCTGACCATTTTGTTAGTTTATCCAGATCTCTTCTCATTCTGCCCACCCCATCTGGATCATCTACTCTGTTGCAGATCTCTGTGTCATCTGCAAACAGACAAGCCTTACCCTCTAGTCCATCTGCAATGTCACTAATGAAGATATTGAAGAGGACTGGCCCCAGGACTGATCCCTGAGGTACCCCACTTGTGGCTTGCATCTCTTCTGACTGTATACCATTTACCACCACTCTCTGTTTTCTGCCCGACAACCAGTTTGCCACCCAGTTGACAAACTTCTGACCCACCCCGAGCCTACCCAGCTTATTTATCAATCTTCTATGTGGAACAGTGTCGAAAGCTTTGCTGAAGTCAAGGTAGGCAACATCAACTGTGCCCTCTTGGTCCACCACTCTGGTTACCCAGTCAAAGAAGTCTATGAGATTAGTTTGACAGGACCTTCCTTTTGTAAACCCATGCTGTCTTGGATCATGTGCCCCTATGGATTCCAGGTGTTGCACTATCCTTTCTTTAAGGAGTGCCTCCATAATCTTGCCCACTACTGAGGTAAGACTGACTGGTCTGTAGTTCCCTGCCTCCTCCCTGCTACTACTCTTGTGGAGCGGGATCACATGAGCCCTTCTCCAGTCTTCTGGGACCTCTCCTGTGCTCAGAGACTCACTAAACAGTTCTGCTAATGGCTGTGCTAGTTCCTTAGCTCCTTAAGTACCCTAGGATGTATGCCATCAGGTCCCATTGCCTTGTCCACCCTGAGCTTAGTGAGCTCTTGTAGGACCCTTTCTTTTGTGAAGGGAGTAGTGCTCACCTCCTCCCTCCCCCATGTCCATGGTGCTGAGCTGTGGGCCTTGCCCTACCTTCTCTTCAGTAAATACTGAGCAAAAGTATCTATTTAGGATAGATGTTTTTTTGTTTGTTTGTTTGGCATTGCCAGTTTCATCCCTACAATACTGCAGTCAAAAACAGTTTACACAGCTCCAGAAATAAATGTTAGATTTGTGCCCTATTCATAATCATATTTAGTGCCAGACAACAGAACCGTAAGGACACTGCCTCTTTGTGGCACCACACATTTGGCTGTCTGCCATTTCATTATCACCACTGGCACTGGGACCCATTTCAAAATCTTAAATCTGTGTTTGGGACTGTGAAGGATTTGTAGATTTAGTTACCAAAGTGCCAGAGAGTTTTTTACTTCTGTCCCAGGTTGTGTGCGTTCTTATTTGTAAATATAATTGTTTTACTTCTAGCTACTGGAAATACAATGAACCTAATGATTATCGGAACAATGAAGACTGTGTAGGATTAAGCCCATCATTATACTCCAGAAATAACTGGAACAATTTCAATTGTGAAAATCATTTCAAGTCAATCTGTGAAAAGAAAACAGACACACTTGTTCTTTAAAATGTTGTCGCTACCTCTAGCCACTAGAAGAACGGGGAGCCTAATAACTGGGTAAACGAAGACTGTGCAGGTTTGAGCCCATCATACTCTGGGTACTCCAAGTATCAAAACTAGAACAATTTCAGTTGTGAACGCCAACTCAATTTGTGAAAAGAAAGTTGGAGGATTATTTGTAAGGTCATTTTTGTGCAGCTAAAATCTGTTAGTTGAATGTCATGTAGTCAGCACTATGATTTTGAAGTACAGTTGTTTTAATTAATATGTCTCTATCAGGCATGGATTTCACAGCATTATGCTTTATTCTACATGTTTTACACTGAGTTTGGGAGAGGTGTAACTTGTTGCCTAACAGAAGAATGCACCCCTGTCTGCCTGAGCCAATATCTCTGTGTGTTCACCAGCCTAATTCAAGCTTTCCACCAGCTAGCTGTTAACACTTCTAGTAGCAAGTTAAATAATCTATTTAAAAAGTAAAAAAGGACAAAAAAAAATGTCTCCTGCAGGTAATGGTCTGTGCTGCATGTTGAGATATATAGATGGAGCTGCCCCATAAGGTGCCCTTAGTTGCAGGTAAAAGTGTTGTTGGGGGGGGGGGGGCACTCAAACAAACAGTTTTCAATCTTCAGTGAAATACTTCAGTTTATTTCAGTCCGTTACCCCAACATTTCACCCAAATTTAAAACGCTTCTTCATGGGACCAGTTTTGTGTCTTTTCTTTACCTTAAATCTCTGTTGGTTTATCAAGTTTAGTTATTTTTTTTGCGCCACTTCATTTGTTCAGTACCTCCCTTGGTGTTGTTTGTTTTTGTTTCCTTTGTTTACAACTGCTCTCAAGCTGGGCATTCACAGGTACTAAATGACCATTTTTTTTCTTTCTTTCATGACTGCTTAAAGGTAATAATCCAATGGAGATTTAAGGTTAAAAATACATAAACTGGTCTCCTGAAGAAGCCTTTTAAAACTAGACAAAATGTTGGGGCAACATCCTTTGAAATAAATTGGAAGCACTTCACTGAGAAGACTGTAACATGTTTATTTAAGTGCCCCCCTCCTCCAAGTTTGTACCTATTTAGACAGGCCCATGCAATAAGACTGGCCCATGCAATATTACATCTAAAGGATCATGTAAATCACTGAAACGGAATAGACTGGAACCTCCCTTTTCCACATTCATGTGACCACGAGACAATAATGGAAAGGAAGCCACCCCATCAGACATGCATATGTTATGACCTCCTAAAAGTTGCATATGGGGACCTGGCAAAGGAAGAAATGTCTACAAGCTTCCCTGGACATTAGCATGATAATAATTAAACTCAGGGTTCTGGAGGCTGAGCAGATAGCAAAAACTGGAGATCTGAAGAGACCAGGGAATGGCAAATGGATATGCGGTGGATAGAAATGAAATGCTGCAATCTCGAAACTCAAATGATTTGTAACTATATAAGTGTACATACTTTCCTATAGAGGAGTAGAGGACAGGTGTGCTGTTTGCTTCCTCAGAGACATCTTGCTTATCTTACAGAAAAGGACTTGATTGGAGACCAAATAGCTGAAACATAGAAATATAGAATTTGATGGCAGATAAGGATCGATTTTTCCCATCCAGTCTGCTCTTTTTTCCACTACCTATATTGTTACTGCAGACCATACTTGATCTACTGCTCTTTCTCCATCTCCTTCCTTTCTTTCCACTAAGAATCCCTTGTGCCTATCCCATATATTCTTGAACCCTGCCACTGTCTTTGCCCCCACCACCTCCACTAGAAGATTGTTCCAAGAAGCCACCACTCTCTCCTAAGTCTACCCCTTCAACTTGATAGCATGTCCCCTTGTTCTTGAGCACCTTTTCTTCTGAAAACAATACTTCCCTCCTGTACCTTAATTACCCTGTGAAGTATTTAAAGGTCTCTGTCATATCCCCCCCTCTCCCTCCTCTCTTCCAAGGTGTACATATTGAGGTCCTTTAGTCTTTCTTCGTAGGGCTTTTGATGCAGACCATGCACCATTTTAGTTGTCCTCCCCTGGACAGTCTCCACTCTGTCTATGTCCTTCCTGAGATGTGGCCTCCAGAACTGTACACAGTACTCCAGGTCATGTCTTACCAGAGATCTACACAGAGGTAACACCACCTATCTCTTTCTGCCGGTGATATCCCTCCCTATGCACCACAGCATCCCACTTGCTCTTCCAACTGCCTTGTCACACTGCCTGGCCAACTTTAGGTCACCCAATATGATTACCCCAGGTTTCTTTCCTGCTTGCGGTTGTCAATACCACTTCTCCAATTTTGTATACTGCCCCTGGATTTCTGTGTCCTAAGTGCATTATTTTGCACTTTTTCGCATTGAAACCCAGCTGCCATGCCCTTGACCACTCTTCCAGTTTTCTCAGGTCTCTGCTCATCCTTTCCACTCCCCCTGGAGGGTCCTCCCTATTGCAGATTTTGGTGTCAACCACAAAGAGATAGACCTTCCCTTCCAGCTCCTCTCCAATGTCACTTATAAAGACATTAAAGAGAACCAGTCCTAGCACTGATCCCTGGGGCACTCTACTGGTCACTCTCCCTTCCTCAGAGTGAACTCCGTTTACCACCACCCTCTGCTGCCTATACCCTAATCAATTTCGTACCCATTTTACCACATTTGGACCCACTACTAAGCTACTCAGCTCACTTACTAGTCTCCTATCTGGAACGGTGTTGAAAGCCTTACTGAAAACTAAGTAGGCCATGTCCACCACTCCACCTTGATCTAACTCCTTTGTCATCCAGTCAAAGAAATCTATCAGATCCAGTCCCAACTGTCATAAAATCATGTACGCAGATGATCTTATCCTATGCAGGAGTGACAACAGTCCATTAAATGTATCCCTCTCCCTTTCCCTCTCCAAGGGCTTTAAGTCCACCTATGACTGGTTGACAGCAAATAGACTGTCAATTCTAAAAAGAAAACAAGACCACACTTTTCGGGTCCAAAAACAAACTCACAAAATGCTCTGGTGGTCAAACCAACCCCCTCTACATCCTGGCCCAAATGACTCCCCCCTTGAACAGGTCTCCACCCTCAGGTACTTGGGATTCATCCTTGACCCTTCACTAACATTCCAAGATCATATTGGGCTAATAGTAAAGCAGGTTAACCAGCAGCTGATTGCCTGCTATTGCCCGTGGCATCTCATGACCCCTGTTGTGTACCTTGCTATTGGGCGTGGCATGCTTCTACCACTACTGGATTACTTTTCCTCCATCATTTCTCAAACCTCACCTCACAAATTTGCTTGTCCGAATACTGCCTGCAATAGCATTTGTCAATTTATCCTGCTTGCCCCAAACAATGCCATCACTGCTCATTATATATCACACTAGGGTGATTCTTCCCCCCCAAGCCTGTCGTGACCTCTGTATGGGGACTCTCTTGACAAAGCACTTAATGACAGTGTCTGTTCCCCCTTAACTAGATTCATCATCTTCAAACACGGCACACAGGAGCTAATGTCCTCTTCACAATGACTGCTTGACTATGCCTGGATGTCTACGGACATGAGACAGAGCCTTTGCTATAGCTACCCCAAGACTCTGGAACAGCCTTCCGACCTCATTCCACTAATTAGGCTTCCCTCTGATATTCAAAACCGATTTGAAAAATGCCCTGCTATCTACCTTGACCTGTAAGTGGGCCTCCTGATCTTAGCCTGGGTGGAGATCTTGGTTGGCCACTTACCCTACTTAATTGAAGAGTGCCTTTCCCCCTGCCACTCACTGAGCTTCGATCCTCAACTATTGGTTGTGTTGCATCTTCATCTTTGCTTACAAACTGTCATTTGCTCTGAGGTGAGTTCTACTTGATTTTCACTGCAACTACACTCTATTTACCTGTGTATTGCTTGTTGAACCTGGTAATCATTGCATCCAGTATTTTTCTTCTGTTTTTGTTACTGTGCAACGTATTTGCTGAACTGTTATGCATTGTTTTCTCAAACACTGTTTGCATTGTTCAAGTTATTGCTGGACCATCATGTATTGTATTTAGTGTATTTTATTCTCAAGCACTGTTTGTCTGTATTGCGTAAATGTGCCTATTGTTGTACAGTACATGCCATCTTTATGGCCCAGGTTGTACCTGTAAACAGTGCCTGGAACAGTATACCTACCTGGTTACCAAATAAATAAATCTGACATGGCCTCCCCCCGTCAGACCATGCTGCCTCAGGTCTTATAACCCACTGGTTTCAAGATATTCCACTATCCTTTCCTTCAGCAGTGATTCCATTAATTCTTCCACCGCCGATGTCAGGCTGACTGGCCTCTAATTGCCAGGCTCCTCACTGCTGCCACTTTTGTGTAGTGGGACTACATTCACCCTCCTCCAGTCTTCTGGAACCACTCATTTCCACTCAGCTGTTAAACAGGACTGACAGAGTTGGAGCTGGTATTTTTCTGAGCTCCCTCAATACCCTTGGATGCACCCCATCTGATCCCATTGCTTTGCCCACTTTCAGTTTAGCGAGTCCCATCAGGACTCCCTCCTCCATAAAAGGACTAGTGTCCATCTCCCTCTCTCCCACTGAAGCCTCTGTTACTTTTTTGTGGCCCCTCCCCTTCTCCTTCCCCTGTGAACACTGAACAAAAGTATTTGTTCAGGATGTATGCCTTTTCCTGGTTCCCCTCTGCACAGTCCTCTCCCCTTCCCTTTTTAACCTTACAATCCCAGCCCCTGGTCTTCCTCCATTCTCTTATATACCTAAAAAATGTCTTGTCCCGTTTTGCCACCTCCTGGGCTATTCTCTCTTCAGTCTGTGCCTTTGCACTCCTTGCTGCTTTCCCTGCTTCCCTCCGTTTCCTCTGATACACCTCTCTACCCTCCTCCCTCTGCGTCTCCTTATACCTTCTGAATGCTACCCTTTTTGCCTTTACCTTTTCAGCCACTTCTTTCAAGAATCATAGCGGTCTCTTTTTCCTCTTGCTTTTGCTCACTTGTTTGGCATACAGGTTTGTTGCTTTTACTACGTTCCCTTTTAGCTTTGCCTACTGTTCCTCTACCCCTCCCATGCCATGCCCCCCTGCCAGGTCATCCCTGAGGCATTCACCCATCTTTATAAAATCTGCCCTTCTGCGGTCCAGGACTTTTGCCCTTGTGTGGCTCAGTTACCTAGTCATCCTTATGCTGAACCACACTGTATGGTGTGCATTAGTCCCCACGCGGCCTTCCACCATGACGTCTGCAATACTGTCCGTTAGTGAGTAGCAGGGCCTGTATTGCTCCCTTGCGAATAGGTTCACTAACTAGTGTCTGAGGAAATCCCTCTGCAGAGAGTCCAGGATGTCCCTGCTTCTAGCTGAAGCTGCTGCTGGGAGGCTCTAATCTGCATCTGGCAGGATGAAGTCCCCCACCAGCAGCACCTCCCTCTTTTCTGACATCTTGCCAATGGGTTCCACCAGTACTTTATCTAATTCCTCCTGCTGTGCTGGAGGTCTATAGATCACTCCAGTGTGAATAGTGGCTCCATTCCTCATCTCCAGGGTGACCCACAGTATCTCTGCCTCCCCGTGTATTCCATGTATCTCTGTTGCTTTTGTGCTTTCCCTCACATTAAGCACCACACACCCTCCTTTCCTTCCCACCCAGTCCTTCCTGAACAGAGTATAGCCTGGTATGGCATGTTCCAGTCATGGTTTTCAGTTCACCAAGACTCAGTAATAGCCACAATATCCAGGTCAACCTTCACCATGGTGGCCTCTAGGTCTGGAATCTTATTTCCTAGACTTCAGGCATTTGCACACATGTCCTTCCAGATTTTGTATCCAGTCTGCATGTTGACCCCCTTTTTTTTCTTTTTGCCCTCCCTCCTTCCCTCTCTCTTTTTAATGCTCCCATTCCCTTCCTCCTCTACCTCTATGTAGTAAAACTTTTCTCTCTTTTTTATTTATTGTGCTTTACTTATATTTTTCTATTTCATTTTAACTCCATTTATATCATCTGTAAAGTGACTAGAGTCACAATGAGATAGAGTGCGCGAACAAATCAATATACTAAATAAACGCTACCACCCTGCTTCCTTTATTACTTTACACCCTGTGGGATTCCACTCCCATTGGGTTCTCCTTACTCTCTATTTCAGACTGTGTGTGTGTGGGGGGGGGAAGGGCAGTTTCTGCCATCCTGGTTCCTTACTCCACCCCCCTCAGCTAGTTTAAATGTTCATCAAAGTAACATTTAAACCATCCACTGAGGAGTGCAGTTCCCCTCTGGGATAGATGCAGCCCATCACTCCTGTATAGGCCTTTAGCCTCCCAGATGGGTCCCCACTCCCAATGTAGCTGAACCTCTCCTCTCCTCTCTGCACTATTTCTTCAGCCATAAGTTGAAGCTCCATGGGCAGAGATCCCTCTCCTCACCCCTGTCATAGACAGGCAGCACCTCAGTGAAAGCCACTGAGCAAGCTACCTGTCCAAGACCCCTCCCCAACTCCCCAAACTTGCCCTGCACTATCCCAGCCCTGTCCCTAGCCAGATCTTTAGTCCCCAGGTGGGCAATGACATCCAGCTCTCCCTCCTGTCCTGCTGCCCTAGTGATCTCAGGGTCCACTTCCCATCCCTCCGAGCCGTGGCACCTAGTAGGCCACCTAACCTGCCTCTCCCACCCTTTCATATTTCCTAATCTATCCCCCTCACAATCGAGTCCCCCACCAGAAGTTGTATCCTTCTCCTCTAGGGTTCTCTACTACCCTCCTTGGTGTCTCCACTATGAAGCATCCTCATTTCCTCCCTGGTCACTACAACGGGTGCTTCTTTTTTACAGTCCCGCCCTGCCAGAGCAGCATTGGAATTACGTAGTGGTACCAATTGAGGAATGTGCCTCTGTTCCATCACCCCCACACCCCTCTAGAGCCCTTAACAGTCCAGCTGTTCCTCTTCCCTGGCATTCTCTGAGGAAATAATGGCAGACTTAGTGGCCCTTGTGGGGGGGGGGGAGTCCCCCAAATCCTAGTCAACTCAGCCTGGAGTCTAGCAACCTCCCTCAACCCAGTGAGGTGTGTGCAGATGAGGCAGCAATGCTCTCCAGAAGGTCTCTGAAAACTGCTGCCCCACAGCCACTGCACTGTACCACTCCCAGCATTCTCAATTTCTATTCTTCCTGTGCTACCTGGAAATATGCTTGTACCCTTACCCCTTACAGAGTGTTTCTAGTTTTTCTCTTTATTTGCTTGTTTCTATTTGTGTTTCCGTGTGCCTTGTTTAAACCAATCTCTTTATACTACTATCCTTGAAAGGGGTGTTGCATCCATTCCCAGTTTTTGCCTACCCTGGATCTTCAACCCTTTCCAGCAGTGACTGGTACACACTTGACTGGTACACAGTGGTGAATAGGTTCCTTGCCTTAGTCGACTGGCAGAGTCCTCCGCTTCTCCGTTTCCTTCTGCTGAAGCCTATCAATGCCTGTAATGCCAGTCATCTGGTCTATTCACTCACTGGACATGAATGTGCTGGAATTGTTAGAGTGGAAGTACTTTTATAGTGCTCTTGTAAGAAAGCACTAAGCTCTACCCCCCCCCCATGCATTACCCATTACACACCTGATTCACAGGGCTTCCTGAATCTGCTCACCTGAAAATTAAGCTCCTGAGCTATTTTCCCCCCACACTACCTGTTACAAATTAAAACTCAAGTTTCAAGGTATCCAAAACACTGCTTATAGCTTATAGGTCTCTTCTTTTCTCCTCACTTACCCTGCTACTTTCAAAAGGAAGAGAAGCATAAAAAATACTAGTATAAAGGTAGATGCTTTCACCTCACTCTATCAGCGAAGTCTGGTCTTTCAGGTCCATTGTACTCTGACCCAAAATCAACAAAGGGAAAGGTTCTCAAGACCCTTTATGGCCACATTTTCTTCATTTTTCTGTATCACCTCCCTTAATGGTGATACTGCCGAGTTTGTCCTTATGTTTAAGTAACTTGGCATTACTGGGGACACCTCACTATCCCTCAGTGCCCATGTCTCCACCCTGTTCAAAACCTTGAACCAAAAGTTCGGTCTCCTTTATCATATCCATCCCTTTCTCACCTCTGCCTCTTGCATCAAGATTGCTTTCTCGTCTCTCCTCATGCTTCTTACTTATGGTGCACCATTACAACTGACAAGCAATGTGACCAACATGGCACTCCTTGCTCAGGCCTATCATTGGGTGGGAAGTTTCGCCCTAGGGGTCAATTATCATCACCACCACTGTGACGTCCTATCTTTGTTGGGTTCACTCCCTTGTGAATTAAAACTAAGGTACTCAACCTTGAGTTTCATGCATAAGCTTGTTCACAAGTATACCCCACCCTGCCTCAGAGAGACTATTCGACTAAGGCAAGCTTCACGTGCCCTCCGATCTGCCACCCTGCCCTTTCTCATACAGCCTAATCTGAGGCTTGTAGTTGCTTGTAAGTCATTCTGTTTTGCAGCAATAACTGACTGGAACTCCCTGCCTGCTCCCATCCTGTCCTGTACCTCTACCCACCTTCCAAACCACCTTATTTGCCTTCCTCGCCTCCTCTGCTAAATGCACCTGTTTCGTTGATTCTCCCTCTTCACATCCTCCTCTTCTTTGCTCTATCTGACCCCCTTTATCATCCTCTTATTTACCCTACCCCTAGTCCTGACCCCCTCCATCCGATCCCCCAGCCTATGAATACCTGGCTATTCTCCTTCCCCCTCCCTAATCCACTGCTTACCTTCGCCCAGTCTCTACAGGCAACTCTTGACCTCATTATGTTTCTACAGGCAACTCTTGACCTCATTATGTTTCTACAGGCAATCTCTTGACCTCATTATGTTTCTACAGGCAATCTCTTGACCTCATTATGTTTCTACAGGCAACTCTTGACCTCATTATGTTTCTACAGGCAATCTCTTGACCTCATTATGTTTCTACAGGCAATCTCTTGACCTCATTATGTTTCTACAGGCAATCTCTTGACCTCATTATGTTTCTACAGGCAATCTCTTGACCTCATTATGTTTCTACAGGCAATCTCTTGACCTCATTATGTTTCTACAGGCAACTCTTGACCTCATTATGTTTCTACAGGCAATCTCTTGACCTCATTATGTTTCTACAGGCAATCTCTTGACCTCATTATGTTTCTACAGGCAATCTCTTGACATCATTATGTTTGAACCCTTTGTATAATGTGTATACACTCATTGTATTTGTTTTAGTGAAATTCATGTGTATAAATGCATTGTACTTATTCGTTATATTTTGTACCCTCCTCAAAATGTGTATATACTTATTGTATTTATCCGTTACAGGCTGGACTTGCATGGTGGCTCTGTGCTCATATTTTATTCAGTAACATGCTTGAATTGTTTGTCTTCAGGTCTCCCAGTTGGCCCTTGTTCAGAATTTTGTGCTTCTGCATCTGTATTCCCTAAACTTGCACACTGTACCATCTTTATACTGCTGTCTATCCCGGGTTGACCCTGAAAAAGGGACTGTAATTGTCTCAGTGGACGTACCCGGTTACCAAAATTCAAATAAATAAATTTTGTCTTGGAGAAGAAGATTTGGAGGAGAATCTTAACAGCTTCAACACTTGGATGGGATGGCCACAGGATCCATGCTTTCCAGAATTACTGCCACAGTGGGGTGCTCTAGAGATAACACATGAAGGTTTTCTATTACAGTACTGCACTCTACCATATTGACGTTTCTTTTTTTCAATTAAGAACATGGAAGCACTACTGAAGGAGAGATTGGTGGAACATCTGGTTGTCAATGGACTACAGGACCCAAGGCAGCATGGTTTCACCAGGGGGAGGTCATGTCAGACCAACCTCGTTGAATTTTTTGACTGGGTGACTAGGGAGGTGGATCAGGGGAGGGCAGTGGACATGGCCTATCTGGACTTCAGCAAGGCCTTTGACACTGTGCCACATAGAAGACTATTACACAAACTGAGGAATATGGGTGTGGGCAGGACAGTAGTGTGGTGGGTCAGTAACTGGCTGGGTGGCAGGACACAGAGGTGGTGGTAAATGGCCGTCCTCCACAGAGGGAAGAGTGACCAGTGGGGTACCACAGGGATCAGTGCTGGGACGGTCCTATTCAACATCTTCATCAGTGACATTGCGGGGACCTAGAAGGCAGAATTTCACTGTTCGCTGATGACACAAAGCTCTGTAACAGAGTAGACACACCAGAGGGTGTAGACAGAATGAGAAGGGACCTGCAGAAACTTGAAGAATGGTCAGGGGTTTGGCAGTTGGAATTCAATGCAAAGAAGTGCAAGATAATGCATATGGGGCACAAAAACCCTGGCACAATATATCAGTTGGGGGGTGAGGATATAGCATGCACCAAGCAGGAAAGGGATCTTGGGGTTGTCATCTCTGATGACCTCAAGGTGAGGAAACAGTGTGACAAGGCAGCAGGTAAAGCAACTAGGATGCTGGGATGTATAGGCAGGGCATCACCAGCAGGAAAGGGAGTCATAATTCCACTATACAAGACACTAGTGAGGCCCCACCTGGAGTACAGTGTACAGTTCTGGAGACCATACCTAAGTGAGGACATAGGGTAGAGAAGGTTCAGAGGAGGGCAACAAAGATGGTGCATGGATTGCATCACAAGTCCTATGAAGACAGGTTGAAGGAACTGAACATGTACTCCCTGGAGGAGAGGAGGGAGAGAGGGGATATGATAGAGGCATACAAGTATCTTACAGGGAGGAACAGGGTGCAGGAAAACACTATTTTTAAGTGAAAAAGATGTTCCAGGACTAGAGGGCATGGGATGAAGTTGGAGGGAGGACGATTTAGAGGAAACATGAGAAAGAATTTCTTCACAGAACGGGTGGTGGACAAGTGGAACACCCTGCCAGAGGAAGTGGTGGGGGCTGAAACAATCACAGGATTTAAGAATGCATGGGATAGACATAAAGGAATTCTGGAGGTCAGGGATAAGGGTCAACAGACTTCTAGGAAAACAAACTGAACTTACAAGCTCAAATGGGCAGACTGGGTGGGCCATAGGCCCTTATCTGCCGACACTGTCTATGTATCTATGTATCTATAAATATGCTTTATTAACTTTTTCAAAAAAGGAGAAAAGATACACTTATAACATCAACAACTTTCTTCTCCCATCATTTCACCATGAATATAGTAAGTCCAACAACTATAAACAAAGCTGTGACAATGGATCTGTCAACCTAACAGCAAACCTCTAGTAATCGTTGATATGATCAATGAATTGTAAGGCAATGAATACTACCCAACTACCCTCAATCCTCCCTCCCCTCCCCCTCACCCCCCGAAGCACCTTATGCATTACCCAAAGATTCACAAGCCTTAACAGGAGGTTACCCTCCTGCAGCTAGGTTGGCAGATAGGGTTCATCATCACAACATAGTGAATGGGGCCTCAAGTCCTCGACCTCAACAACTTGTTACAAGTCCTATATTCCTCCCCCCCCACGTTAAACTCTGAGGAACCTGATGTAATACATATTAAGGGTAAGAGGCCAGCAGCGGGGCCCACCTCTCATTAAATGCTTTTGGTCGATCCATCCGTTTAGCAATATTGTGCTCCATCTCAAGTACCTGGAGAATTTCAGAGTGCCACTCTTTAAAAGAGGGGCAAGTTTGAACCAGCCAGTGTCTCACAATAATAAGTTTGGCAACACCTGAAATTAGCGACACATATGCTTTATGGCAGCCTAGCATTCCCTTCGGGAAGTGGTCCACCAAACAAATTCGTTGAGTAAAGTAAGAGTCTAAGCTCAGCATAAGATCTAAAACATTGTTGATCGATTGCCAGAGTGGGATTATGCAGGCACAATCTCATAAAATGTGCTTTAGGAAACCGGCAAGCAGTCCGCACATTATGCATGTAGGCAACCCAGCTCTGCCCAACCTATGTAATCTAGATGGGGAAAAGTGAAGAGTATGCAAAATTCAGAATTGCAAAAAGCCAAGATGGTCTTGTTTAACGTACTTATAAAGGCCTCTCCATACCTACTGCCATTCTTTGTCACTCAGATTCAAATCTAATTCATGTTTCCAATAATAACAAATTCCCCAGGGTCAGGCAGGATCATGAAGTTGCAACAAATCACAGAATATAGAAATTGGGTGGGGGACACAGCCATGTCTGTAAAAGTGTGTAATAGTGGGCTGGAGGAGTCCAGCCAGGTGTATGAGCCCAAAAATAAAGGAGATCGCCTTTCCCAGTTGAAGATGCTTAAAAGGATAGTAGACTGGGATAGAAAATGTATCCTGAACTTCCTTAACCGAGCTAAGTCTACCCTGGGAGATAAGAGACACAACTGATGCCCCGGCTAGGACTGGGCAGAAACTTGGGGGAATTGGATGGTGTGCTATCTTAAGGTGGGGGTTCCCAAAGAGGGGTTGGGAGAGAGCTTTATACATTGATGTTCCTTGTAACAATTTTATTTTCCCAGGTTAACTTAGATAAGATGTGAGATGCAACACTTAGTTAACAGTTGGAGTTTGACTTCTACTCTAGTCACGGAAATTATCCAGGGTCAGCAGGGCAGATCATATGAGGAATGGCTGTCAGACCTGAACATGTAGCCAATAGAGACCAGGAGGGAGAGTGGGTATCTGATTGAGATTTACAAGCTTCTAAGGGAGGGTAAACAAAGTTGTCATTAAGGGCTGTTCATCAGGAACAAGGACACTGTGATGAGACAGCTTGGGTTGAAACTAGTTGGGAAAAATTTAAAGGGGAAGAGTCAGCACCAACAGCCCCACACTCAAGTGTGGGGCTGGTTACAATATGCACTTTGTGTGCAAACACATTTTGGTTTACTTACTGTTTACTGTAGTATAATAGATTGCATCAGACTAATTTTGCTTAATTCTAGGCTGACATCTTCTGTAAGTACAAATCCCAGAATCCTCTGCAGCTGACATCAGAGCAGTAGACAGCAGTGGGAGATTCAATTACCTGCAGTGCATGTTAGTGTTTTTATAATCTCCAATCAGATGTCTTCTGGGGCTTCTTTTCTCCAGGTGCTAAGTATAGTCCTCTGTGACTGTACTTAGCCAAGGGAGGACTGCTGGACCAGCACACATGTAGACTCTAACATTTACTGCAGGCTATTGAATCTCTCATTGCTGCCTACTGCTCTGATGTCAACTACAGGGGATTCTGAGATTCACAGTAACAGAAGATGTCAGCCTAAAAGGAAGAAAAATTCTTCTGATATGTTTTTGCACACAAAGTGCACATTGAGAGTTTGAGACCACTGACTGCCCCCACATTTGAGTGTGGGATTCTTGGTGCTGACTGTTCCCCTTTAAGAGAGAGACAATAGAAAGTTCTTTACTGAAAGGATTGTAGATCAGTGGAATAATTTTTCAAAGGAGGTGATAGAGGTGGGGTCTAATAAATGGATTCAAGGCTGGGTGGTACATGACAGATTACATTTTGACACTGCACTTGGTTCTGCTTAAGAATAGTCTAGGGTAGACTGGGTAGATGAATATACATGGCTAATCTGAAAATGTTAAGCATCTCTTCTAAGGTGTCATCTGTCAAAAAGGAAAACAAACACGAAATTATGCATTAATTACATGTAATGTAAAAATCTTATAAATAAAATAATAAAAAAAAAAAAGGCTGGGTGGGTGGGATTGATACAGAGGACTTTTAGTACCTAAAGGGGGAGGGGTTAGAAATGAGACAGTAGTAAGTGGATTGGGGTTGGCTGTGGATTTAAGAGTCAAATATGAGCATACGAACATACAAAATTGCCAGCAGACACAGGCCTTATGGTCTATCAAGTCTGCTTGACTGTGCAGCTAGCAGCCCTTATACTGCAGCTGCCCCTCCCTCCCTCCCACCTTCCAGTGACCCTCCCTCTTACCCTGTCCCATCCCCTTTGAAGCAACTCAGTATTCTACAGGATACCACCTCCTTTGGCAGTGCGTTCCACCCAGACACCACCCTCTCTGTAAAAAAAAGTCTGCTCATTTCCCTCCTGAACCTTCCCCTTCCAATCTCAGATCGTGCCAGCAAGTGTCCCTCCCCCTACTTAATTTGAACAGCCCTTCTGTGCCCATCTTATTAACTGTATTCCCTTCATGTACTTGAAGGTTTCAATCATGTCCCCCTAGCCCTCCTTTCCTCCAGGGAGTACATGTTCAACTCCCTCAGCCTGTTCTCGTAGGGTAAGTTCCTAGACCCTGGATCATTTTTGTTGCCCTGCGCTGCAACGCTTGCAGTAACCTAATGTTCTTCTTCAGATATAGTCTCCAGAACTGCATGCAGTACTCTAGTTGTGGTCTAACCAGTGACCTATATAGTGCCAAGATAACCTCCCCCCTCCTGGAAGATATGCCACTGGCAATACAACTCAGCATCTTGTTGACCTTTGCAGCTTCCTTTCTACACTGTGCTGAGTTATTCATTGCTCCTGTTATGATCACCCCAGCTGTTTCTCCTCCTCTGTCCTGGCTAGTTGAATCCCCCCTAATTGGTAGCTCTTCCTCGGGTTTTTGCACCAAAAGGTAGCACCTTACATTTCTTGGCATTGAACTCCAGCTGCCAAGTGTCTGACCAGGCCTCCAATTTTGCCAGATCATCTTGCAACCCCTGCCACCCTTCTAAGTCATCCACTACTACTCCCATCTTGGTGACACCTGCAAACAGACTGATCTTGCTCTTGATGCTTACTGAAATGTCTGCTATGAAGATCCCAAACAACACCAGTCCAAGTACAGAGCCCTGTGGCACCCGACTTGTCACTGCCCTGGGAGATGAGAGCTCCCCTCCCACCACCACCCTCTGCTGTCTCCCTTGCAGCCAGTTCACTACCCATCCCACCATCTTTGCCCCTGCCCCTGTGCCTTCCAGCTTATTTCCTAGCCTCCCATACAGCACCGAATCAAAGGCCTTATTAAAGTTCAGGTAGTGGACATCCACTGCATGGCCTTTGTCTAATTGCCTGGTTACCCAGTCATAGTACTCCACTAAGTTGGTCTGACAGGCTCTGCCTGACACAAACCTATTCTGTCTGCCATCCTGCAGCCCATTAGTCTCTAGGAGGGAAACAGCCTCTCCTTCAGGATGTGGTACCCCTGCACAACAGTGGTCCCAAAGACGAGCCTGGTAACTTTAGACCAGTCAGTCTGACATCCATTGTGGGTAAGCTTATGGAAATGATCCTAAAGGAAAGTTTGGTGACCTTATTGGATGTGAACGGTCTTATGGATAACAAACAACATGGGTTCATCTCCGGAAGATCATATCAAACAAACCTGGTTCACTTTTTTGACTGGGTGACAAAAGAACTAGACACTGGTTGGGTCACAGATGTCCTGTATCTGGATTTTAGCAAGGCCTTTGTCTCTGTACTGCATAGCAGATTAACTTGTAAACTGAGGAACCTAGGAGCAGGGGAGAAACTGGTTAAGTGGGTTGGTAACTGGCTGGGGGACAGACATCAGAGGGTGCTTGTGTGTGTTGGGGGGGACTCTCAACTCACATGGCAGTCACCAGTGAGGTCCCAAAGGGTTCAGTGCTGGGGCCAGTGCTGTTTAACATCTTCATAGCATTATAGTAATTGGAGTTATGAGCAGAATCAGTCTATTCATGGATGACACCAAGATAGGGGCAGTTGTAGATGGGGTAGAGGGAGGAAAAGTCCTCCAAGAAGATTTGGGAAAGCTTGAGCAGTGGTCAGACACTTGGCAGCTGGATTTCAGTGCTAAGAAGTGCAAGGCCATGCACTTCGGTGCAAGGAATCCTGGGTACAGTTACCATCTGGGAGAGGTTCAGCTGTCTGTCTCTGAGGAGGAAAAGGATTTGGGGATAATGGTCACAAAGAATATGAACCACTCATCTCAATGTAGGAAAGCAGTGGCAAAAGCCAATAGAATGCTGGGGTGCATTGCTAGAGGAATCACCTCTAGGAGGGAGGGAGGAAGTCATTCTGTCTGTACAGGTCACTGGTTATGCTGCACTTGGAGTACTGTGTACAGTTCTGGAATGCATACTTAGAGAAGGACATCAGGTTACTGGAGAGGGTACAGTGGAGGGTGACTAAATTGATCAGAGGTATGGAGGGGAAGCCTTACGAGGATAGGTTGAGGGATCTCAGCATGTACTCATTGGAGGAGAGAAGGGAAAGGGGTGATATGATTGAAACCTTCAAGTACTTAAGGGCATCAACAGGGTTAGTACAGAGGGCATGTTTTGATTAAAGGGAGAAGAGATTACTAGGAGGCACAGCCTGAAGTTGGTAGGGGGTAGAGTCAGTAGGGAGGTGAGGAAGCATTACTTCATGGAGAGGGTGGTGGGATAAAATGCCCTTCCTGAAGAAGTGATATCTCTTAAAACAGTGGAGAGCTTTAAAAGGGGGGTGGTATAGGGTTAAGGGCAATATACTAGTCAGTGGGAAGATGAGGGGGGCAAGGGGTGGGGTGAGCAGCAGGAGTCTAACCTCTGTGCTGCACAATTGGGTAGATGCGCTAAACCATTTGGCCTGTATCTGCTGTCAGTTTTGTATGTTTGTATGTCTCCTTCAGCTTTTCTGCGATGGATGTGAGGCTTATTGGTCTGTAGTTTCCTGGCTCATCCTTGGGGCCGCTTATGTGGAGAGGTACCACATGTGCAATCCTCCAGTCCTGAGGTACACTCCCTGAGTCCAGGAAAGCATTGAACAGGTCTGCCAAGGGTTCTGCCAGGACTTCTGCCAGCTCCTTTAGCACCCTGGGGTGTAAACCATCTGGCCCAGGCACCTTGTCCACCCTCAGTGCCCTCAAGCCCTCCAGTACTATGCCCACTGGGATTTCCCCATCTGTCACCTCCTCTCCCCCCCCCGTGCCCACCCTCCAACCCTCTTTGGATATAGCTCCCCCTTTCTCTTTAGTAAATACTGAGCAGAAGTATTCATTTAATGCTTCTGCCTGTTCTGCCTCTGTTGCCACTCACACCCCATCCCTCTTGATCCGTACTATCTGGTTCTTACAACTCCTTTTCTTTCTGATGTACCTGAAGAAGTCTTTCTCCCCCTCTTTGATGCCCTGTGCTAGCCTGAGTTCCCTGGATGCCTTGGCTGCCCTGTCTGCCCTTGTCACCTCCATTGACTCATTAAGGTATTCCTCCCTGTCCTCCCCTCTACCTGTTTTTTTGTAGCTTCTAAAGGCATCTCTTTTCTTCCTTACTGTTTCATGACCCCCCACCCACCCAGCTAGGCTTCTTGGCTCTAACCTTCTTACTCTCGACCCTTATTCATGTTCAGATCTCAGCATAGACACTCTATTTGATATTAGGTCCACGAGGATAGGTAGATAGGAAACTGATGGACCGTGTGTCTATTTCTGCCATCATTTTCTATATTTCTTTATAAAATGGGACACAATAATCCTGCAACCGCATTAGTTGAAACAAGTCACATGACCATGGATTATTTTCTGTCAAACACACACCTCACCTGAACTATTTTTATTTTTTTTTTAACAAATATAAAGCCCATTTTATAAGTGGGATAACACACTCCAGGGTGTGCATTCATAAGGAAATATATGCACTTCCTGGGTGGTTGTGGCACTCAGCTACACCACGTACCAAACAACCACCCGAGGTGTGCATTATTCCCTTATAACTACATACTCAGTCATGTGCTATAGCATACATGTTTCTTTATTTAGCAGTTTAGATGACTGAAGTACATGAAGGTAATGTGATTTGCTCAAAGTCACCAGTGAGTAACTGGCTTGGGATCCTAATATCTCATAGCTCACAGTACTGTGTTCGAATCAGTGAATCACACTGTCTTATGTGGATAGTGGAGCAAAACAAATGGTGCCATACTCCAACTGTTATTCAAGGCAGTGATACAAACATATGTACATTCGAACATACGAAGAAGCCAGTACAAGAAGGCCATTTGGTCTGTCTAGTCTACTTATATTGCAGGGTCCACAGTTTGAGCTACAGCTCCCCCTCCCACATTCCTCCCATCATCCCTACCTATGATCCTTCCTTTCACCCTATGCCCATCCCAGCCTCTCTTCCAGATCTCTACCAGCAGTGCATTCCAAGTGTGCACCACCGTCTCTGTGAAGAAGTGCTTCCTGAACTCCCTCATAACCCCCCCCCCAAGACTGTGCCCTCTCGTGTCATGGTTGCCCTTCAACGTAGCGAGATCCTCCTTATCCACCTTATTTATTCCTTTAAAGATCATTTCCCCTTTCTCTCTCCTTTCCTCCAGGGAGTACATGTTCAGTGCCCTCAACCTCTCCTCCTATGCTGACCCGCTATCATCTTTGTAGCCCTCCTCTGGACATTCTCCAGTGATGAAAATTAATGAATGCATGAATATCAATTACAAGTATTTACTTGTGAACATCACTGCTATTTATTTGAATATATTCACTCACCATAAAGATTTACTATTCAAAATGGTGAAACTATTCTACATTTTTAAATGAACAAAAGCATCCAAAATTGATTGCACAGAAAAAAATGCTAAAGTGCACTAGCAAACGCCCCTGTGCTTTGGTGCCAGAATTAGCTTTTGTGAGAGTGCTTCTCACCCGTTAACTGCCCTTAACATAGAAATATAGACTTTGACGGCAGATAAGGACCACTTGGCCCACCCAGCCTTACCATTTCCCTACCTACTGGATAAGCTGCAGATTCTAGTTAACCAACAGCTTTCTATGTTTCTGTGTTAAATAAGGCCCACAGAGATGAGGAATCAAAGAACAAACCATTGCTGCTTAAATTCTGGGGTTGTTCAGCACTTTGCTCCGGAACCACAGGTGCCAGAAGTAGTAAGATTTTAAAAGTAATGCACCTTAGGAGTTTACTGTCTCAATATGATTAGCTGGCAGCCTGGGTTGATCTCATATATCCTGATGTTTTAAGTGAAACCTAGCTAACATCATCTGTTTAAGATCAACAAATTAATTCAAGCCAAGGTTTTTAGATCAGACAGGTAGGACATTTCTAATTAGTACTAAAGAACATGTTGAAGTGCTGAACTGTGTAGCTTCTTATACCTGATCTTCCAGTACTGATTTGATTTTCAGTCCATAAAGGTGCTCTTTGTAAGTGGGTTTGTTGCAATGAATGGACACCATTAAAAATGAGACGTGGATCAATGACGTGTAACACTTTCCTATATGTTCAATAAACATATGAATAATGATTTTAATTAGAGTGTTGTTTGGTGGCACGGGTGACAAATGTGCGTATCACTGATGTTTATTTGCCACCCAGATTAGGGGCAGAAAACACAATAAATTGATGCCACTATTTCATATACTTACTGGCAATAAACAACACATTCTCTATTTTCTGGTGACTGAGAAAGGTCATTTTCAGGTGAGAGCTGGGGGAAAGGTATGGGGTAAAAATACAGATGGTGTGTGAAGGCACAGGTATCAGATAGTGCAAAAACACAATATAGAGTGCAAACAGTGTAAAAACTGAAAATATACATTACATACAGTATTTTTATTTTTATTTAATTTTTGTTGGCCAGGAAAGAAGGGCTAGGCACTTCTGCCTAGTTTCAGTCTCTCTTTGGGGGTGAGGAGTTATAGATGCAAACTGACACACTGAATCAGGTTAAGCTGTTTTTAGTTCTAAAGAATGGGGAAATATGGCCATAACATGGAAATTTTCCTGCTCTTTTCAAGAAGTGTAATGAGATCTTTAATGTTCACCTGAACAATCACCAGAACAGGCAGACGGGATCTCGAGTTAACATCTCATCCAAAGGATGGCACCTCAAGAGCGCAGCACCCTCCTCATGCTGCACTAGTGTCAGGATTGGGATTTAACCCAAGTTCCTGGTGTGGGTCAAAGTCCACAACCTTCTGATCTTCTGGCCTGAGGGATGCATGTGCAACCTGCAGAGCCACTGACACTTTACACAAAGGAGTGCAACCTGGGCAATGGAATGGAAGGGGAACAATATGTACATGGTGTTGATTGCTGAGAAGGGTAACAGTTAATGTGACAAAGGCCAAAGCAATTACAGCTGAACCTAAGACTAAGGGGGAGTGCAGAAAGATACAAGGAGGACTGAAGAAGGAACAGGAGAGAGCAGAGTGAAGCTTACATAGATATTTAAGGGAGGGGCATGCGGGAGAAAGATGGGAACTGTGAAGGCAGGTTATTCCCAAGGGAAAGGACAAGGAAGGAAGAAGTAGTTTCACCATCTAAAGTTCTGAAATGGGACAGAAAGAAACAAGCATCCTCTGAATGGAGTGAGTAGGTGGAAGAGGAGGTAGGGAAAGGACAGTGGAAAGATAAGGAGGAAGGGAGAAGAACTAGTATTTAGAGACAAAGGAAGGTAGTGTGAGAGTTGACGGGAAGCCAGCTGAGGGAGGGAGAGGTTAAGGAACACAATGATGGAATGATGAGTAAGATGAGAGTTAGGCGCAGAGCAACAGAAAGCATGGTGAACAACATCTAGTCTGGCTAAAGAAGAATATGGGGGTTACACCGTAGACCACATCTGTATAGTCAAACACCAGAAGGAACATCTTAAAGGAGAATCTCATGGTAAACTGGGAGGGGTTAGCAAGACTTGTTGCAATAAAGGGTGCCAAGTCTAGGGTGGAGTTTTTTTGTGGATGGTATTAATGCAGATAGAGACATACAGGTGACTAGTCGCACACCAAAGTATTTCAAATGAGGCACAACTTTAAGTAGGATACCATCCAAGAAAATGAAGTCAGGGGAAGGAGTTGCAAGCTTTTGTCGCATGCCAAAGGTCATAGACAGTCTTTTTGGCTTTAACCATTAGCTGGTGAAACTGAAACCAGAGTAGGACACTACTGAAGTCATGCTTGATGGACACTTCCAAAACAAGGCCTGAGGCACCCAAGGCAAATAGTACTTTAATGGATGCTTTCAAAACAGGAACAGAGGCACCCAAGGCAAAGAGTGGTGTTATCAGTGTACTTGTAAATTCATGGCTTGACACAGGCAGTGGGCAGATCACTGAGGAAAATGAAGACCCAAGATGGAGCCTTGGGGGACACCGGAAAGGATGGTGAGAAGACAGGATGTTGCCATTCTAAAATGACTGAAGTCAGCCAGTGAGGCAGGAATGGAACCAATCAACCAATGGTGCACTACCACCTGTGGTCACCCATGTGGCAATAGCATTGGAGCCGAATGCCCTCCTTAGCTAGAGGAGGAAATCATCCTCTGGGATGCTCGATTCTCTTTCCATGGCCGGTCCCAGATGATCCAGTCTCATTCCTGAACCCAGACTGCCAGCATCGCGAGAGTAGATTGCCCACTGATGCTTTTTTGCCAGTCTCTTGGAACCATAATACTTTCATATATATTTTGTTTACTTCCTCTGTATCCACTGAGCTCCAGTCTGGGCCATAGCAATTTCTACTTATGGCTCTCATCCAGCCTCCATCACCCCCAAACCTTGCCACTGCATCATCAGTTTGCCCCCTGGCTGGGATGCAGTCAGGCTTCTCTCCAATTATGGAGGTCTGAGGCAAGTGTACACAAGAGAGGTGTGGCAGCACCAGAGAAGCCATCATTCTGCAGCTGCACCATGGATTTATTTCCATTTTGTCTCCACCCACAGGGTGCCTTAGCTGGTATGTCACGGCAGGTGTGTGCATGCAGAGCATACCAGCTCACAGATGTCCACATGGGTGTCACCACTGCACTGCCACCTGCGGCCACCCTGGTGGCAGTATCTCAGTGGGACACATAGTCCTCTTTCCTTGGAGGATGTAGAGCATCTGCTTGGACACTTAATCCTCCTCCGCCGGTGGCCCTCAACAGCTGCAGCTCCTTTCCAAACTCAGGTCACTGGCACTGCAAGTGTTAACACTACCGCTGCACCGAAGGGCAAGTCAGATTATATAAGTTTAGTCCTTAGCCTCTACTTCTGCCAAATCCTTTATATATTTTCTTTTTCTTTTTTAAAGATAAATTTGGAGTGTCAGGATTCATTTTTATTTACCAGTTGTCAATTTACCTGTTTTTAGTAGGAGGAAAATTGGGCTGAGGCTAAAATGACAACATGCTGTTTCCCACAAAATATTGTTACTCTGAGCACGCACACCAGTGACAAAAACCTCATTTACTAAAACAAGTTTCACTGTGCATTGCTTCCTTGTGTTAAAGTTATCACAATTCTGTTTGAAAATGAAAAACTTACAAATGTGGAAAACTGCCCCCACCCAGTGAAGAACCAGTTCTCTGCTTGCTGGAGTACGAACAAAAAACAGGCCAAATATGGATCAGCAATAATTTATTTCTTCACAATGTATCTTTAATACAGCAGTTTAGGAAATCTTTATATTTTTTGACACTTTAATTTTACAGTCATTGTGTAAACTACTGCATATGTGTTACATAAATAGGTAAATTTCATTAAAATAATCTCTAACATAAACTTTTTTTATATATCTGTATAGTAATAAATGAAACACACTGCTCTGAAAAAAAAAAATAGGAACAGACAAGCAACGCATCAGGGTCAGTCAGAACTGTTTTCCACTGGTACACAGTCTCCACATAAAGCATATTACCATAGTGATACACAAGGGTGACAACCTGTAGCAAATTAGCAATATTTGATTTACAAATTTAATCTGAATTGTGAAGCAGATAGGAAAAAATTTAAAATATTTTTACATCTAAATGACTCGTTTTCTTTCCTCCTATCACAGTCAATAGTTTGACATGGTTTGGTTGACTTGTTTTCCTTCCAAATGTATTTTTACTCTGCTGATAAGAGTGCTTTGCATGTTTCCCTGTTTACACTGTCTGTTTCCAGGTTCCCATGACAATCTAAGATGCCAGTTTTCACTGTTCATCAATGTTACAGCAGTATATTTGTTAGGAAAAAGTATTGAACAATTTTTTGAGCACTATATTCATGATATCCTTAGATTAATCAGCCATAAATGTTTAATTTTCTCAGAGGCTTTTGGAAGTTGTAATATTAGATCTACAATTGAAAAACTAATATGTTTATACTGTTTACCTAATCCAAAGTGATTAATTTCTAATTTGTGTGTTCTGTTAATTTGACCCTTTGAAAACTAATAAAAGCTTAACTGAAAAAAGTGTTACAGGATGTCAGCCACAAGTGATTTTAAAAAACCTCTTCCCTTGATGTTACTTTTTGACTGAATATAGTGTCATATACTGTCAATGGGTTCTATGTGATATGGGCGAGAACAAAACAGCAAGGCAACAAGGAGCGACCTTGAAATAACAGCAATTACCAAAATGGTGACAACACTACCGCAGTTAGTTTCTACAGGGGGGCTTAGCCCCCGCACCCTCATTTGCAGTGGGATTTGCCCCCCCACACCCCTTTCTATATATAATTGACTCTGGGCGGGGGGCGTAACTGAGGGAGGAGGAGAAAGCCGTAGGTTACCATTTTGGCGATCACTGTTTTTCCGGGTTGCTCTTTTTCTTTCGTTTTGCCATCGCAGTTTTTACATTTACGATTCTGCAATCATGCTTTTCACAGAATACCCTGTCAATGTATCAGGATGATGCTAGCATATGTTTCTGGTGGTGGACATCACCGTGCAAAACTGAGATGTTTAGTTTTATCAGGATTGGTCAGCTAAGGTCTTCACCCGTGGGTAAATCCTGCAATAACCCATGGCTGAGAAAGGACATTCATAAAAAAAACATAGTTAAATTAAGCAATGATGCTTGAAAAGTGTAGGTTATGCTGGGACAATCTCATATCTGGAGTAGTTGGGCCAAAGGCAACATGCATCCAACACCCCAGAAGTGCAGTTTTCCCAGCACAACCCACATTCTGGTGTGCATTATTTCTACTATACAATGGCTCTCATTTATTAATATTGAGGGGATACAAATGAGCACATGTAGAGGGCTATTAGGCAGAGAATAAGTGTTGGAACATTCCTTTTATGTATAGGGACGTCTATTTTATAGTATCAGCTGTACAATTTTATTTTTTAATTCAATTATTTTTTTGGGGGGAACACTCCCCATGTGAAAGCACTGCATTACGGGTATGCACATAATCAACTGCCTTTTATCACTGTAGTGTGTTATGCAATACTAGGCAATTGGGTAGTTGCATACCCATGATGCAGCGCAGTCATATGTGGTATGCTTCCTCACAAAAAAAATAAAACTGTAAAACGAATACTATAAAAGAGATGTTTCCACACTACAAAGGAGATGTTCTGACACTTGTTCGCTGCCTATGAAATGTTTAGCTATGACAAAAATGTTTGCCGACACAATATAAGTAAATAAGGTTTTTATATGAAACTAAGCTTTTGCTTCTATATTAGAATTGCAAGATTTCAAGCTCTCTCGGTAAGAAAGGCTGTAGTTTGTTATTCAGTCTGGTCTGCAATCATCTATATGTTTGGATCTGACACTGTGAGGTTGTGCTCAGATAACCTCACTGTAACAAGCACACACTGACCAATCAGAGTCCAAGATTTTTTTTGCTGTTGTACAATGCATTTAAAATGCATTTCACACATGGCTCCATTGTATAATTGCAATAAGGCACTCAAGGACATGGGTAATTATGGGATTACCCAGTTTTCATGTGGTTAAATCCCCCCAAAACACATGCCGTTATGCCTTATTACTTCACTAATACATAGGGGTGGTGTACAGTGAGAGTTCTTTTTCTTTTAAACAAGCAAGATGTGGAATGACACATAAACCACAAGAGTGAAGCTGGAGCGGTTTATAAAGTCCTCCCACATTGAGTGTGTGTGCGCGTAAAAAAGATACATCGGGCCTCCTACATGTTTTTATTTTCAATAAGTGTTGTTGCCACTTATCTGGTTGATCCTGCCATTCTTTTCAATTTGAATAAGTTTTAGACAACTGGTGATTTGCACCTTGCTCCAGTTCCGCTTAGCCGAGTAAACTGCATTCGGCTTGAAAATCCAGCTACTGGAAAAAAGAGTCAGCAAATGTTTGAAATGTAAGAAAATGCAAGAATACAGCAGGACCAACCACATAAAGTTTTAAAAAAAATATTTTGTGGGGTGGTTTGTAGGAAAGCCTTTCGTCCAGAAGTGTGTGCAGGTCTCATGCTCGCCATCATACACAGAAACTCTTGCGTAATGGAAAATTATACACATTCCGTGTATAACTGCGGTCAACTAGAAAAGCGGTCACCTTGAAAACATTTTCTGCCATACTGCTGCTTTAATCGGTGTGGAACAGTGGAAAGTGACATCACAGAATGCCCAAGAAACACTGGAACAGAAAGTTCTATACAGAAAAGAGTGCGACTCTAAGGCACGCTCAGCAGTGTTAAAAAGTCACAAAATCATTATCAGACAGCCAAACTATGTCAGCACAATGAACATAAATAAGTACACAGAAGATACAAGGTTTTTATTTTTAACATTTAAAATGGTTTCCTACCACTTTTCAGAATATTTCTTAACATTTATTGTGATTCATCAAGTACAGAAAAACGATTGCAAATTTCAGGACTATGACCATTATTTGATTAAAAACATGTGCTCCTCGCTCTGCTTTCTGGCGCTGGTACCTAAAATGCAAAACAGTGGCTATAATGATCAAATGCTATTTTTTTTTTAACCTAGCAAAATTGTAAAATGCTAGGCTACAGCACGTTGCTGCAGTTTTATCACACCTTTGGTTCTCAAACAAATGATCTGCTACTGAAATTACATAGTTTCACCCTTGCTGGTATTGCTTTTTTAATCAATATAAAATGATTACAAGCAAATCTACAACACACTTTTACAATAAATACACCAACACAAGCAAAATACCGGGCATAACACACACAATGACCACTTGCTAATTCTATTTACAACTCGTATTTACAATGAGGAAGACAGTAGAGGAAAGGTAAGCTGAAATGTGTACTACGGTGAACTGGACTGGGAGAAACATGGAAAAGGCATAAAGGAACAGAGACTAACAATATGCACCATGAATTCTTTTTGTAGCACAGATGGGGGAACAAAGCTTCACTTTTGCCACAATAATGACAATTAATTGCAAAACAAGTTTGGTTGGAATGAAGAGCTTGGACAGAACTAGACTACAGAAACTGTTGACTTGGGGAATTCAACCCTTTTAAGAATCAATCCCAGTCTTCAGCTTTTGGGGCTTTACTACAAATTTACTACCAAACCAGTCAGGTTTACAGAACAGTGGAGATGCTGAACAAAAAACTGAAATAAAACCTCTCATGTTTTTTTTACCTTCAAATCTACTTTTCGATGTGCCTTGGGTGTTTTTATTTTGTTACTGAAATTATTATTCTAATTACTTTTCTTTACTGCCACAGAGCGACCTTGTATTCTCAACTCTTCATTGGTATTTCTAGAGTTCCAAGACATTTTATGGTCAATGTTCCACCATTCAGAGATAGTCACTCAGCACAGTACGGTGCTCAGTACGGTGAAACTGATGTGGAATACCCAGGGAGGGAGCTGTAAAGTCCTCTCCTCAGCTTCGTAGGGAGACAGTTTCTATAAACTGAATTACAGGTTTGCACACTTACGTGCCACACCCAGGGACTCATCCTTGCATCCGTGATCTCAGAGTCCACAGCTCTAAACATTCAGCTAAAGGGAAACTTCTGTATGCTACATTCTTCACTTTCCCTACCAGATGGCACTCTCTGGTCACTGATTTCTGTACACACTACAGGAGCATGGAAACAATGGGATCGATTTTCAAAGGGTGAGACCCTGCATCACACCCATTTCTGGGCACAGCTGCGCCAGACTCCTTTGACACAACTGCACCTGATTTTAGTACATCGGGTAAAGCTGCGACAGTTTCCACAGTTTATGGCAAAAGGGTCCCCCACATGGCGAAAGTTAGATCGAGGAAAAGCTGGGCTGACTTGTGGCATTTTGGCAGTCAGGATTGAAAATCCCAATCACCAGCCAGAAGAACGCCGCAAGCACCGTGTACAAAATGATCGGTGCACCAGGGACTTGTGGCATTCTCGAGGCTTTGAAAATCGTGCCCAGCGTGTGTAGGAAATGGTGAAGAAAGGCGATTGCAAGGCTGATTTGTCAGCGGGCAGTAAAGGAAAAAAATAAGTTATAAGGCATATGAAAAGTGGGGGCAATTGAATAAAAGAACCAAGAAGGTGATTTTAAAATAGTTAGCTATTATAGATATTTTAAATGGTTGCCTATCACTTTTAAAGGAACATCAACCTTTGAAAGAGGAAACAAGGCTGTTTATAGTCCGATTTTTTAATTCCTGAGAGAAACCCACCAGTAAATAAAGAACCATACCGTGCTGACGCAGAAAACAAACCTAACAGAAATAGAGCACTTTTATGCAGTTTTCTCACTACTGAATGCATCAACCTTGGCATTATTTATTTTTAATTTTTTTATATATTTAAAATAGGCGGGATCAAATATTGCCAAGGACAGCATTTAACAGTTGGCAGGGGCTGCAGTTAAGAAACCTGACTGTAGCTGCCACTTCTTTAAACCCCTAAAAATCAGGGTTATTAACCATTGCAGGAGTCAGTTTCTTCTTCCTGAGTGTACCGTAACTTGCTTGTTCAGCTTACCAGCCTCCCTTCCTTCCTCCCTCTCTGCCATCTCTCTCAAATGTTACACACCAGGCACAGCAATACATGTGTTCCCCCCAAATTTCCCCTTGCCGTGGAAAAGCATACTGACGTTCAACAATGTGTTGCAAATATTTCTGAATGCACAAACTATTACAGATTTAAACTATCCATACACAGTAGAAAATTATTTCCGTAAATTCTCACTATCACACACACACAGTTTTCAAATTTTTTTAAATCAAGAATGTGCCACACTTTATGACCATCTGCTCCGCAGTTTAAAGGTATAAGCGAAATTCTTGGGTGCTGACAAGATTTAAAGGCTTGTGCCCCACTGTGTGGTCCTTTCCTGCCTTCATGTTCCTTTTCCTGGAAATTAGACAAGGGGAGTTACAGCTCTTCCTCCTTATGTGTTTTTTTTTTGGGGGTGGGTAATGTCATAGGTTATGCACATAGCCCACTCAAGAAGCGTTTTCCTCTTGACCAGACGACCGATCTATCCAGGTGTCCTGCGGGAGCAAGGGATAGCATGAGAAAAGGTTTGCTCAGGATTTGATTACACAAGATTTATTTTATTTAGTTTTTGTTGATCAGGAAAGGAGAGCAAGGCAATTCTGCCTATTTTCAGCCTCGTCCCACAGAAGGGAGGAGATACAGATGGCAACCAACTGAAACTGAACCAGATTAAGCTGTTTGTGGTATTTTTAATGAATCGGAATATTTGGTCAGGACACCAGGGAAATTCCCTTGCTCTTTTTGAGAAGTGCCATGTGATCTTTAACCTGAACCACCACCAGAACAGGCAGACGGGACCTCAGTTTAACATGTCATCCAAAAGCCACTTTAAAAGCAAATGTGGACTCTGTGGAAGCTCTGCATCCCCTATGATTGTAGTGCAGCTGAGTTTTGCAACCCCTATAATTCTGGTGAAATGACACCACTGATTACAGCATGGTTTTGCATCCCCTATGATTGTAGTGCAGCTGAGTTTTGCAACCCCTATAATTCTGGTGAAATGACATCACTGATTACAGCATTTTTTTAATCACACTTGTGCGCACAGTCAACGGCGGGATCTTAATCTGAAGACATTGGCACCTCTTCTAGGTTATTTATCTATCCATCCCTCCCTCTATCTAGCCGACCAGTCATTCTGAAATATATGGATGCCTTGGGTGTGCTGTGAGGCACAAGGCAAAAATAAGTGCCTTCAAACACACAAGAAGTCTGCATATTTATATATGACTGGACACGTTGAAGGATGTTATTACATATATAAAATAGCCTGAAAAGGTTACATTTAATGGAAACTCTGCAAGAGACAAGCTGCCCAACTGTGCCGAGATATGCAGACAACATATGAATGTTCTCAGGTAACTAGATTCTGCATTTTTCCTAGTTGTTTTATAAATATATATATAGCTATACTATCAACCTTAATTTAAAATCCTTCTTCATTTCAGCCTTGCTTTAAAGTCAAAGCCAGATCATGCTATGAAAGACAATCAGACCTGTTTAACAAGGCGCTATGTGGCCCATGCGCACTTAGTTCCCCATCATTTCTTACAGAAATGCCCACTCCTCAGGCAAATCCATCATTAATGGACATGACCACAGCTGGCTAGGATAGCTCTGAAATCCGGTTACCCATTCATGTCCTACAGATCACATTTGAAATGCATCTCGTCCACTTCTTGAAGTGCACAGACTTGCCAAGCAGAATACTTAGCCCTGACACCGTGCCACCATTCATGTCCAATGTTTCCCCATCATGCAATGGCAGGCATGCAACTGAAAAAGATCAGGAAATGGCTCCACTGCGTGCTGAACAACCACTAATCGAGAGTCGGATATAATGAATGCATATTTATGAAACAGAAGAAAGGTAGTAACACATCAGCCAGAAAAAATGAGAACAATATCAAATAATACTAAACTATTACACTGATGTTTCAACATGGCGCACGGAAACTGCGTTAAGACATCATGTTGAACCCTGTTTCAATGTCAGTTTGTTCTATGTGTAACATATAGTTTTACCATCTTATAATCAATCTATCGTTTATACAAGTTGCCTTCAAGTTGCTGTTTACGCTACTGGGATTACCTTAGGCAGTGATTTCTGTACTGTTTAAAGCACCTGTGACACTACTGAGAAAACTATGAATAATATTAACACACATTTTGACTCATATTTTACCGATTTTATCTTCCCCTCTTTATCACGAGAGACAGCTGCTTGAAAACAGGATCCTTGTCCCACAGACGTCATCTGATCCTGCTGCCTATTTACATGTGATGTCATAATCCTACTTATGCTGCGCAATTGGCTGCCACAAAAATTATTGTAAGTCACAAGCCGGATATTTTATCACATGTTGAAACACAGCTGGAGAAGGCTCAGTCCAGAAGGCAAGGATCCTGTTTCCACAGAAATTTCCTCACTGACAAAGAATAATCAGGAGATAAAAACTGGATATACAGTATCTGAAATACAACTGAACCAATGTATAATTTACAAAGATTCTCAGTGGTATCACAGGCTCCTTGAAATCCAATAGACAGGAAAATCAATTTCTGGAACCAAAGCTAGGCTATTGGGAATATAGTAATTTGGTGCTTGGAATCCAAAGGAAAACATCAATAACCAGGTACACTATAGTAGTCCTTAAAGATAAATACTAAAGTCATTTACTTTTGTCTCATCGAGGACTTGAGAAACATTAAGATATGTCTAGGGTTTTGGAACCCACTTGAATTCCATTAGGTTAAAAAAATGAATTTCAGGTGCACCCTCAGGGCTGGATTCTTACATCCCTACTCAGGTCTGGACAACAAAAGAAACGGATTCCCTGTTTGTATAATGGGGAGCAAACGGACTGTGTTTACTCGATTCCTAGAACAATGAGGGTATGTCTGCATATGTGACTAAAGAGTTCTGAGTAGGATGTTTGAGTAGATGCTGCAATTCTGTCTCTTAACAGGCACAGTCCTGGTGAGGTGGGACCTGCTGGTCCGTTAGCTGGGGCCCCTGTTTGGCTCCAGTGACTGCTGGGTCTGCGGTATCCAGACTTTCGGACATCTTCTCACAGATGATATCAACGAGTCGTTCAAATGTCTGCTTCACGTTGATGTTGTCCTTTGCACTAGCTTCGAAAAACTCAAAACCTAGCAAACGTAAAGAAAAAAAAGTTAATTCAGGACGTTGAACTGTATTTGTATTTGCTCACGCAAGATAAATTTGCAAGTTTAACAATTTGAAGGAGTTAATTCTCAACACTAATACATTGTGATGCTAAATAAAAATAATTGACTCAAAATGACTGACCAATTTTCAAAAGAATCAGCACCCTCGCGGCAGAAAAAATGTGGAATTGTTGGATGTTTCAAGTGTAAAGGGTAGGGATGTGCGAATACCTTATTTTGAATATCTGGACAAGTACTCATATTCAGGGGCCCTAATATTCGGGTATTAAGTATTTGGCTGTGTGCGTCGGGGTGGGGCATACAATGGCCCTATCCCTCACCTCGTGGTCAGGGCTAACCTGCTGGCCACCCTCCTAACCCATTTAATCATTTCCCACCCACATCCCCCTTTCCCTAGTGCCCCAGAGACTGCCAGCAACAAAGATATTAAAGTGTCTCATGGCACTCTGCCATCAGCCGACAGCACCTTTCGAAGCTCACCTCCACCTAATCCCGTGTGCCCCATTCTCCATTAAATACTTTTTTTTTTGTATTTCCCAGCCCCCCTGGCCCCTTACCTTGATTGGGGGTGGGGGGGGGAGAGAGCTAGTGTGGCAAGCTGGCAACCACTATATTTCAGGCTAGCCTAGTCGGCCCCCCTCCCATCGCGTCCCTCACCCTGCCTGCAGCCACTGTCGTGATGAGTAAGTGTAGTGTTCTCCTCCTGTTCAGTGTACTTTCCACTGGCAAGTAACAAACTAAATCCAAGTCCCAAGGTCATTCTGTACTACGATTATTTAATAACATTTAGAATCCGTCTGACTCAGATCCAATAGACTGCCATGTGGGAGCGTGTGATCATGGGGGAGGGGGGTCAGGAGCGTCGCAGTGATGCAATGGAGCCAACAGCACCACTATGATGCTTCTGCCCTGCCCCTCGTTCATGATCATGCACTCGCTCATGGCAGTCTCAACGGATCAGCAACTGATGGATTCTATATTATATTAAATAATTGTAGTATGGAATGGCCTTGGAACTTAGATTTACTTCAATTACTTACTGGGCAGAATAGACACTGGACAGGGGGGAGAATACTACATTTACACATTGCAGAAGAGCTGTGGGCTGGGCAAGGGACATGGTGGGGGGTGCACGACTAGGCTAGCCTGGAATATAGTAGTTGCTACAATAGCATCCCCCCCCCCAAAACAAGGTAAGGGGTCAGGAGGGCTGTGAAGAACAAAGGCAATTGTTTAAAAGTGAATGAAAGAGTCAGGATAGGGTAGGGTGAGCTCCAAAAGACCGTGTCAGCTACTGGCAGAGTGCCAAGTGCTGACAATCTAATATTTTTATTGCTGTCAGCCTCTTTGGGGCACTAGGAGAAGTGAGTGGGGAGAGGCGTTTATACCTTCTGCTACACTGGCCAAATACTGAATACAACAAATAGTGGTTCTACTATTCATTTTTTGTTCCCGAATAACGAATAGGCTGTTAATACTGTGTGTTAATCACACACCCCTAGTAAAAGGCTGTCTATACACAGTACCGGCATCTTTAAGGGACTCTCACAAATATCCACCTGTTCCCAGTGCGATCAGATAGGCAACTATTTTCCAGAGTCTGGAACCCCCTTAGTGTGTTTCAGGGGTCCCACTAAACTGTGCAGGAGCATTCCTCAAGGAAAATACCGCACTACATGAAAGGTAGACACAAGAAATAGTCTGTCATGCTTACCCACAAAAGTATAAAGGCTGTATCAGGCAGATTCAAACTGCTTAAAATGGTCAAGCCTAGAGTCAAGGTAAAACTGAACAGCACTGAAACTGTAAGTCATTGTCTCCTGTAGAAGCTTATTTTTAAAGGAGATCGGAAATGATGATGTATTGCTTTCTGTAACACATCCCAAAAATTCAATACCTTCATTGCTAAAAGTCATTCAGGATTTTTTAAGCTTCTCAGGCTTTAAAAGTACCTTCAATAAATCTGAGGCCCTTCTTTTTGCAGATAATGTTGATAATCATGTCTTTAGTCAATTTCTCCCAACAGGATTACATTTCTTGGGATAACCATACGCTTAAATATTGCTCAGATCATTCATTATACAGTAATTTCAATACCCTCTTAGGCAAAATTGAATTAGATATGAAAAGATGGGAGTAACTTTTTTTTTTCAGTAGTAGTTTTTCATCTTCGTGTATCAACTGGCATGGGGTAAGATACAAGCGTTCAACATGATGCTTGCCCTGAAGGTATATTATCTCTTACAACATTTACCATTACATATCCCCCCTATATTTTTAATAAGATTTACTCTTTGATAAGTTTTTGTTTCTGGGATTATAACCATTCCACGAATTTCCCTTAGTAAACTTCAACAACCAAGAGAAAGGGATGGCTTTAATCTTCCAAAGTTTAGAATTAGACAGAAGTCACTCATCCTCCTGTGTTAACCGGCATAGGGTAAGATACAAGCGTTCAACATGATGCCTGCCCTGAAGGTATATTACTGTAACATTTACCATTACATATCCTCCCTATATTTGTAATAAGATTTACTCTTTGATAAGAAAATTTTTCTGGGATAATAACCATGCCACGCATTTCCCTTAGTAAACTTTAACAACCAAGAGAAAGGGATGGCTTTAATCTTCCAAACTTTAGAATTAGACATAAGTCGCTCATAGTAGTGCAATGTATTACGTCTTTATGGATGAGTAATAATCATGTCGTTGTCGGCGGCAATCCCTCGATTCGAGGATGATCTCTACCATGGTTCACTGATGGGTCCTGAGGTGGCTCAGTCATACAATCCTAGAGCCATAGATTCGTCCGCAGAAATTGCAGATGTTTCCACGTGGGACAGCTACCTGCTGGCTGGGGTTTCTTTCCCTTTCCTTCCTACAGTCTCTCTTTTCAGCTTCCAGGGCAAGGCGTTTCTCTTCGAAGCAGGCCCCCACTTGACAGAGGTTCTGGCGCCATTGAGATCGGTTGGTGGCCAGCTCCTCCCAGCTCATGATGTCCATATCTGTTTTCTTGAGATCTGCCTTCAGTGTGTCTTTGTAGCGTTTCCTTTGACCACCACGGGATCTCTGGCCGTGACTGAGCTGGGAGTATAACATTTTTATGGGGAGTCAAGAGTCGGGCATTCGTACACAGCATCTAGTCCAGCAGAACTGATGTCTGAGGATCATTGCCTCAATGCTGATGACATTGGCCTCAGTGAGAACACTGATGTTAGTGCGGTGGTCTTACCACTTGATGCGGAGGATTTTCTGGAGACATCGTTGGTGGTACCTCTCCAGGCTCTTTAGATTATGTTGGTAAGTCACCCAAGTTTCACATCCATAAAGAAGGGTAGGGATGATAACCAAACTGTATATCTGGATCTTGGTGTACTTTCATATGTCACTATCAGTGAAGACGCGCCAAAGCAGTTTCCCAAATGAGGTACTAGCGCAACGGATCCTGTGCTGAATCTCATCGTCAATGTTCGCTGTTAGGGAGAGATGGCTACCGAGGTAAGGGAAGTGCTCGACTGTCTCCAGGGTCTGTCCCTCGATGGTGAAGTGTGGAGGGTCATTTACAAGGCCTTGAGCAGGCTGATAGAGCATCTTGGTCTTCTTGATGTTAAGTGAGAGTCCCAGACTTCGGTAAGCTTCCACAAAGAGATCTAGCGCAGACTGGAAGTTGCTCCTGGTGTGTGCAAGGATGGCACAGTCATCAGCATACTGGAGGTCAATGACGGGTGCCTTGCAAACTTTGGTCTTTGAGCAGAGACATCCAAGATTAAAGAGCCCTCCATCCATTCTGTATTCGATGTCAATTCCAGTGGGAAGGCGGCCTTTGGTGAGGACTAGGATGACTGCTAGGAAGATAGAGAACAAGGTTGGAGAAAGAACAAGGTTGGAGCAATGACATACCCTTGCTTGACCCCAGTTTGGATGATGAACGGGTCTGTCTTTGAACCATTATGGAGAACACTGGCAGTCATCTGGTCATGTAGAAGTCTCAGGACCTTGATGAATTTTGTAGGGCAGCCAAATCAGGCCAGCACCTTTCACAAGGCTTCACGATTGAAGGAGTCAAAGGCCTTTGTCAGGTCGATGAAAGCCATGTACAGGTCCTGATGTTGTTCCCGACACTTTTCTTGGATCTGCCTGGCAGTGAAGGTCATGTCGGTTGTCCCGTGAGATGGTCTGAATCCACACTGAGATTCCAGCAGGACTTCTTCAGCGATGGGAAGGAGACGGTTCAGAAGAATATGGGCGAGGATTTTCCCTGCGGTGGAGAGTAAAGCAATGCCTTGATAATTTCCACACACCGACTTGTCTCCCATCTTGAAGATGGTAACAGTGTTGGCATTCCTCAAGTCCTCTGGAATCTCATTGTTCCAAATTTGGAGAATGAGTTCATGGAGCTTTAGTACCAGTTCCTCACCCCCAGCCCTGCAGACTTCAGCCGGTAAGCTATCTGGTCCCGCAGCTTTGCTGTTTTTGGCCAGCTTGATGGCATGTCTTACTTCTTCGATGGTAGGAGGGCTGCCGAGAGATTCTCTTTCAGGGTGCTGAGGGACAGAATTGATAGTGGCATCTGTCACAGATGACTCGCAGTTCAGAAGTGTCTCAAAATGCTCCTTCCATCTAGCTTGAATGCCTTCATTTCCCTTTAGGAGCATCAAGCCAACATAAGATCGGAGGGGAGTGGGACCATTGGAGCTTGGACCATACATGGCCCTTGTAGTCTGGAAGAAGCTCCTTGGCCTTGTCTTGCCACCATTTGTTTTTGATGTCTCGGATCTTCCTTTGAGCTCCTGCCTTCAGCTGCTGGTATGACTCTTTCTTTTGATGGCATGAGATGTCCTCTTGCCATGTGCAGTGAGCTCTTCTTTTCCGGTTGAGCAGGTCCTGAATCTCGGTATCATTTTCATCAAACCAGTCCTTGTGATGCCGGGTGACACAGCCAATAGATTCCGCACATGCTGAGCAGATGGCGGTCTTGAACTCCTTCCAGTATCTCTCAATGTTATCATCAGCTGCGGGCATGGCAGAGAGCCTTGCTTGGAGACGTTGTTGGAAGTCCTCTTGAACCACTGGGTCTTGAAGGGACTTGGTGCTGAATTTCCTTTGCATTGATTTTGGCTGCCTTCGATGTTTCTAAGTGAGCCGGATGTTCATGACAGATCTGACAAGACGATGGTCTGTCCAGCAGTCATCGACTCCTCGCATGGCCCTCGTGATGCAGACATCCTTTCGATCACGGGTTCTGACAATGACGTAGTCAAGGAGGTGCCAGTGCTTGGATCGAGGTTTTCTCCAAGTAGTCTTATATTTGTCACTCTGTCTGAAGATGGTGTTCGTGATGACCAGGTCTTGCTCCGTACATTTGTTCAGGAGTAGGATGCCACTGGAGTTTGTCTTTCCTACTCCCATGTAACCCCAGGCTGGGTCCATCTGGAAATAGCTTTACTAAAAGGGCACCATCCCAGAACAATTTTTTTACTCAAGAACCCCCAGTTTCTTGAGCTTGCACCCTATTTTTAGCCAAGTTAGCAAAGCATGGCAGGAAACATCCACAATATTGGAGTGGGACCCAGTTTCTTCTCACTGTGCTCTCTGGGGCAGCAATCTCCTTCTAGAAAACGGCAAATGTCTAGATTGGACTAGCTGGAAAACAAAGGGCATTCTTTTCTTAGAAGACATCATTGACCCATCCACTGCCTCTCTGATGTCCTTTTTGCAGGTATCCCAGAAATTTCACTTACCCAAAACCAAATGAAAAAGAGAAACCTCTGCTCAACCACAGTCAGTGGCAAAAAATGGACATGCACTGGTCATAAGTTTTTAAACAACATATTTATTATGTTGTTTTAAACTCACGACCAGTGCATAGCCATTTTTGCTGCACTTCCATCAGCTTGAGCCGAAGTTTTGGCTTTCATTTGGTTTTGGTGTATACTTGTAGTACGGCCCCTGTGCGACCCTAAGCCGTGTTTCTGTGTGTTTTTTCACTTACCCAGAAGAGAATTTCACAGATACTCAAAGCTCAGAGAAATATTCAGAACAGCCATTAATATGGACTTAACCTTTCCACCGGTGCATATTTCAGACAAAATCTGTACAACTAACAAAGGAAATAAAGCTCTTTACAAAATTTCCATTGACACCAAACCTAAACCCATAGATTCTCTAATCCTTAAATGGGAAAATGAATTAAGTTACAGTTTCTCCTGATGTATGCAGTCATTTATGGAGCATGACTTTGAAAGCACGCAGAGAGACAAAGGGCAGACTTATTCAATATAAAGTCGTGTTTACATGGTGGCATTTGCACCGCAGCAACCTGAGTGCTCGGGTTGCTGTGGTGCTCAGCAGTCTCAGAAAGTCTGGGGACACATTCTGGAGTGAGCGGTTTAAGCAGCTGTGTGGACAGGCTGCACCGCTCGCTCCCACTTGGGGGTGCTTCTATCCGCTGACTGCTCCGACTCCCAGCCCCTATCCAGCGTGTCTTACATCGGCACTGAGGGGGCTGTGTAGACACGTTAGCCAAGCGTCTTTTGGGTCGGGGCAGCTCTGCAACACTCCAAAGAAGGAGCGAGATCAGCCATGTAAACATGCCTTAAGATTATTCATAGGCGGCACCACTCTCCCTGCAAACTGGTAGAATTAGGTCTCTCCAGTGTTGATTCATGTTGGAGATGCCTAACTGAGAAAGAGACAATTTCACACATTCTTTAGTCATGTATAACCTTGTCATCATTTTGGAAAGATGTTACTACAGCATGTGAAATTGTGACTAAAAAAACGCCTCGCCTGTTCTGCGAAATTTGCAGTACTTGGTATTTTTTCTGAGTTTTCTGATTACAAAAAGCACCAGAAAAATCAGGCTTATTGCCGCCTTTATCACTGCTGAAAACGTGATCCTTAGGCATTGAAAAAGTCCTAATCCTCCTTCAGTAACAGAATGGTTACAGGACCTAGGCTATCGATTAGAGCTAGCTATGAAAGATTAGCATTATGTTAACAAACAGGCTGGATACATTTCTTGATATTTGGGAACCATTTTTAAAGTCTAAAATATTTTAAACTACCGATTTCCTTTTATCCTTCGTTGTTATTTTCTTCTTCTAACTACATGTACAGATGTGCTTTAGAAATCATAACACTGGCCAAAAAAAATAATATTGTAAACTACATTCAAGTATAATATGGGTAGACAGTTGGACCCATGATGACACCTTTTTGGGCAACCTGGAAGCAGTGCATTCCACATATTCATAGTTTCATACCTGCCTGAAAATGTTTAAATTTTTTTTTTCTGGCAGCCATTTGGTAAAGTTTAAAAACTTTAACGTCTAGTTAAGTTTTCTTAAGTCCCCATCCCACAGCACAAAAAAAAAACTTGATATACTTAAAAAAGGTTAAATATTTTAACTGACCTCTGTTTTAAACTTTCTTTTTCCTTTTTATTTGTAGACCTATAATCCAAGGACTGAATATACTCCACCACTCATCCATATCCCTCCCCCCAATGACACAATCCTTCTTTTTTCTGCACAAATCCATTTCTCTGGCAACTTTTTAAAAACCTGCCACTGTCTGTGTTGAGTGAGCACTGCCACAGACAGTTCTTTACAACTTTTTTAAAGGGCCACTGCCAACGGTCAACCAGAAGTCGCGTGCTCACTCAAAGGTAAAGGCCATCGGGGGGGGCTGCTGCTGCAGCGCTGAGAGGTCACCATTGGCAAACCACTGCCCCCCACCCTTTGCAACTTTTTGTTTTGTGATTATACTTTTTGCCTCCTGGCATACCTGGTCTGCTCCCCGTATTCCGGCAACCTCCTCGGGATTTCCTGCTGCCATTTGCACTCCATCGGGGTCACGCCTTAGTCTCCTGCAGCTTACCCCCTGCAGTGGGGTGGCGGGGAGCCCCCAACTCACCCGCTCTATCAGATCCAGATCACACACCTCTAGAGCCAGTGTTCACTGGACGGCCATCAAGCTGCTTGCCCAGGATGCACACTCTTCATTTTTCTATTTTCTCCCGGAGCTGAGGGCATGCAATGGCGCCAGCGGAGGAAGGAGGGCTGCAGCGCACCTGCATGCGCTCCCTGAGTATCTGCCCCTGACTCCTCCTCAAGGTACAGCACAACGCCTTGTCCCCCAGCCTCTGCCAGGGGGCAAGCAGATGACGACTGTTGTGGACCCTCCTCCCCAGAGAAGGAGAGCAGTCCGACGGACGCTCAATCCTTCTCCTCCAGCTCTGCCGACCCCCGGCGGCTCGTGCTCATTCCCGAACACGGGTCACTGGCATAGGTGAGGTAAGGCGACCAGCGCCTCAGCGCCACCGGGCCGGCTCTTTGCAACCTTTTTAAATGCCCACAGTTCACAACAAGTGAGGGTTGCTGCTGACAGTCAACCTAAATCCAGAAGTCGCTCGTTCATTCAAGTGTAAAGGCCATCAGGGAGGCAGCTGTTGCTGCAGTACTGAGAGGTCACCATTGACAAATCATTGCCCCCAATCCTTTGCAACTTTTTTTAAATACCCAAAGTTCACAACAAGCGAGGACTGCTGCTGACAGTCAACCTGAAACTGGAAGTCACTCATTCACTCGAATGTAATTGGGGAAGGAGCTCTTGCTGCAGCACTAAGTGTTTACCATTGGCAAACTATTGCCCACCCCTTTGTAACTTTTTTAAATGCCCAAAGTTCAATATGAACAAGGGTTGCTGCTTGACAGTCAGTCAGTCTGAAACCAGAAGCCGCTCACTCGACTGTAAAGGCCACCGGGGAGGGAGCTGTTGCTGCAACCCTGAGAGATTGCCATAGGCAAACTGTTGCCCCCAATCCTTGTACATTAATAGCAGTACACCTCAAACAACCATAAAAAGAACCCCCCTTCAAAAAAAAGCTGAATACATTTTCTTTTTTTTAGACTTGTACTTTATCCTCCTCTCCAGGAGACTCCCAACAGGCGGCTTCAGCACTCTAGATGGAGGGACACTCTCTCCAGCACCTGCCGACCCCGGTATTCCCCCGTGGATTGCCCCCCATGGCGGAGCCAGGAAGGAGGCGGCATGCTACACCTCCCCCTGGAGACCCAATCGAGAAGCCGGGGTCAGCCCTCGGGTGCGGTGGCCATCACTGAGCACCTGCCAGGGCTCTCCTCATTTTCTGCATTTCTCCTGTCCCCCCTCCCTACCAATGCAGCATGTCAGAAACGTGCCTCGCGACCAGTACTGTCTTCTGGCTACCACCAGGGGGCAGTTAGTGAGCAGGACGACAAACCTCCCTCCCTGAGAGAGAACAGTCCTCCAGATGCTGGATCCTCTCTCCCCGACCCCCAGCAGCCTGAGCTTGTTCCCGGACCCGAGTCGCTGGCGTGGCATGAGGTGTGGCGTCCAGTGCTTCAACCCTCAGTGCCACTGGGCCGTGAATACATTTTCAGGGGGTGTGTGTGTGTGGGTGGGGGGTGGGAGCTACTGCTGGACTGAGAGATCATACAGACACCACTGCCCTCTAGTGGCTTCCAACACAGTCTACATCAAAATCCATTTTAAATACAGACTACAAGGACTATTTTTCTGCCTTTTATTTTTTTTTTTATCTTTTTTTTTTTAACTCTTGTTAAGTAATGTTGCTTAATTTTATTCTAATTCTTTACACCGGGACACAATTTATAAGTGGAATAAGACACTCCAGGTGGCATGGGTTGTTGTGATAATAGCACTTCCCAGGTGTTGAAATCACTCTGCATAAGGGCCTTGTGCCTCACTATGCACCTGGGGCATGCTCTTATCTAGCAACAACCTATGTCTCCAGGAGTGTCTTATTGCTTACATAACATGAAAGCAACTTTCATTCCCCGAGAAACAGAAGAAAGCAGTACAATTTTGTATACTTTTTAAGAAAGTTGAAACACAAAGGCAGTCTGTAAACAATGTTCTTTTAAACACATTATAAAATAGCAGTGTAATAACAAAAGCCTCCAGATCCCAAAATCTGAGCTCCAGGAGTTCTGTTTTATTGGGTTTTGGCTACGTCTTTGAATCTGGAGAGGATATAACTTCCAAAGGAACAGGACAGAATTTTCTAAAAGATCCACCCAAATATGCTTTTGCTGCTATTTGCAACACATAGATGCATCCACAGACACTACAGGTACCATTTCTCACAGACTGACCCACCTACAGAAATACCTCCATACTAATCTAGCCTACTTGGGCTTCACTGACCTTTGGAGGCATTTTTTCCCCACCATTCCAGCCTATAAGTTCTCATTACCCTGAACAGGCACGTCTTTACCACAGTGGAACATCTAGATACAATTCACGACATTGATCATGGTCTTTCAGACCATGTCCCTGTCCAAGTCAAAGTTAAGTTTATACAGCTCCATCTCTAGGTGGCAGCATACAAATTCTCTCTCCTGCCAACTTCCTGCCTACTCCTCCTCCCTCCCTCCCTCAAATTCCTCTCCTCCTCTAATGTCATCACTTCCACCTACCTAGTACCAGGCGCACTACCAGCAGAGTCCTGGAGTCTGGGAAACCTGCCAACAGACAAGCCTATCGACCTGCCCGTAACAAATGCACCTAGGCTATCTGTAATGCTAAAGCAGCATACTATAAGAATACCCTCACTTCCACCTGGGGCTCTGCCCATATGTTTTCGGATGACCTAAAGGAACTGAGCAGTAAAACCCAGTCCCAGCCCCATTCCTTGCCCAATACTGGTGGTGCAATCACCATCGACCCACAGAGTATCACCAATGGCCTAAATGACGCATTTACAGAGCTCTCTACTACACTACCTCCCAACTTTTTTGACCCTACTCCAGATCCCCACACACAACTCTCAGACACCCACCTTTCCACTTCCAAATTCTCTCCCCCCATCTGCTGCAAATCCCTACTTGTTTAAAGCCCTAAACGGGGCCAGACACAGCAGTGACACAGTGACACTTCATCTCAGTCTGCTTCTCTCTACACTGGACGTGGTTTTCACCCCCCTCACTGCCCTTCTCAATCTCTCCCTCTGCCTTGGAAAATTCCCCCTAGCCTGGAAAATGGCTGTCGTCACCCCTATATACAAGGGCAGTGATCAATCCTCTCCTGGAAATCACAGGCCAATCTCCGTCCTCCCCCCCCCCCAACCAAAAGCCTTAGAAAAGATAGTTGCAGATCAAGTAACAGACTACCTCACCACACACAACCTTCTCTGCATGGAGCAGCACGGCTTTTGCCGTGGTTTCAGCACCACAACCGCCCTTCTAGAATTCTCCACCTTCATCCACTCTGCCCTGGACAAAGGTCACCTTGCCAGCACAGTCTTTGTTGATTTGTTGAAGGCCTTCGACACGGTCTGCCACTCTCTTCTTGTAGACACCCTCTCACAGCTTGGTTTTGTCCCAGGCTCTGTCAGCTGGGTCAACGACTACCTCACTGTCCGAACCCAATGCGTAAAAATCAAAAATATCCTCTCAAGCCCCTGTCAGGTCTGTTCCGGAGCCCGCCAAGGCTCCATTCTTGGGCCACTACTTTTCAGCTTGTACCTAAACACACTGCCCAATTCCTCCTCAGAAAACATACTCCTATACACAGATGACGCGGTGCTCTTCGCAACCCACCCGGACCCTGTCCAACTCCAGCTTGCGTTACAAACCTCCTCTTCTCAAACCGAACAGTGGTTCCTAGACCACAAGCTCATAATTAATGTAAAAAAACTAAAAGATTGCTCTTCACCCACAACCAGAACTCAAGGGCTCAGTGCTGTCTATTCTGTCCCTCTCCCACCACCCCCTTGAGCAGGTCTCCACATACAAATACTTGGTATTGTCTTTGACTCAACCCTCACCTTTCATGGCCACGTCCACACCCTCTGCACAGCCATAAACACACGCATAGGCTTACTATACCGACACAGAGCCTGCCTCCCCCCAGAGGCGTGAAGACTTGCCATCGACTCCTCAGTCCTTTCCCTAGTGGAGTATGGACTGTTGATATACGGTGCAACACTGCGCTGGGGAAAATCAAGCTCTCAATCAACAAAGCCCGTCGGCTACTCACAGGGGCTGACAGGCTCACCCGGACCTGTACACTTTACTCCTTGTCATACCTCCTCTCATTCGATGAGCGACCACTCTACCAAACCTGCTTACTCACCCAAAAATATTGCTCAGGTTTGACCCCCTCCCCGGCCTGTCTAAGATACTCAGCATCTCCCCTCCTACAGCCTCCACCTGAAGCTCATCCAAAACCACTCTATTAGTTCCCAGGGTCAGGACGTCCCTTGCTCAGAGGTCCTTCCTATATAGAGCCCCCACTTGGTTTAACACCCTTCCTCCTAGTATCACACTCTAATGCAGAATCGGGCTGTTTAAATCAGCCCTCCGTAACTACCTGTTCAACTCCTATAACTGCAGCTGCACCTAACGTTGCCTCTTGAGGGCCCTATCCCCATACAAGTGACCTCTTTCACCCACTCAATATATGTATCTCTGGGTTATTCCTTACTTCGCTACAATCATGTATAGGCATGTCTCTTGCAAAAGGACTTTTTCTCTCACCACTGTTTGCTGTCTTTCGCTGTATATATTGTATATAATGTAAATAATGTATGTACATGCACTGTTGACTGTTATTTCTACTCACTGTCTGTTATACCTGCCCCATCCTGTGTACAATGAGGAGCCTTTGTAAATGAGTCCTTGACTCAAAGGTTTGTAATTCCGATACAATAATAAAATAAATAAATAAATAAATCTGGGTAAACCTCCTTCGTGTGCCACCTGGTGTTTAAATTTCACTTTACTTAAGGATCCAGAATTTCTCAAACTAATGCAGGGGAAAATCCCTTGTATTCTGCAGGAAATCTCTGATCCTGATATTTCATCTGCTGTGTTGTGGGATACAGTTAAAGCTGTATTGCGTGGAGAAATCATTGCCTACTCCTCCCGTAAAAAAGAAGGAAAGAGACAAACGTTTAAATGAGCTTCAACTTAAGCTTACAATGTTACATTCCTATTCTCTCCAAGGCGACAGATCTCTCTCCCTACAAATACACCAGGTGAAACAAGGTCTACAAAAACTACTCAACGCTAAGGTAGAGAAAGCCTTACTATAGCTTAAACACTACCACTACGAGGGGGAAGGGTTCAGGGGAGCTCTCAATTTGGCAAAGAAACTCCGTACACATACAGTAAAACAAGGGCCTGCATTCCACAAATGTTTGACTTGGACACAGGTCATCTTGCTTCACATCCTTCCGACGTAAGAACCATTCTCGCCATCTTCTATAAACAGCTTTACACAGCAGATTTGGAAGTACCTCGCCGCAATTCTTTAATTATCTTCGATCTCTCCCCCCCTACCAAAATTAGATGAAGCAGATGCACTTCGACTGGAGGCACCCATCTCAGCGGAGGAAATACACTGTATCCTCTGAGAGGCGAGTACCAGAAAATCACCAGGCCTGGATGGGTATCCGGCCAAATTTCATCAGAAATTCAGACCTGAACTGGTGCCTCTCCTTCTTCCTCTTTATCATGCAGCCCAACAAAGTGACCCTACACCACCATCATGGCAGTACGTGGTCATTTTGGCACTCCCCAAACCTAATAAGCACACATGCTATGCCCCTTCATATAGACCGATTTCCCTATTAAATTATGATTATAAAATCTATATGTCTATCTTGGCCCACAAACTAGAAACTTTACTTCCACGACTAATTGACCCCGACCAAGCAGGCTTCATTCGCAGCCGTCAAGCCCATGACAGTGTAAGATGAACCCTTCTGTTGTTAGACTACGCTACCTTTCGTAAGATTCCATTAGCATTATTAAGCCTTGATGCCCAAAAGGATTTCAACAGGGTAGCATGGCCCTTTCTTTGGGCCACACTGACAACTTTTGGTTTCTCAGAGACCTTCATGTCCTACCTGCAAGACATTTATTCCTCTGCACAGGCCTATGGACGATTAAATGGTTCTCTTTCTAATCCTCTCCCGCTGAGGCGAGGCACTCGACAAGGTTGTCCCTTTTCTCTTTTTTTTAACCAGAAGAGAGACACTAAGCTGAAGCTTGTTTACAGGTGTGACCTGGCAGCACAAGGAAGTTAAGTGACTTGCTCAGGGTCACACAGTATGCAAGTGGGGGCTGTGGGATTCAAACCCAGGTCTCCAGGTTTGCAGCTCAGAGTCTTAAACCACTGCGCTATACTGCCTCCTAAAATACACCAGGTGAAACAAGACCTTTTGTTTGCACTATACTTAGAGCTCCTAGCCACTCATATTCGTAAAGCTTCAACAATCTCTGGCTTACCACTGAGAGGCAGAGAATACAAGCTTTCCCTATTTGCTGACGATCTGCTTCACATGCCCATTTCACCAGAGATTTCCACCCCTGCGATCTGGGACATATTCCATACCTTTGGGCAGTTGTCAGGCTACAAGCTTAATAACTCTAAAACAGAAGTCCTACTCTATAACTATTCTCCATCTATGCTGCTTAGGCGAGCTTACCCCTTTAAGTGGCATAAAGTAGCCTTTACGTACCAAGGAAATAAACTCACCAAAAATTTAGACCATCTTGAATTATAATATTTTGAACCCTTAACAAGGCAAATAGCAGATCTTTCTAATTGGTCGCAACTTTATCTATGGTTTTTTTTTCTGTATACATTTTTACGTTTTCTCCCCATTCTCAGCCGGGCATGTGCAATTGGAGGCACGTGCATGCTGTGGCTCGAGACACCCTCCTGCAAATTACCGCCCCCCCTGCTTACGCTAACTACCAGACCTCCACCCGGTGGCAGCAGAACTGGGGGGGGGGGGCAACGACCACCCCGAGAGAGGACAGCTGCCCTATGGCTGCTCAATCCTGTTCTCACCCTCCCCCCCATGCTTGCTCCCCGATGACCTGAGTCCGTTCCTGAACACGGGTGGCCGGCGTGATGCGAAGTAAGGCGTCCAGCTCCTCAGCCCTCTGCACCACCAGGCCGGCTCACCTACACTTTCTTCAGCATATATTCACCAAAATATACTTCCACAAACGTTATATTATGTCCAAACCTTACCACTTATGCCTGATAAAGCCAACCTCAGAGCCTGGAATAAATTAATATCTCGCTTCATGTGGCATGGAAAGAATCCTCGAATCCGATTAAGTTTTACAATTGCCACGAGAGCAAGGAGGGGTAAATCTTCCCAATTTTACTAGTTATGCATTAGCCTCCCATCTACGTACCATTCCAATTTGGATCTCTCCAGCCCTAAACCCCTATTGGAAACAAACTGAATTTGTGCTAAATGACCTACATGATTATGACCCATATTTATTTGGAAATCCTCCCTCCTGCCTCCCATTAAATAAATTCTACCTATACACAGCTACTACCTTAAAACAATGGCTCGAGATCTATAACCGATTTCTTTCCCCAACCCATACATTCTGTCTAAGAGCTATGACATAGCAATCAATCATCTTTATTTTACCAGGTGAAACACCACTGAGAAGACTCATTTGCAAGGTGGACCTGGATAGGTCATGTACAATCTATACAGAATACAGTGAGCAACAACAGAATAATACAGTTACAATAAAGCATAAGAATACAGTATATTACTACCAAACCTGTTACGAAGTTACATGGCAATATAAGCAGTATATACAATACATACATTACGGTTTTGAGATTGTACAGACAATATGTACAATACATATACTACAGAATTCTAGAGACTGGGTAAGGGGAAGGTAGGGTTAATGGAAGCAAGGAAGTAGCCAGGAGTAGAGGTGGGGGGGAGTGAGAAGGAAAGGGAGGTCAAGGGATGACTAGAAGGGAGGAGAAGGGGGACAGGCAAGTGAGGCAGGGTATCAAGCTTTGAGATTTTCACGCGGGATCACAGTAATACGTGGCAACTATTTAAAACAATCGCACGATTCCCTGAACGTGCGTAAGAATGGAGACTTCAAGAGTCTATGATTCCACCTATAGACCGAACCACTTAGCTGGAGTTCTTCGGAACTGGGCTAAGCTGGGACTATGTTTCATGTTCCAAATCCTTGATTCCAAGGGAGTCATTCCATTTGGTACTGTACAAACCAACTACGGACTGCACATGACAGATCACTTCCGCTATTTACAGTTAAGCTCGTACATAGGAGACAAACATATAACCTACCGAAGTCTGCCGTATCGGACCCCTATCTTTCCCCAACTGGTAATCTCTCATCTTTATGGGTATATTTAAGAACACCTTATTAGCCATGCCTATAAAAGCATTACAGGAGATCCCCACCTTATCAATTCTCCAAAGCTGGAACTTGATACATCACATACTATAGAGACTTGGACTAAATTTGCTACCCATGCCTACCGACTTACATCTTCCTCCTATTGGAGGGAGTTTTCGTGGAAGTGTCATTCCTGATATTTTTGTTCCCCAGACATAGTAGCTAAATTCATAGACTGGTCGAAGGCAGCATGCTGGCGGGGATGTGGTCACTCCGAGGCAACTACAACCCATAACTTTTGGGACTGCCCTCATCTCAAACCTTTCTGGCAGGAAATCATAAAGCAGCTAGAAGACATGTTTGATTGTCCCAGGGAGGTCACTCCGTCCTTACTACTGTTAGCCATTCCACTGGCTAACACTAGGCTGGATCGTACCAGTCTGAGACTAACACTCATATCGGCTATTGTCCCTAAGAAAACTATTACCCGACTTTGGGATAACACCAAGCTCCCTACTTCTGGAGCATGGAGAAATATTATGTTAGACATATACAACATGGAGAGAATGACATATAGATTCCACGATACACTCCCTTTTTGAGCTCCACTGGTGGAAATGGCTAGTATATCAACCAGCCTGACTTTGTGCCGGGCCTACTTATTACAATTTCTAAACTCTATATCAAGCTAACTCTTCTAACCTCTGATGGAACTCCTTTCTCCTTTTATTTTTACGTTTTTTTTTACCCTGCATCTTACTAAACACAAGGTGAAAATTCGACTGAACATGTTCCCTGGGAAATATAGCCTACATGACTAGCTATAAAAAAAATTTGCTGGCTGTAATATGGGGGAAAATCGGTTCTATAGCATGTTGGATTACATACTCTCTCTGTTCTATATCTCTGTTTCTTTACTCACTTTCTCTCTCCCCCGTTACTTCTCCCTCTCATTGTTCCTCCCTACCCTACCGCCCTCTTTTCTCAGTTGTTCTGACTACATTATAAGCTATTGTCTGACCTACACTTCTCTGTCCTAGCTCACTTATTATGTAAAAGATAACGCTAACAGATCTCCAATTTAAATGCTTTGATGTATAAAAGAGAGCTGGTCTGTGCAACTGGTACCAAATATGAAGTGCTCTCAGCTCTACATCTCCAACTGATCTGGATCATGTATTTGCTTCTACAAGTCAGCATGATTTCTATACAGTGGGTTGGACCTTAACTAGAGACTACACATTATGAGAGTAGATCTCAATGTAAGTTGTTATTTGTTACCAACAAATGTATAACATCCTTTCTGAATGTACTTATACCGTTATAGTAGCTTTTTATTTATACAAGGTCGGACATGCTGTAATCTTTACTGGTTATTCCTCTTTCTTTGAAAATTAATAAAGTAAACTTTAAAAAAAAAATGTATCCAAACTAGAGAGACCATAGATGGCCTAATACAATCCAAAGTTTGCATCCAAAAACACCGTTGGAAAACCAAACTGGACACAACTTGCAACTGCATCCGTTTTCTGCCACAGACTGTGACTTTTTGCCATAAATGGATGCAACTTCTGACAACAGCAGCAGGGCTACCTGGATGCACGTGGATGGATGCAGATGTAGCATGGATTTGCATCTGTGTCCAACCCATTTAAAAATCCCTCCCACAACTCTACTTCCAAATAATAGTTCATACTCTTACCAAGATGATCAGCCAGCTGTCTTCCCCTCTCAGAAGCCACAATTCGTTCATCCTCCATGTCACATTTGTTCCCAACCAGCAGCACCTGAGCGTTATCCCAGGAGTACGTCTTGATCTGGGTTGACCTTAAAATCAAGTTAAAAAAAAAAAAAGTTTGGTAACAGAACAAACATTATTTCACTATTGGTTGTTGACAATTGGTTTCTAGATGAGATGGGGGGGTTATATGGAACAGTTTTGTTGACGGGGATAATGGTCAGGACACTGGCGGAACCACTACTCATGATGCCGGTCATCTTGCTGTTAGGGAAGGTGTCCAACCTGGGAAGTTTCTGAGGTGATTGTCGTAAATATGGAAGGTGGGCTGTATACAGGTGCTGTTTGTGGAGCTGACCACGGCATTTGACCTTGTGTACTACCTCCTCCTGTTGCATAAACTTAACAAGTTAGGACTTAATATCACAGTGGTGAACTGGTTTTCAAGTTATTTGACAAATAGGGTACAAGTGGTTAAAGTGTTCCTCAGATGTCCGGCTATGGCCTACGCTCGGCTGGAAAATCCCTTTTATGTGTCCCAAAAAGTAACACCACCAAAGGCACCAGTGCTTTCGCCCACCATGCTCCTCAGCTATGGAACTCCCTCCCCTTAGCGATCCGCCAAGCACCCTCCCATAACGCCTTTAAAAAGGAACTCTGTAGCTACCTCATCTCCTCTAATCAATGCCCTTGCTTCAACCCCCCTTAGTACCACTCCTACTTTCAAGGCTGTGCACTTGATCTGCTTTCTATTTAATGCCTTGCACTTAATCCTCCCCCTGCCTGTCTACTTGTCTCCCCTCCCAACCTGATGTGCTTCTCCTCTTTGGCGTGTTATCTCAAACCCCTTGCCCTGTCCTACTATAACTAATTCTCAACTCCTTAGATCTTTGTAATCATTGCCGAAAAGCTCCTACTTGCAATACCCTGTGCCCTATCTCCCAAACCATATGAATGTTTCTCTCCTAAGGATCTGCCTAACGTATGTTATTTTGTGATTTTCCCTGCTCATTATACCTGATAGTTCCTTGCAAGTATGTGGTTGTTTGTTTTCAATGAACCTCTTGCCGAACTTTGCATCATGATAATTCCTTGCAAATATGTGAGCTATGTCCTGTACCTGCCAACAAATTACCTTATCGCATGTTTTGTCATGAATCCCACTGTTTTGCACCTTGCTCTCATCACCTTGCTTGTATTTTTACTGTAAAACCTTGTTTTATTTCTGTGTTTTATGTAATTCCACTCTGAAACCTCCCGGGTTGTGCCTTAAAATAGTCACTCCTATGGCTAGCGCACCTACCCGGTAAACAAAAACTAAATAAATAAAGTGAATAGGGTCCTATCAAGTAAATGAGTTGTGCCACATGGTGTACCACAGGGGTCCATTCTTGGAGCCCGGTTGTTCACACTGTTTGTCAATGACTTACCAGAAAATTGTGGCTTGTCTAATATTATATGTTGATGACGTGGTTTTATATATAACAGATGAGGAGGTAGATGTTTGGAGCAAAAATCTGCCTTCCAATTTTGAAAAATTATCAAATTGGTCTGCATGTAATAAGTTACTGATGAATAAAAATAAAAACCGATGACATTTTGTACGGCACAAAAAGCAAACAGAAATTCTGGTAACTTAGTTGTTAAACTTATAGATGGCAGCAATTTAGAAGAGGTAAATCATTTTAAATACTTAGGAGTAACCTTGAATTCACACTTGACATCTGACATACACACTGATTTGGTTTGTAATTCACTACACACAAAATTAGGTGCTCTGTAGTCTATTAAAAATGTACTTATAGACTCCTCAAGAAAGATAATAGTGCAGTCCTGTCTTTTGCCCATTTTGGATTACGGGAGTATGTGTGGGGTGGGGCAGTTTTATGTGACGAGCGCGACTCTAAAATGTTGCAGACAAAAAGAGCAAATGCTCATCGGCGAAACCCGAAACGGCGATCAGCACTATAGCGTGGAGCACAAACAGTAATGACTCCTCGCTATCTTTATGCAGCCCGATATGGAGTGCTTTTTTTTTTTTTTTTTTTTTTTTTTGTCTGGGGCAGACTCCCCACACCCCCTTTGTGGGGGCTGTAAGCACTCCACTACCCTCTGACTTTAAAATAACTAACTCTGAGGGGAGCCTGACACCAAGGAACAGGGGGGAAAAGGACTTGCAAAATTTAAAAAGAAAATGAATATTTAAAGAAAAAAAAAAAAAAAAACTTGTTCCCATGGGCAGCCCTGAATCCGGGTCCACCAGCACCACAGGTGGTGACTCTAACCAGAACACCAGACGGCCAGCTCAGAACTGGCCTGACCAACAGTGCCTGTTAGTATCTGCCAAATAACTACTCCCTACGGAACGAAAGCGCTGTATCTGCTATGCGCTATTAAGAGCATATGGCCGACTTCACATTCACTCTTTTTACATCGCCCATACCGACTCGCTAAATTTGACTCACTATATTCACGAGATACCGGTTGGGCATCTGAAAGAGTTCGCTGTAAGAGAACTGTAAGGTACAATGCAATTGCTAGATTTGTTTTAAGGGCCAGAAATAATGAACATCATTGTAACTTGCATGGCAAATTAAAATCGGTTGCCATTAGATCTTACGGATAAGTATTATAGAAATAGCTTGGTACACAATAAATTAAGGAAAGGGATGAATGGGCCTTTGACGAATATCACTGTGTTAAAGAAAACGTCACAGCATCTCAGATCTGATGAAACCCTGACCTCACATACTGTACCTCGTTTTAAAACTCTAAAAGGTTAAAAGTCTTTTGCTTACAATGCTGCAAAACATCGGATTGCAATATATCCTGACATAAGGAACGCTAACAGTTGAAATTGTTTAAGAAAGTATATAAACAGAGTTTATTGTCTGAAGCAAATTGTAAATGCTTTTTGTCAGTAATTGTGAAGTTGATTTATGTATTTGTGTCCCGGGTTGTGCCTGCAAAAGGGCCTTCTGACCCGTGTACTCACCTGGTTAACAAAATAAATAAATGAAATGAAAATGAGGTGGAGGCAGTGCAGGTGAAGCTATGGTGGTAAGAACACAGGAAATGAGTGACCACTCACCCATTTTTTTTAAGTTGAAATAAGATTTTATTTAGCATCAGAAGTTTACCAGACATACATACAGCAATAAATACTAATTATACAATGGCAAGAAAAAATCCTGGACTCTGATTGGTCAGTCTTGGGCTGGACTCGTGCTGTTATCCCAGCACAACATCACGGGTCTAGTCTCAGCCTCACTGTGAACCTGGAGATGAGCACTTGATTGAGCATTTTCTTGATTGTTTTATCTTCTCTTAAAAAACAAAAATATTTTTCCACACAAAAACATCTTTAAAATTATTTTTTTATTCTGTATAACAACGAGCCACTGTATAATAGCAATAATGCCCCCCAGGGTGTGTGTCGTTTGGGATAACGTCACGGCTCAGTCCTTGGATGCACTCGGCCTGCGGCCTCGTGCCCAACCACCTGAGGCGTGACGTTATCCCAGCACGACACACACCCTGTCGGGCATTATTGCTTAAATATCTGTTACTGACAATGTTATTAAACATTCCATTAAGCAATAAACCACGACAGGATGTGGATTATGGTGGGATTTACCCATGCCTGGTGTAGTCTGGTCACAAGGTTGCAGGCTGAGTGAGTAAACCACACCAGCATAACCCACACCCTGGAGTGGTTTACTGCAATTATACAATGGGCAAAAAGTGAGTGAAAAAATATTAAAAAGTTTAAGAAAAAAATTTTGTTTTAGTAATTTTAAGGTGCGGTATCCTTCCTCTATGTTTAATAGTCCTGTGTTGCTACACATGCTGCCAAGCTCCTAATTTACACACACACACACACACACACACACACACACACACAACTAATAGTCTGTGATTATTTTTTCTTAAAGAGAGATCCTGCAAGTTGTGGGTTACTTATTCATTTATGTCTTTTTACAGAGGCAGCCTGCAACTACTGATAGTCTGTGGTGTGATCGCTAATGGGTTGCTGTCTCTATGCATGTGCTTCTGGTTTTGCAGTCAGTAGGAAGTAAGGTTTGAGTCGAGTTAGAATAATGTGCGATTAGTGGCATCCTCAAAGAACAACTTTTTTGTTTGTTTGTTCGTTTCTTTCCAAACTGGCAGCATCATTTGTAGCACAAGTAGAGAGGAGGAGCGAAGAGTTTTAGGAGCTGTGATACTCTCGGGAATGTGACAACGGAGCCAAACAGACAGCAGCTGATGTCGGGACTTTCTTGAACCACACTATCCAGGTAATGATTCTCAACATAGTTTGTGGACAGCCCAGTTGAGGATGCTGCTGACTGTTCCATGCTCGGCAGTGAATGCCTGAGTCATATGAGGGGGATGGGGCCAGCCCTGCTTGATGCTACTCACGGACCCGACTGGGTCCCAAATGGAGATGCAGGCCTTGCACTTGCCCTGTTGTTGATAGAGAATCACGAGGTTTGAGGCAGCAGGTGGTGGAAATGGACCACTGGGTATTGGTTCACTGCATGCATGGCTAAACCGTGTTGGGGGGGAAAAAAAAAAACACGAGTTTTAAATGGAGACCAGATCTGATTTAAAATGCGCGGGTTTTTTTGTGACACTGTTTAGCGGGATGGCAATATGGTGACTTTACCATTTCTGTTTCTTGGGGGTAGGAGTGATTTTGAAGTGGAGTGATTCCAATTGTGGCCGACTGGCACTTTTTCCCATGGGTTATGCCAGGGTGTACCACAGCAGAAAGGTGACAGCCAACCAATCACAGTCTCAGATTCTTGGACCCCATTGTATAATATGATACGATCAATAGGGCAGATAATGTCCTAATGTTTAAAAACCTAAATATACAACTGTAGTGAATTCTATAACTCACAACTTATTTTATATACCTAAAAATTAAGTAACAAAAAATCTTGTGTCTGCCATGCATTCCTCCCGTAATCCTACTGTATAATCCCACAAAATACCCATGTCTGACATTCCCATAATAACCCATGGTTATTTGTTAGACGGGGTCCAGAAATAAAACACTCACCTGTCATGGGGCTCGAGTGGCAGTCACTATGGTGTTTAGTCCTCTCCGTGACTCTCTTCCCCTGAATCCACCCCTTCCCCCACTATTTCAGAATTATGCCAAGGTCTCTATATCTGCAAGAATTTTGGGGTTTCCACACGAAGTTCACAGGTGATCTGTTCCATTCTTTCTATATCTCCCACTGGAACGCCACTGTTCCAGCATAGGGGGACGGGTGGATAACCAATTAAAAGTAATGCATTTTACTGCTGCCACTCTTAAGACCTGCCCTAATTAGTGGCAGGAGCTCAGCAGGTAGCACACTCGCTTTTAAGGCCAGGTGATCAGAAGGCTGGGGGGGGGGTTCTATCCCCACACCAGGCACTTGGGTTAAGTCCCAATACTGACACTGTAGTACAGCATGAGGGGGGTGCTGCACTCCTGAGGTGCCATCTTTCAGCTATGACGTTAAACCGAGGTCCCATCTGCCTGTTCTGGTGGTAGTTCAGGTGGATGTTAAAGATCCCATGGCACTTCACGAAAAGAGTTGGGGAATTTCCCCAGTGCCCTGGCCAAATTTCCCCCAATTCACTAAAAATACCACCAACAGCTTAATCTGGCTAGTCAAGGTTAGTTGGCATTCATCTGTATCCCCCTCCCCGGGTCATGCCTGAAAATAGGCAGAATTTGTCTAGTGCACTTACCCGGTCAACAAAAACTAAATAAATAAATAATTTCCTAATGGTATTATCCTATGACAACAGAGCAGGGAACCCCAGTACTAGCTTGGTGAATAAAAAAGGGGATTGTTTTCCTAAAATTCTTTGCATTCCTTGGTGTATTGCTGACCAGAATGCAATTAACTTTGGACAAGCCCAAAATATATGGTAATGTGTGCCTCTATTCCCTCCATATGGTCTCCAGCACTCTTCAGAATAGTTAATATTAAAATGTTTTATAACTGCAGGTATCCTAAAAAACCTTAATAGTACTTTCCAATCGAATTTTCTCCAGGTGGGAGAGGCTGTCAATCACCCATTTTGATGTAAAATGAGCGTGAATTTATCAATAAGTACACAGACAGTACTAGTAACCCTAACTGACAGAAGAGCCATGAGTGGGAATCTTTTTAAACTAGCTGAGTTTTGGGAAAAGAAAAATGAAAGTTCTAAGAAAGGAAATATTAGAGCACAAGAGTGTGTGAGTAGACACACAGTCAGTAGGTGTACCTGTTACCCTGAAGAATGAATAACAATACACCTTGGAACATTGGTGGTCTTAGGGTCACTAGTTTTGTCTGTGTACATGACAATACATTCACATTCATTTTACATCAAAATGGGTGAGTGGTCACTCATTTCCTTTGTTCTTGGGTAATTTCACTGGCTCTCATATCCTTATGAGGTAGCTTAGCTCCTCTACCTGCCACTATGTCCGAGGAGGCAACAGTTCAGTATGTTTCCGAATCCGAGGATTTTGTAGTTTGGGATTCTGGGCTTGGGTTACAGTGAGTCAGGAAAACAAGTTTTGGGTTTTTGTGGTAATCCCGGAGGATAATACCTCTGACATGGAGCCTACAACTGTGATGGAGTAATCCACGGAGTCAGGAGTACTGCAAAGTACTGACCTGCAGGATGAGGAAGGACAGCTATCCATTGCAATGGCTGAACAGAAAAATTACCTGCTAAGTTTATTGGCAGAGGAGGAAGCCCGGTATGGGATTAAATGGCAGTGGATCCAGGTGATTTCGCAGCAAACCACAGAGAGCACATCAGCTGAGAAGCCGTCATCACTCAGTGTGGGAGATCTGACAGCATCAGATCAAAGAGCTGATAGCTCGAAGGCAGCTGTCAAGAAAAATTTGGACTGAGGCATGTGAGAGGAGCGACTGCATCTGCTGATAAAGTGGGGATGGTGGAAGCCTGGTCTCCTGACGACCACCACTTGGGAAAAGGCTGCTCAGGGCACAATGTGGTTACTAGAAGATACTGAGAATTTGGCTGCTGAAATTCAGGGCTTGCCTTCTAGTAAGGTAAGTGGTGAAACTCCTTGTCTGGTATTCACCACTGGGCATACAAGATGCAGCTTTCACCAATAAGGAGAGGGATACATGGGCACTGAAAACTCCAGCCCAGCCTTAGCCACTGGCACTGCTGCTTCTACAGCTGCTAAGGTCAGTTAGGCTGGCTTGATGGCGCAGCAGTAGTGCTACCACTTGCGATACCAGCAATTCGAGTTTGGGAGTGAGCTTAAGTCATCGAGGGCTGGCAGGGAGGAGGATGGAGTATCCAATGGACTGATCCCTCCTCCCAGTGACCCAATGCAGCAGTGGCCTTTCCTGGGTGACAGTGAGAATCCAGAGTGGGGCAGGCTTCATTCTGCCACACCACACTTTTTCTCCCCATCTGTTTCTCCCCTTGATGACTGGCGGTGTGCAATGGTGCCAATGCGCTAGCATGTAGAGGCATGCACATGCCATGGATGGGCCACCAACTGCCCCCCTTCTGGCTGTAACTGCTGCCCCATCAGCACACCTCTACATGGTAGCAGTACAGCTGTGGTGCTGCACAACTCTCTCCCCCCCCAGAGAGGAGAGCTGTCCAGTGGAGTCTCAATCTCCGCATCTCCCCCCCCCCCGACTGACCCACAGCGGCCAGAGTGCGGCTCCGAACTTGGGTCACTGGCATGATGGGAGGTGTGGCATCCAGCATTTCGTCCCTCTGTGCTACTGGGCCAACAAAACAGAACCATTTGTTACTGGAGCTGTAACACCTCGCGCCATGCTGGCGAACCGGGTTTGGGAGCGAACTTGGGTGCCGGGAGTCGGCAGGGAAGGGAAAGGATTGAGTGCCCACTAGGCTGCTCTTCTCTCCCTGGGGGAGGGTACTGGGCTGTCCGGCGCTCCAGCGGCCCCTGGTGGAGACCAGGGGTGCTGTAGAGCGCTGGACCGCATTAGATAGCGTGGCCTGGCCGAGGCAGGTTGCCGTGCTCTGCAATGTCGGGACGTGCACCACGCATGGGGAGAGGGAAGAACATACAAGGGGGAAAAAAGCCCCTCCAGCCAGATAGGCGACGGCTCCTCCAGTGCCACTGCTACACGCTGGTTCCCCGCCACTACCCCTTCGATCTCCCTGAGGCTGTAGCCCCCCCCCCATGTCCCAGGGAGTCGTAACAACTTTTGAAGATGGCAGAGAACACAGCGGGCGGTAGAGCAGTGCAGGCGAGTGAGGTAGCCTGAGAGAGTTCGGGACTGAAGGAGAAATAGAACTGAAAAAAAAAAAAAAAAAAACACATCTCACATGACCGTGGGTAAATCCTGCATAACCCATGTCTGAGGAATGGCATTTATAAAAAACGGCTGAGGAGCGGCATTTATAAAAAACATAATTAAACACATTTAAAATTTATTTTACACATGGGTCTATTGTATAATCACAATAACCTTCCCCAATCAACACTCCCCAATCACCTTCCTATGGTCTAATAAATTTACCAAAAGCCCACCCTTCCTCATTGAAAGCAGGGTCTTGAGGAAGGGAAAACTTGGAGCCCTCAAATCAGCCCTTGCCCTGCATGACTGGACTTCTATCGACCTGGCGCCTACCCTTGATCAGGCCCTTAGTTACTTCATTAAGGGCTTTAGCTCCATCTGTGACATCTATGTCCTGCTCACAAAAAGAAAAATCTGACGGCAGGCAAATAGCTGGATTGGTGGGGAGCTCCTCTCCCACCTGAAAGAAAGGGACATACTCTGGGAGAAGGCCAGAAACACAGGTAGCAAGCATGACTACCAGTGCCACAGAACAGCCAGGAACCGCTGCACCAAGCTAATCCGGCTCGCCAAAGCCAAGTATCATAAGGCCCAGCTTTGCAATTCTTGGGGTGATGGGAAAAGATTCTGCGACAACATCAAAAGCATCCTTAGAAAGGAGGACAAGAAGCACCCTCAGCTGCTCAGTATCAGGAACACCCCCACTACAGACCGTCTAGCTATTGCAGAATCCTTCAATAAGGCCTTCACCGATCTTACCCCAGTGCTATCACCTGCCTATTTTCAACCTGGTTTGAACCACTCCAACAACATATCTACCGAGTGTTCTCACCCGATCTTCTACTTTAAAAGGGTGATGATGAAGGAGGCCCTAACTATAGTCAAGAAAGTACTAGGTAAGACCAGACTGGGCAGCGACAGGATAGACATGAAACTTCTATCCCTCACCTTGGACGTTCTTATAGTGCCCTCTACCATACTGTACAATAAGTCCCTGGCCCAATTCACGGTGGTTTGGAAGCAGGCCCTAGTTACGTCAGTGCATAAAGGAGGCGACAAGTCTCTGGTAGCCAGCTACAGACCCATCTTAATCCTCTCCCCCCTGTCCAAGGCACTGGAAAAGATTGTGGCGGGTCAACTCATCGACTACCTAAGTATAATCTACTATGCCCCAACCAGCATGGCTTCAGACAAAATCACAGTACCACCACTGCTCTGCTGGACTACATGAATTATGCACATAAAGCCCTGGATGAAGGCAAACTGGTGGAGTCTGTCTTTATTGACCTCACCAAAGCCTTCGATACAGTCAACCACCCCGTTACTGACCCAAATGCAAAACATGGGTGTGGCGCCCAATGCCCTTTGCTGGTTCCAAGACTACCTGATACGGAGAAATCAATGTGTCAAAATTGGGCAACCAGTATCCAGCGCAAGAGAGGTATCATTAGAGGTACCCCAGGGATCAAGAGTGGGGCCCCTACTCTTCATTCTCTTCTTAAATGACCTTCCCACAGCCTGCGACACCAAACTCATACTATATGCAGATGATGGCGTGCTCCTCAGCAGCAGCGTGTCTCAGGCTGCCCTACAATCTGAGCTGCAGAACTCCTTCTCCAAACTCAAGGACTGGTTCTGTAGTCATAAGTTGCTACTAAACTACAAGACCACCAAAGCCATGCTTACGTCCAGCCCCCCACAACAAAAATAAGCACCACACCCTCATCATCTCCAACTTATGCAGTGAGCCGCTGGAACAAGTTCACTTGTTCAAGTATCTGGGGGTCAGAATAGATGATACCCTCACGTTTGCACACCATATTGACTCTCTGGTCAAGACAGTCAATACTAAGATTGGTGTCCTGTACAGGCACAGGCAATACCTCTCCCCGCGAGCCCTCTGCCTCTCAGTCCACAGCTCAATTATATCTACTGTTGACTACTGACTATGGACTAGTGGTCTATGGGGTGGCAATGGATACAGCGCTCAAGAGGGTTCAGACTGCGCTCAACAAAGCCTGCAGACTCACCCTGGATGCTGAGCATGGCACTCACACCTGTACTCTGTACGAACGTGCAAATTGGCTGTCATTAAGAAACAGGGTCAAATTCCAGACTTGCATCCTAGGGAAGAAGGCTCTATTGGGTAAAACATTACCTTGTGTAGGCAATTTGATCAAGGCAGCCAACCTGTTGCAGGTCACCAGGGGGAGGACTAGAGGGCCTTGGCTATCCCCTTCCATTGCACCTCGCTTAGGCAACGTGCATTTGCCTACCGGGCCCCCCTGTGGATGAATGAACTCCCTGGGCACCTCTTGGCCACCAATTGTCTGGCACAATTCAATTGACCTCAAACAGCACCTAATAACACTCTTTAAGTGCACCTGCCCCTGAGTCCAGTCACACCTGCTCTCTCTGCCCCCCAGCAAGCACTAGGCAGGCCTCAAGTACCCCCTCCCTCTGTCCCTTCTCATGACTTGCCTCAACAATCAGTTTGCATCATGCTCCTTCGGCACCTGCCATCTCACCTCCCCCACCACCACCCTCCCACAACTCACAGTCCCGTGAGTTTCCCTAACAGTCACTACTAATGCAGGCTGCCTGACCATGCCCCCTCACACCCCACCATTTACTCTAGCAGGTCTTCTCTGCTCAGCCTCCCCTCACCTCACCATTTCTCCCTATACCTCATCACCCTTCTTCCTTCACCTCCACTGCAGTACATACCTCTCTCTCGTACCTCCTTTCTTCACCCCACTGCCAGCTATCCCCGTCCCTCTGAACTACTGACAAGGCACTTTGTAGCTGCTTATTCCCTCCCCCACCCTCATAAAGTGTTTTTCTTGTTATTTTAACTTGTACCTATGTTTTGAGTTATTCTGTAAGTTCTGAATCCAAGCTGTATCATTCACTGTGATGTACCTTTGCTTTCTCCTACTGTACTTTGTTTTGCAACCTATGCCGTGGAATCTTTGTAAAAGAGCTTGCGCTCAAAGGTCTTACAGAATCACTAAATAAATTAAAAAGATAAGGCACACCAGGGTGTGAGTTATTGGTTGATTTACCCACTTCTTGTGTGGTTAAGTCACTCGGCTGCGCCTCGTTCAAAACATGTCACATAACCGTGGTTAAATCCTGCATTACCCATGTTTGAGGAAATGCATTTATAAAACAACATAATTAAACACATTTTACACATGGGTCCATTGTATAATCGGAATAAGGCACTCCAGGGTGTGGGTTATTGGAGGTTTACCCACTTCTTGTGTGGTTAAGTCACTCAGCTGTGCCTCGTGACACACCACACAAGGTGTGGGTAAACCCCCAATAACCCACACCCTGTTGTGCCTTATTGCTTAACACTACCATTAGAACACTCGCTAAGGTACACCCAAGGACCCCCAATAACTAACCCTGCTGGGGGACCCAGAAATATAAGGTTGGCTCTGCTATCATGCATCTGATGTGTTCACTGGCAACCCACTGCCTGTGTGACAAGATGCAGTGAAAGCCCACCCTGATGCACATGTGCTGCACTGCTGGGGCTGATGAGCCATACAGATGGCCACCCCCACTGCTTTCACTGCGGGTGAGTGACAAGCAGCACTTACACTGTCACAACACACTGGAGTGTAAGACTGCACTTAAAAGCATGCATCCAAAGCAAGAATCAAACAAATGATTTCAAAGGGAAACAGCAGATATGAATTTCATTTTAAGATGGAAACATTTGATGCCAGGTTTTACCATTTATTGACTAGGAGCCCAAAATTCACATGCTAGCCCACCACACATGTAACTGCACACTTGAGAAATCTAAGCACTGTTGTCCAAACATGCCATATTCAAAACTATCTGCCCAAGTGATCAAGAAGGAATCCCTCATCATTTGTTCAAGAAGGCTGATAAGGCCTAGCAAGATGTGCTCATGCAGCTGCCATTAAATAGCCTATGATACAGCTGGCCTGGTGGTGGGCAGGGCTGAGGCACTGTTATAGTGCCTCACCTCGTGCCACTCTGGCGACCCAGGTTTGAATGAGCCTCAGTTGCTGGGGGTTGGCCAGGGAAGGAAGGACAGGAACAGGACTGAGTATGCCGTACGGCAGCACTCCTCTCCCGGGGAGGGTTCCAAGTCATTCCCATCTTGGCCGACACCTAGTGGAGAAGAGGTGTCAGAATACAGATGGGCAGTAGCTGACATTATGTTTTGGGGGGGGAAGGGACAGAACAGGAACGGTCCGGAATGCACGTGTGTCTCCATACACATGTGCTCTCTGTAGACGCAATCTTGGGCTAAGGAGAGAAGCAGGCAGAAAACTGCGGCACGGCAGGTGTATATGATGCCCGCTCCTCACCTCCATCTGCCACATCACTTGTGCCTGCGGTGAATTCTGGATGTTGCGGGGCCCTCTCTCTCCTGACCCCGCCACAAGGGGAAGATCTGTGGGGGTATACCGCAGTCATGTAAGCAAGAGAAATGGTGGATGATGAAGGGGGTGGTGGAGCCAGCTGAAGGGAACCCACCCTGCCATGGCCCGGGAACATAAACACAATGATAAAAAAATATATAACCTTGAATAAACCCCACCCCCCAGGAAAACTATACAAAGCTAAATATAATTTTAGTTTTATTTCCTAGCTTTATTTTCATTTTCTCTCCATTACTAAGGAAATCTGCATGGAAACTGAATTACTGTCCCTTGGATTTCACCTACTCTTGTTGATCGTCTACACCAGATGTCATAACTTCCTGGAAATTACATCATAATCATTGCCATAACAACCAACTGTGATTCATAAATAGAGCAACATCACATGATGACAGACAGCAAGAGTAGGCAATGTCTGCTGGACAAGGATGCTATTTTTCAAGCAGATGTCCTTAGCAATAAAGACACTGTGAAAGAGAAATACAGAAAACGTGAAATGTTAATAGAATTGTGTATACTTTTTCTGGGCTGATTGGAGCACATCTTATGGATATACGAGTGTGAACTGTGAACACAGCCATAATACTAACATCTTCAGGAAATAAGAGCGTCTCACCTGCAACTGAAGGAAGCGCTATGATTGGTCAGGAGCAAAGTGCTAACACTGTACGCAGTGCCATGCTGCATTCGAACCCGTGTTACTGAGAGGGAAATGTTGGCAAGGACACGGGCTTATTTTCCCTACTCTTTTGAAAAGTGCCATGGGTTCTTTAACGTCTAGCTGAGCCACCTGGGATGAGCAGAAGGGCCCTCAGTTTAACTTCTCATCTAAAGGACAGCACATCTCTTACAATACAGTCCCCACCCACCCACCCCCAATGACACTGCAGTTTCAATGTTGTAGTTTAGACTACAAGTGTCTGATCTGAGGTTTGAATCCACAACTAGCCAATCTTCCTGGCCCAGAGGCTAAAGCACAACCAGCAGATCCACCAATACCGATTTCTCAACATGGGAAGTGCATGAGCTCCCGCTTGTGACGGCAAAAGGGGTGCACATTTTTCCAAATATGCAGCCTTTGCCCTTCTACAAGGAGAAGGGGGTGTCCCTCCCATTTACAGCATGTATGCAGAGAAGGCTGCCTGATTACTCGCTGCTCTACACACTACATCACAGACCATGCAGACATGTGGAAACGACCTTTTCTATTGTGTGATAAACTACCTCCAGGGTTCTTGTCTTCTATGGAAGTGTGGTGACTGGTCATATCTTATCCATTACTTAGATGAAATCCTAAAATAGCTCCCTGTCTCTCTAGGACATCATTATGCCTGTGTGGGCTGTACCAATATGATGGGGGGAGATCACTATGACATTATTTGCAATAGGTTGATCCTATGCAATCTGTCCCTGGGTGAAAGGAAGCCGCAGTGCATATGCAGCCTAAGCAAAGCACGTTCTGAATGCACCAGACAACTCTTACACTAAAATACGTACTGTACAAAAATCCGTATTATCTTGGTTTTTGAATGTGCTGTTCTCTTAAAGGGACGATCATCCCCAATAGACTGATTTTCACCCTCTAACTAAAACTGGGTGTTGATGGTGTATAAACCACTGAACTGAATTTCCTCTTAATTTTTTAGAGGGGAAAAAATAAAACATACATTGCAGTTGATGCTGTTTATTGGATTAGCAAAACTTTGTTTTTGAGATGAGCTTTCCAGTTATACTCTTCATCAGGCCAATTTACCCTACGTTCCCATCATCCATTCATCACACAGCTAAAAACAGATTCCCTAAGTGGCTGAAGGAATTCAGAACCAGTTTGCCATAGCATCTAAAAGCACTAAAGGGGAATCCTCATGCCCCCTTCCCCACACACTAATGTGGCAGGACCTAGAGGTCCCTATTAAGAAACTCCTATGGCTAAATCAATTTTTCTCACTTCTGATTTTATTCACTTTTTTTTAATCAAGCTGATCCTTCGAATATCCGCCCTACCATGCTGGTATAAGATATATCCCTATGATGCAAACACACTGGAGTGTGGTTGTGCTGGCAGCAACATGCTAGCAGGACTGGTTTTAGATCTAATAGCACGCCAAGCAACAATACCTGTGGTACCCACGGCCCCCTATCCTCCCGTCTTCCCCATCCCACATCCAAACAGTGATAAGAATTTTATCAATACAAGGGTGACGACAACAATTTTGTTTTTTAGATTGGCACTTTTTGCGTTTCAAGCTGATCTCTGCTTATACCTTTTACATCAGTGCACCTCTTCTGTGCTGGCACCCCAAGCATCTACTTGGTTCGCTTGAGCCTAAAACTGCCTCTGAAGGCTAGATACTGTCTAACAGAAAGTTTTACCCTTGGTACACAACAAAACACACAAACATGCACTCCATAAGCCTACTGAACAAAATAAATAGACACTGAGTAAAATGCTGAGTTTGAAAAGGCAAGCCCTTTAATGCGCGAGAGTGCAACCGTGATACCTCGGAGCTTCTGAACAGAGCTTCTGGCCCTCCTGACTAAGCCTTGTTCAGAGGTGAAGCACTGGTATAGCGCAGTGACCTACTGTATGTGTCTGAGGCTCTATAATATTATGGCATACTTCAACGCCAACACTACTGGTACCAATCTCTGGAGATGGCGCTGTGAGCAACTGCCTGTCCAACTCATGCTGAAGCTGATGCCCAGCCAGAGACACAGAAATACCATGTGACCTGTACTCGCCATCATCAGAAAGCAACTGCCTCACCTCTGCATTGCACGCGACCCCCCAGAAGGCATCAGTGCAGGATTCCAGCACCTGGAGGCGAATCCCGGTCTCTCAGCTGTCGCCACGGGATTAGCTGGCTCAGTTAAGTATTTTTATGACAGGTAACACCTTTAGACTTGCTTTGGCCACAGCAGCTAATAAAAAAAAATTAAAATGGGAATGTAGTTAACTGTCAGCATGGCTTAGTTACTAGCACAGCTGCCTCTAGGATCGAATGTTTCGAATGATCGAATGTTTTGGGTTCGATTCCCACACCAGGATTGGGCTCATACCATAGATGCTGGCACTCAGTGCAGTAGGGGGTGCTGTACTGTTGGGGTGTGCTGTCCTTCAAATCCTGTCCTTCAAATGAGATGTTCAACAGAGGACCCCTGTGCTAATCTCTGGTGCTATCCTGGTGGGTGTTCTGGTGGAAGAAAAAGAACACAAGGCACTTTTTGCAAGAGTAGGGGCTTTTCCTGGCTAACATTCCCCTTCCCATAAAGCCAGTTTATGCACCTGTTCAGAACTGCAAAATGGCTGTGACCACATGTTTACAATCCAAGGTTCTTGGGAGGGACTAGATCATATTTTAGCTCTGTTGAGCCAATCTCTTCACTACCAGTCTCTCATTGCTTGTAAAGCGCTTTGGGATACAATGTGCATTAAAAACAGCAACACGTATACAGTATCTCATCAAGCTGTACTGAGCATGCTCCCACTAGCAGCATGTGTAGCACACTCGTTTCGCGTTATGTTTACACAGGAACAGTTCTGTCTTTACACCATTACTCATGGTAGGCAGGAGAACCTCTTTTCCTCTCAATTTAACAGTGTGAAACTTTTTTTTATTAAAATAAAAATCACATTAAAAATGTTTCATCATTACTGTTTGAAATATTTCAGTTGGGCACTGCCAATGGAAACAGCGACACTGACTACCTCTTCTAAATCCACTCAACAGCTGCACCAGTTTCCCCCTGCAGCCTCTAGTCCATTGTTTTTTTGTTACCGGTATAATATTGATAACAGATATAATGGCCGGGGGCTTTACTCTGTAATAACTAGACCAGTGGGTTAATAATCACTGAAGTCACAGTCCTCTGTCCTGTTACTACCTTTAAACCTTGAGCACTGTACTACTACTATCGCTTAAATAAAATACAGTTCTAATACAGATGTCAAGACAAGCAGTGTTTGAGAAAAAGTGTGCTCTCTGTTTCATGCATCACTAACTCATGCAGAGTATTTTATTTGGAAAATGTTTCACCAGGAAAGACAACATGAGCTGTAAACAGCTCGTTTCCAGAAGCGTCCTGGGTGGGGTGGGGGTACAAGTATTGGGAGAACAAGCAAACACATAGCGATAACAGAGCAATACAAGTACAATTACTAAAACAAAACAGTGTAGTACAATTACAGAGCAGAAATAACCCAGACCAACAAGCCAGGGTAAACAAAATCATGAGTAGCTTCAACTGTGGCATTATTTCTTCCTCCTCCACCCCCTGTGACTATAATACCTACCAATCCTGCACGGCGTTGAAGGACTCTTCATTTGTAATGTCATACATGAGGATAAAGCCCATAGCGCCTCGATAGTATGCAGTTGTGATGGTCCTGTACCTCTCCTGGCCTGCTGTGTCCTGCAAAAGAAAAAAAAAAAATCCCGAAAAGCAATAATTACAAACATTAGCACTGAACATAATAACAGTCCTAGGGCAGTTAATATCAATTTATTTTATTTATTTGAATTTTGGCGACCGGGTAAGCTCACGGAGACAGAAATGTCCCTTTTTCAGGGGCGACCCAGGGAACAGAGTTTCAACAGGACATTCAGAAAGTGAATTACTTTAGGACAAAAACACATCAAATACTGCCACCAAGGTCTTTAGACTACAGCGCAACCTTGGACTAAGTGAATATCACTCAAACTGTATAGGTGGTAGGTTTTCAGGATTACAGTACCTTTTGTCACTGGAGAGTGGTTATTTCATGGAATGGACACAAAAAGGAAGGGAGAAGCAGTGGAGTGCTGAATCCCTTAAAGGTGAAGTCTATGCATTAGCCCCTACTTGGTGCTGAAATGTGGGCACTGGTTAACTAACAAGGGCCTTGTCAGTCGACCAGTGCCCACGTTTCATCACCAATTGACCATTACGATATAAAAAAAATTATCGGAAAGCTGCCACCCATAGGTTGCAATGGAGCGCTTACCCGCCCTCTCTCGAGTGTCGTGGCACAACTTTGCTGAGCGTGGGGGTGGCTCTTATGACCGGGAAGTCCTCGGGACCCAGTGTAAGGGATTTTATGAATGATGCTGCATTTTAATTACAAATTTATTTTGGGCCAGCTCCACATTAACATGCTGTCCCCCGGGTAAGGCACCTATATATCAGGTGCACAGGCGATGTCATGTACCTTGGTGGATCTCTAAGAAAAACAAAGGCAAATAAAAAAAAAAATTCTATTGCTTACCTTTTTCTACCCCCCCCTTTTTTTTTTTTTATTTGGTTGATCCTGCGAACCCCTATCCATCACGAGATTCCCAGGGTCCACTGCGGCCAAGCGTGTGTTCTTTAACATTAGGAAACCGGGCACTGAGACCAACATAGGGCACACTGGCTGCCCTGTTTCTCACTGCCTGTAGAGAATGTGTTACCTTGGATGCCTGCCTGTGCCGTATCTTAGTGCTGTCAATCCTTGACAGGTTATATAAAGGGCCTCATGAAGCAGGATGTACCGAGATGTCCGCTAAGTCTGCCAGCTCCATCTGCAATCACATTCACAGTGATCACTAGAGATATGGAGAATTACCAAGTGTCACTCTGTCATAAAGGGCCACGTGGCCAGCTGCCACTTTCAGTACTGCTATCTATTCCTGCAAACAGAATTATAAATCGACCATAAGTAAAAGGAACAGAAGACTTACTTCAATGACTGAAGTAGCACAGATGAAATCCGCTTCCATCTAATACTCTTACATGTCGTGCTTGAAATTATATTTTAGGTTTTGTTGTTCAGTTTGTCAGGGGTAACCCAGCTAAAATGCAACATCTGGTTTTCTGCTTCTATCCAGTTTTAAAGCTGGCACAATGGACAGGGAGGTCAAGTGACTTTCTCAAACTCCTACACTGAGCCCATGGCTAAGGTGGGATTCAAACTGAGGACCTGCTGGGTCAAGGTCCTGTGCTCTAATCACCAGACCTTACTGTTTTCCATTATAAAATGGGTATATAAAAATCTGGAAACCTGACTGGATGAGGAGCTCGGAACCCAGTACTGATATCCCAGCACAAAAGCAGTGGAAAAAAGATTCATAACCTCACTGACCTGTTTACATTAAGCTAGCACAGCTGTATTAATACACCTCAGTTCAAGCCTTTAAAGAAGAACACTTGTAATGAGGCAATGCCACCCCCCAAACCAGAATCCCCCGATTAGGCTTTTCAGCCTACAAAATTATTTTTTAATTACCTCCATGTTATAAGAGCTCCTCTGATGTATCTGGTCGTAATGTACACATGGCTGGAGCAGCGCTGGATATACTACGCACTCCACGCCGTCTACTGTGCAGGGTAGGTGATACAGTGGGGAAGCTGCCGAGCTGCTGAGCATGTCAATGAGAAAGGCGCTGCGCTGTTCGGGTCATGTTAATATTATGGCAGAATTTATCAGAGGAGCCTTTTATAATGTGAAGGTAATTAAAAAATTATTTTGTAGGCTGAAAAGTCTAATCGGGAGTTGGTTTGGGGGTGGGATTGCCGCGTTGACAAGTGTTTTCCTTTAAAAAAAAGTAGAATCTGCCATCTGCTGGCCCAACAGCAAAACCACAACGGCTGAATGGGACTACTTTTCTCTTTATCTCCTTTTTTTACCTTTTTTCCTAATTTATACTTATTTAAATATTACTATTTATTAAAATATCTTTAGAACAAATTATCTTTATTAATTCTAATGGACACCTTTCATAATCACAATAAGGTACTACAGGGTGTGCTCTGTGCTAGTATAACAGCACTTCTCTGGTGGCCGAAGTACTTGGCAAACCCACCCAAGGCTCCCCATTAACCCAGCACAAAGCATACCCTGCCTTATTGCTTACTCATTCTAGTCCTAAAATTCGCACCCCATTTTCTGTTAGTAGCTAGGTGCTAAAAAAACAAACATAGAATTTGTCAGCAGAAAAGGAACGCTTGGCTCACCCAGTCTGCCCAAATGGTCCCTGCTTAGTCTGTCTCCACAGACCCTAAGCGACCTCCAGTGACCCTCCCTCCTTCCTGCTTATTTACTAATATTCCTCCATGTCTATCCCACACATGTTTGAAGCCCTCTTCTGTTTACATCTCCACCACTTCTGCTGGCAGGCTGTTCCAGGTGTCAACCACTCTTTCAATGAAGCAGTACTTCCTAACATCCCTCTTAAACTCCCCCCCCCCCAGCTTCATCACACCCCCACTGCTCCTGGTGCTCTTTCTCATTTGAAAGAGACTTCTCTCCTGCACCCTGTTCACCCCTATAAGGTATCTGTACAGCTGTATCATGTGTCCTCTCGCTAAACTTCCACATAATCACCAGGATGAAGTGTTACTTCTCTCTATTAATAAGACCCCAGAGACCACTGTTATAGTTCTAAGAGTGGTCTCGTGTGTATGCTTAGGGTATGAGAACCACAAACTGAAGGTAAGCAGTTCTTCAGCCCCAAGTATGTGCAAGGCAGTACAGCAATTGTAGAAAAACAAACAGAAACAAAATACAGACAGTGCCATCCTCAGGCATCAGTGATTCCTGCAGCCCCTTGATGGGGAATACTCACTGCGAGTCCCAGCCAGAGGGAGTGCACATCCCATATACATGCAGCGGGAGTTTCAAGACTGCCAAAATGTGGAGATGTCTAGACATCCCTGCTAAGTCTGAGTTTGAACGTGCAAGGGCTGCAGTTAGTGCTAGACCATAAGTGGTCAAGCACCTTCAGTGCATCTGAATTCAGTAGCGTGTCTCCACAGCTGGACAGAAGCTACCAAAAAGCAGATCTACATGTCACAAAGGTGACGGATGGATGAGAGCAAAGGCATGCATCAGGGACAGAGCTATTAGACATGTTCCTGATGCTCTGTTTAAAAATCAGGCCTACTGCATTCACTCACTGTGACCTGGTAAAGCAGCACTTAAGGGGTGTTATTGGATTATAAAACGACTTGCAATGTGACGGCATAATGCCAGAAAGCTACCCACCAAGAAGCAACCTGACAGAGTAACCCCAACCAAGCATACTAGACACCTACTTGGAGACTAGGTGTGGGTGAAGTGAAAAAACTCTGAATTTGCATAGCACAGTGTGTCAAATCACACAGTAAAATTCATGCAGTTGCGAACCATACTACGTGAATTGCTGCACAACGCAAGCACTATGCATCTTGTGGTGAATTTTACAATGTGAATTGACACATTTCACGTCAAGAATTCGCTGCAAACTGTGGCAAATTGCCACAAGCAAATGGACATGTGGGATAGGCATACGGGAACCGTCGTGAAAAGACAAGGGGGATAGCCTGGAGACCAAGTAGGGTCTGAGGTGATACAGTAGGTAGGGAAAAATGGGCAGACTAGGTGGGCCAAGCGATCCTTATCTGCCATCAAATTCTATGTCTCTGTGTTTCTACAGCAACCAAATATGCTGTAATTTGCAACCAAATTTTAATTTCAGAACAGTCCTAATGGAGACCCTGGAGGAAAAGAGGGCCCCCACCATATCCTGCAGCCAATGAGGTTCACCTTCCCAGGCTCCGGGAGAGCTATAAATCTTTGTTTGCTTGGGGCCCCACAAAGTCTGGCTTCACATAGGGCACAGAGAAATGAGGTGAGTATCTGTGCTGGTGACAGTCCTCAAGGAATAACCACGCAGAAGCTCATAAGGCTAGTACTTTGCTTTGAGTCACACTGCATTTAGTTTGATGCAAAATCTGACACGTACGTTTGAGTAACTGCTGTTCATAGATATTTAGATACTGCCAGCGGATAAGGGCCGCTAGGCCTATCCAGTCATCCCATTTATGCTACCTGATGAAGTGGCCAGTGACCCCATCTGTTCACTGGCTTTAGTTTTTTTTCCCCCGATCTCTAATATTCCTTTATTCCTGTCCCAAGAATATTTGAAGCCTGCCACTGTACGGGCGGCCACCACTTCCTGGGGCACGCTATTCCATGCATCCACCACCATCACTAAGTTATTTATTTACTTAATGGCTTAAGGATAGCTACTATAACCCACCCCTCATCAGTAATAAACAGGTGAACGAATGCAAGGACGTTTACAACAGCACCGGGGCTCAGCAGTCTAGTGTAGAAGGATTTTGTCTTTCTGCACCTAAAAGCTGTAAGTCTGGATGAAGCAGTTTCTTGGGGAGCAGCATACCTCTCAACTGTCACACATGCTGTACTGCCCCGTTAGAAGCCCCGTGTTCTACATGGAGTCGTGATCCCACAAACTACACTGTGACTTTAATGTAGAAATTCATAGTAAAGGTGATTCTCTATGCTTACCAGCTCCAGCTGTCAGAGACCTTTTAACACCATGCCACCAGACTCCAGCACTGCAATAAATATCACTTTTTGCCTCTTTATTGTTTTTAATATTCATGCGGAGTTATTTCAGTGAACCTGGAAGCCTGGACAGAGCATGTGGGACTGGATCGAGCGGATATAAGGCTTCATGGGTAATATGTCCAAGTTTGGCATGTAGATCCCACCACTGCTGTGAATGAAACAGCAGTGGTCGAGTCATAGTATGTTTTGTTTCCATGGGGGTGGGGTGGGTGGGGAGGCCAAAATAATCTGGCAAGCCGACCTGGTGGCGCAGATGGTTGGATTTCCGCTTGCGGCTGATGACTTGGGTTTGGGCGGACTTGGGTCGCTGGAGGGCCAGCTGGGGGAGAAGACTTGAGCGTCCTAGGGACTGCTCACCTTCTCCGGGGTGGGGTGGGGGAGCCAGGATCCGCGGCTTGTCTGACCCCTGGTGGAGGCCCAAGGTACAGCAAGCTGGTAGGACAGACCAATGGGGAGCCGTGTGGTGGATGTCGGCGTAACACCTTGACATCAAGGGCACACACCACACGGAGAGAAACAGGGGAAAAAGTGCCACCAGAGCGCAGGTAGCCGGAGCTTCAGTGCCAGCCCTAATTGCAACAGCCTGCCAAACCACCGGGGGACCCAACGAGACAAGAAGATATCAGGTGTCGGGTCCCACCGATACCTGCCTGGGGATAGCCACGGCTCCATGGGGAACCCCGGGATTCAGGTAGGTCAGTCGTGGGGGAGGCATAGGAGTCTCCCAAGAAGTGCAGCTCGGGGGGGGTTAAGGAGGAGAAGTAGAAAGTTCAAAATAAATAAATAATATTTACAGCATGCTAAAGCTAAACCTTGCTGCAAGTATTATTTTAGATATCTACCCAACCCCACGTGGAAGCAAGTAAATCAACATAGTAATACCCGGCCACTGCTACTTTATTCACAGCAGTGGGGGAGGGGGGTCTACCAACTGGCATGATCTACCAATTTTTTTTTCTAATCTTTTTATCTGTCCCCTGCATCTCACTGCTTACCTCCACCACTTTATATCCTTTGGGGGACAGTTTGTACCTCTCTCAAAGAGCAACTTTCTTGCTGCTGCTCCCCCAAACATCGCTCACCTGGCCCAGGGTTGATTGCCATAAATATTTCCTTTTTTTTCTGCTGTTGTAAAAAGTTATATCCCTCGTAATTTTCAAGATGGACATCTCAGCCAAAAATGGAGCCACTTCCTCAAGCTGCCGACACGCCCCCACACAAGCATAAGCAGCCCCGTTTTGTGATGTCAGAAAACGAAGACCACGTGTGTGCACTCCTTTGAGTTAAATGGGGACGATTTATCTAAACATTTTATTAGCATTTAGAGCTGCAATTTTAATAAATCAAAGTGACTGCTCGACTATCAGGAACCCTATTAGTCGAGTGGTCACTTTGATTTATTAAAATTGAAACTCTAAATGCTAATAAAATGTTTAGATAAACCGTTCCCATTCAACTCAATTGAGCACGCACCCTCAGTCTTCATTGTTTGACATCACAAAGGCGCTGCGTGTGCCTGTGTGGGGCATCGTCGCAGCTTGAAAGTGGCTCTATTTGGCTGAGATGTCGCTTGAAAATTACTAGGATCTAACTTTACAATAACGAAAAAAAGGAATCATTTATAGCAATCAACCTCTGGCCAGGTGAACGCTGATGTTTGAGGAGCTGGCAACTCGGCAGCTAAGAAGCTGCTCTTTAAGTAACCCTTCCACTTTCCAGCCAGACCCCCCCCCCCCCAAGTACCCCAGACTTGCAGACCCCTCTGTGCCTCACACAAGTTCATCAGATGGTCTGGAGGAAGCAGGAATGACCAGGGGGCCTAGTGGTATGCAGGCTCGCATGGTTCCATCATGCTTGTATTCAGTGTAAGTTTTCTCTTTTGTGGGGGGTTGCCCTTCCCACATCACCAACACTAATGAATCCAACTAAGTAAAGAAATAGTGTCTGCTACACCCTTAGGCCAGTATACAGTACCATATGTATTGTCTCCACTGGTAGGCTGTTTTTTAGGTTTACCGCTCTCTGTGAGAAGAAATGCCTCCTAACATTATGCCTGCATTTACAGCCTCTTAGTTTCAGGGCATGGCTCAGGCTTCCTGCTGGAGCATGCAAAATCAAACGTGTCCATCTGTTTGAGCTTGCTGATACCCTTGGGTGTGCCAGAGGCTGATACCATGTCCTCTCTCAGCTCCCACTTCTGTATTGTGAACATATTAAGGGCCTCCAGCCTCTCCTTATAGTTTTTTGCCCCCGTCCCAGTGATCATTTTGGTGGCCTTGCACTACACCCCAGCAACTGCCTCAAGGCCCTTTTTGTACTGAAGAGACCAAACCTGCATGCAATACTTCAGGTGGGAGCTGGCCTTGTGGGGAATTACTTTGAATGAGTAACAGTTCGAGGTTACAAGGGCACAAGTGGAAACTGACAGGAGAGAGGTTTGGGGGGGACAAGAGGAAGTGTTATTTTACAGAAAGGGTGGTGGAATCGTGGCACAGTTTACCAGCCAAGGTAGTGAGTGCTAAAACCATTAATGGTTTTAAACATGGCTGGGACAGAGCAAAGTGTACAGAGGTTGCTCGGGATGACTGGACGTGGGAGGGGGATGGCTAGACCCTGGATGGACAATAGGTCCATGGGTGAGTAGGGTACCACGGGCAGACTGGATGGACCATTGGTCTTCTTCTGCCGTCACTATGTTTCTTAAAATGGTAGGATTACTCCCCCTGCTGGTCACCCCCCTTCAGATGCGCCCCAGCATTCTACTGGCCCTCTTGACAGTGTTTTTATCCCACTCTAAAGAAATCTCAATTCCTAACATGTAGAGGCCCCAACTTATCCCCATCTCTTTACTCTACATTTGATTTGGGTTCTGCAATCAATTCTGAAATAAACGTTGGTTTTCTCAGTATTAGAAGATTCAGACACATGATTTCTGCCTCAAGTACCCAGTGAAACCCACTTGTTTACCAGTGCAGGACACATTTCTTACCTCACACACCCACCTCTGCTTCAGGGACATTTTATATTTACCATATATGCTTGTATATAAATGGATTTCACATAAGCCCCCAATCTCTTTATCTGGCAAATTTTAGAAAAAGTGTGAAATCCAGATGAATATCTGAATAGTGTGGCCGAAGTGAATGCAAAATTCAAGTCATACTGCCTGCGCTTAAGGGAAAATGGTTGGCAGCTCCAGCAAGTAAACTGAACTCTGGTAGGTCTCAGGAATAGGTCAGCCTTGCATACAAGCCAAGTCCCCTCCCCCCAGGGATTATTAGCACCAGAACTCAACCGCTACACAAGCAGATATGGTAATTCTGGATTAAGGAACACAGGTAGTACATCTGAGGGCCAGATTTAAGACGGCATACAGCCCATTAATGCCGAGACACCAGCTGCTCCGCCGTGACGTTCCTTCTCAGCACTGGGGTGCTTGGCAACTGACAAGCCAAGCATCCTTTTTTAAAAGTCAGTGTCAGGAAAAAATGTTCTCACTTTCTCAGCCACTGCATAATTTAAAACCAGAGCTGTCACAGAAATGTTTTCTTCCATTATGCCCTAGGAGGTGAAGAATTGTGATGTTCTCTGTTATCCAGGCAAGATTTTTTCAGGGATTTTGAATGCCTATTAGGATTACATGGAAAAATAGACATTTTTGTCCCAACATATTGACCTGATGGAAAATGGAATTTACGCCCCAACCCAGCTATTTTTTTCCACATTTTAACTCTGCCCATTTCATAACTGGCTCTTAGTCCTTCCTTTGTACAATGCTGGATTAGGAACCCAGCTGTCTATCTTCAACTGATTTATAAAAGGTGTACAAAACGTCTTACCCAGATCTGAAGTTTGATCCTTTTATCATTCCTGTAGATTGTTTTTACTTTGAAATCGATCCCAACTGTGCTGACAAAGGCAGGAGTGAAGGAATCATCAGCATATCGAAAGAGGAAGGATGTTTTCCCAACGCTGCTATTGCCGATTATCAGGATTTTAAACATGTAGTCAAAGTTCTGATCGGAGGACTCCTTCTGCCCGTAGCGGGAATCTGTAGCAGATGCCATCTGGAAAATGAAGAAACACAGCCATAAATGGAGGCAAAACTGTCAAGAATAGCAATCCAGATTCTGACATGCCTCACGCATTCACAGTGCTATCCAGTAACTCCATGTGTCCCAACCCCTATGTGGCCTCACATGGCAAGCAGTGGGAGGTCTAGAGATTGCCAATTTTCTGGAAGCGTCTAACAATTCGTATTACTTTACACTGAAACCAATGCAACAATTTCTTCTACTAAGCACCAGTCCCCTAAACAATACATTAAAATAAAATGTACAGATTGTACTGAGACAGGAATGTGTCATCTATCTGAGACTTCTCATACTTAGTTCTCTGGTCAAATCATTGTGTATCCAACTACAGTTTGGGTTTCCATTCCAGCACAATAGTAACATCTCATCTCCTAAAATAAAACGTACACATTAAAGTAACAAAAAAATAATATATATATTTTTTAATTTGGTTTCTCATCCCCGACTTGCTCTTATCAGCCACCCTCTTTCTCCCAGCCCTGTCACCCACTGTCCCCGGGAATTAACTCTGGCCTGTATGGTGCCCCACAGTCCCCACCCCCATGTGGCAGAGCCCCATGGATTCCCCAGGCTTGGGAGGAGTTTAAGTAAGGTTGTGTTTGGCAGCCCAGAGAGTGGTGCGGGGCCTGCGGCCAGAGAGGTGGCATCATGCTGCTACAGCTCAATAAGGCTTTTTCTTCCCCTTAGGTGCCATCCCTGAGCGCCTCATACACGAGGACAAAGCAGACGTTTGCACATTACCATGCAGATGTCCCAGTCAGGAAGTGCTCCGCCCACCCATCAGGGCTCCGCTGCACTGCCACCTGTGGTCACCCAGGTAGCAGTGTTGCAGTACAGTACAAGGAGGGCTGAGCATTCTCTGGGATGCTCAATCCCCCGCCCCCGGCTGGCTCTCAACAACTCAGACTCACTTCCGATTCTGGGTTGCCGCGTCGTGAATGAAAGTACGCCACGCAGTAAAAGACTGGCCATCAAATCTGAATTTACCAGATCGGATCGAAACAGGAACACAAGACAGAAGTGTCTAACACTTTTCAAAATGTTCCTGGGACTGCCACCTATGAAATTAAACAGATGTATAACTGGGTGGGGGGGGGGTCAAAGTCTACTGGTATACCCTTCATATACTGCTTTAGGCACCACTTCCTCCTTTAGGTCGTTACCAACAAAACAAACCCATATAACCTCAGCGTACTTCAGTAACAAATAACATTATGCAAGTCATCCGAGACAATGAAATAATGACATAATGTATAATTTTCTGACTTTCGCATTTCTGCACAATTGGAAAGGTGTGTCAACTCATTACAAACTAACTAGACCTTAAGGCACATTGGGGGGGGGAAGGGAAAAAGCCACTCACATCTACACACAATACTGAAACTTCAGGAAAACAGCTACATGCCTGTTACATGAGACCATCATTTCATGGCATTGTAAACTCCTGTCCCGAACTGAGAGAAATCAAACTGCCAATGTACATCTGGGATCCAAGAAACTGAGGGCCATAAAGTTTTAAAGAATGTTTGTCACAGGCACTAAAATGGGAGTCATGATTTTTAAAACAGGGCCCTAGGTGTCCGATTTTTGGGATCAGCCAAGTAAAATTCTAGACTCTTGTGCGAATTACACCCCTTCAAAAAAAATACACATATAATTTGTGCACCAGTGTAGAAACTGTTTCTGCCCCTAAATAAGGTAGCAAAAGATCTTCAAATCTAAGACATACACACGTACTGTTGTATTTTTCAACAATCTGCAGATGGTCCAAGAGAAAATGTAGAAAACTCAACGATCCCTAGATGATGAGAACCAGTTGTATCTCTTCCATGAAGCACCCGAGATGCTTGTGCTGAAAGCAATATCTTTATTTCCAATCCATAGCATAAGGGTGCAAAAAATTAAAAAAGCACACAAACTGTTTTTTTTTAATTTTGTATTTACAATTTCTTGCCTACCTCAACCAGCCAGTCAGCTGACTCGACCTTGACACTTCTGCCCCAATAGCTCCACCAGCAGTCCTCAGACCAACTGTGCCATCTACCTTTCCAGACCTACAGCTAACAGCACCAGATTATACCCCCTCTGCTGGGGCCTCTGGATCAGATATCACTCAGGCGAAGAAGTGCCAACTGCCATGGGAGGGGAGAGTGCAGTATAGAGGGCTGCTCATCATGTATGGCAAGGTAAGGGAGGGGATTTACCCCCTAATTTTAACTCTGCCCCCTACCAGTGGTGTCTGCCCCATGCTTGTGTCGGCCTGTCGGGGTGACAGCCAATATCACATGGTCACCCGTGACATCATGGCTCCCCACGATCCATGAGAGATGCTGCTGAGGGTGCAGTCTTAACCCCCTTGGGGTCTGCACATGCTGCCCCCACAGCATGCTCACAGCCCTGCCGGCCCACAGCAGGAGGAGTCTGGATCGAGATTTGATCCCGGGTCTCTCCATGTGGCAGTGCAACACCCTATCTGCCAGCGTCCCCAGGCCAGCACAAGCTGTAATTCTCATCTCCGATCAAGGAGAACTGGGTACTCCAGACTAATGCTGCAATATTTAGACAATAAGGTGTTCTTGGCCACACAACCTGATCGCGACTCAGTGTCAACACGTTGTGGCATGAGTGAGGTCAACCCAGTATTCCTAGACTGGAGACAAAAGGATTACAATTTGTGTGCTGTGAAGTTATGTTTGCACCCATAAGCAGTAGACTGCAAATAAGACATCTCCTTCAGCAAGAGGGTCTCAGCAGTTTCATGGAGGAAGTGTGGCTTCTTTTCATCATCCACTGGTCGGTGAATCAGACATGTCTGCTCCCTGAGTAAGCACACTCCCCAATGGCTGCGGAGCTTAACAATTTTGTCGTTTTGGTCCAACAGTACATTTGTGTTATTAGATGACTAAGTGAAGGATCCCTTTGGAAATAAGTTTTGCCTCAGTGCTTGCAACATTTTCATAATAAGCAAAGTGAAATGGCAATTCTTACAGATTATAGAATACCATACAGCAAGGCATAAAATAAGTGGTTTGCACAGCAATTTGCTAGCCAAAAAACACTATTTGCTAATCAAGTGCAGCCCTGATTAGCAGAAGTTACTAATCATCTGATTTCAAACTGTGGTACTATTATCCTGCAGTTGTGGTAAAAATTAAGGCAAGGCAATTTTTATTTCTTTGGTGCCCAATCCCAGAGGCTCTGGGCACCGTACAAATACAGACATTAAAGTGAGACAGTGCATGCGTAAGTATATAAACAGAAGTTTAAAAAGATAAAGACGAAAACAGCAAATTCAAAATAAGAATATATTAATTACTCATGGGAAATACTGATGTCCCTAAGGATCAATGTCTGGAAAAGCCAGGACAAATAAGTGGGTTTTGAGGTGGGTCTTAAAAACCTCGACTGAGGGGGCCTTCCTCACAGATGGTGGTAGCGAATTCCACAGGATGGAGTCGGCGATGCTGAAAGCCCTGTCACTGGTGGTTTTCAACCTCGTCCTGGGAATCGCGAGGAAGCCCCTAGAGGAGGAGGAGGAGGAGCGGAGTACAAACTGCATAAATTGTTCTTGCAATTTGACACTTTTCCATGCATTTGCACTTGACTGTATCTTATAGATAAAAATATCTATTTAATAAAATTGTTCCTCAGACCTGGTTGGTTGCTAATCAAAACGATGTTGATTAGCCAAGACTGTTAATCAGGTTTCCAAAACTAATTCCAAACAAAACTGTGGCCTGTATTAAGAAAAACTCTGTAAGCAGAACTGGTAATAATTTTTTTTAATTTTGTTTTGTTGACCAGGAAAGGGACTAGAGCCATACTGCCTATTTTCAGCCTCCATGGGGGCTAACAGATGCAAACTAACTGAAATCCCCTCCCCTTTTTTTTAAAACATATTTTTCCCCCGGGCACTGGTAGGGTCCTCCTTCTATCCCTACCAATTCTGATCCCACTCACAGAGACCCAACCACTCACCTGGCAAGGCCTCTGAGGCCCACCTGTACTGCTGTACTGCTCCCCTGGCTTGCCCCCAGGACTGGGTCCACCTTCAGCCAATTCGGTGTTCTGCCTTGCAATCTATCTGGCAACCTGCAGCAGAGGTGAAGGCCCAGAAGATCACCCGGCTCGGTGGTGGTCGTGTGGGTCTGCTGTTTAGTGTGGTGGGCAGCAGGCAGGAGCTTCATTTGCCCTTAACCACTCCCAAGCTTTTAGCCCCCTTAATCCCACCCTCCTCCCAGAAGATGTGTCTGATAATTGGTTGCCGGCACGCCGATGCACCCAGATGACTTGACACTTGCTCAAGGCTCCTGCACTGATGCTTTCCTCTGCACCGCCACCCGTGGTCACTCAGATGGTGGTAGAGCAGTGGAACAATGAGTCCCCTTCCTAACAGGAGGAGGACAGCATCCCATGGGATGCTCAATCCTCCTCCCCGTAGCCAGCCCGCCAATGGCCCCAACTCATTCCTGAACCTGCGTCGTTGGCATGAGCAGTAGCGCTACTTTGCACCGATGGGCCAGCCCAAACCAACTGAAATGTAACCAGATTAAACTACTGATGGTATTTTAGTGAATTGGGGAAATTTGGCCAGGACACTGGGAAAATTCCCCTACTCTGCCAGTAGGGGGACCCCCTTGGCCATCTGTGTCAAGATGGCCAGTCCCGTGGAGACACCGGAGGGTATGGACGTCGAGGTAGCAGGGGAGAAGGCCTCCTCCCCTGTACTTTCCACACAAGAGGCCGTCGATTTGGCTTTGGCTGCTGCAGAGTTTTCTGAAGAGGAAATATTTTTTTTTGACGGGGATCGTCAGATAGACACTATTGAAGATGCGGCATTAACAAGGAATGACACTGTAAGAAATACGACTGTGTCAAGCAAAGAGCCAGGCCCCGATTACTTGCAATTGCTTCAGGCCGAAAAAGATAAGTACACAAAAAAAGTGCATGATCTTGAAACCGAGCTACAGGCTTCATCAAAGCAAAGGTCTGACAGCTCTGCAAATCCTGCTGTCAGACCTATGATGAGTCATACCGCTGAAATTCCTGCTCTTGTGGTGGAACCTCTCCCATCAACTGTTGTTTCTGTCACTGAGCCGGGCCAAGTAAAAAAAGTGGCTGGCAGTGAAAACAGCTTGAAAACCATGTGCCATCAGCTGCCTTGCCCGGTGCCTTCAGGCCCTGCAACTTCTGCGACTCTTCAAATGCCGAAACCGGTGAGACAGCGACTGGGACCTGGGAAACAGGCCCGCTCTTCCACTTTAACTCAAACTACCAGCGCTACAGGGCCTGAATCCGAGGTTGAATCAGAAACTTTTTTTTTTTTTTAAATTGGATAGCGTTCGAAGCTACGGAGTAAGCATTTACCTGAATCTACACTGGACACTGATAACTCTAGTAACCGGTCCCCCAACCACGCCTTAGAAAACGCTGGCTGGATTCAGGAACATAATGGACATTGGATGCCTGATCCCACTGCTCCTTCTTACCAGAAAATGATCCGCGATAGTTCTGCGAAAGTGGCCACCAGCACCGGACCAGATGTGAGCTCCAATGCACCCCGGGGTAACACTTCTTTAAATATTATTAATGCTGCTAACATTGATATTTCTTCTAATATAACTGTGGCTTCTGTTCCTTCTAGACAGTCTCCCCCCCCCCGAAGTTCTCCCAGAAGATAACATCCCCTCACAGTTAGGTCCTAGCGAGGAACTGCTACAAAATCAGCATGAGCCCAACCTAGACCCTACGTTTAAACTTTCAGATGTGTTCACGAATACGGGTGAGCCGGCCCCTCGGCACAATGCTGTTAGATTATTGTACAAGGGAGGCCTTGAACCCCCCAGACAGGCTTCACATAGCCAGGACTTTGTTAAAACAATCCATGAAGTTTTTTTCCCTCTGAAATATCTGCCCTTATTACCGTGGGTAATGGTAACTATGATGTTAGTTGTAAAAATGTTTCTAATCTAGATTACTTCTGGGCACAATATCAGGCCTTAAAGAACACCCCAGTTTGGATACCATTCCATGCTACTCCTTTAACAAAACCCCTTGTCAAACACATTACTGTAATGTTTAAAAACGAGGGGGTGAATGTTAAGGATATTCGTTTCTGGCTGAGACAGCGCTGTGAAATTTTGGGGAAACCAGTTCCTACCCTAGATAGTGAACAAATTTGGGATGGAGGGTCAAAATAAAACTCTTTTCCACCAATAACGGCCCAGTGCACCTCTCTAGCTCCTTTTTTGGGGGGAAGGATCGAGGTTCCATTTTTTACAATGGACAACCCAGGTCTTGTTTTAAATGTGGCTCCCAAGCACACTTAAGTTCTGCATGTGACACTTCTCATTGCAGCCACTGTTTAGAATATGGGCATGTAGCTTCTAATTGTTTGAATCTCTTTAAATGTAACCTTTGTGAGCGCACTGGACATGCCTATGGGCACTGCCCCTGGGCTTCCCACAACAGGGATGACTGTCCTTCTCACTAAGCTTTAATTAATCTGGCACAACACCAACAGGTCAAACAACTTGCAAAGCAACCTATTAGGACAGATACTGTTACTCCAGGTCCACGAGGCATTCCCTCAGTACCAGACACCTCTGCACAAGAAGCTGCTACCCCTCAGGCTGTAGTTCCTCCTTCTCCTGACCAGATTTCTGTCCCTGAGGAAATGGAAAATAGGGCCCTATTCATCCTGAGGGAGAAGGTTCTGTTCTCACAGATACGCCCCCCCCCGAAGAAGGATTTGCCTTTCAAAACTGTGCCCCCAAAAAGGTCTAGGCAGGGAAAACCTGTCCCCCAGAAGGTAAAGGAGATAAGGACCAGACAGGATTCCAACCCTACTGCTCGGAAAGTGGATAATAAGTATGCTACACTGTCTTCTGACAGAATGGAAGGTGACTCTGAAGATGAAGGTATGGATAACCTCCTCTGTTACATCAAGCACTGATACGGAGGGTGGGTTGGATTCCATTGCCAAAAGAACCAGACAGTGGCGTCTTTCCAGAATTCCGTAACTCCTCCTTTGGATTTATAGCACTGCCTCTCTAATCTCTGCCTAAATGCATAAATTTACAATAAGAACACTTAATATTAATGCTATTAAGAGTGAAAAAAACCTGATTAGGAGCCTTATTTTCCCTTCACAGATTTAAGAGTGATATTACCTGTATTCAAGATACACATTTAAACACACATCTTGAGCTTCAGCAAGCATCAAGAACTTGGACTTTGTGGCCATCCTTTTGTTCTACGGAGTAGACACATGTGACGGGACTGGCATCCTGTTTTCCAACCCCCAGCTCCAAGTCTCCAGACTAGTTGACATTCATCAAGGTAGAGCTTTGCTCTTGGATGTCATTTATTATTCTGACAGGTTTCGTTTGATTGCAATCTACAGTATGCCCCCCCAATCCAAAGCCCAGAGAGTGGCACTGTTTAAAGAAATCCAACCTTTCCTCCATACTTCTTGTCTCATGATCTAGTTGGGGGAATTTAATTGTGGCTTAACACAAGCAGATAAGGGTCTCCAAACTAACAAACTATTTTGTGACTCCACTGCCTTGCAGCAAATTCTTAGTACAGCGGGACTCCTGGAAGCCTACAGGAAAATACATCCATTAGGGGGCTATACCTATCTTTGGAATCCCCTAAAAACCCGTTAACGATTTTATATTTGTATCTCCAGTATTAGATATCTCACATATCTCCACATCCCAAGTGAGTTTTCAGACCACATAGCCATTAAGTTGCACGTTTCTTGGGAAAGGGCACCTCGCTGTAAGAAAAATCAATTGAGACTTAATGAATCTCTATTGGAAGATCCAAAAATACTGAAAATATGGAAACAAGATTGGGCTGCAAGACTTTCCGTAGTTGAGTTTTACAATGACATTTTAGAGTGGTGGGAGGACACAAAAAAATCATGGTGGAATCTTTTCCAACAGAGGTCCCACTATGTAGCCAGTAAAGAGTATTTGCATTATTTACAATTACAGCAACAATTACAGCAACTCATTTCCCAGTCAGACCTGACACAGTATGATTTTAGCACACAGATTAGCAACACTAAAAAACACAAATGTCAGACATACGTATGATCGTGCAAAATCCCTTAATCAAGAGCTAAAATTTGGAACCCGAGTCCAAAAAGGTTCCTTGAACCCGTACAAAGAGTATTAAAAGGGAGTAGATAATAGAATTATTAGTGAACTTCTTTCCCTATCTGGACAACTTGTGCATACTCCTCAAGGGCTTTTGGAAATTGTGGAAAATCATACAGAGGATTTATTTGGTACCCCTCCCCATGAGCCGGACCCTCAGAACTTTCTTGCTACTTTACGTCTGCCCCAGGTCGTAGAATCAGATGCACAATACTTGACACAGGATCTCTCTCTTGAAGAGGTAAAGCGTGCCATTAGTCAACTGTCAAACCTCTCTGCCCCCAGTTCTGATGATGGTTTGGGGACAGGGTTATATAAAACATTTTGTGAGGACTTCGCCTCTGTATTAGCTGTACTTTTTAATCATGTATTAAAATCTTCCAGATATGCTACATCAATGCAGGAAGCAATTTTAGTATTATTGCATAGAAAAGGGCCTTGACATGACCTTGGTTAACTGGCGTCCAATTAGTCTGCTGAACACAGACTTGAAAATTTTGAGTAAGATACAATTAGCCAGATTATCTACAGTAGCTCAGAACCTTATTAGTCCCCCAAACTTGCGCTGTTGCAGGCCGGAAGCAGTATGACAATCTGATATTATTGAGGGAACTGGGTTTTTTTTTAGAGGAAATAGAGAAAACCTTCAGGGCTATGTTACAAGTTTGGACCAAGAAAAGGCCTTCGATAGGCTATCACGTACATTCCTATTTTCCACTTTAACAGCCTTTGGGACCCCAGACGCCTTCGTGACTTGGATCCAATCTATGTATTCTGCAGCATCCATCACCCCGAATGTTAATGGGTGACACAGAAGGAAAATTAAGATTGGTAGGGGAGTCAAGACAAGGATATCCACTCAGTCCACTTCTGTATGTATTTGGGATAGATATTTTGATCTGTATGCTTCTATCCAATAGAGAGATAACGAGGTAGTGGTTATCCCAAATACACTGCCAATAAAAGTATTAGCTTATGCTGATGACTTGGTTTTAACCTTATCACCCATTTGTTTGACTGTTGTTTTAAAAGACTTACTATTACAGTTTTCAGAGTTTTCTGGTTCCAAGATTAATATTAGGCAAAGTAAAGGGGGTGACACTGGGTATGACTCCTTTATCACCCACCTGGAGACTTGCTGAGGTAGAGGTATCTACAGACCCCATACCAGTTCTAGGTATAGAATTTGGGCCTGGAGACATTTCCAAAACAAACTGGGATAAAAGAATGATGCAGGCTAATAGTATGGTGAGTGGCTGGAAAGGACAGAAAATCTCCAAAAAAAGAAGGGTAATGTTAACTAAAACTTTACTAGTCCCCATATTTTTGTGCCTAAATTACATCTTCCCTCCCCCGCAAGGAGTTATAACAGGATTGTATAGTATCTTTTTCCAAGCTTTTTGGGGGTCACGGTTAAACCTGGTAAAAAGAGAATTCACGCATCGCCCTATTTCACAAGGGGGAATTGGCATGATAAACCCAGTAGCTTTTTATTTAAGTACATTTCTTAATCACAATATTAGCCTTGCTTTGAGGCCAGGTATAAGGGGATGGAGATATCTGGTTGAAGCGTGACTTCGTTCGTGTCTTCCTTTGTGGGAGGCTAATAAATCCAGATTACTGACCAAAACTATGATTATTCTACAGTATGGTTTAGACAGTAGTAAAAATGCAACTAAATGGGGTCTTTCCCCCGTGCAACTCCAGATATTAGACTGAAAACACATGTATTCGCTATTCTGCAAACTGAAAGTCAGACAGAGGTAGTATTTCCAGGTTGTCCTGCCTCACAAGTGACAAACATTCTAAAACAGTTGGCTAATCCCAGAATTCCCCCCTTTGCGTGGGACTATACCCGGCTCTGTAATTATGGCCGACTGAGTGTCAAGGCAAATAATAAACATAAACAGATCTCAGAAAGATATTGCCCCAGGGAATCCTGTTATCAAATTCTAGAGACATAACAGCACCTAATTTTAGATTGCCCTTATATGCAATTTTTTTGGACCCTCCTTGCTAAGGCCTGGAAGGAGCCCCCTTTTTATGGTCCTATGAGTAGAGTCTTTGGTAGCTACTATATGGACACTGTTTACATTTGTTTAGTAATCATCAGATACTTTATTTGGCAAGCTCACTGTATGTGGGTTTTGCAACAAACAAATGTTAACCATTTAGAACTGCTCAGAAGTCTTTAAGGAAAACGAAGCAACTTGATAGGATACATTTTTCTGTTGAAAAGGTTCATCATTCATGGATTAATTTTGATAAGTGACTGTATAAATATAAACTTAATTTTATCTTCTTTCTTTTCACTAATACTACAGTTTGTAATATTGTGACTTTCAGTATTCAGTTCCCCTTTGTAAGAGTTCCTCTTGCTTCGTGTATATTTTGTATTATGCGTACTGTTTTTGTTTGTAATGAAGTGCAAACTTTCAATAAAATTCTCCTTCTCTTTTAGAAACATAGACTTTGACGGCAGATGAGGACCGCTTGGCCCATCTAGTCTGCCCATTTCCCTACCTACAGGATAAGCTGTAGATCCTAGTTAACCAACAGCCCATTTCTTCCTACCCCCCACAAGAATTGCCTTATGTCTGTCCCATGCATTCCTGAATTCTCCCACAGTTTTAGACCCCACAACCTCCTCAGGAAGGCTGTTCCATGCATCCACTACCCTCTCTGTGAAATAATACTTCCTCACATTGCCCCTGAACCGCCCTCCTTCTATCTTTAAATTGTGTCCCTTGTTCTTGCAAGTCTCTTTTTCTGAAAGATGCTACCTCTTGGACTTTGTTGATTCCACTGAGGTACTTAAAAGTTTCTATCATGTCCCCCCTCTCCCTTCTTTCCTCAAGGGTATACATATTAAGCTCCTTTAGTCTCTCCTCATACGGCTTCTCTTGCAGACCCAGCACCATTTTAGTTGCCCTCCTCTGGACTACCTCTATCCTATGTCCTTGCAGAGATGGGGTCTCCAGAACTGGACACAGTACTCCAGATGTGGTCTCACCAACTGTCTGTACAGAGGGATAACAACTTCCTGTTTTCTGCTGCTGATGCCTCTCCCTATACATCCCAGTATACCCCAAGCCCTCCCTACTGCCTTCTCACATTGCTTGCTAACCTTAAGGTCATCTGATATGATTACCCCCAGGTCCCTTTCCTTTTTTGTTGTTGTTACTACCTCCCACCCATTGTGTATTCTTCCCCTGGGTTCTTGTTTCCCAGGTGCATTATTACTTCTTTGCATTGAATCCTAGCTGCCATACTTCTGACCATTCCTCCAACCTTGCAGTCCCTTTCATCGCTTCCACGCCTCCTTGTGTATCAACCCTGTTGCAGATCTTAGTGTCATCTGCAAAAGGCATACTTTTCCTTCCAGTCCCTCTGCAATGTCACTGATGAAGACATTAAAAGGACTGGACCCAATACTGAACCCTGTGGTACCCACTAGTAACCTCTCCTTCTTCAGAGTGGACTCCATTTACAATTACCTTCTGTGTCCTGTTGTGCAGCCAATGTTTACCCAGGCTACCACCCTGGGACCCACCCAGGCAGTTAATTTGACTATTAATCTTTTGTGTGGGACTGTGTCAAATGCCTTGCTAAAGTCTAGGTAGGCCATGTCCACAGCCTCCCGGTCTACTACTTTGGTCACCCAGTCAAAGAAATCTATTAGATCTGCCTGACATGACCTTCCCGCTGTGAATCCATGCTGCCTTGGGTCCTGTGCTCCACTGGCCCCTAGGTACTCAACTATTCTTTCCTTCAGAAGTGACTCCATCACTTTCCCACCACAGAGGTCAGACTGACAGGTCTGTAGTTTCCTGCCTCTGTCTTCGTCCCACTTTTGTGAAGGGAAATCACATCCGCCTTCCTCCAGTCCTCGGGTACCACACTATCCTCCCATGATTTATTAAAAAGAGTAACCAGTGGTTTCACTAGTTCCTCCCTTAATTCTTTTAGAATTCTGGGGTGAATTCCATCAGGACCCATTGCTTTGTCCACCTTCAGTTTTAGCAGTTCTTGCAGAACCCTTTCTTCTGTGAAAGGACTGGGATTGACCCCCCTATCAAGAGTGCTTCTGTTAATTGGATTAGGCACTTCCCCCTCCTCTTTTGTGAATACTGAGCAGAAATATTCATTCAGTATCCCTGCTTTTTCACTGTCCCCCTCTGCCCACCCACCGTTCTTTCTATTCAGCCTCACTATCCCTCCCTTTGTCTTTCTACGCTCGGTGATGTACCTATAAAAGGTTTTATCCCCCTTCTTAACTGAGTTGGCTATCTTTTCCTCAGTTTGGGCCTTTGCTATTCTGACTTCCCTCCCTGCTTCCTTCTGCCTTAACTGGTACAGCTCTCTGTCCTGCTCCTTCTATGTTTCCTTATACTTCCGGAATGCTATCTTTTTCTTCCTGACTTTCACAGCCACCTCTTTTGAGAACCATAGTGGCTTTTTCTTTCGTTTTGATTTATTTGCTTCACACAAAGGCTTGTTGCCTCTGTGATGGCAGGTTTGATGATTCCCCATTGTTGCTCCACACCTCCTCCTAGCCTGTTTGCTAGTGCTTTTCTGAGGCACTCTCCCATCTTGCCAAAGTCAGCTCTCCTAAAGTCCAGTACCCTCACTTTTGTACGGCTTGACTCTGTAGCTGAGTTTAACGTGAACCACACTGTTTGATGGTCACTTGTCCCCAAATGGCAACCCACTTCTAGATCTGAGATCCTCTCATTGCCCCGTTTGAGAGTATCGAGGTCTAAGATTGCTCCCTCACGAGTGGGTTCGAAACTAGCTGTCTAATGCCTGCCACCTGTAGGGCATCAAGAATGGCCCTGCTCTTGGATGTGGCTGCAGCAAATGCTCCAGTTAACATCTGGCATATTCGGTCTCCCATCAATAGTATCTCCCCTTTCTCTGCCATTCTAAGAATGCCTTCTATCATATCCTTGTCCATTCCCTCCCCCTGACATGGGGGTCTGTACACAACCCCTGTGCAGACTGTGGTGCCCTTTCCAGTCTCCAAGGTGACCCACAGTGCCTCCTCTCCTCCCTGTTTACTCTTTTGTTCAGTTGCTTTTATCCCTTCCTTTACATAGAAAGCTACTCCTCCCCCTCTTCTCCCCTGTCTGTCTCTCCTGTAGGTTATGTACCCTGGTATGTTAACATCCCAGTCATGGTTCTCTGTGTACCATGTTTCTGTGACTGCTACGATATCCAGGCATCCCTCTTCCATCAAGGCCACCAGCTCAGGGAGCTTGTTGCCCAGACTACGGGCATTGGTACTCATTACCCTCCATTTCTGATGGCCTCTCCTTTTGCCCCATCCCTGTCCTTCTGCCTTTGTCACTTTCTCCATTTACCCTGCCCTTCTCCCTATCGACACCTCTATGTTGGTGTTTGCTGCACTACTACCGTGATTATTTGGGGGCTGGATTTCCTGTTCCTTTCAGTGCCTCCCTTGGCTAGTTTAAAAGCTTGCCAATGAAGCATTTAAACCTATCACCTAGGATCCTGGTTCCCTCCTGGACAGATGCAGCCCATCATGCCAGTATAGGCTTGCATCACTCCAGGTGGACCCTAGTCCCCAATGAAGCCAAATCCCTGAGCTCCACACCAGTTTTTCAACCACTGATTGAATCTCATGGTGCGGAACACCCTAGCCTCTCTATGCCATAGATGGGTAGCACCTCCGAGAAGGTTACCGTGCGTGCTACTTGACTAAGGCCCCTCCCCAATTCCACAAACTCTTCCGCACTTCTCTAATCCCTTTCTTAGCCAGGTCATTTGTCCCTAGGTGGACAATGACATCCAGCTCCCTCCCCTGTGCAGCTGCTCTGGCAATCCTGAGGATTCGCTCCCTGTCCCTTCAAGCCATGGCGCCAGGCAGGCACCTTACCTCCCTCTCCCCTTCCTCCCCCAGTTCTACCTTCCTAACAATGGAGTCCCCCACCAGGAGTTGTTTCCTTCCCCTGCAGGGTACCCTGCCACCCTCCTGTGGGTCTCCTTTGTGGAAGTTCCCAGCATCCTCCTTGGTCTCCACTGCGGGTGCCTCCATAGAGGAACCACACTTTGCCAGAATGGCATAGGAATTGTGCAGAGGTACAACTGGAGGGATGCACCTCTGTTCCACCACCACCACCCTCACCCTCCCTGAGCCCACTGTGGTCCAACCGCTCCTCTTTCTTGGCAACCTCTGAGGCAACGGCAGTGGCACTGGTGGTCCCTGAATGGAAGAGGAGGTCCCACAAATCCTTGTCAACTCAGCCTGGAGATGAGCAACCTCCTCCCTCAGCCCAGAGAGGTGCCTGCAGATGGGACAACACCGCATCCTCCAGAACGTCTCCTGGAAGACTGCTGCTGCACAGCCACTGCACTGTACCACTCCAATCATGTCTTATTTCTGGCCCCTTAACTGTTTTCAATCCTTACTCTTTCCTCTGTTTTTTTTTCTCTCTCCCCTTACTTTCTGCCTGTGTGCCCTTTAAGCTCCTGATTGTCCTGTTCTGAGACAAGAATATCCTATATTTCTCAGTAGACCACTTACTTGCTCAGAGGCAGACCTCCAGCAGCTAGAGGGGGCCGGAGAGCTACTCTTGCCCTTCTAGGATGGTGGGTCTTTGGTGGTTCAGTGATCACTCACTTCCTGCTCCCAAACAGGAAGTTCGTGTTGTCAGTCAAATCCTGTGCCTATAAAAATAAAACTAGCTTTGGGTGGGGAGGGAAGGAGGGCAATATAGTCCCAGCAGAGAAGTCCAGTCACACAGCAGTCCTTTCTCCTGGTGTCGTCTGCCAAGATATTAGCAGAATCTTTCTAAGGCAGTCTTTAAATGTAGCTTCCTTCTAGCTAAGCCACTACTTACTAGATCTTTCTACCAGTAATTTAAATCTCACAGCAGTTAAGTCCTTCCAATCACCTGATATTTACACCTATAACTGTTCAGATACCCATTCAGTTCAGTTAACCCAGACAGACACACACACCCTTTTTTTTTTGTTTTGTATGTTAGTTTTTTTTTACCCTAAATTAAAGGTCCAAGTACAAAAGTTCTTCTACTTTAGTCCCAGCAGAGAAGTCCAGTCACACAACAGTCCTTTCTCCTGGTGTCTTCTGCCAAGATAGTCAAGAAGTACCATGAAATCATTTATGTCCTGGGTGCTAGTGTTAATGGTATGAGCACAATACCGGTGTGGGACAAGAACCCATGACCTCCTGGCCCAGATGAAGATGTGTTACCAACTGAGCCATGCTGACACCTTTATGGTATGAGCCCGAGCCCAATCCCAACGTGGGACAAGACCCTACAACCTTCTGGCCCTGATAGAGATTCTTTGTCCGTCACCATCTTGAGTACAGTGTGCAGCTGTGGTTTCCACATATGAGGAAGGATAGTAACATGACAGAGCGGGTACAGAAGAGAGTAACAAAGTTGGAGTTGGCTGATGACTTGGAGAACATGGGTCATGAGGATTGGATAACAGAACAGGGACTGTTTGCCATGGAAAAGAGAAGACTCAGGGGAGACATGATTACAATATTACAGTATTGCAGTATCTAAAAGGCAAACACCATCAGATCAAGTGCAGCAATTCAAGATGCACAAGGATAAAAGGACAAGGGGACATCCAACATCACTGAAGGGAAGAAGGAAGCAAGATTAAAATGGAAACATCATGACATTTGGCACGTTCCTGTAAAAGCGGTTTTGCTGTGAGCTTACCCGGTGAACAAATAAATCAGAAAGAACTAGTTCACAGAACATATGGTGAACACTTGGAATAGACTGCCACAGCATGTAGTATATGCGGATACTGTAATGACCTTCAAGCTCAGACTCAACAAGTACTTTGCAGAAGATGGGGTGATGGGGTAGGGTATTCACACTGAGCTGGTGAGAGGGAGGAATTGAACTAGACGGATCACTAGTTTTCTTTCCACCCTACCTATGCATGTATGTATGTATGTATGCATGTATATGATGTACACATGTACTATATTTATGTATAGTAGGCAGAACAGTCTGGAAGTCCAGTGAAAGCAAGATATAATGAAATCAATACAGGACAGCAAGAAACTGCAATGCCAAAGAGGGTTAAAAAGATATGCAGAATACAATTCCTACGGTATTTGATTAACGAGAGATGCTTTGAAGCGAGTCAGAGGACTGTACAGCACAGCTGAAACATGACTACAGAACTGTGATTAAAGATCACACATCTGCTGTGATGACGGAGTCAGAGTCTATAAATGTTAATGATATTTCTTCCTATAGGCCAGAGCCAAAATAAATATTGAACCTCGGGATTCGTTACATAGCGTTTTTGGTTTTTTACTTTGAGAGAGACTCACAGGTGACCTTTCTAGGTTATCATCTTACATAAGACCATCAGCAGACCATCTGAGACTCCGATTTCCCCTTAGGTTTCAGGAACTGGGTTTTCAAAAGGTTTTAGACCTTGCATCCTATATTTAAAGACTGAAATTCAAAGGAAAAGTTCACAAATTTGGAATTACCCTGCAATTACCCTGCTGCTAAGTAATTTTATGTTGCAAACTTTATATATACATATACACTCACATACATACATACATACATACATATACGCTTGCCCCCCCTTGGGGTTAGAGCACTACACTGCGTACTAGATTATACATCGAGTATATTTCTGGGCTCTGTGCCTGTGACCTGTAAAGGGTTAAAATTCCTTTCTCTGGGGGGACTGCCTTGGAGGGTGTGCTTTTCTAGTCCGTGCGGAAGCACGCAGACAGAAAAAAGAGGGGTTTGGGAGATCAGGAGGGAGCCGATTGCCCACATCTGTGGTGGTCTTGGTGGTTTTTGGAGTGAGAAAAAAGGTAAAAAAAAAACAACCTGGCAGGATGTGGCAGTGGCCATAAATGAAAGACTCCGGGTGGGGAAGCGGTAAGGCCAGACAGGAGAGAAAGCTGAAGTGTTGAGCCTGTGGGTGTGTGGCATTTGAACCTGCCTTGGAAGGAGAAAAAATTCTGGAAAAAAGAGATGTTCTTGGACTTCACATCCATGGAGGGAAACTACATGCATCTTGGGAGCCCTGAAATTGGAAGTCATGATGGAGGGGGTTGGCAGTCACAGGTCTGAGATTTGGTGGCCCCTGGGCTCGAAGGGAATATGTAAGGCCCTGGGCAGGGAATAGTTCATTTGGCTGCTGGACACTGAAGAGGAAGAGATGACAGTTGAGTCACCCTGCAGGGGCGTGCCACCCATAGTTTCAGTGGAGGCAGTCGCCCAGGGAGGGTGTCATATGAAGTTACAAGTTTGAATGGGGATTTGCTGAGTCAATCTAAGGACAGTAATTGTGACATTTCTGGGCTCTGAGTATTGAGAGAGGTGGGGGAGTGAATGGTCTGGCCCATATGGAGAGAAGGACAGTACAGTTAACATGCGGAGCTGGGTCTGAAGCTGCTCAGGGGATGATGGTTATTGCCTATAATCTTGTCACTTCCCCTATGGGCTGAGCATTTACCCAGTTACACTGCTCCATGGATTTATCAGGTCTTATTAAAGGATCCTTTCAATGTTTTCCATTATGGTTGATCTCTTGTTGGTTTACGAACTTGCACTGTTTCTAACCAAGTTTACCTCCTAGCAGTCCTGTGGAGAAGCCAGCACCCCAGCCCCAAGGAAAAAAACATTAGTCATCTTTTGGCAGTTTCTGTTGTGGTCCCCACTCCCCACAGACCATTCCACCATCATCCCCCTAGACACTGGAGAGGGAGTGGGCTACAAATGGGGGCTCATCCGGGATATGGGGTGCTCTTTCCATAGTAAATTGGCCCCACAGTGGTCACTGGATGCAGTTATGAACTGTACTGGGACTGCTGGTAATGATCTTGACTAGACAACATGGTGCTGGGAAGCTGAGGAATTTTGCACCATTCCATGAATGTCTGTGCCAGGAAAAAGGGTCAGAGAAGAACTTGTGGTCAGTGTGGCAAGATAGGTTTATTACCACTTTATTTAATGTTCATATTTCCTGGGTTGTGAGGCACTCCAGAGTTAAGACACTGTTCCTTTAAAAGGCCAAGGAAAAAAATCGAACAAATAATAAGAATTACTGTTAAACCAGTTTGGGCCTGGCATTCATCTAGATAGGGACCAGACAGGTTTATGTATCTCAAGGGTCATATTCCTTGGATCGAATGGACAGGTAGGGCCACATGCCTTATATCAAAATGGACACTTAACCTTCCCAAAACAGGAAAATATCAGGTGAAGGGCAGCCTAAAGTCATGAACTCAAGCCAGTTAAAGGTTGTGCATAAAACAGATGTTACAGGGGTCAAACATGAGACCACAGTGACACCTGCAGGACAAGGTGAACTGTCACACCCATCCCAAAGGGGATGGGTATGGTTCGAAAAACATGATACCACTCAGCCTTTATCTTACAGACACACATTTTGAAAATCAATACATTAGCTTGAAGTTTGAACCTTGAGGAGGAACTGTCCCTTAGAGCAGAATAAACTTAAATTGTTAAGTACTGTACTTTTTTTTTTTTTATATAAAGTACATGTAGGTCGTGGAAAACCCTTGGAACAAAACCTGTGTTTTGTGGAACATGGACTTTTTCACATGCTGAACAGAAATTCTGATCTTTAAGTCAGAATTTGGGAACAAAACACTTTACACCAAGGCAACCCTGAGTTTGGCACCAAAAGGAAACTCAGAGACTGATTTCTGTTAATCCAACAAATCTTGTTTTACTAACGACTTGCTTCACCTACCAAGAGAGAATTTACTCTCAAAAAGGAAACACAGAAACACATAACTTCACAGCAGATAAAGACCACTTGGCCCATCCAGTCTGCCCATTTCTCCCTACCTATACTATTACATCAGATCATGCCCAAGCGACAGCTCTTTCTCCTAGCCCCCTTTCTTTCCACTATGACTCCTTTCTGCTTATACCATGCATTCTTGAACCCTATCACTGTTTTTGCCCCCACCATCTCCGCTGGAAGGCTGCTGCAGGAATCCACCACTCTTTCTGTGAAGAAGTACTTAGATAGATAGATAGGTAGATAGATAGACAGATAAATTGATACATAGATATATGTTGTCAGTATCCAGTCTGCCCTATCCTGCTTTCTAATGCTTAAGATACCTTAGATGCTACAAGTTCTCCCTCTTTCACCCTAGCTTGATAATTCCCATGTGCCTATCATATGCATTCTTGAATCCCTGAACTGTGGCCACCCCACCACTTCCTGAGAGAGACTGCTCCATTTCTTCACCACCCTTTCAGTGAAGTAGAATTTCTTCAAGTTCCTCCTAAGTTTTTCCCCTTTTAGTCTCATGCTGTGTCCCCTTGTTCTGCTAGTTCCATTCATGTGAAAGATGCTCCCCTCTGGTGCCCTGTTGATCCCTTTCAGAAACTTCAATGTTCTTCTCAATCCCTATGTAAACCTCCTCCCCCCAGGTTGCACCGTGAGACGAGCAACTGTTGTTCAGTGTGTCCTCCTGGTGAAACAGTTCAATAGATAAATAGATAAATAAATACTTGAAGGTTTCTATCATGTCCCCACCCCCCTTCTTTCCTCCAGGAAGTACATATTGAGAGCTCAGAGTCTCTCCTCAAATGACTTATGTTGCATCCCGGACCACCATTGTTGTTGCCCTCCTCTGTACCATCTCCATCCTGTCTATGTCTTTTTGGAGATGGGTCCTCCAGAACTGAGCACAGGACTCCAGATGAGGCCTTACTAGGGAGTTGTACAATGGTACCACCATTTCCCTCCTTCTACTTGTTGTACCCCTCCCTATGCACCCTAGTATTCAGTTAACCAGTTAACCTTTCCAACTGCTTTGTCACACTGTTTAACCACTCTGAGGTTGTCTTCTATGACTACCCCTAGATCCCTTTCCTTTGTGGTGGCCTCCAGTGTTATCCTGTCTAGTTCATACTCGACCCTAGGATTCCCTCTCCCCAGGTGCATAATCCTGCACTTTTTTGCATCAAAACCCAACCGCCATTCTTTGGACCTGTTTTCTAGCCTCTTCAAATCTCTCCTCCCTTTTTTTTTTTTTTTTTTTGTACCTTATGATTTCTGGACTCTAAACATCAGAACAAGGTACAGTTTTCGTGTATAGTGCATAGTGTTTTTCTGTATAACCATCCAGTATTTATTTTCATATTGTCTGCATTTTCAAATCTTCCAACTTGTAGAATTTACTGTGCTGTTTTTATTTAAGTAAACTTATAATTTCTTAAACTCTGCCTGGGGTCCGATTGTGCGATATCACATTTTTAACAGAGGAGTTTTTGTAAGGACTGTACACCTTACTATCGAAGACAGAAACCACTCTGCTATCTTAAAAACCATATCAGCACAGAGGCTGCCAGCTGAGAGCTGGGAGGGGGATTCTAACCAGAGAACGTAGTACAGAGTTAGAGGGACTCAAGACTACATTTGCACCCTCCCACTGAGAAAAGGAAAGTTGATAACGCTTCCTGAACCCTACAACTGCTCACAAGTTCCAATAACAAAGGGGGACATCCCTGCAAACAGGAGGTCCTGCCACACCCATGGGGCTAGGCTCGTGACAAATTTGGTGCCAGCTACTGGGATTTTGAATGGTGTTACAAAAGCATCACACAACAGAGGGCAGAATTTGGAAAGGAGAAAAAAGAAATTTGCTTGCAGACAATAAGACCCTATCCTGTTTGAATTTTGTTTTGAGCAGAGTAGTTTAGTATAGGAGAAGAATGTCTTCCCAGTATAGCACAATTAATCTGGAACAGCTGAGGAAGATCTGTGTAGAAAAGGGCATTCCCAGTGAGAACAAAAATAAAAAGCAACTCACAGATGCCCACATGATATCTGAAACTGAGGAAGCCCCACCGAATTTCGAACTACAGTTGGTGAATAAGGATGCCCAGAGGAGCAGGAGCCATCCACAGACAAGGAGCTGGAGTTGAGGAAGATGCGGATGCAGGAGAGACAGCTTGAGCTGGAGCAAAAAAAGGTTCGAGATGGAACTACAGGAAAGGCAGTGCCAAAGAGAGAGGCTGAGAAAAACAGTGCCAGAGAGAGGCCAAAGAAAGGCAGCACCAGAGAAAGGCCGAAGACAAACAACGCCAGAGAGACTGTTTGAACTGGAGAAGCTGAAAATCCAACCAGCCACACCCGAGCAGCTAAGTGGTGGGGGTAGGTCTTAAACTCCAAGGCTGGGGTACAAATTAGATTCAAAATTGATGGCTGAGTTTAAAGAGGGAGAGGATATGGACATGTTTTTGAATTCATTCGAAAAGGTCTGTATCCAGGCCAATATACCCAAAGAGGCCTGGAGCTTTCAACTATCTATACTGCTTACTGGCAAGGGGAGGGAGGCATCGGGGCATATAGACAATGTTGACAGTAAAGATTTTAATAAGTTAAAAACTGCATTATTAAAAAAATATGCTCTGAACTCTGATACATACAGAGCAAAATTCCAGAAACTACGTAGGGGCCGAAAATGAGCTTTGAGGAAATTGCCACTATACAGCATCAATATTTAAAACGTTGGTGGGAGTGAATGAAAGCAAATTTTGTTGAAGCTACTGAAGAGGTGGTATTGCTTGAGCAGTTTTACTGAATTTGCTCACCTGATCTAAAGCTTTGGCTGGAGGATCGAGATTCTAAGACGGCCAAACAGGCTGCAGAGACGGCAGATCACTATGCTCGAAGCAGGCTTGCTCCCAAAAGGAATGCAGTGGCAAAGGGGAAAAGTGGGCCTTTTGGACAACCACACGGAGCCCCTGCAAAAAAAAAAGGGAACCACCCGGTGCCCAAAAGAGAGTTTGGAGACAAGAAGAATGATGAATGCTGGTACTGTAAACAGCTAGGCCATATTTCTAGGCAGTGTCTTAAGACGGCCCAAAATGTAAAAGGGCCTGTACAAACTGAGTCAGTTGCCAACTGTATCTCTAACGCTATCCCTAAAAATACGAGGGCACACATTCACCCAGTTACAGTGAATAGGGTACAGACTAAAAGGCTAAGGGATATGGTAGCATCTCTTACCCTGGTGAAAGGGGATTTGGTGGGGGCTGAACAAATACTGTCAGATCAGTTCGTCTCTGTGAGGGATTACATTGGGGAAAAGAAAGCCTACCCACTAGCCAATGTTACCCTGGATTGAGGAGATGCAGGTGAAGGGGTAAGGAAGATGGCTGTAGCCGACAGACTCATTATGGATGTTATTGTGGGTGTTCCACAGGGGGTGGTTTGTGCTGTGACCCGGAGACAAAAGGATAAGGGCTCCTGTGATCTTTGGGACCCCACAGAAATTCAGACATGAGAGGTTGAGGGACAGGATAGCCAGCCTGTGGCTCTTGAAAAAGAGGGTGATAGCAAGGGGATAGAACTTCCCCTAGTGGCAGTTAACTCAACTGCTACTGGAGTTTTCTCTCAGGAGAAAGGGGTGACACACAGCCCGGGGAGTGGAAAGGTTGTGATACTGAGTCCCCTACTGCCATAGCTATGGACCTCAGCCTGGGAATTGATGGTGACATGCCCCATGTCCTGGGTAAGTGAGAAGACTTAGCAGCAGCACAGCACAACGGACAGACCCTAGCTTAGAGAAGCTGAGGGCGTGTGCAGAGTCTGATGGGACACAGGGGGGTGACGGAAAATATAGGGTGTATTGGGACAATGGACTGTTAGGACATCAGGACAAAGGAAGAGGAGATCAGCAGGCAACTTGTTGTTCCCCAGGGGTATCATCAGCTATTGCTCAAGGTGGCTAATGATATTCCCATGTCCAGATATTTGGGCATCACCTGTACTACGCAGTGCTTAGCCCACAATTTCTATTGGCCCAATATTACCAAGCAGGTGAAGGAATACTGCAAATCCTGTCACAAGTGTCAGGAAATAGGGAAGGCCGGAAGCAAAGCCAAGGCTGCCCTGATTCCTTTACCAATTTGTGGAGGAACCATTTCAGAAGGTCAGAATGGATATTGTGGGTCCTCTGAATACCCTAAGTTCCTCAGGGAAAAAGTACATATTGACAGTCAGCAATTACGCTACCTGCTATTGTGAAGCCATTGCACTGTCCTTCCTTAAGGCGGGCAAGTTGGTAGATGCTTTGTTGGGGATTTTCTCCTGTGTTGGGTTTCCACGGGAGGTTATCTCTGATCAAGGGGGTACCTTTATGTCAGACCTAAGGAACTGTTTGTGGGAGAAGTGTGGTGTTGTACAAAGGCGCACGACACTTTACCACCCACTAGCCAATGGTCTCATAGAGAGATTTAATGGGACCCTAAAAGCTATGCTTATGGCATTTGCAGAACAGCATGGGCAGGACTGGGAGAAATACCTGCCTCACCTACTGTATGCCTACAGGGAAGTGCCACAAGAGTTGACCGGGTTTTCGCCCTTCGAGCTCTTGTATGGACGCAGAGTAAGGGGGCCCCTAGATTTAATATGAGAAGATTGGGAAGGTAAACATGCCACCCAGGGGTGTTAAAATTCACGGAGACGCTGAAATAGCTTATTGGCATGGCCCAGAGCAACCTGGCAGCTGCCCAGCAAAAACAAAAGACCTGGTATAGTCACAGAGCTAGAGGTCGCTCATACAAAGAAGGACAGGAGGTAATGGTTCTGATCCCGGGTCCGGAAGAACAAGCTGCAAGCTGAGTGGGCGGGGCCATACAAGGTAGTCCAGCAGGTAAACGATGTTAATTACAATGTGGAGTTACCTGACCGAAAAACACACTCGCAGGATGTATCATGCAAACATGATGAAGCCATATTTTAATAGGGCTGACATGGTACTTGCAGTTTGCAGTTAGGTGAGGAAGACCTCCTTCTTGACTTGATAGCCAAGAGTAAGCAGGCGTCATCTGTGGAGACCATTACGATGTCACCCTGGTCAGGCCCAAAAATTGAGGACCATTTTGTGGGAATTTGGCCCTTTATTTACGCCCAAGCCTGGACGGATGCTGCTAGTGGTGCATGACATAGACATGGGGACCCAAGCACCCATATGTAGGACAGTTTACCGTGTCTCAGAGACAGTCCTCAAGGACATTAAGAGGGAGATGCTGGCTCTAGAGGTGATCCAGAAATCCCACAGCCCCTGGGCCTCACCTGTAGTCCTGGTGCCAAAACAGGATGGGATTACATGGTTCTGCATAGATTATCATGGGCTTAAGGCCATCACAAAATCTGACGCCCACCCAAAGCCATGCACAGACGAACTGCTGGACAAACTGGGGGGGGGGGCAATATACTTAACTACAGTAGACCTGACAAGGGGGTACTGGCAGGTGGAACTCACTGACAGGGCTAGTAAGGTCAGCATTCATCACCCCAGTTGGCATGTTCGAGTTCAAGGTCATACCCTTTGGGACGAAGAATGCCCCTGTTACATTTCAACGGTTAGCAAATCAGGTGTTACAGGATATGGAATACTTTGCAATTGCCTACCTGGATGATACTGCTATTTTTAGCCATAGCTGGGAGGAACACCTGACACACATGATGGAGGTACCTGGCTGAATACAGGCTGCAGGTCTGACTATTAAGGCAGAAAAGTGCCAGGTGGCCATGGCAGAGGTCACTTATTTGGGACATGTGGTGGGGTGAGGCCAATGCCGCCCAAACCAAGTGAAAATAGAGGTGACTGCAGCATGGCCCATGCCTGAAACCCAGAGACAAGTCAGGAGCTTTCTTGGGACAGCCGGGTATTATAGGAAATTTGTACTCAACTATAGCTCCCTGGCAGCTCCTTTATACGGGTCGTTGACAAAGAAGCACCCTAGGAAGGTAAAATGGGACGCAGCCTGTGAGCAAGCCTTCACCCAAGTCAAGTCAAGTCAACTTTATTTATGGCACCTTTCAATGTCAAGGCGCTGTACAGAGCATAGCCACAATATAAAATACAGCAACATCAATTTAACATTCAGTCTGGGAATGCCTTAGAAAACAAATATGTTTTCAACATTGATTTAAAACTACTGACGGTCAGGCATTCTCTTAACCAATGAGGTAGAGAATTCCACAGGGTTGGTGCTGCAAAAGAAAAAGCATGAGCGCCGGATGTTTTCAAGCAAACCCTGGGAATCTCCAGCAATCCCTCGTCAACGGATCGGAGAGGATGACCGGGGATGTAGGGAACCAGGAGATCTTTCAGGTAGTCCGGTCCCTGTTCATGTAGGGCTTTAAAGGTAAGCAAACCTACCTTATAGGTGATCCGCCACTGAACCAGCAGCCAGTGCAGTCCGCGCAGCACTGGCGTAATATGACTGGACCGAGAGGTACCCAGCTGAAAACCTTGCTATGTAGGGTCCCAGTGCTGACCAGCCCAGACTACAATAGACCACTTGTGGTGCAAACGGTAGCATTAGATGTGGGAATTGGGGCAGTCCTCAGCCAAGTATCCAATAAGGGGAGAGAGCACCCCACTGTATACGTAAGTAAGAAGCTGCTTCCACGTGAACAAGCTTATTCAACAGTAGAAAAAGAATGCCGCGCCTTAGTTTGGGCATTGAAGAAACTGGAACCATATGCTTATGGGAGCCATTTTAAGGTCCAAACGGACCACAGCACATTAGTATGATTGGGTCAAATGGGGAAAACGAATGGGAAACTCCTGAGATGGAGTAATGCCTTGCAGGCTTATGACATGGACGTTACCCATAGGCCTGTGTCTAACAACGGGAATGCAGATGGCCTATCTCACATACTGGATCAATAACAGAACTGAGAAGAATGCTGCCGTCAATAGGGGCGCATTCCCCAGGTTCTGTTTTAGGAGGGCGGGATGTGGCAAGATAGGCCTATTACCACTTTATTTAATGTTCCTATTTTCGGGGTTGTGAAGCACTCCGGAGTTAAGACACTGTCCCTTTAAAAGACCAAGGAAGAGTTGAACAAATAAAAAGAATTACTGTTAAACCACTTTGGGCCTGGCATCATCTAGATAGGGACCAGACAGGTATATGTATCCCAAGGGTCATATCCCTTGGATCAAATGGACAGTTAGGGATATATCCCTTATATCAAAATGGACACTTAACCTTCCAAAAACAGGAAACGGTCAGTGGGAGGACAGCCTAAAGTCATGAACTCAAGCCACGCATCCTTGAAAAGGTTGTGCGTAAAACAGATGTTACAGGGGTTAAACATGAGACCACAGTGACACCTGCAGGACATGGTGAACTGTCACACCCATCTCAATGAGGACAGGTGTAGCCTGAAAACAGGGCACCACTCAGACTTTATCTTACAGACACACATTTTGAAAATCAGTGTATTAGCTTGAAGTTTGAACCCTGAGGAGGAACTGTTTCTTACAGCTGAGAAAACTTAACAAGCTGTTATATACTTTTTTTAAAAGTATATGTAAGTCTTGAAAAACCCTTGGAACAAGGCCCATGTTTTTTGGAACGTGGACTTTTTCACGTGCTGAACAGAAGTTCTGATCTTTAAGTCAGAAATTGGGAACCAAAGACTTTACACCAAGGCAACCCCGAGTTTGGCACCAAAAGGAAACTCAGACAGACTTCTGTTAATCCAACAAATCTTGTTTTCCTAAGGACTTGCTTCACCTACCGAGAGACAGAGGGTTTTTTGTAAGGACTGTACGCCTTGCTAACAAAGATAGAAAACTGCTTGGCTATCTTAAAAACCATATTAGCACAGAGGCTGCCAGCTGGGAGATGGCAGGGGGATTCTAATCAGGGAATGAGGTACAGAGTCAGGGAGACTCAAGACTAAATTTTCCACCCTCCCACTGAGAAAAGGAAGGTTGGTAACGCTTCCTGAACCATACAACTGCTCACGAGTTCCAAAAAAAGGGGGACATCCCTGAAAACAGGAGGTCCTGCCGCACCCATAGGGCTGGGCTCGTGACATGTGAGGATCATACAAATGAACAGAATCCCATTGCTAACTGCATGGGGACTGGAATGTTGTGCCAGTTAGGGGTGTGGCAGAAGACTGCTTGGTGCCCTAGAGAGTGGGTTTGTGGCAAGGAGCCGCATGATCGTTGTGTGCAACACCTACTGTCAGCTCCAGTTTTCTTGTTTTCACATAAAAAAAAAAATAATAAAACTTACACCCCTCCCTGTAATTCTCTGTTCCCTTTTGGGAGTGAACTGTATTAGCACACTGTGATCTTCAGTGAACTGCACCCTAGTAAGTAACTGTATTTATTCTGGTCAGAATTAAGGAGGTCTCTTGGATGCATTCAGTTCGATCGTCTTGGGTGCACTGTGATTATGTGGGGCACAGCTGGGGCAATTCAAGATCTAGTGGGTGAGCTGAGGCAGAGACAGATTATTTTCTTTTTCTATTAATGTTGAAGGGGCAAAGGACATGAGCAACATCCAAAATGGCACAAAACCCATCAGCACCAAACATCACGGTGCCCGCACAATTGTTCAGGTGGCTATGGGAGATGGTAGAAAAGTCCACCACTACCAAGGAGTGTGCCTTCTGCAGATACAAGGGCATGGAGGTACAGTCCATTCTGGTGTGTGCCTTGTGTCATGAGGGGAGGCAGAGAGTATATGGATTCTCATCACCCTTTCACTCGAGTAGATGGCAGAGTCAATCTGCTACCTCTATAGATTCAGAAGAGGCCATTTAGGAAGGATGGGAGAAGCTCTTCACAGCCCTGGCCCCCAAAGAGGAGGCAGGAGCTACAGCTACTACAGGGAAGTTGGAGCCCACCCCTTCCAGCTGGTGCATTACCCTCAGTCAGTACAACACAGGCAAGGAGGCCCAGTATGAGTTTATGATCACAGCTCCCCGGTTCTGAAGGTGGCACCCTCGCCCAGATTAATGACCCCCGAGGATTTTTGCATACTTTTGGAATCAAGTAAATTGGAATCAGCAGTGCAGCCAGACACCGGTACAGTTCCACAGTCTGCTCCCTCAGGTGCCTCGCTGGCAACACTAGCTGCCAGTAAGCCATAAAGCCCCCCCCACCAGTGGAGCAAGAGCCTGACCCACTGAGAGAACAGGGCACAGCGTGTCAGGCGGTTAAGCTGGGTGTGGAGGTGGAAGACAGCTGGGAGGAGGAATTGGACAAAGGCATCCCAGAAGAGTACTAATCAGAGGTTTTGTCAGCCCATGGGGGGTCCGTTGCCATTGGGACATCTGCAATCACACACAGGAAGATATCCAGGCAAGTCAGGGAGAGAGCACGCCAGGAGCAGCAGTACAGAAAAGGTGTATGGCTCCCTCAGGGATAGCTCCCCCCTCCGGACAACCATAAGGAGTTTGCCACAGTGGGAGCACGCTGAAATACTTGTCCACAGGCAGATTAGGCAAGAGTACCCCCAATATAAGTATCCCTACTTGCCCAAGCAGATCTGGGATGTCACCAAATCCTAGCGGAGGGAGTGGATATACAAGGCCATCCTGCAGAACACTTACAGGAAACACGGATTGGGTGTACACAGTCATACTATGTAATTGCAAGAGGCCCATCGAGTAACTAAGAGAATCTGTGAACACCGCGTCTATGAGGGACTCACTTTGATGAAGAATTATGTTGTGCTACAAGACCTTGATGGTGGCAAGGTACTGCGTAGAGGGCAAAGACTCATATGAGTGCCCCAGTATGAAGCCAGATCCTCATTACTATTTTGCCCGTTGGTGAGAAGCTGGTGCCAAGAAGGACTACAGAATGACTGTTCAAGGCATAAAATAAGTGGGTTCACATCACAATTTGCAACCCAAGATCAGGAAAAAGCAAGTCAAATGTGGCAATGATTAGCAGTCATTGCTTATCACTGGCAACTGGTCCTGGGTCCTGTAAAAGTGCCTTATTGGCCACTGTCACTTAAATTTTTTTTTTTTGTCTTAGCATCATACCTCCTCCTCCTCCCTTCGGCCTGCCCATGAACTAGCTGTTGTCGTGTGGTCTCCGTGGGAGAAATGCGAGTCCTTTTGCAGCGCACCCAGAAGAGGAAGCAGGTGTAGGGAGCTCAAGCAGGAGTCCAAAGGTGAGTTTTCTTTGTTTTATTTTTATTCCATCATTGCACCATTGTCTGGTAACTTAAATTGTGTCTTTTTATGTTTTGCAAGTGGTCAGAGACAAGCTAGAGCCGGGAGGAGTGACATGGCCGCACAGAGGAGGAGCTGGAAGAAGAAGGCTGAGACTGCGAGAGGGCATAGGAGCGACCTGGACGGAGCGGAAATCAGGTGGCTGCATCACGGGGGCAAGGCACGGTCAGATGGGTAGATTTTGGCGACCAGAGAGTGAGCAAGAGCATAGCAGAATCGGGGAGCAGCAAAAAACAAGTAAAACATTTTCATTTGGTCGGGGAGCCTGGAGGAGGGAAGAGAGGCACATGGACTTCAGGGCACAGATGGGGGGACGGCATAATGGCAACGAACGGGCAAGGCCTGGAGCTGGACTGTGGGTGGTGGGAGAACAAGGGCATGATCACTGGGCAAGTAGAGGATGCCCTGCTTGAACTTTAAGATTTTGCCCTGCTTTCTTGCAGTGAATTTGGGAACAAACAGTGAACGTAACTGCAGAGAACATTTTGGAACATAATAAAGACTATGTGCCATGCTTTGCAGAGATTATGGGGGAACCATAATTTAATGTGTCCTTTGCAGTGAACATTTGGGAACAGATAAAGACTAAGTAAGCAGCCCTGCCTGCTTTGCAGATCTGAGGGTAGCCAAGAAGTATTGTGCCCTGCTAGTTGTGTGCCCTGCTCTTTGCAGTGAACAATTCAGGAACAGAAAAAAGACTAAGCAATGTGCCCTGCTTTGCAGAGATTATAGGGGAACCAGAACTTAATGTGTCCTGCTATTATGTTGTGTGCCCTGCATCTTTGCAGTGAACATTTGGGAACAGATTACGGCTAAGTAATGTGCCCTGCTAACTTTGCAGAGATATGAGGATGTATTGTGCCCTGCTAGTTGTGTGCCCATATGCAGTGAACAATTTGGGAAAGAAAAAAGACCAAGTAATGTGCCCTGCTTTGCAGAGATGAGGGGAACCAGGCACTTAAAGAATTATGTGCCCTGCTTATGTTGTCAATGTCTGCCCTGCTCTTGCAGTGAACATTAAGGGAATAAGACTAAGTTATGTGCCCTGCTAACTGCAGTGATCCATGAGGGGAACCAAAAAGACAATGTGCCCTGCTAACCTGTTGTGCCCTGCTCTTGAACTTGGGAACAGATAAAGACTTACAATGATGTGCCCTGCTATGCAGAGATCTATGGGAGAGGAACCGACCCTGCTATTGTGTGCACTGCACTTTGCAGTGAACATTTTGAGAACAGAAAAAGACTAAGTTATACCCTGCAGCTTTGCAGAGATCCATGAGGGGAACCAGAAAATGTGCCCTGCTAAGTGTTGTGCCCTGCTCTTTGCAGTGAACAGTTTGGGAACAGAAAAAAGACTAAGTAATGTGCCCTGCTTTGCAGAGATTATGGGGGAACCAGAACTTATTTAATGTGCTCTGCTATTATGTTGCGTGCCCTGCATCTGCAGTGAACATTTAGGAACAGATAAAGACTAACTAATGTGCCCTGCTTTGCAGAGATCTGTATTGTGCCCTGCTAGTTGTGTGCCCACATGCAGTGAACAATTTGGTAACAGAAAAAAGACCAAGTTATGTGCCCTGCTAACTGCAGTGATCCATGAAGGGAACCAAAAAGACTTAATGTGCCCTGCTAACCTGTTGTGCCCTGCTCTTGAACTTGGGAACAGATAAAGACTTGCAATAATGTGCCCTGCTATGCAGAGATCTATGGGAGAGGAACTAATCCTGCTATGTGCCCTGCTGTTTGCAGTGAACATTTTGGGAACAGAAAAAGACTAAGTTATGCCCTGCAGCTTTGCAGAGATCCATGAGGGGAACCAGAAAATGTGCCCTGCTGAGTGTTGTGCCCTGCTCTTTGCAGTGAACTTGGGAACACAGAATAAGACTAATGTGCCCTGCTTTGCAGAGATCCATGAGGGGAACTTTAAGACTTGTGCCCTGCTTTGGCAGTATTGGAAAAAAGAAACTATGTTGTCTGCCCTTTTTCTGGGCAGAAAATGAAAAATTTAAGTGTTGTCACGTGCCCTGCAACTGCAGAGATTTTAACTTGCACTTACTCTGTTGCCCCTGCTTTTTGGAGGAAGGAACTAACTGTGTCCTTGCACTTTGATTTGGACACACTACTTGTCTTATTGTGGCAGCAAGCCCACAACAACTCAAGTAATGTGCCATGCTATGCAGTGACCGCTGCCTGCAGCACAGTCACAATGAGGAGGATTGCCCACTTAGGGTACGTTTGGTCTGAGAGGTGCCAGTGACTGGATGGGGGGCCGGGTCACAAATCTGCTGCCATTTTCTTTTTCAGTACAGGAAAAGCCTCACATGTTAATTTAAGTAGTTGCACACCATGTGACCTGTTTGCTAACTTCAAACTTTTTAATAATTACAGTCTGACATGGCTGGAGTTAAATTAGCAACTGCAGAGGGATGGCGCCAAAAATCTGATCCCGAAAAAAATTGGCTAGATTAGCAATGAGGGAGACTGTGCAGTGCATGTTAGTTGCAAATTGTGCTATGAGTACAGAGAGCTATGTGGGCTGAGGAACTTCAGTGAGGCATTAACTGCAGAGATCACAGGCCCCCAGCTAAAAGTTGACACCATCCGGAAACATCTTCTGACAGAGCAGCACAAGAAAGCTGTTAACATTTTCAAATTTGGTAGAGCAAGGTCACCACTTCATATATATCACCATACCACAATTGGTAAGTTTAAAATAGTGAGGGGGTTAGGGGTTTGGACCCAGACCTAAAACCATTTTAATTTATTTGTAGGAGAGCTTTCAGTAATGCAGAGGAACAGCATAGAACGATTCCAGGCAGGCTGATGGAGATCCTATATATGATGGCCAAAGAGGACATCCCTATTAAAAAGTTTGAAGCGATAGCAGAACAGGAGATGTGCCATGGAGTTCATTTGGGCAATAAATACATTAACACTGTTAGTGGGAAAGAACTCACAATGTGTATTGGCAAGCACCTAGAAGAAAACCTGCTGGCAACTGCCAAAAATGCAAATTATTTTTCAGTGCTTATGGACAGTAGTACTGACAGTGGTGTAATTGAAAAGGAACTGGTTCACATAATTTATGTAAATCCCATCAATGGTCACGTGGAGACTAACTTTTTACGAATAAAAGCTGTATCAGATGGCACAAGTCAGGGACTGAAAAATCTCCTTTTAGATATATTTATAGAGTGTGGCCTTAATACAAAAAACATGGTTGGGTTTGGGGCTGATGGGGCGTCTGTCAACATGGGTGTAAGACGGGGTCTTGCTGCTCTTTTAAGGGAAGACACACGGTGGTTAGTTGGTGTTCATTGTGTCTCACACAGATTAGAACTGGCCACAAAAGACGCTTTGGATAATACCTATTTCAATGATGTTGCAAACTTTCTGACCAAACTGTTTTATCTCTATCAGAAAAGTTCCAAGAGACACAGAGAGTTAGGGTCCCTTGTCCAGGTCATGGAGATGTCAGCTGAAAAGCCCAAGAAGGCCCATGGCACACGGGTGCAGCATAAACTTCTTGCCACCCATGCTGTTACCAGATCATTCCCCGTAATTTGTGCCCATTTATAATCTATGACCACAGACCCAACTCATGCCCAGGCCAAAGCCAAGGGAGTGTTGCAAATTATGACTAAATTCCAAACGATGATACATCTTTTGTATTCTGAACAGCTGCTTCAGCCATTTGCCAGGTTCTCACCAGCACTTCAAAAAGAAGCAGTTGAAATGCCAGAGCTACTGAGCTCTGTTGAAACTTTGAGAAACACTCTTGACCATGCTAAGCAGAGTGGTCCCATAGGTGGCAGTGAACTTGACATTCTGCTAAAAAATGGGTCTGATGTTCTTTCAGGAGCATGTGCTGAAGTCACTTACAAGGGTGTGAAATTAACACATTTTAGTGGCCAAGTTGTTAAAACTTTTAAACATCAAACTACGACATACATTGCAAACATTGAGAACTGTTGTGAACAAAGGTGCGGTTTGACTGATGAAAGTACTGTAATATCTATAACCGTGCAAAAGTGTTAAGATACCAGACTTTGGCCAGCAGACAGAAAGGAACTGGAGCTGTACGGTAACAGTGACATTACTGCAGTAACTGATCACTTTTCGGTACTTTTGCAGCATGACTGTGACAGCAGTCTGCTACCTGCAGAGTGGCAAGAGATTAAGATTTTTGCTCAAACCAATTTCATAAATTTTTCTGCCTCTGCTATCTGGTCAAAGCTGGCATGTGATTTCCAAAATTGTTATCCAAATCTGCTGAAGCTTGTCAATGTGTTGAGAGTATTTCCTGTGTCTAATGCAATAGTAGAAAGGTGTTTTTGAAGTATGAACAAGGTAAAAACTGACTGGAGAGCATGTCTGGCAGAGGATACTGCAGAAACATTGATTTGCATTAAAAAGCAGGGCCCCTCTCCAGCTGAATTCAACCCAGACAGGGCTGAAGACATATTTGTTAATGCTAAGCCAAGACGTTCTGGTGATTTGGCAGCTGAGGATGGTGGACCACCCCCAGGTCCCTCCCTCCCAAAACAGGCCAGAACTACTGGCTGTAAGCCTGGTGGAGAAGAGTAGCATAGATCGACACAGTTCTAGTTGGTACTTTATGGTCAATTACAGTCCCAGGTGGAGTTTGTATGCTGGGGCAGGGGTTCATTTTAAATTTATGTTTAATTTGTCATGACTCACGATCACGCTCACAAATGCATGGTCTGCTCTGGCAGACATCCTTCTCTGCTCTTTAAATGTATGTGCTGCATGCAAGGCAGCATGGATTCATAGCGGGAAGGTCATGCCAGATGAATCTAATAGATTTCTTTGACGGGGTGACCAAAGTAGTACATCAGGGAGGGGCTGTGGACATGGCCTACCTAGACTTTAGCAAGGCATCTGACGCAGTCCCACACAAAAGATTAATATACAAGTTAGCTAGCCTGGGAGTGGGTCCCAAGATGATAGCCTGGGTAAAGAATTGGCTGGAGAATAGGACACAGAGGATAATAGTAAATGGAGTCCACTCTGAAGAAAGGGAGGTTACTAGTGGGGTACCGCAGGGTTCAGTATTAGGACCGGTCCTCTTCAATGTCTTTATAAGTGACATTGCAGAGGGACTGGAAGGAAAAGTATGTCTCTTTGCAGATGACACAAAGATCTGCAACAGAGTTGATGCACAAGGTGGGGTGGAAAGGATGAATAGGGACTTGGCAAGGTTAGAGGAATGGTCAAATGTATGGCAGCTTAGATTCAATGCTAAGAAGTACAAGGTAATGCACCTGGGAAACAAAAACCCAGGGGAAGAGTACACAATGGGGGGTGAGATACTAACAACAAAAATGGAAAGGGACCTGGGGGTAGTCATATCAGATGACCTAAAGGTGGGCAAGCAATGTGAGAGGGTAGTAAGGAGGGCTGGGGGGATACTGGGATGCATAGGGAGAGGCATCACAAGTAGAAAACAGGAAGTTGTCATCCCTCGATACAGACAGCTGGTGAGACCCCATCTGGAGTACTGCATGCAGTTCTGGAGACCCAGTCTCCTCAAGGACACAGACAGGATGGAAGCTGTCCAGAGGAGGGCAACTAAAATGGTGCAGGGTCTGCACCGGAAGACATATGAAGAGAGACTAAAGGAGTTTAATATGTATAGCCTCAAGGAAAGGAGAGAGACGGGGGACATGATAGAAAGTTTCAAGTACCTCAAGGGAATCAACAAAGTCCAAGAGGGTAGCATCTTTCAAAAAAAAGAGGTGTGCAAGAACAAGAGGGCACAATTTGAAGTGGAGGCTCAGAGGTAATGTAAGGAAGTATTTTTCACAGAGAGGGTTGTGGATGCATAGAACGGCCTTCTGGAGGAGGTTGTGGAGTCAAAAACAGTGGTGGAATTCAAGCATGCATGGGACAGTCATAAGGCAATTCTAGGGGGTTGGGGTAGAAAGAAGTAGGCTGCTGGTTAACTAGGATCTGCAGCTTATCCATTAGGTAGGGAAATGGGCAGACTGGGTGGGCCAAGCGGTCCTTATCTGCCGTCAAATTCTATGTTTCTATGCTGCTGCAGAACTGCTGTATTTCTCTGGAAATGGCTAAACAGACCAGTATCCGTTTCAGAAACTTGTGTACAATGTGTATTTTGTCAATGTAGAGCAAGATAAGTACATTTTATGGGGTTTTGAGCAAAAATATCAATTTTTGGTAATTGCTAATCAACTTCGGCCAATTGCTAATCATTTTTTACTTTTATTACAGAAGACCGCTAATCAAGTTTCTGACACTAATTTATGCCTTGCTGTTTGCTGTGACACCCGTCAGAGAGCAGCAAATGGGTGAGATCAAACTTTTTCTTTCTTTTACCCCAGTTCAGTTGCTATGAAAGACTTATTATAGGTACTTACTTTAGACTGTAAACTTTTATTATGATTAGGTAGTTGCTTTTGTTGGGGGTTCAACTGGAAAGACTGTGGCGCTTATAGTTTGTTATTGCATCTCAGTGAAGAAAAAGACAAAAACGAAGGTTGAAAAGAAACGTTTGTTACCATACCGTACTGAAGGTAAACTGGGGGGGGCAGATCTTAACGTGGGAAAAGTTTAGAAGTGACCCGATTGTAAATGTTAACTGAGTGAAAGCCCCACTGGGCCATTGCTATTGTTTCATATGTTCATGTGTTCATAGGTATTGCATCAAGTTTGATCATGGGGGAGACATACAGGGGAAAGATAGTCTTGGGCAGTGTCCAGAGAGGCTAAGTAGGCAGCTAGTGTTGGTAGGATATAATGGTTTAGACAGGTAGGTGCCATGCTGGGACGCCGCTCCTTGGGGACTTAGGCAATCCATCCTGAGAGTACAGAAAGGTAGGTGGCCGGGGTGAGCTCAAACAAGTTTGGAGAGTCGAGCTCTAGGGACCTATTTCCTTTCAGTTGAGCTTATCCCACCTTCGCCAGTGAGGCAGCCTGAGCTTTCCTGGAGTCTGGCAGAAGGGGGAGTGCACACACCCTTCTTGTTGGGGCTGGGGGTGCTGGCGGTGCTCTGGGAGCTCACTGAGGGCATTAAGCTTTCAGAAGGGGGTGAGACGTAACCCCCCCTTGGGATTAGAGCATTAGATTAGTGTACTGGACTACACACCGAGTAATATTTCAGGGCTTCCTGCCCATGACCTGTAAAGTGTTCAAATTCCTTCCTCTGGGGGTACTGCCTGCGATTGGTGGGGAGTACCCTGGAGGACGTGCTTTTCTTGTTTATGTGGGAGCACGAGGGCTGGAAAAAGAGGGGTTTGGGAGATCAGGAGGGGTCCAACTGCCCACCTCTGAGGTGGTCTCGCTGGTTTTAGAGAGAGAGAGAGAGAGAGAGAGAAAAAAAAGCCAAAAAACAACATGGTAGGATGTGGCAGGGGTTGTAAATGAGAGACTCCCCTGGTGGGGGAGCAGTAAGGTTGTGCAGGAGAGAAAGCTGAAGTCTTAAGCCACTGGGTGTGTGGGATTCGAACCTACCTTGACGAGAGAAGAAACTCCCAGGAAAGAGACATTCTTGGACTTCACATCCAGAGAGGGAAACTCCATGCATCTTGGGGGTCCCGAAACTGAGTCACGATGAAGGGGGTTGGCAGCTGCAGGTCTGAGATTTGGTAGCCCCTGTGCCCAAAGGGAATCTGTAAGGCCCGGGGGTGGGGGGGGGGAGATACTTTGTTTGACTGTTGAACGCTGAAGAGGGAGAGATGGAGAGTTGAGTCTCCCTGCAGGAATATGCCACCCATAATTTCAGAGGAGGTAGCGGCCGAGGGAAGGTGTTATATGAAGCTACAAGTCTGAATGGGGATTTGCTGACCTAATCTATGGACAGTAATTATGACATTTCTGGGATATGAGTATTAAGAGAGGCAGAGGAGTGAATGGTCCTACCGACATGGAGAGAAGGGCAGTACAGTTAGCATGGGGAGCTGGGTCTGAAGCTGCTCAGGGGATGATGGTTATTACCTGTCTGGGTCTGAGTAAATGGCATAAGAAATTATGTGTATGCTGCCTGGAATTAGGGGTCATCCGGATTATGCTCCACTAGATATGGACCCTGTAAACAAAGGACTCATGGACACTATGTGGACATTAACTTGAGGGACCCCTTGGTCTGTAATCTTGTCGCTTCCTCTATGGGGTGAAAGTTTACCCAATTACATTGCTCCTTGGACATATACCATTGTTACAGTGACGCTGTTACAACGAATCCCCCACAGCGACACAACCCATTCAACACCCGTAGCGTCAAACGGGTTGTCGGAGCGATGAACATATTCATCGACTCGCAGGTTTAGCCCACTCTCCCGACATCTCCCCAGAGTTAGGACTCTACAGTTTCAGTGGGTGTGGGGCCCAAAGCCCACTGCAAACAGTAATTTCCCTCTGGCACTCTTGCGGTCTATTGACACTTTGCCGCGGCGATGTGTTCTCCATCGGCAAAGTGTTGTCACTGTAAAGTCGTTCGACAACTTTGTTGTCGATGCAACTTGGTGGAACTCTCCATAGAGTTAAGTCTTATGAAAGGATCCTTTTGATGTTTTACAATATGGTTGATCTCTTGTTGGTTTACGAACTTGCACTGTTTCTAACCAAGTTTACCTCCTAGCAGCCCCGTGGAGAAGCCTGCACTCCAGCCCCAAGAAAGAAAATGTAAATCATCTTTTGGCAGTTTCTGTTGTGGTCTCCCCTTCCCACAATCATACCCCTAGACACCAGGGAAAGGGTGGGCTACATATATAAACTCCAAGGTCCCATTCCTCTGCCGTAGTGCTAAGTCTCACACCACCCATCCAGCACGCTGTCCTGAGGTTCTTGCTCCCTAGGTGCATTACCTTGCACTTTCTGGCACTGAATTTCAACTGCCAAACCTTACACCACCCCTCTAGCTTTCGTACATCACTCTGCATTTCCCAGATTCCCTCATCACTATCCACCCTCCCACAGAGCTTAGAGTCATCTGTAAAGAGCCACAGCCTGTCCCGGATACCCCTACCAATGTTGCTAATGAACATATTGAACAGGACCGGTCCCAGAACAAATCCCTGTGGTACCCTGCTTGTGACCACCCTCTTTGCTGACTTGACCCCATCGACCACAATCCTCTGCTTCCTCCCCTTTAGCCAGTTACCAACCTAGTTTACTATGACCTTAGCCACCTCTAGATCCTCCGTCTTCTTCAGCAAGCATCTGTGAGGTACCAGCCTTGCTGAAGTTTCCATCATTATGAAAACACACTGCAAGCTGGTATGGCCATCTCCAAGCTGTGGTTGTCGGTGCACCATGATTCTGTTATGGCCCCCAGATCCAGGTCCGCCTCTGCAATGGCAGTAATTTCAATGTTTCCTGGGCCCCTTGCGTTGGGGCACATAGCACTCCACTCCTTTCGTCCCTCCCTGCCACTACTTTATAACCGATTGGCTACATTTATTCTCGGATGCGAATATAGAACACATCATTGTAAATTATATAAAGATCTTGGATGACTATCTTTAGAAAACAAAAGAAAAGTAATTTAGGCAAATCAAATTTTTAAAACATTAAATGTATTACCCATTATATCTGTTTGAAAAACTAGAAAAAAACCTGAACGACTCACGTGCGAAGCCGTGGCCGGGGAGCTAAATTAAATTAAAAAAATGAAAAAAACTGAAAGAACATTAACTACCAAGATCATTAAACAAACCTGGAGAGATGGCTTTTCTCTATGTGGCTTTAACTACATGGAATTCAATAAGCGATTCTTTGAAAAGTGTAGCTAGGAACTCTAAGATGTTCATTACTGCATTAAGGCAAGAATTGTCTGTTTGTTGTATGTGTAATGAATGAAAGGTTATTCAGACAGGCCTGGCATGACATTCGAATAAATGTAACTGTCCGTTACTTAGTAAACAAAGTGTATTTGTTTGTTCACTTACTTTTAATAACTTTCAAATTCAATCAGGACCACTTTGTAAACAGGAACCCCGGATCCTAATGGTGTGATTGTACCATTCTATTCCTACGTAAAAATAAAGATTTTACTACTACTACTACTACTACTACTTTGCCTTCTCTTCTTGTGTATATCCTCTGCCCTACTCTTTTCACTGGCAGTGTCCTCTTTTTTACCCCACCCTCTGCCCAGCCTCCCTGTTTTTTTCCAGTATCAGTTCCACCGCTCGACCCACCCGTCCATTCTCCCCTCTTTTCCATACTACCCACTACCCCTTGGAATTTTATTTCCTTGGGTTTTTCTTCACTGTATTCACTGCCTCCCTCTTTTCTTCTGCATCCCCCTCAGCAAGTTTAAATGCCAACTGAAGCAGCATTTAAACCTTTCAACCAGGATTGCCTTTCCCGTTCTGGATGGATGGAGGCCATTCCAATTGTACAGGACTTAATCCCTCTAGGTATGACCCCAGTCCCTTATAAAACCAAAATCTTTCTCCCTGACCATACCCTCAACCAGTTGTTGAAGACCGTGGTGCAGTGTCTCCTCACCTCTCTTCAGCCTGGCACAGGCAGCATTTCAATGAAGGCCACCGTGCAGGATACCTGCTTCAGGCCTCTCCCCAGCTCCCTAAATCTATCCTGTAATCCTGCACGACCCCATCTACATCCCCTGCTAGGTCATTCGTTCCCAGATGGACAATGACATCCAGCTCCCCATCCCTCCATCTCCATGCAGAGGGGGCAGGTAAGCACCTCACTTCTCTCCTTCCCTCCCATAGTATTCCCAAAACTACCCCCCTGGTGACAGAGTCCTCCACCAAAAGCTGCTTCCTCTTCCTCCTGTCTTGGGGCCTCCACTGTGAATGCCACCATATTCTCCCTTGCCACTTCCACAGGTGCCTCGTCTTGGCAGCCCTGTTCTGCCAGGGCAGAAAAACAGTTATTCAGTGGCTCTGATTGAGGAATGTGTTCCCTTACCCCCACTTTCACAAGGCCTACCACGGGATAGCCAGCCCTCTTTTTAGGCACCCTCTGAGGCAATAGTAGCTGACCTGGTGTCCCCTGGGTGGTGGGAGAGGCCCCCGAAATACAAGCCAACTCAGACCGAAGTCTACAGGCCTTCCCCTCTGCCCACAGAGGTGTACACAGATGGGGCAGCACCTCAGTCTCCAGAAGACCTCCCGAAAGGCTGCCGCCCCACAGCCACTGCACTGCACCACTCCCAGCATTCTCAAACCAACTCCTCCCATTACCTGAAACTGAATGTATATACCCTTACCTCAGACAGGGTGTTTCTTGATTTCTCCTTTTTGTCCAGATTACACCCTGTATATACACTACTTAGTCACTAATCTGCTTCCCTCTTAAGCTTTTAAGTAGACATTTACTTGCTTTCCCCTTTGTACCCTGACCCTAGATAGGGTGTTATTTGATTTCCCCTGTTCCCCCTTAATCCCTTGCATTTCTACCCTAGTTTGGGTGTTGCACCTATGTATTATCTAGGCAGATGCAAACTGCATCAACTTGCATCAGCCACTGAACACAGTATATTCAAGCCTTAAATATGAAACGTTTAAATTAGAAATACACCCCCTATAATCTGAACTCCAAAACGTATAGTACTTCTACCTCCCCTTTAGACTAAACGGTCTTCCTTTTACAATCATAAGTCACTGGATTACTTACTGTGCAGCTGATGCAAGTTTACCTAATTTGTACATTTCAGAAACACCTGTACATAATTTATAATACACTTAAATTGAACAGTATTGTTGTTCAGGGTGGCACAGCTGGGGAGCAGCATCTTCTGCCGAATGCTGCCCCATGCTGTCACTCCCAGCGTGTCACTCTTATGTTACGGCCCTTAGCTTAAGGACCACAGCAGAGGACTGCTAGCAAGTAGGCCAGAAACAGGACAGCTGAACTTCTCCCTTCTATGCTAACAGCCTCCCAATTGGAGGAAGGAGGGTAGAGGGACTGTGCCGATTGCAGGATAATGTTAGAGCAGGTAACCGAATGGAAAGTCCTGAAAGGTAATCTGGCAGGAGGGCTGCAGGAGTCAAACAGGCTGACACTAAAGCTTTAAAGAGACATTATCAGCCCCCTTAGGCCTCAAAGTGTCTCAAGTTTAATAAACGTACGTTACGATTGGTCAAATTCTGTAGAGACTGTTTTTTCTTCTTAAAAATGAAAAACATGCTCACTCGGGAAGCGGCTGACTGGTGCCGTCTTTACTACCCTCCTACGCACTGAGTGCTGTGACTGCATTGCAGAGGGGGCCGATGGTACTGTATGCTGCTGCTGCTCACATCTGTGGGCTGACTGAGACCTCAGCATCTGGAGAGACAGAGCAGCATTTTTGGTATTTATTTTTCATTTTATTGTGGCTCCTCAAATGATCTTCTGGACTGGTCATGGTGAATCAGGATTGTTTGAGAACATCCAAGTGCCACAGAGGACAACAGCTGTCACTGTCTAGGATAGTGCTGGAGTTAAGGAGAAGATCCAGAAGTGAGAGGCAAGCTGGGGGTGGGGGAGGCATGGGGGCACTGCGTGTATTTCAGATCATACTGCCCCTTGCCGTTCCCCTGCCCTGGGTACCAAAGTTGGAACTTTTTTGTGGAAATGTTCAGGGTATATGTTGGACTTGGACTGTTTTCTGGGCTACAGAGGATCTCTCCCCACCATGGAAGGTCGAATAGGGGAAGGGGCACAGGATTGGTATACCCTGGAGCAAGCTGACAAAGTGTTTTATCGTCTATCCTCTTTTTAGTTTGTTTGAGAGGAGAGAGAAGCAGTTGTGAAGCTGTGTGGGAGCCAGAGGAGGTGGATCTGTCTTCTTCTTCTGGCCCTTTTTCTGTACTTTCAAAATGGTCATTATATGATTATTTTATATTCATAGATAATTCTTGTGGAACAATGTGGTAACTTTCTTTGGGAGGGGGTGTCAGGGATTGCACAGACCCTGGGGGGGGGGTCCGCATTCAGACTCTAGCAAGAGTTTGTGCACCCGAGACGCCACCTATGCCTGAGGCCTGCTGACTCAGCTGGGATGATTTGGGGGGGGTTCTGGGAAGGGGTTTACTTCTTTTGTCCCCCCCTTTCTCTCTCTATGTGCAGGCTTGTTTATGGCTGCCCCTGCTGGGAATGGCTGGGGTTGGCGGGATAGGCGGGGCTGGAGGCGGGGGGGGGCTATGGACCCCCTGCCCGAGTTGCCAGTCTGAAGTCAGTGAGTTATGCCACATGGCTTGTTGGAATGCTGGTCCGGGAAGTCCCCTCCCTGTTGGGAACTGTGTTTCAGTATAATCTGAATCTTAAGGAGTACCCACAAAGATATTTAATGCTGACAACTGTGGTTGGGGGGCAGGAGATAAGTTCTACAGTGGTGGGTTATAGCTATTCGATAGTGAATGGTGCATTTTTCAGTTTTTGGATTATAAGAGGAGGAGGGAGGGGGAGGGAGGGTGGTGGTGAAAGGGGTGTTATTAGATTAGAGTTTTGGATTTTCATGTTAGTGCTGTTTTTTAGGCTTTTTGGGTCCTCATTTAATGTCAGCCACATTTTCCCACTTTGGAACGTGCGCAGAAAAATATTTTTGCAATGGAGTTGGTGGCAAGATCTAAGGGCAGCTATATCTCAATTTTATGGGGTCACCTAAAGAGATAAATGTAATATCATGGAATGTTCGAGGGTTCTCCTCCCCTGTGAAGTGGACTACTATTCTGTCTGCCCTCAGGAGATACTGTGCCCACATCACCCTACTGCAGGAGACCCACCTCACCAAGTCAGAACACCAAAAGTTGGTGCGGGGGTGGGTGCGGGCTCGCTATGTAGCCTCATACTCTTCTCATAAGCAAGGGGGGGTGGCTGTGCTTATTCACAAGGGCTTACCTTTTCAAGTTAAGAGGGTGGTTGCGGATACCTCCGAGGGCCGGTATGTGTTTGTGGAAGGGGTGCTGTATGGGGAACGCATTATGGCAGCTAGTATCTATGCCCCAGCAGTTTTTGATCCCTCTTTTTACCAGACTCTTTTAGACTTAATGGTCAGAGAACAATTTCCGGGCCTGGTGCTGGGAGGGGCCTTTAACTGCACCATGGATCCGATTTTGGATCACTCACAGGGGAAGGAGAAAAATAAGGGTGCACTGAGGAGATGGAGGGTGGGCCTTGTAGACCTTGACTCTGTGGACAGCTGGAGGTCGGCTAATCCCACCAATCCACACATGACCTGGTCCCGAATAGATAGCATCTTCATACCCCGATCTTGGTATGCTAGGATGTCTAATGTTAAGCACAGCCCGATTTGCGTGTCTGATCATGCAATGGTGGTGCTGGCCCTCCAGATTGGGGAGACATGAGTCCTAGACCTCCATGGAAATTCCCAGTTTCCATGTTAAATAAAAAGGAGTTTGTGGAATACCTCAAGGACCAGTGGAAACTATATGGGGAGGAGAATAAACGCTCAGCCCCTTGTGCCAGAATCTTTTGGGACGCAAGGAAGGTGTTTCTTCATGGAATGGAGCCATAATCAGTTATATCACTAAATATAAGCGGGATAGGGGAAAGCAGAAAATGGCACTTGAGGGGAAAATTAAGGCCCTGGAGAGGCGGGTAGCGCAAGGAGAAAGGGGTGAAACCATTCAACAGCTAGATGTCGCCAGAGAGGCTTTAAATGGCCAATTGTTGGCCGAGTACCAGAAAGCTTGGTTTTTTGCTGAGAACAGAATGTATGAATGGGGGAATAAACATGGCTCACTCCTAACAAGCCTCTTAAAGGGCTGTCGAGGCACTACCACTATTGTAGAGGTACGAGATACCCAGGGGAAGCTAACTAGGAAGAATCAGCGAGTTAGAGAGCAATTCTGACAATTTTATAACTCCCTATACACAGCAGAATGTGTAAATCGCACACAACTGGCCCAGGCCTTTTTGGACAAGGTTGTGCTACCCATGCTGATGCAGACCCAGCAAGAATAACTTGGCAGCGAGGTTTCCAAGGACAAGATCCGACTGGCCATTCAGGGGTTAAAGGGGAATAAAGCGAGTGGACCAGACGGGTATCTGACTGAATATTACAAGGCCATAGGTAGTCTTGTCATGGATCCCTCATGGGACGTTTTTAGAGGGGGGGGTTCTTCCTGCCACCTTTTATAAGGCGGTTATTTGTGTACTCCTGAAACCGGGTAAAGGTTTAACCAACTGTGCCTCTTATAGGCCAATATCATTATTAAATTGTGATGCCAATGTAACCCCTTTGTTACCCGGGGTTACTAGAATCCCAGTAAGACCTAGTGGTAGGCAGGGAAGGCAGCTTGTGAAACTCCAGTTAAATGGGTTTCACATTGTCTCACTCTGTCCTCAGTCACAGCTGAGACTTGAGAGATGACATCACCATAGAACTGTCGCAGCTGCATGAGCCACATTGGAATCTACAGCTCAGGGAGTGAGTTTAGAACTTTGGGAAATTTCAAAGTCATTCTTCAGTTTGTCCTAAAGCAAACAGGAAGGAAGTCGATCAGTCTTCAGTTTGTTTCAAAGAAGAAGGAAGTGTTCCTGTGTTTTACCTTTTTTTTTTTTTTTTTTTTTTTTTAAGTGGTGGAGACCGTCCCTTTCAGTGCTCCTCCGGGAGAAAAGTTCTCTGTGGGTTCCAGGGGCAACTCTTCTCCCACCATGGAAGGAAGCTGCCTGGTTTTATTTAGTCGTTCTTGTATAACAGCAAAGGTTATAGTACCGCCTGTGGGCACCTGCAATGAATGGGTGAGTGTTTGGCTCCATTTGAAGGGGCAAACAAATTGTTTTCTTCAGTTGGGAAATGAATGTGGACTGCTATTTGGGAGGACTATGTTACTAGGATGAACAAATGGAGCAGTCAAACAGTCTAAAGTTTTATTGGTTTCAAGTAATGCTGTAGGGTGCTTCAGGTCATCCACCGTTCAATCTACATTTTAAAGTTCTAAAGTTTTCTGTGTATATCCAGAGAAATGGCCAGGTATGGGCTGTGGGAGCTGGAGGTGAGGAAAACCCCATCTTTAGTAACCAGGTCCACCTCTCTGGTTTCTTCTGTGTTTTGCTACTTGCCTCATGCACTTGGCCAGTGATGGGGTGCGTACCCAGACATGGGTCGCAACTTGAAAATCTCTCTAGGAGTCGCAGACTAAGTGGTGTGGGGAGCCACAGGATGGGAAAATTACTCCTTGTTGGATGGGAGTCTCCTTGTTTGATGGGAGTTCGATTGGAAGTAAGAAAACAAATCTCTCTAGGAGTCACAGACTCTAAGTGGTGTGAGGAGCCACAGTTTGGGAGCCTCCTTGTTTGATGGGATGTCTTTCCAAGTAAAGTTTGGTTTCATTCTTCAAGTGGACTGTCAGTCAAGTGGCCGGCAGGGGAGCCGGGCCAGTCGGGCTATGTATCCAAAGCACATGCAAAGTCCGGGCTGAGTGCCTGGTGGGTCCAAAGCCAGACAACAGTAGTAATGTGTTCATTCTTCAAATGGACCGCTTGGTTAACCTCTAATCTGCACATACAGTGAACGTAGCCCTTTGGGGGACCATACAATGCTTCGTCATGTTTCATCTAGTTTTGAATAAAGCCACACTGAAAAATCCCAATCCCGGTTCTGGACATTACAGTTATTGCTTCCTGTAGTTGGATTTACTTGGGAGCCCCTGTGCAGAGTAGCCAAACCTAGGTCCCTTGTGCCAGGTAACCTCATCCTCCCCGAACCCAGGTCCCCCACCAGGTATTGCTGCCAACGCCAACAGCATGCCACCTGTCGTTTTAGTAAAAAGGCAGGGGTGGGGTCCTTACACCAAGATTTATGACAAAGTGTTATCAATCCACCTGGAGCATCCTCTCCTGAAGTTGATTCACCCAGACCAGACCGGATTTGTTGAAGGTCAACATTCTTATCATAATATGCGGAAACTTCTCAATGTTATCTAGGGGGCTTTTCGGTGCCAGGGATGCATAGCTGTGCTGTCCCTGGACACCGAGAAAGCATATGACCGCAGAGAATGGGACTACTTACTTGAAGTTATGGGGAGGTTTGGTTAGAGTGACCACTTTGTGGGGATGGTCTGGGCACTGTACAGAGCTCCAGAGGCCTCCGTCTTGGTAAATGGCTCACTGTCTGAGAAGTTTGCCTTGCACAGGGGAACACGCCAGGGGTGCCCCCTCTCCCCTCTTTTATTTGCGCTGGCGACAGAACCTTTGACCATTAGTATCCGGATCAACCTGTATATAGAGGGTGTAAAGGGTAGGGTGGAATATATGCATAAAGTATCCTATTATGCAGATGACATGTTACTGTATGTCATGGACTCCGCGATGTCCATACCCCCTCTTCTGGCTTTAATAGCGGACTCTGCAGAATTTTCCGGCTATTAAATCAATATTGGGAAGTCCGAGGTGCTATTGTTGGGGCAGGGGAGTGAAACACATAAAACAAATGGGGCCTAAGGGTGGTAACTACATCCTTCAAATATCTAGGAATGAATATTGGGCGGGATATCCCATCTCTATATTGTCTTAATTATACCCCCATGATCTGCACCATCGAGGATGAGTTACGGAACTGGTGTAACTTACAGATTTCCTGGCTAGGTTACATTAACATCCTTACAATGAACCCCCTACCTAACAGTCTATACCTGCTGCAGATGCTCCCCATGGGTCTATCCAAAACAGATACTAAAAGGCTGGAAAGAGCTTTTACAGTGTTTATGTGGCAGGGGAAGAGGCCTCGTACTTGTCTGCAGAGACTTAAAATAGATGCCAAATGGGGTGGGTTGAATTTCTCAGACATATAAAAATTACCATCTAGCTGTCCAGCTTCGATATGTACAGGATTGGGTGCACAACCCGAAAGCTGCCAGCTGGACAGACTTGGAAGAGGTGGATAGCCTAGGTAAACTTTCTGCTTATTTAGCGAGATTGGGTAAGAAGGCCTACCTGCATCTGAAGCAGACAAACCCCTTGGTAGCTTCGGTGTTGGAAGGCTGGGAGGGAATTAGATGAATGCATAGGATATGGGAAGAGGAGACTCTTCTGTTGCCAATTGCTAGAAATCCCTTCTTTCTCCCTGGACTGGAGGATTTAGGATTCAGAGAGTGGAAGAGGATGTGCATAAAATGCATAGGTCTTCTACAATCGACACAGTGTTCTTATTCATTTGAGGAACTAAGGCAGGCGACAGGTCTGCCTGGATCACATCTGTTTAGATTTTTACAGGCTAGGGACTACTACAAACAACTCGGGAGGGCCCAGAACATAAGACTCCCCTCTACAGAAAGTAGAGCATATTGTTATACAAGCTAAAAGCCAGCCCAGGGGCCGTATCCGTAAAGTGGCCCATTTGGGGCAGCAGTACTTCCCCAATGTCACTAGCAGAACTCAAAGTCTTTGGGAGAGGGACTTCTCTATAACTTTGGGAATCAAGGATTGGGAACTGATGTTGTCCTAGCACCAGGGCATACTGCTCTGCAACAAATGGCCATGTTCATGGAAACTGAGTACAAGGCAAAGATTAATTTCTCCAGCCTGTGACTGGTGCAACAAGTGCTTATCAGCAGCACTTTTTATTTTATGTTGTTGCTAATACTATGCACTGATAAAAAATCTAAAATGACAAACTTAGCACAACAGCTTGTTTCCAAATTTTCATGTTAATATGTCAAATGCTTCATTTTTCGTTTGACTGAAATGTGACATGAAAACCCATGTCATGTCTACAGTTGTTTTCCTCTGTAATTAAACAATTTCCTTTAAATAAAGCAATGCGTAATCAAACTGGTCTTGTGTCTTTATTTTTTTTTTCATTTATAGACCCCATTGTGCACAGGAAGTTAAATATTGTCATTCAATTCTCCCCGTGGCGTTTGTATGCCTTGTGACCACAAGGGCAGGCATGGTAATACTTTCGTTGACTTGTGTTTCCCATTTCTTTCACTGTTTTATACAGTCTCCCCCTCCTCCACCGTCCCCATGCTGCATATTCCCCCTCCTTTTCATGTCCGATTCCCAACCCTCCCAAGTCTAGAGACATGACCTTTCACCCAGCCCGACCATAGTGTCTAAATCTCGTGGACGTACATGCGCCACAATCGGGAGCTGGGAACCGGTTTCGGGAGCCTCTAGGAGCCGACTGGTGATGTGGCAGGGAAGGCTCAAAACAGGGTTTTAAATGTTTGGTTTGCAGATTGCAAGCCCTTCTTACCGCCAGAGTACTGTTTGCAAAGTCCGTCGTGTCCACCTCAGACAGCCTCCGAACAAACGCCATAGTTCCAGTCTGCGTACCTGCGCCATGTGTTTTGAGGAGTTTTGGGGTCTCGGAGCCATACCGGAGGATGATCAGCACCAGAGCAAGTTCTGAGTTTAAACACACCAAGTCAAGATATGTTTATTTCGAATTGGGGCAAGTCAGTTTCAGGATTATTTTAGCAACAATTTACAAATGTATTGTAATGGACACCAAGCACTATGGTGTCTGCGTACGTATACCACAAGGTGTGCTTGGTGTACATATCCCACAGTAGTTTTGTTGTCATAGCTCACAATTTTAGCAGGGGTTTGCTTTTATATGTGGAGCCAAAAAAAAAAAATAATACTTCTTTATCAGAGCCCTCTGTGCTACATAAGTCCTGGGGTTGACCAAGCTCACCGGAGCTGAATATTTAAAAGCACAGTGAGGCATTTGTGATCGTGGTGGGTGGGAGTGGAGTGGAGGTAATAAATAATGTGCTGTTACTTGTCAACAGGATGTTCATCCGTCAATAGGCAAGCACGCCTGGACAAATTTATTTAAAAGCGCACTCCAGGTGTGTTTGCTCAGAGACGCTCGCCCATCCTGGGCACCATGCGGCCTTGGCTTTGGGGGGGGGGATGCACTGTTTGCCACTGTGGTTTTGTTGCCAGAATTTTGATTTTGAACGTTAGCAGCCAGCAAGATGGCAGACCGTCGATGGGCAAGCACACCTGGATAAATTTATTTAAAAGCGCAGTCTGCAAATTCTGGTTCTTTGTCTAGGTGTGTTTGCTCAGAGACACTCGGCCATCTTGTGTGCCATGCGGCCTTGGCTTGGGGGAGGGGGGGCAGGACTGTACTGCTTGCTGTGGTTGATTTGTTGATGAAATGTTTATTTTGAATGTTAGCAGCCAGCATGATGTCTGACCATTGATGGCCAAGCACACCTGGGCAAATGTAACAATTTAGTTTTGTGTTAAATTAAAAAGGAAAAAAAATATGGGCCTGCCACTCTTTGTCCCAATGTGTTTGGTCATAGACACTCGGCCATCTTGTGCACCATGCGGCCTTGGCTTGGGGGGGGGAGGAGAAGAGAAAAGATTGTACTGCTTGCTGTGGTCGTTTTGTTGATGAAATGAAACAGAGTTAAGCTAGCCCTGGCAAGAAGAAATACAGGTGAGGGGGTACAGGCAAAGTGGGTAAGTATTAAGGATACAATACTTGAAGCAACATCCCCATTGTGTTAGAGAGAAAAGGAAGTGCAAAAGAAGAAGGAAACCACTTTGGTTCTCAAAAACAGTAGCAGAAAAGGTCAGAGCCAAAAGGCTGGCCTTCAGGAAATATAAGGGAACACAGCAGGATGAAGTTAGGGAGGCATACCAAACTTCCCTAAGGAAAGCAGGGAAGGCAGTAAGGCAGGCAAAGGCCCAGACCAAGGAAACACTAGCACGAACAGTAAAAGAAGATGACAAGACTTTCTATACATACATTAGTGGAAGGAGAATGTCCAGAGGGGGGTATTGCTAAGATCAAAACGGATAAGGGGGCGTGTGAAGAGGAGGGCCATGTAAAAGCATCTATCCTAAATACATACTTCTGCTCAGTATTTACTGAGGAGAAAGTAGGGCAGGGCTTACTGCTCAGCACCATGGACACAGGGGGGAGGGAGGTGTGCACTAGTCTCTTCACAAAAGAAAGGGTCCTACAAGAGCTCAATAAGCTCAGGGTGGACAAGGCAATGGGACCTGACGGCATACATCCTAGAGTACTAAGGGAGCTAAGGGTGGAACTAGCAGGGCCATTAGAACTGTTTAGTGAGTCTCTGAGCACAGGAGAGGTGCCAGAAGACTGGAGAAGGGCTCATGTGATCCCGCTCCACAAGAGTGGTAGCAAGGAGGAGGCAGGGAACTGCAGACCAGTCAGTCTTACCTCAGTAATGGGCAAGATTATGGTGGCACTCCTTAAGGAAAGGATAGTGCAACACCTGGAATCCACAGGAGCACAGGATCCAAGACAGCATGGGTTTACAACAGGAAGGTCGTGTCAAACTAATCTCATACATTTCTTTGACTGGGTAACCAGAGTGGTGGGCCAAAGGGGAGCAGTTGATGTTGCCTACCTTGACTTCAGCAAAGCTTTCGATACTGTTCCACATAGAAGATTAATTAATACGCTGGGTAGGCTCAGGGTTGGTCAGAAGTTGGTCAACTGGGTGGCGAACAGGTTGATGGGCAGAAAACAGGTTGATGGGCAGAAAACCTCATTGAATTTTTTGACTGGGTGACTAGGGAGGTGGATCAGGGGAGGGCAGTGGACATGGCCTATCTGGACTTCAGCAAGGCCTTTGACACTGTGCCACATAGAAGACTATTGCACAAACTGGGGAATATGGGTGTGGGCAAGACAGTAGTGCGGTGGGTAGGTAACTGGCTGGGCAGCAGGACACAGAGGGTGGTGGTAAATGGCTGTCACTCTACAGAGGGAAGAGTGACCAGTGGGGTACCACAGGGATCAGTGCTGGGACCGGAATTATTCAATATCTTCATCAGTGACATTGCACAGGACCTAGAAGGCAGAATTTCACTGTTCGCTGATGACACAAAGCTCTGTAACAGAGTAGACACACCAGAGGGTGTAGACAGAATGAAAAGGGACCTGCAGAAACTTGAAGAATGGTCAGGGTTTGGCAGTTGAAATTCAATGCAAGGAAGTGCAAGATAATGCATATGGGCACAAAAACCCTGGCACAATATATCAGTTGGGGTGAGGATATAGCATGCACCAAGCAGGAAAGGGATCTTGGAGTTATCATCTCTGATGACCTCAAGGCAGGGAAACAGTGTGACAAGGCAGCAGGTAAAGCAAATAGGATGCTGGGATGCATAGGCAGGGGCATCACCAGCAGGAAAAGGGAGGTCATAATTCCACTATACAAGACACTAGTGAGGCCGCACCTGGAGTACACTGTGCAGTTCTGGAGACCTTACCTACGTAAGGACACAGACAGGGTAGAGAAGGTTCAGAGGAGGGCAACAAAGATGGTGCATGGATTGCATCACAAGTCCTATGAGGACAGGTTGAAGGCACTGAACATGTACTCCTGGAGGAGAGGGAGGGAGAGGGATATGATAGACATACAAGTATCTTACAGGGAGGAACAGGGTGCAGGAATGCACTATTTTTAAGCGAAAAAGATGTTCCAGGACTAGAGGGCATGGGATGAAGTTGGAGGGAGGACGATTCAGAGGAAACGTGAGGAAGAATTTCTTCACAGAACGGGTGGTGGACAAGTGGAACACCCTGCCAGAGGAAGTGGTGGGGGCTGAAACAATCACGGGATTTAAGAATGCATGGGATAGACATAAAGGAATTGTGGAGGTCAGGGGTAAGGGGCAACAGACTTCCTGGAAAACATAAACTGAACTTACAAACTTAAATGGGCAGACTGGGTGGGCCATAGGCCCTTATCTGCCGACACTGTCTATGTATCTATGTAACAGAGAGTGGTGGTGAACAGTGTACAGTCAGAAGAGATGCAAGTCACAAGTGGGGTACCTCAGGGATCAGTCCTGGGGCCAGTCCTCTTCAATATCTTCATCAGTGACATTGCAGATGAACTGGACGGTAAGATTTGTCTGTTTGCAGAGGACACCAAGATCTGCAACAGCGTATATGATCCAGATGGGGTGGGCAGAATGAGAAGAGATCTGGAAAAACTGGAAAAATGGTCTGAAGAGTGGCAACTGGGTTTTAATGCAAAGAAGTGCAAGATCAAGCACATAGGGAAGAGAAACCCTGACGCCACCTACAGGTTGGGAGGGGAGTTGCTGGCAGTCACAAGGGAAGAAAGAGACTTGGGCATCATCATCACCGATGACCTGAAATCATCCAAGCAGACCACTAAAGCAGTAGGTAAGGCTATGGGGATGTTGGGGTGTATTAGTAGGGGTATCACAAGTCGGAAGAGGGAGGTAATAATCTCTCTTTACAAGACGCTGGTTAGGCCCCATCTGGAGTACTGCGTGCAGTACTGGAGGCCGCACCTTCACAAGGACATTAACCAAATTGAGGCAGTCCAGAGAAGGGCAACCAAAATGGTGCAGGGACTGCATCAGAAAACATGAGGACAGATTATCAAAACTCAATATGTATACCCTGGAGCAAAGGAGGGAGAGAGGTGATATGACTGAAACATTCAAACACCTTAAGGGCATTAACAAGGTGAAAGAGTGTAACATGTTTTAATACAAAAAAAATAGCAGGACAACAGGACACAGCATGAGATTAGAGGGAGGCCGATTTAAGGGTAATGTGAGGAAGTTCTTTTTCACAGAAAGAGGGGGTGGATGCATGGAATGGCCTACCTCAGGAAGTGGTGGATATGAACACAGTGCAGGGCTTCAAACAGGCATGGGATAGGCATAAGGGAGCAATACAGATAAGTATGAATAGATAGGCCATTGACAGAGCAAATGCCTATGGCACATTCATAAGGTAGAAAAAGAAATGGGCAGACTGGATAAGCCTTGCGGTCCTTATCTGCCATCAACTTCTATGTCTCTTAGTTTCTATGTTTATTTTGAATGTTAGCAGCCAGCAGGATGGCCGACCGTCGGTGGGCAAGCACACCCGGACAAATTTATTTAAAAGTGCAGTCTGCAAATTCTGGTTCTTTGTCCAGGTTTGCTTGCTCAGAGACATTCGGCCATCTTGGGCACCATGCGGCCTTGGTTTGTTGGGGGTTGGGGATGCACTGTTTGCCATGGTGGTTTTATTGCTAAAATATTACTTGCTTAGCCATCTTGGGCACCGTGCAGCCTTGGTTTGTTGGGGGTGGGGACTGCACTGTTTGCCATGGTGGTTTTGTTGCAAAAATGTTGATTTTGAATGTTAGCAGTCGGCAGGATGTCTGACCATCGATGGGCAAGCACACCTGGACAAATTTATTTAAAAGTGCAGTCTGCAAATTCTGGTTCTTTGTCCAGGTGTGTTTGCTCAGAGACAATTGTCCAATTCGTGCACCATATGGTCTTTGTCCTCTTTCCTTCAGTTTGTCACACTCTGTACCATGTGAAACCTTTTCAGCGCAGTCCGTCGTACTGTGTAGCATGTGCAGCCTCCTAGGTACACCGTATCCAGTGGAATGCGCAGCTCCATCAGTACGCAGTCTTGTCTCTTTTCTGCAGTTCATCATCCTGTGTACCATGCGAGACCTTTTCCGTGCAGTTCGTCGTATTGTGTAGCATGTGCAGCCTCCAAGGTACACTGTATCCAGTGAACTGCGCAGCTCCGTCAGTACGTCATCTTGCCTCTTTTGTTCAGTTCATCATCCTGTGTACCATGTGAGACCTTTTCGGTGCAGTCCGTCGCATTGTGTAGCATGTGCAGCGTCCCAGGTACAGCGTATCCAGTGGACTGCTCAGCTCCGACAGTATGCCATCTTGCCTCTCCAGCTCATCCTACTGTGTGTGAAGCCTTTTCAGCTACCTTCTTATTTGCTGCAGTATTACTCAGTGCACATGAAATACTCATGTTCTGCTGTTTCCTCTGATCTGAAAACTGATTTGTCTTCAACCTTCTTTTATTTTAAGCCATGAACAACCAAAGACCACCGTGTGTGTCTGCAAACACACTGCTGAAAGCTGCACTCATTTCAAGCCCACTCTGTGTAAAAGAAAGATCACAACTTTATAGAGAGAAGATGAAGGATGACACCAGTCGTTATGAAGAATATAAACTGAAATCCATTTCCCGTGAAAAGGCCTACAGGGAGAACATGAATGAACAGCAGCGTGCTATGCATCGAGAGAAAGAGAAGGAGCACCTTTGGCAGTACCAACTGAAACTTAAGGAAAAGAAGGCCTTAGAAAGTGTTCAGTCACCAGAGCCAGCCAAAATGTAACCCCCTTGTCACCCGGGGTTACTAGAATTCCACTTAGAACTAGTGGCAGGCAGGGAAAGGCAGCTTGTGAAACACCAGTTAAATGAGTTTTACACTTTCTCACTCTATCCTCAGTCTCAGCTGAGCTGGAGGGATGACATTGCCACAGAAGTCTCGCAGCAGCATAAGCCACAGTGGAATGTTGGCTGCAGGGGTTAGGATAGAACATTGGGAATTTCAAAGTCAGTCTAGAGGGAGACTCAAGAGAAGGAGAAGATGTGCTGCAGTTGGCAGCCCCTCAGAGCCTAGCTCTGTCATAGAGCTACACCAGAAAGAGGGTAATATGTTCTCACCCTAGAGAAGAACACAGAAAAGACTAGCAGAAGTGATGGAGACCGCTCTCAGTGTCATTCCAGTGCCCCTGGGCGAGAAAGAAACCAGCATTTCAGGTGCAACCCCCTGGCCCTGCTTGGAAAAGAGAAAAAGCTGCCTGACAGAAAAATTGTACTGAGGTACCAGAGAACATGTGTTTTGTGGGAAGAAGCCCTGGGGCACCTGCATACCACGGTGAGTCTGCTCTGAAACAGAGCCCATGGTTTTCACCAAGACAGAGTGTTGTAAAAGTAACTGCCTACTGTGGGGTCAGGAGGACTAGCCAAGTACAGTGCTTTTAACTTTGTGTATGGCTTAAAAGCACCTAAAACAGTGGGGGTCTAGGAAGATGGACATAGCCACTTACATAACTTTTCAAGTCAGGACACCAGCTAAATACAGAATAGAATGTCAAATGTGATTTATATTTCGAGATAGCATCTACAACCAGAGAGTTCAAAGAAAGGTGTTGATCCAAATGAATGGCTGGGTATGGATTTGGGAACAAGAGGTGGGAGACCCCGCCATCTGGAGTAACCAGGTTTACCTCCACAGATTCACTTTGGGCACCTATAGCTTTGTCCCAGGCACTTTGCCATTGTCTGCAAAAAGTACCCAGACGTGGAATTAAAAATGAGATTTTCCCTTTAGAGCTAGAAAGTACTCATGGGTGGTTGAGGGAGCCACCATCAAACTCCATGATTTATGGAAGAGTGTCCAAGGACTGGTCGGGGTGCCATGTCAAGGAATCCAAGCTGAAGAAGTACCAGTTCGGGCCGTGTGAGCCCTGTTGTGTTCAGAACCGGAGGGTATTGCGTAGTAAGGAAGATATGCTCTGACCTCTGTAAATCTGCATTTCCACTGCATGAAGCCCTGTGGGGTCCATCTTGCTTTGTTATTCTTGTGTTGAAGTGAATAAAAGCCACACTCTAAATCCCATTTCTGGTTTGGACATTCTCAGTTATTGCTTCCTGTGATTGAAGTTACTTGGGTGCCCCTGACCAGAAGTACAAACCTAGCCCTGATGCTGAGCAAATGTTTTCTCCCCGAACCTAGGCTAGCCCAAGCAGTGCTTACAAAATAGAGGCACCGCGAATGGGGCTTACAAAATGGAGGCACCGCTGAGATTTTGGTTTAAAATTTAGAAAAAAAAAAACAAGAAAATTTGCTCAGACTAGGGCTAGTGTTTTGGCTGTCTGGCAGTAGGTAGCCCAAAAAGTTGAAAGCATTGCCACGCAAATGTGCTGCTGTGTGCTATTGTTCATGTCCTGCTGTAACTGTGCCACCAGTTTACCAAGGAGCAGTAAAGCCAGATTGAGTATGCCCCTTGTCCTGCATCAAAAATATAAAATTTGCCAGCTTTTAAAGTTTGTGTGACAAGAAAAAGTGTAAAAAAACTGTGGAAAACAAAAAGAGATTAGTGCCCTAAAAGTTGAAAGTGCTTGTTGTATGGACTGAGAGAGTCGCTGAGGAAAATGCCATGAAAAATGGTCGAAATGGTGCTCCTGCCGAGAAGTCACAGTTAAAAAAAAAAAAAAAGAAAAGAAAAATGTGGTTTGCAGTTTATATTTTGCCTGCTCAACGATCGCCATGGAGGAGAAGAGCACGAGAAGAGAGGCTCATTTGCATGGCGTCGAGTAATTGGTGAGATTGCAATCAGTCCTGCCCCCAAGCCAGCTTCAGAATGACTGCACAGTGTTCGAGAGGAAAAGAGAGAATAGTGTGTGAACTGGCTTGCCAGGAGGAGTGTTGAGGTGACTGAAAATGTTATAAAAGTAATAAAATCTGACTTTTCTGTTTAAAATCGGGCTCAACCCGCATTTCGATCATCTGGGAAGAAAGCGAGGTGTTCGGAGGGACAATCGGCAGGACTGCCAGCCCGCTTTACTCCAGAGCCTCCAAGACCGGCTGTAGGCCAAATTTCCATCGCAATAGCAAGCTACTGATTAAGTACCAACCTGAGAAACAACTCATACTGTGTGTGATGTTAACTAAAGTCAGCTGAATCTGTGTGTAGCAGTGTGTTCATTTTGCAAAGAAGGACTGTGTCAAGTTAATCAAGCTAAGCAGAAATTCTAAGCATTAGACTGTCAGCATAATTGTGGGTTCAGCAACAGTATAATTTTCAAAGCAAAGTGAGAGACTGTGGGTTGCATGATAGGTGCAATGAAATACTGTGGCTTTAGGGACTTTAAGCAAGACCAGTGATTTAAAGCAAATGAAAAGTCCAGTTAAAATCATATAAATATGCTAAAAGAACAAACAGTGCAGTTTATGCAGTTTGAGTGAACTTTATCAGTAGAGCGTGTAAATCGGATGTGCAGTGGCTTGAGTCAGAAACAAAACGTTGATGCGCCAGGAGTGCTGCCGCCACCATTACAGGGTGGGGTAGTAAAGTAAACACAGCAGCAGGGGAGCCATTTTGGTAAAAGTTTTCCAACAAAGTGGGACGTGAGATAACAGTGAGTTTTTGTTTTTCTCTGCAGTCATGGCGTTGGGATCACCCCGCTACCTGGATCATGCCCGGGCTATGATAGTATAAAAAGTTAACAGATTAAAAGATATTAAGAGATGTTACTACGGGGGACATTTGCCTCCTCATGTGGCGATTCCTGGATATCCAGTTAGAGTGTGCATATTGTGCTTAAAGTCTGGAAGGGAAGTCTTCATGGTTCCTCACTGTTCTGGGTGCCTAGAGAAACATGGCCTAACTAAAGCAGCCAAGATTCATTTGGCTCCCACATTGGACAAAGTTTCAAGAATCTGCAAGTGGCAGCACACAGCACCAGGTGGAGCCTGTTGGAGGAAGCTTAGCAAAGTGTGGCACAAAAAAAGAGGGTGTAGATCTGCAGGCAGAGCAAAGTAGTGCTGATGTATCCAAGTCCGGGTCACAGAGAGGCAGTGCGGAGGGAGCATCAGCAGATCCGTGGAGAGAGGGGCCGAGCCAAAGTCTCATAGGAGAAGATGAGATAAGTTAGACTCTTGAATGGGAGGCATCGATCTCCGTGCCCAGCGAAGAGTGGATAGACTCAGGAGTGAGGACGACTGCTCACTCCTGGACTCAGATCCTCAGCGAGGAAGAGGATGAGGGGAAACCTATGTGGCCTTATAAAAAAGTTGCTGATCCATAGCCTCGGGCTCTTGCCTCGGAGAAGCAAACAAAAAAAATGAGACTGGTGACTCAACAGCCCTGTCCCCACAAGGAGGAGTCAAAGATCCATTTTACATTGCATTGAGTATACGTAGCTGGCAGAACCAGGACTGGCCGGCCCCAAGCCAGGCCAGAGGTCTAAAGTTGACCACGTGTAGTAAAGAGGAAAGACTGGTTCGTACAAAAGCAAATGAGATCTATGAGATATCCTTGCCTACCTTTCCTCGGAGAGTCTGGGAGGAAATAAATGAAAAAAAAAAAAAAAAAAAATCCTGGATAGTAAAAAAGACAACAAAACATGTGCATCCAGGTGCAAGTCGGTATGTCCGAGACAGAGTGTTCAAAACAAATTCAAACCGTTAAAAGTGGGCAGAACACTATTCATAGACACTGTTCAGATCGTGGATAGAGAGGGCCATAAAACCTTCTTCAATGTAAATTATGAGCGCCCAGACGGGGTAATAATTCTTGCACCTGACCCACTGTGTTACTTTCCACAATGCAACCAACTTCCTGCGAATGTGCCCATGCCTACCAAGTGGAAAGCAGAGCAGTGGTAGCCAGTGCTGCCATCCAGCCGCTGCCGTACCTATGTTGTCCCGCCAGACTGGCATTCCAGGATCCAGGTGCCCCAGATTCATCAGCCTTGCAGTGTGCCTTCCAGATTCCATCGCCTGGCCTTCCAGATGACTTCATATCCAGAGAGGACACCAGCCCAGCTGTATCCTGATTCATCGCCTGGATTTCGGATAACGTCAGACCAGCTGTTTCCTTTCCTGTTCCAAGGTTCCATCTCCTAGATGACGACATCAGCCCAGTAGTTTCCAGATGTGCCATCCTGTAGTTTTCTGGAAGATGTCCACCCAGCTGTAACCGAAGAATGCTGCCAGGGAGAGTCTTCGGCTGAAAATACAGGTGCCGTATCAATTCCGTTCTTCAGGGGACTGGTAAGTCCAGACTTTTCTATCTTAATGACATTGCAGTACACACCCTACACCTAGCAGACTTCAGACTGTTTGAAATGTCCTCAAAGACTCTCCCCTTCAGGACTACAGTCCTACTAGAACTATGCTTCACCAGGCTCCGGCCCAGGAGAGACTCTTTTTTGGACTTGCCTTCGGGCACTATTGTCACTAGATGGGACAATTAGGGCACTCCATCCCCAAAATGTGTATTGTAAATAATGTTGTTTTTCTGCTGTTTCTACTGTTTATACTGTTTTTCTACTTTTCTAAAAAAAAAACAAAAAAATGTGGGGGATTCTCCAGTGTTTTAATGGTAGGGGTTAGATAGTACTGTGTTTGCAAATTAGTGGTTGTTCTGTGTTTTCTCTTACAGGTAATCCTAAAAAAAAAAAAAAACCAACAACAAGGAGGGACTCATCGGATTCCCTCATATGCTTTAAAATAATAGTGTTTAAAGTGCAGTGTTGTTGTTGACTATGTTAACTTTTCCTTCCACAGGCATGGTTGTGGGGTAGTGTAAAAGTAATGCTTAAAGTGTAGTGTTAGCTCCTCCTTGTGTGTTGGTTGCAGGTGTCCAAAAATGGGGGGAGGTTCCCCTGTGTTTTTAGGTAATTTGGGGTTTGTCAGATAGGTTTTCCCTAGAGGGTTAGGGGGATAGACACTCTGTGGTCCTGACCGGCCGCAGGGGCCGCAGTACTGATCTGTGAGGACTATGCTCTGGACAATTCTCCCAGGGCCACTAGGTAACCATAGCAAGATCATAGAGTAGAGGCTAATGCGTCAGCCGATGGCCTCTGGGCCCTTAGTGTTGCCTGTCTGTGCCTAGCACATGGTCGGAGAGGGCCTGATCACCCCTCTCCGTAGGTAGCACATAGGGTAAAATGGCCTGGGCCGGGTAAATAATGACTGCGGACAGTCATTTTCCTGGCTGAGCGTGGGTGTAACCCCCTTGTCACTCGGGGTTACTAGAATTCCACTTAGAACTAGTGGCAGGCAGGGAAAGACAGCTTGTGAGACACCAGTTAAATGGGTTTCACACTGTCTCACTCTGTCCTCAGTCTCAGCTGAGCTGGAGGGATGACATAGCCATAGAATCCTTGCAGCAGCATAAGCCACAGTGGAATGTTGGCTGCAGGGGTTAGGTCAAAACATTAAAAATGTCAATGTCAGTCTAAAGGGAGACTCAAGAGAAGGAGGAGGTGTGCTGCAGTTGGCAGCCCCTCAGAGCCTAGCTCTGTCATAGTGCTACACCAGAAAGAAGGTAGTGTGTTCTCACCCTAAACACAAAAAAGACTAGCAGAAGTGGTAGAGACCGCTCCCAGTGTTGTTCTAGTGCCCCATCCCCAGAGGGATGGGGGGGGAGACATAATTTCCGGAGCAATCCCCTGGCCCTGCTTGGAAAAGAAAAAAAGCTGTCTGACAGAAGAAATTGTACTGAGGTACCAGAGAACGTGTACTTTGTGGGACGAAGCCCTGGGGCACCTGCATACCACGGTGAGTCTGCTCTGAAACAGAGCCCATGGTTTTCACCAAGACAGAGTGCTGAGAAAGTAACTGCCTACTGTGGGGTCAGGAGGACTAGCCATGTACAGTGCTTTTAACTTTGTGTATGGCTTAAAAGCATCTGAAACAGTGGGGGTCTAGGAAGATGGACATAGCCACTTACAGAACTTTTCAAGTCAGGACACCAGCTAAACACAGAGTAAAATGTTAAATGTGATTTACATTTCAAGATAGCATCTACAACCAAAGAATTCAAAAAAAAAAAAGGTGTTGATCCAAATAAATGGCCTGGTATGGATTTGGGAACAAGAGGTGGGAGACCCCCACCCCCCATCTGGAGTAACCAGGTTTACCTCCACAGATTCACTTTGGGCACCTATAGCTTTCTCCCAAGCACTTGGCCAGTGTCTGCAGAAAGTACCCAGACGTGAAACTAAAAATTTGATTTTCCCTTTAGAGCTAGAAAGTGCTTATGGGTGGTTAAGGGAGCCACCATCAAACTCAATAATTTATGAAAAAGTGTCCAAGGACTGGCCGGGGTGCCATGTCAAAGAATACAAGTAAAAGAAGTACCAGTTCGGGTCGTGAGAGCCCTGTTGTATTCAGAACCGGAGGGTACTGTGTAGTAAAGATGATGTGCTCTGACTTCTGTAAATCTGCATTTCCAGTGCATGAAGCCCTGTGGGAGTCCATCTTGCTTTGTTATTCTTGTGTTAAAGTGAATAAAAGCCACACTCTAGAATCCCATTTCTGGTTTGGACATTCTCAGTTATTGCTTCCTGTGATTGGAGTTACTTGGGTGCCCCTGACCAGAAGTACAAACCTAGCCCTGATGCTCAGCAAATGTTTTCTCCCCGAACCTAGGCTACCACGAGTAGAGCTTAAAAAATAGAGGCGCCGCGAATAGGGCTTACAAAAAGAACTACCAGAGCCGAGGAAGAGAAAAAGAAGCAAGTGCATGAAAAATGGAGGCAGCGGAAAAAAAGAGCAGTGTGCGGCAAGGACGACGGATAAATGAGAGAAGGCGTGAAACATACAATGCGAGATGTGCAGCTGAAACTGCCAAGAATGCCGTCACCACCAGCACCCCCACAGAGACACCAGCAATGATGCCACAGCAGAGTTGCAACCCTGTCACAACTGATCCCCATTCAGCAAATGCCATCAGGAAAGCAGTACAAAGGACACGTGGAGGGTTAACACAATCCCCATCCCACTTTGCTGCCAGTTCCCGCCTTGTCCATTCTGCATCACCAGCCAAGAAGGCAGCATTGGCGAAACAGAACCTCACTTGCCGTACAAACCTACAGGAGAAACTGGTGGAGGTGATGAAGGAGAAATTGAGCACTCTAAAAAGCTCCAAAAGAAGAGGGAAGACAATTAAGCCATTAATTAATAAGTTTCTTGTCAATTCTGAAAAAATATCGTTCGCTACGAACTGCAAGCAATACCTTGGGCATCAGTTGGACCAGGATGATGATCATATCAAGGGGCATTAAAAAAGTCACACATAAATCTGCATTGCCTGCTGAAACTGTACAGCAAGTGAGGGACTTCTACGAAGGGGTTGCCACACCACTGACTCGCAAGAAAGCATCCTCCAAACGAACAGGCAACATAAAGTCATTCTTGGCAAAACCCGTCTGTGCTGCATGCAGAGTTCTGCACGGAACATCCAGAAGTATCAACTGAAAGAAGTAAGTTTAATACTCTGTGGCCACAGCACATAAAACTTGCAAGGGAACAGAAACTGGAGCAGTGACTCTGCGAATACTGTGCCAATGCAGAATTAAAGCTTCATTCATTGAACCGTGCTGCCGATACACATCACGCACCGGACTGTCGAGTGCCGAATACTTATGAAATGGTGGCAATTATGTGCAGAAGGGTACTGGGACAAAAATTTTATAGAAAAGAACGTGTTGAAAAAACCTGTGACAATTGTAGCACCAGTGCGCCCGAGAACAGATTTGCGGACCTCCTGAAACGGCATGGACAGGATACAGTGAGGTGGCAGCAGTGGGAAACTGGAAAAGTGACACTAAACAATGGGCAAATTAAACCCGTAAAGTACTGAAAACAGGACTTTCTAATTTTGTAGGAATCAGGAAGGAAGACTTCACATTTCTGGGTCGTCACTTGCACGTGGCATCATGACAGCAACACCAATTCTTAACACTGTCCAGAAATATGCCTGAAGGATGGGTCCTAATGGTTTTGGACTTCGCTGAAAATTATGCCTGCAAATATCAAGACGAAGTGCAATCATGTCACTGGCATCACGAGCAGGCCACTGTACACCCAGCGGTTTCCTACTACCAGTGCAAACACTGAGAACACTGTGAGGGAATCCCTGGTTTTCATTTCAAGTGACTTGAAGCACGACCACAATGCCGTGTGTCATTTCGACAAACTGGCACTCACTCAGCTTCAAACAGTTCAGGCCATAACCATTACTAAGGAGGTGCAGTTTACAGATGGCTGTGGTAGCCAGTATAAATCGAAGTCTGCCTTCTATGACATTTCTCAAGCGCACACAAAATATGGCTTCTGCATTGAACGTGCCTTTTTTGGATCTCGCCATGGAAAAGGCCCCTCTGATGGGGAGAGTGGGATCATCAAATCAACGGCAACTAAGGCAGTGACATCAAGGCTAGCAGTAATATCCTTGGCGAAAGAACTCTTTAAGTACTGCAAAAAAAAAAACTAACAATGCATCCTATTGACAATGGATGCAAACATTCCTTAAGAACATTCTTTTGGGTGGCTGACGATGAGATACGCAGGAGAGAAGGACCCATTCTTAAAACTGTACAGGGGACATGCAAAATACAGAGTGTCAGGTCAGTCACAAATGGTGTTGTTGTAGTCAAGGATTACAGCTGTTTCTGCACTGCTTGCAGGATTGATGAAGGAGTGTGTGAAAATGCCAGCCATGTGTGTCCGTGGATGGAAAAGATGATGAGGGAATCCCCTGGTGTTAATAGAAAGCGGGACAACAAAGTGGTGCCATCAACTACAGCCGTACAAATTGATAGCACACCCTTGCCATGCAACAACTTCCTGTCAACATGCCAGAAAACAACATGGATGACAATCTACAGAACATGCTGGACAATGTACTTTCTGACAGTGCCCCTGTCACCACAGAGCCCACCCCCATGCAAGTCAATATTGCTAAATCTGCCACAGGCTCCACCTGTGGCACACAAATGAAAAAAGTCCAAAGACTGGATATAAACATAGAGCACTTCTATGCTGTTTATTATTCAAACTGTTTTTATATTGGACAAGTGAAATCAGTTACTGAACAGACAGTGGAATATAGCTTTCTGCATCAGCGTGGGGGTGCAGCATTCACATGGCCCAGACATGAGGACCGTGGCAACATACGGAGACGTCAAGTTTTCCATGGGCCACTGAACATGTGTGGGAAGCCACCCTTTAAACTGACACCTGAAGAAGCACAGACAATCCAAGAGAAATCTGACAAACTGAAACAAATGTGGAATTAAGGATTGCAGGCTACCTTGGGCATAAAATGGACAGTACTGATATTGGATATTAAAAGGATAAAGGATGTAAATGTATTGCTTATCGTTCTTTCCGTAGTTAGAGTTATTGTTTAACATTTTTCCCTTAGATTTATTGCTTAGTTTTTCACACATTTAGATTTCTTGCTTAAAGTTTTCCATATAGTTTGAGTTTTTGTATGTACTTAGATTTTACTGCTTAAAGTTGTTTTTGTACATAGTAACTTAAATTTTTGCAATGTTTGCCATGCCATTTTATGAATTAGATCATTAGCAAACGTTTTATTGCACAGCAGCTGTTTTTTTGTTTCCTTTGTACATGCATCACAAATGTTTGGTGTCTAACGTATATACACCACGATGAGCATTCTTACCAGGCATCCTTTAAGGCAGTTAGTTACCTCACCACATGTCCACTTTTAGCCAGTTTGATAATTTTATCCCAAAACACACTGAAATGTATAAATTTGCTTATTAGGAACATTTGTTTTCAATTCCAGCAGCTGACTGGTGTCAGTGTACACGCGTCACAATCGTTTGGTATCCACATACCTTTACCACGGTGTCCATGTACATACACCATGGTGTCCGCTGTACATACACCACGGTGAGCTGTCTTGTTCACGGGAACCATTAAGGTAGTTATCTTACCACATGGTCACTTTTTATTGGCTTAATCATGGTATCTCAAAATACATTTAAAATTTGATATATTTTGATTTTAAAAATTTGGCCTTCATGTCACACTTTGGTACACCATTTTCACGAACATAACCAAATACAAAGAGTCATGCTACAAATGTATTCACAGACTATACTGCCCACCCTTAATAGTCCATAAATATAATCTGGCCATCTCTCCCATGTGCGGCAGGTACTCACATGAGCTAGGCTTCTACATACATTATTTCTGGACCTACACTGTCTTACAAGCTTTTTGGAAGAGAACTGCCTATGAAATAGGCATACTGCTGAAGAAGGACCTTCAAAATGAACCCTGTGCTCCTGATTTTTGGGATAGAGGGTATGGGGTCAGAGGACAGGGAGCCCTTGCCTCATTAGGTTCGAGTCCTCTTAGTTCTAGCTAGACAATGTATCTTAAATACTTGGGTGTCAGGCCTTGCACCCACTATACAGCAGTGGCACCGTCTGGTCATACAAGTACTTGCCCTGGAGCGATTATCCTACATCATGAAGGGGAAAGCCGAGAAGTTTTTGACAACCTGGGACCCTTTTCTGGAGTCTGTCTCGGTTGGCGAGGCCCAGATTCTCAGACAAGGGTTGCTTGATGTCTAGGTGTAAGGATCCTTGAGTTCTCTCTCCTATCCCATTACATCTGGAGACAACTGTACGTGGTGTTAAGAGCATGTATACAGGGAGTTCATGATACAATCTAGGATTCCAATGTGGGAAGTGTATGAAATTAATTTAGTTCCCCTCACTAGTAGCTTGGGAGACATCTCGGAATTTTTTTGTTTTTAATTTGGCTGACAAGGTATTAAGATAGATGGATTGCTATCAATCTCTTTTCCCTTTCTCTTTCTGTATTTATATTTTTTATTTTAGCAAACAGGACCCATTCTTGCATATAGTTGTAAATTCCTGCTATCATATATATATGTAGTTTATGATGGATTGTTTGTGACTGTATCTGAAAAATCTTTTAATAAAAATATTATACAAAAATAAAAAAAAATGAAAAACAGACTGCCCACCATACTTGTGTTACTGCACAAAAATATGTTTGTTTACAGTCCTTGATCAACTCCCACTGCATCTTTCGTGGACTTTGGAACACCCTCAACACCTTCTAGCCACTCATGATGCAGTGGGAGGAGAGGAAACTATTGCATCATGAGTGGCTGCACCATTTGGGGATATTCCTAATAGTCAGGAAGTATGCAATAAGATTAGATCAAAGATTTGAAACCAAGCAATACTGGGTATAATTACACAATTAGCATGCATTTCAGTTTTCAGTTAGAAACAATAGGATGCAAAAAAGGGTTGACGGTATCCCTTTAACCGGATGGTCCACAAGCATTACAACAGCTGCTTCTAGATCACAGAGACAGGGACCTGGTCCTCCGGAAACACCCAGGAAAATAAATTATCCTTATCACACGTTTTGAGCAATTAAAAAAAATGACTTGTTCTGATATAGTAATTTATTACCAGTAGTAATTAATTACAAAGTAAATTACTTTTTGACAGGCATTACTTAATAACTGATTACTGCAGCTGATATTTTTTATCATTGATTACTGTGAACCACTAGATGGTTCCAGTTTAAGCTGCTTTTATTTATGAATCCTGGTTGTGGGAAAAAGATTATCTTCTGTTCTTGATTTATAGAGGGGTTTTTTTCATAAGATGAGAAGTTTTCCTGTTTTTGGAGAACCAGTACATGCCTTATGGAAGTTAGATCTCATCTGGAAACAAGACAAAGTAGCTCCCCTTCTCTTTTTTTTGTTACTCTTTTTCACCTCAGCAATAGGCCGTGCCCCTCTTCAGGGCTGCTCCCCCCACCTCCATTATGAGCCTTTCCACAGATTTACACGTTTACCTGCTTCTTCTCTATGGCTTCCCCCATGTGATGGGGAAGCAGGTCTGCTGCATAAACAGGTGCTCAGATGAGGGCAGGGCCATATTGTCAGTTATAGGCTGTGAGGGGTCAGACAGCTACTGTGCTGCTGGCCAGAGATTTACTGGTGTTTTCCCCTGTGGGGCGCTGACAATAGCATGCGCAGGCTCGTATGCTCACAAGTGTGCAGAGTGTGTCACAACTGGCATCCTACCCAACTCTTTCTGCTACTCCATGTGCACCGCCACTTGTGGTCACCAAGGTGGCAGTACTACACGGGAGCCAAAACTGCCCTTCCCCATGCCCCGGCTGGCTCCCGACGACCCAGGCTCACTCCTGAACCCGGGTTGCCAGTGTTGTTAGCAGTAGTCCTACAGCTGCATCAATAGACTGGCCTACTAGATCCTCTTGTAACCCCCTTATAAATGGGGGTTCCCAAAAGTCTTTCTTGGGTGTGCTTAAATGCCCACTGCCAGGTGGGCATTCTGTGTCTTTACAGGTGTAAAAGTGCTTGTATGCAAGTGCCCTGTTAGCCTCCGTGCCTGTCCCTTTAAGAGATATTATTTTTGTAGTGTACAATTAATCTGGGTAGGGGCAGAGTGTTTCCAGGCTTGAGTCCCGCCCGAGCTGCAATAATATTGCTCTGTTCTGCCATCACTAATGGTGCAGAGGGAGCTCAGTTAAAACTGGTAATTGTTTGTTGATTAGCTGCTCTAATAATAATGGTATTATAGTTTGTCTAACCTGCCTTTCTTTGCAGCATGGGCATTTCTGTATTGCACCAATCAGTACCTTTTGGGGACCTTAAAATGAAGTCTGTCCACAGGGGTCTTGTGGGAGTGAATTTCTGTAGGAATTGTAGTTTTTTCATTTTGGCGCCTAAATGGACCTGGAGGGGGAGCCCTTGCTTTGACAGACAGATGAATCAACCAACCAACCAACCCCTTTTGGATCAGAAGGAAGTCCCGGTGCTGCCTGCAGCAGAGAGTCAGTCTAAGTTTACAGTTGAGAGAGTGAACTGCTCAAGACATTCGAGCAGCTGGAAACTGGTGGGAAGGCTGTGTCTGGCCTGCCTGCTTCATCTTCCCTTCCGACGGATCTGCTAGTGAAATTAATCGGACTGAATCCGAACCAGATTGTGACCAGAAATACCGAATTGTGACTGCCTGTTACCTGAAGAAGACCGAAGATTTGCTTCATGCGATTGGCCTGTCAGGAAGTCGGAAACCACCACAGAGCATACGGTTTGCGCAGAGATACTGTGATTGCGACCAGACTGTCATCCGAACTGTGGTACTGCTTTTTATTTATTGTAAGTGTACTGAATGATCTCAGTGGGTCGTGATTTGGTTCCCCACTTTCCAATTGTGTCACTCTTGCTGGAAGCTGAATCCAGCACTACCGGACTGCCATCCGAATTGTTCTCCTGGCCTGGGCTCTGCCACCTTGACCCAGCCAGCTACTCATGTCACAGAGACCATCGACGAGAGACCTGCCTGGGGATCAGCCCCCTGCTCAACGTCACAAACAGGAACAAACACCACGGTGAATCATGTGGGCCCTGCTTCTCCTGGCAAACCAGCAAGTCATTCTGCAGTTTCCGTTTCGTCCATCCTGCATTCTGTACTGGGTAGCGTGAGTAAACACCAGGGTAGCTCCCTGCAACATCAGCTAAATCAAAGTGTGTCATCTGATTTGATTATTTTGTTTGATTATCACGAACTGAGCCATCTGGCTCCAGATTACAAATTGTGGGTTGCTGCTCATGACTCTTTCTTCCCATCATTAGGGCCTCGACCAGCTGCGACGCTGGCCCACCCCGGCAACACTTCAGGCTAGCCTGCATCAACAACTGAATACCCAGAGTGTGTGTGTGTGTGTGTGTGTGTGTGTGTGACTGTGTTGAGGGACTCTAAAGTGCATGCCTTGTAGCCTGATTGAATCTGTTGCTAGACCAATCAACCTGATTATGCCCCTTCCTTATTCAAGCCCCCTGAATAAATCAGATCTGACTCTTTTTGCACTTAAACTGTTTGTGGTGCATCTCTGTACTAATAACACTGTATTGTTGTTGCTGGCTGTGTCTAATCTTATTTTACAGGGGGTCTCCAGGGTCAGACAGGTGGAACCAGCCCTGGTGCTAAGTGCAATCAGAGTGGGGATAAATTTGTGGTTTGGGGGCTATTGTACCTGTGTATTCTTTTCATAGTTTAGGCCACTAGAGGGGAAAGCGGGGGGTCACAGTGTCCCAGAGGGCTGTACCCAGGTCAGCTACGCTACCACCAACCCTGTCCCTCGGGCGGAGGCACCTGTTTTCAGTACCCAGGCCCCTTAACCTGCAACTAGTCACGCAGGCAGGGGTAGTAGCCCCTGGGATAGTGCTACCCAGGGGTTACACTCTTCTTCCACATATTCTGTTTGGGTTCTACAATTTTTTTTTTCTTGTTACAATTTTTTTTGCCAGGAAAGACATACTAAGCTGAGGCTCATTTCCAGGTGCACTGTGGGAGCACAGGGAAGCTAAACGAGTTGCTCATGATCACACAGTATGCAAGTGGTGGCTGTGGGATTCAAACCCAGTTCTCAAGGTTTGCAGCTCAGTGCTCTTAAACCATTTCGCTATACTGCCTCCAAATTTGCATCTATCTTCTCTCTTAGCCTCCTTTTATTGACCCTACTTACTACTCTTCTTGCCAGCTGCCACCTCCACATGTACTGAATGCCTCTTCCAGTCATTCTGTCAGTTTGCCCTCAAGTGCCCACCCTATGCCCACACCGCTCCTTACAGCCCACCCTCTCTCTCTCTCCCCTACCCCTCTCTAAAGTGAAGATGCCTTGCCCACCATATTTATTTCAGTTCTAAACTCTGGTTTGGTTCTCTCCCCTACCAGCTTAAGTCTCTCCTTACCAGCTGCTCCTCTTCCTTGTTCTCTTTGCAATTCCAAATCCCACTTCTTCTCCGTCCTCTGGCTAAAGACCTCAGCCAGGCAATCCACCATCTACAGACTTCCCATTTCTCATAGTTCACCTCCCTCCACTCTTCCTCAGTCCCCTTGCTCTGTGATCCACTACCCATACTTGCTCCTGTCGGAGGGATGAGAGAAAGTTTTATTTTACAGAGAGGGTGGTTGAGCCGTGGAAAAGCCTACCAGCAGAGATGGTAGGTGCCCAAACCATTAATGGTTACAAGCATGGCTGGGACAGAGTTAAGGGCTTAGTGGTTATTTAAGTGTAGAAGTAAGGCAGGGTGGAAGGTGCAAAAATAAACTATCTAGAGTGCAGATCTTGGGCAGGATAGCGTATAAGAGGACAGACTGGTTGAATTCTCTATATTTCGGAATCACAAGAGGGACCCTCCACAGACTGCAGCTGGTGCAGAACGCAGCAGCCCAGTTACTGATGGACCTGTCTAGGTCTAGTCATGTGATCCCAGTTCTGCGTGCACTGCACTGGCTGCTGGTCAGGTGGAGGGTCCTTTCCAAGGTGGGCTTGCTCACCTTTAAGGCCCTATATGAACTGGGTCCTAGCTACCTGACTGAGCTCCTGACACCTGCAACTTCTGTCCGCTCCTCGTTGAGGGGCCTCCTGGATGTTCCTAGGGTTTGGCTCAAAACATCGGGTGATCGCACTTTTAGTGTGACCAGGCCGACCCTGTGGAACTCGCTACCACCTGCAGTCCGGGAGGCCCCCTTGATTGAGGTGATTAAGCAGAGACTAAAGGCCCACCTGTTACGCCTGGCCTTTCAGGAATAATTTTCCACGCATGACCGTATGAGCCTCCCTGATATTATATTTTAAAGGGGAAACTCCGATTGAGTCCCTCAGTGCAGCAGCAGCTGCAGAAACATCCAATTAGGGCTTTCAACATAAAAGAACAGTTTTTTTACTACCAGGTGCCTGGAATTTTAATGAAAGATCCGCTTCGCTCCATCATGGCGACAGACCCCAGGCGGACATTCCAGCGCTGGTGACTTCCGCCAGAGTTATATGAATGAGGGCTACCAACAAATGGCAGATGTTGGTAGCCCTCATTAGCATGACCTCGCGGCAGAAGTCACCCGAGGTGCGCGAGATGTCCTGGGTGCCTGTCACCATGATGGAGCGAGCAGATTTTTTCATTAAAATTCTGGGCACCAGGTAAAAATATTTTCTTTTATGTTGAAAGCCCTAATTGTACGTCTCTGCAGCCACTGCTGCACTGAGGGACTCAATCGGAGTTTCCCTTTAAGACTGTGATTGTTTATATATTATTTTCGTCTGTAATTCTGAATTTTAGCTTATTAATGTTGTGTTTTATGACGTGTGCTTTCCTGTTGTTAGGTGCCCAGAGCCTCTGGGAATGAGCACCATATAAATAAAAGTTACCTTGCCAACTAATAGTCTTTTTCTCCCAACACTGTCTATGTTTCTATGTATCCAACCCCAGCCCCTCCCTCACTTTGCTGCTCCACACAGACTGGGCCCCCCTGCTCTGGAATTAATTTACCACGCAAACTGATTTGGAATCTGTTTACCACGAGAATACTTTAGAGCTAGTCTCTTGCACTTAGATCCCGTTACGGTAGATTTACTACTGTATAGAAACATAGAATTTGATAGCAGATAAGGACCGCTTGCCCACCCAGTCTGCCCATTTCCCTATCTCTACATTCACCGCAGATCCTGCCTGATCTACAGCTCTTTCTCCCTTCCCCTTTCCTTTCCACTACAATTCCCTTGCACCCATCCCATGCATTCTTGAACCCCACCACTGTTTTCACCCCCACCACCTTGGCTGGAAGTTTGTTCCGGGAATCCACCACTCCTTCTGTGAAGAAGTGCTTCCTCACATCTCTCCTAAATCTACCCCCTCCAGCTTCATACCATGTCCCCTGTTCTTGAGTACCTTTTGTTCTGAAAATACTTCCCCCCCCTCTACCTTATATACCCCCCCGTGAGATATTTAAAGGTCTCCTTCATATCCCCCTTCTCCCTCTTCTCTTCCAGGGTATATATATTGAGGACCTTTAGTCTCTCCTCATAGGGCTTTTGATGCAGACCCTGAACCCTTTTAGTTGTCCTCATCTGAACCTCCTGTACTCTACGTCTTTCCAAAGACGCAGTCTCCAGAACTGGATACAGTACTCTAGGTGGGGTGTTACCAGTGATCTATACAGAGGCAACATTACCTCTCTCTTTCTGCTGTTGATACTCCTCCCTACGCACCCCAGCATCCCACTAGCCCTCTCAACTGCCTTGTTGCACTACCTGGACCTGGCCATCTTCAGGTCATGAGCTAGGATTACCCTAGGTCTCTTTCCTGCTTGGCAGTCATCACCACGACACCCATTCTGTACTATGCCCCTGGATTTCTGAGCCCTAAGAGCATTGTTCTGCACTTTTTCACACTGAAATCCAACTGCCATACCCTTGACCACTCCTCTAGTTTTCTCAGGTCTCTTCTCGTCCTTTCCACCACCACTGCAGTGTCACCCTACTGTAGATTTTGGTGTTATCTGCTAAGTGGCAGACTTTCCCTTTCAACTTCTCTGCAATGTTACTTAAAAAGACATTAAAGAGGACCAGTCCCAGCACTGATCCCCGCGACATCCTACCAGTCACCCTCCTCTCCTTGGCGTGAACTCCGTTTACCACCACCCTCTGTTGCCTATCCCCCAACCAATTTCTTATCCAGTTTACCCCACTTTGGACCCACTCCTAAGCTACCCAGCTTGCTTACTAGTCTGCTATATGGAACAGTGTCAAAAGCCTTACTTAAATCTAGGCAGGCCATGTCTACCACTCCACCGCGATCTACATCCTTTGTCACTCAGTCAAAGAAATCTATCAGATTCATTTGACATGACCTCCCCTTGTGAACCCATGCTGTCTCAGATCTTGTAACGTTACGCAACTGGATTCATGATAGTCCACAATGATTTCCTTCAGCAGTGATTCCATTAACATTCCCACCATTGATGTCAGACTGACTGGCCTATGATTGCCAGCCTCCTCCCAGCTACCACTTTTGTGATGTTAGACCGCATCTGCCCTTCTCCAGTCCTCTGGAACCACTCCTGTTTCCAGTGAGCTGTTAATAGGATAGTTAGAGGTGTAGCCAGTACCTCTCCGAGTTCCCGCAATAACCGTGGATGCACCTAATTTGGGCCCATTACTTTATTCACCTTCAGATTAGCAAGTCCCTTCAGGACTCTCTCCTCCGAAAAAGGACTAGTGTCTCCTTCCCTCCCTCTAAAGCCTGTGTTACCTTTTAGTGGCCCCTCCCCTTCTCCTTCCTCTGTGAAGACTGAGCAAAAGTACTTGTTCAATATGTCTACCTTTTCCTGGTCCCCCTCTGCACAGTCCCCACATTATAATTCCACCCCTGGTCTTCCTCTTTTCCCTTACAAGCCTTTAAAAAATGCTGTTCCCCTTTTGTTACCTCCTGGGCTGTTCACTCCTTAGTCTGCACCTTTGCACTCCTTACTGCTTTCCCTGCTTCCCTACGTTTCTCCTGATACACCTTCCTATCTTCCTCCTATGTTTCTGTATACCTTCTGAATGCTACTGTTCTTTCAAGAACCATAGTGGTCTCTTTTTCTTCTTGCTTTTGCTCCCTTGCTTGATGCAGACGTTTGTTGGCTTTACTGTGTTCCCGTTTAGCTTTGCCCGCTGTTCATGCATCCCACCTAAACCCCCACCACCACCCGGTCTTTCCTGAGGCGTTCACCCATCTTTATAAAATCTGCTCTCCTGAAGTCCAGGACCCTCACCCTCACCCTCGTGTGGTTCAGTTCCGCAACTGTCTTTATACTGAACCACACCACACGGCGATCACTGGTCCCCAGGTGGCCTCCCACCTTGACATTTGCAACACGGTCCCCGTTAGTGAGCACCAGGTCCAGTACTGCTCCATCACGAGTGGGTTTGCTGACTAGCTGCCTGAGGAACGGCCCCTGCAGAGAGTCCAGGGTGTCCCTGCTTCTAAATGAAGCCATTCCTGAGAGGATCCAATCTACATCCGGCATGTTGAAGTCTCCCACCAGCAGCACCTCCCCCTTTTCTGCCATCTTGCCAATGGCTTCCACTGTACCCTAAATCCTCCCCGTGTTGCAACACCATACCGCCAAGGATCTTCCACTGGGGTGAAATGTGACACAAAAGGGGAATGTTACGTTGTTTCTGATTTTGCTGAGGTTCAAACCCAAGTCACCTAGCTTACAGCTGCGTGCTGCCCACTATGTAATGTTGGCTGCTATTTTGCAAGTTTGCAGTTAGACCTGTCTCTGACTCAAACTGATCGCAGTTCAGTTTGGCTGGTAGACTGATCCTGAAGCAGTGGTCAGATCTCGGAGAACAATCTATATGCAACCACTTCCCTGCCCCTCCCATCCTCTTCCACCTACTGTCTACCTGCCCCCTCATCCATCTCTCACTTCTCATCACTCCTCTCCTCCTCCAGTGGGTGTAGGAAGACATACTGTAAGTAATCCATGGCGTACAAGTTCATCTTAGGGGTGCAAGAAAGCTTTGCACTGCTGCAACTGTTCCATCCTCCCCCCACCCACCCCCTCTGCTATCCAATGTCCCTCAGACGATATCCCAGCTCCTGTGTAAAGCCCCTGTTACCACCGGAGCTATTCTTGTTTTCTCCTGCAATGTTGTGTACTGATACAAATAAATATTTATAGTTAGGCATGATATGAGCACTAGGTCTTTGGTGCCAACCCTATACCAATCCAGGATATGATCACTATTATAGCAGCCTTGGCTGCTAGGCCCGGTGGCCCCTAAACTACAGCCATAGATTTTCCATTTTCAAAATTGGGCAATTCCTTTAGACAAAATCTTAAAATCCATTTGTTTCCATTTTTCCACACAAAACTGAGTGCAAATCAGCATAGTTTACACTAAAATTATGGCACACTTTTTTATATAAATTTGGTGCCAAGTGTGGTTGTAAATGCAATGCAAACAGTTTTTTATATGAAAAATTGACTAAGTGGTGTTTACAAATGGCAAATTCTGGTTTTAATTCCGGTTTCACAGAAAAAAGTGGCCTTATCAAACATGAAGACATGCAATTTGAAAATCCCAATTCCTGAATGAAATCCTAAAACCTGTTTTTGTACAGGGATTTTGGATTTCAAATCCCAGAGTCAGATTTTGAGGATCTTTTAGGATCTGAATCGCAATCAGCTTCAGAAGTTCTTAAATAAGTGTGAAAATCGGATCATAACTGTATAATTCCAAGCATCGTTAATCATAAACTCTACTGTATGGAAACACTGACTTATGTGTTACATAACCAGTACCAGAATCAATTTCAGGCGCCTGCAGGTGATCACCAGTCACTCTCAAGTGAACTGTGTGCAGCACGCTCTGTCAGGAGAATCCTGCAGCAACAGGATGGTTGGCGCCGCCGCCCTTCCCAAAAAGGTCTCAACACTTCCCTGACGTTGCCTATCAGGCTTCTTCTGTGGACACTCTAAACATAAATAAAAACAGAACAACAGATAGGGACTGTATTCCAAGGCTGTAATTCCATCAAGAGGTTCTGGGGACTTGGGAGATCTTGAGTGGCTCGGGGGTTCCAACATGTCCCAGAACTCTCAGTATTCATTGATATCTGATCCCCTATCTGTTATTTTTTGTAATATATGGATTTTAAAAATAATACCTTCGAAAAGCATCTAAAAAAAAATCCCAAACCACAATCAAAGCCCCCCATTTCCCTTTTGAAAACACTCCCTGTGTTAAATCAATCCATTTACATTTTTTTTTACAATAGAGACCCTTCTTTCATATGTCCATACATGAAGCACTTCATGCCTCCCAGTTCAGCACGTTGATAAACGTTGACCGCTCGCTATTTTAAATGCCTATGAAAAAAAAAAAAACGCACTTCAGACATGCCCATTTGTGCACCAGAGCTGCACTCCTCTTGATGGCTTTACTAGTTTAAAACCATCAGTAGAACGGAAGATGCACAAGCAGGGCCACATCCTGAATCGGAGCCGTGGTGGTGAGGTCAGAATGATAGTATTACGGGATCGAAAGTATAGTATTACGGAACTGAGGCACCGATTATAGAATTTTTTTAATAGATGCTTTTTGAGAGTACCATTTTTAAAATCCACACATTACAAAACATTTTAAAACATATTATAAAAATATAATAAAACAATATTATAAAAAGTGTCCTTTATTTCTACATTTCTTACTTTTGTCTGTTTCAAATGTACATCAGTCTTTCACGTTACCAAAGTGAAAGTTAAAGCAAAAAACATGTTTTCCTTACCGTGCTCTGCCTGCTTCCAGTCCTACTGACAGCAGGAGTACACTGAACGGCTTCCCCTCTTTACCAATCGTTCGGCTGTGAGCCTACATCCCTGACCTCTGCAAGTGTCCTGCAGGGATGCCGTTACTATAGCAACCCACAGCCTGGTGCCAGGTACATAGCTAGTGGAACTTCTGCGTTCTGAAGGATCCTTCAATTTTGTGGGACTATCTATATCTATATAATTATAAGCTGTACTGAACCAAAACATTTAAAGTGATTTAGTCACATTCCGTAAATGCCTCTTTCACATAGTCTGCCATTGCCACCCTTGCTTCAGATGTTGAAGCTATTTTTTTTCTTTTTTACAAATCCATCAGTCATTTTTTATATGTTTTTGTTTCTGCCCACCCTCCAGTTTTCTGTTTGTGGCCATACCTCCAGAATGATGTCATGCAAGGGACCTGTCAATGTTCTACATACAGCAACAAGGAATTCTGGGTAAACTACAAAGTTGACCGAAATGTTCATTAGTCAGAGGTGCAGTCCTTTATTTTGGTAGTGAGGACTGCAGAACAGCACCTAATATGTACACATATAACCTAGTTCTAGAGAAGCTTGAAGAAGCTAAGTACGTGCACACATTGGCAGACTAGGTGGGCCATAGGCCCATATGTGCTGTCAACATCTATGTGTGTGTGTATATAAATAAAATGTAGCAAGGCATTGTGGGTACAGTACATAGCTGATTTTTCTGTCTCCCTTATCAAAGGACAGACTCCTATGTCGGTAGTGTTTATAGTAGTACAATCTGTAGAAAAGTTTCTGGAAAACTGTTTTTGTGATGCAGATAGGCCAAAAAGATAATTTGCCAGTCTGCGTAGATGCTGTTTGACTTTTACTGCCTGCTTGTGAAATGACAGGTCTGAAGTGGCAGCTCCTCTCAGAATGAGGGAGCATGATGTAACCCCCCTGCAAATGGGGGTTCCCAAAAGACTTCCAGGAGCTTGCTTGAATGCTCCAAGCCTGAATGGTGTTTAAGCCATTTATCAGTGAGTGTTTTTAGAACCTCTGGTACTGTCTCTTTAAAAGCTGTCTGCTTGCAGACATAATTAGTTTGTATGGGGGACTGTGTGCTTCTCTGTTTGAGTACCACTCGAGCTGCTGCCAATTCACTCCATTTTGCAGTCACTAGAGTGCAAAGGAACCTATCTGAAAGATGTAACTGTTTGCCAGAAATCATTTACAGTAATAATGAAATTACAGTTTGTCTAACCTGCTTTCTTTGCAGTCAGAACTGTGTCTGCCTAGTTCCCATTCTGGTTTTGAACTGAACTGGACCAATCAGTGTGGGGTAAGCTAGCTCTAAAATGGTGCCTTGGACGAATCAGAACTTGGACTCATAATCTGAGCCAGCCACAAGAGGATTGTATGGGCAGTGACTCTGGGAGATGTAGTTTAGACTTGGCGCCTTTTGGACCAACAGCAGCAGTCTATTGTGAGTGACAGCCAATCCAGTCAAGAACTGGGAGGAACTCAAAGGAAGTGCCCGGTTTTGTCTGTTGGAGTTTCAGTTTAGCTCTGGCAGTGAAGGGAAAGAAACCCTGTGCTCCTTCAGTGCACAGTTTCAGTCAAAAACGTGTGTAAGGCCCAGAGTTCCGGTCTGCAGCTTGTGTAACTGCTTGTTAGGACTGAATCCGTCCCTGAAAAGAATCAAAGGATCTCTGAAGAGTAGAAACCAGGCTCACCCTGTAGAAGACTGGAGAAATTGTTGAATTGCACTCGGTCTGTCAGGAACTGAATCTGCTGTGTGTTCTCCCGGTATTGTGCAGTAATTGCGATCGGATAGAGAAGCAGCCTGCCTGGTATAGTACTTTCTTTTTACCATATAAATGTGTGAAGAGTCGTGGAGCTCAAGAGTAGCCCTGCTGACATTGAAGGACCCTATCTTGTTTGGAGGTCGTGAGTACTAATTCAGGGTCGGCTCCCTGTTGAATTGCCACATTAAATCCAAATGGAATCACTGTACTGCTGACTGTTTAAACTAATTTTCTTTTCACTGTGTGAAAGGGCCCTACCAGCTGCCACAGTTTGGACTAGCCACTAGGGCTTGGGTACCCAGGGACAGTAACTGGTAGGGATAGGCCTATGCACAGAGCCATAGGTAGATAGTAAAGTGATAAGCTAATTAACCTGATTTCCCCTGTCCTTGTTATATCCCCTAAATAAATCAGAGCTGCTTGTTTCAGAAAAGTTATACTGCCTGAGGTATTTGTCTATGTTAAAGTACTGTACTGTGATTGTTGCACTGTATCTTATTTCACAGGAGGTCCCAGTGCCGGAACTAGTCCTGGGGTATGTATACGGTGAAGGTAATTTGATATTGTGTGGGCCACTAGTGGGAAGAAAGGGGTTGCAGTGTCCCAGAGGGCTGTGACCAAGTAAGTTTAACTACTGCAAACCCTGACCTCTGGGTGGAGGCACCCGCCATTGGATCCAGGCCCCTCAACCTGTTAGTGGCAAATCAGGCAGGGGTAGTAGCCCCTGGGATAGCGCCATCTAGGGGTTACAGTGATATTTTTCTACAGTATGTTTATGTTATAGGACCTAAATGACTATAAGTAGTTCAGAAGTGTAATTATGGTCAGACTACTTTTCTTTTTCTTTGGTGTCCAACTGCTGCTAGGAGACCAACACTGAGAAAGAAAAAGGATGTCTGCAATACCAAGACTGTCCAACAGAGGTCTCTGTTTCAACACATTGTTTCCCTTGCATAATGTCATGGTTGGGGGTTGCAGCACTGAGAAAAGAAAAGGGGTAGGGTTATGCAAATGAAGCAGACCACAGAAATAAAAGCATTTTTTTTCCATGGAAAACGGCACTTTTTGGCAATTTGAATACTAAGAGATTGATTCACGACTCCTACAGGTTACTACTCTCATTTGCTATGGCAAACATGACAAAATCACTTTAAACACCCCTATTAAGGATTGCATATTATTTACTTGGGGTCATAAATTAAACAGGGTACACTTTATTTTATAATATTAATAAATGTAAAAAATTATAAAAACAACAATTTTTAAAGTATAATTTAAAAGTACAGGCTCATGAAGGCCAAGTCTGATTTCATTAACGGCTGTACTCAGGGTTTGAGTATGAGCTAAATGAAAGGTCTAGCATTTATTTGCACAAAGCATATGAAAGCGCTCTCAAAAACTATGCATATATGGGCAAGGGTTAATGCAGAAATTGTTTTGAACACTAGGTTATATTTAGGACTAAAATCCTGAGGACATTTGAAATCCAATCATGCATTCAAAGTTTTTAAAGGAGTAGCGCTTTAAATTTAACGATTTAAGTATTTAAAGTACCACTATCCATGTTAAGAAAATATGGGTGATTTAAATGTTTTAAGTCTTTTAATTAAAGGAAGACTGGCACCCCTTTCTGCATCATGCTATTTCTAGTTGAGACCCCACATTTTACGATGTTTACTATCTCTCAAACTCACTGAAATTGTTGGTTATTTGAGCCGCTTCCTTTTTTAGTAGACCTGAAATGCATGGCAATGGTGCAATTATACCAAACCTTGCTTGGCTTTACATCCTTGATCGACTCTTATTGCATACATCCTGAACATAATGAACATTAGCAGACGGACAGGCTTGGCTTCCCCGTCACTGTTAGGGTCACAATAAAAATCCAGTACAGTTGCAGCAGGATAAAAGGCAAATCTCTATTCAAAGTTAGCAACTCGCAGCAGAAGATGCAAGTGCCCCTCCCCGAGACCAGCCAAACGTTTTTACGCAACACTGCGCTTTCTCAAGGCTGAGGTGACGGGAGTAATACAGCCACATTAGAAAAAAAAGTACTATTAAAGGGAACTATTAAAGATAAAGGTGCAAGGTGCCTGGTACAAAAGAAACACAGATAACTAAGGTCCCATATCAATATATGATGTATAACCCATAAGAACAATTGACACCTATAAATATATGCAAGTATTGCTAATAACAGTTTGCATAGAACAACTGAATAAAGTGGAAAAACATTATAAACTTCTAACAAACAAAGATATGATCTAAAAGTCAAGGTATCAATAAGATTAAAAACCAAAACAATAAACATGTCCCCTAGTGATGGGCAAACCAATGTAAAAAAATACAGAAACATTTATTTTTTAAAATACTAGAAAACAATGTTTACTCTAGCATATAAAAAATGCTTAAAGTTTACAGTATAAATTGGGGCACTCAAATTTTGTTATTTTTAAATTCTCTAATAATTAGCACAAAAAGTCGAACCCTATATAATATCAAATCAATTGTCAGTCTGCCGATTATTATAACAGTGCATCCATTTACAAATAAGGAGACTACTGATCATAATGAACACTCCCAAACAGTGCAGCCACTCATGTTGCAGTACCCTCCTCTCCTCCTATAGCATCATGAGTGGCTAAATTGTGTTAGGGGCGTTCCCAAGGCCAAAAAATGCAGTGGAAATCGATCAAAGAATGTACACAAACACATTTTTGTGTGGTAACATCAGTATGGTGGGTAGTCTGTTCAGTAAGGAATAGGACACGACGAGGTGTGGTTTATGGCATGATAAGAGCATGCCCCAGGTGCATAATGAGGCATGAGGCGCTTGTGCCGAGTGCCTTTAGCACCTTGGAAGTGCTCTTATCAGGCCATAAACCACACCTCGGAGTGTCTTATTCCATTTATAAAATTGGTCCACTGTAAAAAAAAAAAATGAAAATAAAAATACATTACAAAATAAAAAAAAATAAATAAAAAGTTTCACACTGTAAACTCTATCTTAATAGAAAAGTAGTCCTTACCACTAGAAGACGTTAATGTGTGTGCCCCCCCACACAAACATCTTGGAGAATAAATTTATTTGTTTATGCTCATCTCTAGAGAAACAGCTTCTAAACTGTGTTTCTTTTGAACATTTTGATGTTTTTAATGTAAGCTGCTTTCGGTGGAAGTGAGCATGTCCCTTATCGCCCGTCCTAGGTAGCGCTTTTCCCTGAGTGCTTTACTATGAGCAACAGGCTGCTACCTAACTCGCTATAAGAAAAAAAAAAAAAAAGGAAATGCTTGCTGTTAAATTTTACATTTCATACCATCTGGCTCACACATAACTGCTTAGTAACTTGAGGGAGGAGCAGGATTCATTGGAAGAGCGGGTTTACCACTGTGTCATTTGCAAGCCATGTCCTTGCGGCATGCGTGACTTCTCGCTGGATGCAAGAGCAGTACAGTACAGGTCAAATATTTATTTTTCACTCGGGAAAGGCATCAAAGAGTAAGCAATACTGGTCAAATGTTTACATTTCATACAGTCTGGCTCACAAATAACAACTGTTTGATACACTTGAGGGAGGAGCAGGTTTCACTGGAAGAGCGGGTTTGGGTTTACCTTGTCATTTGAAAGCTGCGTCCTGGCAGCACGAGTGACCACTCACTGGATACAGAAGCAGTACAGGTCAAAATTTATTTATTTATTTATTTTTTTACTCAGGGGAAAGGCGTCAAATAGTAAGCAATACAGGTCAAATTTTTATAAAAGGCATCAAAGAGTTTTTGTCCAGTGATCCCTATGCTGTGGTTCTGTTGTACGGCATGAAGCACGGCTAGCGTAACGGACGCTGCTTGGTCACAAAGATCTTCCATGCTGGCAGCAGGATTTTTCTTGTGGTGAGTCCTGAGCGGCTGAAGAGGTACCGGCTGGCAGAACATGCGCTGATATGGACTCAGCCAAGGGTACCTCTCAGCCAGTCAGGATAAAGAAAACTCCCGACCTATTTTAGAATTACTTTTAAAAATCAAAAAGGAATCAGACTACCAGCTACATCAGCAAATGAGAGTATAACATATAGGATAAAGTATGGGGTGCAGTGTGTTATGAGAATTTAATACACACCCGAGTTGTCGGATGGCACATAAACCCCGAGGGGTTTATAGTAGCCATCCAACAACGAGGGTGTGTTTTAAATTCGAGTGTATACACTGCACCCCATATTTTGTTTTATATAATTTAAGGGGTTGTCTTTTTTCGCCGATTGCGGTGCAGAAATAAAAAGTTGATCCATGCGGTCAGCACTTGGCCAGTGGCACTGCCACCTACTGACCGCCCCAGCCCAGGGTGAAGTTAGAGAAGGAGGAGGCAAGAGATGCTGGCTGGCAAGGGGCACTGGAGACAGGCAGTAGGAGGGACGACTTGGGGGCCTTGCTGTTCTCGACGCTCCTTTCTCGTCTGGTCTGACAGATAGTGCGAGATTGCATATGTGGATTCCCTTGTGGGTGCCGCCGACAAGGGACCAAAGTTATTTTTAAAATAAAAAAAAGGGAAACCTTAGCGTACAGCAGGGATCCAGACCACTCACTTTTCTGAGGTACCGACGACAGTCTGATCCAAAGAGCCTTTATTAACACAATGCCGTAATACACATACATGTATTACGGCATTTAATACATGGCTTTTTCAATGGGAAAAAACACAACCCATTAATTATAAGACTATTACTTTAATACAAAGTGCCTTTTTGAATTGTGATATGCTAATTTGTTTCTATAATGCAAGAAAACATAACAGTATTTATGGTATCATTTCAGAAATTTATGAGTAAGATGATCTGGCAGCCTTGCATAGTGAGAGTTACTAAAATGGTGGATTATGAGTGCAGAGGTCCTTCTGACACGTGTGAATTTTATTTATTTATTTATTTGGTTTTTGTTTACCAGGTAAGGTGCACTAGCCATAGCAATAACTATTTTCAGGCACGACCCAGGAGAATACATTGCACTGGTCTAGGTGGCTGGTTTGCAGTAGTGAAAATATTACATTTGACTGACTGTACAATTTACTAACTGTAGGTAAATAACAGAGTTTGTAACATGGCACAAAAGAGTACAGTGAAATGGAGAACAGAGTGTGGTTGAAAGGCATCAGGTGACTAAAACCAAGAGAGTATTAATGCAGTAGTACAGCCCCGCTTGGTATCGGGACCGCGCAAAAGAAAGACAGTAACTGAAAGATTGAGTATGTGCCCCGACGTCTGTTTCTGTATGTGGGTGTCCCTGTCTGTAGATGTCGCTCATAAAGAAATATTAATACACTCGTCCTGTGAATGCTGGCGACTGTTCCACATGCTCGGGGTTGTTCGGCTAGAGCACGCGAGCTGTCGAACTGCGGCAGTAATTAAAACATATTGCACAGATGCATGGACCAAGACAGCGACACAGTTGTCGCGCTCAACACACACAGACAAAGAGGAGCAGAGATTGGTGTATCTATATTTTGCACTGTAAGTCTTTAGGTACACAAATGTCCCACAGTGCAGTGGTGTTATGCATGATCGGAATGTGACCCCGAAACCACAAAGCATAAAAACAGTCGCTACGATTTAGAGAACCGAACCGTACTTTGCTTATTTGACACAGCACTGGTCTCCTCATCTGTCTTAAAAAATACTGGGACACTATATAAGTAAATGTGTATCCTGAATCGTGAACATGCACATTGTCAGATCTTGTTACTGTGTTAAAACAAAGCAAACGCTGCATAGTTTAGCAACCAGGATTATTACTGTGGGAAACTGTTTTCTAGTTTGAAGTCAAAGACCACGCACACAATATCCCCCTTGCACTTGCCATGTTACAAGCGCATTAATCCCCTCCAGAGTCGGGCTCTACTAGTGGATTAATGCCCGGTGGGTGGTTGGAAGCACTCCACACCCCTTCCCCCCACCCGGGCATTAATCCACTAGTAGAGCCCCCCTCTGTCGGGGATTAATGCTTACATGAACTAGAGATTAAGCAAAGGAGATACATATGTTTAAAGAGCAGCTGACGCCTTCAGAAGAACTTTAACAAAATATAATATGCAGACATAGTTCAGCATGTATTTCACATTAGTTCAGTATTTCTCTTCATTATTTATTACTAAGGTCATTTGTATGAAAACAGGATCGTTGCTCTTGAAGATTTCATCTGTTCCTGTTGCTTTCTCCCTACCTGCAGTAATAATGCATCCTTTGTGACATCACAGTTACTTCCATGGCAACAGGCTGTGATGTCACAGCAGAGGATTATGACTTAGGGAGTAAGTTGTAGAGGCACATGAACTCATGCCAAATTTCCTCAGTAATAAATAATGGGGATGAGAAATCTATAGACTATATATAGAATGCAAGCTGAATTGTATCTAAATGTTGTTTTTCAAAGGTTTAATTTTGGCATCAGCAGCTCTTTAAGAAGCACTAGCATGTAAAGAATTTATGGGGATGTTCTTTGAATTGCAAATGAGTTACTATTCATAAGCGGTATGATTATTTTATTAAGTATAACATTTTTTATTTATGTTTATGGAGGGTCTCCAGAAGAAGCTTTATAGGCGAAACATCGGGGTATTTTGAATAAACAAGAGAATACTCAAATATTTGGTGTCAAGGTATTTTTTTTTTGGGGGGGTGGGGGCTTTGAGCAGCCCAACCATCCTGTTGCAACATAACCAATACCCCCAATTTCAACGGAAGCGGCACAAATGGGTTATTTACAATTGACGCAGATGAATCATTTGTGCCTTAGGGGGCCCGAAACTTCTATGACTGAGTCACTATTTATTTATTTATTGAAAAGTTTCACCAGAAAAGTACAGTGAGCAATCGAAATTGCTCATTTCACGGTACGTCCTGGGGAAGGGGGTACATGTGAGGAAAGGATACAGACACAATTGTCATAACAGGTACAATACACATATACAAATGATGGATACATAATATTGATAAAATATATTCGATTTAACTTACCTGACTGCTATCTGTGCCTTTTCAGGTATTAACCTACGAGAAACTGTACCAACCCAGATACTTTATGATTCTTTTACTCTCAGAACACCTTTAGCATTGTTTTTCACAGTTTATGAACGTACAACATGAAACGACCTCTGCTTGTTTTATATATATGCATGTATGTATGTATGTATGTATGTATGTATGTGTGTGTGTGTGTGTGTGTGTGTGTATGTATATATATATATATATATATATATATATATATATATATATATATATATATATAGAGAGAGAAGAATGATGTATAGGTGACAATACACCACAAGCCTGTGTTTCCCTTCAGGTAGTAGCGATAACAGCATGTGGACCTCGAGAGCAAAGCTCAAGAGGTCCACGTTGATATCTCAACCCCGAGATGGAAACACAGGGAGAGTTGTGTATGCTCACCCATACTTTATCAGCGCCAGCAGAGAGCACTCAGTGAAATGGAAAGCAGGCTGCCAGGCGGCAGTCAGTGCCAGCAGGGAGCACTCAGTGAAATGGAAAGCAGGCTACTAGGCGGCAGTCAGCGCCAGCAGAGAACACTCAGTGAAATGGAAAGCAGGCTGCCAGGCGGCAGTCAGCGCCAGCAGGGAGCACTCAGTGAATGGAAAGCAGGCTGCCGGGCGGGAGTCAGCGCCAGCAGGAGCACTCAGTGAAATGGAGAGGCTGCCAGGGCGGCAATCAGTGCCAGCAGGGGCACTCAGTGAAATGGAAAGCAAGCTACCAGGTGGCAGTCAGCGCCAGCGAGGCACTCAATGAAAGTAGAAGCAGGCTGCCAGGCGGCAGTCAGTGCCAGCAGGGAGCATTCAGTGAAATGGAAAGCAGGCTACTAGGCGGCAGTCAGCGCCAGCAGAGAACACTCAGTGAAATGGAAAGCAGGCTGCCAGGCGGCAGTCAGCGCCAGCAGGGAGCACTCAGTGAAATGGAAAGCAGGCTGCCAGGCGGGAGTCAGCGCCAGCAGGGAGCACTCAGTGAAATGGAAAGCAGGCTGCCAGGCGGCAATCAGTGCCAGCAGGGAGCACTCAGTGAAATGGAAAGCAAGCTGCCAGGTGGCAGTCAGCGCCAGCAGGGAGCACTCAATGAAAATGAAAGCAGGCTGCCAGGCGGCAGTCAGTGCCAGCAGGGAGCATTCAATGAAATGGAAAGCAGGCTACCAGGTGGGAGTCAGCGCCAGCAGGGAGCACTCAGTGAAATGAAAAGCAGGCTGCCAGGCGGGAGTCTGCGCCAGCAGGGAGCACTCAGTGAAATGGAAAGCAAGCTACCAGGCGGGAGTCAGCGCCAGCAGGGAGCACACAATGAAAACGAAAGCAGGCTGCCAAGCGGCAGTCAGTGCCAGCAGGAACCACTCAGTGAAATGGAAAGCAGGCTGCCAGGTGGCAGTCAGCGCCAGCAAGGGGCACTGAGTGAAAGGGAAAGCAGGCTGCCAGGTGGGAGTTAGCACCGGCAGGGACACAGGTGCACTTGATGACAAGAAGATGCACATCTTTAGAATGTGCACAACTTTTTGAGAGCCACTGAATTCCATACACAATAAGCCCTAACCATATACTATACAATTTATTTGTTCAAAAATGTTTAATAAAATGCAAGTACTAAAAAGAAAGCCTTCGGCCCAGACCATATAAAACTAGCTGTGATACCAATTATCACTCTGGATTTGTCACATTTTAGAACTCTTAGTCCAAGATCTAGTTAACAGGCCTAGCCAAAATGTACTAAGTGCTGGTCAGAAAAACTCTCTTTCTAGCAGTATGGGCTGAAAGTTGCATTTATTGGCACTTGACAAAGTCACATATTCTGGCCCAAGGAACAGGGCTTGATACCGGCATTAGCCCAGGCTGCAACTGGAATTCAGGGGTTGCAACTGGCACTCATCCACTAGCCAAATGCTGGCAGACTTAACATTAGGCTAGTGAACATTTTCTTTCTCCTAGTCATGCCAGTTTATACTGGAGAAGCTAACATTTCAATAATACACCAGTTGGGCCAATGGAAAGAAGTTTGTGGGGCCAGTGGATTTTTTCCATTCATTAGCCCTGCTGACTAGTGGCTGCAAACAGGAATTTTGACTCCTGAGAAATTCAGTGGTGCTTGGCAAACTCATGCAGTCACAGGGACAGCAGTTAAAACTAGTACCGGCACAAGCTGCAACATTTACTGGTGCTTGAAAAAGTCTCATAGTTGCCTGGCTGGCTAGCACAGCAGTATTGTTACTGCTTGCCATCCAGGTGACCCAGAATCACAGCCTGAGCCCGGGACGTCTGGCGTCGACCAGCAACGTGTGGATTTGGCATCTGTCTCAGGTGCCTCCTACCTCAAGGGAAGGAAGGCACCTCCTTCTGCTACAAAATCGCTCCCTAGTGGCTGGGGGAGGGCATGCTAGAAACATAAAAAAGTGACAGCAGAAGGAGATCACAGGTCCATCGAGTCTGCCCTAGGGTTCCCAAGACCTGTTGTGGGTCAGGGATCTAGCCTCCCTTCTGCTTTTTATCCTTACCAAGCCCCACAGTTCCCCACTCGAGTCCCTGCTCTATCCCACCCCTTTTTGAAAGCTGATATGGTCCTTGCACTCACCACTTCCTCCAGTAAGCAGTTCCATGGCTTCGCCACCCTTTCTGTGAAAAAATGCTTATGTATATCCCTTCTGAAGCTCCCGCCCCATAGCTTCCATTCGTGCCCCCTGGTGGCTGAGCTGGTGACCCTTTTGAATAGTTCTGTGTATGGTACCTTGTTAATGCCTCTCAAGAATTTGTAGGTCAGATCATATCCCCTCTCTCCCTCCTTGTCTCCAGCAAGAACAAGTTAAGCTTCCTCAGGTGCTTCTTCAGGAGCTCCTCGTATGAGAGACCATGGAGGCCATATATCATCTTGGTCACCCTTCTCTGTACAATCTCCAGCATATCTCTGTCCTTTTTAAGGTGTGGATTCCAAAACTGGATGCAGTACTCCAGGTGGGATCTTACCAGAGACCTGTAAAGTTGGAGGATCACCTCCTTGCTCCTGCTGTCGAAACCCTCATGATGCACCCCAGCATTTTGTTTGCCATGCCATATGCTTCATTACACATTACACTGGCTTGTTTGTTTAAGGGTGATGCATAAGATGGTCCCCTAGATCCCATTCTTCCTGAGAGGTGCCCAGTTTGACCCCGTAGAGCCAGTAATTTGTCTTGAGTTACCCTTACCCAGGTGTAGCACTTTGCACTTTTTTGTGTAGAAGTTCAGCTGCTAGATGTTAGACCATCTTTCTAGCCTTTGCAAGTCTTTCTGCAGCTCCCTAATCTCCTCCACACTGTCGACCTTACTGCCTAGTTTAGTATCATCTGCAAAGAGCACGTGTTTTCCTTGAATGTCTATGCTTATGTCACGGATAAACATATTAAACAGTACCGGGCCTAGGATCGATCCCTGGGTCACTCCACTGGTGACCCTTCCTTTGCTTGACTTTAGCCTGTTGACAACTACCCTTTGTCTTCAGTCCTTTAGCCAATTCCCCACCCACCTGACTAAGTTTCTAGCAATGCCTAGGTCTTTCAACTTTTTTAGCAGGTGCTTATGTGGTACCGACTTGAAAGCCTTGCTGAAATCGAAGTACAGAAGATCCACTGGGTGCCCCTATGCACTTCCCTAGTTACTCAGTCAAAAAACGTAATAAGGTTTGTCTGGCATGACCTGTCCGCCATAAAACAATGTTGTCTGTTATCCTGGATGTTGTTCTTTTCTACGTATTCTTTTTTTTTTTTAAACTTTCTGTTTATTAAAAAATAATGCAAATACAGACTATAAGAGGTACAATAAAAATAACTTGATACAGGTATTAAAAAGACCATACCAAGCATCAATTTTTTTAGCACTAAGCTGAATAATACCGAACCTGATTAGTATAACTTGACATGATATCCAATCAATTTCAATAAATTCAAGGATAGATATAGCGTAAATCCTCTCCAGGAACAATCTGGGCCCCTCCAACACCCAGATGTTACCTCTCTCCCCATTCCCACCCCCCCACGGGACAAAGAATGGATCCCGATCTGAAATAAAAAAGTCCCAAGTACGTCATCTAATTTCAAATTGCGTGTTTCTATACGTCATCTAATTTCAAATTGCGTGTTTCCATCATTACATCTGGCAATCAAACGTTCCAATAAGTACAATTCCCCCATATCATCTCTACATATTCCACAATATCCTGTTTAACTAAGGTTTCCATTAATTTACCCATGATAGATGCGAGTCTGACCAGCCTGCAGTTGCCAGCCTCTTCCATACTACCTCCCTTGTGGAGAGGTATTACTTCTACTTTTCTCCAATCCTCTGGTACCACCCCTGTCAACAGCGAGTGGTTGAACAAATTAGTCAATGGGTCCGTCAGCTTCTCAGCAAGTTCTTTTAGCAACCTTGGATGCAGACCATCAGGCCCTGGTGCTTTTTCAGTTTTTGGTTGCATTAATACGTCTTTAACCCTGTCTGTGGTGATTTTTGGAGATTCCATCCATGTGAATCCTCTGTCAGATGCTCTAATGCCACTTTCAGGCAGTAGATAAGAAATAAGTGGTTCTTCTGGAGTGGCCTTACATCAGCATGCATCTACTCTCCTGGTGAGTGATGCAGAGGTGTCGCATGCACAAAGTGGGGCCGGCATGGGAGTTCTGATGGTAGGGTGCGGCTTAACTGCTCTTCCAATGGCCCTGATTGGCATGCTGTCAGGTCCCTATTCAGGACCATGCTCTGGGAAGGGATAAGGGAGGGCTTTGTGGGAAAAATACTACCAGCAATCCCCAGCAGATGAAGTCAACCTGCCCCCTATGCCACAATAGGGCCCCACCAATTCCTCCTGCACTTTGTCACCTTCTCCTCTCAGACCTCGATCATCAAGTGAAGTATCCTCATTCCAGCTTGGGAAACTAGGGAGTTTCACCCACTAGGGACCAGCTGTGCGTTATGGTCGGGATTCCAGAGAGGATGCTCAGCAAAGGGGGTTGGCGGGTTGGACCATCAGAGGACTCCTACGGTGAGCAGAATGGCCTGAACAGGTGAAAGGAGGACCCTGAAGCTGGCAAGGAGAAATGGCACTCATAACTCTTGATGACATTGGGCTCCACAAGCCAGAAACTCCATCTGCGTCTTGTGGCCCCAAGATGTGCTGTTGGCATACAGGGATATAAAATTGATGGTCTAGCGCATGCAATGTTGTGGGAAACAGAATTAGGCGCTAGACAGACAGGGTAGAACTTTGGGGATTTTGATGCGGGACTCCCGATTTTTTTTTTGTTAACACTGGGGATCTTTGACACTGGAACTCCAGTCCTACCAAGAACCCTACTCACCATTCTGAAATCAATGTTGAGAGGCTGCTTAGTGGCCAAGGGGTAGTGTGTCAGGCTGCCATGTTTGTGACCAGGTTTGGGAGTGATCCCAAAGTACTGGCAACAAGTCATTGTGGTGGAGCAGTGCTGCTGCTGGCTGCCTGTCCTGGTTTGGAAGGATGGCATCATGCTTACATAGCATCTGGGACCCCAGCATTATAATCACTGGCCCAGCACCCTTGGAACCCTGATAAGTCATCCATTGTCTAGGGCTCAGTAGTTTCCAGGAACAACAACCTAAGGACTGAGAAGACCAGTTCCCTGTGTTTAAACTATTTAACTTAAAGCAGCAGTGCAATTAATTTTTTTCCCCCTAAAAAGTTTCAGCCACAATTAACAAAAATATCAGCGCACCTGTCAAATTTAATTTTCTAGGCGTCTCCTATGCTACACACTGAGTTTTTTCATTTTCTTGATTCTATCCCTTGGCATCATCTACAATGGTATTTCTAAGCCAAATGTGGTAGCCACATTTCTTTCTGAGAAAAAAAATGCATTAAAACATGTATAAAATACTCAAATTTTGGTGGGACTAGAACATTTTACCATTAAATAAAATTGAAAAATGCCCAGAATCTGTTTTAGTAAAAATAAAGGTAGGGTCAGTCCCCCCCCCGCCCCCCAGTTTTGTTGTACTGCTGCTTTAATGATTCTGTGGACCTAAGATACCACTTTTGGGACATGGTACTTTGGGTCCACGACAACTGTTTTGTGTAAATTTTTAAATTTTGTTATGACCAATTATTTAGTCGTAAGGGATCGTAGTTCAGCCCCTGCAAGGCAGCCAGCCAATCCCTTCCACTCCCCTGTTGCTTTCCACAAGCCCACGCTCAGGCACGTTACGACATGCAGCAAGGGAAAGTGTGGGAGCACGCCCCCATTGAAATGAATGGGACTGAATTTTTCTTACTAGATGGTGAGTTGGAGATTAATGAAGGCCACCGCTCAACTAACAAGGTCTCATGACGGTCTACAGTTCACTGGTTACTCAACAGGGATCACACTTTTCTTAGCTGTGAACAGCACCTGTGTCACAGCTTTGCCGTTTCCTGCATTTGCACCCTGCTACTTTTGTATCACCATTATTCTGTGACCATGTGACTGCTTGGTGCCAATTATGCACCAGCAGTCTTAAGAGAGTTGTGCATTAATGATGTCATAATCAGGGTTAGTGCTGGCTTTTCATTTCTTTTGCACAAATATGTTTGCCAAAATGTATACATTCTGTGCCATATGGTAGACGGGACCTATTTTAAACCGTTTTTAATAGCGCCAGTTTAAAAAAAAAAAAAAAAAACTGCCATTTACAATACAAAAAATTTATTTGGCATCACTGGCAAGTGGCAGAGCTAGTCCAGCACAATTGATTAATCAGTAGTGATACAGAAAATAATGAACCCCTAAGTGTGAAGCCTAGGCTGGTATTCTATACCTCGTTAGTGTGGTGACGTTATCAGCAGAGGCTATTGTGATGTCATCAGGCATTGTGTATGCTACTCTCCCATTGGTTAAATATATTTTCTAGTTTCCAGCAGAGAATTCACAATTGGCATCAGTGTAACGCAAAATTTCCAGGAAATGTGAATGTAAGGCCCTTCCATTTTTTCACCTGCTGATGCAAACCAATCCTGATTAAAATAAAAAACTAAGAGAAACACGCTTTACTTGCTGTAAGGCATCTGATGTACAAAAACATGTTTTTTTAATTGCAGCTTCTAAGAAAGTGATCATATTTGGGCTACGTGGAGTTGGCAGCCTGATCCTCACCACTTCCCCATTAGTCTACCCACCACGCTTTGAGATATTATGTGATGTGATGGACCTATAGGGAGAGCACGGGAATGCATTCCAATGAAATAAACAGGGTCACTTTTCACTTTAAAAAAATATATTGTTAATGGGTGGGTTTGATTTTCCACAATCACAACAATAAATATATACATAAAAACAACGTGAAAAGTGGCCCTATTCATGTCAATGGGGCCCACTGCTGCACTCGCCCTATAGTGATATCACACAATGTCTCAGCACAGGGGTGAAACTGACTAACAAGGAAGTGGAAATGAGCTGGCTGCCCGACTCCCTGGAACCCGTATATGATCCCTACCCTAAATGCTGCAATATAAAAATACTCTTTCTACACTAGATTCCTTACAGGCAAGTAAGAGTCTCTTTGTTGGGGGCTTAGCAAATGATGCCCACAATTAGCACACTTTACATGTTTCTGTGTGTTAGCTGTGCAAAGTGGAAATAGCATGTTTATAATTATTATTATTTTAGTGATGTTACTAGCAAACAAAACATGCTTATTTTTATGTTTGAGAGACAGAGAGTGGGGCAATGGACTGCAGTAGAAGGACCATATTTACAAAATGGGTGAGGATGGCCTGCTCTCTAATTGGACGAGGCAGGACACCTTCTATACCAATGCATACTCCTGTATGCATGGCACTGCATTTTCTAAGCCAAAATATTTTAATACCAGTCCATTTCATAAGTGCAATAACATGGATTTGTTATGTACTTCGTTATATGCTGATGATATTACACACGGGTCACGCTATACCCCTCCATGCCCAATTCAGTGTTAGACTCCTATATTAAGAGATACAGAGCCTAATCCTCTTGTTCCGATGGCAGGAAAACTGCTAAGGAGGAAATACTTATATAAAGGTATAGCAAATTTTTAGCTGTTTACTAGTCAAGCGCACATTGTATATAAAATGAGGCAGCGGATGGAACATAAACTAAAACAACATGATCTACTTTTGCCCCAATACAGAATGAATAAAATGCGCCTACAGGGGTATTCACACAAATACCCATGTGGCTAGATGATGGACAAAAAGAGCTACTAGTTCCCAAATTGGGGTGCCAATCAGCAAACAGCGTTGGGAGTTTTTGAATATCTATGACATTAGCATGTTTGCCCCTATAGTACAAGTAAAGGGACCAAGTCCAGCAGTTTGTCTGCTTGAATTGCCTTCTATGTTTAACAGGTATAGCCCCTTTAAAAATCACCCATTCTGTTTATCATTTGTTATATGGATTTGTGCTACACTGGATGAGTGCTATGATTTGCAACTTTTGAGCACTCACCATGGGAAGTTTATTTTATTCTTTTTTTAATCAGTTTGAATGAATGTTCTTACAGAAAAACCCAAGTCTCATCCTAGAGCAAACGGAGGATAAGACAGGTGAATTATCTGCTCCTTCCATATGGTGTTGCACATGTAAATCTGTATGGCTAAGGATTAGATGCACAGTAAATAGTGTAAGGCCAAAGCTTCTTGAAATCTGAGGGGTATGAATGATGGACAATATGCAAGTGTATTAATTCTGATATCCTTTATTCAGCAGAATTGATAATTTATTTGGTATTAAATTTGGGGAAAATAATGCCCCATCTTTGGGGCAGCAGAAAGGCTTCTGCTGGCTACCCAGATTCAGGAACAAATCCAGGGCACTGGAAGACCAGCAGATAGGGGAGATGGTCTGATCCCTGCTGGTGCAACACCTCCTAAGGAAGCCCACAGGTGGAGCAGGCTAGCAGAGCAGCGGGCGGGAGGAGGTTCGGCTCACAGCCATACACACCTGTTGCATACATGCAGCAGCTACATTAAGACGAACACCCCTGGGGGGGGGGGGGGCAAGCGAACAAAGGGAAAAAAGCCCACTCCAATCAGATGATGCTCACCAGCAGTTTCAGTCCCCAATTTGCCTGCTCACCCAACATGGAACGTGCACCCCCCACCAGACTTGGACATCAGAGGGGGTGACACCATCAAGGCCCTGCAGTGGGGAAGCCACAGAGGAACAAGGTAGGAGTCTCCAGGGAGCATAGCAGAGTAATGGACTGGAAGGTTGTGCATCAGCTAGGATCGGAGTAAGGGGTAGGAAAAAGGGTAATTAAAAGAATTGGGAGAAATAAATGTTACGCCACAGATTAGGACACAGCTCTTCCTCCTATAACATGTGCTCTGGGGTTTGGTTCACCCCACTCTTAAAAGGGGAACTATCATCAACGGGGTTTCTTAATGTGTGAAAGACCATAAAAAGCTCATTTGAGTGCGCCATTGTGTTTATCTGTGATTCTTTATAGTCCAGAGTTATTCATATGTAATTCAGCCTGTAATTAAGGGCTGGGGGCAGCCATATGTTTTAGGCTCCTGACAGGAAATGATGTCATCGAGGATCTTGGCCCTCCATTGACTGTAGGTTAAATAGGAAACTGTCCGTTTTAGTAAGTGTGTTTTAAGGTGTTATTACAACATTTTCTACATTTATAATACTTGTTTTGTACGTGCATTGAAACTAGTGAGTTATCACCTTTACATTTCAAACTTAGTAAAAATAATCCATCTTTAGGGTTGCTTTAATCTCTAGGCTATACTGCCAGCTGATCATCAAAAACTACACATCGGAAGGCTGTCTCTGTGGTGCGAACAGGTATTGGGGCCCCATATCAGGATTTCTAAACCCTGTCTGTGTTCATGTCAGTACAGATTTCTGAGACTACCACAGCACCCAACTTCTGTCTTTTTCCATTCCCTCTCTGGCAGCCTTTTTCTTACAATTTCAGGTGTGAACTCAGGTCTACAAGATGTAAATGTGGCTACGTACCTACTGGCCTAGCATCAAGGGGCCAGCCTTGAAATGTGAAGTTTTTGATCATCAGCTGGCAGTACAGCCTAGAGGTTAAAGCAAAGAGCTGTGAACAAGCTTCGTTCATCCAACAGAATGAGTTTTGATTCCATCATGCTCTACTTGTATATTGTGTGACCAGAGCAAGTCACAACCTCCCTGTGCTCCCAAAATACACCCAGGAACAAGCTGTAGCCTTGTGCCTTTCCTGGACAAAGACAGTGAAAAACAATCTGAGCATGTGTTATGATTCTGAAAATATTATGCATTTTCTATCCAGATTTGACTTGGAAAGATAAAATAGGACACCATTAGTTGTTTATTAATTGCAAAAGCACATAGATGGACAAAACAGTTAAAACATGCATAACCTGATATGCATTATTAAAATAATATTTTACTTCTTTTGATGAAGTTAAAAGTATAACAGTTTCTTACTGAAATACTTTGGATGGAATGGGATTTTCTAAGTAAAGGAAAAAAAATCAATCTGGTTGATCTTGCCGCCCATACCCATCGAGAGTGTCTTACACTCCGCAGCTATGCCCGACGGACGCAACTTTCAGAATGCCATTCCACTGTAATGTCAAAAAGAAAGAAAAAAAAGGAGGGGGGGGCAGGCTGTGTGTGTATCTCTGACAGAAGTGCTGCACTAACTGAACTGTGCTGAAAGGAGAAAAAAACTATCACCATTAATTAAATAAAATAATATACGGGTGGGTGGGTGTAAAAACCAGAATTCTGCACATACCTTCGGTGTGAGATGCTTTTATAAATCACTCGGACTTAGCCATCGGGGTTAATGTAGCATCCCACACCTTGGGTCTGTGTAAAATTTGAATTACATACACACCCATATATTATTCTATATTTTAATAATGCAGTTCAGATTATGCTTTTTTTAAACAATGTTGTCCATCCATGTGTTTTTGCAATTAATAAACAACTAATGGCGTCCTATTTTTTTTCTTTTCAAGTCAAACCTGAATAGAAAGAGCATAATATTTTCAGAATCATGACACATGCTCAGATTGTTTTTACTGTCTTTGACCAGGAAAGGCACACAGCTACAGCTTGTTTCTGGGTGTGTTTTGGGAGCACAGAAAGGTTAAGTGACTTACTCAGGTCACACAATATACAGGTAGAGCATGTTGGAATCAAACCCCATTCTGCTGGATGAATGAAGCTGGTTCACAGCTCTTTGCTTTAACCTCTAGGTTGCACTGCCAGTTGTTAATCAAAAACTACACATTTCAAAGCTGGCCCCATGATGCCAGACTAGTAGGTACAAAGTCACATTTGCATCTTGTAAACCTGAGTTCACACCTGAAATTGTAAAAGAAAAGGCTGTAAGAGACGGAACAGAGTAAGACAGAAGCTAGTGCTGTGGCAGCCCCAGAAATCTGCACTGACATGAACATAGCCAGGGTTTACAAATCCTGATACAGTATGGGGTCCCAATACCTGCTGGCACCATACAGCCAGCCTTGAGATGTGTAGTTTTTAATGATCAGCTGGCAGTATAGCCTAGAGCTTAAAGCAATCCTAACGATAGTAAAAATAATCCAACAGTTTGAAATGTAAGGGTGATAACGCACTAGTTTCAATGCATATACAAAACAATTATTATAAATATAAAAAGTGAGCCAGCGCGGTGGCACTGAGGGTTGAGGCGCTGGACACCACACCAGTGACCCGGGTTCGGGAATGAGCTCGGGTCATCGGGGGTCGGCGGGGGGTGGGGATTGAGTGTCCTAGGAACTGCTTTCCTCCTCTGTGGAGGTAGGGAGGGATACCCGTGCACTTATCCTTGCACTTATCCTTGGATGTGATCGTCTTACTCACTCCTGCTCCCTATACAGCAGCACAAACTGGCTAAACCTTGATAACCGAATTAGGTACCACACCTGCCTTATGACCAAAAAGGCATTACTTGGCCTCACCCCTCCTACCCTTGAGCAAATTATCCACCCAGCACCTCCAGGCAAAACAACTCGTAGCTCAAACAAACGGCTGCTATGGGTCCCCCATGGCCGGACCTCCCAATTCCAGCGTACTTTCAACTACAGAGCCCCCGCCTGGACTAACGCCCTCCCAAGTCGTATAACTAACGAATTAAGGCTTGGCGCCTATAAATCCAAGCTTAGGACTCACCTTCAGGCCTCTAACCAATGTGACTGCCCTTGACCCCAGAATGTCCTATACCTCCTTCACTCAAACAACTTTCATATTTCTCCCTTTACCAACTAACCCTCATGAATCTATATGACAATCAGCCTCTACAGAGTCCTCTGTATCCTTCTGGCTGTGCTATAGGAATGCAAAGTGAAACTACTGTTAGCCAATCTGTTGAACTACTATGTAACTCTTCAATTTGTTGTAATGTTTCTGTAACCAGTATTGTCAAGTTCTCTCCATGTACCTGTATGTATGACGTGGAACCTTTGTAAATGAGTCCCTGACTCAAAGGTCTTTCTGAATATCACAATAAAATAAATAAAATAAATGTGCTGGCTCCTAGCAGTGGATGGGGGCTAAGGCGAGTCACAGAGTAAAGTAAGGGGCTGGCACGGCAGAAGTCCAACGTGCAGTGCGTGGGATCGCGCACTGCTGTGTCACTGGTGTCATGCACGCCCTTGCTGTGGGGGGACTTGTGTGCTAAAATACAGGCTGAACCCTCAGAGCATGATGGCAGGGCCGCAGCGTTGCATCCATTGTTCCTAGAAGCTCCCTCCAGTCCTGACCCCTTGGCCTTCCGCAACTGAGGACCGCGATGTGGCTTAAGCGAGGGTGAAGGAGTGGGGATGCAGCTCGGGCAAGGCGTCGGATGCAGGAGCCGCTAGCAGTGCCAGACTTGGGGATCCATAGGAACACCCCAGCTGAGAGATAAGGCCCTAAAGAAATAAACAAAATAAATAAACGTAGAAAGTGTTGTAATAACACCTTAAAACACACTTAATAAAACAGATGATTTCCTATTTAACCTACAGTCAATGGAGGGCCAAGATCCTCGGTGACATCATTTCCTGTCAGGAGCCTAAAACACATGGCTGCCCCCAGCCCTTAATTACAGACTGATTTACATATGAATAACTCTGGACTGCAAAGACTTACAGGTAAACACAATGACTCACTCAAATTAGCTTTTTATGGTCTTTCAGACATTAAGAAACCCTGTTGATGACAGTTCCCCTTTAAAGGTGACCAGGAATCACTTACAGGAGCAAGTTACCATTATGATAAACCTTACTACAGTGGCAGTGGGCTCCAATACCGCAATATCCATAACTGTATGTCTTCTAGTTATTTTAAAAATTTACACTGAAACACTGAGTTTACTAGGTGAACACGGAAATCTGGAGGGTGCTGCACAGGTCACGATCTAGCAATTGCAAAGCTTCATGGGAAAAGAAGCTGAAATTGTGATGTAGAGCCCGTCACTTCTGTAAATGAAACAGCAGTGGCTGTGCATTTACAATGCTTATTTAACTGCTGTTATGAGAGGTAATGTTTAAAATAATACTTCTAGCAATGTTAAGATGGTCCTAACATCACAATATTATTTTATATACTAAACCTCCCCTTTGGAACCAAATAAAGTGGTACTGTAATACCCTGCCACTGTGGTTTAATTCACAGCAGTGGCAGGATCTATGTCCTAATTTCAGATTTACTTCCCACAAAGTTTTGTGACTGCTCAAACGTGACCTACACAGCTCCCAACAGACTTCCGGATCTGCTGATTTTATTTGGTGGCAATTATTTTAAAAACAATGAAAAGCTAAAATTATGGATTCTGCACACTGGCGACTGGTGCCACTGTAGTAAGGTTTATCACAACGGTAGCCAGCTCATGTAAACTACTGCTGGTCACCTTTAAATTACACGAAATTGCTTCTAGATCATTTCTTAAAAATTTACCTTTGTACTTCTTTTTTTCTGCATAGTAACTGCCCATCCTGAGGAAGCAGGCCTTAGTACAGCAAAACAGCATTACTGCCTGAATTCATCCTACCTCATAATAAAGTAATCTGGACGGTTAGAATACTATATTTGCTTGCCAGCCCAGTGGCGTGGCAGCAGTGCTACTGCCCACATATTGATGACCCGGGATCAGGAGCAACCTCAGGTTGCTGAGGGCCAGCTGGGGGGGAGAGAGAGAGATATGAGCGTCCGATGGTCTGTTCTCCTTTCTTGGGAAGGCAGGCTTGCTGCTTCTGCCGAATGACTGCTACCAGACGGAGGTCTGGTGGCAGTGCCGGCCTGGTGCGGCAAAAATGGAGAGAGTTAGTTGACTCTGTAGCATGCAACTGCCTCCAAATATGAGTGCGGACGTGCATGCCCCAGCAAGGGGAGGGACAAAAAAACAAAGGAAAAAGGTTGGCAAGGCAGGAGTGCATGACACTCTATGCGTCGATCCCCCACCAGCTCCACCACCAGGGCCCTGATGGCCAGACCACTGGATATGTTTCTCAGAGGGGGATGGTCCTCCCCCTCTTGACCCCTAGAGGTAATCTATGAAGATACCAGAGCTGTGTAGGTAGGGCTGGGAAGGTGGTAGTCGGTGGGTGACAGCAGGGACCGGACTAAGGGGATCCCAACCTCCTGGCTAAGGGAATCTCAGCCAGAAGAAGCATAAACACTTATATCAGAACAAAAAAGAATTCTTACAGCAGTAGCGCTACCACTCGTGATGGTGGTGACTGGGGTTTGGGATGGAGCCTGGGTCATCGAGGACCTGGTGGGGGAGGGAGAGGCTCGGAGGATACTCTTCTCCGGGGAAGGAAGATACTGAGTTCTGCTGCAGCACCACCACCATCACTTGGGTGACTACAGATGGCGGTGCATGTGAGTGCCCCTCGGGGAGGGCGGACACTGCATGACGCTGATGTGAACACACGTTGCATGTGCACCTCACTAGCTTCCTCAGCCAGCAGTGTCAGACAGGAAGAGGAGCAAACAAACAAACAAAAAAAAAAAAGCACCAGCTGTCACAGCATGAAGCTGCTCCACTCTGCAAGCCCCGGACCCTAGACCAAGGCACGCACCTCTGCACTAGAGTGCACTTCACACTGGTGACCCCGCTCACCCCAATGGTCCTGCCATGGGGGGGAGGGGGGTTAAGCTATGAGGGAACCTGGAGGTGAGGTAAGTCCAGGAGATGGCAGGTGATGGGGTTTGGATTAGAGATGTGGCTGAACGAGGGCAGAGTGGGAGACAAAGGACATAAAGTACATTATAAGTCTAATTAATTATTCATGAGCTAAACTAGCTCATCGATTGGCTGCCATGCCGGTCTGAAATCTCTTCAAAATGCCTGGCACAGCAGCAAAACTTAGCTCACTGCACGCTCTATGCTGATAGCAGGGTCTCCAAAACAAGAATTATTTTCAGCGCTGCTGTCACTAAAAAGCTAAATTATTGCGATTAGACTTATAATCACAATAATGACCGAACAGCTGGTCATTTCCTTGCAATTAATGACCAACTGGGTGGGCCTGGCCCTTGGCTGAACCTTGGGCCACCCTTCCCCCTCAGCTGGTCATTAATCAATAGGAATGACCGGCTGTTCGGTCATTTTCGCTTAATTAAAGCATCAGTGCATGATAACGGTGACAATTTTGAGCTGTACCTTTCTTATTCTATTTTTAGATTGCCCCTTATCTTCTGACTTGTGTGCTACCCTTCTTTCCCCATTTTAAGTCTGTTCTAGTACTTTTTTCACAATTGAAATAATAACAGGAGTGCTCCTTTTAACATGGCTCGAATCAGGTTTTCATCAGTATTCTGAGCTGGTTTTGCATATCTGTTGTCCCATAAGGTCAGAACACAGTGTCTGCTGCATGCTAGCTCAGTACAGTCACAAGAAAAGTGATCTTAAACAATGGGGGTTCAAAAACAACAGAGAATACTGATAAAAACCTGGTCCCAGTCATATTAAAAAGGAGCAAGCCTTTATTTCAACTATTAAAAAAGTAGTAAAGCAAACTCAAAACGTGGAAGAAAAGCTATCATATAATCAGAAGATAGGTGGCAATCTAGAAAGAAAAAAAAAAAAAAAAGAATTGTAGGGCAGAATTTTCACCACTGCCGTGCACTGCTGCTTTAAATAAAATAAAAAAGTTATGATATTGGTGAGTTGAGTCTTTTGTCCAATATCTCCTTAGTATTATAAGTGCAATAACATACTGCAAGGTGCTGGGAGGTGTAGGAACTCCTCCGAATGGTGTGTGCTGAGCAGCTCTCAGTCTGTGGCCTTGTGCTTCAGCACACACCGGAACACCTATATCTCACAGTGAGTGCACACCCTGTCGTGTGTCATTGCCCAGTTATTTCCGCAGGTGTGAATAAGACCCATAACTTGAATTAATTTATTTAAAATGTGGCAACTAGGAAAGGTACACTGAACTGAAGCTCATTTCCTGGTGCCTCCCAGTGGAAAAGAAAGAGGGTGAGTTACAAAAATAATTCATCTATAATAACAGCAAACATGATATAAGGTGCACCTGTGCATAACGAGATAGGGTGACGAGTACAAAAAAATGGTAATAAAGAAGCAAAATAGTAACACTCAGGAATTATATCTGCAAAACATTATATAAGTAAGCATTAATCCACTCCGAAAGTGGCATCTAATGGGGAATTAATGCATGGTTGGGACCGTTGTGGCCGAGTGCCTATAACGGCCCAACCATGCATTAATTCCCCATTAGATGCCACCTTCGGAGTGGATTAATGCGCTTGTAACATGGCTTGTGTAATGCTACTTTTATGTGGATATTGTTTTACTTGTTATAACATACTCATCACTACTAATTATGTCACTTACTCAATTATGGTTTATATTTTTTCTTTATAAGGCTCTGTGTGTGCCACAATGCGTGTGCACGCTGCACTGCCGACATCCACTTACATAGTGTGTACCGACTTGTGACACGTTACGAGTTTGATTAACGGTGCAAGATACAGATAACATTATTTTCTCAGTTAGAAACCTCACCGTTCTGATCAGCTGTTCTACTCGTATGCTTCCATTTTCACTCATATTGCTGCCCAGGTGGATTGTGGGAACCATCTGTTCACTGCATAGTTTACTGTGCCCAAACACTGACAGGACTTGTGTGAGCTGAGTGTGCAGAGCTCCACTGATCTTTACGACCAACAGGTGGCACTTGCCCAAGAGGAGACCACTTTTGCTCTTTTGTCAACGCCGTCTTTTAGGATCTAGCAGTTTTGCTATCGAATTCTGCTGCCATTATTCCTATTTGCATTGGTGCCGTCATGAGCTCCAAACGGAACACTTTCAGCTGCCACATCTATTTTCTTTACTGCCTATTCCTCGGCGCACTACAACTCAATCAGATGTCTCCTCCACACAGAGTGCATTTCCGACCAATAGGTGGCGGCCTCGTTCGCACTCATGTTGCTTTACTCGATCTCTCCTCTCTTGATTGCGCCACCTACTGGTCGAACTACCGATGTACCTACTGCTGAGCATATTAGTCAGGGGATCTGTGAGCGCGTTCACGAGCTCAACACAGCATTACTGTCTCATAATGCTGTGTTGCTTTTGTACCACCTGACGCTCTTGCACCAATCATGTTTGTTCCCTGCGATGCTAGTATTTTTGCCATGTTACAAGGTGCAATTGCGCATGATATATACAATGTAATTTCACAACATGCAACTTACTAGTGGGGAAACAACATGAGTGTTATGAAGAGCTTATCCTCACTAGTGGGGATAAATATGGGATACACATTGGTCTGACTCAAAATATACTATTTATCTTCATGAATGAGGGGGCAGGACCATAACTCATGAGTGACAGAGCGGAACTGCCCAGGGTCTTTCTGTCTAAAGAAACAACTTTTGTACACATTGGTATAGGGAAGGGCCTGGTTACTACTCAAGGCCTCCTGGATAGCCAGCAGTCTCCGCAGAAGTTAGCTGAGGGACGTCCCCCTGTTTCTCAGCTCATGGTGTACTGGCTCCTCAGCAGGACGCTGGCTGAAGCAGATCACACGCTGGTCTTTCCCTCACAGTTGTCTTCACTCCACGGAAAGTGGGGGGGGGGCCTTTTTCTTCACTTTACCACAATGAGGCATGCATCTGGAGCTAGATTTGGCAAAAGCCACTACCGGGATGAATCCAGGCAGAAGGGTCTAAGAGAACCAGCATGCTAGTCCTCAGACCCTGAGGCATCAAGGCAACCCAGGTCTCTGAATAAAAGGTACGAAGATAATTACAAGGCAACCCTCTCCGAGTCTGTGGGGGAATACTGGCCAAGAACACCACGTGCAGTTTAAATCACAGCAATTGTTCTAGAGGTGAGCTCTCACAGCTTCTATCCCTCTCAGGTTTCCAACTCTATGTTCTCCCACAAAACACCTATGCTCTGTGATATGCTGATGAGAGGGCGTTGTCTCAGTCCTGCTCTCTCTCTCCCTCTCTGACTTTCTGTTCCCACCCATTTTGCTGGGACTAAGTACACCCTGATAGGTGAAGGCAGCTTCCTGAGCCCCTCTGGGGCATGTGTGGCTCTGACAGCTTCTAAACTGGCCTGCCAAGCGAGGACTTTGTCTGTTAACTCTTGACCTGAGCTGCAGCCTCTGGGTTTTGGGGAATCCAAGACGGTGCCGCCCATGCCCTTTTATGGGCTTCTTTATTATTATTTTTTTCCTTTAAAAAATGTTTAATCCCTCAATGTGGCTTCCAGACACTTTCTTTTGCTGCTCCTGGTCTGTGCTGTCTGTCCTGAGGATCGGGAGTTCAAAGGCGCATCCAGGAGCAGACTGGCACGCTGCTTAGTTTTGGGCAATTGACCCCTTCTATGTTTGCGACAGAGCTGCATAACCATGATAGTCTCCCCTGCCACGTCTGTCAGGGGGCCAGAAGTTGATGCCAGCGTCCACCACCGCGGCCACGTCCCGTTCTGCAATCTCAGGACTAAGGAGTGAGGAAGTGAGGTGGCTGCTGGTGGGCAGTGGGTGGAGGCAAGCCACCATTTGTGACAGAGGAGAATACGTATATTTATATAGAGAATAAAGTATGGCAAATTGTGGCATACAAGGAAATAATACCATCGAGGGGTCAGATAAGCTCATACAAACCATGATCCCAAAGGGCAAGTTGCCTTTATGGACTTGTTCGACCCCGAGATGGTATTATTTCACGAGTATGCCGGACTTTGCCATCGATTCGTTTATATAATGCCTTAGGTTGGACATTTTTTTGCTGTGTCCAGTGTTTACCATAGTGTAGTCATTTTTATGGCTGTGTGGGTGGAGCGCCGCAGACGTTATGCCATCACAGGAGTTTTACTACAGCACTGTGGAAGTACGTGACTGGACCACTGTCTGGTGTACTTCCACAGTGCTCCAGCGAATTTCTACTAGTGCAGTTTATGCGGCCCTTCCCCTCTGTGGGCCACGTAAACACACCCCTTCAACAACACTCTACTCTTTCTTCCGCAACTGAGGGAAGTGATGGCTGCCGTGCACAAGATGGCGGCATCAACTCAAACTCTGCATACACAATACTCGCGCATGCGCAGTTCTGTCATCGCCACCATCTTGTGAATGGCAAACTCCACCAGCACACTCTGCTGCTGCTCCAAAGTATTCCGGCAGTACTTGGATTCGCCGGCATACTCCGGCGCCGCTCTCATGTACACTGGTGGTGCTTCAAAAAGCTCTATTCTCCGCCGCCACTCCGATATACTCTGGCAGCACTCTAAACAGCTCTACGTAGCCATGTCGGCTCTGACAGATCTTGTCTGTAGTGCAATGGTTTGTGTCAGTGTTTTTCTGTAGTTTAGTGATTTTCCATATTTTAGTGGTATGTACCTTTAAGAAGGTACTTAGCGTTTTCCTGTAGTGTAGTGGGTTCTTATGGGACTGCCTTTGTTTCTCCCAGTAGTTTTTCCGTAGTGCAGGGGCCTCCTATTAAAGGAGGCATGGCTTTGGCAGTGGCAGTCTTCCCTCTTTTTTTAGGATGGAGAGCAGCATGGCGTGCGGTTGAGAGCTGCATGGTATGCAGTCCTGTCGGGAGTATTTTGAGGTCTGCCAGGGAGCAGCAGTGTTCGGTCAAAACATTGGGCTGAGCACACTGAGCCATACTATGTGGAGGTCGGGCGTGTCAAGGGACGAGAAGAACAGCGATGGTGGTAGCAGCATGGAGGGCCTACATGACAGACGTGCTTGCTAAGTGAGTGAGAGTGGAGGGAGAGTGTTGGGTGGGTTTTTAGTTTAGATCAGCATAGTTCTCTGTAGACAGAGTTTGGGGGATTTTAGGCTAGCGCAGGAGTGGCCAACCTGTAGCTCGCGAGCCACATGTTGCTCGTGAAGCAGTCTCATGTGGCTCACAAGGGGGTTGTCAATTATGTTTCAAATACTGCTAGTGGTTATGAAAGCCTATAAGGTGGCTGTTACATGTGTTGTTAAGGGGTTTGTTACATGCGTTACTATGGTGGTTTGTAGTGTGTTGGGTAGTAATCTGTTATTAAGGTGTTAACACATTAATACAGGGTACTGTAATTAGCTAAATAGTGTCATAATATGCTAGTTGGATACCGTCATTTATGGGGATATATATGATGTTTTCTTCTATGGGGATGAGGACCCAACCATGCTATTTATATATACACACACAGTATATACTATAGATATTTGAATACAGTACATACACAAACACACAGTATATACTGTAGCTATAGATCTAAATAGATCACCCTGCTCACTCCTAGTGCTCCCTCCACCACCACCTCGGCTCCCACTCAAGCAACTGATTCCTTGTTCCCAGGTGTAAGCAAAATTCCAGTCAACCTGTTTTCGTCCATAAACTCTTACGGTTTGGAACAACGTTGCCTTGGGTAGCAGACTATCCACCAGCACTGCCACAGATAAACAGTAACTCAAACGTGTTTAATTATTTGGTAATTCGGAAACAACCTTTGAGTACGAACTCTTTTACAAAGGTTCCACGTCAGAACGAGAAACAGAGCAGACATCACAAAACATAACAATTCTTACAGTACATTAGAATGCTTTGGAATACAATAAAAAAAAAATATATGTAAAATATTTACGTGTACCATAAACAATTGATTAACACATCAGGAGTAGATTACCAGTAAGAGACGTATAGCATAGCTGCCCCAAGAGGGCCTGTCAAAGTTAAATTTGGAAACAAAAGGAAAAGGGGGGAGAGAGAGAGAGAGAGAGAGAGAAAAAGAAATAATTTGAGAGGAAAGTGGGAGGAGGGGAAGAAGTTGGGGGTAGGGAGGGGAGTGGGGGGTGCTAGAAGAGAACTCAAAAGTGCAGAGAGGGGAGTGGGAACAATGTGGGTGAAGCACCAGGTGAGTGACACGTGGGAGGACAAGTGAACAGTGAATTGTAAATGCTTAGCTTTATCTTATTGAGAATGAACCTGATAGCGCATTATGTATTCATATTGTACCAACTGCTCTAGATGGTCCCCTCATTTGACGGTTATGCCTTGCACATGTATAATTTTTTTCCATTCAGATACTGTAATTTTTATATTGCTGTTCGTTCTCATTGTGTTATCCCCTACATCTATCTCCCCCCCCAGGTTGCATATGTAAATAAGATTTTTTATATCCCTGTATATTTGCCTCTTAGCACATGAACAGACCTTTGGGGAGGGACAAAATGTATATATAAAAAAAGTTCCAGGTCTGCAAGATGAGGGAACTGAAACAAAGATCGGAGTTGGAGTAATGAAGTGCCAGCCACGTGGAGAGGTGTGTGGTCTCCACTCAGCTGCGATTAGCAGTGCTGTCTTGGTTGGCCAACATAGACCCCAGGCAGACACAGATCTTTGGGGGGGTGTCTGCAGACCAAGGGCATTCTGCCTCATTTTCTACACAGGCCATCATTTTCATGGTCTCTGCTGGTCTTAACGTCATCTGCTCCCCACAACAGCCAATCAGCAGCCAGGTAGGCCTTGCAACTCACACCTAGACCCCTGAACCATTCAAGCCAGAGTCTGGGGTCAGGATCGTGAGGTACGGTAAAATGAATGTCTAACATGTAGCTGTTTAACAGGATGAGTCCTGCCACTTAACGAATTTTGCAAGCCCCGACAGAAAACACCACAGTTTGTGTCTGTATGAAACCACCCATAAAATGTCTCCATGGAGTGACATGTTAGTACTCTTGTTTCTATTCTTCTGCAGAGTGACTTCAAATCCTCTTCAGGTGGGCACTGAGCACAAATGGACATGCTTCATGCAAATGCATTTCTTTGGACACTCCGAAATCAGAAGTATGCCTGCTCGAGATGCTTCTGAAGATCTTGGAAGCTGCCCTCATCAGGAACTTTTACAACTAATTCTCTCTGTATGACAACAACTCTGTGTGATCATTTTCAGCGTGCTTGTTATCATCAAACTGTCAGGTTCGCACGAATGGCATTGTGCATGCCTTAATAAAATTCTGAGGCTGCACATTTATTTATTTTGATTTTGATGACTGGGTCAGAGCCCCTTTTACAAGCGCGACCATGGCATAAAAGCAATATACAGTGGAGATGGAATAACAGCAATACGGAGGTTTGAGAGGGTGTTATGCAGCATCAGTGACAACTGCAGATAGCGTTTGCATATAGATACAAATAATGTTGTGTTTCACCTAAGTGCATGTTTCTTTCCATGATTCTACCAGAAGGGTAGCAGGGAGAGGTGAGCAGGGAAGAACAGGGTACTGCAATATTTAGTGGCAGCTGCCTGAAATTATTGCCCATTAATTAAGAAAATAATTAAAACAATACTAAATGGAGGCCCAAATGGCATTCTCAGCAAACTCTGCTTACAGGGAAAAAAAACTGAATAAATCACATTATTGTAATGACTTAAACTTTGGACTTTAAGAACCAGATTCCATTTTTTAACAAAATACAGTCTAACAAGGGAATCCAGTTTAATAGGATTTACTCCAGTTGCCAGGGATTTCTTCATCTACTGCCCAATGGCAGCAGAGGCAGACTGTGACAGTTACCTTTGAAAGCAACTGAAAAGACAGAACTAGAAATCCCCTGTCCTGATCATACCGGCCTGAGTTTAAGCATATAGCAACATACATGCGTACATATGTACGTCCACACATTCATACATACATACATACACAGACACACACACACACACACAAAATGGGTCAAGCTAGTTGTCACAAATATTGTTCTCTGGACAAATCAGATCACCTGCCATGCCTTTATGCGCTTACATACGTACAGTGATGCACCTGCTATACCAAAACTGCTTAATACCAGGCCCTTTTTTAAGTGCTACAACACACTCCAAGGTACTGGGTTCACTGGGAAATATAGGCAATTCTAGGTCTGCTGAGGAGCACTGCACCCATGGTCTCATGCCTCAGCCTACACAAGGCGTACACCTATTGCTCCCAATAAACACAGCACATTCTTACGTTTTATTGTTCACATATATCTACATGTATACATATATACACACACACACACACACACACACACACACACACTGTCTACAACAACACAACAGCTGGCTGCAGTCCTCTGAAAACACTTTTACAGTATTAAGAAATGCTGGCCCTATATGGCTAGCAGTTTTCTAACCCCCTCCTACCCCCACTGCCTTTTCATGCAACATCCACTGCTCCAACAGGATAAATGCAGAACCTTAGACATGACGGTAGTGCTTTGGCATCAGTGCTTTGAAGCCAGCAAACATTCAGCTCCTAACAGTTTGACAATCTTAATGGCATTATGACACTGCAGACGAGCTGGAAGGGAAGGTATGCTTCTTTGCAGATGACACAAACCTTTTCAATAGGGTGGACACTATGGGGGAGGGTGAAATGGATGAGCAGTGACCTGAGAAAACTTGAGGAGCGGTCAAGGATATGGCAGCTAGGTTTAAATGTGAAAAATTGCAAAATAATGCACCTGGGACACAGAAATCCAGAGGCGGAGCACAAAATGAGTGGGGTGGTACCGATGACCACCAAACAGGAAAGAGACCTGAGGGTAATCTTATCAGATGACCTAAAGGTGACCACGCAGTACGACATGGCAGCTGGGGGGGCTAGTGGGATGCTGGAGTGCACAGCGAGGGGTATCACCAGCAGAAACAGGGAGGAGGTGTTACCTCTGTATAGATCACTGATAAGACCCCACCTAGAGTACTATGTCCAGTTCTTAAGACCACTATCTCTGGAAGGATACAGACGAGTGGAGGCGGTCCAGAGGAGGGCAACTAAAATGGTGCAGGGTCTGCATCAGAAGCCCTACGAGGAGAGACTAAAGGACCTGAAAATGTACACCCAGGAAGAGAGGAGAGATATTATAGAGACCTTTAAATACTTAAAGGGGATGAATAAGTTACAGGATGCCAGCATTTTTGAGAAAAAAAGGTGCTCAAGAACAAGGGGGCATGATATGACGTCAGAGGGGGTAAATTCAGGAGAGATGTGAGGAAGTACTTCACAGAAAGAGTGGTGGATGCCTGGAACAGCCTTCCAGCAGAGGTGGTGGGGCCAAAACAGTGGTGGGGTTCAAGAATGCATGGAAGAGGCACAAGAGAATCTTATGGGAAAAGGAAGGGGGGGTTAACAGACTGGAGATCATGCAGGATCCGTGATGTTACTGTGGACAGGAAGATGGGCAGAGTAGGTGGGCCAAGTGGTCCTTATCTGCCGGCAAATCCTATGTTGGTCACAAGTGCACAGTGGTAACCCAGCACTACACCATTTTACCATTCAGACTTCAAGAGAAAAAGCTTTATGCTTGATTAGATGCGATAATAAATGACTGTCAGAAACTGCAGACTTCTGTAGAGGGCGAATACAGAGGGATCAACGCCACCCACCCAGTCCCCAGCAGCCCTACAATGATACCAACCAGTACCGTTATTTGGTGAAATGCAGAGTGAAAAAAGACATGCATCCATGTTCCTCTTCCCAACCTCACTGCATACATGTGCACTGGGTGCAAACATGTACATAAAATGTGAACGTAAGCCTTCCAAACCAGTAAAATCCCTCCGATCTCTCCCCCTACCCAGCTCAGCCAGTCGCCGCATATTACATATTCGCACATACTAACATGCATGACTGCAATCACTTTAAGGAGGGACATGATGATTCCAGGCTCGCAATCATAAACGAGATTAACGATCGCATTGCAAGAAAAAAAAAACGTACCGACCGACTAAACATGGCACCCTCCTTAATGAGCCCCTAGCATTTCCAAATAATCCTGCTAGAAGAAAAAAATATGTGGTTCCACTTCACATAGGGAGAAGATGATGATGAGCCTCGTTTTTTATATTTGTAATATTTTTATTTTTTGCGAACACACACAGATCTAACGCTGCCACATATCAGTCACCTCCCAAATCCCAGCCGTAATCGCCGCTGGGAGATGGGGAAGGAACGGGAGACAGGAGCGGCGCACCCTCGGGGGTTATTCGCCCGCTTGCAAAGATGAGCAGCGGCATATCCAGCTTTCTAATGCAGCTGCTCTCTGACAGCAGGGATGAGAAATAGGGGTCACGGATGCTGCAGCTAACCAATGAATCAACATTTGTCTTCTGCACAGCTGATGCCACTTCAACCGCATCAGCTCCACATTTTACAGCTGAAAACGCAGCTTATAAATAAAACAACACACCGGAACCCTTTCTCCTTTCCGCGCAATAAAGACCCAACCATTTGCTGCCTTATCTGACAAACTCCAGCTCATCATTTAATGCCTCCTTAGCATCATATGTGTCAAATGAAGGTTATGTAGCCTCTTCCATTTGCACTTAGCAGCAGAAGACACTTGCACAAAAAAATAGCAATCAAATGAAGGCTTTGCAAAGCCCTATTTTAGCACATAAAAACAACTATCCGCTTTATTTTTCTCCAGTTAATTTAAACATAGAAACCTGAGGGCGCTTACCTTTTTTATTATTTATTTACAGCTCCAATTGCACCAATGCAGCACTTCTCTTCTTGCACCTGCAGCAGAGCCGGTGACGTCGGCTGATTGACGTCTGCAAAAGCGGGAGGCGTGACTAAACAGGTGCGTCAAATGAGGGACGCAGGGTTCTTCCAATGGACCGCGAGCGTGTGCGCATGAGCAGCGCGAGCCACGTCTGGGTCGGTGGGTTTACAGCTTGGGGGGTCGTGAGTGAAAGTGTTGTATTATTGACGAGTTTCTTGCTATATAGTGAATAATGCACTAAGAAAGTTCCCGGCAGAATTTAACCCATGCAGTATATCCTCCCCCATGTTAAAATGTAGATCTGTGAACCTTAAATAAGATTTTGGTTAGTTCATGGAAGCATGGGTGTAGGCAGGCATACTCCAAGTACTCCATGGTGTGCAATTTTATTTAAGGGGGGTAGCAAATAGGCTCTGAACGGCTTCTTTTTTCCATGAAAACTAACAAAGAAAATACTGAACCTTTCTGTAATTTTATTCATAGGAGTAGAAACTACAAAGGACTGGTCACTAATACTCTATTTGCATCCCAAAGACAATACAACTTTACAGGCTCTGAGCTGGTATGTAGGTGTCTTAGGGAACAATGACTGGCATTTGTATTTACCCATGCATGGCAACAACCATTGTCATGAGATATAAAAGTTGTATTTATTGTGCCAAATGAGACAACAAACATGGTCCTGGTGTACATTTGTATATTGTCTGGCTACACCCGGGAGGGGGGAGCTCACCTAACCGGGTGTTAGTAGTGAGTCCACTTGGTGTGCAGATCTGAAATCCCTGTCTACACCCCTGCATGGAAGGGAGCAGTAGCAGACATGCTGGAGAGAAACCCTGGTGTAAACGCAGGTCTGCTAAGGAGAGCATTTAGAAGTGTGAGCCTTAAAATCAGAAGTGAGCGGTTTATTGGTGCGGTGTAGGCAGACATACTCACTGTACACATTTGTGTAGAACTTTTTTGTGTGTGTGCCTGCCCCAAACCCCATGTCTTGGAACTATTATAATTCAGATGTTAACTATTTGATTTGCTATAGGCCAGAGTTAGTAGGGCTGGCTTCAGTGTAAACCCCCCAAAGTGGCCTTACCTTTTGGGTGGCAGTCTCCAGGCTCCCCCCACGGAGCTGGTATTCCTGTGGCGCTGGGTGGGAGTCGCAACTTGCGACCCCCCCCATAGTGCAGCTGCGGCCATGTGTTCCCACAGTCTCAGCCTTTTTGGGGTTGGGGGGAGGTTTTGTCTGTGCCTCCAGGCGGTGTGGGTGGTCTTGGGTCTGTGTTTTGGGCAGGCTGGGCTCGGAACTGCTTCATTTTAGATATATTTAAATAAGATAGCAGACTAGCGCATAGTGCGCATGCATGGCCGCTGACTAGGTGAAATTTACAGGAGCCAGTGCTCCTTTAGTTACAGTAGTTTCGGTGCCAGCTGGCACTGTGGGGCACCAGTGTTAACAGTGTAAATCAGGACTGCAAGCCCAGTGGTGTACTCGGGGCAGTGTGTATGGCACCTCAGGACCGGTCCATGATTGGACCTTTAGGTGCCAAGGGAGCCAGAGGGGATATAAGGGAAGTCGCGAGGCGGAAAAGGTTGGAATGGTATGTTTACCTGCTTGTCTTTGTGGCCACGCCTGTTCTTTGTTGTGCTGTAGGCATGGGAGCTGCTGAAGTGGATGGAGTCCCGGGCGGTAGCATCTAATCCTGGGATGAGTGCAGCATGCAGTCGGATTTGAAGGCTTGTGGCTGGGCCTGTTATGGCCGAGGGGATCCGGTGCGCAGTCTGGTGGTGGCAGCCCAGCACTGTGGTGAGACCGAGGTGGCAGTCAGTCTCAAGGTCATCCGGATGAGGTTGCCGCTGCAGTCAGAGAAGCTCCATGAGGTATAAGTCCAGAGGAGGCAGGAGGAGAGCTGTGGGTTGGTTGTTGGGGGCAGAGTGGCAGGCTGTGTTTTGATTCCTTGTGGCATTTTGGCTGTATCCCCACTTAGAGGCCATACTGGACTGGGATCACTGCATGAGGGATCTGCCCCGGATCTTCGGAATTGTCAGGGGAACCCCCATCCCCAGGATGCTTGGAGCAGGCACGCATCAGTGATACTGGATGATACTAGTGATCGGGTACTGGACAGTTTTGGAGCATCTCATCCTGCTCTTGTCATTCGTGGCTTACTGCTGTGATGTCAGAAGGGGAAATCGTTGGCTCCAAGATGCAGAACCAGTACTAAAGCTTGTGCAGGAGGAGTGGATGTCGGGGGGAAGGGATTGTAACTATGCTGAGCTCTCTTGGTAGGTCCATGCTCCTGTAAGGAAGTATAAAGATGGGAGACAGATAGTTAATGCTGTGTGGGGGTCCTATTCAGCTTCGCGTTCACTGACTGTGTTTGGACTATCTGGCTGCCCTGCTTTTAGGGTGGCGACCTGGATTTCTAGTACCAATGTGACTTCTCAGTCTATATGTAACATCCCCTACAAATGGGGATTCCCAAAAAGACTTCCTTGAGCTTGCCTAAATGCTCACTGCCAGACTGGTGTTCTGCATTTTAGCAGTTTAAATGTATTGCCAGAGAGTGCCTGTATAGCCTCTGTGTACTGTCTCTTTAAGATCCGCCTGGCTTGTAGTCCTAAGTAATCTGAAAGGGAGCTCTGTTAGAAGATGTACTTGTTTGCTGATCATTTGTTAGAGTAGTAATAATATTGCAGTTTGTTCTAACCTGCCTTCTTTGCAGCATGGACAGTTCTGTTTGTTTCCATCATCTTGGTCCTGGGCTGTCAGAATGGGCCAATCTGTACATTTGGGACTCTAAAATGAAGCCTGCCTACAGGGGCTTGGTGGGGCCAAACCACCGTAATTGTAATCTTAGGAACTGTACTGTATTGTATTAATGCCCAGGACCACCTTGAAATGGACTTGCTCAGTGGTGTTTATGCCTGGTTAAATAAAGTGATTGATTGTAGTTTTGGGCTTTTGGCGCCTAAAATAACCTGGAGGTGGAGCCTTTGTTGTGACTGACGGACAGATCAGCCAACCGAACCTTTTGGATCTTGGTGAAAGTCACACACTGCTTGCAGTTTCAGTTAGATCTGAGTTGGGAAGTGAAGAAGTAACAGCTCAAGATAGTTCGAGCAGCAATCCATAGTGGATTTGTGTGGGAGAACTGTGACAAGGCCTGAGTTTGTCCTGCATGCCTGCCTGCTGATCCAGAGAGAGAGAACTTGTACTTTTTTCGGACTGAATCAGAATTTGGAGAGCAAATTAAGCCACTGAATTGTGACCAGGCTCTAACCTGAAGAAGACCGAAGATTTGCTGAATGCGATCAGCCTATCAGGACTTCTAGCTACCTCTGAACTCCTGGATTGTGCAGAGACTCTGTAATTGCGACTAACTACCATTCCATGTCTGTGTGCATCAGAGTGTCTGTACCATACCTACGGGAGTAGTTTTATAAGATTTAAGATGTCAAATCAGAAGGCAGTGCCCAGCACAGTGATGTCCTTTATTGCAATTTTAATAAGAATAATTAAATTCATTCAAACTAATAAAGCCCACTTGCCTTGGCTGAGAGCCCCCCCCCCACCAAGAGAAGGGTGAACCCCAGCAACCGCAGGGTTCGCTGATGCCTAAAATCAGCAATACTGAGTAGTGTCTGAATATGTTTAAACTTTTTCTAGTTAAGACCCAACTATAAGTGTAAAATCTGTTCAGAGATTAGCAGAGACATCTGGTAACAACCTGACTTTTTTTTGTAAAATGTGTACACAGTGACCCATAAGGGGAAGGGGCAACAGCTGGAGAGAGTGAGTACAAACTGAAATTTCTGACTGCACCTCTGGGGCGTCCAAGTAATACAGAAATGATCTCTTCATTCTGAACCTTCTCCTCCTTCAAAAAGCTATTCTCTCATTCCTTTATAGAATCCTGTAACTGCCCCCCCCCCCGAGGCCAGTGAAATAAGTGTCAGACATCCGTCCCCAGACCTTGATTCCCTGTTTATCACTTCTTCTCTCTATCACCCCTCCTTCCTGGACTGTTCATGTACATACTGTATAGTAATGTATATTGACAATATTTTTTTTCTTAGCCTCTTGCATATTTGCCTGTATAGACCTTGCCTATTACTGTACTATGTTTATGTCCTCTTCTACATTGTATTCCTTGATTGTACACCCATCTTTTTCCTTTGTATACTGTTTACTTTTATGTACACTTGTCCAGGACCACCTTGCAAATGAGCTCGCTCAATGGTGCTTCGCCTAGTAAAATAAAGATTGATTGATTGATTCATTCATTCATTCATTCATTCTGAATACCTCATATTTAATGGAAATTACTAGATTTCCTGTTGAGCTTTATAACCCATTACCTTAGTGCAGCGATAGTCCTTTTCTCTGTTGGTACTCAGTCTCCCCAAAAAAGTACTGTTTAGCAGAGACAAAAAAAGATTGCTAAAGTAGATTTAAAAAATTAAAAGTGATGATAGTATGGTACAGTGGGTTAATTCTTATAGATGCCTCAGGATGTGGTTGGATGACAAACTGAAGTGGGATGTACACACAGATAAGTTACTAGGAAGCCTGGGTAGACGGCTAGGGATGTTACACTGTGTTAAGTCTTGTAAGACTAGAAAAGTCTGCTTATAAGCTGTGAGCTCAGTGGTCCATCTTGTGCCTGATTATGGAAATATTTTATATGCTGGAGCATCAGGGAGGGAACTGGCAACGCTGAATGTGCATCACAACAGGCCTGCCTTGTCCTCAACCCCCCCCCCCCCGCATGACCCATCATTGCCAACTATATAGTGATCTGGGATGGCCGTGGTTGAATAACCATGGAAAAGATCATATATTGACTCTTATGCACAAATGCTTCAGGGGTCAGTTACCAAATTATTAGCAAATATTAATTACAAAATAAGCTTGTGTAAGAGCTGCACTAGGCTTGGAATTTGTCGTCTCTCCAAACAACCTGGAAATTGGCAGGCTGTTTTTTAGTTATTTAGGTCCTGCAGCATGGAATGCAATTTCATATATGGGATACAATTTCGTATACATTATTCTCTGCTAGTGGTAAAATCAGTCTGGGGAAAATAAATACAGGGACGCCCCTTAAAGCCAATAAACTATTCCTTATTGCCATAGGTTAAAAAGTTAATGACCAAAAATATTAGTATACGTTAGACGCATTGTAGTAGTCTATTGGTTTTCTCTTTAGTCAGTTAAAATTAAGTGCATATTGTTATAAATTGATTATTGTGAACGTCTGTCTAACCTGTACATATTTTGTTGATTTTTTTTTATCAAATGTTAATTTATTGTTCTTCGTAACAAACTTCTCTATGTAAAGGAACTGGGAACTCATTGAAAATGAGTTTCGGTTCAGCTGAGTTTTATCCCTGTTCATATTTTGATATGAATAAAATTTTACCATACTATACTAAATTTATGGAGCTTTTTTCCAAAGGGACTAGGTGACAGAGTGTCATGCACTACCAAGTAAAAGATAAGAGGAACAGTTCTTTGATTCTGATGCTTTGGGCAGGGACTGGAATGGAGATATAGAACATATCATTCAACTATCCCTGATTTTTGCTTCAGAAATGCCTCTGTCTCCCCTAAAACTGGCATCTGCCACTGAGGAGTATGGATTTGATTTTGAATCATAACATATTGTCAGACATTTGAATTACAGTCGAGTTCTGACAGGCGATGCTTTTCTCATGAAGACAAGTGCAGTTGCAGGTTCCTGAGCTTATACTTAATGGGGAGTTTATAGAGGTAAGGGAATTAACAAGTAGAGTACCTCGGATCGGTGCTGGTCCCTGTTCTTATATGTATTCCTTTGTGATATAGGGGAAGGCATCATGGGTAAGATCTGCCTCTTCACAGATGATGCAAGGATCTGCACAAGGGTAAACAGTGGGTTCGAAATTGGCACCGGCCCATTAGCCACATGCTGGTAGATTTTGTATTAGGCTAGTAAGATTTTTATTTAACTAGCCCTGCGGGCTTGTACTGGAGAAGGCAGCACTTCAGTATGTACACCAACTGGGCCAAAGGAAATATCTGTTGGGCCAGTGAATTTTCCCAGTCACTAGCACTGCTGACTAGTGGCTGCAAAACTTAATTTCGACCCCTGAGACACTGAGGAAGGGAATAATGGAACTCTGAGAGGATCTGGGCAGGTCGCAGAGCTGATCGGAGATCTGGCAGCTGTGCTTCAATGCTAAAAATGTAAAGTGATGCACATTGGGAAGTGGTACCCAAGAGTGCAGTATGAAATGGGAGGAATGCTGTTGGAAAGCACCACAGAGGAAAAGGACACAAGAGTCATATTGGAGAGCAAGCTGGGGAACCTTGCACACACTCAATACCCAAAGGGTCAGATAAGGCACAAGACATACTATTGCAAGTAGAAAAAAGCGTTAGTTACTGACAATATCCATTAAATCCTGTTTGTGCAGGGCATATTGCCAAAAAAGTGCTAATATCCCACAGTGGCCACAGACCAAAGCTCAACTGCGTTTCATGCCCTACTGGCACTTTTTCCTGGGTGCACAAACAGTTATAAAATGGGTAGGGAAAGAGTTGTGTCCTGATTGGCTGAGAGGGTTTGGAACCCAGTGCATTAAGGAGTGACAACTACCAGAAAGGGAACCCTTTTGGCAACCAGGAGTAGTGAATTCATGTATCAGTGCCTTCCAGGTGTTCTTCAAAATAATGTCTGGCAGACATGGCGCATGTTAGTAATATAAAAACAGATAAACACCCTGATGTGCCACAAGTTTGAGAAATAAATTTAAATTATCCAGAACCACAACAGTTAATCGAGAGTGACACACAGTGATGAAAAAACATCATTTTCTGGCGTTTACTGATCTTTTCTTCATGTAATTGCAGATTCAAAATTGTAGGTCACTGATTCTGTTTCAGTAGTTCCTTTCACATACACGCATCACCCACCCCAGCTGAGCAAGTGGCTGCCAGCCCAACAATCTGTACTGTGATCGGAGTGTTAGAAATACCTGACTGGCCGTGATTTGCCTTCATACCCTTCCCACCGCCTACCAGCCACCTACCCCACAAAAGTATACAATCCAATTTGACTTCATTTCCTCCCCGACCTAATGCCACTGCCACAGACATCCTTCACAAACATGCCAAGATTAAGTCGCACATTCGTGAAGGTCGCTGAAGCCGGCCATTTTGCACATTTGTGCGGCTGGTCTCAGGAAGTAACTCAGACATTCGAGGAGGATGTTTACGGTGCAGTCGGGCCATCTAACAGTTTATTTGTAATAAAAAAAAAAAAATAGGTCCAGTCAACCTGGGATTATAACTTTTGTCTCTTCTTTGGCAAGTAGCTTTCACTCCCTGTCCCAGGCTCTAGGGGGCATTACATTTTCGGCAGGCGGGAGAATCAAGAGTGCTTCATGCATCAGATTCTTCACAAATGAATAAATAAGTATAAAAATGAAAATAAAAATAAAAGTGAGATAAAGAACTATAAAAATTAAGCCCTGTTTGATTAAAGAGCTGCTGACGCCTCAAAGAAAACTTTGAAAAACATAATATTTAAGTACAATTCAGCTTGCATTCCATATATATTCTGTAGATTTCTCCTGCACATTATCTATTACTGTGGAAATTTGCATGAATACATGATCTTTATGCCTCAGAGTTCATCTGCCTCTAGCTTATTCCCTACTTTATGTCATAATCCTCTGTTGCGACATAAAAATCTGTTGCCATGGGAGTAATTGTGATGTCACAAGCAGTGCTTTATGACTTCAAGTAAGGAGAAACCAACAGGAATAGATGAACTCTTCAGGAGCAAAGATCCTACTTCCATGTAAATTATCTCAGTAATAAATAATGGGGAGGAGGAATACAGAACTAATGTGAAATACAAGTTGAATTGTGTCTAAATATTCTGTTTTGTTAAAGTTCTCCTGAAGGTGTCAGCTGCTCTTAAATGTTTGAAAAATGAGTTTTCACAGCTTTGACTGTCACGTTCTGAGAAGTCAAACAGCACTGTCTCATGCAGCCTCAGAACAACATAATGGCACTTCACTTGCTGTGGGGAGTTTGTTTCCTTCTGTTGTTTCGACCTCCTCCAAGAAACAGTGCATGCCATGGTTCTCTGCGCTTTATTAATTTGGCCGATCCCAACAGTTTAGTTAGGGGCTATTTTTTATCTTATCTAAATCAGTTATCTCTTTAAATACAAAAATATACCATTTTAAGATGCAAAATACTCGTCAGTGTCTTTTTTCATAAATGTTACCCATTTTATAAGTGCAGTAAGACACATCTAGGCATCAGGTTATTACATAACAACTAACACCCTGGAATGTCTTATTGTTTATGTGTCAGGTGTTGCTTAAATATATCTTGGGGGATGACATCATCAATATCTCCCCGATTAATTACGTTCAAGTGACCCCATATAAGATAAACAATCATAACATTCTGTTACATACACTTAGTTTAAAACTGACCTACACTATCAAAAGTTAAACAGCAACAACTGAGTTAAAAATCCTTGGTAAAAATAGATTTCTAATAAAGATAAAAAGTCTTCCAGCTTGCAAGGTGTTGCTTGAATCTTTTCAGTCCTAAGTGGTGGGACTCGAGCTGAGACGCATGGATCAGTTCGAATCCTGCATTGCTTACACAAAGATTGAGACAGCTGGTGCTTCAAATGGACCAAGGATGAACTGCTCACAAAAGGAGTCCTAATATTAAAAATGCACAGATTTAAAGGCAAAACTGACATTAATATCTACATTAATTGTTACAGATCACAATTTTGCATTCATTCACAAATATAAACAGTCGTACACTATCAGAATAGTAACCCAATCAAAGGCTATAGAGGAAGGTATTAAGGGCAAAAGATATATAAAGGGCATTGGATGCAAAATACTCCATGCGTGTAGTTCCCAAGGTAACGGACAAACTCTCCAGCTGTGCTGAGCTCCTGTTCAGATTAAAAAATAAATTGTCAGTATAACAATGGTGCAAATTTTATATGTTGGGGAAAAAAAGGATTCCAATCTGGACCTTGTGCAATTGGTTCTTCCCCCCCAAAAGCCCCATATATAAATTAGTGTAGCTGGGGACCAAAAATGCCCCCATAGCTGTGTCTTGGAGCTGTAAGAAACGTTTCCCCAGAGAAATAAAGTTGTCAGACTTTAACACAAATTCACAGCTTTGTACAAAAAAAATCAATAAAAGTGACTCTGTACTCTGTACTCTCCAGTCTGTTCCATACAAAAACGGATAGCATCCAGCCCACCCTTGTGTGAAATATTGGTATACAAGGATTCCACATTGAGGGTGATCAGGAGCGTATCCAGAGGGAGAGCTAACTGATAGAAGCTGATGGCAGATAAGGACCGCAAGGCCCACCCAGTCTGCCCATTTCTTTTTCTACCTTATAAATGTGCCGTCGGGCCATGCTCTGTCAATGGCCTGTCTATTCATACTCATCTGTATTGCTCCCTAATGTCTATCCTATGCCTGTTTGAAGCCTTGCACTGTATTCGTATCCATCACTTCCTAAGGTAGGCCGTTCCATGCATCCACCACCCTTTCTGTGAAAAAGAACTTCCTCACATTACCCCTTAATCGGCCTCCCTCTAATCTCATGCTGTGTCCTCTTGTCCTGCTATTTTTCTTACATTGAAACATGTTAGACTCTTTCACCTTGTTAATACCCTTAAGGTGTTTGAATGTTTCGATCGTATCACCTCTCTCCCTCCTTTGCTCTAGGGTATACCTATTGAGCTCCGTTAATCTGTCCTCATATGTTTTCTGATGCAGTCCCTGCACCATTTTGGTTGCCCTTCTCTGGACTGCCTCAATTTTGTTAATGTCCTTGTGAAGGTGTGGCCTGCAATACTGCATGCAGTACTCCAGATGGGGCCTAACCAGTGTCCTGTAAAGAGGGATTATTACCTCCCTCTTCCAACTTGTGATACCCCTACTAATACACCCTAACATCCCCCTAGCCTTACCTACTGCTTTAGTGGTCTGCTTGGATGATTTCAGGTCATTGGTGATGATGATGCCCAAATCTCTCTCTTCCCTTGTGACTGCCAGCAACTCCCCTCCCAGCCTATAGATGGCTTTAGGGTTTCTCATCCCTATGTGCATGATCTTACACTTCTTTGCATTAAATCCCAGTTGCCACTCTTCCAACCATCTTGCTAGTTTATCCAGATATCTTCTCATTCTTCCCACCCCATCTGGATCATCTACTCTGTTGCAGATCTTGGTGTCATCTGCAAGCAGACAAACCTTACCCTCCAGTCCATCTGAAATTTCATTTCATTTTATTAAATGGGGTAGACCATTGAGTAAAACTCATTTAAAATGGTGACCCTTGGTTATACAAAATGTCACTGATGAAGATATTGAAGAGGACTGGTCCCAGGACTGATCCCTGAGGTACCCCACTTGTGACTTGCATCTCTTCTGACTGCATACCGTTTACCACCACTCTCTGTTTTCTGCCCATCAACCAGTTTGCCACTCAGTTGACCAACTTCTGACCCACGCCGAGCCTACCCAGCTTATTAAGCAATCTTCTATGTGGAACAGTATCAAAAGCTTTGCTAAAGTCAAGGTAGGCGACATCAACTGCTCCCCCTTGGTCCACCACTCTGGTTACCCAGTCAAAGAAATCTATGAGATTTGTTTGACAGGACCTTCCTTTTGTAAACCCATGCTGTATTGGATCCTGTGCTCCTGTGAATGCCAGTTGTTGCACTATCCTTTCCTTAAGGGGTGCCTCCATAATCTTGCCCACTACTGAGGTAAGACTGACTGGTCTGTAGTTCCCTGCCTCCTCCCTGCTACCACTCTTGTGGAGCGGGATCACATGAGTCCTCCTCCAGTCTTCTGGGACAGAGACTCACTAAACAGTTCTGATAATGGCTCTGCTAGTTCCACCCTTGGCTCCTTTAGTACCCTTGGATGTATGCCATCAGGTCCCATTGTCTTCTGCACCCTGAGCTTATTGAGCTCTTGTAGGACCCTTTCTTTTGTGAAGGGACTAGTGCTCACCTCCCTCCCCCCTGTGTCCATGGTGCTGAGCTGTGGGCCCTGTCCTACCTTCTCTTCAGTAAATACTGAGCAGAAGTATCTATTTAGGATAGATGCTTTTACACGGTCCTCCTCCTCACAACACACTCTTATCTCCTTTGATCTTAGCAATACCCCCTCTGGACTTTTTCATTTCGCTAATGTATCTATAGAAAGTCTTGTCACCTTCTTTTACTGTCTGTGCTAGTGTTTCCTCAGTTTGGGTCTTTGCCTGCCTTACTACCTTCCTTGCTTCCCTTAGGGAAGTTTGGTATGCCTTCCCATCTTCATCCCACTGTGTTCCCTTATATTTCCTGAAGGCCAGCCTTTTGGCTCTGACTTTTTCTGCTACTGTTTTTGAGAACCAAAGTGATTTCCTTCTTCTTTTGCACTTTCTTTTCTCTCTAACACAATGGGATGTTGCTTCAAGTGTTGCATCCTTAATTCTTGTCCATTTGCCTGTACCCCCTTGCCTGTATTTCTTTTTGCCAGGGCTAGCTTAACTCCCCTCCTGGTTCAACACACTGCCCCCCTCCATCTCCGAAGCTCCAACTATATCGTGCTTCAAAACTTCCTTACGTAACCACCTTATTAACACCCGATGCTGTAACTGCCGCTAGTCAAAGCCGTACTCAATACTTATGACAAAGCTTATTACTAAGCTGCTAAGGACGACATAACTCTGGTATTGTTTGCATCCATCCTACCTGTACCAGCTTGTTTGTATCTATGTCTTAATTTACTGTTATACTTATGTGTTGTACTGCTATACTGTGTATTTTGGTTTGTCTTACTGTGACAAGGTACCTTTGTAAATGAGCCTATGGCTCAAAGGTTTTCCAAACTGCTGTTTAAATAAAATAAAAAAAAAAAAAAAAACTCGGTTGGCCATCTTATCAAAGTCGGCGCCTCTGAAGTCCCATATTTTTGCCTTGGAATGGGATGATTTAGTTGTAGTGACCAAATTGAACCATACCATGTGATGGTCACTGGCCCCCAGGTGACCTTCTACCTGGAGATCTGTGATCTTTTCCCTGTTAGTCAGTACTAGATCTAGGATAGCCCTGTCTCTTGTGGGTTGTTGTACCAGTTGTTTGAGGCCTTCCCCCTGCAGGGAATCCACCATGCGTCTAGTTCTGGCAGATGTTCCTGCTGGTACTGACCAATCTGTATCTGACATGTTGAAGTCCCCCATTATCAGAACCTCCCCTTTAGCTGTCATGTTTTGTATATCTTCTAACCGTAATGTGTCTGTGTCCTTCCACTGGTCTGGGGGCCTGTTGACAACCCCAGTTCTTATGGCTGTCCCATTTCCTGTTTCCAGGGTGACCCACAGTTCTTCTGGCTTCTTATGTGCATTCTGAATTTCTGTAGCTTTGATATTTTCATTGATATACAGGGCCACTCCACCCCCCCCCCTTTGCACCTTGGTCTCTTCTGAACAGTACATAGCCAGGTACTGAAGTCTCCCAAGTGGGTTACTGGTAAACCACATCTCGCTAATTGCTACTATGTCTAGTTTAGCCTCTGTCATTATTGCTTGCAGGTCTGGGATCTTGTTTCCCAGACGGCAAGCATTTGTGTACATGATTTTCCATTGGCCAGATTTAGGTGTGTTAGTTTTTGGGTGAGGTCTGGCATTTCCCCCTGTGCGTCGTATGGGGAGCTGGACCTTTTTCCTTACCTTGTGATGCAAATGAACTGCAAACATGCTGAACTCCTGTTTGACCACTAGCTGAGGGGGGAAGGGTGTTCTTCCCATTCGACGTATGGGGTGCTGCACCCCTCTCCCCATTTGCTAGCTTAAATATTCTGCAAAGATGTCAAACTTCTGCCCCAATGCACTGACTCCCTCCTTAGTCAGATGCAGTCAATCAAATTTAAGAACTTTCGCTCCCAAAACTGTTGCCAGTTCCCTACAAATTTGTATCCTTTTTCCTGGCACCTGCCCTTGAGCCACATGTTTAGCTCCCCTATCTCCCCTTCTCTCACCTTCTGTCCATCTGCCCCCAAACTGGCAGGATCTCAGAGACGGAGATGCCAAACGAAATGGATGATAGTTTGTCACCCAGCCTGGTCAGGTGTTCCTGGGTCTCCACAGCTGACCGGCTGGCGAGATCATTAGTCCCTATGTGTACCAGGACGTCAGTGTTTTCTCCTGCTTCCTGAACAATTTTAGCAATGCGATCAGTGTCTCTCCACACTGATGTACCTGGGAGACATCTGACCATTACCCCTGGCTGGAGATGGGTATCAACTCCCCAAATCATGGAGTCTTCTACGATCAGAAGTTTTTTTGATTTCCGTTTTGCTTTTTTTGTTTTGGTTCCTGTTTTGGGTAAGTTTTGTTGTGCTAGCCCCTGTGCTGCAGTGTCCTGCTCTGCAGTGTCCTCTGCCCCTTTGTTTGGTTTTGGAGATAGAGGCAGATACCTGTTTGTAGTTTTTATATGGTTTGTGGAGGTAATATGTTGGAGAGCACTGAGTGATGGGGCACCCGATTTGCCCCTCCTAACCACCTGCCAACCTCCTGGACCAACTACCCTCTGTAGTCAAAGTGCTTCTGTTGGATGTTTGGGAAATGGCGTGTGGTTCTTATTATATATTTCCTCTTGAATATGAAATTTAAGGTGCACAATCTCTGCCCATGCTGCCTGGAGCTGAGCCCTAAGATCTCAGATGGCCCAGCATATAGGACAGTGTCCTAAATCCTGTAAAACTGCCCTTCTGAAAAGTGTTCAGCAGTACCTGCAGTTAATGATATCCATTCCAGAGAAGTTGCTGGGTTTATAACCTGGTCAGAGTAATTAGAAGGAAGAAAATGAAAGCAAAAGTTTGATTTTGTGTTTTGTTTGTTTGTTTTTTCTATAACTTGTTATAACAAGTTACATTACTAGTGCCCCTGTAAATTGGGTCACTGTGTGGATACCCCACTGAACCGTCCCTTCCTGCTTTGCCACAGGAAATGTCACGACTGTGCTACCCTATAAAAGGAGTATAGTGTGGGGTGGTTCATCCGATGTTTTCAAAATATCTGCAGTATCCCGAATGTAGGAAGGTAGTCAGGAAACCAAGGGTCGAAGGAACGCATCAGTAAATTTAGACAATGTTTTTGTAACTCCACCAATGCTGGCAACAATTCGGCAACCATGAAGGTTGTCTAAGCTTTTATGTACAGTATCTCTGGTAAAATGTATAATGTTGCCAGTGCTGGATGTCCTTCTGTTAGGATTTTTTTTTTCAACTCCATGCTAATAATGCCAGAGTCACAAAGATACCCTGAGCAAAATGTCAATTTTTGTTCTAAAATCTTGGGTTGAGTAATTTCTGAGAGCTTTATATACTTTGATGTCGCCCAATTGATGCCAGACGTCTTTCTCATATTTAGTAGTGTCCACTGCTACTGCCCCACCCCTTAATCCACAGCTTTGGTAGTAATTAAGAGGGTCCCACAAAGTTCGTTAACAGCTTTTCCTTCCTCACGGCTTGTGTATACAAAACAGTTGCACCTGTCCTTAGATAACAGATTATGTATTTTCCCCTCTCACAGACTTGTTCAAAAGCTTTTACTGCTGAGGCAGCAGGAAGGCAAAAAGCCAACTTGCTTTTAAATAAATACATTCTGTTCTGTATTACTAGCACTGGGGGCATTGTTACCAAATTTTCAAAATTATATTCTAATTCCTGACTACCTGGAGTGCTTTTCAAAGTCTGAGCTTTTCCGCTGCTTAACCTTGCTACAAAATGGCTACCAAGGCAAAATTGAATTAAATTAAGTTTTCTGGTGAACTTATACAGATCCACCATATAATTGAAAGGATTAGCATCAACAGTAGGTATAAATGAAAGACCCTTGGAGAGAATGAAGAGTTCTGCCTATGTTAAAGCATGACTTGATATGTTTACCACGTTTAATAGTGTTTCCATCTTTTCTACCTTTTGTATTGCTAGTTGGTTTCTGTCTCTGGTTGCCCTGCAGCTGTTGTTCTTTCCATCCCCTGGTCCTCGTCCTGTTGTCTTCTTCCTCTTCCATGTCATCCTCCTCTAGTCTTCCTTCTCCTTGGTGTGGTTGGAAGTTGATGCTTGGGCTCCTCCTGGGGGTTCTCCTCTCTGGATTTTCTTCTAAAAAAGCTGTTGACCCAGTACTGGCCTGGTCAGTTTATGAAACAGTCTGTGGTTTTATGCTGGCAGTATAGCTTAGAGGTTAGAGTAGTGAGCTGTGAATGTGCTTGGTTCATCCAGCAGACAAACCTGGGTTTGATTCCCACAACCTCCAGTTGCATACTGTGCGACTTTAAGCAAGTCACTTAACCTCCCAAGTGCTCCCTGGTTACCCCTGAAAATAGGTACCTGTGCGTAGTGGGCCTTACCCGGTAACTTTTTTTATTCTTTGGTAATCGGTACCATTTATTAAAATAGATTTAGGTGGTTGTCTCTTCTTATACCAATCAAAAACCTCTGTTATTCTCACAATCAGTTTTGTCTCTTAGAAACTTTTTCTCTTGTCTGGCTTGGTGGCGCTGAGGGTTAAGGTGCTGGACACCACACTTGGCACCACGCTGGCGACCCGGGTTCGTGAACAAGCTTGGGTCGTCGGGCCAGGGATATGGATTGAGCGGCCGCATGGCAGCTTTCCTCTCCTGGGCGGAGAGACTGTCACACCCACTGCAGGGTTGCCCCTGGTGGAGGCCCGAGGGTAGTGTAGACAGGAGCAGCTAGACTAGGTAGGATGCTGTGGATCGCTGCGTGCGTGGGTCTCCACACATGCCCAAGCATCCGGGGCGAGGGGAGGGGAGAAGAGTGGAAAATGGAGCAGGCAGGCACCATGATGGGCCCCACAGCACCCGCACCTGCCCCCCGGAGTCTGGATGTTGGTCTTCGGGGGAAGGGGGAAGTCGACACCCTTTGCCCTCAGTCCTATCATGGGGGGGTAGCCTGTAGGGGATTACTGGGAGGACTGGGTGTGGGAGAATCTGGGCTGGAGAGTGGGCCTCTCTGAGGGAGGAGCCAAGCCGCCTGCCAGCTCCAGACGAGTTGAAAAAACATATATGGTGGGGAAGAAACTTTTTCTCTTCTGCTGCTTTCACCTTTTATTTTGTCGTTCTGTTGATGCCTCTAAATTAGTCATATACATGTTACATTCAGGGTCATTAGAGAAAAGAATCTTTTCTTTGTCAGTAGCTAATTCCTCTTGGATCTCTGCTTGTACTTTTTTAGTATCCGTTAAAATAGCTTCAGTGAGGAGTGTACTCCCTTTGAGAAGTGATTCCCTTCAGATGTCCATAAAACAACTCCTAGTTTGGCCAAATGCTGTTTTTTTTTTTTTTTAAGATTTCGGAGTCTTCATGGTGCTCAATTGACACTTAAATAGGCCTGGAGGGTGTCCTGCTACCAATAGATTCTTCAGACACATAATGCCACATTCTCTAATTGAATAAACACCTGTTTAATTGTAGTTTCACTCTTTTCATTAGACACCCTACTTGTGTTTTGGATATTAATAAGCAGAGAGTTAGAGTTGCCTCTGTGTACAAATAAATCTTTAAGTACACTGCGGGAAGTAGCCATTTCTGCACTGTTGCTTGGTCCTGTCGGCATTTCTGCCTTAATGGATCTGGTACAAGAGCCACTGACTCTTAGGATACCCCATGTGTTAACCCCTAAAAACTAGTAGCATGCAAACTGGAGAGGGGTCGCTCAAGAGGGTGTGCTAAGTGCAAACAGGAGAGGCCATAGGGTGAACTCTCTCTTGTTCACACGTTATATTGGAAAGCCTAAAAACAACAGCACATTGTAACAGAGCTGTGTGCATGATAAACAGGATGCTGGGTTGCATGGGAGGGGGATAAACAGTAGAAGTCCGGTGGTATCCTTCCGTTGTGCAGGTCAGTTGAGTGAGGCCACACCTGGAACACTGTGCAAGGTACTGGAGTCCACACTTGAAGAGAGACCACGGCAAGGTGAAAGCAGTGCAGTACAGGGCAACCATGATGGTCCATGGACTAGGGGGCAAGATGTACTGTATGAGGAGAGGCTGCGGGGACTTGAACATGTACACCCCTGAGAAAAGGAGGAAAGGGACGACAATGATTGAGACATACAGGTACCTGCATGGGATAGATAGGGAGGACACGTAGGAACTTTCCTCCTTCAGTTGAGCTACAGGGAGGAGAAGGAACTCACTTAAACTTGTGTGTGAGGGATTCAGAAGGGACTTCTTTTAGCACTTTTTCACAGAAAGTGGTGGCAAGTGTACCAAGCTGGCAGAGGAAGTGGTACATGCTAGATCAGAGAACAGCTTCAAGCAGGGATAGGACAGCCATAGGCAGTTAGTTAGAAAAGGGGGGTGTAGAAACAAAAGGGGAGGGATGGCCAGTAGGCTGCTGCAAAGTAGCCAGGTAGGGTGAGGAGACTGGATGGGCCAGCAGGCCTTTTTGTGCTGTTATTGACTGTGTATTTATGGCCAGTTGTTAAACAGCAGGTTTCTACATATGGACGCTCTTTTCCCATCTTAACTGATTTAGTAGCTTACCCTCTGGTTTAGCGATCCTTCTGAGGGTGTAATTTTCTGAGCAGTATATTTCTTGCATTAAGACTCGTAAAAACGGATCCCCGGATCTACAGCCAGAACACTTCAACTTCCTGTACTAGAGACATGCCCCCACGCTGGCACATTTCATGATGTCCGTACTGGAATTGTGCTGGGGAGTGCTCCGGCATAGACTGTAATAAGGCCGTTTTTATGTGCATTTTTAGATACTTTAAGTGCCAGTTGTAATAAAAGAAGGATACCGCTCAACTAACAAGGTCCTTGGTGGGGCAGCAGCTAGAGAACAAGTCAGGCGTATTGTTTGTTTCCAGAACTTTATTGTCCCTGGCTGTGCATCAACCCTGAGCTGGTCTTGACCACCACTCAGCCCCATCAGCACTTACCTTGCCACAGCAATTCCTCCATGCCAATACACCCCCCCCAGCTTCCCTCCAACAGTCAGGATCCAGAAGCTGACAGACTGCATAGCATGGGGCGCAAGTGTGTCACCTTCACTCTGATGACAGACACTGATGACAGACAGGGTTTTACCTCTGTTAATTTTGCTACCTCCACTTCACCCACATTTATTTGGGTTCTTATGCACTGTGGCTGGTCTCTGTGTATGTGCCACTCACTTCATGAGGGTAGCATGACCCCCCGGAAGGGGTCACCATGTCAGACATCCTTCCACCCTCCAGTGCTAGGCTGTGCTGTATCAGGTCTATCCTCAGCTCTAGAGTCTGCTATTGAATCTGGAGCAACGCAAGAAAGCTGCACTCTGTCCCAACGATCCAAAGAAAGTGCAAGTTCGATGCACAAACTCATAGTTAATCAGAGCCAAAAAACATTAGCCCAGTACCAAGAAACCCCGGCACTTCAGGTCTGTAACATGACCTTTCATCAGGGGCATGGGTGTAGGCAGACATACTCCAAGGACTCCATGGTGTGCAATTTTATGTAAGGGAGGGTACCAAATTGGCTCTGAACTGCTTCCTTTTTCCATGAAAACTAACAAAGAAAATACTGAACCTTTCTGTAATTTTATTCATAGGAGTCAAAACTAGAAGGACTGGTCGCTAATACTCTCTTTGCATCCTGAGGACAATACAACTTTACAGGCTCTGGGCTGGTATGTGGGCGTCTTAGGGAACAATGCATGGCATTTGTATTTACGCATGCATGGCAGCAACCACTGTCATGAGATACAAAAGTTGTATTTACTGTGTCAAATGAGGCAACAAACAATGAGGCAACAAACATGGTCCTGGTGTACATTTGTATATTGTCTGGCTACACCGGGGTAGCTCACCCTAACAAGGGGAGGTAGGGTAGCAGTGAGTCCACTTGGTGTGCAGATCTGAAATCCCTGGTTACACCCCTGATCAGGGGGCATGGCTACATGCAGGAGTGCTGGCATTTAAATACATAAACACATACATATTCATTAGATGACATAACCCAGTAATAGCCAAATGGGGAAATGCATTACTTAATTTAACTTCTCTTGAATCCGATCACCAGCACAGAAGCGTGCTGTGCTTCTTCTGGCAAACAAGCATCCAAGTCAGGTATAGCTTAACTAGAGCACAGCCAGAGCCAAGCCAAAGGTCTGGTCTGTCTCCAGGACCCAAATCACAAGCGAAGTCCACGGAGCTGACAGCATTATGTATGAATGTCCCTCACAAGTTACAGGGACTAGTGTATTTACTGGGTTCAAACTGAAAAAGAAGAGTGCACTGATCACAGCTGGCTTGGCACTAGCCGGGCTCTTGATTGCATAAGGGTTACCCATCACTGCACACAGTAGAGTTTGGTGGGGGGGTAGAAATGTGCTGGAGGGGGCTCTCATAGGCTGTATAGAGATAGTTAAGATTTGTCACCCGTTTGTTTACAGAGATGGTTAAGGGCAGAATAAGTCTTGGGGCAGAAGTTTTTGATGGCAGGACACATTCTCAGCATCCAATTTCTGGTGCAGCCTACATCATGCCACCTGCATCTAAACCTTTGGATGCAATTTTTTTAAAAGATTTGGACTGATTTGCGACATTCACTGTGGATTATGGCAAGAAATTGATGCATGTGTCATATATTTGACACTTGCATCATTTATTGAGATGCATGTGCCATTTCTGTGGTGCACTTTGAGTCAATTACGGATGCATGTTAGCGCACCATTTAGGTGGTATAACATGCACTGGACCTGAGACGCAAGGCCCCAGAAGGGCTCTGAAAATCATGCCCTATGAGTCCATTGTATTGGCCCTGATGTTCCTACACTGTTCAACGAATGGGAAAGGAGGGGAAAATAAATATTTGATCCATTTATTAAATTCTCACAGCCTGTTAAAAATGTTAGCAGGGGCACATTGGCAAATAATTTTATGGAAGTATGATGTCATTTTGGAAGTTTTGCCAGGCCTTGTGATGCTACCTCTGTTTCAGCTGAACACAGTGGGAGACGTAAAATAAATTATACTTCCAAGACTGATCTCCTATGGTTGGATAGCTGCAGCAGGGACTGAAGGTGCCATAAGGCTGTCTGTGTACAGCATACAATTGTGCAGCATTTTAGATGTGAAATACTGAGTCTCATTAGCACTGAGTCAATCCGGGGTGCCAGCATGGCAGGCAGTAGCGCTGCCACCGTTCAGCTGGATTTTTCCTAGTCCATAGCACTGCCTCCATGCCAATGGACTGTTCCTAGTCCATCGTGAACTGGTTAATGGACAGGAGACAGAGGGTGGTGGTAAATGGGATCCAATTCGGGGAGAGTGGGTGACCAGCGGGGTACCTCAGGGATCGGTCCTTGGGCCAGTCCTATTTAATGTCTTCATTAGTGACATTGTGGAAGGGCTGGAGGGAAAGGTCTGCCTGTTTTCAGATGACACTAAGATCTGCAACAGGGTGGATACTCCAGACGGAGTGGATGGAGAGAATGAGGAGGGGTCTGGGGAAGCTTGAAATCTGGTCTGAGGTGTGGCAACTGAGGTTCAGTTCAAAAAAGTGCAAAATAATGCACCTGGGACGAGGGAACCCTGGGGAGAAATACAGGATAGGGGGGTTGCTGACGATCACCATGGAAGAAAGGCATCTGGAAGTTATCATTTCAGATGACCTCAAGATGTCAAAACAGAGTACAAAGGTTGCAGGGAGGGCCAGTGGCATGCTGGGGTGTATAGTCAGAGGTATCACTAACAGGAGGCAGGAGGTGGTGATGTCTTTGTATAAAACACTAGTGAGACCTCATCTAGAGTACTGTGTGCAGTTCTGGAGGCCACACCTTCATAAGGACATTGACAGGGTGGAGGCACTCCAGAAAAGGGTGACAAAGATGGTACAGGGTTTGCATCAGAAAACCTACGAGGAGAGATTGAAGGACCTCAGTATGTACTCACTGGAGGAGAGGAGAGGAGAGGAGAGATCAGGGTGATGTAATAGAAACGTTCAAGTACCTTAAGGGCATAAACTAGGCACGGGGAGGGGGTAACATCTTCCAATATAGGAGACGTACATGAATGAGGAGGCATGATATGAAACTAGAAGGTGGCAGAATAAGGGGAAATGTGAGGAAGCTTTTCTTCAAGAAAAGGGTGGAGGATAAATGGAATAGTCTGCCACAGGAGGTGGTGGTGGGAGTGAGCCCAGTGGAGGGATTTAAACATGCCTGGGGCAGGCACAAGGGAACCTGAGAGGTGGGAAGGAGTCATGAAAAGCCATTGACCAGGTAGGGTCAGAGACCACAAACAAGTAGGGCTTATGGGCAGACTGGATGGACCTAGTAGTCCTTATCTGCTGACAATTTCTATGTGTATATGTCGTCTTACTATCACTGAGTGAGATTTGACAGATCAAGAGACACTGTTACAGGCATGTCTAGTCTCACCCTTTTCTTTTACACCAAAAACGTTAACCAGTCTTAATCCCTCAGCCTAACAATATGGCCTTCAGTATATTATAATAGGATTTTAAGAAAACGTCACTTCCAATCCTGGAAACATTTCACTCCTGTAGATGCTCTGACAATGGATGCAGGATCAACTTCCATATTTTCAGTCTGTTTCTTTTCTGTTTTTACTGTATGTAATTTCCCTGATCTTGGTTTTTGAAATCAGTTCATGGTACCTACGGTAGTTTGTTGTGTGTTTTAAAACTGTCTCTTCCTATGCACTCTATCCAGGGGCACACCTAGAAAAGAGTTGCTTGCAGCCCTGCATGTTTTTTTCCTGGACAAAAACTTCATTTAAAATCATTTTTTGTTTTCAGTTTTCTTCATAAATACTGTGGAAACCAAACAAAAATGTCCAGGGGCTAGATTATAGCATAGTTCTCTTTTCTTGACTGTGTTTTTTGTGATATCTGTAATCTCTTCAGAAACACTGAGCACATACATGCATTTCCCGTGGTTTTGCTATAAAGCCTGCTAGGCTAGCCTTGGGTAACCAAAATATTTGAGGAACTTAAAGGATTGTTATCTAAGTGATAATCTCATGTCTTCAGACGGGGGTGGGGGATGGCTCAGAGGTAATGTGAGGAAGTATTTCTTCACAGAGAGGGTTGTAGATGCATGGAACAGCCTTCCTGAGGAGGTCGTAGAGTCAAAAACAGTGGGGGAATTCAAGAATGCATGGGACAGACAGAAGGCAATTCTAATGGGGGATAGGAGGAAGTAGGCTTTTGGCAAAGAAGTGCAAGGTAATGCACCTGGAAAACAAAAACCCAAGGAAGAGTACACAATGGGGGGAGGGTGAGATACTGACAACAATAAAAATGGAAAGGGACCTGGGGTAAGTATATCAGATGACCTAAAGGTGGGCAAGCAATGTGAGAAGGCAGTAAGGAAGGCTGGGGCAATACTGGGATGCATAGGGAAAGGCATCAACAGTAGAAAACAGGAAGTTGTTATCCCTCTGTACAGACAGTTGGTGAGACCCCATCTGGAGTACTGTGTGCAGTTTTGGAGACCCCATCTCCGCAAAGACATAGACAGAGTGGAGGCTGTCCAGAGGAGGGCAACCCAAATGGTGCAGGGTCTGCACCAGAAGACATACAAAGAGAGACTAAAGGAGCTTAACATGTATACCTTTGAGGAAAGAAGGGAGAAGGGGACATGATAGAAACTTTAAAGTACCGCAAGGGAATCAACAAAGTCCAAGAGTATAGTATCTTTCAGAAAAAGAGATGTGCAAGAACAAGGGGGCACAATTTGAAGATAGAGGGGGGGACGGCTCAGAGGTAATGTGAGGAAGTATTTCTTCATGGAGAGGGCTGTGGATACAAGGAACAGCCTTCCTGAGAAGGTCATGGAGTCAAGAACAGTGGGGGAAGTCAAGCATGCATGGGACATACATAAGGCAGTCCTAGTGGGGGGTAGGAGGAAGTAGGCTGTTGGTTAACTAGGATCTGCAGCTTATCCGTTAGGTAGGAAAATTGGCAGACTAGGTGGGCCAAGTGGTCCTTATCTGCCATCAAATTCTATGTTTCTATGTTAACTAGACCTGCAGCTTATCCGTTTAGGTAGGGAAATGGGCAGACTAGGTGGGCCAAGTGGTCCTTATCTGCCATCAGATTCTATGTTTCTTTACAAAGCTTCAGTTTTAAACTCATTATTAAAATAAGCAGCCTTCCTGCCATTATGTTAGGAATCTGCACCACAGTTAGGAAAAAATATATAGCATGGTAGACGGGTAACCACGCACAACAAGCCGGTGTTGCCACTGAGTGGTTCTGATTACATCACTTACCTCGAGAGTGAAGCTGGTGAGATCTGATATAATCAGAACTCCAAGGTAGCAACTTAGGCTTGTTATGCCAGTGGTTGGCAATCCATTGTCACTATTATACATTCTATATCAATGTTGACTTTTTTTTTTTATTTGGACCAATTGTACCCCCCATCACAAAAGACATTTAACTGTTTTTTGGAAGTTCAAAAAATTAAACTACCCAACACCCAGCTGCTATACCCAACTTAGTGCTAGGATTTTCATTTTTAAATAATTGTAAAAGGATCTCACTTTATAAAGAAAACGAAGACTCTGGTGACAAGCAGCAGCATGATTCGCACTCTTAACGCTACCATGTGAATCGGCATAGATTTAAACAGACGCATTTACAGCGTGGATCATGGTTTTGTTTTTTATCGAGTTCTTTTATTTTTTAAAGTAAGATTATTATACAATTATTTTAAGATGAACATCCTGTTGGTGGCCCTGGGTGGGGTATTATCAGCTGGATGCAGGATGGATTTAATAGTGTTTTTTTTAACCTAGACAGTTTTGTATTGTGGGGGTGGCTGGGACTGTGTGAGAGGTGAATGAAATACAGCTTTCACAAGAAGTTGAGCATGGGAGGTACTAGAAGTGTCGCCAGAAATTTCCATTTTGTACACAGTCTCCAACAGTTACACCCCCCCCAATTAAAAAATGTACACATCCTTTCCAAATGGTACCCCCTTCCAAACAAGTCAGATTGTTGTCAGATGACTCCTCTACTCTCTAAAGAGGTTATACATGTATTGGACACTCCTCAGTGGCCTACACTAACCCAAATACTACAGATTAGAATGATAAGATTAACAGAGTGGCTTATGGTTTGTGACAGGCACTCAACAAAACTGTACATAAATGTGTACAGTGAGTATGCCTGTCTATACCCTTGACAGGTAGAAAGAGTTTCTGTTCTAATTCAGCAGTTGTACAATAGAAGACTGCAATAGCATTCTGTGACCTTTGAACTGTGGTACAACAGCTTTTTTAGTTAGGATGGAAATCCATGCAGAACAGACCATAACCTGAGACTATAAAAGTGTTGCCATGGAAATCCTTCTGAAGTCACAAGCAGAGGATTGGAACTTCAGGGCAGGAAAAGCGTCAGGAATGAATGATATCTAAGAGGCACAGAAGTCCCTTTTGTGCAGATATATTTAGTTTAGGAAGCAATGGGGTCTGGTGGTTAGAGCAGCGGCTTGGGCGCCAGGAGGTTGCAGGTTCAAACCCCACTAGAGAAAAATACTCGCTGTGAGATCCTGGGGAGCTCACTTAACTTCCCAGTTCTTCCAGGGAAAGGGGTAGAGGCAGGACCCCTCTGGAAACAAGATGTTGCATCTCAGTAGGCCTATCCTGGGTAAATAGATTGTAAGATAAAAATACAAAAAAAAAAGATCAGCTCATTTGTCATCTGAAAAATCAACAGTATCTCTTTTGGTTTCCACATTGGCTAGAACATTGTTTAGGGTATCTGACTTGCTGTGTTGTTGTTGTCACTCTGTGACTACACCTACTGTAGTTTCCATTCTCCCCTACTCCTGTTTCTATCTCATGATACAGTAATGTGCTCCCTGGAGCATGCCACAGCCTGCAGTCGGGACTAGGATGAAAATTAACTAGCACTGTGACCAAAAGTGGCCATGATTTGTCAATGTTTTTTTTTTTTACTTTCCAGTAGCTCAGTCTAATGCCACCGATTACATCATCAGTCTCCTTGTCTATGACACCAAGCTCTGTGGCAGAAAGACCTAGAATAGCTTGGAAATGGTCACAGATCCATCAGCAGGGCTCCAATGTTAAAGAAGTGCAAAGTCATGCACATCAGCAGAAGAAACCCTGGGGTCGAATACAAAGGGAATCTGAAAGTAGTGATATCTGACCACCTCAGATTATTAGCACAATGTAACCAAGCAATAGGGAAGGCAAAAATGCTGGAATGCTGTGTGTCAACATGGCTCAGGTGGTAGCACATCTGCCTCTGGGCTGGAGGGTCATGAGTTCTAGTCCCACACTGGGATTGGGCTCATAACTTAAAAAGGCTGGCACCATAGTGCAGTACTGGGGGGGGTGTTGTACTGTCCGAGTCTGCCGCCCATCAGATGAGATGTTAAACTGAGGTCCATTCTACCCATCTCTGGTGCTGTCCTGATAGGTGTCCAGGTGGAAGTAAAAGAACCCAGGACACTTTTCACAAGACTAGGGGATTTTCCCTGTCTCCTGGCCAGCATTCCTCATCCTGTAAAACTGGTTCATGCAGTTGTATGAGGCTGTGTGTGGGTCTTGATGTGGAAAATGGCTGCCACTACATGTTCAGTCACTTCACTACCAGTCTAGCATTGCTTGTAAAGCGCTTTGGGATACAATGAGTATGAAAAGCCCTATATAAATGGTAATTGTTTGTCTTCTTCTTTGCGAAGGGCTAGAGCAGCAGGAGAAATGTCATCTTGCCCCGTACAGAACCCTGATACGACCACACCCGGAGTACTCTGTGTAGTTTTGTAACCCCCACCAAATGAAGGACAGTAACTTGCTGGACACAGTGCATAGAAACATGACCAAGATGATACATGATCAGCAAGGGAGGATGTCCAAGCAGCAAAACCAAAAAGATTGCAACACACAATGTCTGTAACTTTGCTTAAAGTGCTTTATTCTGTGCAAAAACAGTGCAGATTGTGTGGCCATACAAAGTTAAGCTGGAGCACCAACGAAGACATCCCTGTGTCAGAGCAGAGACTGTAGAGTGTCAACATATCGTAGTTTAGATTTTGCAGTATTTAAATGTTGATTATGATACACTCTTCCCTTCTGGTCTCCACAGAAATGAAACATAGATTTACTCCAGAGGATTGCTAAGTTTGTTCATTTTCTTTTATCTATCGATAAGAGTTCTAGTTAATTAACAGCCTATTTCTTCCTTCTGGGGAAGGAAGAAATAGGCTGCCAAGTTAACTAGGATCTGCGGCCTATCCGGTAGGTAGGGAAATGGGCAGACTAGGTGGGCCAAGCGGTCCTTATCTGCCGTCAAAGTCTATGTTTCTATGTATTGGAGACCAGAAGGGAGCAAGAGGACATCAAAGCATTTAAATACTTGCAGGGTCTAAACAAAGTGAACACAAGGAAGCTGGTCAATGAGAGTGGTGCCATTAATACCAGGGGGAATGAGAGATCACAGGCAGGAAACAAGTTTAAAATGGCATTAGGAAGTGCTTTTTCACAAAACGGTTAGTGAATGGGTATAGTAAAGTGGCCAAGGATCTGGTTAGTGCAAAAAACAGTGAATAGATTCAAAAGAGTGTTGGACAGACACAAAGAGCTAGTAAAGGGTACTAGGTAGGGTAGGGTGAGGGGCAGGGTGGCATGGACACCTAGGGGGCATGTACGTACTACCTCACAGGGTGGACAGGGTACATCAGGTCTTTTTCTGCTGGCAGTGTTCTGTGTTTCACTAACAGTTGTGGGGTTCTGTACCAGTGAGTACCTACCCACTTTGTTCATTAGTCATGGAGCAGTAAGTGTGACTCTGCAATAGTAGCACACTTCAGAACACTAAGGATTCCTGATCCAGTAATTTCTGGACGAATAACAAAACTCAGATTTTTTCTTTTCCATATACATTTTCTATTCTTCTGTCGGAGCTGGCAGGCGGCTCTGGCCCCTCTCTTGGTGGAGACTTGTCTTTCCGGCGGGCTTTTCCCCACACCTGCCCCAACCAGCCATCCCCCACAGGTTACCCCCCAATGAAAGGGACGGTGGCGAGGGGTGCCAGCCTCTCCCCCACCCCTGAAAGCCAACATCTAGATCGTCGGGTGCAGGCACGGGCACAGCCTGCCATCACACAACCTGCAAGCTCCGACCCCTTTTTTCCCATTTTCTTCCTGGACTCATGCACGTGCAGTGGGCAGGATGACTGTCTCCACCTCTGCGGAGGCAGTCTTATGCCCTATGCATTGGCCCACCTCATTCTAGAGTCACTACCTGTGCTAACACCCAGCTTCCGCTGGGTGTCAGTCTACAGCGCAGTGCTGAATCCTCCCCAACCCCAAGGAAGGAGAGCTGTCAGTGGAAGCTCGCTCTTTCCTCTCCCCAGCTGACCCCGGAGTGACCAGAGTCTGTTCCCGAACCCGGGTCACCGGCGTAGTGAGAGGTAAGGCGTCCAGCGCCTCAGCCCTCTGCGCCACTAAGCCGGCTCAAAACTCACAAATGTATCTGTTGTTTTTTTCAGGTGGAGTTCCAGAAATTTGTAAAAAGCTCAGTTGTTACACCAATTTTTAAATTAGGCAACAGAAATCTAGTAGATAATTATCACCATAGTTCAGTTTTACCAATACAGTGTATTAACAAAACTACAGGAGAAACAGGTGTGCAAGCAATTGGTAAAATAGCTTGAAACCTTATTCAGAAGGTTAGTGTGGTGCTAACAGGAATAGTGTCACACCAAGTGGACACAGCACGTTGGAAACTGACTGGAGTCATATTCAAAGAGCTCTGCAGACCATCGCAGAATTGGTAGTGCAATTGTGCTACAAATATTGCTGTGCTCATGTAAATGAGGTAACCCTCTTGCATCCAGGGTGCAGTGGTATATTAGGATTTTGGAAACACTAAAAGGCTGCCAATACAGCACTATTTAAAACTTCTAAAACCCTACTTTTAACAACACGCACCTCCCCAGCAGCATTGATGACTGTCACTGAAGTAACAAATGTCCCTCCTCCTGCCCAATCCTAGGCATGTACTCCCTAGAAGAGAGAAGAATGAGAGGGGACATGATTGAGACCTATAGCACCTCCCAAGAGCAAACAAAGTGCAGGGAGGAGCCTCTTTCAAAGGAGAAGGAACACCAGTACACAGGGGCATGCTTTGAAACTTGAGGGGAAGGGGAGTTTGAGGGATGTGAGGAAATATCTCTTCACAGCAAGGGTGGTAGACACCTGGATCAGCTTGCCAGAAGAGGTGGTATGGGCAAAGACAGCGGCAGTGTCAAACCTGCATGGGATAGATCATGGGTATTATAACTAGAGGTAAGGGAGGAGGCAGGGACACCTGTGACCAAGTAGGGCCCAGGGTGTAGTGTTAGTCAGAGAAAATAGGGCAAACTAGATGGGCCTACTGGTCCTTTTCTGCCAACACTTTCTATGTTCTGTGTAATAATGTATATATCTCTGGTAGTCCAGTGGTACCGTCTCCTGCCCCAATCCCTATTGTAGTAAAGTTATATCCCTGGTTGTCCAGGGGTACTCCCTGATCTCCGTTGCATTACTAAGCCATGCACCCCTCCCCAGCCCACACACTCAGCATTGCCAGTTGACTACTCCCACCCACCCACTGCCCTGCAAAACAAGACTAACCCACACCCACCCACCCAGCACCCATTTCCTCCACCCACCCACCCCATCTGGCACTGATTCACCTGGTGAAACTCATCATTGTGGAGAAGCAGAGAGAAGGACAATAACTAGCATGGACTTTCCTCCTAACACCTCACCTAGCTGTAATCAGACTGAGTGGGACTGAGCACGCATGTACAGTAAGAAAACAGCCATTTTTACTGTGTGCATGTGCTCAGTCCCATTTATTCAGAGACTCCTGAAATGATGTTGGTATTTGATTTTGTGGGTAAGTATAATACAGTATTTCTTGGTTGTCACATTCCTACACAATATACAAGCCTTCAGGCTATGCCTCTAGTTATGGGGGGCACCCCCCCCCCACACACACACACACATCATTGCTGGGCATCATAAAAGGTACTTGGATCTGGCAACTTTGTGATTTTCTGCTCCTCTTTCCTCCTCTCCCACTTCAGCTACTATCTCTCTTGGGTAGCTTTTCCACCCTTTAAGAAACTCAAAGTGGGACATTTCATACTGAAACATGATTTTTTTTTGCAGGACAATATGTAATCTTGACAAATGCAAGACTTCTTTTCTCTAAGTAATTGGAACTAAGACTAATTGTTGTAGCTTGTAAGTTGTTACTATTGTTTCCTATCATTTGGAGGTATTTTAGTTATACATACATACATAGATACATAGAATTTGTCAGCAGATAAGGACCACCTGACTCATCTAGTCTGCCCCATTTTTTTTGTACCTTTAACTTATGCTGGTATCATAGTTTTCTACAACATCTAGAGCAGAGGTGTCCAATACATTGGCCACTGCCCACATGTGGCCAATTGCACATAAATGTGTGGTCAATTTAGGTTCATGGCATACCAACAACAAAAAGTGTTAAATATGGCAGAAAACATTCACATGACATTACAAAATTGTAAATATTTTTTGACCAAATGGCAGCTCAAGATTTCACGCACTTTCCCAATCTACAGACATTCTCTGGCAATGAAGATTTTGAATGTGAGCGCTACTGCGGCTGACTGCAAAATTTGCTCCACAAATTCCAAGAAAGATTTCTCTGTTTTGGTGGACTTGGGATCGCATTCCAGTTTTTAAGAGATCCATATCCAATTTGATGTCCGAAGTGCGTGTGACTTGGCTAAACTGCTTTCCGAAGACAGGCATGGAATTGAAATGGACTTGCTTTTGCCGCAAGCATTTGAATTCAGCCAAAGAGGAGGAGAGCTGCTGCTGCTTATGTGGCAGAAGATATATTTGGATGGCGACTACCCAGTACTCAGAAGCATAGCTGCAAAATGTCTGTCCATGTTTGGCTCAGCTTACATATGTGAGGCAATATGAAGACTGCAAAGTTTCTCACTAAAAATATGTCCCTACTGTAGAAAACTGTTACAGTTGCTGCTTGCACCATTTTACTTAGTAAACTTGCTATTCCACTGGGCTTTGTCTGCTGTTTGAATCTGTTTTTCTGTTGTGTAGCCAATCTGCTTCACTGGCCACATTGGTGGCCAAATAAAAATATGTATTGGACACCACTGTTCTAGAGGAAAGTTAAAATATTTTTTCTACTCTAATATTAGGACATTTAGCACTTTTCCTGTTTTATAGCAGGACACAGCAACCCGCATCAGGACAGGTGGTAATCCTCTTCTTCTGGGGAGAGAGTGGGTGGTGGCCCTTCACATCCCCCCGTATTTCTTTTAACTGAGTGGGCCGAGCCTTCGTGGCCCCTTTATAATGAGGGTGGAAAGTCTTGAATGCAAGGCTTAAAGAGATTACAGCCAGTATAAACATGCTTTATAAGCACTCGGATGTAGATGTAGAAAGTAGATTTATTTGTAAAACCAGGAAGGGAATATCCCAATTGAGCCATAGTTAATTTTTGATGGGGTCTCAACATTCTCACACACACACACACACACACACACACACACACACAGTTACAATAAATAATTCCAGTTAATCATGAAATATACACTTATTGCAGCACAAGATGTATAAATAAAAAGCAAAGCAAGAAATTGGCAAGCAGTATAATAAAAAAAATGGACAAATCATTGATCCAGTGACCCGTTGGGGAAAAATAAATGAACAAATAAACAGTGCATCAAGGCACTCAGTAAAGGAGAATGGGTTTGCTCCGGTACAAAGAAAGCTGTATGCTGAAGCTGACTAGTCTGAGAGAGTTTAATGTGCTCGGAGGGCCTATCCCAGTTGTGCACAATGACACATGTGAAAATATACCTCCTCAAGCTCCCTTTCACCCTCTCCTTTTAAGTAAGTGGCCATGTTGCATGAAACTACTGGGGGTCACTTTCAAATCTGTGGGGGGCACAGCCCCTGTGGTCTGCCCATAATTTCAATACTGCACTTAGATGTCTACTATTTAGTCCAGTGTTTCTTAAATGAGGTCACCGTGATTGCATGCAGCCACCAGCACAATTTTGTGTGGCCACAGCTCTTTCTCTAACAGGAGCATCTTGAAAATAGGTAATTGATCCAATGGTGTAAAAGTGACATCTTTCCTGTATAAAAATAAACGTTTTACTACTACTACTACTACTACTTTAGAGTCCCCATTAAGAAAGATAATGGAATGGATCATTTCTTACCTTTACAGATAATTACAGATATAATGCTCCCTCAATTATCTGCCACCCTATTATCTGTCAACCCTTGATTATTCACCAGATTATGTTTATACAACATTTTTGCTAGTCCATTGCCCCTTATTATCCATCACCTTCGATTATCCGACACCCTCTATTATCCACCCACTTTTTTTTTTATTAAAATGTTTATTGATGCAGAGAACAGTACATATGGACAGCCAACACAGTTACAGCTGTCAGCTGTAAAAACACAAGTTATACAGGTCTGGGATTTTACATAGCAATACAGAGAAATGTTTGGACCTCTCAACCAGAATATTATCTTGAAGCTGTTACTTTAGTTGCTGAAGTCACTAGTGAGAACCCCAAGCACCCTGAAGGTGCTTAGTCCAATTTCCAGAAAGCAGTATGGTAAATAAAGCATTATTAAAAAAAAAACCCTAGGGCACAAAACTACTATCAAATGACATTACATATTTAATCCAGCTCTGCCATCTGGACTGGAATTGAGTTGATCGATTATGGAGGGAGGCAGTTATTCATTCCATAACATAAAGTTCCATGATAGTTGCCCTCCAGAGCTCCAGCGTTGGAGATCTAGTCTGCATCCAGAGCCTGGTGATGGTTTTCATTGCTGTCAGTATGTATAAATAAGCCATGCAGCGGGGGCCTAGTCTAACACCAGGTGGGGGAGTAGGCATGAGCACCACTGCTGGAGATGTCAAATCCATTGAGAGGGATAACTCCTCAACTGTTGGGCAACTCTGTGCCAGAATTCCATAAGGAGTAGGCACAGCCAGAAAATGGGCAGAAAGACTTGTAAGAAACCATAGAACCCAGTTCCTGATTCCATTTACTTGATATTGTCTGAGTGGAGTCACCCAGCAGATCCTGGAGTTCCCAATATAAGCGTCCAATCAGGTGGTTCCAAAGCATTCCCTAAATGGCTTCTGTGAGAAATTTTAAAAGCAGGGGAGCTGGATCCAGTAGGTGAGACCTCTCTGCAATGCTGTGCAGTAAAAATATTCAAACTTGAAGGTATCTAAAATACTCTCAACCTGTGAGACCATATTTCTGTTGTAATTCTTCAAATGGCAGCACCCTCTTGTGTCTAAGAATTGAAACATATACATTAAACCCAACTGTCTCCAGTGCTGAAAAGTATGGTCTATATGAGTTGGTAGGGAATCGGGGTCTGCGGCCAGCATTGTGCAGTGATAGAAAATCAGGGAGCGCTTAGATAATTGATGTAATCAAAGTCAAACTGTCAGAATCTGAGCTGTAAATTTGGTGTAGTCTGTCAATTGTGGGGGATCTATCATATTCAAGACTAGGAGTCGGACAATATGATGTATGTTGTTGAGAACAAATTCTATTTGTTACCATGGAGGAAAGAATTGGGGACAAAGCCAATAATATACAGTGCAAAGGTAGGAGGCTCTTGCATAGTTCTGCAAGTTAGCCAGATTAACTCCACCCCAGGAAGTGGGTAATTGCATTAAGGAGTTTGGGATTAGAGGACGATGCCCTCCTCAGATAAAACAAGACAGTAACCTATTCCAGGAGGTGAAGTAACATAGAGGGTGATATATAGGAAGAGTCTGTAGTAAATACAATATGCATGGGAGTACTGTATATTCATGTGCACTGCTTCCAGATCTATGTCATAATGGCGATCACAGAATAGAGATTGCCGTTACGGCACATGGAAATTGGCAAAAAAATATTTTGGTGATGCAGTCCCCGGAGCACAGCAAAGGGTCACTGGGGACTTAGACTTTACATGTAAATGCGGAGGCTGCACCCCCCACACACCCCCACTTAAGGATCTGGGGGAGGTGCATGTCAGGAACCCCTCAAAAAAAATTTCAGGCCAGGCACAACAGAAGGCACCCATGCCCAGACCTGAACCCAACACCATTCACGTCCCAGCCTTGAACCCACCTACCATGCCACAGGAGCAGCTCGGCAGCTCACCGCAGCACCACCCCTCACAATCCCTCCCACCCTATGCTCAGCTTGCTCACTCCCCCCAGTGCACGTATACATGTAGGGACAGGATGTCGTTATATTCGCGCACCCCCCATCTGGTCAACCACCCTCCCTCGTCACTGTGGTGTAGGGTGCCACATTGAGTTGCCATTTCGGTAGGTGCCCTGCGTGTCAAAAAAACTTCACATACCACTGTTTCCAGTTTGTAAAAAAAGGAAAGTGGTAATTGACTCTATCGGGATACATCCTCTGTTAATGTGATAGTGAGGGGTTCATAATTCAGCAGTTCAAAGTTACTGAAACCATTGCGGATGTATATCCCCTCAATATTTTAGGGTGTTGTGTCTCCATTTCAGTACCTGGCTATGTGCTTTTCAGAAGAGACCGAGGTGCAAAAAGGGGAGATGGAGTAGCCCTGTATGTCAATGAAAATATCAAAGCTACAGAAATTCAGAATACACATAAGGAGCCAGAAGAACTGTGGGTCACCCTGGAAACAAGAAATAGGACAGCCATAAGAAATGGGGTTGTCTACAGGCCCCCAGACCGGGGGGGGGGCATAGACACATTACTGTTAGAAGATATACAAAACATGACAGCTAAAGGGGAGGTTCTGATAATAGGAGACTTCAACATGCCAGATACAGATTGGTCAATACCAGCAGGAACATCTGCCAGAACTAGACACATGGTGGATTCCCTGCAGGGGGAGGGCCTCAAACAACTGGTACAACATCCCACAAGAGACAGGACTATCCTAGATCTAGTACCGACTAATGAGGAAAGGATCACAGATCTCCAGATAGAAGGTCACTAGGGCGACAGTGACCATCACGTGGTATGGTTCAATTTGGCCACTACAACTAAATCATCCCATTCAAAGGCAAAAATATGGGACTTCAGAGGAGCTGACTTTGATAAGATGGCCAACAGAGTTAAGCTAGCCCTGGCAAAAAGAAATACAGGTGAGGGTGTACAGGCAAAGTGGGCAAGCATTAAGGATGCAATACTTGAAGCAACATCCAATTGTGTTATAGAGAAACGGAAGTGCAAAAGTAGAAGGAAATCACTTTGGTTCTCAAAAACAGTAGCAGAAAAGGTCAGAGCCAAAAGGCTGGCCTTCAGGAAATGTAAGGGAACACAGCGGGATGAAGATAGGGAGGCACACCAAACTTCCCTAAGGGAAGCAGGGAAGGCAGTTAAGGTGGACAAAGGCCCAAACTGAGGAAACACTAGAACAAACAGTAAAAGAAAGTGACAAGACTTCTATAGCTACATTAGTGAAAGGAGAAAGTCCAGAGGGGGTATTGCTAAGATCAAAGGAGATAAGGGGGTGTGTGAGTAGGAGAACCATGTAAAAGCATTTATCCTAAATAGATACTTCTGCTCAGAATTTACTGAACAGAAGGTAGGGCAGGGCCCACAGCACAGCACCATGAACACAGGGGGGAGGGAGGTGAGCACTAGTCCCTTCACAAGAGAAAGGGTCCTTTAAGAGCTCAATAAGCTCAGAGTGGACAATGCAATGGGACCTGATGGCATACATCCCAGGGTACTAAAGGAGCTAAGGGTGGAACTAGCAGAGCCATTATCAGAACTATTTAGTGAGTCTCTGAGCATAGGAGAGGTCCCAGAAGACTGGAGAAGGGCTCTTGTGATCCCGCTCCACAAGAGTGGTAGCAGGGAGGATGCAGGGAACTACAGACCAGTCAGTCTTACCTCAGTAGTGGGCATGATTATGGAGGCACTCCTTAAGGAAAGGATAGTGCAACACCTGGAATCCATAGGAGCACAGGATCCAAGACAGCATGGGTTTACAAAAGGAAGGTCCTGTCAAACTAATCTCATAGATTTCCCAGAGTGGTGGACCAAGGGGGAGCAGTTGATGTTGCCTACTTTGACTTCAGCAAAGCTTTTGATACTGTTCCACATAGAAGATTGATTAATAAGCTGGGTAGGCTCAGGGTGGGTCAGAAGTTGGTCAACAGGGTGGCAAACTGGTTGACAGGCAGAAAACAGAGTGGTGGTAAACGGTATACAGTGAGAAGAGATGCAAGTCACAAGTGGGGTACCTCAGGGATCAGTCCTGGGGCCAGTCCTCTTTATTATCTTCATCAGTGACATTGCCGAAGGACTGGAGAGTAAGGTTTGTCTGTTTGCAGATGACACCAAGATCTGCAACAGAGTAGATTATCCAGATGGGGTGGGCAGAATGAGAAGAGATCTGGATAAACTAGCAAAATGGTCAGAAGAGTGGAAACTGGGATTTAATACAAAGAAGTGCAAGATCTTGCACATAGGGAAGAGAAACCCTGAAGCCACCTATAGGCTGGGAGGGGAGTTGCTGGCAGTCACAAGGGAAGAAAGAGACTTAGGCATCATCATCATCACCAATGACCTGAAATCATCCAAGCAGACCACTAAAGCAGTAGGTAAGGCTAGAGGGATGTTGGGGTGTATAAATAGGGGTATCACAAGTCGGAAGAGGGAGGTAATAATCCCTCTTTACAAGACACTGGTTAGGCCCCCATCTGGAGCACTGCATGCAGTACTGGAGGCCACACCTTCACAAGGACATTAACCAGATTATGGCAGTCCAGAGAAGGGCAACCAAAATGATGCAGGGACTGCATCAGAAACATGTGAGGACAGATTAATGGAGCTCAATATGTATACCCTAGAGCAAAGAAGGAAGAGGGGTGATATGATCAAAACATTCAAACACCTTAAGGGCATTAACAAGGTGAAAGAGTCTAACATGTTTCAATATAAGAAAAATAGCAGGACAAGAGGACACAGCATGAGATTAGAGGGAGGCCACCATGGGGTAATGTGGAAGTTCTTTTCACAGAAAGGGTGTTGGATGCATGGAACGGCCCACCTCAGGAAGTGGTGGATATGAATACAGTGCAGGACTTCAAACAGGCATGGGATAGGCATAAGGGAGTAATACAGATGAGTATGAATAGATAGGCCATTGACAGAGTACAGGCCTATGGCACATTCGTAAGGTAGAAAAAATGGGCAGACTGGATGGACCTTGTAGTCTTTATCTGCCATCAACTTTTATGTTTCTGTGTTTCATTTTAGGGGAGTTCCCACTGTAGAGAGGGAGATGGGCAGTAATGGTGTAACAGAACCAGTTTTATGTCAATTTAGAGAGAACATTGCTAGTGAGCCAAAGGTGTTCAAGATGGACCCTGCCGCAGGGATTGAAGTATCAGGCTTCAGTAATGTAAGGAGAGTGTTGTCTACAGACAGTGCTGCTTTATATTCTATACCCCACAGAGGGATCCCCTCTGTGTCTGGATCAAAGCGCAGGGCCATATTCAGAGGCCCTATATATAGAGTGCAAATAAAAGGGGCAGTAAAGGGCAATCCTACCTGGTGCCTCTTTGGAGCTGAATAGGGGATGTGTGGGAGCCCTTGACTCAAACATAAACCTGAGTCTCAGAGTAAAGGTTCCGTGAGCTAGACAAGGAAGGATTCAAGGAATCCAAAGGCTGACAAGGTAAAATTTGAAGGAAGTTCCAGGACACCTGTCTACCGCCTCTTGGCGTCTAGACTGACAAGGGGTATAGAGATAGAACGCTGTGAGGTGTATTCCAGCTATAGGAAGGTGTAGCATATATATGCTTGGTCTGGCGCCATCTAATAAAACCAGCTAGGTCTGGATGTATTAGGAATGGGAGGATTTGATTTAGCCTAAGTGCCCAGACTGCCCTATAAAGTTTATAATCTATATTTACTATGGAAATCGAGCAGTAGGATAAGAGACGGAAGGGATTTTTCTTAGCTTAAGTATTGTAGAAAGGGTGGCAAATCTCCAGGAAGGGGGTGGGGAGTGTCCATCACTTACTACTGTGAAAGCATGGTGTAGATGGGGGATCAGAAGCTCTGAGAATGCTTTCTACCATTTTGCCTGGTAACCATCTGGGCCAGGGCATTTTTGAGATTTGGTATCTTTGAGTGCTTTGACTATTTCATCACTCTGAATTGGGGCTACAAGCTACTCCTTTTGCAAGCTTGAGAGAACTGGGAGGGAGAGACCTTCTAAATATGTCAAGATATTAGATAGAGCAGAAGGGGAAGGACCAGAATATAACTCTTGGTAGTAGGCCCTAAATATCATCTTGATTTGTTGAGACTCATGTCAGCTTTCCCCTGCGAGGATCTTTGAGCTGAAGGACACATGCATGTCGTCTCTGGGCTCGAAGCCTGCAAGCCAGCAGGCAAGTGCCTTGCCCCTCCCCCCATAATGAGAATGTCTGAGATCAGTTAAGGGCTGTTGTACTCAAAGGTCCATAGTAAGCTGTAACTCTGTATTCAGGGAATTTATTCAGTCTACTATAACATTTTTACCCTGAGTACAGAGCACCTAGAGCATATATAGCTGCTCTGTGAACTGGTGGTATCTCTCCATTTGTTAACATCTCTTTGTCTCTTTGAGAAGGCGTTAGAGATAATATCCCCCCTTATGACCATCTTAAGTGTGTCCCATAGTATGGGAGCAGAGATCTCAAGGGAAGAATTTCCTTCCACAGTCTGTGCTTCCCAATATCAGCCTCTGAAAAGGTTTATCCCTAAGTAGAGAAGTGTTGAACCTGAAAATGGTTGATCTGTGTTATTTACCAAGATCCAGCTTGAGATGTAGAGAATTATCATAGATAGTTGTATACCATCTGTGAGATCTTGGACATTCGAGAAGTGTTCACATGTGGTAAAGAAATAATCCAGATGAGAAAAGCTATCTTAATGGGGAGTGTAATGGGTATAGGTTATTCCTGTGGGGAAAAACTTGCTCCAGAGTTTGACAAAGCCCTATTGTGGCAGGTTAGTTTGAAGATATTTCTGAGCCACCGAGGATCTATACCTGGCCGAGTGAGAGAGGTATCTAATTCTGTGGACATGGTAATATGAAAATCACCTCACAATTAAGTTGACCCTGTAAGAGGTCCATAAATTTAGCTAGAAATTGCTGAAAAACCAGCGTAGCAGAGTGAGGGAGGGAGGAAGTAGACATTTGCCAGGGTAACCTCAGTGTCAAATAATCTACCCTGTAGAATAACATAATGCTCAAAGGGATCACAGTACTGCTGCTGCAGTTCACATGGGGCAGTTAAGGGGTTGAGAAAAACAGCACCTCACCCCTTCCCTTTTATGTAGGAAAATGCATATACTGTGTACCTCCCTTCCCAGGAGAGTTTTGAGTGCTCCTGAGGTGTGAGGTGTGTTTCCTGTAAAAATATGACATGAGCTGAGTGAGTGCATATATACTGAAAAAAAATTAGTTTCATGGTATTATTCAAACCATCTATGTGTTGGTAAAAGACAACTGCAGGTGACACCACCATTTTCAGCAATAAAAAATAGTACCTATAGGTTGTAAGAAGTCTTCTGTATTGTTAATGAGGAGAAACCAGCCTGCACCAGATGCCATGCCCAATCTTTCTTGTATTAAAGTGGGAGGATCATCAAGGATGCTCTGTACATTTAAAGTGAAAATACATCAGGGGACTTCATTTTAATGCATACTGTGTGAAAACAAATGTGTTTTATAAGGGGGTTTGGTGTATATCAGGATGTCTGCGGTGAAATTTTATTTATTTATTTATTTGTTTGTGTATGTCTTTGATAAACGGGTGGGTGCACTGATCCAGTTGACCATTTTCAGGCACGACCTGGGCCAATAGCATGGCACAATGAGTAAAGCAAATACAGGCAACATGACAATATTTTACAGGCAATAAATCTGGAATGAGGCCCCAGTGGTTCTGGTGGTTGCACCTTGAGGCCACCTGGATTTGTAGCTTGAGAACCTTGGATCTAGTGAACCCCATGCACCAGCACTCAAGTCCAAGCCCAGACTAGAAAGCAGAAGTAGCAGCTGCCACTCACATGAACTGCATTAAGACTAATAGCTACAGATAGACTCTTGGCATTGGTAAGGTATCTTTTAGTAAGAATGTATCATAAGTCAACACATGGTATGGACATTTAAAGAAATACATTTGAATTTCTTTCTACCTAAACTTGCAGCTAAAGTGTAAATCTCTCAGACCTACTATAGAAGGAGATATGTCCCTCTTTCTTTGACTAGAATGGCAAGATTGTCACAATTAAGCTAGTGTCCATTTATTTTTAATGATTGTAGGGACAAGGAATAGGTTCCTGACCCCATGCCAGTGGTATTTTTGACCCATTCACGCCCATGGCTGGCTGTTAATTGGTTCCATTGATAACATACATAATACAGTGATAATGCAATTGCCTGTGGCGCGTTGTGTCTAAAAATACAATTACTCAGATGCCAATTAACACCTCATTGCAGGGCCAGTCACTGTGATATGTGCTGTTGGCATTAAATTTCCACCTTTTGTGGTTCGCTCTAAAGTTACACAGTCAGAACGGATCAAATTGTAGCTGAGATAAAATTATGTGACAGATACTGCGCATTAATACAGCACAATGGCAGAGTTTAAGCCAGCCCAAGTAGAAAATTGAGGACAGCGCACTAGTTAAAAAATGCGAGGATTTAGAAACTGAAAGTTTTGAAATGTATTACAGTTATGAATGTGATAAGTTGGGCACATTTGTACTTGTAAAATGATTTGGTGCATCTGGAACAGGTGTGTATAAAATATAATTGTTTTATAGTGCTGTTCATAACACTCTGTATCCAAACATGTTTTGCAAAGCACTGAGTTAGATACTGGAAGTGCAAGGACTGCACTTGCTATGTATGCAGCAACAGCCAGTAAGTATGCTACTGTACACCCACACCACTGTTGCATAGAACCTGTGTTATTTAGGGAGTGAATGTTGCCCAGGACATTGGGGAAAACTCCCCTACGCTTCGAAACTAGCTATCTTTAATTTCCACATGGACAGCCACAAGACATAGGCAGAGTATGGGACACAGCTATCCTCAGCCCATTGAAGAAGACTCCGGTCCTTTTAGCAGCATGCCTTGATGCTGCTTGCTTGAGACTGGGGGTACTTTGACCTGGGTCTTCCAAGAATCACCTGCTTTTGGGCAGGGCCATGACCGGGGTGGGTGGTACAAGAGCTGCAATTGCAGTAGGGCCTACACTGTCAGGGGGCCTATTGCCTCAGAGGTCAGCTGTAGAAAAACCTTTTATCACAGACAAACTTGCAACTTCCTCTTGGTACAGCCCTGCTTTTGGGCAGTCTTTGTGGTCACTGGTAGCACATCACATTACCAAGCAGATGATCCAGGTTTCAAGAGGAAAAAAAAGAAAAGATGGAAGTGCGCACACACAGCTCCTGCTTCTACTACAGAAAGGTGTCAAGAAAAAATAAGCTGCAGTGTGAAAAATCCCCATTATGTTGTGAGCAGACAAGACTGCCTTTGGAACAGGCAGACATCCAAATGTTTCACTGGTAACAATGTTTCTGTTTCTTTAGCGGACCTGAGTTTTAAGTCCTAAACCCAAGGCTTCCCTGCTAGGCTGGCTGACTGAGGAGGTCGCTGCAGCCAGTTTAAAAGCTGAGTCAGTGCCTGAGTGCACCATGGCAGCAAAGCAGTGTCAGTGGCTCAGCAGGCAGCACACTCGCCTCTGAGGCCGGGAGATCAGAAGACTGTGGATTCTATCCCCACACCAGGCACTTGGGTTAATATCCCAATACTGACACTGTAGTGCAGCACGAGGGGGTGCTGCACTCTTGAGGTGCCGTCTTTCGGATGAGATGTTAAACCAAGGTCCCATCTGCCTGTTCTGATGGTAGTTCAGGTGGATGTCAAAGATCCCATGGCACCTCTTGAAATAGGGTAGAGGAAATTTTTATTAGAAAACAAAAACCAAAATACAAATAAAAAGACAATCATAACACATTCTATAGATAACAGAAAGCATCAAAGAAAACAAAACCAGGATAATTTCTTGATATATAAGAAAAGGAAAAAAGGAAAAGAAAAACATCTCACCCTACCCATCCAATATCATGCCACAAAGAAACACCCACATCAGCTCCCAAGGTTCGAAACTCATAAAGTGCATCCAGTTCTTCCTGTATGTGAAAGAAAACATCTTGCAACTGTATTATTTTATTCTGAAGTACTCTTAAGCACCTAGCCTGCCAAATGTGCCATTTAAGACAAGCTAGCTGTACTATGACTGCACTTTTATGCCATTTACTCCACTCTTTTGGAATCTGTCCTGATACTAGACTATTGTACGACATATGACACATTAACGGTTCTCCCCACCAATGCGCCAGTGCAGTCCAAAAATTTTGAGTAAGAAAACATTCAAAAAACAAATGCTGTATTGTTTCAGTTTGCCCCTGACACGATTGTTCCTGACAAAATCTGTCACTCATCGGTTTATGCTTTTGATTGGCTTTTACGTTAAGCTTCTGATGAGCGAAAAGCCAAATCATGTCCCACATTTTTGGGGGGATTCTCAGTTCTATTGTACTTGCTAACAATGAAGCAATGTTTATATTATCAGGCACTTTGAACAAAGGATCTTCAAAATAACAAGAAGATACAATATAGGAATAGAAAGATTTTCTTTCATGTGAAATAAACCAACTAAGTTCCACTTTCCACATCCTTATGTACTTTAAAGTATATTGTACACAAATAGGAAGCTGTTTTTCTGAAAAATGACACTTACCCCATTCCCAAGCAATTAAAAAAGGATGACCCCACAAAGCCATACTCATTCGACCCATTACATCATTTTCTAATAACATCAGCCTAATAGAGCTATAAAAATTTTTTTCCAAAAAAATAAACAATTGGATTTATCATACCAAGTCCACCAGTTTTCCAGGGTCTGTACATGTGTGCCCTCTTCACAGGGTTCAGACGACTGCCCCATAATAGCTGGAAAAAGAGACTCATAATTTTTGTATGCATGCAAAATGGTAATGGAAAAATATGTGAAATGTACAAAAAAGGAGAAGCTATATAGGATTTTAAAAAAAACACCCGCTTTTTCCTTGTCATTTTCCAGGATTGCCATTTCTTTAATTTATGGTATGCCATATCATAGACCAAGTCCCAATTGCTTTGTATGGCCTCCTGAGAACCAAAGTATATGCCAAGCAGTTTCAAGTTACCTGCAACTACTGGGACAATAAAAGTATCTGTATGAAGAACCGTACCCAAAACTAATAACATACTCTTAGCAGTGTTTATCCTAATACCTGTATGTTCCTGTAAAGAATACAGGATGGTAAGGATTTGTTTACCTGAATCCAAATCCGTAATAGAAAACATACAATCATCTGCATAAGCCAACATTTTTTGAAAAGAAAAACTATCTAAGGAAACAACGACCGAAATACTAACATAGATTTCAGTTAATCATAAGATAGGATCTAACCCAAAAACAAAAAATATTGGACTCAATGGGCATCCTTGACAAACCCCAACCTGAAAAGGAGCAGGGAAACCTAAATGCCCATTAACCAAAGGTGTTACCTGCGCTGACTTATACAAAGTTTGCACCAAATCCAAAAATTGAACAGGAATGCCGTCATGGCACAAAACTTCCCATATGTACTCATGATGTATTGCATCAAATGCCTTCTCTTGATCTAATGACAAAAGATAACCAGATAGTCTATTTTGTAAACCTTGATCTATTAGTACCCTAAGGTACACAAGATTCTGAGTGATATTTCTGCCAGGAACGGCACATGTTTGTGTGTAGAGATTAATAAATTATTAGCTAATTTGGAAAGACGATGAGCTATAATATCTTCAAGGCTTTTATAATCAGACGTCAAACTCAACAGTCTCCAGTTTTGTAATATTGTTGGATCCCCCTTTTTATATAGAAATATCATAATGCCATTATTTATACTAGTTGTAAGTCTCTTTTCTGTCCAAATAGCTTGGTACACTAAGTGTGTAACCATGGCAATATTACATCTATATATGTTTTATAGAATTCATTAGGTATACCATCAATACCTGGTTTAGTATGTGATGATAAATGGCTAATAGCTTGAGTAATTTCCTCTATGAAAAAAGGGGATATTAATTCTGCAGTTTCTGATGGCAATAATGGGGAAATATTGATTTGTTATAAAAAAAGGATGAGAAGAGTCTGATACAGGTTTTTGAAATGTGTTTGTAACATAATTCTGAACAATTTGCCGTAGACCTCTTATGTCTTGGATGCATGATCCATCAATGTCCTTTAAAGCGGACATACATAACCTGGGCAATTCTTGTGTAGAAAGGTCATAGGGATTTACCTGCTCATGTGTGCCAGATGTTACATATTTCTGCTGGTATCTATATCTTTTTTCCCTTGACTTAAGGAAATCAGTCATCTTAGTTTTCATAACCAGAAACTGTTGACGCACTGCACCTGGCGAGGAGCTTGCCTGAGCCAAAAGTTTTAGATACTGAGCCCTATATCCTAAATAAGTTAAATAGGAATTCCTGGCTTTAGTCTTAGATATTTGAATAAAGAAGGCCTTCAAATCACATTTAGTATCTTCCCACCAATCAAGTGGACTATCATACAAAAAAACATACAGCAGACCATATCAAAAAGAAATAATGAATTTGTGAAGGAATACTTTCTTCCCGTATCAGGGATGTATTCAATTTCCAATAAGCACATCCCATCTGGAGTTTTTGATAAGTGTCAATAGATAGTTTAAGTACAGTATGGTCCGTAGTTTCTAATGGCAGTGCCATAATGTTGGAACAAGTAAATCTCTCTGATAAAAACCAGAAATCTGTTCTTGATGATACTGATCCTTTATGAAAAGTATGCACAGGAATCAATTGTAACTTATCATATGCATCTACCAAATGATTACATTTCAATACTTGTAATAAAGCATTAGTGTCACAAAACAATTTCTGAGATTTCCGTCCCCAGTCTCTGGGTGCAAGACCACAATTAAAATCACCTCCCCACAAAACAAGTTTTGAAGTATGCAAATAAGGGGAAATACGATGAAATAATGCCGACCTTTCAGCTTTTAACTGAGATGCATAAATATTAATAATATGGTATGCACAATAAGAGATGATTACATCCATTAACATAGTCCTACCAGGTAAAATATCCAGGACCTGTAAAACTTGGACTTCTACATTCGAAAATAATATTCCCAAACCATCACAGACATCTTCACCCAGAGACCAGAAAGAAGCACCCCACCTCCAATCTTTTTCTGCCTCTCTTAATTCTTTTAATGAGTGTAATCTGGTATCTTGTAAGAGGATGGTAGAACCAGAGTTCTCACTCAAACTGGCAAAAGCAATTTGTCTCCTTGTTTGTGATTTGATACTGTTTACATTAACAGTAAGGAAGGAAATATCTTTTGCCATGTGTAAGGAGAATAATGAATAGAATTAATGTCTACATTATGAACTATATTACTTCCTTTCTTTCACTCTTTTTTTGGTTTGGGGTTATCTCTAATTTCTGATTCGGGGGGGGTTCTGTCTGTGAAGAAGTAACTGAAGATAAATCTGAATCCATGCCATCTTCATCACCCTCCTGATCAAGTCAAGGGGCAAAAGGATTTGGGGCCAAGACCTGATCAGGCTCAGCGGATGAACAAGTGACTACAGGACCTGGTTTAATAGTTTTGGATCGAGTAACTCTCTGGAAGGGTACCTCTGACTGCACTCCCGGGGGGGGGGCATACAAGAGGTTTCCTCACCCTCAAAAGGTGCACAAGACTGGGATATTTCCTCATTTATGGGTACTGCATCCTCCGAGGGAGGAACTGTTTGTTCAGAGATAGATGGAAAATCATGGGAGACAGAGACAGAGTCAGTACCAACTCTGTCTGAAATAGGATTGAGAGGATCTGGAACAGATGTGTCCATTTTTTCCAGGGCTTTTCCTATTTCCTTTTCAGATGAAACGGGGGAAGATTTAGATGGAGGGGACGTTTCAGTTTTGGCCTGACTACATTGTAGGAATAAATCCTGCATTTTTTGCTTTTCCTTCTGAGCATTGGCTACATAAACATCCTGTTCAGCATGCAGTGCAGGGTCAGATTGGTTGTGTGAAGCCCAAGAGCAAGAATGGAATGTATGCTCTTGTTCCTTACAAAAGTTGCATTTCATAGGTTTTCTACCGTGTGCCCCTACATGACCCAAATCTCCACAAAGACCACATTTCTGTTGGTCACACACATTACTGAAGTGCCCTAATGCTCCGCATTTATAACAAGCCCTCGGTTGGCCTGGATAAAACAATACACCCCTATCCCGGCCCAAGAAAAACCAGTTTGGTAGATGCTTAGTTAAACCATTCTCTAAATGTAAATCTATCTGATAACGCCATGGGCTCCATAGATTTTCATCACCAAGTATTGGTTCAGGAGAACTTTTAACAGTGCAGTGTTGTTGCAACCAGTAAGTTATGTCAGCAACATGAACTCCTTCATTGCGAAATAAAATTGTTATTTTCTTGGAAACAGGTGTCACTAAAGGGATGACCAAGAAAGGTTTCCATAAAGGGGTGTTTTTTTTTTTGCTTGATATTGTTTCCAAAAATGGTCCAAACCAGCAGGGTGCTTGAAACTCACACAGAAAATAGAATCCCCAGGCATATGAATTAATGCATAGATTTCATATGCATAAAATCTCATACTGTTTTTTAATAGCTCACGACCTACAGAAAGTCTGTTAGGAATGTCATCCACAGGACCCCTAAATTTTAACTGCACTGCATTTCTCCTTGCAGCAGGCTCATTTAGCAATCCAAATCTTGCAGAAAATAACTGTTCATTCACTTTATCATGCCATACTGATGAAGTAGTACGATGAATAGGGTCAGTTGAGGAAGAAACTGAAGGAATGGGATTCTGTTGTTCAGGCAGAGACTGCTGTTCCAGAGTGGGGGGGGGGGGCACTGGAATGCTGTAAACCTTCACCCTCAAGCCTTCTAATATTATTCAATATATCATGACTGGGACTAGGAGATAATTGGTCAGACTCCATAATGGGAAGCTGGCCAGGTGTTATAAAGGACTCCAGGGTAGAAGAAGATTGAACTGATTCACTCATATTTGGCGAATTAGCTTCCCATGACTTCCCATCTGAGGATTTTACCCACCCAGCAGCTTCTAAAGCTGAAGCTACCCATGTAGCAGGGGATTCCTTTTCTCTAGAAAGAATCACTTTATCCAAAAAAGGAGAGGGACCTTTGATTAAAGGAGGTTTCTTTTTTCTTTAATGGCTTGATTTAGTCCCAGAGAGCCCCCAACGCTACCCCTTTTCCCATTAGATGATAGACCTATGGTGAAACGCCCCACATTTGAGCCTTTAAGTAAGTCAATGGCATTTGTATTTACTGTAGCGGATTCAACTGTCACAGTGCTGAGTAACGACTGCTGTAGAACAGCAGCGGAAGAAATAGTTGACTCATCCTGTGCTGCTTGAGATTCAGAGGATGAACAGCAGGGTATTGCAGCAGAAATCGCTAAACATCTTCAGCCAGTGTCTTTGCAACAAGGCCTTGTACAGCAGGGGACTGTGCCGCTTCCTCTTCCAGTGTGGGAGGCACAACGTCTCAATGTTGCTGCAACTCTTGCAACAATTGGCTTCTTGTTTGTATGAACTGATGTTCGATCACAGTGAACTGAACTTGAATTTCTGCAGCCTCGTGACTGGGAAATACTCTATCTGTCTCCGAAGGAACAATACAGGGGACATTAATATCAGGTAACAGTACAACTCCCGTATCAGCGTTCGGATCTAAATCCTGGCCCATCTCCATGATGATCACTTTGTCGATAGCTGAGGAGGTGATCAGCTCCTCAGCCTCCCGCACGTCTGTCCTCGCTGGTGACCACCCATACACTGACGAATTTCCACAAGGAAGCAGCGCCTACTCACGAAAGAGTAGGGGAATTTCCCCGGTGCCCTGGGCAAATTTTTTTTTTTTTTTATTTTAGTCTTTGGTAACGGGGTAAGGCCCACTAGGCACAAATGCCTGTTTTCAGGGGCGACCTGGGAGCACTGGGGAGGTTAAGTGACTTGCTCAGAGTCACACAGTATGCAAGTGGAGGTTGTGAGAATCAAACTCGGGTCTGGTCTGCTGGATGTACCAAGCTCGTTCCTCTAACCTCTAGGCTATACTGCCAGCCCAAATGTTCTCCCATTCACTAAAAAAATACCACCAACAGCTTAATCTGATTCAAGGTCAGTTGGCATTCATCTGTATTCCCCTCCCCCGGGTCATGCCTGAAAATAGGCAGAATTTGTCTACTACACTTACCCGGTCAACAAAAATAAAATAAATGAACAAGATCAACTCATGTCAGTGATGGCAGTTACATAACAACATCGTGTGGTTGAAACGGACTGAAGAGCTGCTTCATTTCATTTAGATGCTGTGCTGAGCTCCTGCGTACTGACATTATGAGGTAGGGTGAATATTATTCCCAGCCATGAGTGAGTCACTTGATCTGCCCCTACCTCCACTTTTCTGCTGTGCCACTTATCTTCCCTGCCTATGGTGGCAGCAGGCGGGAGGATGATCCGAGCCCCTGGCTGAATGGGGAACGTGTGGAGGAACAAAATGTGCAAGAGGAAATAAAAAGTAGAATCCTTTTCCATTATAATGTACTTCCAGGTGACCTGAGCTGCATTCTGTAGTATTCTTCTAGGTGTCTAATCACACCTCAAACATAATGATATAAGTCTAGTGACAGGCTCAGTTTCAAGTCCCGTACTGTGTGGCTTGGGCCTACCTCCTCCTCCTGTGACACTGCAGTGATATAATGGTGGGGGGGAGACCATTGTTGGAGGTGCCAACCTTCTGATGGGTGTTAAACTAAAATCCTTTCTGCCCATCCCTGGTGGCACTCGTGGTGGAATGTAAAGATTCTTATGATACTGTCTGAAAAAAAGTACATGATACCCACAGAGGCCTAGCCAGCATTCCTTCTCCACATAAAAAGAAGGTTCACAGTACCATGAAAATAGATAGAAAACATCCTGAAAGCTGACTGGTCTAGAGGCAGTTCCAGCCATGATGTTATCCCAGTACACCACTGTCTGAAACTAATATTAAGAAAATACCTACATAAAGACTTTCGGCTGGATTTTCAAAACAAGGTGCAGGGCTTGCTCCAAGCCCTGAGCCATGACACTTAGGTTCTGGCAGTGCACCAAACTCCTTCACCACAACTGTGCCCAATTTTACAATCTCTGGCACAGTTGCGACAGTTTTCACAGTTTGCGGCAGCTCGCGACAAATATCTGGTGCAAGCTCCATAAACAAGGCCCCCAGGATTGCCACAGGTTAGACCAGAAAAAGTTGGTCTACCTTATGGCAGTTGCTGCATGGAATAGAAGATCCCGTTAGATCTTCGCAAGCCCCATGCAACATATAGTTGGCACACTTGGGGCGTGCGGTGATCTAAGCTGTTTGAAAATCCTGCCCTTTTTCTTTTATTCTACAGGATCCATTTTATAATTACAAGGGCATGTTATGCTGGGTAACATCACCTCTCATGTAGTTGAAGCCACTAGGATATGCCTTATACCTCGGAACACACCCCCAGGAATTATGTTATCCCAACATAACACACATCCTCTGAAGCCTTGCTGCTTAATCATCCGTGCCTGTGTGGGGGATGTTTAGCACCGAATGGCTGCTCCATTGTTCTGAATACTGTCAGTCATCTGGGTGTCTAATACCTTAATTTATGAATTGGATTAAGGTGCTTTATGTATGAGAAATCTCAGTGCCATTTCTTTCAAACATTTGGTTCCTCGTTATTGTTATGGAGTTTAAACCATTAAGGATCCTGTCTAATTGTATTTATATAAAGGGTCTTTCATTATGGAATTATGAAACATCTATAATTAGTAAAAGAACAAATACAAAAACTATATATATGGTGCATTACTGTACAGGGATACAGTAATCATTTAAAACAATATTGTAACATAAAAGAGACTGGAAGCTGTGCCACTGTGATTCATCATTGTCATATTGATTGTGGTAGAGCCAAGACTCAGAAGAATATGAAAACATATTAGAAATCAGGAAGGAATGTAAATGTTTATTTGCAGTTTTTAGATAGCTGCAGGGCTGGTGAATCTGTCTGCCTAAATCAATCAAACATGCTGGAGAGAAACAGGTTATTATAGAGAAGACAAAGATTTTAGCCTTTTATTTTGCAGATTAAATTCAATTTTGAATGGGGAAGGTGCTGTGGTGCAGTACAATGGTTAGAGCAGTGAGATAGATAGATAGATACTTACTTTATAAAACAGCCCTTTCCAGGGACTTGAAATGCTATACAATAAGCAACAATAAACATAATAATATATAAACATAACAACAGCTGGGAAACATTCTTCCAATTAAAACTAATAAAACAACTTGAACCAATTTTAAAAACTATAAAAACAAATCAAATATTAAAAGCCTGTTGGCACAGAAACGTTGTGACACACAGGAGTATACAGGTTCAACTTCCTCCATGGCCACTCACTCGTGTGGCTCTGAGTAAGTCACTCAGCTTCCTGTGTTTCGGTCATACATGGCTGTAGAACCAGGTAGAAGCAGAACTCCATTGAGAACCCAAAGCTGCAGCTCTCTTGGGTAGCCCTGAGTAAATAAATGTCTGAAGCAGAGACATTTTTTTAGTTGTCTGTCAGTAAGTACAGATACTGGGGCCACTGTCTGTACAGGGGTGGTATATAGATTTCCAACGCTGGGAGAGGAGATGGATAAGGCACTTGAGGAAGCCATCACCAGGATGGCAAGTAAGGGGGAGGTGCTTTCAGTTGGGGACTTCAGTCTGCCAGATGTGAATTGGAGCCTTCCAACTGCAGCTTCAGCAAGGAGCAGGCTCATCCTTGACTCCTTACAAGGGGCTTTTTCTCAGGCAGCTAGTCAGGGAACTCACTAGGGATGGGGCAGTGTTGGATCTGCTGCTTGCAAACTGGGAAGGCATTTCAGACATCACTGTGGGTAGCCCCCTGGTACCAGTGATCACAGTACTGTGTGTTTTAACATTAAGACAGCAACAAAGGCAAGCCACATGAGGACAAGGGTCTAGGACTGTACGAGGGCGATTTTAAAGAAATGGGAGACTGCCTCAGAAACTGCTTCATGGGGAGAGGGGTAGAGGCATGATGAGGGAAAAATAAAGGAGGACATAATTAGGGCAGCCAACCTCTGCATGATGGACGTGAGCAAAAGTAGAAGGAAAAATAGGCCGTTGTGGCTCTCTAGGGACGTGGCCAAGGTGGTGATGGAAAAAAAAGGGTGGCGTTCAAGAGGTATAAGGAAATGCAGAGGGAGGAAGATAGAGATATATGCCAAGTAAAACAGAGGGAAGCAGAAAAGGCAGTGAGGGGGAGCAAAGGTACAGACAGAGGAAAGGATAGCCAAGGAGGTAGCTAAAGGGGATTAGACTTTCTTCAGGTACGTAAGTAAGAAGAAAGCAAGGGGAGGAATAGTAAGGATAAGGAGGGTGGCAGTGGGAGACTGCTCAGAAGAGGATCAAGACAAAGCAGACATCCTGAACAGGTACTTCCATTCAGTCTTCACAGTGGAGGGAGATGGGACTGACCACCAGGACCAAACTGGGGGAGGTGGACACATTTTCAGAGGAAAGAGTCCTGAAGGGACTTGCAGCTGTGAAAGTGGGCATGGCTATGGACCTGACAGGAGACACCCAAGGTATGAAAGGAACTCCGAGAGGTGCTAGCTCCCACAATGACAGCCTTATTGAGTAGCTCAATGGAAACGGGCGTGATCCCAGAGGACTGGAGGAAAGCAGAGGTGGTCCCTCTCCATAAAAGCAGTAGCGGGGGGAAGGCTAGCAACTATTGGCCAGTCAGGCTCATATCAGTGGTGGAGAAATTAAAGAGCTACTGACACCTTCTTTTGGCTGAGGCAGACATTTCCTGTCCAGTAGCTGCCTGCCCCAGGACCCAAACGAGATATATTTGAACATTTTCTGCTCAGTGAATAATTAGTAATTTAGCTTAACTATTAGAGAAATCCTACCTTCTGCTTCAGCCAAAGCCAGTACTCACCACAGCATTGCCCATAAAGCAACATTTTGATGATGCTAAGTGAGGAAGGGGCTGCCGGGCTATACATAGCACTATTTTTTTTCTTTTTTGAACTCTGTTTCTCTCTCTGCTTTACCTGGACTCTCTCTGGAAGGTCACTTGGCTCTGCCGTATTCCCGCCCGCCTGAAGTCCTCCGTTTCTCCTCTGTCGGCCACCTCTCCAGCCACTGCCCAGCCACCCAGCCTACCAGCTCTGAGTCCCCTGAGGTGGGACCGCCTACTCCTCCTGGCACTCTATCTACAATCTAATAGAGTGGCCAGGCAGGGAGGAGAGCCAGAGGAATGATTGGATGGACCTGGCACTTTGACAGGCTCCTGGACCCTCCTTCGCTTACTGGAAGGCAGGGTATTTTCTTTTTTGTACCCCTGTGGAGCGCAGACATGCAGTGACGCTTACGCAAGCACGCTGCTAGCATCTGCCGTGCTCCACCCCCTCTGAGACGCTGGCTCCCGTGGAACCCCCGCTGTCCATCGGGGGTCACCAGAGAGCCAAGTGAAGCCCGCAACCCTCCCTGGGAGAGGAGAGCCATCCTCCAGACGCTCATTCCTGTCCTCCCCCCCCGGCCGACCCCCAATGACCCAAGTCTGTTCCCGAACTTGGGTCGCCGGCATGGCATGAGGTGTGGCATCCAGCGCCTCAACCTCAGTGCCACCGGGCTGTCCTTGTACATAGCATTATAATGCTATCAGCGGCCTTTGCACACTATTACAACTTATGAAAGGCACTACATGTACTACTCCCCCCCCCAATTAACATATACCTGGGTTTTTTATAAATTGTAGTAGTATGCAAAGGCCGCCAACAGCATTACAGTGGTATGTATAGCCCTGCTACCCCTCATCAAAATGCTGTTTTCTGGCCGGGGCCACAGTAGGCGCTCGTCGGGTTCCACTGAAGCAGGATGTAGGATCGCACTGTTTACTAATTACTCACTAAGCAGAAAAATTTCAAATATATCTCATTTAGGTCCTGGGGCAGGCAGCTACTGGACAGGAGTGACCTGCCCCAAACGTGTCAGCTGCTGCTTAATGGAAACCCTGTTAAAGGAAAGGTTGGTGGAGTATCTTGAATTCAATGGGCTGCAAGACCAAAGGCAGCATGGATTCATGGGGGGAGGTCATACCAGACAAATTGGCTTCAGTACTACAGCTCTCTCTGCTCATTGGTCATTATCCACCCCCACTCATAATCCACCCTGAACTGAATGAGCATGTGTGCTTAAAAGCACATTGTGCTTCAGTTATCCACACAGTGTTTTTTTCCTTTTCTTCCTTCTCCTGGTACAAGCACCCGCCAACTGTACCGGGAGAACCACAGGCAGAGCCCAAACCATCACCACCGTGACTCATGAGCCTTGATGTTGAGAGCCTAGGGGAGGGTGGATCTGCAGCTTCAAATGGGATCACTTACAGAGTTAGCAAAATGAAGAGACATGAAGAGGGGGAGAGAGAGAAACAGAAACAAAAGGATACTGAAAACTGCAGATGGGGGGCGGAGGGGCTAATACAGAGAACAAAAAATGTGCACACATAAATACAGAGAGAGGAAGGTTGGGGCAGAGCCACAGTGACACCACAGCAGTTCCACCTAGAGACCAAAACAGATAATCAGCACTATTTTTTTAAGTATACCTACCCATTGAAAAAATGAAAAAAAAAATCTAGTTTTAAATGAACCTTTTAATCTTTTTCACAATAATGTGCTCCAGGATATGTGCTGTGGTAGGATAACACCACTTCTTGGGTGTTGGACACACTCAGCCTGCAGCCTCCTGCCCAACCGCCCAAGGTGTGACATTATCCCAGCATGACCCACACTGTCATGTATTATTGCTTAGTTTATTAATACATACAAAAGCTTACGTGAGCAGCATCACAGACAATGGTCAGTAGAGTGCAAACTAGCCAAACCTAATGTTTCCCATCAGGGGGTGCTTCATCTGATGGGAGTGCCCCCGGTGCAAAATGTTAGGTTTGGCTAGGTTGTTCATTTTTAATCAACCTCAAATACTGAAAAGGGATAAAGACCACATGGAATCTTTCCCAGGGCAGGCTACAAAGATGATGCAGCGTCAGCACAGAGAATCACGTGAGGAACATATAGCCCACCTGAATATGTACTCACTGGAGGCCAAAAATATTGAGGGCATGATAGAAACATTTAACTAACTGTAAGGGATAAACAAGGTAGAATCCCTAACAGAAATACAGTTGCTCAGCATGTGTGCTAGCATGCGTACTGCATACATGCTGTGCACCTGTATTTCTGTACAGGGTGTCATGACCTGTTTAAGCACAGCGTGGGATCAACAACTAGGGGGCATGAGTATAAACGGGTAGGGGAGGCGTCAAATCGGGAAAGACGTAAGAAAGTACTTTTTCACAAAAAGGATGGAACAAGCTTGCCATTTGGGTTTTTGAAAACTAAGACAGTTGGGGGGGGGGGCCTACCAATGAGCGTTCAGCCTAGGCACAACCAAGTAGGTGCGGCTTAGGCAGGAAAATGGGCAGACAAGATGAACTATAAGTCTTTTTCTGCCAATACCATTTTCTGTTTCTGTGCAACACGTTTGCTCCTTCCCACTTATGATATTAGGTTCCTTCCTGTTTATAGAGAAGGTGTGAAATACAGTTTCCTGTTCAGGTCTCAAGTTCAGTTTTAGCCCCCCCGGGCTGATTTGTACAACATAACACGTGATCTTTACAGCACTTTCATGAATGATTAACTTTTTTTTTTATTTTGTCCTAGTACAGATTCTTAATGCTCAGATGAACATATACTTATTTCACTGTGTGTTTCAAAATCCTCAGATTGTACACCGAACACCCATTTTAGGTGGGGGGTACAAGTCACCACTAATGGTTAAGTTTATTTGGGTGGGGGGAGTCCAAAAGCTTTCACCTAAGTTTGGTGAAACAAGCTTTACATTTGTCCCAGTTAGGAGTAAAAGAAAAATTGTGTGGCAAAAAACAAAATTTGGGCTGGCCCGCTGGCACAGTGGTAGCGCTACCGCTTGCGATACCGGCGACCCTGTTTCAAGAACGAGACCAGGAAGCCAGAGGGCTGGCCGGGGTGGGGAGGCTTGAGCATCCCAGGGACCACTCGCTTTCTCTGGGGGGAGAGGAGGGGAGGATCAGGGCTCGGTGCTTGTCTGACCTTGGGTGGAGGCCTGAGGTACAGCAAGACAAGCCACTTGTAGGAGAAGCTGCGTGACACACGTCGGCACTTAGCACCTTGACATCAGGGCACATGGCTCGCGGCAGTCCCAGTAGACTGAGCACCAGGCCCAGATCCCCAGTGCCCCTACCTGTCCCAGAGTAAAGCATCCCGACGAAACTCAGGAACTCGGGGTGTGCGGCCCCCACCTCGTCTCCACCTGGGGGGCAAGCCATGGCTACATGGGAAATCAACCACTCCGGGCTACAGGTAAGAGGGCGGGGACGAGAAGGCCATAGACAAATCCTGAAGGGAGTGGAGTGCTGGGGGTGGGGGAGGGAATAGTATAAACAGCAAGTTAAAAAAAAAGTTTGAAATAGACTCTTTTTTTTTAAACCACAAGTCCTGTACTGATATTCAGCACTGTATAACGATAAAGGACTTGTGTGGGCCAGACGGTGGCCAGCAAGGGAGGTGAACAGAGAGTAAGCAGTGGCCACCATCTCAGGGTGGGAGGAGGAGTTGGCATGGAAGGGGTACAGGATGCTTCTGGGAGGGGGAAGAGACTGGTGGACACCAGGGAATAGTATTATAATGCCAGTGGGGATTGGATGGGGGGGGTACCACTGGACAGCAGGGGATTATTGTATATGGGGATTGAGTATGGGTGGGGGTACCACTGGACACCAGGAATATTAATATAATTCCAGTGGGGATCTGATGGGGAGGGGTACCATTGGGCACCATTGAATTGTATTTGTTTGGCATCCAGGATCTTCTGAGGAGGCAGGAACCTATCCTTTTTTTTACAGTGCCTCTACTGCCCTGGGATGCAGTGTGCGTCACCAGCCAGTACACACTCCAAGGAACAAAATACTGCTCCTGCCATTGTAATGAGGCTATAATGATATGCAAATGACCTCATAGCACCCTGCATGGGCAAGGAGGCCATTGCTGGGACCTTCTGAATATAGCAAGTTATACAACAGCAATAACTAACTGGTTTGGGACATTCTTAACTCAGTTTGCTCTTTGCAGGACCCATCTACAGAATGGGATCGTACCTCTCAGTGGCCAGTAGAGGGTTGTACTTTGTTCAGGTACACCATTTAGTGCCTTTGTTTGAGCTTTGCTGTAAGGGCTATACGCAAACAGGATTGGGGGCACTCACAGTTTGCTCCAGACATGTTTGAATATTGCAACTTTAGGGTACTGCACTAACTTGTGCTCAAGAATCTCTTATACAGGTAGTAATTAATATTAAATGAATGTTGAAAATAGAGTTAGAATTGATGTTTCAGCCATATGTCTTCTTCAGGAATTGTCTGAAAGAAAAAAGGCAAAGTTAGTAATAAAAATATCTAAACTGTGTCAGAAGAGCAGTTTAGGGTTAATCAGTCCTCTGTGTCTTTTAAACTGTATTCAAATCCACCTGAAAATTTCTGCTTTTTATAGTCAACTCAATATTTCCATTAGAGGAAAGCAGAAGATCGATGGATGGGATGTTACCAGGCATAGGAACTGGTACTAGAGATTAGTCATGGAAGGATATCGTTTTTCAGAGAATGCTTTTCTTCTGTAACTCATACAGTTACAGTATGCAGTACAGAATGCTGTGTAAGCAAGAAGACACGACAAGGTGTACATTGTGCTGAGACTAACCGCGTAATGCCCAGAGCATTGAGCATCGCGCTGCAAACCAGTGCCTTCAACCTGTGGAAGTGTGATTATCTCAATATAACACACACCCCTGGAGTGTCTTACTGTGCTTATAAAATGGGCTGTTTTTGAAGTAAGTTTACTTGTTAGAATACAGATAAATGTCGAAACAAACATGTTTTTTAACTAAAGTACTTCTACCTGCTGGGACTAGGTTTAATGTATTGCTTTGATTTAGATCTTTTGACATAATGTAGATTCTGTCATTATAGTTTTAAGGCTGAATTTACTTCTTTATGTTAGAGCTTTCGACTTAATGTAAATTCTGTAGTTGTAGTTTCATAATTGGAATGTATGGCCCTCCTATCCTCTAATGTAGTGAATTAAATCAAGGGTGAGTTTGGACTGTGTTTTTTTTGGTCTTTTAATAATATTAATGTGGGCCTATAACGTTGGGGGTGCAGTCCATCTGTTTAGATCACGTTTAATTGTTGTTAGAAGTGTATCTAGGTTTTGGGAAAACAGTTTTTTGCTGGTGGTTACCTGGCTGCCCAGGTGTTTTGAGGATGGTTGGAATTCACATGCCTCCCCATTTTAGGACTTGAGATTTGATAGTCCAGTGATTGAGGAGCATAATACATGTTTTTTCTAGGTTCAGTTTGTAGCCCAATAATTGCCCAAATTCTTGAAAGAGAGTGGGTCTGGCTGGGACTGGGTTAGAGCAGTGGTCTTCTAAGTGTTGAAGGATGTCATCCGAGTATATTAAGATTTTGTATCTGTGGTAGCCAGCTTGCATTCCTTTGATCCATTCATCTAGAAGAATCCTTTTAGTCAGGGGCTCTAAATAAAGATTAAATAAGTAAGGGGAAAGGGGGCATCCTTGTCGTGTCCCTCTGTAGAGATAGCAAGGGATGGAGGTGATCCCATTACATCTGATGGAAGCCAAAAGGTGAAAGTATAATAATTTAACCCAGTCTATAAAGGAGGAAAGGAAGCCAAAGTGTTGTAGGGTAAGGTATAAGAAAGACCGAGAACTTGTCAAGAAAGTTTCTGCATCCAGGGACATCAATATAACTGGGTGATTAGAGTCCCTGGATGCGGAAAGCAGGTGGGTAATTTACACAAATAGTCAGAGGAGAAACAGCCCTGCATGAATCCCACTTGTGCGGGGCCAATTAAAGAGTCCCAGACCACACTCACGCTTGCTGCAAATTTCATAGCCAGTAGCTTGATGTCTGTATAAAGAAGGGGAAATTGGTCGGTTAATGGGTATGTATTCTTGATATGTAGTCTTGATCTTTGACAGCTTTGGGTAATAGGGTGATGATCTCACTTTGCAGGGTGGGGTCCAAGTAATGACGTTTCGGTGCTGCGTTGAATAATATGGTCTATGGTTCAGCTAAGTACTGGGCTAGTGCTTTGTAAAAATTAGGAGACAGCCCATCTGGTCCAGGTACTTTATCAAGCTGTAAGTCTGATATGGCTTGCAGTACCTCCCCAGAGGAGATGTTGGCACCTAGTTTTTCTAGAGTATCAGGGTTAAGCTTAGGGAGTTTAGCTGCCTCTAAAAAAATTGCTGGGTGGCTGTTTCAGCCACTGGAAAGGCGTTGTTTAACCAGGATTAGCACACTAAGCTGAAGCTTGTTTACAGGTGTGATCTGGGAGCACAAGGAAGTTAAGTGACTTGCTCAGGATCACACAGTATGCACCTAAGCGGCTGTGGGATTCAAACCCAGGTCTCCAGATCTGCAACTCATAGCCTTAACCCACTGTGCTATACTGCCTCTGGAGGCTCTGCAGGATATACATTTTGGTAGTAAGTTATGAAAGCAGAGGCTATGTCCCTGGGGATAGTGATTAGCGGGGAATATGGGGAAAGTCGTATACCTCTGATGACTTTAGAACATTCTTATTGTTTCAACCTTAAAGTAAATTTCCAGCATGATAAAATTGGCTTATGGGCTTTATAGCCCATTACATGATGGCTGCGATAGTCAGTCTATAAAAAAAAAAAAAAATGTTCTCACTCTTGTAAGGAAGGGAAGGGAAGGGATCGTACCTGTTGCCAACACCCAGTTTCCTTCTACTTCCTGTTCACCATCCCATCCAGCCCCGCACTTAGATGTTTTATGATGTCTACCAGGTAGAACATGGGGATCGCCCCATTGTAGTCTATGGTGGGGCATTTTAAGACATATTTTTATATGTTTAAGCAATGTTTGATATTAATGAAAGCCACCACTCAACTGGCGGATCCTATCAGTTGGTGGTGGCGATAATAACGTTAGCAAGCGTATCGTCTTTAAAATACCCCACCATAGACTACAATGAATGTGTGTCCCGAACTCTCTCTGGTTAGATGTCATAAAATGTCTGAAGCACAGGGGTGGGCGGGTGAACCAGGAAGTGGAAGTGAATTGGGTGGTCGTTAATTCAGCAGCAGTGCAGTCCCTTCCCTAAAAAAAAGTGAGAAAAAATGATTTTTTTTTGCAGACTATCGCTGCCATTATGTAGTGGGCTATAAAGCCCACAAGCTAATATTGTTAATACACTTTAAGGCTAGCAGTTTCCCAGCCTTTTCGCTTTGATTTACATAGCGGGTTTTGGCCTGGAAGATAGTGAATTTGCCCTGTTCCCTCAGTAACTCCCCATATTTAGCCTTGACAGAGTTAAGTTGAAGCCAATCCTCAGTGGTTGAGGTGTGGGAGATTTTCCTTTCTCTGTACCCAATTTCTTGCAGAAACTTTAGAGCTTCTTGTTCTTTTTCTTGTGATCACCAGTCCGATTAATTCTCCTCTAATAGTGCATTTAAAGCCCCATATGTTTGCATAGTTCTCAACTGTACGTCTGTTCTCTTTAAGGAAGTTTTCAGTGCCAGTTGAATCTTTGCTAGTGTTTTGGGGTCTTTAAGAGGAGGTTATTTGTAGTCTCCATATTCTGTCTTTATCTGATTGGCCAGAAGAAGAGAAGAAGAGAGAACTGGTGCATGGTCTGAGATCCCTTTGGGAGGATTGCACATTGAATGGTGTCTGAGGGTGTCTCGGGGTAGTGAAAAACTAGTCTAGGTGGAATGAGGTATTGTGGATGGGAGACCAAAGTTATAACTTCTGTCTCGGGATGAAGGACTCCCCAAGGTTCGAGGAGATGAGTCTTGAAGCTTCTGGAAGGGCTCGTTGGTTAGGTGAGAGCCTACTCTTGCAGGTCCCAGATCTATCTAGGGTTATATCTGGAACAACATTCCAGTAAGCCCACCAGTATCATTTGCAGGAATTCTGTTTTGATAATTCTGATAGTAATTAAGTGAAAAATTGGGGGTGTTCTTGTTAGGTCTGTAAACTGACATGAGAATAAGGTCAGTTCTGTCAAGGTTGCCTTTAATTATAACAAAATACCCCACTGGCTTAGTAAATTGTTCCTGCAGTTGGAAGGGAATATTGTGGTGAATTAGAATTGCTGATCTGGCTTTCCTATTGTCAGTGCACGCAGCATAGACTTGGTCCACCCACTCTCTTCGCCATAAATTTGTCTGAGCAGATAAAGTATATGTCTCTTGTAGGAAGGCTATATTTGTTCCTGTATGTTTGAGGTGCCATAGGATTTGGTGTCTCTTTTCTTGTCTGGGCCCCTTTTATGTTCCAAGTAATGAGATTATAACCACATTTAGACATAATGTGGGGTGAGGGAAAATTGTTGGGTGGCCTGGTAAAGAAATGGAAAGGGTATATAACAGTCGGTGTCATCTTTGGATAATTTCATTGAGCAAGCTCATTTACAATGATGTCCCATTGTATAAATCAAATAGAATAAGATTCCATAAAATAAATAATACAAAACATCACAAATATTGCACCAGAAAACACTTAAATAAATAATCACTTTTATACAAAAACATCAAGAGAATCAAGATTGACAATTAAGACTTAATGCACACATATCACAAATCTTGCACCTAAGTAACCTCATCTTTAGAATGATTACATCTTCCACAGTAAGATACTGTAGTCTTAAACCCGGCCTTTATAGCTGCTTGGGATGGAAATTTTACACCCTTCAAATGAACCCCAGCTGGCAAGGAATTCCATTTGTGAGGAATCATGTGACTATAAAAATAGGTAGCTCTCAATGTGTTAGGCAAAAGAAAAATTAGTCACCCCAAAATACAGCACTGCGTTGAGGGAAAAAAAAAACAGGCAGCAATCTAGAAAAAAAGGCTCCGCACCTGTGCAAAGCACCTTATTTACTGTGACGCACAGTGCAAGAGAAACCTCCCAATGCCATTTCGCACTTATAGCAAGTGCTTTTTCAAGGGATCTTGAAAAAGCACTTGATAAGAGCGAAATGGTGCCGGCCCGGTGGTGCTGAGGTGCTGGATGCCTTACCTTGCTCTACACCAATGATCCAGGTTTGGGAACGAGCCCGGGTCATCGGAGGTTGGCGGGGGGGGGAGAGGCCGTTGATTGGCTGCTGGCTGGCAGCTCTCCACCTCGGGAGGGAGGAGAAGGTCTCCTTGGGCTTGACTGCCTTGGTGGAGGCTGAGGCAACACTGCATCCGAGGACCACTGGTGACTGATAGCCGCACGGAGGGAAGAAGAAGCCATTGTCTGGAGCTGTGGTGCGCATGCGCGCCTCCGTGCAGCCATCCACCACTTCTGGGGCTTTGGGTAACATGGGAAGATAATAGGGAAAACTACAGGGTCACCAGAATGAAGCCTCTGGGCCAGCTCCAGGGTTCTGCTGGGGTGCACATAGTATCAGAAGAAGTCCTAGAAAGACCCTGGAGTCCGGTGGCTGGCCGATAAAGGGTGATCTGCCGGAGGTGGTAAAAAAAAATGGCAAAAAAAAGTGCAAAATGGTGTCGGAGGTTTGTCTTGCACTGTTTTTTTTTTTTTTCAAATTTATAACAAAATATGTCAGTGGCTTTTTAATGATCTATAAATAAAATGGAATTATTTAAAATATACAATGTGGCTCAATAGTGTCTCAGTAAAGAAGGTGCTTTGCGCAGGTGCGAAGCCTTTTTTTCGGGATTGCTCAATATGTTAGACCTAGGGATTACCAGCTCCACCAAATTTGAATTTCCTAAGGATCCTAGTACCAACTCGCCGAAGGCATTGGGGAGTTCCAGTGCTATATATAAAGGGATTGGAACTTGTTGACAGAAACCTTCTGCTTGCAGACTATCGTATCTTTAAAAAGGGTTGTACCATCTTATAGCCTAGTAGGTTAACGAACAACATGCAAACAAAAAGGCATAATGCCATGAGAACGATTGACGATGGTAGCTCTGTAACAGAACTAAAAGAGTAGTGGTAAACCAGAATGCAAATACAAACGAGAGACAGAGGTTGGACTTGCTGGAGCCAATCTCTAAACCCTGTAAGGCTGGGAGCTGATTGGCAAGGCGAGCAGCCAGGACAATGCATGAGAGTAGTCCTCTGTCCGTGAACTGTCAATGAGGTATAAACCATTACCAACCTATTATGTAACAAACTATAATAGAAGGCAGCTCACCATTATAAAGACCCACCCCCATTCTAATGGAGATAGTCAGTGTCTTGTTCGAGCTGCATCAAAAATGGAAATTGGCTTGAAATACAGCAGTCGATTTAAGCAAGCACATTAATTGCCAGATGTATAGGGCTGCCATTAATTAAAGCCCCTAGTAGTGGCGGTAGCAAAATTCAAATGTGCCAGTTTAGTAATCCGGGCAGGAATTCCCGTGTGCAATCATTGAGTCAGTTTTTGCATCATGTGAGTGAAACGGGGCTGTCGAGTTGGCAGTAGTAATAGTGTAAATGAGAAAAATCCCAGTGTTTAAGTTCGAGGCACAAATAGGCCTCTTGATAGTTGCTGTAGGATGGGTCACACATTTTGGGGTGAGTGGATCGGTTAAGTGTCAACCAGATAAAAGACATGCCTGCTGTACTAGTAGTAGAGATAGGAACAAAAAACAAATTCCTAAATGCAGCCTGAGTCAGATTAGAGACTCGCTTCTGTGTCCGCTGATGAGCTGTGCGGAGGGTGGCTGGCGTGATCTGCAAGGAGAGACCCTACTCTATGGTGCGAACGTGTGGCAGAGTTCTGGGGGTGGCAGTGGTGAGTGTCAGTACAATGATGACGAACTTGAGGAGGGGAGACTGATTGGTGGTGACATTGCTCCAAGGCTGGAAGAAAGAGCAGTACTCTCACAGCTGGGGAAAGGAATACAGGCAGAATGTATTTATTTAGTTTTTGTTGACTATGTAAGTGCACTAGACAAATTCAGCCTATTTCAGGCACGACTCGGGGGAGGGGGATACAGGTGAATACTTAAGTTGTTGGTGGCATTCTTAATGAATGGAGGAATTTTGGCCAGGGCACTGGGGAAAGTCCCCTACTCTGTTGGTAGATGGCGCAGTGACTGGTGCTGCTATGGCCAGTCTGCCTGGGGATTCTTGGAGGACGGATGTGCTAAGGGCCGGGGAACAGGCATACTCCCCGGTCTCAGAAATTTGTGAGGCCGATCCTGCCATTGGCACTGTTGGGAGTTCTTCCGAGAGGTTTTAAATGATGCTACTGACCTGCCACAGGAGGTTATGGAGCAGGGAACGAGCAGTGGCGAATGTGGTAGAGATCTGCAAGCTGATTGCTGCTGAGGAATGGAGGTTCACTGCTAGATGGCAGGAACTGGAAGTCTTGTTGTTGGAGCCCACCAGGAATAGTGCAGTGACGGAAGGATGCACCCATCATGAATTTGACGGTGCGCATATGGGTGTGGACACAAATCAGGTGGCTGCAGTAGCCACAGAACAGAACTCGGAGGCAATTATGGAACCCCTTGACTGCTCTCTGACTAAGCAGGTACTGTTTTGCAAGGACAATATGGATAATTTGGATGGGAGCAGGGGGTTGGAGCACATGCAGCAAAGAACTGTGCAGGACTGTAGTTCTGCTTCTGGATTAGGAAAGATGACAGCAACCTGAAAATGGCTTTGGCGCTGGACATAGGACACCTTTTCCTGCAGTTGAGCCTTCTAATGTCTGTTTTACTATTGGGATTTCCACTGATGGGGCTACAAAAAAACTGTCCCCTAAAGAACAGCAATTGAGAGGGCAGAAAGGTTGGGTTGGTGGGGATGGGTTTAAATCTCCTTTACAGTCTACTGGTGCTACTACTGCTGAGAGGATTCTAAGTCCCACTGCGCCACTGGCTGAATGGGTTGTTAGATCCCTAGAAGCTGCAGGATGGGTTAAAAAAGCAGATGGCTCTGGATGGGATGCAAATGCCTCTGACTTGGAAAAACATATAGTTGATCCTGAGCTCCAGGAGAGCAGTTCTGGGTTAGGCTCTAGAGATCCCCCTTCTCAAATAACATCTGGTCAGAGGGTAGTGGGACACGAGTCTCCTGATAATAGTGGGCAAGAGGATATTTTGGTGACTATTAAAGCTTTGGAAGGTGAAGATAGAGGGCCTGTTTTGGAGCCCAACACCCCCCCCCCCGTCGACTCAAATCCCCGATTAGAGTCCCCCGTGGTGGAGGTGCAGACAGTGCAAGAGGGATTATCTGTATCTAAGGCCTGAACCTGGTGGTGTTACTACAGGACAGCAGGCTACTATACCAAATGTTACGCATACTGGGGTAAGAGAGAAACTTTTTCCTTCTAATAATAGGAATGTTTCTGAGCCCGCAATGAGGAGAAATGCGGTCCATTTGAAATTCACAGGTAATGCTTCTGATGCACCTGATAGACTGTTTGTTGGGAAGGCGTTGCTTAAAAATAGCATGAAGTTTTATGGGTATGAAATGTATGCCCTTATACATATGCCAGGAGACACCATCTATGATGTCAGTTTTAAATATCCCAATGGACTTGAAAGATTCTGTAAACAGTGTCACCTGCTTAAGAATGGTCCTGTGTGGTGGCCTTTTCTAGCTATACTTTTGACTAAGTCCATGTCTAAGACCATCACAGTCCTCTTTCAGAATGAGGAAGTGAATGTGGCGGATATAACTTATTGGTTGAAACAGCATTCCCTGGTGAATGGCTACCCAGACCCTATTCTGGATGAAGAACACCTGTGGACGGGGGGCTGGAAGTATAAAGTCATGCTCAAACAGGAGCAGGGTGCCATACAGCATTTGCCTAATTGTTTTTTTGGGGGGAGAGATAGGGGACTGATATTCTACCCAGGTCAACTCAGAACCTGCTATAAGTGTGGTGATCTTGGACACCTGAGTAATGTCTGTGAAAACAGAAATGTGGCCTATGTGGAGATTTTTAGGCTATGGTGCACATTGTAAACAACCGCAGAAATGTACTTTGTGTGAAGAAAAGGGTCACAATTTTAGGAACTGTTCTTGGGCATCCCATAATAGTCTGGATCAATCTGTAAGAGCTGAACATGATGTTTATGTTGCTATGGCACAAAAGGAGAAAATGAGAGCCAGTACTTTAATGGCTCAGTTGAGAGAAAGAGAGCAGGACTCTGCTGTTGACCCAGGTTTACGGTCACCGACTGCTCCTGGAGTGGAAACGGAGGAAGTGTATGATTGTAACCGGGCTACTTCTATGCCCTCTCAAGACAGTTTACAGGATCCCGTGGAGTCGGAACACCCTGAGGTTTTGGAAAAGGAGTCACCTGAACATGGACTGGATGAGCAGTCTTGGCAGGGAGATGATGCTGGTTCTGACTCTGCAGTGGTACAGGATGGGATGGATGAGGTGAAGCCCCACCTGGGAGAGTGGAGGATTACCCTTCCAAAGGTCATGAGGTCAGCGGCACATAAGGGGACCCCTACAGTGGAAAACCCCTTAGTGCAGAATCCATTTGATGTTCTTATGGAAGTACTGGATGAAGAAGAGGGTGGTGAGTCTGATGACTTATCAGTGGCGTCTTCACAGCTTGAGGCTCCTGTTGGACCTGGGAAGATTGAGAAGCCGGAGCCAAAAAAAAGAAAGAAAAGAAAATTATGTGGATTTACTGGTTTATTTTCTGATACATTTTCTCATGCTGTCTTCTATTCTCATTTCTACTGTCAGTGTTAACAGTATTCATAATTTTCAGAAGCGTACAGTTACTTTTGCTAGTTTACATAATGATTCAGGCCAGATAAATTTCATACAAGATACCAGATTGCACACGATTTCTGAAATAGAGCAGGCAAAAAGGGATTGGAGGTGGGGGCCATCTTTATGGTCGGTGGGGGATGTGCTTTGTTCAGGAGTAGGTATCTTGTATTTTAATTTATCTGTAAAAATCTTGGAAGATATTAGATGTTTCACCTGGCAGGGTGTTGCTGGTGGATGTGGTTATTGGTGGTTTGGTGTATAGATTGATAAACGTGTATGCACCCCCAAACAAAGGCTGATAGAGTAGCCTTGTTTCATGTTATTGAACCATTCCTATCTACCTCTAAGTTGATTTTGTGGGGGGAGATTTTAATTGTGGTTTATTACCCAGGGACTGGGGTAGACAAACTCAAAAAGTGTATAGTGACACTAATACATTGACGAAAATATCAAATATTGCTGGGTTACGAGATATTTATGACACTGTGGATAAATCTCCAGAATATACCTTCTGTAAAGGAAGATTGTCGACATGTATTGATTTCTGGTTTATTTCAGATAGGTTGAATAGTGCTGATGTTAACATTGTACCACTGGAAACATCTGATCATATGCAGGTTCAGGCTCGGACTGGTTTAGTGCATAAAATCGCTTTGGGAGAAGTTATTGGAAATTGAATACTACTATTTTACAGAAGGAGGCAGTAGAGCAGGGGTGAGAGATTTATTACATGTACGACAGGATGTTCAGTTTTTATATGATTCTTGGGGAGAGTGGGAGGATACAAAGAGAGATGTGAAGGACTTTTTAAAAAAGACATCACAGTCTTTGGCTAGTTCAAAATATTTGGAGTATTTAAATTTGAGAGCACAGTATTTAAAACTTTTGACTCAGGCCTGGGAGGATGGTAGTGAGAATAGGGTAAAACTTCAAGAATTTGAGACAATGTGTGAGTATCATAAACGGAGGGAGGAAGAGACTGCAAAATGTCAACAATATATTACACAAGGGAGAAAGGAGTTAGTTAACCCTTATGAGGTGGAATTATAGGGAGTGCAGAAGTTGACAATGAGGTCTTTGATTCAGCAAGATGGGATTGTGCAAGATACACAACAAGGTATTCAAAAAGTGGTGACTGACCATTTATGTTACGCATATCAGAAAGATGTAAGTGAGCAGAGGATTGTTCCATTAAATATCGGGGGATTTGTCTGAGATTCCTGTCTGTGAAGTGGAAGCGTTAATGCAACCAGTTACTGAGGAGGAGATTGGTTTGGCAATTGATCATTTATCAGCTCATACTGCCCCAGGGTTGGATGGCATTTCTAATGAATTTTACAAACTCTTTAAGACTGCTTTGGTAGCTGATTTACAATTGGTGTATCAGGAGATACTAGATGGTGGGAGTTTGACTTCAAGTATGCAAGAGGGAGTGATGACTTTTTTTGTATAAAAAAGGAGATCCACAGAATATTCAGAAATAGAGACCTTTAAGTCTGTTAAATGCAGACTATAAGATATTGACCAGAATTTTGACATCAAAGTTGGCATGGGTGGCGACATATGTGATTTTGCCGTATCAGATGTGTGTAGTGCCTGGCAGAAATGTACAGCAGAATGTGATTTTTATCAGGGGAAATTGTTGATCAAGGTTTAAATATGCAATTAGATGGGTATTTAATGTCATTAGATCTAGAAACTGCTTTTGATGCAGTACAGCATAGTCATCTTTGGGACACTCTCCTACTGTGTGGGTTTTCACACCAAATTGTTAGTGTACTTCAGAGTTTATATGAGAGGGCTATGATGATACCATTGATAAATGGGCACTTGGGACCTCCTGTTCAGCTGCTGAATGGAGTACGACAGGGATGTCCGTTAAATCAGTTTTTATATGTGTTTGCAATTGATCCTGTATTACGACTTATTGAACATGCAGATGAGATAAAACCTGTTTGTGATAGGACTGGTAAAATGTATCCGAAGGTGTCCGCTTATGCGGATGGTTGTACGGTTGTAGTGCAAGATTTGGAATCAGGACAAGGTGTGCTTGATGTTTTGGCAGAAATGCATGGTAGTACAGGGGTTAAAATTAATACTTCTAAATGTAAAATGCTGATTTTAGGTAACGTGTCTGTACCGCTGCATTTTTCAATTCCGGTAGAACAAGAGGAGGTTAAAATACTGGGGTTGTTGTTTGGTACTAGAAGGGCGGAACAAATGAATTGGCATTTAGTGTATGATGATGCACACAGGAATGTTATGTCTTGGAAGTCTTGGAAAATGACAAGAAAAAAAAGGATGTATTTATTGAAAGCTTATATTATGCCTGTTTTATTATATGTCTCGCATATATATCCAGTACCCTTTAGTATGCATGCTAAGTTAATGGGAATGTTCTTTTTGTTCTTATGGGGCAGCCACCTGAATCCGGTGAAACGAGCACATACATACAGGGCTAGAAAGGAAGGTGGGCTTGATATGATACAGCCGTTGGTCTATCTATCTAGTAATTTTTTTTATAGCAATATCTGACTGCTGGTGTTGGGGAAAGCAGGATTAGGTGTTGATTGTATGAAGCGCTGGGAAGTTAAGTTTTTGGAAGCATGGGGAGAGGTAAATGGTGTGTTTCTGAAAAATGTTTGCCTGCTTATATACAGACCACGTTAAAATATGTCAGGATGTGGAAAACAGTACTATATTGGTTTGTGGACACTGATAGAAGAAAATTCTATGAAACAATTATTGCTCAATGTTATCTGGAAGAACTTGTGTTTAATATCTCTGCTAACCTTGATAGTAGACTGTTATTGGAAAGTATTATTGAACCAAGAATTCCGTTAAAAATGCAGGACATGGTATGGTTGTGTGGACATCAAAGATTGAATGTCAAAGGAAATCAGAAGCACAAAATGCTGGATGATAGGGTCTGTCTAGTAGGGACATGTATGGGTCACGTTGAAACCATGCAACATTTATTTTTTGTCTAACTGTATACAAGGTTTTTGGGCTTCTTTGGCTGCATTATGGGGTGAAAACTTGTTTGGACAGATGAATTATGATATTCTGATATTGGGACAATTAAGAAAGGGATGGAGAAAATGGCAGAAAAGTATGGTTTGGGTGATATTTGCTTGCTTGAAATGGGTAATCTGGCATGCTAGATGCCTTAGAGTGTTGCAACAGAAGGAAGTAACTGTATGGAACATGTTATGCCAAGTGCAGATGGAATTAGATAAAATCTATCATTATGAAAACCGTACTTTGGGTGAGGTTATATGTCAGCATTTTGGAAGGGGTGGGGTGGGTGGGTGAATGTATTTTCCGTTGTTTTTTTTTTTTTGTTATCTGTAGCATGCTCCGTAATGTGTTCTTTCTTTTTGCATTACACTACTATATGGGACATTAAGAAGTATGTGGTGATGGATGGGTGTTGGGAGACTATGTCATGGATAGGTTTGGTCGTGGGTTTTCCTGACTATGCTATGATGTGGTACTTGTGTGGTTATTCTTTTCAGTTGTATACCTTTGTTTTGAGCTCTGTGTCACTGTGTAAAGAGCTTTTGTTTGCTCTTTTTGATTGTATCTGCTTTTGTTTCACAATAAAAATTTCCCCTTCTCTTTTTGAGAAGTGCCATGGGATCGTTAACATCCACCTAAACAGGCAGATGGGACCTCGGTTTAATATCTCATCAGAAAGACGGCACCTCAGGAATGCAGCACCCCCCTCATGCTGCACTACAGTGTCAGTATTGGGATTTTTAACCCACGTGTCTGATGTGGTGCTAGAACCCACAGCCTTCAGATCTCCCGGCCTCAGAGATGAGTGTGCTACCTGCTGAGCCACTGACCCAGAATGATTGGCAGTAGTAACAGCTCCTGTCAAAAGTGGCAGGGCAGATGCGCAGACCATGGGTCTTTAAGGTAGGAAATCCATGTGGGAAGATGGAAGAAGTTGTAAATAAATAGGTGTCTGCCATACTGAGACACTTTGTGTGTTAAAGTTGTTATCCCCTCAAGAAAATGAAATAGCAGTTAGGGCAAGCCCCCCTCCCCCCCCAAAGGGACACAGGTCAATGTAGTTTCTATCAAGGTGTAGTCCAATGAAAAAAAGAGTTAAAAATTCAAGGCTTGACATCACAAAGCTGAAAGATCTAAAGTGACAGCCGTGGTTAAGAAGACCAGATACCCACAGAGTCCGCATAGCAGATTATTTCCTGGCAAAAGAGCCACACAGCTGGGCAGTCAACTGCAGGAAGACATTCGGTAGGAGTTTCGGGAGCTCTTTTTTTGCTGTTTCTGCATTAGGGAACTCATGGGTGCTGGATAAGGTAGTAATTACCAGGCCAGCAGGATATGGCATTCTGAAGGGTATGTGGGCTGAAAGTGTTTTTTTTTATATCCTGGTAAGCATTCTGTTTGTCTCTGACAGATGGGCTGACATTGTTAGAAATGAAGAATCAGTGACTGTTCCAAGTGAGGGGGACCTTCCTTACGGGCTTGAGCCTGTATGTCGACTTTGTCTGGGAAGTTTAAGCAGTGTAGGATTATTGCCTATGGCTTATCTCCCTAAGGTGGCTGAGGTTGGAGAGACCGATGTGCCCTTTCAACCAAATAGACAGTTCCAGACTCTAGAGGGTCAGCTACCTTTTGTAATAGTTTTTGTACGAACATAAGCATATTGATACCCTCCACTTGCTGCAGGATTCCGCCAAGGACCATGTTTTTCCATCTACTCCTCTCTTCTTGGTCCTCAATTCTATCCTCGAGTTTGGCCACCTTTTTTCTTTAAATCTGTCAATTCCTTGCTGTCCTGTGCCTGCTGGTCTTCCATGGAACTGATCTGAGCTTCTGCGTCGCTGACCCTGGTAATCAGAGCCCCAAGAGTTAGCTTAACGGACTTAAAATCACTGACCAACTCAGACAGGGTAAACTTGATGGTGGCTAGTTCGTTATAGAATTTGTCCAGCTTCTCCTTCAAAGATTCCTGTGTTGTGGCATCAGGGAATGAATCCAATGGTGAACGTTGCTTTGGGGGCTTAGAAGCCTGGCCACATGGCAATATTGGGGATGTGGTATTGGGGATGTGGTGTTCAAGTCCATTTGTTGCAGTTCTGCTGGGTCCATAACTAATAACTTGAGCAGAATTCGTTTAGGAGTAATTTATGCAAATTAATAAATCAGTGAAAACCGCCAAAAAGGATATTTAATAGGTTGTAGCTGCAGTTTTAATTTGATAGATCATAGCTCAGAGGAAAGCAGCCGCTCACACTGAGTACATCACGTGACTCCTTTTTTGGTCTTTTTAAAGCCAGTGATGGACCAGGAAATGTTTGTGCAGTTCAGCAACTGCAATTGGTGGCTCCAGCCAGTGAGACTGGGAACTGTTCTTGCAGCTCAGCTGCGCTTGCAGTTTTTTTTTAATGCGCCGGACCCACCATAGACTCAGCCCCTGTGCCCCCACTTAGCCACCCTGGGACTTACTTCTGGTGATGATTCTCCTTTTTTAACCTGATGGTCTCATCTTTACTATCCTCCTTCTCCCTTATATATTTGAAAGCTTCTCACCAGATTTTACTCACTGTACCAGCCGTACTTCCTTTGTAGTCTTTGCCTCTCTAACTGCTCTGCTCACCACTATTGATTTAGCACAATAGGCCTCCCTATCTTCCTCCTTCTGAGTATGTTTGAACTTCTGGAAGGCTGCCTTCTTTGCCGTCATCACATTTACACTTCCTTTCTGAACCAGTTGGGCTTTTTGACCTTAGATTTCTTGCTTTTGATTTTGGCACACTCACTAGTGGCCTCCATCAGTCCCTCCTTAATAATGGCCCATTCCTGCTCCTCCTCCTCTATCTCCTTTCTGATCTCAGCACGGTGTCCTTCCAGATTTTCTCCCATCTCATTAAAGTCAGCTTTCCTGAAGTCCAAGACACTTGTCTTGGTCCTGACCATCATTTGCCCATTTCCAGGTTAACCACACCACGTGGTGGTCACTTCCTGCAAGTGGTGCTTCCACCTTTATATCTTTACTGTGCGCACAGTTGGACAGAACCAGGTCCAGTACACACTCTCCCTAGTTGTCTCCATGACACCCAGTGTCAGGAATCCACTCTGGAATGCATCCAGCAGTACTCGCTCCCTGTTGCAGGAGGCAGCCATGATTGTCTAGTCCACCCCTGGCAGATTGAATTCCCCCATTATTACTACCTCCCCCTTCACTGTCATTTCTATGACATGGAACTTCAGTACCGTGTCCAGCTCCTCATCTTGTGAAAGTGGTCTGTAAACCACCTTTACCCTTAGTTTCCTCCAGTTTGTGGATTGTACCTGCACCCATAATGCTTCTGTTTTTCCATCCTCTCCTTTCTCTCTGGTACAGGCTGTCTTCTCCTTCACATACAGAGCCACACCCCCTTCCTGTTTCCCTATTCCTTCTATACATTTTATACCCAGGGACTGAGAGGTCCTAATCATGGTTCAGTGTGGCCCATGTCTCTGTGATGACCGCTATGTGCACTTCTCCCTCGGCCATCAGTGCCTGCATCCCAGTCCTTTTGTTTCCCAGGCTTTTGATGTTCAGAATACCACCCTCCACCGTGACTCAGTCTCCCCCTTTATTCCTATCCTGCCCTTCCCCCAGTCCCTCCCCCATTAGCTCCTCACTTGTTCCATCCTGCTTTGGAGGAGGCCTATCAACCTCCTCCACCACCATGTGCCTGAGGGTACCCTTCACCCCGCTACCACCCCTTGGTCAGTTTAAATTTAGTTGTTTTTTTTTCTTGTTAATTCTTCCAGTTCTGCTTTCATGACCCTTGTGCCCATTTCACTTCGATGTAACCTATCTGGTGCATACAAGTCCTTGTTCTCCCAGCTTCCTCCCCTGTCACCAACTATCCCATACCCCTCCACCTCACACCACCCTCTGAGCCATAGACTGAATTCCTCAATTCTATCTTTCCTTGTTGTGCTAGCCCTTGGGACTGGTAGCACCTCTGAGAAGGCTACTAAACTCTCTACCTCACTACAGATTTTCCCTACCTCCTTGAACCTCTCTTTCACAACCCACACCTCGCATCATGTAAGGTCATTTGTACCCAGGTGCACTATTATGGAGACTTTCCACCCTCCTTCATGTGTTTGGCTATCAGAGATCCCACCATCAAGCCATTGTGTCATTGCATGCCAGCAACCGTGGAGAGAAAACAGGAAACTGGAGCTGGCGGATGATGCCTGTTTCATTGCTGGAGCTGCACTGCTGCCCACGACCCCAGCAGATCTGGATTTCGACAATGGGTGGAGGGGAAGGACAGCCCTTCCCCTCCTGCCCCAATATTGGGTGAATTCCATGGGGGATTGCTCAGCTAGGTAAGATCTGGGAGTGGCTGGTACTCCATCGGGGGCAGGCTGGGACAGAGAGGGTGCCAACTGGCTTCAAAAGCAGAAAAAGCATGAAAAAAAAAGATGATATTGAACCAGTTAGGGGATGAGACAAGGTAACCGCTGTATGTCAGATAGAGAGGGTTGGTATATACTAAACTAAATGTCATCAAATAAATGTTTTAAAAAAAAATCTGTTGTGTAAGGGGCAACAGACTTCCTGGAAAACATAAACTGAACTTACAAACTTAAATGGGCAGACTGGGTGGGCCATAGGCCCTTATCTGCCGACACTGTCTATGTATCTATGTATCTATGTATCTATGTGTAGTGGAGTGTGGGAGTGTGCTGTTCTGAATGCTACACCAACATCTTATTTTACAGCCTGCGAAGTATATTACTATTTCTTTTTAAACAAAAAAAAAAAACAGTTTGTTGTGTAGAGGAGGGAGGAAAGGCTTGTTTAAATGCTGTGCTGACACCTTCTGTATTCAAGGAATGGTGCACCTTTCCTGAGCTATGATATGTTATTTGAATTACGAGGAGAAATGCATAATAAAAAGTATAGTAAATGAGGTTTGTGACCTGTCTCTTGTCTAATCAAGAGCATCATCTCGTGACTCCTTAATGTTCCAGAACTGCACAGCTGTGCGTTCTGATTTTTGAACACCTAACCAGTCACACAATTACACTCTTGATTAGCAAGAGACCTCCCATAACCTCTTATAATAGAGGCTTTCTAACTTGAGAAGCTAGCATATGGTTTGAAGGGAAGCAGTAGAGGGTTTGTAGCATAATGGAAGACTTTGTATAAATGCATTGTTTCTCTTCTAAATAAGTACACTAAACTAGTATATTATTCTCTTTGGTTTTAATTTTCTTCATCTTCACATCTTTCTTTTCACTGTAGAATCTTGCCTTTTTCCTCCGTAGATTTTTTTCTAATACATGAGTGTTTTATGTCTACAAATATTTCTTTTGTCATTGCTTCTACATGATTGGTTACACTTTTTTTTTCTTTAATTTTCTGTTTCTGCTCTTTCGCACTCTGGTCATGCGGCACCCCTCAGCCCTGTCACTAACCTTCTCATGGACTTACCAGTTACCCACCAGTTGCCCAGGACCACACACATGGTGTTGAGTGGCCTGCCACATCAGCGGTGCAGTGCCTGTGGAAGTGCCAAACTGGGCTGGGCAAATTTCCTCGGGTTTCTCACCAGGCATCGGTGTGCAATGGCACCCACACATGCCACTGCATGCATGCTGGCATCTGTCACTGGTCTGTCCCCTTCTTCTGCATGCACCAGCACAATCACCTGGCCTCCAGCAGGTGGCAGTCTCACAGTGAGACATAGCATCCACCTACACAGAGGGAGAGAGCTGTCCCTGGGATGCTCACCCTCCTCCCTCCCCAGCCGGCCCCATCAACTCGTTCTTATTGCCACACCTGGGTCACTGGCATCGTGGATGGCATCCCTACTGCTGTACTGATGCACCAATCAGTTCTCTTACTCTTGAATACAGAAGGCAACAAAAATGTATTATTTTAGAACATCTCATTTCAAGGAAAATTATTCTTTTTTATGATTGCTGGTTTACAGATTGTGTTGCTCTTTAAATACTTTTACTAATATGTTATAATTGAAAGTATGGATATGGTTTTGATCATTTTAGGGTATGTAACTCTCTTTGGGTTCTCACGTTCTGATGGTTCACATTTGAATTCTTTATTTTTCTAAAACTCAATAAAAATCTAATGAGACAAAAGAAATTCTGCTTTGCAACAAATGTTTTTATTAAAATTCACAGCCATTCTGTGCATCTCAGTATATGCCGCCAGTCGGATAACATTGTTGGGTGGATTTGGGAGATGCTTTACCCATGAGAGAGAAAATGCCCTTTTTTTTACCTCTTATTTCTAGTATGGTTTTGGAGTAAAAAAAAAAAGACTCCCACTTGGCTCACATTCTTTTGATGCGGTGCATCCAATTATCCTTCTCTACCCATAGGCACGTGTGTCTTATTATAAAACTGAATAAGAAAATCCAGTCTTCTGATTGGCAGAAACTGGCGCAGCAGGGGCACGCATATGAGGAGGTGTCCCCCCACTGTGCTGTGCCACCTAATTTAACCACAGCTCCAGGAGTCAGGCTGAAAGCATACAATTACCCTTGACAGCCTCGTGCTTACGTTTGATGGGACTTGCTTGCCGCTGCTTATCACTGCTTATTTTATTCATCTGCTGTACGAACTAGCTCAAGTTTTTGAACTTTGCAAGCAAACTCTATTTGAAACATTACTGCAGGTTTGTGTTTCCACTTCCGTGTGCCAGTCACGCTAGGGGAAAAAATCAAGGGAAAGAAAGAATTTTACTTTTACGAAGCACTTTTCATACACACTTTATCTTAACATGTATCACAGTCCAAAAGAAGGAAGGGAGAATATGCAACTCTCGGTTTGGTGCACAGGGAGCTTCAAACAGCACAGAGACAGCTTAGAGTAGTGTTTCTCAAATGTTGCCACTGTGATCACATGTGGGCTACCAGCGTAATTTTGTGCAGCCACCGAGAAGTATAGAATCTCCATTAAAAATTGTATGAACTTACAATTTGTTTACCATACCAAAAACGTAGGAGATGAACTTCAAGAAAAAGTCAGCAAGAATTTGATTAACTGCACGTTGCACTTTGTGCATACCTGTACCTGACTTCCGGGCTTCAGATCCACTGGTTTAGAGAGCTTACAGAGAATTTAAACCTATAGGGTGGATTTTTGAAAGCATAGGTGCAGGCGATATACCTACATCCCACAACATCTGCTGTGTCTATCCCCATTTACAATAAAACAGTACTCAAAATGTACAGTGTTAAAAAATAACTAATATGCGGTAACATAGAAATTACAGCACGGTACAGTGATATAACAATTATGTTTACACCAGACTTCAAGTAACATAGGAAGTCTGTGTACTGTGAACTGGTTGTCCCAAAGATAAAAGTAAAAAGATCTATGTATTTTCTTAGTCATCTGGTTCCCTTATATTGGAACAGTCTACCTTCTAAATTTCGATTGCGGGATACTAAATTCCCGTCTTTAAATGTTGTAAAGCAATGGTTTTTAGATAACACAGCAAGTCTAGTTCAATGCTGTCATGGATGCTACAGGTAATACTGTATATTAAAGGCACTGAAATAATTTTTTGTACTGTTAAGTTACTTACGTTATTTGTGTATACGTGAAACTGATGTGTAATATAATTGTTTTGTACTAAGATGCTGGGTCACCATTTTAAATGAGTTTTGCTCCATGGTCTAACCCTTAATAAAATGAAAGTGAATAATGAACATTCACACAGGAGGCTGTTTTTGTGGGTAATGAGACAAGAAGAGACTGCTCCACAGTAGGGTGTGCTGAGAACAGCTAAACTGGTTGGAGGTTGTGGGTTCCTCTGGTGCTCCTCTTGTAAGAGGTAACTTGCACTTATGTGAGCAATAAATAAGCCTTTCACTGCCAAGTTTGTGTTTGGTGGGTAGTGTTGAAATCTTTGCTTTGTTGTTGTTTTTGTGGATAGCCATAAAATAAATCTTTAGAGATCTCTTACTTTAGAGGGACTCTAGAGGGGGGTCACAAACTCTAGGGGGCAATGATCTCCACATGAATGGACTGTAAAACACTAAAGAGCTACCTGCTGCAATCAGAGTCAACCCTTGGAAGGGAACCTCTAGCAAGACAGCTGAACATACTGGTCTCTTGCTTAATCTAATAGTTAAATACTGTAATGCCTTTTCAGAACCATGGTCAGGCCCCATCTCAACTCTTAACTGCAGTGTGCAGTTCTGGTTCCCAAGTGTAACCCCTAGGTGGCACTATTCTAAGGGCTACTACCCCTGCCTGTATGGCTGTGCACAGATTGAGGGGCCCGAGTTCTCTAAACGGGTGCCTCCACCCAGAGGAATGGTATTGGGGTAGCATAACTGCTCTGGTATAGCCCTCTGGGACACTATAACCACCCACCAACCCTTCTAGTGGCCTAAGTAGTAATACAATGGTACATTCACATTCAGTAGGTGGCAGTAATAATGTGCTTACACCCATTTCTCTTATCACCAGGGCTGGATCTGCAGCAACTGCCCTGGAGACCCCCTGGAAAATAAGATCAGCAATGCAGCAATACAACTTTAACACTGTAACCCAACTAATAATGTGCACACTAGCCAGGTTAAATGTGAAAAAAAGGCAATCAGATTTATTTAGGGGCAGTGAACAATGGAGGGGCATGAATCTAGCAAATGACTAACAATCTGATTTAGATCAGGATTGTCTGGCATGCACTTCAAGTCCCAGCTTGACAGTTCAACAACCCTGGGTACCCATTATGTCATGCAGGCTAGCCTGAAGCGTTACCTGAGGTGGCCAGCATTGCAGCTGATATTGGGGCCCTTAATGAAAGAAAAAGAGTTAAGCATGCACACAACCCAGTAATTTGTAATCCAAGCTGGATGGCTCAGTCCATTGCAAGAACCCAGTGAAAAGAAACAATTAGATGGTACCACAATGATTTTTTACTTTCGATGCAGGGAGCTACCCTGGATTGTACTTACACTACCAGGACCTGGATGCAGAGCAGGTGAGATGTAGACCTCTTGGTGATGATCAGGGATGCTAGGGGAAGCAGGGCCGACATGACTCACCCCCAGGTGGTCACTTCCTGCTCAAAGGTGTTGGGCAGGGGGCGAATCCCCAGGCTAGTTTTTCACCGAGAAGATCTCTGATGCAAGAGTAGCGGCCTAGGCCAAGACGACAGGGCCCAAGCAGGATGAACAGTCCTGAAAAAGTTTGTGATCTTCTGTTGGTGAAGCCTCTAGCTGGTATAACCGATTATACCGCGGGGAACCATATCGTGACCCATGAAACACATTCAGCACATTTAAATCAGTAATTTCTTTAAACAACAGTTCGGATTCAGTCTGGTTGCAAATTGACAGCTGCACTGCATAAACTTTTCAGTCCGGGTCTAATTCTTTCAATTGGGCTGATCACTTCAGTAGCAAGTCTTTGGTCCAAATCACCAGTCACACTAACAAACTTCTTTCTTCTGCCGCAGTCCCAAATCTGGAAATCGTACAGATCCAACTTCTGCAATAGGCAGTTAGATTCCTGGAGAACATGGCAGGAAGGCCAGCTAAGCCTCTTCCCACTGATTCCCCTACTACGCTCCTTCAGGGAGCAGCTGCTCAAAAGCTCAAGCTGTTTACTCTTCTACTTCCAACTCTACCTAATCCACTGCTTCAGGCAGTTCTGGGCGTTTCCCTTGTAATCCAAAAGGTTCGGTTGGCTGAGGGAACTGTCAGTCACAGTAAGGGCTCCCCCTCTAGGTCCATTTAGGTGCCAGCACTTAAAACTACAAAAAACCACAGGATTCTTTCCCACAAGACACCTGGGGCAAGCTCCATTTTAGGCCCCCAGTGTTTCAAATGGTCCAAATACTGGAAGTCCAGAACCTAACATGGTGGCTCCCATCCAGATGTTCGAGCTGAAATGAAAGCAGGTTAGACAAACTTCTCTAACTTTACTATAGTAGCAAATAAACAGTCAATAATCACAGTTGCTATGAAAGCTCCCTCTGCGCAAATAGCGACTGCAGAAATGGAGCAGAATAACACACTGTCTGGCCAGTTACAAGCCTTAAATCACTCGGACCCAGCCCAGACTAATTTCTAAACACAGATTAGCTTATGCTCTTAAAGAGACAGGCGTGGAGGCTCACTAGGGCACTCTCACACAACTAGAACAACTAAAGACAAGACACCAGCTTGACAGTGGGCATTAAGGAGCCCAGGAAGACATTACAGTAAACCCCAATTTATAGGGGGGGTTACACAAGTTTGAGGAAGGATATTATAGTGGCACGGTAGAGCCCTTGTAATTAGGGTTGTATTGGCAGTTCTGTGTTAAAGTCCAATTTTTGTACCTTAACGTTGGCATACTTTGATGAAATAGCCCAATATTTGAAATTTTGCTATGCTTGCTCGTAACTTCTGTATGTTAAATATTTTGACCCCAAATTTTAAACATAGCCATTTTTATATACCACCTCATGAGTGTGACAGCTGTCATTTTTCAAATCCTGCCCAAAATGTCATTTCACTCCTGTGGCGTAGAATGGCATTGCGGTGGTGTGGAACCATGTTTTGGCGGGGATTTGAAAAATTTCAGTACCAGGCACATGAGGAGGGGTAATAAGAAGGCTATGCTGAAAGTCTGGTTGCTGTTGTCCTATGCATGAATCGAGTACTAGAGTGGCAAAGTGATATCAGTAATTAGAGCAGGGGCATCACCATGGGGAAAGAAAGGTAGTCTTACCAAAAACTGGATCCATAACAAAGCAAAGCCGCTTTTCAGTCTCTCAATTTAGCTAGATGTTGAAAACATTTTTTAATGTCTTACTGCATAGCTTCTGAAGGCTCATACTTTTTTTATTTTGTTTATGCTCACGCCCCCTTTATCTCTGCAGTCCTCCTCTCCTCTGGGACTCCTGTGGCGGGGGCCAGCCTAAGCCCAGAACTCGGTCTTCAGCTCCCGTCTTGCTGCAGATCACCCCCTGGGCAGTGAAGCAGGAAGTCCAGTTGCCTCCCTGCTTATTCCACATGTGTTGGGCCTTTGACCGAGCCAGGACCATACCACACCCCCACCGGGGACCGTCGCCAGGAGAAACTGTGGGGCCATTTTCCTCCCCGGTATCCCCGAGAACGTAAGTGACCAAGGAGGTCCTTAGAGGCATGCACATGCTGAGACGTGATGTTGCTCCGGACCCCAGCCAACGTCCTTCTCTCCCACATGGCAGTGTCTGCTGTACTCCCACCTGTGTGCACCCAGGTCATGACAGGAGTGGCATTCCTCCCTCCCCAGAGGAGGATAGTGCCCCTCAGGCGCTCAATCCTCTTCCCCCCAGCCAACTCTCCTGCTCCCCAGGCTTGCTCCTGAACCCGGGTCACCAGCGTTGCAAGCAGTAGCACAGCTACTGCACCAGTGGGCTGGCCTTGAAGGCTCGTACTTGATGGTCCAGTCCTTTGGGGTCCTAACTCCTGCCACTTCCCAGGCCATGCATTGAAGGTCACATGTGTAGGTCTCTACTAGAATCTATGGCAACAAGATACCAGTCAAAGCAGCATCTTCTGATCTTGCAGTAGGTTGTCATAGACCTTCTTTCCTACATCCAAGTACAAAATTAGCTTAGTGAGAGACCCCATTTAAGCTCAGATCTGTTTCTCTTGCATTTGTTTCATTACAGTGTTAACCTGTTTCCATTTTTGCATTAGCTAAGTTGGGTAATTTTGGTCAATGTAGACTCGATTACCACTAAAATATAATTTTTTTCTCCCAGTCTTTGTTGAGAAGGATCTCTTTCACTGGGTATTTTTTTATTCATATTTTTATCCTCCTAGTCAGGCCTGGATGGAAGCCAGTCCCCTCCATGGGCCTCCGTCAGCCACCCCATGACTCTCCTCATTATGCTGGGATAGGTTCCCTGTGGATTGCCCCTCACAGTGGGGCCAGGGGGGAGGGCCATCCTCCCCCAACCCCAGTGACCCTCATCCAGAAATGTTGCCCTAGGTTCTGAGGTGGCAGAGCAGGCTGTGGTGCCTTGGGTGGGGCTTCTCAGAGTCCAGGTTCACCATTTTCCTCTGTCTTTTTCTCCCTCAGTGCCAGTGCTGTGGCGGCTCGGAGGGTGCATGTGCATGAAGGCATGCATGTGCTCCTGGAACCACAGCTCCTTCCACACCCTAATGTCAGCATCTCAATGTCTGCTCTGGTATCAGCCCTCCACCTGGTGTCAGCCAAGAGCCGGAAAAGTGCATCATTCCATTCCAGGATCCAGCCCTCCACTATGCTGACCCCTGGTGATTCGAGCTCGTTCCGGAACGTGGGTCGCCAGCATGGCTTAAGGTAAAGCCCTTTACAGCGCCTCAGCCCTGTGTACCACCGGGCCGGCTCTTTCACTGGGTATTTAAGAAACATTGCTACTATAGAGCAGGGTGGTTTGTTCCTTTAGGCCTGGGTCCAATGCCAGGCAGGCCCGCTCATTCTCAATGGTAAAGTCCTTGAGCAGCTTTAATTCCATTTGTAGCCACATCATTATGAAAGTGTTTAAATCAGGTCCCCCAGCATCCTCCAGAAATCCATAACATCTGAGATTTTTTCTTCTGGGCTCTTGCTTCTGCATCTTCAGCCTGACAATTGAGTTTGCGTTCCCACTGGCAGAGAAATAAGAGTGTGCAGCCCATGCATGCTTTGGCCTCTTGCATTTCATTCCCGGATTCTTCCACCTTAGTTGTTCTGTGCTCAGGCTTTTTAAAGTCTTGTTTAATTTCCGACACGCTTGTTTCAAAAATGGTGGGGCACTGTAAGAATAGGTGCCATACTTGCCTTTTCAGACGATGTGATGCCTGTCCCTCTAGACCAGAACCCACTGTGGCGTCCAGTGCTCGTGAGGGACAGTTGCTGGGGCTGCAGTGCTTGCGGAGAGATATGGCAGGGTTTGTGCTTGGAAAACTCCATTTCCTGCGACTTTGCAGGAGGAAGCATCCTTTCAGCAATCACTGGTGCTTATTTTTAGCATCACGAGTCTAGATTTGATGGAGTCATATTCAGGCAGAGGGAGAACCAGAGCAAACGCTCAAGCCGCCATAACAGTTAATGATGTCACTGGAAGTCCATAACATGTGGTTTTTGAACTACAGACACTTTGAGGTTCATGGGGGTTGACAGTGTCCCTTTGAGATTAAAATCACCCCAGATGATCAATTAGTTGTCGTAAGTGTTAGAACCAACCAACTCAATCAAAGATATCAGGTCAGTGAGACCACCAGAGTGAGGATTACAAACACGGGCCAGATGAGATGATGTTGTTACCTAGCAGAACTGACTGTATAAAGTACCCTGCTGCGTCTTCCTTGGCTCTAACCCCAAATGAAAACTATACAAGGCTATATCGTAAATGTTTCTGGTATCGTACAATACTGATTGATGTTGACCCTGTGCCCTTCTTGTATCTTATTGTCTGTTTTTTCTGTTACACTTAACCTCTGGCTGCTCCATTGACTGTACCTGACCAGGCCCTAATCTGAGCTGGAATTGTGTTTGTCTTCTTAAAATGTAACGTAATTATTGACATGGAACCTTTGGAAAAGAGCACTTGTGCTCATAGGTGTTATCCAAATTTCAAGTAAATTAAATAAATTCACATGGAGTCTGCCGAGTGGGAGATAACCCAAGCTGGTCAAAGTAAGATGACTTTTATATAGGTAAATGGTAACATACATAGAAACATAGAAATTGTCGGCAGATAAGGACCACCAGGCCCATCCAGTCTGCCTGTAGGCCCCATACATTGTGTGTGGCCACTGACCCTATGTGATCAATGGCTTTTCATCACTCCCTCCCCTCTCAGGCTTCCCTTGTGCCTGTCCCAGGCATGCTTAAACCCCTCCACTGTGCTTGCCTCCCACTACCTCCTGTGGCAGACTATTCCAAGCGTCGGCTACCATTTCTGTGTAGAAAAACTTCCTCACATTACCTCTTAATCTACCCCCTTCCAATTTCATATCGTGCCCCGTTTTCTAGTACTTTTTCTACATTGGAAAAGGTTCCCTGCTTGCACCTTGTTTGTGCCCTTAAGGTACTTGAAAGTTTCAACCATGTCCCCCCGCTCTCTCCTTTCCACCAGTGAGTACACATTGAGGTCCCTTAGTCTCTCCTCATATGTTTTGTGGTGCAAGTCCCGCACCATCTTTGTTGCCCTCCTCTGGATAGTCACCGCCTTATCTATGTCCTTGTGCAGATGTGGCCTCCAGAACTGCATGCAGTACTCCAGGTGAGGCCTAACCAATGTTTTATACAATGGCATCACCACCTCCTGCCTCCTGCTAGTGATACCCCTGCGTATGCACCCCAGCTTGCCAACATAACCAAGAAGCAAACAGTTTTGCCACCCACCCACCCCACTCATGTAAGTGAGTGCGTTTTTAAAGATACAAACTCAGATGAGTCTGAAAATTCAGTTTGAATAATTTATTTACTGTGGAAATATGGGAAACAGTCTGAATTCCTTATTAGTGTAGGTGCACACCTACGGTTCAGATGTCCCGGTGCTTTGCTTTGGGTGGTGCTTTGTCTTCATCACAAGATATCTTTGCATTTGAGAACTGTGACGCTGAGCAGTTCTGGAACACAAAGGTGTTTTGAAATGACACTCCCGATTAGCCAAGAGACATCTGGAAAACAACCGTTCGCCCATTATTAAGCATTTCTTTTCCTTTTAACTTTTTTTGTAGGCTTCGTTACTTCATTTTGGCTCTGAGGCTTACCGAGTTATGGCTACCAAGGTTCCTGTGGTTACAAAAGTTAAAAAGGAAAACTTTTCAAAGCGGCCACCCCACACTTCACCCATGCTGTTCTTCATGTAGAACACATGACACTGTAAGTGCGCAGAGTGGTCTGTCGAAGACTGTAGTGGAGAGGAGGTACTGGGGACAGTGGTCAGAGACAGACTATAGGAATCGCTCTTGAAGAGCACAGTGACAACAGGGCATCATGGTAGCATTGCAGCGTCGGAAGTGGAGTGAGAGGTTCAGAAGGTGCCAAAGGCATGGCACTGCAGCTGTCTGACCAGCTCTGTTTTGTTCAGGGAAAAGGCAAAACTGAAAGTGCTTCAGGTCTGAGAAGTTTTTTTTAAAAAAAAGAGGGAACTTGGAGTGTTGATGTATGCTGCGGCTTCAGGGCATAACAAACTCTTGGCTGTATAAGAAGCTTTCACGTGCTTCAGCCTGTAACAGTCATTCCTACAAGAGAACAACAACAGATACTTCATAATAGTAGAAAAGCCCCCCTCCCCAGCTTTCAGAGGAAGGACAATCCAACCAAATAATGATTTTAATTGGGAAAGCATCAGCCAGTCGGGGGTAATGGACATCGGCAAGGTTTCAGTAACACCCAGGACATAAGGGTTAGAAGATACAACTAAGATAGAAGGGAGGGCTGCACCCTGAGTCCACAATTCACAGAAAAATTATCCAATGAAAAAGAAAAAATCCAGCAATCATTCGTGACATAATGCACTAAACAAAAATAAACATTAATACAAAGTTAAGCTTCCTTTATTTAGTGAAAAACAAAAAGGTGGAAAACAAGCAGCAACCCTGCTGTCAATCAGCATTCCCGTGTTTAACATCTCACTGGAAACAGGAGTGATTCCGGAGAACTGGAGAAGGGCGGATGTAGTCCCACTACACAAAAGTGATAGCAGGGAGGAGGTTGACAATTATAGGCCAGTCAGCCTGACATCGGTGGTGGGAAAGTTAATGGAATCACTGCTGAAGCAAAGGATCGTGGAATATCTTGAATCCAGAGAGTTACAAGACCCACGGCAGCATGGTTTCATAGAGGGGGAGTAATGTCAAATGAATTTGATAGATTTCTTTGACTAGGTGATCAAGGAACTCGATAAAGGTGGAGTGGTGGATGTGGCCTACCTAGATTTTGGTAAGGCATTCAATACCATTCCACATAGGAGACTAGTAAGCAAGCTAAGTAGCTTAGGAGTGGGTCCAAAGGTGGTAAACTGGATAAGAAATTGGCTAGGGGATAGGCGACAGAGAGTGCTGGAAAATGGAGTTCACTCCAAGGAAGGGAAGGGAGGGTGATCAGTGGTGTGCCTCAGGGATCAGTGCTGGGACTGGTCCTCTTTAATGCCCTTATAAGGGACACTGCAGAGGAGATGGAAGGGAAGGTGTGCCTATTTGTAGATGACACCAAAATCTGCAATAAGGTGGACACCCTGGGGAGGGGTGTAGTGGAAAGGATGAGCAGAGACCTGAGAAAACTAGAGGAGTGATCAAGGGTATGGCAGTTGGGTTTCAGTGCAAAACAGTGCACTTAGGGCATAGAAACCCAAGGGTGGAGTGCAAAATGGGTGGAGTGGTATTGATGACCACCAAGCAGAGGGTCCTGGGGGTAATCATATCGGATGACCTCAAGGTGGCCAGGTGGTGTGACAAGGCAGTAGGGAGGGTGAGCGGGATGCTGGGGTGCATAGGGAGGAGTATCGCCAGCAGAAATAGGGAGGTGGTGTTGCCTCTGTATAGGTCGCTGGTAAGATCCCACCTAGAGTATGGTATCCAGTTCTGAAGACCACATCTCTGGAAGGACACAGTGTGGAGGCAGTCCAGAGGAGGGCAACTAAAATGGTACAGGATGTGTATCAAAAGCCCTATGAGAAGAAGTACTTCATAGAAAGAATGGTGGATTCCTGGAACAGCCTTCCAGTGGAGGTGATGGGGGAAAAAACAGTGGTGGGGCTCACGAATGCATGGGATAAGCACATGGGAATCACTGTGGAAAGGAAGAGGGAAGGAGAAAAAGCTGTAGCTCAGGTACGGTCTAATGTAATAATGTAGGTAGGGAGAAATGGGCAGACTGGATGGGTCAAGCAGTCCTTATCTGCCTGCAAATTCTGTTTAACCATGCTTTTTCAAGAGACTGCAGTATAAATACAGTGAAAAAATGTACTTGTGTAAACTTCGGTTCATAAAATATACAATATTATAAAAACACAAAAAAAGTACTGATTAAAATCAATCCAACAAAAGACTGTTAGGACTGCACTTGATCACTAGATGGCAGTAGATACAAGATTCGGCAAACGTAGACACATGTCATTGCTCGGATAGTCATGACTAATGTGTAATGAAAGGAAACAATAATTTAGTTACATGGTTGCTAAATATGTAATATATTGCACAAACCTTCTAACAGTACTTATAATTAGACCTATATTCCTGATTGTATCATTGGTTTATAACCTCTATTCAATATTTTATTTTATACAATATGCTGTACATTAGCATTTTTTTCACCAAAGTAAAAACACTATCGCAGGCATAGAACCTAAGCTAGCTAGATAATGTTTTTATCTTGCTGTAGGGTACCTCAATCTGTTTTATCTTGCTAGTTGGGTACGTCATTTGCACAAGCTGTGCTTCACCGCTGTCCGTAAACTGTAAGTCAGCAGCATGTGTGGTTAACTTAAAACTCTCATGTGGGTTTAGTTTTACCAGTCTCTTTTCAAAGGGCAAATTTTAAAATGCATATATATATATATATATATATATATTGTATAAATTGGACATGTGATGTGTGTCCATTAAACGTGGTATTTATCTCAATTCATGGTCAGTGACCTCTTGTTCCTTTACTTGTGGCTTCGCCACTCGTGAGGGTCAAGAGGTCACTGACCACTCATGAAGATAAATTCCATATCTCATGTACGCACATCATATATCACCTATTTACGATACCTGTCTTTTTAGAACACAGTGGAGAAAATGTTTTCAACATAGAAACATAGAATTTGCAGAAAAGGACTGCTTGGCCCACTCAGTCCATCCAGAACTATGTTAATGTATTTCTGCTTAGTGCATGAAGTCGGGGAGGAGTGTGGGATATCTTTCTTCTTCTTTAGATATTTTTTCCCATGTTCTGTGGGTCAAGGGTCCTTTTTATTGGCTGCTCTGAATCTTCAGGGCACAGCACACTTTATTTACAAAACCCAGGGCTAACTACCTCTTCATACAGTTGAGCATGCAAAATAACGAGACAGGTAGTATCATAAATGACAGCAACCCTGGTAGCTTGCTAGACTATATTTTTTACCACTATGGCAATACAAACCTGCTACTTACTGCACCTGTTGAACAATTAGTGGTCTTTGAAATGATGGGGGACCTGCATCAATTTGGCCATATTACAACCAGAATAACAGTGAGGCTTGATGCCCATCTGAAAATATGACTATGGAAGATATTATGGAATAGACTGATGAAGTGGGTGAACAGCCAGGGCAAAAGACCTGTAAAAATAAGCCAGCAAAGGCCAGCCTGGTGGCGCAGAGGGCTGAGGTGCTAGATGCCTTGCCTCCCATCATGACGGAGACCCGGGTTTCAGCATGGACTTGGGTCATTGGGTAGCTGGCACGGGGGGGGTGAGAGCAGGATTGAACAGCTGACAGCAGCTCTCCTCTCACGGGGTGGTCTTCATCCCCTCGTAGTTCCACTGCCACGGGGTGGAGGTCAGTGGCCAGCATAGGCAGGAAGGGTCGGCAAGTCACAAGAGGGTACCTCAAGCCATGGCATGCACATGCCTGCACATGCGCGGCCGAGGTATGGGAACGGGCGAAAAATGGGGAAAAAGCATTATTAACAAAAAAAAAAAAAATTTGTCTGCCCACCTACCCCATAGTGGAGGTCTTTCTGTAGGCAGTGGAGGCTGATTTGGAGAAACTTTTTGTTTAACAAAAAGACAAATATTTTCAGAACCCTGGTACAGAGGGGTGAACTGCACTTCATTTTAAAGTAACAACTCCGTGTTAACCATTAAGCCAGCTGATAAATGTGGGGTGGTCTTAGCAATGAACACTAAAAACGATATTTTTTTTTGGTTTGTTTCAAGCATTGTTTCAGGCATTTCAAGCAAGGCCCCTTCCCCTGGAAGTGGCACCCAGACTCCCGCTAGATTTCAACGATGTTCAGCTCTGGTTTTGCGCAAATCAGCTTATTCTCAATGCCAAGAAAATGGTCTCATTAACCTTTGACATGAGGCAGAGACTCTCCCGACTCCCCGCCTTTCCCACTTTCAAAACCCTAGATGGGACCCCATTAGAAGTTTGCACCTCCTTCAGAAATTTAGGGGTCTGGCTGGACCAGCACCTCAATTTTTCTACGCATATCAATGCTACCCACAAAAAACTGCACCCCAGACTGGGCACTTTATATTGTAACCATAGCTGTATTCCTCTGCCAGTCTGCAAGGAAATAGTGCAGAAAATGATCCTCCCTATTTTTGACTACGGGGACGTAGTCTACAGTGCCGCCCCTAAGTCCACCCTGGCTAGACTGGATCCTCTTTTCAACTCCTTCTGTCATTTCACTTTGGACTGTACACCCTCCACCCACCACTGCGACCTCTTACTGGTCCCTTAACCTCCCTTCGCTCTTCGATAGGCACCAGTCCCACTGTAATAGACTCACAGCCAAATTCTGGGCCCAGTTATTGCCCTCCTACCTCGCCTCTACCCTAACTGCTCGATCACTACCTACCTACTCACTCAGGAACATCAACTCCCGGCTCTTTCAAGTCCCTTACATGGCAACCTCTGCCGGCCAGTTGGCCTTTAGAGCTCACCTACCAAAACTATGGAACTTTCTGCCTGTGGACATTCAGCACACTCCCTCCTCTAGGCAACTTAATTCCCTGCTCAAAGGGCACTTCTCCGCTAACTGATCATGCTGCCTAAACTCACACTAGGCAAGGGCCAGCTCTCCAACTTGCTCCAACTGTGGTTACTCGAAATGTTTAGCTCTGACCCTGTTAGTTGTCATTGCACCGTCTACCAATTTGCTGCCTTATCAACTCAGATTTTCTGTTGCTTACTGTGCACATACTGTACATATTCTTGTATATATCTTTTGTATATATTCTGGGAAATTCTGTATTTTGTATTTCTGTATTTGATATGTATCCTCCCGTCCCCAACACCCCCAGGATGCATCTGGAATCTAGCGGTAGTCTGCTCAGTATGCCTTTCCTGGTAAAACTTTTAAATAAATAAATTGTGTCCCCCAGCCGCCACCTATGCCCGACAGGCAGTTCCAGGCCTCCAAGTCCTATCCACCTCTCCCCTCGCTGTTACGCCAGTGAGGATCCACAGGGGGTGGGATCCAGGAGTACCAGTGCCATCATAAATGGCAGCCAGTGCATATGTTTTTTTCCAGTTTTCTCCCCTTGGCCCCGCCCACCTCCATCATGGCACCAAGGAGCATCCTAACAGGCCATGCCAGCAGGTAGCACATCCTGGCAGAGGACACAAGCTCTGTGGCCCACTGCAGGTGTTGGTAGTGCAGCTGAACCTGATGCCTTCCCCTCCCACCTGGGAGGGCGGTCACATGGTATCACTTTCTCAGCCCCCCATGGGATATACGATGCCGGTTCGACAAAAATCTGTTGACCCGACATTACAGTGATGGCTGTATGTCGACTGCAACTGTGGCTGGCATTGTGCCAGCAGAGAAGTGTTTTTTAGCGGGGGCTGCACCCGCTGACTTCTAATATAACTAACACTGAGCTAGAGCTGTTTCGGGGAAGGGGACAAGTGCCAGAGAAGCCATGCCAGGGTCCCGCATGACCATTACAGTGATCTGCCAATGTTGTTGCTGTAATGGTCTTCAGCGAATATGTTTTGCTGTAGCAGTGGCATACCCCCCATGTGAACTGCCCTGACTGACTCCCAGATCTTCTCTAAAACTCAAATCACCGGTTGTCCTGGACTATATTTCTGAGATCAAGAGACAACTGGCTCCTGATCAGTTTTACAAGAGACTGACTGCTGACCCCAGGGATGTTTTTAAAAAGTTATTTGAGGATTACATCTCTGAGGCCTGTCTTAAGAGGTGTTCTCCACCCAGACTAAGGGCTTATTTAGGGTGGATTATCCATTTAGGCACACTATTTATATGGTTTTAAAAAGTCATAAGAGGGCAGTAGTGCAGAACACACCTTTCCGGAAATGGTGAACGAGATTTCATCCCCAAATCTCGTTCAGTGATGAAAAAAAGTAGAGACTCCGCCCACACCAACTGGTCATGAATCGGGGGGGCTTTGTTCCCCTGCCCCCTCCAACATTAATGGTCAGCATTACTACTCCCAATCCCGCCACCTCCAAAACAAACAAATAACTTAGTAGCCTCAGAAGAAAATCTCCTCTGTCATTGCCGGAGCTGTGACATTTTATGGTGTGGAGTGCAGTGCAAATCTCCGAGAGATGCATTCTGCACTACACCCTATAGGAGCCTAGAAAAGTCACTATGGAGACTGATAATTGTGGGCTTTGACTCCATCACTAAGACCATCTCTCAGTATACCTAATGATTGTTTTCTAAGCCCATTTCTTAAGTTGTTAACATCTTACATTAAAGACACTGGTGATATTTTGCAGGTCCTAGACAGTATATTAATGAAACTTGGATGCCTCCACTACACTAGACATGGAGGCAATCTGTACAAGTATTCTACATGAGGGAGGCCTTCAAGCTGTTGCGTATTACATGAATCTAAGACCTCCTGAGGAGAAATCTGTCACTAAGTTTCATATTCTATAGGCCAAGTTTGTGGCAGAATATCACTCTTTCAGTTTTTGGGCCAATACTTCCTGTAGGTTACAGGAACTGCAAGGGGGTGATATTTTCCCACAGTTTCACAAATCATTACCTAGAGAAGTGGGAGGAAGAGGTGGTACATAACCCAATGGTCAATCACTTTTGATCCTAGGTGATGCTCTGGAGATGTTTTATTGATGACATCCTCATTGTGTGGCAGGATGGCAAAGGTACTCTATGAGATTTTTACGGCATATTTGGAAAATAACTGAGTATCTCTGGTTCTCTTTAATGTGGGATGAAAAAACGTTTATTTTTTTAGGACTTGAGATTCAAGTAGATCAGTGTGGTAATATGATTATCGATTTGCATGATCCAATACTCCACAGCAGGCAAGCAGTTGTCCTCCCCACCACACAGTAAGAAGTGTTCCACAGGATAGTTCTACGATGTTAAAAGGAACTGTAACTCAGAAGGAACCTATAGGATCAGGACCAGGGAATTGGAGGAGAGATTCAGAGAGGTTCTAGCCAGGCCCCATTACTGAGGTGAAGAGAAAAACAGATTAGATTGATATGGAGACCCTTATTTATGCAGCACCAAACTAGGAGAGCAAACAGGATCATTTACATGTTGTTACCACCTAAAGCACTACAGCACAGGTGGTGGTGGTGGGAGCTATAATCAGAAAATATTGTGAAATTCTTAGACGTGAACCTGTTCTTAAACCCCTAGAGACAGAACTCCTATGGATGTTTTTTGGTTGACCACAAATGTTAGAACTGTGTACATTATACAACCTCTAGGTCCCGCTGACCACATCTTGCTGGACATTGCCAGTTAGGGAGGATGGATGTTTCAGATGTAGATGTTGTAAATTCTGTACACATTACATCAGCAAAAATTGGGCAGTACTTTTAACCCTGCCCGTTTTTGCTATAAAAGAATACAGGCTTCTTCAAATTTCATTTGGTAGTAAAATGTTCTAGTTCTTCCAAAATGTTAGTATTTTGTAAATGTTTAATTCGTTTTTGTTCTCAAGAAAAATGAGGGCTGCCACCTTTGGCATAGAAATAGCACCGTAGACTTGTCAGGAGTTAGGCTCAAGCAACAAAAACTGAAAAATAACTCATGGCATGTAGCATAGAACTTACCTGGAAAAGTAGATTTGACAGGTATGCTAATATTTTTTATTAATTGTAGCTGACACTAGTTTTTTGGAAAAACTTCTTTCATTGCAGTGCTGCTTTAAGCCCATAAAAGAATTTCTAAACACACATATAGGACAAATAAATCAGAATAAAGGCTTTATCAAACGTGGCACTCTGGGTATAGTGCATCTAATGAGCTGCCTGTGTGGAGCATTATATGAGGGGGGAAACATGACAGTTACAATAAGGTTGGAGGTCACTGTAGAGCAGCAAACGTGGCAGGCACTTCTGATTACAGCTCCAATTCACTCATACTTTATTGTTAAAAATCTGTTATTTTCTGCACACTACAACCTGAAATTCTGGTATCCTGGCTGCAGCTAAAGATCGTGAGTGATATGGGTCTGAAAAGGGATCAGAAACAGTTGGCATGGGGGCTGACCTGTTGGCACAGCGGTAAGGCTTCCATCTGCAGTGCAGATATCTTGGGTTCCGGAACAGACCCGAAAGTCGGAGGGCTGCTGGGGGGGATATCGAGCATCTGAGGGACTGCTCTCCAGGGGGACAGTGGTTGAGTACCTGACGCATGACTGACCTCTGGCGAAGGCCGAGGGAAGCAGCTGCTGGCACCTGCATGGTAACTTGAGGCGGGACAGACATCAGCATATGCGCCCTTGACGTCATTGCATGTCCCGCCCCCGTGAATATGGCGGAAAATGGGACCAAGTGGGATGCCGCCCATCTCGTGCTGCAAGTCCTGCACCACTACCCACAGCACCACCAGAGACATATACTGGTGTCTAATGGGAGGGTGACCCCCTCCCAAAATGACAGCCTGGTGGGGTAAGCCAGGGTGTAACTCTGGGATGAAAGCACCTTGAGGTCATAGACTGGTTTCCGATGGGTGGATGAGGTCCCTCTCATGGACCCACTCGGGGGTGGGGGTAAGCCAGAATGTATCTCTGGTAGGGTAAGTCCACGGGGAAGTAGGGGGTGGGGCCGGGTCGATGAGGGCTGGTCCTTGGAGGAGCAAAAAGTTTAGTAAATTAAAAAAACAAAACAGTCAGCACACAGCCTCGATGTCTTTCTTTCTTTCTGCTACGGCCAACACCAAGGGACCAGGGCCTATGCAGACTGGTGGAGCGAGTGCGACAGACCTCCCAGCCTGCAAATTATGGCCACGCTCCAAGAAATACAAGCAGCAGGGGAGGAGATAAATAAATGTCTAACGGTAGTTGAAACGTAATGAAGTGACTTTTGAAACAAGGATATCAGACAGTTCAAATGCTATCAAGGACTTTACACGGGAGGCAGCGAGACAGAAGGAGAGGAACTACCTGGTAGTGAAGGACCTACAATTCCTCAAGGCATAAGTCGAATCTCTGGAAAACTCACAGTGACAAGCTAACATGAGTGTAGTTGGCGTCCCCCGTGGCTGGCTAGCAAAGCAAATCTTTTACAAAACGTTGAGTAACTGAGCGTCACTGACCTGGGCTTACTGCCGTAGAAGCAAGCATAAAGATCCTCAAAGCCTTTGCATCTCCACGCGTCAGAGACCACATGTAGGAGACTTCAGAGACTGTTAATGGTCCCCATCATGATATCCATCACAGAGGCTCACATTCCTTTGCTGCAAACTACGAGAGTCAAGGATAACATAGTTTGGGAGGCAGCAGGATCGCTTTTTTTCCCCTCAACATCTCCTCCCACACATGGTTTGCATCTGCACTATAGTTAACATGGTTTAAGGAAACCATTTTAGTCTGAAACCGTGCTCGAAACCTATTTCCATCAGGTTTCGAGCACGGTATTTGAACGCGATTTGTAGCACAGTTTTACCTTACTACAGCGCAGATGCGAACCATGTTTGCTTGTCTTGTAATGTTACAGACTGCCAGTAACGTTGCAACACCGCAAGTGTGATCAGGGCCACAGGCTCCTAAAAAGGAAGAGCAAAATGTGAAAAAAATCTTGTTGGAGTATGGAATGAGAGCGCAGTTGTTCCTGGCTTATCTTTAGGTTTGTACCCATAACAAAACCCATATTTTCATGGACCCTGTCTCGGCAGCAGCTTTCCCTGACAAACTGAACTCTTAAGACACTGAAGAGGCACCTGAGCAAACTGGGGACACTTGAACTCTGACTGGTACTGTAGTGTGTGTTTTGTGCAACCAGTGTGTTATATAACACCTTATCTTGACAGCTATAACTTTATCAATTTGTTACAATTTCATTTTATAGGTATGACAGGATGAAAATAGGTCCCTAGAATTCCGCCATGTATAGCATTCTATTTCAAATGTCCTGTGTTTACAATTCTATGATGACTCAGAAAGTCTGGCTATAATATAGATAGGTGCTTTGCAGCACCATTCGGTTTCTGAATTTTTTTACAGTTACCCTTCATAATGCCTCTATCCTTGCTAGGCACACATAGAAGCCTTGGAAAGTGGGGGTCAGGCAGCTTAATTGTGCCCAGGACTTCTTTTTACTGGTCGGACTTTCTATCTGGATCACTCAGCCCACCCACTGGACATATTTAACTCCTACAGGGAGTGGGAAAATTGGCAAATGTAAAAAATAAGATAAAAAGTGGGTGAGTGCATTAGCAATCTACAGTGCTACTCGGCTGGACTTTACTCCTGTTTGTATTACTGGTGCTCACAGTTGCTGAATGATTACACTACTAGTGCTAATGCATTTTGTATGATGTCGCTGAGCATTCATGTTAGTGGGCTATGGCTCACAGCCATTGTGCTCTGTGATGTCTCTTGTATATCTTATAATTCATTAATAAAATTTACAAAAGAAAATAAGGGCGGGTGAACATGTTAGAGCGATGGTACAATAGAAATCTGAAACTACTACTTACTGCTAAACATGTTATGGGGAGGGGGGTGAGGGTGGTGGAAACATTAAATGTTCATTGGGATTGAAAACATTCATCCAGATAGGACAGGAGGGGACTATGGTAACCTCCTTCTTCGCAGGGAGGCATTTTGGATTTCTGCCCTTAGAGCAAATTGGTGGCTGTGACTAAATGGTGCATTTGACTTAGATTCACTGGAAAATGAAATAAAACAAAAGTAAGATCAGAAATATAGATCTTATTATGAGAACCTTGAGAAGGTTTTGTGCAATATATTGCACATTTAGTGACGATGTTAACTTGGTTGTTTGTAAGGCATATCTGAAGCATAAATTTTTCTAGTTTTGATGGATCTTGTATCTACTGCCATCTAATGATCAAATGGAGTCTTAGTAGTGTTTTTTCAAAACTTCAGAATACTCTATCTTAGTTTAGGCATGAGAGAAAATTAAAAGAACAGATGGTATATTTTTTTTTTGTATGCCAGAAAAACATTATCGTTGAAAAAATAAACATGGTGACTCATACTGCTGCTTTAAGAGAACATAAAAAAACATAATCCCAGCATGGACCAGTTCCATGACCCCATGTTGCTTCCTGTGCTTTTTGTCTACTGACAAAGTGGCTTTCAGTAGACAGCATTATAAGCTGTTGAAGATTATTTTTTTTAAATTTTTGTTCTGTTTAGTTATTTCATAAACTGGTTAGGCTCACTGGAATTTAAAAATCCATTTTTGGGAGCAGCCCAACCACAAGTAACAGTAACAATAGATAACAGTATACACGTAAAACAACAGTGTACATCACATACATTAAGCATACTCCAGGAAAAATTATTTTAGAAAGCAATTATCTTTTAATTATGGGCTGGAATTATACAGGTACAGTAATGAAGCCATCAGTTAACTCTGTCTTGTTCACATTCAACTTTAAGAATGAAGGTGCAAAGTTCCATAATAAAGAAGGAGAAAGCATTTGACTCCCAGTAGGAAAGAAAAAAAAAAAAAAGGAACTGAGATGGGATGCAGTTTTGCAGGCATGGAAATAAAAAGATTGATTTTTCTGAATAGGAACTGTACCAGTAATATCTGTTTTTATCAAGTTATAAAAAAGCAATTTAAAGCATCAATGCTAGTTAATATAAATGATCTTTTTATCAATTGTTGACTCAGAAAAGTCACACAACTAACAAACCCTTGATTTATTTATTTGAAAATGTGGTAACCTGGAGGGTGGAACAAGCGGTGGACAATACAAGTATCAAAACTTCAGATCAACAATATTATACACAGATTATAATAAATAAACACATCTGCATGTACAGAAAGAACGTGCACACCCTTAATCATTTCCTCCCAATTTGGAAAGAGGAGGACTTTATTTGTTTCTCACAGGTTGGTACAGATCCTTGCCCAAAGCATCATATTGGATTCTGAGGGGGAACGGGTGTGAACATTCTGTCACTGTTTTTTTCCCTCCTGATGTACCTGGCATATACCGCCTTTCCTTTATCTGCTGAGTGTTCACAGGAGACACCAATGAAAACAAAGGTTGAAGAAACAGGAAATGGTATGAGGCTCCCTTATTTCCTGTGGGTCCACACAACAATACAAATATATTACAGATCTAAGGAAATAAATGATCAGAACACAGTAAATAGGCTCATAGGTAAAATCAGAATTTTTAAACTGGTACCAGGCAATGCAACAACCAAGGACATGATGAACACTTCCTGGATAACCAGTAATGCTGCTTTAATTGGTCAAGTTAAAAAACAAAGAGCTAATTTTGTGCTGAATTACAATATGCCCCCCTCACAGCCCTAAAGAAAGCTTACCTGCCTCTCCTTCGCTGCTTTAAAAAAACAACATTTTGATATGGTGCCATTTTCAGGAGTCGAGGGATTGTAATTTTGGCTCAGAGAAGCTGAGCGCCAATCCTCCATCTCCTGTTTAAGAGTTTCATTACTTTCATTCTGACATCCCAATGTGCTAGCATGGGGGTGCACTATGGCATGCCCCCACACTAGCTAGTACCTTGTGATATCAGAATAGGGAACAGCGGGGGGTGTATCTACAAACCGAAGTGGATGGGATTGGCGGTTCATCTCCTTGGAGCCAAAAATACGATCCCTCCACTCTCAAAAATGGCATCATATCAAAATGTTTTTTTTAAACAGCAAACTCAGAAGCAGGTAAGCTTCCTTTAGGGCTATGAGCACCAGTGCTATGAAAGGTGCTCTTTAAACAATAAGACATGACAGGGCATGGGTTATTGGGGGATTTACCTGTGCCTCATTTGTTGTGTCACAAGGTGCAGCTGAGTGACATCCACATGGAAATGGGTAAACCTCCAATAACCCACATCCTGAAATGCCTTATTGGGATTATGCAATGGACCAATGTATACAATAAATTTTAAAATGTGTAATTTTTTTTTAATAAATCCCCCTCCACAACCATGGGTTGTTGCAGGATTTACTCATGGATAAAGACCTTACCTGACCAGTCAGGCTGGAGGATTTATTTTATGTCCATTGTATAATTGGCAATAACGTTGCCACCCATAATGTGGTTGTAAAGAGGACAGGAAATTATTTCTAATTGGCAACTCTTTGTAATGTTCCTATTTTCAGGAATAATATTGAGTCCTCCAAATGATCCACAAGTAACTGTGCCCAAATAAAAATATTTGTGAAAAACTGTTTACTGGTTCAGTGAAAAGAACTGCATGGAGTATTGTCCATAAAAAGGAAACAATATGAAACGTGGTTTCTCAGGTCAATGTTTATTCAGTTACAGTTAAATATGGATCATTTGGGGAAAGAACTGGAAGGGGACAGGATCAGTTGTGTTCCAGGACAGTAGCTGCTGCTGTTGTTTTCACAGGGTTCTTGTGGATTTTACTTGGTAGGTTAGTTCTTTCTTTCTTACTTCTAAGGGGCTAGCAGGGTATTGTTTTGGGGCTGCTGGATGTTTGTAAACTGATTTGGTGGCTGTAAGTGGGGCTCATTTTGTGGATGTTTCACTGTGTAACAGGCTGCGCTGGTAGAGGCCTATTTCTTCTGATTTAAAACCTATTTGGTGGGATTTGCTTGGGCCTGGTTCTTTGGCTGCTGGGCTTGGAGGGGAGACACAGGGCTGATACACTCTCTCTCGAGTCAGGTCTCTGCCCAGGACCCACCCTCCCCCACCCCTCCCTCCCTCAGAAGTCTGCAAATTTATAGAGGAACACCTGCCCTGCAATTGGAGGAAAAGGCTGCAGGTACAGCTCATGTAGTTCTAGCCACTGGGGGTTGGATTTAAGGCTGGAGAGAGGAGCTTAGGAGTTGTTCATTTCCTTATAAGTCTAATGTGTTGTACTGCACCAGTAACAGGGTTACTGGTGTACAGGACTGTCTCTAAGATTAGTGGGTGACCTGATTAGGCAGTAGGGGTATCTTGGACTAGGGGAACCTGGTGGCTCACCCAAGGAAACCTATTTGGAAGGGGATGGAACCACACATCATTAGGGCCGGCATCTTTGGGAGGGTGTTGGGGTGCACAGGGTGTGGAGCAGCCATGATACTGGACTGGGCTTGGAAGTTCGGTGGTTGCCCAGTGTGCTACCAGCTAGCACAGCTTAGGGAGGAGGTTGAGGGGATTAGGAGAAAGCTGGGGGAAGGGGGGTGGTATGGTTGGGGAAGGGGGCTGGGAATCTCCCACAGGGTTGCACCAAGCACTGGGGGTGGGGGCATAGGGAAAGGAGTGCAGGAGAATACTCAGGGGTCATATAGGGACCTTGGCAGAGGGGGTCCAAAAGGACACTACCAAGGAAGCAGGCAGGTAACTGGGGACCCTCACAAAGGGGGGACGGAGGGACAACATTCTCAGGGAAGTAGGCAGATGGCCAGGGCTGGACAGAAGGAAGCAAGGCGGGGAGGTGGATCAGACCTTACACTCAGTAACCGCTCAATTCTCTTCTTCTGCTCAAGGATGAGGGGTGATGTAGCCATGACAGAGGTGGTTAGGAGACGGAAAGGAGTGGGAGTGGGAGGCAGGGGCCAGATAGCAGGAAGAACAGGGGGGACCTGGAATGCAGGGAGAATGGTGGGAGCAGGAATCAGAGCAGGAGGAGCAGGGGAAGAGGGAGGAAAGCGCAAGGAGAAGGACCAGTTGGGAGGAAAGGTAAAGGAGAAGGACCAGAAGTACAAGGAGGATTCAGTAAAGGGAGCTGAGGGTTTAGGCCAGGGAGCACGACGAGCAAGGAGGAACTAAATGGAGACAGGAAGGAAGGGAGGATGAGCCAGGCTAGTTTAGCAGATGGGGGAGAAGGACCAGTTATGCAGCAGTGAGGGGGAATTAGCAAGGAACAGAAGGATACTCAGGAGGAGGAGAGCATAGAACTGGAGGAGGGGGCATGGTAAATATGGAGGGGTGGCATGTGGCACCTGATAGGGAGAAACAAGGAGCCAGCTGGGTGGAGGGCCTGTAGAAAGGATGAGGGACATGGAAGGGGGGAATGGAGGAAAAGGAGTGGTCAGAGTGCTCCTGCTGGGGGATTCTATAGATCAGAGGTATCAAATGGGATAGGGAGGAGAAGCCTGGCCAGTTAGGAACAAGATGCTTCCCTGACTAACGGGACAGGGCTAAGCATGAGGTATATCAGCTGGCAAGGATTGTGGGGGTTCCCAGATATACTGGTCCACCTGGGTACAAATGACATTGAGGGAAATAGCGAGCTAGAGATACAGGCAAGATTCAGGAGCTTGCCAGGGTCTGTCATGACATAGGATGCACAGTTTCCTTCTCAGAAATCCTGCCAGTGCCAAGGGCTAGTGGGGAAACACAAAAGGAAAATTAGGAGATAAACCAGTGGCTCAGGGAGTGGTGTGAGGCCAGAGGGTATGGGTTGATGGGGATTGGGGGAGACCTGGGAGGATAAGGAGCTGTATGCTAGAGATAGACTACATCTCAATTTGGAGGGAGGGAATCTAGTTGAAAATAGAGGGGTTCATTGGTGAAAGTGGGGTTTAAACTTGTGAAGGGGTGGGATGGGAGAAAAGGCTGTCAAGGGTGCCGATAAAGGAGGGACTTTGTCTCCACCCCCTGGGGACCAGGAGGATTACAGGAAAGGCCAACTGGCAAAGTGTAGACAGGGAAAACAGAATCCCATGGGAACACGAGCAGGGAAATGGAACTATAGGAAAGGGTGAAGGTAGTCCTGCTAAATGCCAGGAGCTTGGGCAATAAATGCCTGAGCTCCAGGCGATGCTAACTGAGGGAGCAGGGATGTGGCAGCGGTCACTGAGACTTGGGCCACTGCAAGACATGACTGGGACCTGAACCTGGAGGGTTACACTATGTCTCAGGAAGGACAGGGGAGAGAAGGGAGGAGGAGTAGCAATGATAGTCAAAACTGCATTGGCATAGGGGAGTAGAGGAGGCGAGGGAACTGTGGAGGCGATTTGGGCACCTTGATAACAGGGGGGGCAAGAGAGTAAAAATAGGAGTGGTGTATAGACCCCCTGCCCTGGCGGAGGAGCTGGAGGACAGTCTGGTGGCAGATGTTAGGAGACACTGCAGACTGGGCAGAGGAACGGTGGTGGTGTTGGGGGACTTAAACATGCCAGGAACAGTCTGGGAGACTATGACATCCTCTGTGACCAGGGAACAGAGGTTGTTGGATGTCTTTCAAGACGCTGCTCCTAACTCAGCAGGTGAGGAACCACCAGGAGGCACGGTACTGGATGTGGTCCTGGCAGAGACAGTGACCAGATTGGGGGCCTGGAGGTAAGGGACCCATTGGCAGGAGTGACCATGCCACGGTCTGGTTCTGCGTGGACCTAGGGAGGGTAGATTGCACGAAGACGCAGTGAACCGACTTGGGGGGGCGGATTTAAGGAAATGGGAAGGATCCTTAAGGAGCATTTGGATGGGATTGGGTCAGACATGGACGCTGATAGTAGGTGGAAATCATCAGGAGAGGGTGCAGGATGCTACCAGCACCTGTGCAAGAGTAAGACGAAAATGCGGTAGGGCCCAAAATCCTGTTGGTGGACCAGGGAGGTCCAAGAGGTGGTGCGGGGAAAGAAAGCAGCCTATAAGCAATTCAAGTGCTCAAGGAGTGAAAGGGATCAAGGGAGTACGAGCTGATGGCTAGAAGGGCCACTAGAGTGGTGAGGGCAGCTAAGGCAAGGAAGGAGCAGAACCTGGCCAGGGAAATTAGGAGAGGAACAAGGGGTTCTTTAGATACATTGAGGAAAGACGAAGGTGAAAGGGCAGATTAGCAGGATTAAATCAGGGAGAGATGGGCACAAGACCCGGGGAGCAGGCTGAGGTACTAAATGAGTACTTCCACCAGTTTTCACCAGAGAAAATGGGGGCTGCATCACATGGAGGAGACAGAGATACTGAGGAGGGGGGACCCCACTGACCGGCAGGTCTGGGGAGAGGGGGAGGCATCACTGGCAGGTGGAGGGAGGGCTAAGCAGGGAGAAGAGGTACCGGAAGTGGAAATCACAGCAGAGAGAGTGAGGGAAGCCCTCAGCTCCCTTAAGATGGAGAAAGCACCGGGGCCGGATAAATTACATCCCAGAGTGCTGAAGGAACTTGCAGATGTCCTGGCGAAACCCCTGGCAGAGCTTTTCACCATCTCTCTGAGGACAGGGTGGGTGCCCCAAGACTGGAAGGTGGGGCATATAGTGCCTATCCACAAGGGGGGATCAAGGGAGGTGGCAGGGAACTACAGGCCTGTCAGCCTGACATCGGTGGTGGGCAAGGTGATGGAGGGCATTGTCAAGGAGAGGCTAGGGGGGACCTGGAAAAGTCAGGGTGCCTGGACGATAGACAGCATGGATTCATCCGGGGAAATCGTGTCAGACAAACCTGGTGGAGTTCTATGACTGGGTGACAAGTGCCTTGGACCTGGGTAGACCAGTGGATGTCCTCTTCTAGACTTAAGCAAGGCATTTGACTCTGTTCCTCACGTGGGCCTGTTGGATAAGCTGGGAGAAATGGGGTGGGGAACCAGATGATCAGATGGATAGGCAATTGGCTCCAGGACCCGACCCAGAGGGTCGTAGTTGGTGGGATAGTCTCATCCCAAGGAGGGTGGCTAGTGGGGTCCCACAGGATCAGTCCTGGGCCCCTTCTGTTCAATGCCTACGATCTGACATAAGGACAGGAATCAGGAGAGATGAGTCTCTTTGCAGATGACTCAAAACTGGGGCGTGGTGGATGGGGAGGAGGGAGGTGTCTCACAGGGGGACCTGAGGCTCTGGAAAGATGGTCTAGAACGTGGAAGCTGAGGTTCAATGCAGGAAATGCAAGGTACTCCACCTGGGTCCAGAAACCCAGGCCAAGTGTACACCCTGGGGGAAATGCTACAAGTCTCGATGGCTGAGAGGGACCTGGGGTGGTGGTGGATGTCAAGATGAACAACTCTGAGACTTGTAGGAGGGCAGCAGCCAAGGCCAACAGGATGCTGGGATGCATCGCTAGATCACCTCCAGAAGGAGGGAAGTGATACCCTCTGTATAACTGGGCTTGGTAAGGTCAGCACCTTGAGTACTGCATGCAGTTTTGGAGGCCACACTTAAAGAGGGACATTAACCTCCTGGAGAGGGTCCAGAGGAGGGCAACCAAATGATTTGGGGCTTGGGGACAGGACCTATGAGGAGAGGCTCAAGAGCTAAATATGTACACATTGGAAGAGAGAAGGGACCGGGGACATGATAGAGGTCTCTCAGGTACATGAAGAGGGTAAATAGGGAGGAACAGTCAGGGCTTCAAGGAAGGAGGAGAGGGCCACTAGAGGGCATGGGTGGAAGCTGGAGGGGGGAAGATTCAGGGGAGAAAGGAGGAGGTGCTACTTCACTGAGAGGGTGGTGGAGCCATGGAATGCACTGCCTAGGGGGCTGGTGGAGGCAGAGACAGTGGAGGGGTTCAAGAGGGGGTGGGACAGGTACAGGGGAAGGGTTCTGGAAGCAAAATCCAATGCAGCAAGAATATCCGGAACTGGGAAGGGAGAAGCCAGAGAAGGCGAGGGGGACAGCAAGGTCAGCACCCAGGGTGGGGGCTGACCAAACGAGCAGACACGAAAGACCGTTAGGCCTATTCTGCTGGCATTTTAGTATGTTAGTATGTTAGTATGTGGCCTGGATGCTGAGCTAAGAAGATGCACAGTGTAAGAATTTAATGTCCTCAGAGAGAATAATCTACAATATTAGCGGCAAATTTATAAAATTAATTTCTTTGATCTAACAGCAAGAGGATCATCTCCAGAACAAGACTGAACTCTTGAGACTTCCACACAATGGCTAAACCACAGAAAACTCAGCCTCAGGCAGAGACTTCAAAGACCATGGCCCAGGCACTGAAACAACCTGCTGCGATTTCTGTTTCTTCACCGTCAGCAGAACCTTCTATGGCTGCGATGTCACAGGCCATTCAAAATCTGAACAGAAAAGTGAAAAATTTTAATATGCGGATGGCACTGCTTGAAAAGAAAACTGATGCTGCTCACATGGAGACAACAATGGCAGTGGAGACCATGGAGAAAATGCTTGTTACTACAGCTAGTTTGGTGAAGGAGAATAAGGTTTAAGAGCAAAATTGGAACAACTGGAGAATTTCTCCAGGGCAGCAAATGTGCACCTACTTGGCCTTCCAGAATAAGCTGAGGGAGGAAACCTCAAACAGTTCTTAAGTGACTGGTTGCTGACCATTCCAATACTACCTAGCCCCCTGCTCATTAAAAGGACTTACCAGATCACTTCATGCAGGAAGCCTGAGGGCAAAGACTGGAGTCACATGATCCCTGATGGTGCTTGGCAGTAGACATCCTATATCTGGATTTCAACAAGGCCTTTTGACTCTGTGCCCCACAAAAGGTTGATCAGGAAGTTGGTGGATCTCAGTCTTGGGGATAAGATGGCCAGACGGGAGGAAAACTGGCTGAGGGACAGAACCTAGAGAGTTGTGGGGGGAGAGTTATCTGACACCAGAGAGGTCACCAGTGGGGTCCTGCAAGGCTTGGTGCTGGGGACGGTGTTGTTCAATGTCTTCATCAATGACACTGGAGAAGGCATTAAGGGCAAAATGTGCCTATTCACAGACGACACCAAGCTCTGCAGGAGTGGACACAGCTGAAGGGATACAAAACCTAGAGGGTGATCTGGAAAAGTCAGGGAGGTGGTCTGGGATCTGGCAGCTTGGCTTCAATGCCAAGAAATGTAAAGTTATACACATTGGAGCACAGAATCCCAGGATGGAGTACTACCTGGGTGGAGTCCAGATATATGCATCAGAAAAGAAGGATGTGGGAGTGATGATCACTAGTGACCAGAAGCACTCCATGCAGTGCAAGAAAGCAGCAGCAAGGGCAAACAAGATACTGGGATGCATAGCTAGGGGGATCAGTAGTAGAAGAGAGGAGGTTATACTACCCTTATACAGGTCATTGGTGAGGCCACATCTAGAGTATGGAGTTCAGTACTGGTGCCCACACCTCAAAAAGGATGTTAACCTGCTGGAGAAGGTCCAGAGGAGGGCTACAAAGATGATAGCAGGTCAGCAGGGTAAGGCATATGAGGAGAAGTTGAGAGCACTGAACATGTACTCCCTGGAGAAAAGGGGAAGGGACATGATTGGGACCTTCAAGTACTTGACAGGGATAAATAAAAAGGATAAGGAGGGCCTCTTTAAGCTGAGTGGCAACCATAATATGAGGGGCACAGTCTTAAGCTGAAGGGGGGACATTTAGGAGGGAGGCCTGGAAGCACTTCTTTATAGAGAGGGTGGTGGACACTTGAAATGTGCTACCAGAAGAGGTGATCTCATTGAGGACAGTGGGCAGCTTCAAGAGAGGCTGGGATAGGCATAGGGGGAAGATAAGAATCATGGGGAAGGAGGATGGGGGAAGGGGTTGGGACAGTAGCTCAAGTTGTGGACTCTGCAATACAAGCAGACTCGACAGACCAAATGGCCTCCTTCTGCTGGCTTCTTCGTATGTTCACATGGTAGCGTGAAGACCTTGATGCAGTTGTGCTGGTAGCAAAACAGTCGCGAGACATCTACCATCCTGCTGCAACTGTTAAACTCTTCCTAGATTTAAGTTTAGTACTTATCAGAGCAGGAGTTTTAACAGGTCCAGGTCCTACTAATGGAACCAAATTGAACCAATGTTTGTTGTTGTCTGCTGTTTGAAAACCTATTATGGGGGTAAGATGTATTTTTATTCTATACCCACTGATACAGGATGCCTGGCAAAGAAAAGTAGGAAAGAGAGTTCAGGGACAGTGGAGGACATTCTGTCTGCCTCTGCTTCTACCTAAGGGATGGGCTGGCCATTTATTATTATGGACATCACTCTTTGGAATATATATGTTCTTACTTGTTTGTTACATTTTATTGCAAAGTGTATTACTGGCTTTCAGGGGTAGCACAATATTTCTATTGGGGAGAATTTGTACTGAGGTGGAGGACGCGAGGTTTGATGCAGATGTTTGGGGCTTACTATAGCCTGCTAGCGTATAGTTATGAGCATGTGATTGGTAAGATGGTGCCCACAGGTCTGCTACATGATCATGCCATCTCCTTGCTCCTCTTCCTGGATTTCAGTAAGGCCTCTGACTCTGTTCCCCACAGGAGATTAATCAGAAAGCTGGCGGGCGGGGGAAAACTGGCAATATGGGTTAGAAACTGACTGCAGGATACAAGTCAGAGGGTGGTGGTGGTGGTGAGAGTTCCTCGAGGCTAGGCCAGTCACTAGTGAGGTCCTTCAGGGCTTGTTGCTCAGTCCGATGTTAACATCTTTATCTGCGATAGTGCAGATGGGATAACAGGTAAAATATACCTGTTTACAGATGACACAAAACTCTGTGGGAGAGTAGACATGAAGGACGGGAGATAGGATCTCAGGGAGGAGCTGGCTAAGCTGGAGGAATGGTCAGGTATTTGGCAACTGGGATGCAGTGCAGAGTAATGCACTTGGGGGCGAAGAACCTGGAGACCAAATACTGGCTGGGTGATGTGCTGGTTACCAGATCAGAGGAGGAGAAGGACTTGGGAGTGATTATCACAAGTGACCTGAAACACTTAGCACACTGCAAGAAAGCAGTGGCCAAAGCAAATCGGATGCTGGGCTGCAGAGCCAGAGGTATAACCAGCAGGAAACCTGAGGTCATTCTGCCACTGATCAGATCCTGAGTTTGGCCGCATTTTGAGTACAGTATGCAGAACTGCTGCCTGTGACAGGGTGACCCCTGTCACAGTGGACACCCTTGGGATAAATTGAAACCCCTTCCCCTAGCAGTTTATGTTTTGTATAATGTCCAACATGCTGGTTGTAGGTTAAGTGCTGAAGTGCTTGTGGGGCTTCCTGTGCACGTTAACCTAGGAACGGAGCTGAGAATGTAGTTGCAAAATGAGAGGACAGTTTTAATATAAGAATAACAAAAACCTGTGTCCGCTTTTTCTAAATGTTAGCAGCCCTCTTCTAAGTTATATTTTACAGCAGACAGCATGATGTAATATGACCCTGCAGGAGAGTTTAGGAGAACACAGAATGTTCTGACCTTGACTCTGGCCTTTAACAATGTTGTAAACATGTTTTCTTCTGTTCTTCAGGAGGCTACCAAATAACTGTTCTCTATAGAGCAAAAGTGGCCCCTAGTGGCTAGTTTTATATTATGTTTGCTGTTAATCAAAAGGCAGTGGACAATTTTTCCAGCTTCTAGTGAGCTTATAAAAAGCCCTACCTCAGTGCCGAGAGGAGAGATAGGGTGGTCAGTTGAATACTGACCGAGGAAGGTGGAAGACCTCCTGGTAGTGTTTGCTCTCACACTGTTTGAGTCATGCTATGCTGAAAAAAGCCTTAGAAACTGTTGAAGCTAAGCAGTTGTCTGACTTACCATTTTGCTTTATGTATATTTCACTTGATGAAAATAAAATGATAAATGCAACCAAGCGTTTTTTATGCACCTGACTTATGGTCTGCTAGAAACTGTGTTATCCTAAACCTACGCCCGGTGACATATTGTGCTCGGAAGTGGGATCTGACTGAATGTCTGAGGTAACAAGGGGGAGTTCAGTCAGTGGTACCAGGTCTGGTACCTAGGGTACAAGGCAGAGGTGCATGGCATCAGAGATGAGGAGAACAGCGCCTAATGGAGATGGTGACCTGGCCGAGGCACCATGGATGGGACGAGATGGACCCAATGGCCAAATGGAGACCCTGATATGGCTTCTTCACTGGATGAGTGGGAGATGGCTGGAGGATGATTGACACTGGAGAGAGGTGGAGCACAGATGCCAGGAGCTGTTCAAGAGGTCCCACTTGGAGGATGTCAAGGAAGGATCGGTGAAGAAAGATCCATGGGATCTGGAGGTGGAGGATCCCCCGATGGAGCATTTGCAAACAACGTTTGTGGGGATCTCGTTGTTGCCCATTTTTCTGGGCTGCTAGTTAGTGGAGGATGGCTCACAAAAGGAGGAGACTCCAGGTAAGACTTTGGCAATGTATTACTGGGGCAGAAGACATCAAGCAAGATGGAAGAAGCTATTTTGGCTGAAGGGACTTTTGCATGTTTTAAACCTCCTCCTATGAAATATGACTGTTCTCCTGATGTTGACTGTGGAAAGTTGCAGGTGGGAGATCCTGAAGCTACCCAGTTAAGGGAGTATGTAAAAATCAAGGATGGGAGACAGGTTAATGGTGGTGTGGGGGACAGGTTATGGTGATATGAACTTAGGAAGGAAGTTCTATATAATAGGAGGCCCAACCCCCGGACAAAGCAAGTGGATGCCCAGGTAGTGGTGCCAGTGGCATATAGGAAAAAGGTGATGGAGGATGCACACTCCAGTCACTCGGGGCTGAGCCATGGGAAGGTATTGGCTAGACTTACCCCATATTTCTATTGGCCAGGCATGTACAGGCAGGTGGCAGCATACTATAAGATCTGTTATAGGGCAGACAGATAGCGACCCCTGATGGTGATGTGGGAGGAGTAACCCAGAGGATGAAGGGCAAGAGATGGCACCCTTGGAGGAGGGAGAGACTCCCACATAGAACAGAAGAGACTAGGTTGTAGCCAACACCACTAGTGTATAAGATTTGATACGTAAACCCAGAGGTTAAGGACAGGCTGTTAGGCATACAGCGTAGTATGTTACTAGCCTACCTTTAAATGTCTAAGTGGAGACGGAGCAAGGTAGTTCTCCCTTCCCCAAAGGCAGTTCTACTGGGTGCTGGATTGTGCAGCCATTCAAGTGTATCTGACAGGGAAAGTCAGTAGATGCCATAAAACTGCCATTAGTAGTTCTTTCTCCTGGTATATGTAATGCTTTGTAGTTTACTAATGTAGTAAACTTGTAAAATGTCTCAGGGTATTTGTATTGTTATGAATAGGATACTTTACAATTTTTTTTTTTTTGAAAGGGACCCTGAGATGGAGTTTCTGGTGAGAGTGGGCCGAAGCTCCACACCCTTCCATGGTGTTGGTTGAGATCTGGACAACCATAGGACAGTTGCCCTCTTATGCGGGGGGGGATATGTGACAGGGTGGCCCCTGTCATGGGATAAATTGAACCCCCCTTCCCTTGCAGTTTATGTTTTGTATAATGTCCAACATGCTGGCTGGCTGGTTGTAGGTTAAGTGCTGAAGTGCTTGTGGGGCTTCCTGTGCATGTTGACCTAGGAACGGAGCTGGGAGTGTAGCTGCAAAATGAGAGGGCAGTTTTAATATAAGAATAACGATAACCTGTGTCCGCTTTTTCTAGATGTCAGCAGCCCTCTTCTAAGATATATTTTGCAGTAGACAGCATGATGCAGCATGACCCTGCAGGAGAGTTTAGGAGAACACAGAATGTTCTGACTTTGACTCTGGCCTTTAACAATGTTGTAAATGAGTTTTCTTCTGTGCTCCAGGTGACTGTCAAATAACTGTTCTCTGTGGTGCAATAGTGGCCCCCTAGTGGCTAGTTTTATATTATGTTTGCTGTTAACCAAAAGGCAGTGGAAATGTTTTCCAACTTCTAGTGAGCTTATAAAAAGCCCTACCTCAGTGCTGAGAGGAGAGATAGGGTGGTCAGTTGAATACTGACTGAGGAAGGTGGAAGATCTCCTGGTAGTGTGTGCTTTCACACTGTTTGAGCCATGCTAGACTGAAAAAAAGCCTTAGAAACTGTTGAAGCTAAGCAGTTGTCTGACTTACTATTTTGCTTTATGTATATTTTACTTGATGAAAATAAAATGATAAATGCAACCATACGTTTTTTATGCACCTGACTTATGGTCTGCCAGAAATTGTGTTATCCTAGACCCACGCCTGGTGACAGTGCCCTTATCTAAAAGATATCAGCCTGCTGGAAATGGTCCAGAGAAGGGTAACCAAAATGATCCAGGGACAGCACGGCAGAAGATACAAGGAGAGACTCCGAGGTCTCTACATCTGCTCCTTGGAGGATGGAAGGGAGCGGGGTGACATGATCAAAAACTTCAAGTACCTTAAAGGTCTCAACAGGGTGAACTCTGAGGGTCTCTTCAATCTTAGTGGGAATAGGACCACTAGTGGGCACTGCTTCAAGTTGGTGGGGGGAAAACTCAGGAGAGAAATAAGGCACTTTTTCATGGAGAGGGTGGTAGCTAAGTGGAATGAGCTGCTGGAGGAAGTAATCTCCGAGGACAGCAGTCAGCTTCAAGAGAGATGGGACAGAGTAAAGTGAAAGTTGCATGTAGGGGAAGGGGAATGGGGGGCAGGGACATTGGTGGAGAGGGAGGTATAGATACAAGGGAAGGGACAGATCCCTCAGTGGACACTGAGCGGTCTGCAAACTCAAGCAGACATGATTGACTGCAAGGCCTTTTTCTGCAGGCTCACTCATGTGTTCGTGTGTATGTATGTATGAATGTATATGCGTTCCTCCTAATGAGCTCTCCAGCATGAATATGGGCCAGCATGCATCAGAATAGGGTCAGTCAACTGCTGTTTGTGAGACGTGTTGTTAATGCTCACTAATTAATACTTCTTCATGTTGACTTTCTTTATTTCTCTCTGAGGACAAATCAGTGGTACAATAAATATTCATCAATACTGGCTACATCCCCTATGAGTTTAAGTAGGGAACTCCTGTTTTTCACTTAACAGAAACACAGAATGTGTCGGGAGAAAAGGATTGCTTGGCCCACCCAGTCTGCCCAGATGGTTCCTGCCTAGTCTCTTTTTGCAGACCCTAACTGGTCTCCGATGACCCTCCCTCCTCCCTGCCCATTTCCTAATACAGTAGAAGCTGCTTAATTGGGACACCCTGGTTTTTGTCCCGATTAAGCGGCCATCTCCGTTATCAGAGGTGCTGTTTTCACTGCATTTATCTCATTTATAAACACTCTCACTATGGTATAGTACCAAATCAGCTTTCTGCTCTATGATCCCTACCTTTCCAGCTCCATTCAGTACTCAAACAGCTTCTTTTCATGATTACAGCATGTTAAACTAATAAATGTATTTTTTTTATTACATAGTCTGTTACACAGTCAGTGCCTGAATAAACTAATAAAAAGCTGTTTTTTTTTTTTTTTTTTACACAGTCAGTTACAGCGTCAATACCTGAATACCGTAAACAGATAACTGGCAGCCTGTAGAAAAGCAGGAATAGCAGTCCAGCTTCATGAACTGCAGGTTCCTCAACGTGTCACAAGTTGGTATCACAGTGAGTATGTTAGAGGGTCAGTGCAGGTGTAAGCTAAGTTTAACTGGCACTGAATGCGAGTGGGGGGCAGGGACACACAACTGGGATCAGAACCGGCAGCCTGTAGAAAAGCAGAAATAGTGGTCCATGTTCACACAGGTTCCCCAGCATAACTCAGCCCTGGCTCGCAGTTCAGCAGCACAGCAAGCGAGCGAGCATGTTAGAGAGTCAGTGTGAACGAAAAAAAAAAACAGGTGCTGTATTTTTTTACAAAGAGTGATTCTGAATGAGAGGTGAGAGACTGGACTACACAACTGGAACCAGAAGCAGCAGTCTATATAAAGTCTTGGTTAAAGTCCATCAGGAATGAAAGAGGGTGGGTTTAGGAACCAGGAAATGGTAGACAGGAGGTAGCTGAGGTAGTGATTAACACATACTCATCGGCCCAGTACCACGGTCAGTGAGCGAGTAGAGGACTGAATCATCACAGATATCTGGCTTTCCTGTCCCCATTAAACAGAGCTTAACTCCATTGAAATTAATGGCAACTTAATCGATTCCCAGTGAGACGTCCCAATAAAGTGGATGCCCCGATTAACTGGCTTCTACTGTATTCCACTATGCCTATCCCACACATGATGGAAGCCCCCTACTGTTTTTGCTTCCACCACTTCCACTGGCAGTCTGTCCCAAGTGTCCACCACTCTTCCAGTGAAGTAGTACTTCCTCACGTTCCTCCTAAACTCTCCCCCCATCGCATGCCCCCTAGTTCTAGTGCTCTTCCTTATTTGAAAGGGACTCCCCTACTGCACCCTGTTCGCCCCCATGAGGTACTTGTAGGTCTTATCATGTCCCCTCTAGCTCTCCTGTCTTCCAGGGTGTATATGTTGTGATCCCGTAGTCTCACCTCATAGGGCTTTTGATGCAACCTCTGCCCCATTTTAGTTGCCATCCTCTGGACTGCCTCCACCCTATGTGCTTTATGAGATATGGCCTCCAGAACTGGACACATTACTCCAGTTGGGGTCTCGCCAGCAAGTGATACAGAGGCAGCACCACCTCTATTTTCCTGCTGGAGATAGCTCTCCCTAAGCATCCCAGAATCCCACTGGATCTACCTACAGCTTTTTCCCACTGCCCTGACACTTTGAGGTCATTAGATATGATTACCCCAAGGTCTCTTTCCTGCTTAGTGCCTGATAGTACCTTCCCCTATTCTATACTCAGCTCCTGGCTTCCTATGCCTTAGGTGCATGATTTTGTACTCCTGCCATGCTTTTGATCACTCCTCAAGTTTCCCAAGATCCCTATGCATTCTTTCCACCCCTTCCTTATTGTCCACCCTATTACAGATGTTGGTATCATCTTCAAAAAGGCATACAGCACCTTCCTTTCCAGTTCTTCTGCAGTGTCACTTATGAATACATTTAAGAAAACTGGTCCCAGTACCGAGCCCTGCAGCACCCACTGGTCACTCTTCCATCCATAAGGTGTGAGTGTCGTTAATCACCACCTTTTATTGCCTATCTGTTAATCAATTTCTAACCCAGTTCACCACTTTGTATCCCACCCCTAGGCTACTCATTTTCTTAATCAGTCTCCCGTGTAGCACAGTGTCAAAGGCCTTCATAAAGTCCAGATAGGCCATGTCTGCTGCTCTACCTGATCTATTTCCCTGGTCACCATTCAAAGAACTCAATCAGATTTGTTTGGCATGACCCCCTCCCCATGAATCCATGCTGCCTTTGGTCTTGCAGCCTGCTGGATTCCAGATACTGTACCAACCTTTTCTTTAAAAGTGTTTCCATTAATTTTCCTACCACTAAGGTGAGGCTCATAGAAACACAGAAAGTGACGACAGATAAGGCCCACCCAGTCTGTCCATTTTTTGGTGCAGACCCTATTGATCTACGGCACAATCTCTTCTCACATCCCCCTTCCTTATCCCTATGATTCCCTTGTGCCTGTCCCAGGCATTTTTTAATCCCACCATAGTTTTCACCTCCACTGGAAATCTGTTCCAGGTATCCACCACCCTTTCTGAAAAGAAGTACTTTATCACATCCCCCCTGAATTTACTCCCTCCAGTTCACCAGCCTATAGTTACTAGCCTCTTCCCTGCTGCTGCCCTTATGTAGACGGACCATGTCTGCTCTCCTCCTGTCCTCCAGAACCACACCTAATTCCAGCGAACTGTTAAATTAGGCCATCAGTGGGGCAGCCGGCACTGTCCTGAGTTATTTCTGTACCCTTGGGTGTATCCCACAGAGTCCCATAGCCTTGTCCACTTTCAGGGTTGCAAGGCCCTTGAGGACTCTTTCCTCTGAAAATGGATTTGAGTCCACATCCCCCTCTTTGCTTCTGCTGATCACTGGTGGTCTTTCTCCCCTCCTTCCACTCTGAAGACTAAGCAAAAGTACCTGTTCAGGGTGCCTGCTTTTCTTTGGTCCTCTTCTGCTTGGTCACCCTCTGTTGCCCTCCTGATCCTCACTATCCCTCCTTTTGCTTTTCCATTCTCACTTATGTACCTGAAGAAAGTCTTATCTTCATTTGCTACCCCTTTGGTTATCCTTTCCTCTGTCTGCATCTTTGCTCCCCTCACTGAGTTAACCTGCTCCCCTCTGTTTTACCCGGTACACCTCCCTGCCTTCCTCCCTCTGCATTTCCTTGTACCTCCTGATTGCCACCCTTTTTTCTTCATCACCATGGCTACTTCCATAGAGTACCATAGCATTATTAATGATGTACTATTTAATATATTGTACGCTTAACCCTCCATGCAGCAGCTTCAGCTAGAAGCCAGGATATTCTGGACTCCATGCAGGGGGCATTCTTAAGGCAACTAGTCACTAAACCCACTTGTGATGGTGCTTACTAACAGGGACAGTGCTGTGGACATCAAGGTGAGAAGCCATCTGGGGATCAGTGGTCATCGTACAGTTGTGGACTCCAACCACATGGTGGTGAGGGTCCTGGACTTGAGAAGGGCTGATTTTACTAAGCTGGGTGAATACCTCAGGAATGACCTGGCAGGAGGAGAGGATCTGAAGAGGGTAGAGGAAAAGTGGGCTGAAATAACAGAGGGTAGAGTGAAGGCAATGAACCTCTATGTCAAACAAGTAAGCAAAAGTAAAAGAAAGAGACCTCTGTGGTTCTCAAAAGAGGTAGCAAAACAGATAAAGGCCAAAAGGGTAGCACTCAAAAGATAAAAGGAGACATGGAGAGAGTGGAGGATAGGGAAGTGTATAGGAGAAAATAGATGGAGGCAGGCAATCCAGCAAGGAGAGCAAATGTGAAAACTGAGGCAAGAGTAGCTCAAGGAGTATCAGAAGTGGACAAGACATTTTTTAGGTATGTTAGTGAGATAAGGAAGACAAAGGGAGGGATTATACAGTTAAACGAGGGAGGGGTGACTGTGTGGAGGGGGATCAAGAAAAGGTAAATACCTTGAACAAATACTTCTGCTCAGTTTTCACGGTAGAGTGGGAGGGGGAAGGACCTAAAAAAGGTACCAGGAGCACTGATGGGAGGGAAGTGGACACAAGTCTGTTTTCTGAGGATTAAGTCCAGAAACCACTAGCTAACCTGAAGGTGTACAAAGCCATGGGGTCAGATGGGGTCCATCCAAGGGTGCTGAGGAAGCTCTGGGAGGTATAGGTTGCACTTCTGACAGACCTATTTGATGGATCACTGGAGACCGGCGTGGTACTGAGGGATGGAGAAGGGTAGAAGTAGTTCCACTTCACAAAAAGGGTAGCAGAGAGGAGGTAGGAAACTATAGGCCTGTCCGCTTGACATCGGTGGTGGGTAAGATAATGGAAACACTGCTAAAGGAAAGGGTTGTGGACTATCTTGTATCCAGTGGATTACAGGGCCCAAAGCAACATGGTTTCACAGGAGGAAGGTAATGCCAAACAACTCTGATAGATTTCTTTGACTGGGTGGCCAAGGAGTTGTATCAGGGAGAGGTGGTGGACATGGCCTCCCTGAACTTCAGCAAGACTTTTGATGCCATTCCTCATAGGAGACTGGTAAACAAGTTGGGAAACTTGGGGTGGGTATTAAGGTGGTAACGTGGGTAAAAAAATGATTAGGGGACAGGACACAGAGGGCAGTGGTAAACTGAGTTTGCTCCGAGAAAGGGAGGGAGGGTGACCAGCGGGGTACCTCAGGGATCAGTGCTGGGACCAATCTTTTTCAATGTCTTTATAAGTGACATAGCAGAGGAAATGGCGGGAAAGGTCTGCCTCTTTGTGGATGACACCAAGTTCTGCAACAGAGTGGACACGTGGGGGGGGTTGGGGTGGAGGAAAGGATGGGTAGGGATCTGAAAATTCTGGAGGAGTGGACAAGGGTAGGACAGCTGAGTTTTAATGCAAAAAAGTGCAAAATAATGCCATCGAAACCCAGGAGCATTGTACAAAATGGCTGGAGTGATAGACAAAGATCAAGCAGGTAAAACATAGGAGTTGTCATTTTGGATGATCTAAAGGTGGCCAGGCAGCGTGACAAGGCAGTCAGTAGGGCTAGCAGGATGCTGGGGTGTATAGGAAGGGGCATCTGCAGCAGGAAGAGGGAGGTGGTGTTATCCCCATATAGATCACAGGTAAGACCTCACCATGAGTACTGTGTACAGTTCCGGAGATCACGTCTCAGGAAGGACATAGACAGAGAGGAGGTGGTCCAGAGGAGGGCTCAGAAAATGGTACAGTGTCAAAAGCCTTATGAGAAAAAGCTAAAGGAGCTAAATATGTATGCCCCAGAGGAGAGTGGGGATATGCTAGACACCTTTAAATATCTCACAGGGGTTAATAAAGTACAGGGGGAATATTTTCAGAGAAAAAGGTGCTCTAGAACAAGGGGGTATGCTATGAAGCTGGAAGGGGCAAATTCAGGAGAGCTGTGAGGAAGTACTTCTTCACAGAAAGGGAGATGGATGCCTGGAACAGCCTTCCAGCAGAGGTAGTGGGGGCAAAAACAGTGGTGGGTCCAAAAATATCTGGGACAGGCACAAGAGAATAGTAGAGAAGAGGACTGCAGAAAAAATAAAGGTTAAAAAAAAAAAAACTGGAGGCAGATTGGGTGGGCCTGGCTGCTCTTATCTGCTGTTACATTCTATGGTTAAGATTGTACCACACTGCATATCTGTTTTACTTTAACTTGAGGGATATTTTGGACACTAATGCGGATGTCTACAGCTGAAAAGAAGCTACATACTTACTGTAACAGTAGATCTTCAAGAGAATCTCTTTCATCAGGCCACGCATATGGAACTATAGCCATCAGGTGCTAGGACCACACAGAAATGTTTTGCAAGCAGTCCACTAGGGGCCACTCATGACAATGTGTTACATAGGCACTTCCCATATAAACGTGGGTGGCCCTTTCCTTTCTCAGTTCCCCGCTGGAGATCATGCTCAGAGGATATTCCTTTAGGGAACCAGGAGAGAACCTGTGGTCCTGCCTACCAGGTGAGGCAGGAAGCAGCAGGTAAACATTTCTGGAGAAAGAGGCAGGATTTACAGAGCTCTAAATCCCTAGAAGGATGGAGGATGGGACAGCATGGCCTGATAAGAGAGCTTCTCTCGAAGATCTACTGTTATGATAAGTACGTAACGTTCTATCTTCGAGGATATCCCTTTCATCAGGCCACACCTATGAAAAGAGTATCAAGCAGTACTGACAATAACAATGGTCTGGGTGACTGGAGCCTACAGGCATAACAAGTGAAGGTTACCAGAGAAATCCCCACCTGCTGCAATGCATTGCAGGTTTGCCAAAATGCTGATGACGGTGTAGGGAAAGGGAAACCACAGTCAAAGGGGAGGAACAGGACACTACAGTATGAGGGACACCAAGACCAGAAGGAAACCAAGAAAGGCAATACGAGGGAAAATGGGAATGGGGCAGTCCTGTACTCAGCTGCTTGCCAGCCGGCTTTATGTAAATGAAAGTACTGAAGACACACAGACGTAGTGTGGAGGAACTGCTTTTTACTAGTCACTTTTAATAAAAGAAAATAACTGGTTTTAATAAATAAATAAAAGTTACTGTTTTTTCTCATTCTCACAGTTCACCCATTTTATAAGTGCAGTAATACACTTTGAGGTGAGCCTTGTGTTGGCACAGTGCACTTCCAGGGGACAAAGGCATCATGTTTCACTATACCCCTGGCCGTGCGTTGTGCTAGCACAATGCACATTCTGTCATGTCTTACTGCTTACCTAATGCACACCCTGTTGGGTGTTATTGTTAACTTGGTAAAATTCATAATCGATCCAGAACAGGAATGCATTTGGTACTGAGCATTCAGAACCAGAATAATTCTGGAACCTGAATGCTGGACAGATGCAGCAAACCAATTCCAGATCTAGAATGCATGCAGAACCTGGGTTCAGTTCAGGAAGTATTCTAGTTCCAGTTGCCTGGTTCAGATGCACTCCTGTGCAGGAAGACAATGTAGCAGAAAAAGTTACTTTTTATTTTGCATAAAAGCCTTTAGACAGTGTCTATTTTCAAAGGGTTTAGGAAAGTGGAAGAACTTTCAAAGGCTGCTTGGTGCTTGTGTTGGTTGTCAAAGCATGTGGCTTGTTGGAACAGTGATAGTGGAAGACTCTGGACCTATGCAAGTAGCATAGCAGAATGTCAAAGAATTAGGGTACATTATACTATCCTACTGCTACGCTACCATTCTCAGCTCCTGCATGGCAATAAGAAATCAGGGTGAAAGTGAAGATCTGTGGACCCATTACAGTAGTGACAGACCAGCTTACGCTTCCTGGGGATAGTTGGGCTCGCTTGCACTTTGTGAGACAGGTGTCACGGCGGACACCTGACAGCGGAAGTGATGTGCTGGATGAGAATCTCGTGCTGGCCAAGAGTACTGCTCGGGATTACTTGAGCGGTGGTTGGAATGCAACCTCCCGTGGGAAACTACAAAGATGAGAGGCGGAGCTTGTCTCGGCAGGTCTGCTCATTTAATGCAGTGGACTGCGGGGAAATGGGATGTAGCCAGTGATAGGGGTTCACTTCCTGTGGCCACCGACTGGGTTCCATGCGAGTACTACTGAGGAAGACCGAATCTCCAAGGGATCCTAGGTCGCACCTGCAGGTATTCAGCCTGCTTCTGTAATATTTTTTTTAAATATAGTGTGACCTTGGAGTTAGTTATATTTATTTGGGGGGGAGGGTGTGGAGCGCATCCCCCACCCCAAAAATAAACTGTGCTGCCTTGGCAAAGGACATACAGTTATGGCACTGACAGTGTTACCGTCTGCGATGGTATTCCCATTGGCCATACTATTTTCTGTCCACCATGGCACCTATATCACAAAGTGAAAATGCTCTTACTTGGTATGGCTGTGTAGTGTTTTTTGGTTTTTATGGTTCATTTGAGTTGGAGGGGCTGTGCTCCCACCCTCCCCTTTATTTATTTATTTTATTTACCACAGGTGGTGAAGCCCCCCACTGAAATAAACTGATAAGAAACAAACAACAACAAAAAAAACTACAGGGCTATATCAACAAACCCCTAGTAGCACAACTAGCATGAGTGGGTCAGTAGATTTCCACCAACGCCAAAAATCAGCAGAGCAAAGGAGTTGGAGTGGGGTTGACAGTACGCTCAGCGGTGAGAGCCTAGGTTGATGTGGCGTAGTGCATAGCAGAGTTATCCAAATAGCATAAATGGGTCTGGAGTCCTCCATTGTCTCCCTGGAACCGATGATCACTCCATCCTGCTGGCACGCTGGTCCAGGTGCTGGAAACATGACAACAGTGGCACGCCAGCACCTACAACACCAAGCCCGTAGCAGGACATGCACCACAAACCCAGCACTGGGTTCTGGCATGCCACAACAATGGAAATCAAAATTCTTCACTATAATTTATTCTCCATGGTTGCAGCAAGAGGGTAATCTCATCCTATGCCCCAACTCTATTATATTAACGATGTGATCGAGGAATAATTATTTTCAAAGTCCATACTACACACCCAGTGGTGGCACTTTCACTAATAAGTGGTACTCCTCCTTATCTGTTGAATCAAGGAAAAGGGGGTGTTTAAAAGTAACAGCAATATGGAATAAATAAGAAATAATAAGGAAAAGGACACCCCCACAAAAAAAAAAATACAGACAAGCATGGGTACCATTTTGTATTTTGAGTTCAACTACTGAGATTACATGCTTACAAGCTTGGAGAACTATGGGGGTCCATGCATCCATTTTTAATTTAAAGTTCCCCACCGTAACTGGCAGCGGTGCATGAGCTACATGGGCACATTAGAGCTGTGTGGGACAGGGCCCTGGCGAGCACCTTTGTGAACTGACCAGAATTCAAACAAAGTATTGCTCTGTACTCCAAACTGAGGTGTGCAATGTTACCCTTAGTACCTGTATGAAATCAAAAATTCTGTGTTCCTCCGCATATACACCCATCTCGTGAGGCATCCGCATGGGCTTTGCTGTCACGTCCATCCTTCATGACTAAAGTCTATGCCGGTACAAAATGAAATAAGTTGTAACTGGGAACCAACGACAACCAGAGAGCAGAACTTTATAGTTGCTACTAGTAGAGCGGAACTTGATAGTTGCTACTAGTGCTGCATAAAACGAGGACACATGATAACCCTCAAACTAATTCTGAAAGGAGGCGTTATTGATGCAGGCCTCTCAGCCAGATCCCAAAGCAAACTGCAAAGTGGCAAAGTGAACCAAACACGAGGCAAAAAGGGAGAGGAAACAACCGGGTGGGTAGGGGAAAGCAGCAGAAAGGACTAGAGTAGCATGGAGGACCGCAACGATGCATGCACCGAATGGACGGGAACAGTACAGAAGTCAGGGTTGTCCAGCAGGACAGGGGACGAATAAAGCAGGGTGGAAGGCAAGGAGACAACTAGAAATGCTGAGGGGCAGGAACAGGACCTCTGTTTTTTTTTTTTTTTTTTTTACATAGCGGGAGAAAAACAATCTGGAAGCGCCAGCGGTGGAAGGAGCGTCGGCCCTGAGCAGAGCATAGAGCCCACGAGAGCCAAATAACACAGGACACATAACACACAATATAAGGTACGGGGAAAGAGAAACCGCTGTCAGAGGGGAGGAACAGGCCACTACTGGATGAGGGACACCAAGGTGGGGGGGGGACGCAGGCAATATGAGGGAGAATGGGAATAGAAGTGGTCGTGTAAATGAAACTAACTAAGTGCTCTTATTGGAGCGTTTCATTTCTTTCAACTAGAGAATGGCTTCCAACTGTGAAACTCTGACTAATGTCACAGTCTGGTTGCATGCTCATTGGTCTGTCAGTGATGCACCCACTGTAGATTGCTCTGCAGTGCGCTAGTCCATGACACACCTCTGAAATGTCGTTCTCTGAAGCAACCGCAAGATGTTTCTTGTGCATCGCAAGGAAACATAAAAAGGAGGCTTTGAAGCATAGCTAGGCTAAAACCTACCCTTTTTCAAGAGACAATGTCCAGACTGTAGTGATTAGTAAAGCTGTGGACAGTACTCCAGGTGGCAGCTGCACAAATCTCTGCAGCAGACAAATTCTTAAAACAGGCAACAGAAGTGGCTATGCCTCTAATTGAATGGCCATGAACAACCCCAGGAAGTTCCTTACTGTACTTCCTGTAACAGAAAGTAATACAGTGAACCAACCATTTAGACAGGCACTGTTTAGAGACAGGAGTGCACCCTCTTTTTCAGGGGCAAATGAAAATCTGCAAAGACTTCTTGCAGTCCTTCATACGGTGTGTATATAGTACCAGAGTATTCTATATACGTCTAAAGTATGGAGCAATGCTTCCCCTGGATTGGCATACTCAGGAAAATAAACTTGTAGGTGGATGGTTTGATGCAGAGTAAACTCAGACACCACCTTTGATAGAAACTTAGGATTGGTATGCAAAGATACCCTGTCATTGTGAAAAATCTAATACGGAGGCTCACACAAGAAAGCCTGAAGCTCTGAAATTCTTCGAACAGAAGTAACAGCAACTAACAATAATGCTTTCCAAGAAAGGAAGCATAGGCCACACATCACAGCTGGCTCAAAAGAGGCCAAAGTAAGCTTTTCCAATACAAAATATAGGTCCTAAGCTGGGACTGGATTGCAGATAAGAGGCTTTAAATGCAGAATGCCTCTCAGAAACGTATGGGCCACCTCCAGCTGAGGAACCGTATGACTATCAATAAGCACATGGGAAGCCGAAATGGCCAAGTGCACTTTGACAGAAGAGTATTACAGGCCTGCATCTGACAGGGACAGCAAATACTCCAGAACCCAATTTACCAGACAGGTAAAAGGATCCAGTTGGTGAGAAGTGGACCATAAAACAAACTGCTTTCACTTCATAAAATAAGTGGCTGTGGTGGAAGGTTTTCTGGCAGCCACTAGGACATTGGCCACCTTTTGTGACACCCCAAACCAAGCATCGGCTATGTCCTCAAAAGCCATGCATGAAGATGGAGTGACTTGAGGTGCAGATGGACCAAGGTTCCTGTGACAGTAGGCCCCGGAATAATGGCACAGGTACTGGTGGCTCCGCTGACAATTGCTGCAGTAACGGGAACCAAATCTGATGAGGCCACAGGGGGAAATGAGTATCAGAGTCGCACCCTCCATTTGAAGCTTGATTAGCACTTTCTGACTTAATAGGGAAGGGAGGAAAGGTGTACAGCAACCTCCCCTTCCAAAAGAGGGACAACACATCTCACCAGAAGCATGCAGAAAAGTGGCAGTTTTGCATTGTGTGGGGACGCAAAAAGGTCCAGCTCTGGATGACGCCACCTGTTGAACAGGTCTGCTGCAACACAGGTCAGCAGCTCCCACTCATGCATCCTGGATTGTGATCTGCTTAGCCTGTCTGCCAGGACATTTTGGGCCCCTGGAACATGTACTGCTGACAGTTGTAGACCGTGTTCCAGAGCCCAGCACCAGACTTTCATTGCCTCCCTGCACGGGGGGTAGGAATGAGTTCCTCCCTGCTTGTTGATGTAATACATCACACATATGTTGTCCATTTGTATTAACAGAGGACCCAGGGATAGATGAGTCTGGAAAGCCTGTAGGCCATACAGAACAGCTGTCAATTTTAGGATGTTTATGTGGAGGGTGCTCTCCACTTTGGTCCATGTACCCTGTGTCTGATGGGACCCAAGATGTGCCCCCCAATCCATCCCTGAGGCATCTGTAGTGAGAATCTAGTGATGGCAGGGAATCAGGAAAGGAACCCCCATCAGTAAATTACTGGGTTCCATCCACCATTGAAGTACGTTTTGGACAAGGGAGGTTACTAGAACTTTCTGTTCTAGATTGTCTGTATGTTAGTCCCACTGGACTCTTAGAATCCATTGTGGGATTCTCATTTGCAGTCTGGCTAGTGGCACTGTGACAATGGCTGCTGCCATCAGACCTAGAAGTCTTAGGAATGTTCTGGCTGTGACATGCCTGTTGTTGTAGACCATCTGGGCCTATGCAATCAGATGCTTGGCCCTGTCCTGGGGCAGGAAGGCTAAGACTTGGGCTGTATCCAGGACTGCCCCTATGTTCTGTAGACATTGGCAAGGGGTCTTCCAGACTGACTTTGGCACATTGACAGTAATCCCTAGAATATCGAACAGGTGTCTGGTGCATGCTAGGGTGTGAAAAAGTTGCTTCTTGGGGTGAGTTTTGCAAAGCCAGTCTTCCAGGTAGGGGGAAGACATATAGACCTTCTCTGCGGAGGGCTGCTGCCACCACAGCTAAACATTTGGTAAATACACATGGCACAGACAATAAGCCAAAGGGCAATACCCTGAACTGGTATTGTTCCCCCTGAAACAGAAACCATAGGTACTTCCTGTGAGGGGGCAAATCTTGATATGCAGGTAGGTGTCCTGCATGTCCAGAGAACAAATCCAGTCCCCTACTTGCAGTAGTGGAAGCACACCTTGTAGACTGACCATTCTGAGCTTCTTGTACTCGATGAAAAAGTTCAGATCTCTTAGCTCTAGACTGGGTCTCGGATCTCCTATCCATTTTGGGACTAGAAAGTACCGAGAATAGAACTGTGTTCCTTTGTTCCCAGGGAAAAGGTTCTATTGCTCTTTTCGGATGTAAAGTTTGAATCTCCTCCAGGATCAATGGGATGTACTCTGTAGGGTAATGGGAAGGCACTGGTGGATGGTCTGGAGGTAGTTCCAGAATGTGATCTTGTGCTATTATCTGCAGGACCCAAGCATCTGATGTTACCCTCCTCCACTGGTCCAGGTGGAGGGAGAGGTGACCCCCGACAACCACCCCTGGAGGCAGTGGTGGCGGGGGGTGGGAGAAGGAGTCAGGTAGAGCTGGTTGCTGTGGCTGCTGCTGCAGTGCCACCTCTAGGGTCTTTTGAGTGGGCACCGGGGGTGGCTCCTAGTGGAGGTAGGGCTGCTGCTGCCATACCCTTACTCTGTTGTCTGGCAGTGAAGTGGTGTCTGTTACTGGCCAGTTGAATTAGCACCCTCTGTAGGCATTTTGGCTGAGTGTGATAGAGGGAATGCACTGATTTCAGGGTCCTGCCTGAGGCCTATATATTAGAGAGGATATCTTGCACATCTGTACCAAACAAGTTATATCCCCTGAATGGGGCATTGAGACTGGATTTCTGGACATCATTCACAAAGCCAGCTGCCCTGAGCCAGGAGTACCTCCTGAGGCACATTCCAGAGACTGCTGCCCTGGCAGAAGCATCCGATATATCATATGTGGAACGTAGGAGATGTTTTCCTACATTCACACCTGCTGTGAGAGCCTTCAACACCTCCTGCTTAGGTGTACCTTCTGGGAGGGCCTGGGCAGCTGCTTTGGCCTTCCTCCAGAGGGGTATTTTGGTATTTAACCATATGGGCCTGGTTGTTTGCAATTCTCAGGCCCAGAGAGGCAGAGGTAAAGGTAATTTTGCCCAGGACATCAAGCCTCCTGGACTCCTTATCAGGAGAGAGAGAGAGAACTAAAGTGTTCTGGTGCCTTAGATCTTTCATGGGCAACATTTATGATGACAGAATCAGCCTCAGCTTGGCCTGCAAAAAAAAGGCTTGCCCTAGGGAGCCTGATTCATCTTGTCTGCCTTCCCGGGTCTGGCAGGTATCATGCTGGGTCTATGCCAGGTAGCAAGGGTGACATCCTCCAATGCAGGCAGGAGGGGAGGAATGATGATGGATGGGGAATCAGGCAGTCTAAGAATTCCACTAGGATGTCATGTTCCTCTAAATCAAATCCCATGTCAGTCTATAACTTCTGCATCGTAGTGATAAAAGAGGGATCTTCGGGGAGGGGACCTGGGTGTGTGTATAATACCATAGTCCTCACTCCCAGTGGATACAGTGGAGCTAGTCCTTTCATTGGCGTCCACATAATCCTCTTCTTCCTCCTGCATAATGAGGCCATGATTGTACTCCTGGTCTTCATTGATGTGTTCGATGGGATGCAGAGAAGGAGCCAGTAAAGCTGTCAATGCCTAAGAGGGAAGCTGATGTGCCGACTTAGCAGGCATCAATGCTGGGGTTTGCCATGCTGGCCTTGTTGATGTGTCTCCTTGTACAGGAGGAGGAGGTAGCAGGCAGTTAAGCATGTCCATGAAGGATGAGAGTACTGCCTGCATGTCAGTGCCATGTGATCGACGGTTATGCCAGGAGGTGTCAACAGGGGAAATGCAGTCTGTGACATCGACAGTGGCTCACCAGCCATAACAGACCTGGTGGTGCTCATAGCCTGCCTGGACCTGGGAGTGTTGACGATCTGGGTGGCTGGTGCCGTCACCACTAGAGCAGTTGATGGCGCTGAAGTGGTCACACTGGAGTGGTTGAGTGACCGGGAGTGAACCTAGGAGGCCTTGTCCTTGCTGTGCTCCCTCTCCCACAGCTTATGCTGCTCTGAGGTCTTCTCCTGGGACTTGGAAGAGAGAGAGAGCCCAAGGAGTGGGCCGGTGATACAGTGGAGCTTTTCTTCTGGAGCTCTTTCTCCATTCTGGCTAACTGCTGCTTCAGAAGGTGCACTTCTAAAGCCTTCTCTTGGTGTCGCTGGGTAGCAGTGTTGAACTTTCTGCAGATCTGGCAGGCCTTCATGTTATGGGCTGAGCCAAGGCAGTATACACAGATGTCATGCGAGTCGCCCGAATATATCTTTTCAATGCATTTGCAGTACTTAAACAGTTTAGATGGTTCTTTAGTTGACATACGTCGTCAAAAATCACTTTATAAAAAGTGATAATTAACTAAAGTGAGAAAAATTAAAAACAGTCGACAGTAACAGCAGCGTTTCCAAGGAGCGACCAAGGAGTATGGTCGACGGTGGGAAACGAACAGAGGAGGGAAGGAGCCACCCACATTTAATTGGGAAGGGCCGATGTAGGATGTCATCATGGGCAGCCCCTCATGGACTGCTTGCAAAAAGTTTCCATGTGGTCCTAGCACCATGTGTTGTGCTTCACTTCAAAATGTAGTACCTATTTTCAAAAAAATATGGATCATTTGAGGTATTACTACTGCATCACTTCTGAAAACAGGAACTATACAAACAGCTGCCAGTTAGAAACTAATAAAAGGGTGTACCTCTCCTTGATGGAGTACCACTAGTACACCATCTTCCGCATTCTTGTCCCCAGCAATATAGGGAAATGTCATATTTTCCCATTTTTGGCAAAATATCATAAACAGTCTCAGTCGGCATACCCACAGGACTGACTTTAAAAGGAAGAATCACATGCTTGGTCTACAGGCACAGCAGCAACTGTAAACAAGTGGCAGTGCAGCGAAGGGGAGGAGCTGAGTTACCACAAATTAAAAAAAACACTTTGGGTGAGATTTTCTGTCACTTGTGTCCATTTTCAGATGTGAGTGCAGAATTCAACCTGAGAAGTTAGACCATAAAAAGTTGGTCTACCTCCCAGGATGGAATTCCACAATTTCACCTGAAAAACAGGCGCGAGTCCTGTGACTGTGGCAGACATCGCTGTACACTGTGGGAATTGCCATAGAAGCATCCAGATGTCTGTGAATAGGATGCAGACATCTGGACACATCTGTATAGATGAGCATAGCTTCAAATTATGGACACATGTGCTGCATGCATCCACCTCTATGAAAATCTCATCCCTAGAGTTACAAACAGTACCACTACATTTTTTTGAGCACACAAAGTGTAATAGTGATAGTGTGCTGGTCGTTTCAGTGTCCTCAGCAATAATGTGATTTTCTCATGAGAATAAAGTACTTAATTTTTAGCCTCATATTTTATTCATGACAGTCATGTTATTGCCTCTTACAATGAGCCAGCTAGCACATTGACACTAAAATACAGCTAAGAAAGCTTTATTTTAATTTAAAGAAAAACTCCGGATATTACAAATAATGGCAGCAGTTGCTCCAAAAATGCCCGATTAAGGCTTTTAGTGTTAAAGTAATTTTTTTTTCAGTGGCTGTTTAACATGTTATTTAATATCCAAAGAGCTGTGCCGATGGGCGTATTGGCGAGCCACCTGCCACCATCTCCGCGAACACCAGGGCGTGCTTCAGGCTGCTGGGTATGCTAATGAGGACTGCTTATAATGGCAGAGTTGGTAGCCTTCATTACATACCCCACGCATGAAGCTGCCTGGTGTGCACGTAGATAGTCATGACTGGCACTAGTCTCAGGATATTAAATAGCATGTTAAACAGGTAATGAAAACAATTACTTTAACGCTAAAAGCCCTAATCGGACATTTTTGTAGCAACTGCTGCCATTTTTTTTAAATATCCAGCATTTTCCTTTAAAAACAGTTGTTTTGCTGCATGTGTGCAGGGAATACCGGGTTCTGTTTACACTAGTGATCCATTACCTGGGGAATAAGAATTGCGAACCAAAAAAAATTAAAAATCAGAATGTGGAAATCCACACTGAACATTCCGAAAGGTTTATAGTCAGTTTGAATCCATGGGGCTAAAGACCCAAGCACTGACTTTTACATTAGTGGATAAGTGGGGGATGCCGTATTTCTTCTGTTTATGAAATGTAACTGACATTGTGTCTAAATATCACATTTATAATACATGAAGCCCTAAAAGCGAGCTATGTCCCCACATGATGGGCATGGTTCCGCTATCTTCACAGCAGGAACATTCATCCATTTTTGTTTCCAGTTCTTCTTCCTCAAAATCATTCAGCTTCTGGACTGGAGAGTTTTTCTTTTCCGTTTACTTCTTTTTCAGATGTCCCTCAGATGGATCCATTCCCAATCTGCTTGAATAATGGGCGTATCATACAGCCCAAGCAAATGCAAATCATGGAGAAATAAAAACAGCTTGTGTTGCAGGAGGGACTCCTGGCTGACTTGCACACTAGTACATTACACTGTGCATGCTTGAAACCCTAGAAGCCAGCACACACCAGGGATACAAACGAGGGGAAAATCCCCAGCTGGAGCGGAATGATGCTTGGTGCTCTCTGTCCCTGTGTTGTTTGCACGCTCTCACCATGAAGAAGAATTCAAGAGAAGAACACTTAAACTTGAAGGTGCCACTGTAGGGAGGAGGGAGGAAGGGTAAGCTGTGGGGCAACAACATGCCCATTTCAGAAAAAAAAAACTCTTTTATTTCTATTACTTTTTTTTTCAATTTCCGCACCTGTATCAGCAGCCCTGCCACCCCCCCCCCGCAGCTCATTGGCAACCTCCATCCGCTTTGCTTGCTGTCCTGGGAAGCAAAGCAGGTGAGGAACTGAGAGGTCGTCAGTGAGCTGCAGGGACACGAGGGCTAGTGATACAGGTGCATAAACAGAAAATTAAATAAAAATAGCCCTTTTTCTGACATGGGCATATTGAAAATGGAAATCAAGTGACAAGAACACTACACAACATAAATACTGTAATCCAGCGAGACATTCAGATAAAATGCATCACTGAAAAAAAAATATCCTGGGCAACACATTTTCATAAATATCCTGTGCAACACAATGCTGTGTGGTTTTATCCTTTTTTCTTGTATCCTTCCTGCTAAGAATGCTACCAGGAAAGGAAGGAACTTAGTTTGGTCTTATACAGCACCTTTCATACAAATGGCATGCCAAACCGCTTTTGTAGTCCAGGAGAAGGAGGGGAGAGGATGCTGCTACCATTTTGGCACAGGGAGATTTCAAGAGTTTTAAAAGCAGTTAACTATTACTTTTTATATCTGAAGTACTTTTTCTTTTCCTCTCTTTGGTTAATTAGAAGATCGTTTACCTGATGTTAATAGGTGTGCTGTGTGGAACAGTACTCTGCCTGGCAGCTGACATAGCTAGCTGTGTTCCTCCCATTACATCATCAGCATTGTGACCTCACCAACTGTGACATCACAGCTGCTTACGAAGAGCCACTCAGCTGCCAGGTCAGTTACCTGCGATGCCACTGTCAGTGAGGTCACAGTGCTGATGATGATGTAGTGGGAGGAATACAATTAGATATGTCAGCTGCCAGGCAGAGTGTCATCTCACACAGCCAGCATAGAAAACTTTTTAATGAGAAAAAAGAAATACTTCAGAAATAATAAGTTACAACTGACTACTACTGAAAATTTGTAAGTTTCTTGTCTGCTATTTTTGGTTCTCTGTCTCTCTCTCTCTCGATTTCAGAGTGGTTAAACTCAGAGTCGCACAGTAAGTGGGTGTTGTTTGATTCAAACTGGCGGTCTTCAGCTTCGCAGCTCTATCTGTGCTCTAACCACTAGGTGAAACTGCCTCCCTGTACAATTGCAAATATTGTAATTTTATTTATTTGTTGTTTCTGACTGGGAAAATGACTTGGAAAACAACTCCTGTTTCCAGTCACATCCCCAGGGTGTTTACAGGAAGGCCACATGCAGGGGGTCATACTGGGGTACTGGTATACAGGGGCCCACCTGGAAAATCAATAGGGGAGGTCCAGGGTGACACACATACATAAGTATTCCACTTACATTTGATTCACTAGCTCTGTATTTGCCTATACGCTTACTTACTGTGCCTAAAATACTCTATTTAATTAGACAACAGATGATAACTGCAAAGATTTTCAGAGTGTAGAAGAAGGGCAGGACCCCAGCAGGGGGTGACCAAACCTGGAAATTTCCAGGTATCCTGGTGGGTTAGTCCGACTCAGGCCACATGACTGTAACATAAAATATAGTTGCAGCTTGCGTAGACACAGAATAACAAAGACGGGGTTTCTGAGCAACAATATATGAAAACTTTCAGTCAATTGTGGAAAACACGATGCAATATTATGATGTACACGGAGACTGAGGCCAATGGTGGTACTCTGGTAAGACATGTCATAAAAATGAGCTAAGTGAAGAAAAAACTTTTGGTGTGCATGTTTAGACGTACTTCAGAACAATTTTACATAATAAATTGCTTTGTGGTGTCGGTCTTCTTTCTTGTATTCTTCCCATTAAGAATGCTATCAGAGAAAGAACATTTGAGAAATAACTTTAGGGTAATTTGATACTTATTTTCATGGACATAAACTATTACTGTATCAGTTCCAGTAAGACGTTTAAAGGGTATGAATACGACACTAGGGATTATTAAAGCACAACTGATGCCTTCAGGAGAACATTAACAAACATAATATTTAGACACAGTTCAGCTTGTATTTCACATTAGTTCTGTATTCCTCTTCCCCATGATTTACTACTGAGGTCATTTGCATGAAAACAGGATCTTTACTCCTGAAGAGTTTATCTATTCCTGTTGCCTTATCCCTAACCTGAGGTCATAATGCAGTGCTTGTGACATCACAGTTACACCCATGGCAACAGACTGTGATGTCACAGCAGAGGATTATGACTTGAGGTAGGGAGTTAGCTAAAGAGACAGATTAACTCTAAGGTGTAAAGATCATGTATTCATGCAAATTTCCTCAGTAATAAATAATGGTGGAGAGAAATCTATAGAATATATATATATATGGAATACAAGCTGAATTGTAACTATTATGTTTTTCAAAGTTTTCTTTGAGGTGTCAGCAGCTCTTTAAACCAGAACAGGGTGTCAAAAGAAATTCCCGGGAGCTGGCCCGGTGGCACTGAGGGTTGAGGCACCTGGACACCACACCTTGTGCTGCACCAGCGACCCAGGCTCGGGAACGGGTCAGCGGGAAGGAGCAGGATTGAGCAGCCATAATGGCAGCTCTCCTCTCCTTGAGAAGATCTCCATGGCACCCCCCCATAGTTCCACTGCCTGCAGGTGGAGGTCTGATGGGCAGTGAAGGCGGGCGGGGGTGGCAAAGTACCAGGAGGGTGCTGCAGCGTGCCTCCACATGCACTTGCACAACCTGGGCGAGGGCGAAAACAGGGACAAAAAACATATAAACTATAAAAAAGAAAAATTAAAACCCTGGGGAGGGGGGGTGGTGCCATTTCTTGGTTGAGGCCATTCTATAAAATGTTGGAAATATGGACTGGCAAAAACAGTACTAAAAAAAAAGAACTGCCCATTCTAATATGTAGAATCAAAATTAACCTCCCCTTAAAAACAGTTTTAGAGGTTTGAAATGAAAATGTACAATTAACAAATCGTTAAAATTCTAGATTTGAGTAGAGTTTATTAAAAAAAACAGCAGCTTAGGGGTTGTCAGAGTAGAACTGGTTCTGTTTAGCGACAGGAAGCAATGACCCATCTCTTGCTGGAAGGCTGACTGAACATCCATTATTTAAATGGGATTTTCTAGTTACAGCATGCAAAACCAAAGTTTAGTTGGCTTTGGCAGGACTCAAATCTCATATGTATATATCTATATATATATATATATATATATATATATTTCAGTACATTCTACCCTCACTTAATGCAGCAGTGCAATGAAACTGGGCAAAAAAGTTTGACCCTACCTTTCTTTCACTCTGAAAGATTCCAGGTATCTTCTTGTTTTATTTTACATTTTCTAGTTCCACTAAAATTTGAATATTTTATGTTTTAATTCTTTTTTTCCTCAAGAAAAAAAGATGGACAACACATTTGGCTTAGAAATACCACTGCAGACCTGACAAGTGTGACGATCGAGAACATAAAAGAACACTCATGGCGTGCAGCAAAGGAGGTAAGTAGAAAAGTAGATGTGACAGGTATCTTAATATTTTTATTAACTGCATCTGAAACTAGCTTTTAAGAAATAGCATTTTTCGTTGTACTGTTGCTTCAATAAAGACATGTACATGATAACTGGCGCTTTGCCACTTAGCTTTCGATTGTTCCTGCCCCAAAATCATAATCCTCGGTTTGTGACAGCATCATAGTTTCCATGGCAACACACTATGATGTCCTAAGAACAGGATTATGATTGCATGACGGGTATAAACAACATGAAAAGATGAAGTCTAAAGGGAATATACTGTATCTTGCTGAACATTTAATTAATAATAAAAATCTGAAGCACTGAAATTCAAATTTTGGGGGGAAGGTGGGTACAAATTCTGCTGATTTTTGCTGGAAAATAGGCAATTTGCTTTAAGCACAACCAACTGGCTTAAGTAAGAATAGTGCATGACAGGGTGCATGATGACTCTGTAATAACTGCACCACCTGGGTAGGCTAAGAGGCATGAGACGCAGCCGAGGGCCTTCACCTACCCAGGAAATGAGGTGGAGTGTGCTGTTCCACTTAGGCTATACAAAAGAAGCTCAAGCAATTTGTGTAAGCAAGCTTGGCTACACTGTAGTTACTGTATATCTACACTGTATTCAGTTGTGATGAAGTTACATGCAGTAAACATGTAACTACAGTGTAGTTACCCCTGTTGCATGTAATTAATGATTACCTAACCTGCAGTTACATTGAAACTGACACTTAAAGTGTGAACAAAGACGTCACAACGTGTGCAATTATGGTGAGATAATCATATGCCTCAGGTGCATGGTTAGGCATAAGGTGTAACTGAGTACTGTTAAATGCACTGAAGTGTGATTATCGCACCCTAATTACATATCTTGGAGACTGCTGGGCTTGAGTTCCGAAATTTATGGAGGGGTCCAGTCACAGTGCTTCACTGCAGGGACATGCAAATCCAAGACTGCGACTGTGCAGCTGCAGTCCACTACTCAGCAAAAGCAAAACCAGTGTGCATATGAAGCACAAAATTATTCAAAACCCAGGTTTCTTACCATTTTTTTTCATTTGCTACTGGGACATTCTGCCTATGGATGTGGGAGTTGACATCTCAGCCTATTTAGTCTTTCTCAAAACATGTTCTGAGGATGACTGATTGGGTTGCAGCATCAACATGTACATCTTTAGGGGGGGCATGTCCTGGCAGCAGAGCCCCCTGAAGAATGGGTCCGGAGAGATTTTAAAGATAAGCCTGCTTCTCCTCTCCATGACTTTCTGTTGTTGTGAGCCTCATTTTAAGCATAGTACTGGAATAAAAACGCCCAAGGCGGGGCCGGCCCAGTGGCATGGTGAGCTGAGGCACTGGTTGCCATGCCACCTGCCACACTGGTGACCCGGGTTTCAGAATGGGCCAGGGTTGCTCGGAGGCCAGCCAGGGGGATGGAGGATTGAGCATCCATAGGCAGCTCTCCTACTTCAGGGAAGGGGAACAGTAAGGGCCACTGCTTGGCTGCCACCTAATGGAGGATTGGTGGTACAGCAGCTGCCACCTCTCAGAGGGCAGGGAACAGAGGCTATGTGCATGCCATGACACATGTGCTGACCTCAGGAAATGGGGAAAAATAAGGTGGAAAACCCCCACTGGCCAGGATAATGCCTGCCATCCCGTCACAGGCACTGCAGCACCTACTGGCTTGAAGCGGGTCAGTCCCAGAGCCAGTGGATGACGAGGCTGGGGGCCAAAGGCGACAAACATGGCACAAAGAATGAAAAAAACACCCAAGGCTAGGAACACCGGGTTTTGAACATTTTGTACTTCGTCACTGTGCACACTGATTTTGCTATTGGCAAGTAGCAACTACTGCCATGCAGTCACTGTCTTGGTTCCTAAATATGTTTGCTTTAAAATAAACACAGCAAAACCACTTTAAAAAGAGAACAAGGAAGACTTTCATTGAACTAGTCCTCTGTTTTTAACTTGAAAACTGAAAAACGGTCCCTAGCTTGGTACCTGGGGGGGGGGGGACAGGATAAAAAGAATGAACAGTGAAAACCCTGTGTTGCTGTGATGAGGTAGGTCTGCCCTTTGCCCTCCGCTGTCACTTTCAGGACCAGAGGAGTTTTTGTCAGGGGCTCTGGTGGGAGTCAAACCAGTATTTGGCAAAAGATGCCTTTTTGGAGTTGGCCTTTAAGAATACTGTTCTGGGAGACCTGCAAACTTGCAGTAAACCCTTAACTAGATAATTGGGAGCACCTGCAGGCTAAGGCGCTGAATAAATAAGAACATACATCAGCATGGAGTTTTTTTTTTCTGGAATCTGCAGGGACGGAGAGCAGAGAGATGAAGGGAGGCTCTGAAAGACACTGTTGCTGAAGGTATAGGGAGAGGTTAACCCTCTAAGCCAGAGACAAGAAGAGTTGGCAAAGTCTGCCTGGGGGCCTGCTTGAAAGTAGAGAGAGCTGAAGAAAGCTTTTAGAGAAAGGATCAATTCAGTATAGGCTGAACTGGGGCCCTAGAGTTAGTGGCCAGATGGGCTGAATTGGGGCCCTACAGTTAGTGGCCAGATAGGCTGAATTGGGGCCCTACAGTTAGTGGTCAGATAGGCTGAATTGGGGCCCTTGAGTTAGTGGCCATATAGACTAAATTGTGGCCCTACAGTTAGTGGCCAGATAGGCTGAATTGGGGCCCTAGCATTAGTGGCCAGATAGGCTTAATTGGGGCCCTAGAGTTACTGGCCAGATAGGCTGAACTGGGGGCCCTACAGTTAGTGGCCAGATAGGCTGAATTAGGGCCCTAAAGTTAGTGGCCATATAAACTAAGAGTTAGTGGCCATATAGACTAAATTGGGGCCCTAGAGTTAGTGGTCAGATAGGCTGAATTGGGACACTACAGTTAGTGGCCAGATAGGCTGAATTACGGCCCTCCAGTTATTGGCCAGATAGGCTGAATTGGGGCCCTACAGTTATTGGCCAGATAGGCTGAATTGGGGCCCTACAGTTAGTGGCCAGATAGGCTGAATTGGGGCCCTACAGTTAGTGGCCAGATAGCTTCAACTAGGGCCCTTGAGTTAGTGGCCAGACAGAAAATAATAAAGAAAGCCTTGAGAAAAAAAATTTGGTACAGGCTAAATTGGGGTCCTAGAGTCAGTGGCCAGAGATGGTCAGGGAGAGGAAGTTAATTCCTGCTGTATAAAGAAGGGAAATTGCTGATGAGAGCTCTTTTGGGGGGGAAACTGGAAAAGAAACTGTTTAATTTTGAACTGTTCAAACAAATGTTAAATATAAGAGTTCAGGTATTTGAGCTTCGAAACCTTTCTGCTCTATCAGTTGGAATGTTCCCAAATAGTCTAGGCCACACGGTTACATGCTACCTGTCACAGTGGTGCAGTGTTTTATAAAAGCACACTAGTTACTTAATTTGCATTTCAAACCAATACAGGTATTCTTAATAGAAAGGCTAATGTATTCAAAACTGTTGAACCTGCCAGGTTGGGAGGGAGGGGGGTAGATTTCTCCTGAACCAGATTCACCCATCCCTGGGTCCACTTCATGTGCTATGAAGAACTCCAGGACTTTGGGGGGTGCTTCTTCTCATTTAACTTTGCACCCCTCTTTCTTCAGTATTACATCTTCATATTACTGCACCCCTTCCTCATCCTTTTTCTTTTTGCTCTGTCTTTTCCCACATTCAGTAAATGGCATGTTTGCCATGGAATACAGGAATTCAGAATTCTGCACAGTGCCACTGGTAGTATGTTATACACACAGACACACACACACTCTGAACAAGGATACCTTCTACAGTTCCCTTGGGGTGAACAAAATAGAACAGAATTTGGTTTTATATAGCATCTTTCGTACACACTCCATCCCAAAGCGCTTTACAGTGCAATGAGTTAGATTCTGGTAGCACAAGGACTGTACATGACATCCATGTAACAGCATTACTGCCAGAAGAGTTAAGTACTTTAGAAGTCTGCCAGCTGAGGGAATGGGAGTGAGTAGAGTAAGGGGGTTCAAACAGTCCTGGGATAGAATGAAAGGAATAGTGGTTACTTGGGTTGACACAACCAGGAAGGATAATTAGGGTAAAGTCTGTGAGGGTTATACTGAGGTTCCTACTGAGGAAGACTTGGAGCCAATAGGCAATTGCCCATATATGCTCCTATGTACATCTAATAATATTTTGGAATTTTCTCATTCAGTAAATACTTATCCAATCTAGATTTAAAAGTAGATTTATTTTTACTAATTATATTTTCAGGTAACGCATTCTAGGGGTTAGTACCCTGGGAGGGACATTAGGTTTCAAGAGTGATCCCAAGGATTTAGGAAACTCGGGCAGACTGGATGGACCACAGGTATTTTTCTGCCGTCATTGTCTATGTTTCTGTTTAAAAATGTTTTTTATGGCTACTGCTTATGATGTTATATTTTTTCATCTGTATGGGGGGGGTGGACATGACAGACTAACTGTCCCTTCCAATCTTATTTACTGTGTTACTATGGTATGTAGAGGAAGGTTTTCTTTCCATTAACATAACCCATTCAGAATTATAGTAACCAATCAGATTGCTGTATTCTCAAAGTCCTTTTACAGATTATCCTTCATGGGATACTTCTCATTCTAGACTACCTTGGAAAGACCACAATATAATACACATGACTTTAATTGGTAGTTTGGCTCCATTTACCATATAATAATTAGATTATCTGCAGTCATGGAGCCATCACTGTTGCAAATAAAAAAAAAAAAACAACACATACACCAACAACTTGGGATCTAATAATTGCTTCTTCAGGGTAAACCAAGCAGGCTGTGACTCGTAGCAGATTTTAATGGCCTGGTAGGCCCAATCCAATCCTTATTCTTGTGTTTCTCTATCTGTAGACAATTGCCAGAGTCCTTGATAAAGATTTCAGTTCCTGACCCTCTCTCTTTTTTTTAGTAGTGGCAATATTCTTCAGTTTTAAGGTTTAAACTTCTTGTGACTTGAGGTGCCTTCACTCAATGGAGTGTATGGATACAGAAAACCATGAATAAGAATTGGGCGGACCAAGCAGTTAAAGTTAGGTGAACTAGTGGGAGTCATATTTCCGAGTCTTGTTAGGATTACTAGTTGTCATATTGGAATGGACTCCTCGTGCTTTTTTTTTTTTTTTTCTCTCTTTTGCAGGATTGGGAAGCTACGCTGAATTCTTGTCCACAGTAAAAAAACACACACAAAAAAAGACAATCGGAAGCGAACAAGCATCAAATTTTCATTTTAGTGGATGCAACTGTGTGTATACAGTAAATGCGCTGGAATCAGAAGGTTACATGATATTTGCCACACTGTGTAAACTACAAGTAGGCTCTCATACTGAGGCCAGAGAAGATACATACCACTCTATTAAGAGTGATATCTGCAAATAAAAGAATAAATATCAAACTTTACATAAATGTACAGGTGAATAGTAGTCACAGGTATCATAAATGTCTATACTGGTACAAAGTTACTGACATACTTTCAGTTGGGGATGATGGACACACATATGTTACAATTGAAAAACACAGTTAATGCTGGATAGACAGGTGGTGATTTTGTTTGATTATCAAGACTCCTTTGTGACACCAGGCATCCCTCAAACTTTCCCCCAACAATAAATAAGCAGGCTCTTTGGCTCTTGACAGAGTGAAGAAAAACAGGCACAGTACACCTGTCCTGTACCTGTGTTGTTCCCTGGCTTCACAGACATGGTGCTCCTCAGGAAGTCTGTAAGAAGAAGGCTGTCAGTGTACCGCTGCTGTACAGGGCAAAACACGAGTGTGTATTTTTCTCAATATCCTTTTCATATTTTATTTATTATGGTCTCTGGCCATGGCCTTATTTCCCATTAACACTTGGCAGTTCTCGTTTCAATTAACCATCCAGTTTTTAAGGGAGTAACCTTAAAAAAAACAACCCCACTTCCCACCCAGGGATACAGATTCTCAGTGACCCAGTTCTGACACAGTCTGTAACTGCAGGGAACAATCCTGCAGCTGCGGAAGTTGTCCGAATCTGGATTTTCAGTACAACTGCAATCATTTGTCTTATTGTTGCAACACGTGTGCTGAAGCTGGCAACTCATTAAACACCATTACTACCTGTACTACTTTTTGGCCTCTTGGGGGGAAAATATTTTAGCAAGGGGTGCTGTGATAAAAAGGAATGGATGCACACTGCGGTGTTTTTTTTTTTTTTTAATTTGCTGCATGTGGCAAAACTGCAGCTCTATAAGCACAACAGTCTCCACCTGTACTCCATTCATCATTCGTTAGCTGACCCTCTTAAGTGCAGAATCCTCTGTAGAGTATTTCGTAGCAGTTGTGAGAGTGGTGCAACAAAATAACCAAAAGTGGTGTGAACTAGCGGAGGATTCGGACAGGAGAGAGTAGAAGAATGATGAGAATGCTCTAAGTTAGTAAAACTTCAACTGGAGGGATTAACTATTAAAACAGAACATCGAGGACCACCAACTTGAAAAAGGGGCACGTGACCATGAAACGGATGATTTGTTATGATGTCGCCAGAAACTGCTGCAAAATAAAACATCATTTGTATTTTATGGATGAGTTGTGCGGCCGTTCCTTTCCTAAAAGAGTGGTAAAAAACAAAAACAGTTCTCAGTTCTGACACAAAATAAAACAGCAACTCAACTCTAGTGCCATTTCTTTTGTGCCAGACTTGAAGTTTTGCAAGTCTGGTGTAGGGACCATAGGGTAGGAGATCAGCATTAGCATTTGAAGGTAGTCATTTACCTATCCTGTGAGACAGAGGGTGGATGCTGATTTTTTTTTGGGGGGGGTATTTTTGTTTTACTGACATAGAAACACTGACATCTGGGAATTTGTAGTCACTGCACTGCAGAACTACACTAGTTTTCTGAAGAAAAATTACAGCAGGACAGAAAAAGGTGTGGATTAATCATAACTTGCCTTTACTCTGAAAAGACCTGTAAATGGCTGAAAGTGGTTTTCAATTAAAAGTATAAAAATTGAGGCTAGCCCAGTGGTGCTGAGGCATTGAACACCACACCTCGTGCCATGCGGTGACCTGTGTGAGAACGAGCACGGGTTGCCGTGGGTCGAGCTGGGAGGAGATGGATTGAGTGTCCTATGGACTGCTCTCCATTTCGGGGAGGGGATTACAGCGGCCAGTGCTGGTCTGACCCATAGCAAAGGCTGTGGCTTGACAGCATGGAGCTGCATCATAGTAGGCAGCAGATGCTTGACTGGTTCCGCATGCGGGGGTGTGTGTGGGCCGATCGCTGGCGTCATTGCACACGCACTTCTGCAAGAGGGGAAAAACAGGAAAACCAAGGCTCCTGGAGGATGATGAGGGGGACTTGCAGGCCTCACACCTGGCTAGCCACGGCACATAATGGATCCAGTTTTGGTGGGAAGGGCCTCCTCTGCCGGGGTAATCCTGGGGTACTTGCACTGGCTGGTGGATGCCAGGGTGATGGGGCTGGGGCTCCCCCCCCCCCGAGATTGAAAGGGCCGAGGAGCAGGAAGATAATAATAAAAAAAAAGTATGAAAAATGGTGTTTCTTTTGAAATGCATATAGTACCTCATTATCTGCTTTGTTCATAAACCTGAATAAAATGTGATTGCATTTTAATAAATAATTGGTGGTAAAACAGATCATTTAGCAGTTTTCTTTGCAACCCTGCGAGGCAACAGGAAATGTTCCCACGTTTGGTACTGTACAGTACTTTACACACCATGCTGCAAAATGACTGATTTACCCATCAAAGATGGTTAATGAAATGATGACACTGTGTTAGCAAGAACATCCTGGTGACACATTTTTCTCAAAACATTCAAAATGGAACTAATTGGGTTTGGCAACTGATTCAATGCTAGAGTCAAACGTGGTTGCTGGTCAGCGTGTCTGACCCACTCCATATAAATCAATATTTTCATCTGCTGTAGTCAATACTTTGGCCATAGATAATGTATGAATGCTACCATTCCTTCTCCAAAGAAAGATTTGAATGTGGTAAAGATAAGTGCCTGCGTTGTGCCATCTTTAAACGTGCAGTAGTATAAACATATTACAAAACAGTGAAGATCTAAGAAAAAAAAACTTTTCTTTTTTAAAACACAGCAGCTGTGGTGGTGGTGCTTGTGGTTTAGAATGATGGCAGTCTGAGTCAAGCTGTGGGAGTTTCTGGCTTATCTTAACGCTTTCTGCCTTCAATCATGACTGCAGGTCCAGTGGCTGGTGACCATTGTGAGTGGTTCCTTGAGACGCAAACAGCTGAACTGAAGAAGTGTAAACAATCCCTTTGCTGGTTTGCAACTGGCCTAACTAGTGGACTACTGGAGTTAGTGTGGATAAATCCCCTCCTGCCCCCCCCCCAATCAGTCTGGCAATTCTAATTCAATACATATCAGGGGTAGACAGAAGAGACACCTCCCGCAGCTCAACTATTAGCAGACAGCAAAGTGCCATAGTTCAGCCGCCTTCAGGAACACACTGACAATGGCGCTCTTTAAGCTATGTTCCTGAGGACCCACTTGCATTACCAAAGATCTGACAAAAGCTGTTTAGCCTTGTCTCACATTTTGATTGCTGGCGATCTGGTTTATTCCATTATTTAATGGTATAAGCTGACTTGGAAAATAACTTTCTTTTGGTTTCCTATGGCCACATCGCATAAAATTATTATTCAACTAGCAGCTGATCAGGAAACTATGGAGTTAAAGTAAATAACGCCAACCACTCCACAAGTTAAATATCTGTGTACAACCAGCAACCCTTATGTGCAGTGTAAGCACCGCTTTCCATCCACAGAAAATAACAGGGATGCAAGTCTGCAGCCCGCTCATCAACCCTGCCAGATGGGGCGATTTCCTTTCCAGGACCATCCTTCATGCATTTTATTTATAGATTTGCCTTTTTCACTTTAAATAATTTTTTACCGATACCTTACTTGCCAGCAATACCCAGAAATGTTATTTCTATGCGCTACTGAATTAAGGATGAGCACAGCTGGTCAAAAAACATTCAACAAGCCTCAAACTTGGCTTATTCTAAATTTTAGAACCAAGAAGAGTTCCTCTTAAAACAGTTTCAGTGGGTCGTTTAATGTAAATTACTGTAAGTACACTTAATTATTCATGGGACTAACAAGGCTCTTGATTGGCTACTGGATCAGTCGTTAACGTCTTAGAAATGACTGCTCCAGCTGCCAACTGATGCATGTGGACACATGGTTCCTACCACACAACTGAAACCTAAATGCAAGTAAAAAATGGGCAAAAACAAAAGTTGTTATGCGATCAGACTTACAATTGCAATAACAACCTTGAACCTTGCAACAAACAGCAGCATTCAAAGGAGGTTTCTTTAAGCTACAAGTGTATACCCTTTTTGTCTGACATAGAAAACTGTAAAGCCCTGACAAGCAGCAAATACTGTCAATTGGAAAGGCAAGACAAGAAAGCCACAAACACATGTGGCATGCATGCTGCAGACATGCTGGACACTTATACTTCCATGAGGGTACTCTCCAAACACCTGTTTGTTAGAGCTATGAGAAATGCACAATTCCACTGGTGGAATTTGTGAGGAATGGCAACTTCACTTCCAAAATACCTTCTGGAATTTCTTTTTTAATGCTGTGGAATTATGAAAAGCATTTCTGCCTGAATTGTGGCATAATATTCTGCAGACTGCATAATCTGAGAAATATTATCCCAGCCACCCTTACAGAAATACAAGTGCACAGCGTGCAACTAAGCATGAGACATGCATGCTGCACACATGCTGCGCACTTTTATTTCTGTAATGGGCACAGTTTGCGGAAATTAATCCATGTTTTTTGTAAACTGGGGAATACCATCCCACAGTTTTAGTTTGTCCTAAAAAAAAATTCTGGTTTTGGAATTGTGGTATTCCACTTCCGATGGAATTCAGCGAAATTTTGGGCAGAAGCAGAATTTGAACATTCTGTATAGCCTGACCATTTGTTTGTTAAAGGGAGCATAAACCCTGTTTTTTTTTCCTATATACATTTTATTGCCTATTCATCCTGGTGCCCCTTCAGCCCCTCCCCCAGTCCTGTCACCCAGCTTCCTGGGACTTACCTTCCCACCGTTGTCCTTTGCCACAGGACTGTGGAGGTGCCCGTTAGCTGGTGCAGGGCCTGCGATGATGGTCTTCATCCTGTAGCCAGGTTTTTTCCCCCATCAGTTTTGCCCCAGGCCCATAGATGTGCAATGGGAGTGATGTGTGAGCTCCGTCTCTGTGGAGACCCCCGGCATCCTGAACAGGGGTCCTTCCCTCTCCTGCTGGTGGTGCATGTGCTGCCAACCAGCCACTGTAGTAGCTGTCGTACAGCACACACACAAACCTCCTCCCGAAGGACAGCAGTCTTGTAGACATTCAGTCCTCCTCCTCCCGGCCAGCTCCAAGCGACCCGAATCCATTCCTGAATCTCGGTAGCTGGCATGGCAGGTGGTAAGGCACTGAGCGCCTCAGCCCTCCACAATATTTGGCCCGCCTACATCTGTTAATATACTTGTTAAACTGGGCATGTGTGAAGTCTGTTTAATGAATCCAACAAATATTGTGTGTGTGTTTTTGTGAAATTGTCCTGTTTTTTCCCCCAGTTTTTTAGGGTGTCTTGTTAATGCTATCTTTTCCCCCTACCCACTATTCCCCTAGGCTCCTCATCTGAATCTCAGGGTATTGACTCAACCCCACCTCTGATGTTGCGACTTGCATTCTCTTCTGTAACTTAAACCTATTGGCACATTGCCTGCTGCATGCAGAATTCCCTGTAGATAACAGTCCTCACTGTAATGACACAAACTGCACCTGCCTCATCATTTGCACCTGGTATGTATTTGTGATGTAACTCGTCTTTACTGCAGTGACACAAATTGCACCTGCCTCATACCTTGTATGTAACTGGGGTTGTAGTTTTACTGAGTACTATTGTTTACAGAATCATTTTGGCAAATATATCTTTGTGTAACATACTTCTGCTGTTTTATGAACCCTGTTTAAAGAACCACTGTAGTGAATGTATTTTTGTGTACTGTACTTCTGCTGTTTTATGAGCCCTACTACTGTTTATGGAACCACTGTAGCAAATGTGTTTTTTTGCACAACGTACTTCTGCTGTTTTAAGAACCCTACAACTGTTTACAGAACCACTGTAGCGCATGTGTTCATGTATTTTTGTATAATGTACTTCTGCTGTTTTATGAATGTATTTCTTCCCTGAAACCTTCCTTCCTTCCTTCCTTACCCTTCCCTTCCCCCCAGGTCACAACTGGAAATGAGTCCTAAGGGCTTTAGTTGTTTACCTTGTAAAATATGTTTAAATAAATAAAGACTAACCATTTTTAATAAGCCAACAGTTCCAGAACTCACTGACATCAGCTGAGGGAAGTTTACAATGAAGTGGAACAGTGATGTCAGCGGAGTCGGTGCCTACAATGAAGCTTTCTAGTCAGAGCTTCAGCTCAGCCGACATGACTGTTTGCTGGAACTGCTAACTAGTTAAAAAGAATGAATATCGGGAGGGGTAAAGACTGCATTAAAGAAGGACACTAAATAAGGAAAAAATAGAACTGTTTCAAAACAAACACCCACAACAATACACTAGAGTTGTTAAGCAGTCTTCTCACGCCCCAGACTTACAATTACATTACAAACTGTAAACAACAGTGTTCATGCTCCTCAAAAGTGTTGTGACATTTGCTGGATCACCCAAATTGCACAGGCAAGCGTACTGAATACTTGTCCCTTGACTGGTGGGGTTTTATACATCTTTGTCTGGACTAACAGGGTTACCACGTGCATTTTGGTGATACTCGGATGGTGCATACTATTGACTGTCCTACTGGGATGCAACAGATATCCGACTCTGGATCCAAGATCCAATTCTACCTCATTTGGATGTCAGAACCAAGGCTGGATCGTGGGATCTGAGGTTGGATAATGGGATCTGAGTTTGGATGTCTGCCTTGGATCCAAGGTCAGATAACAGGATCTGAGGTTGGACAGTAGGATCTGAGGCACTGGATCCAAGGTTGGATGTTTGCCTCAGATCCTGGATAGTCACATCGGATAGTTGATATACCAACAGTATTATATGCCAGCCAAGAAACGTGTTGGCATCTAATGGCCTCAGATTATGTCAGATAACTATCCAAGCAACACTAATGCATTCGTTATCAGAAACTACCATGGAATGATCAGAAGTCACTAAGGACTCATTTGGGTTTGGCAAACTCTTACAATCATAAGAGGTCATCTTGTAAAGACTGAGAAAGTGAAATGTTCTACTTCTGAGAGTGAGGGGGTGCAAATTTATCATAGTTTTAGATGAATTTAAAATGTAAATGATTAAAAATTAAAATAAGCTCCAAGATGTGTCTGGTATGGTTTTGAGAGTATCATCTCATGCAAATTTGAGAAGGCACAACTACAGCCCACCTCTCAACTTCTAAGCTTCGCTATTAAAAGAAAAGTCCCCTCAACCTATGTTCTGTATACCTGTGTAGTTTGTAGCATGAACAATGAGTCTTTCTCTTGCATCCCCCAGTTTTATCCTAATTTAAACATAAATGAGGTTGCTGTACTCTGTTTTGCTTGGGTGTGAAAACCTGTCTCCACTGCAAAGGTCATGACCCCACTCATGCAAAGCATCATGGCGAGTTGATGATGCATACCTGCACAAGCCAGCAGAAGTTATACTCCCATTCAGTTCTGTTACTTGTCTTATGAAGTCCCTGTATTCTCTAAAAGCATTTTTTTCTAACTTAGATACACTTTAATCTACAGAAAACAGCAGGGCACTTACTATGCCCTGAAAAGTTTCATGGCCAGCATAAGACAAGAACATAGGGACTGCAGAGGACACCAAAAGCACTGACTAATACAGTATGACTACTGCAGGCTTTAACACTAAAACATCATAAAATTCCAGGATGCCTTACATGAGTTGGGTCATGACCTCTGCAATGGAGTCAAGTAGGTTTTCACACCAGACTTAAGTATCTTCATTTACATTTAACTCCTGATGAAATTAGGAGGGTGCAATAGAGGTAATTATTATTAATCTGTACAAACTACACAGGTAAACAGAATAAAAGGCTGAAGGCACCTTCCCTTTAAATCTCTCTCTATCTCCATAAAGGAAACCCTCATTATGTGTAATGCTGGGCTTTAAGTACAGAATCCTTACGTAATGTTTCTTTATATGTACTTTTATGATCTCAAGACCATGAATGCTTTTAGGAATGTTTTTGAATTTCAAAATAAATAAAAATAAAGTTAAAAAAAAATATTTTTAGACCTAAAAATGGAATCAGATTATCTAAACTAACCTTTAAACTGCTTGTTCATTGTATGATGCTGTCAGGAAAAAGGGAAAGTGTGCAGATTCATATTCTGGTTCACACGATATTGTGTTCCTTTGGTAACCAAATTATTCACAACCAAAGAACAAGTTACCATATTATGGGAAAAATTTAGGGGAAATGGCTGATAATGCCGAAACAGCTACACATTGTTTGGCCTCTACATTTTCTAGAATATAAATGTCCAGCTTCTTTCCATCTGTCTGATTACAATTGGCAAGTAGAGATGTGTGAAGTCCACAAAATTACTCCGAGGTAATTTGCAGATTTTGTGGAGCGTTTTCGCAAGATTCGTGGCCATGAATTTTGCAGATTACACTGCGAAACGCGAAATTTCACCCGAGAATGTCACACTTTGCCTGCAAAATTGAAGCTTCATGGTAAAGAACTTTGAATTTCAATGAACATTTTGTACAAATCAAAGTTCTGAAGTTTTACCAAAACTCTGTGAATTCAACGAAGCGCGAATTTTTGGTGCTTCACGTGAAATTTGCAAACATAGTTTAACTTTGCAACATCTCCATTGCCGAGGCAGACATGTCCACTCCCTAGCTTTCAGACATGAACTATAGCTCATTGCTGTCTTTTATTAATACAATGGCAGGGGTCATTGCCATTTCTGATTGCCAATTTTAAATAACTGATGGTAATTATCCCTTTTAGGCTACTAGCAAACATTGTAGAAAGACAAAGCTATTAGATTTTAAAAGTAGCTTTTGCTTTGTATTTCAGAAGGCCCTTTTCCTTCTGTTAAGTAGAATATTTTCTGCGGGCAGTACTAAATTTGAAGTGTAGAACAGTGCTGTACCTGGAAATGGACACATATACTACTGTTCCTCATTACCCTTGTAACCTAACTCACACCGACATCTGACGTAACCACTCTGGCTGAAGGTTAGGGACTTGTCTTGGTCAGCTGGCATGAAGAAGTCAGGGAAGGCACAATCAGGGTTACTCAGAATCCAACTGGATGCGTTGAATTGTAATCCATGTTTGGCATTTACCATTTTTGGAAATGAAGTTGGAAAGTCCTAAAAATGGTTAAATCAGACTTGGAATTGGATTCTGAAATCTGATTTCCAGAATCCAAAACCTGAAATCTGATTTTTCTTGAATGCAAGAAGTGCTTCCAATCTACAAGAATTGTTGAGGATTTTTGACTTGAATACAGAATCAGATTTTTTGAAATCCTAAAAAAAAAAAATCTTATTGGAACAGATTTTAGCAAATCCAACCACACCTAGTCCCAGTGCTAATGAGGTGTGAACAGAACTACACATGCCAGCCTCCTGAGTAGCTTATGGATCCAAACCACACCAGAGTACTCTTCTGGTAAGCAATGGGACCAAGAAATGCAGGTTACTCACCTGTAACAGGAATTCTAGGAGTGGTATATGTTGTTCATCCACACTTATTGGCATGTTCCTTGCTGCTTTAAATGTTGCCGGAAGGTCTTCAAGTTGGCTCCTCCCACCCACCGGGGTGGTAAAACCCTCGGCTCCACCCCATGATGCCAGATCTAGCCCACTGGAAGCCAGGTTGCGCGCTCAGCGAAGTCGGGAGGTCGGGTGGGTTGTGTGGATGAACAACACTACCACTCCTAGAACTCCTGTTACAGGTGAGTAACCTGTATTTCTAGGAACGTGGATATGTTGTTCAATCCACACTTATTGGCAAACTCCTAGCAGTTCTCTGGGAGAAGGGCGGCAAGGCGTGCACCCCCTACTTAGGGAATAAGGACTGGAGAACTGAGGTCCCACAACCAGCATACCGGCATGACTCTAGGTCAATGTGGTAATGGGAAATGAAGGTGTGTGCTGACTTCGAGGTAGCAACCCTGCAGATTCCTGGATAGGGACATCCCTAGAAGCAGCCCCCGAAGCAACAGTATGGCGGGTAGAATGAGCTCTTATCCTTTGGGAGGCTCCATGCCCGCCAACCTATAGCTGAGATCTATGCAGGAGATGACCCACCTGTCTATCGTCTGCTTGGCTGCAGGTCTGCCAAGTGCAGCTTCAGCGTAGGTGACAAACAACTGGTGAACCTCTCCCTGAACTTCAGCCATCCACTCCTTATAATAAAAGAGCGCTCTTCTAGGGGCCAAAGTGTGGAGCCTATATTCAACCTCCAAGGTGTGACTGGGGTAGAACACCGGCAGAGTCAACACCTGGTTAAAGTGAAACTCCGACACCACCTTTGGAAGGAATTTCAGGTGGGGGCGCAGGACAACCTTGTCCCTATGGAAGACCAGATAAGGAGACTCAATGGAAAGCGCGTGGAGCTCTCCCATCCTTCTGGCTGACATAATAGCCACCAAGAAGGCGATCTTCCACGACAGGTGAGAGATGTCACACCTGTGTATTGGTTCGAATGGCTTGCCCATGAGCTTAGCCAATACCAGCAGTAGATCCCATGGAGGGGGAGGTTCTCACACCAGAGGAGATATGTGATCAAGGCCTTTGAAAAAGTGCCCAACCACCTTCTCCTGCGCCACCGACTACTTGCCGGCCAGTGCCTGGTAAGCAGAGATGGCTGCCAGGTGCACTTTAAGGGTCGTCGACCGAAGCACTAGCTGAGAAAGGGACCACAGGTAGTCCGGAATGCTAGCCAAGGAACAGAAAGAAGGGTCCAACCCTTTGTCCTGACACCAAATGGAGAATCTCTTCCATTTGAAGGCATAGCATTTTCTGGTCGACTCCTTACAGGATGCCTCAACTACGTTGAGGACCTCATCGGAAAGACCCAAGGCCTGGAACTCTAGCCACTCAGGAACCAGGCTATCAGGTGCAGAGACTGAAGGTCCGGGTGGAGAACCTTCCTTGTTGACTGAGAGCAGGCCGGGAGGGCTGGAAGCCACCTCAGGAGCCTGGAGCTGAGGCAGAGGAGATCTTGGTACCAGTACTGGCAGGGCCAGTCTGGGGCTACCAGAATCACCTGCGCCTTGTCCATCTTTGCCTTGAGAAGCACCTTGTGGATCAAGGGAAATGGAGGGAAGGCATAGAAGAGGTCCAGGGTCCATGGCCTCGAGAAGGCATCCCCATGCAGCGAGCCCTCCTGAGGGGTGGTGGGCATGAAACAGCCTCAGCTTCGCATTCTCCCTGGAGGCAAACAGGTCCACCTGAGGGGTGTCCCAATGGGAGAACAGGTCTTGAACTTCCTCCGGCAGGAGAGACCACTCGTGAGATGCAGCGCCTATCCAGCTGAGGGCATCAGCCAGACTGTTGGAGGCTCCTGCCACATGGATGGCTAGAAGATCCGCCTCCAGGCTGATCACGAGAGACCAAGTGTGGAGATCCTCCTTGCACAGGGGCAAGGAGTGTGTCCCGCTCTGTCAGTTGAGGTAGTACATGGTCGTGGTGTTGTCTGTCTGGACCTGGACTACTTAACCCCATACAAATGGATCGAAGATGGTGAGGGCTAGTTGGACACCAAGCTCCAGCAGGTTGATGTGGCATCGAGACTCTGGGGACCAGAGGCCGTGGGCTCTGAGCTCCCCAGATCGGCACCCCAACCCCTCAGAGGCGTCGGTCGCCAAAGTGACCATCGGCTTGGGGTGGACAAACAGGATACCCTCCTGCAGATGAGCTGGAATAAGCCACCACTGTAGGCTGTTACACATCTCCTGGGTCACCGTCACTGGCTGGTCCAGAGGACCAGAGTGCTGTGACCATTGGCAGGCCAGCCCTGATTGCAGGGGCATATGCCAGGCGGGCCCAAAGGACCCACGCTGGTGCAGGCCACCATGAGGCCCAGAAGGCAAAGGAAGTCCCAGGCAGGGTGCAATTGCCCAACCAGAAATGATTGAGGCAAGGAGGAAAGGACCTCGGCCCTGTCTGCCGGGAGCCGGGCTCTGTCTCGAAGAGAGTCGAGCTTTGCCATAATGAACTGAATCACCTGCGATGGCACGAGTTCCGACCTGGCCTCGTTGATGAGGAAGCCAATCTGAGAGCAGACCTGGAGGGCCAGATCCCTGGACTGCTCCACCTCCAACCTGGAGGGGGCTGCAATCAGCCAGTCATCCAGGTAAGGGTACAATCAGACCCCTCGGTGCCATGCATTTGGTGAAGACCCTGGGAGCTGGAGAGAGGCCGAAGGGCATGACCCAGAACTCATAAAGGGATCCCTCTGCTCTGAAGTGGAGGAACCGCTTATGAGACGGACGGATTGGGACATGAAAAAACGTGACCTGAAGGTCCAGAGAACAGAACCACATGCCTGTCTCTGAGGATGGAATGATCTGAGCCAGAGTGACCATCCTGGAGGTGTGAGACCTTAGGAACTTGTTCAGGTTGTGTAGGTCGAGAATGGGGCGCCAGCCGCCCCATCCGTTTCGGGACCAGGAAGTGCCTGGACACAAACCCTGAGTCTGCAGAGGGGCCGCCACCTCGCTGATCACCTCCTTCTGAGGAACAAGGTAATGTCGGCTCGATGAGCCGACAGAGACTCTGGAACCCGTAGCCCCGTGGGCGACGGCTCAATGGGGGACCTGCTCGAATTCCAGAGGCAGACCCTGCCACCACTTCCATCCCAGGTCCATGGTGATAGCAGACCAGGTGGAAAGGAAGGGCGGGCCGTCCCACAGGGGAACCAGAGGAGGAGTGATGAGGTTGGGGCGACACCCTCAACCTGTCACTAGGCAGGCTTGGAGGAAGGGCGGCCAAGGAGCCTCTGGGCCTTTCCTCCAGGCTTCCTGCTGGAGGAGGCAGCGAGCTTAGGCTTTAGGATGCCAAGCGTGAGCCTTCTGGCCCTGATGCTGGTGTTGCTGGGCCGGATGTGCAGGGAGCTGAAGGGCGGAAGGGCTTATGCTGCTGCTGGTGGCCTTTGTCCTTCTGGGCAGACGTGACCGAGTCCAAGGTGGCATTGGACTTCTCGATCCATTGGAGATGACCCTCCACCCGGGCCGAAGAAGTCGGTACCCAGGAAGGGAACATCTGCCAGCTTGTGCTGGGTATCAGCCGTGAAGGTGGAGATCTGCAGCCAAGCTCTGCGGTGCATGGCCACTGCAGCCGCTACTGACCGGGCACATGAATCAGCAATGTCCAACGAAGTTTGGAGCTGCTGTTTAGCTACCGCCCTTCCCTGATCCCACACCTGCTTGACCATCGTCTGAAGGTCAGCTGGGAGTCACCTCATCAGGGAACCCAAAGGGCATGTGAAAAGTGTGTCATCAGAGCGGCCGGAAGCTGGCCTGGCGAAGGCCTAGGGAGGAAAGCGGCATATACCTTCCGCCCTGAGTAGTACAATTTTTGGATTCCTTATCGGGTGGTTTGTCCACACACTGAGCATTCCCGGAACGCAAGAAAACGCTATCGGTCACTAACCCTTTTGCAGAGAGGTGCTCCGAGAAACCGGAGAGTGAACCGGTAGGGACCGCAGACTTTCGAGCCATCCTGGCCAAAGGGGCAGGACAAGATGCTGGCCACTGCCACAACTCCAGGGCCGGGCCAACAATGGCTCCGGCCACCGGAAAGGCCTCTGTAGGGGAATCCTTTCAGTCCACTATCTCCATAAGGGGACACTTGGCCCGTTTCTGAACTGGTTCAAGCTGCATCCCAGTAGACTCTGAGATGAGTTGAAGCATTCCCAAAAACGAGGAGGGGCTCTCGTCCACTGACTGACCCCCAGTGGACTCCAAGTCGAGCGGCCTGGAGAACAAGGAGTCGTTGTCAGACTCCGAGGAGTCTGCGAACAGCTGCCAAGCACCTGAGCCACCCTCCATGTGCTGAGGCCGATCGGGAGTGAGGGTGACCGACAACCTATGGGGCAAGCCCTGACCCGACCGAGAATCCTTGGTCAGGACCCCAGTCTTCGGTTGTGGAGGCGGAGGTTCCACCACAATGGATGGAGCAGCCGGTTTCGGCCGAACAACTAGTGCCAGAGGCGGCTCCTCGACTACTACAAGGGGTTGTTTCGGCCACCCGGTGACAGCCACTTACTGGCCGGAGAGGCAATGGAGTCAGCTTTTACCAGACAGTAAGGTTACTGCCACATCAAGTCCTCATAGCGACAAGCATGACGCTGGAGCCTATCTTCGAAGATGACAAAGAGGATGAGCAACGGCGCCGCTTTCCATGGTGCTGAGACAGAGACCGCCAACGTCGGCGGGACCAACTGGACCTGGAATAGGACAAAGACAGAGACCTTCAGGGATTCTGAGGGTGGGTCAGAGAGGGAACGGGGGGAACCTGCTCCTCTCTCGGTACAGGGACCTTAACCAGGGACTCCGGCACAGGAGGCACAGCCAAGTCCTCGGTTTCCACCAGGGGAACCGGTGAAGTAGGGTTGTCGGCATCTCCAGTCGACAAACTGTCAGGTCGAGAAAAATCTCGAACGCATCAATGGGTGTCTTGGCCGGCTGACCTGTTTGGACGCTGTGAAGCCAGTGGCCTTAGCCGCAACCCCCACCAAAGTCGAAAGTTGACTGTCCGGTGAAGGGGATCTCTCCCGCTCCCACGAATGTCGACGGTGGGAATTACCTTTTGAGTCCTTCTTCTTGGACCGACTGGAATGTCCCAATGGTCCTTCTCCCTTGGTGGAGAGGGACTGACAAAGCTCCTTAAAGGAAGCTGATAGGAAGAGCCCAGGAGAGCGGGTTAAATGCACGCCTTGAGGAGGTAGAAGAAGCGGCCTGGGCGCCTCCTGCCTCCTCCTCGAGGCGATCATCTGCTCCAACGCTGTTCCGCTAGCCCGTCACGCAGACACGCCCAACAGCCCTCCTTGACTTGACCGGAGATACTGTTTTCAGGTCACCAAGAAGTAGTCAAGCAGCGCGGTCCTCAAGACCAAGCAGAAGGAGCTGCAAAATTCCCAAGCCTGTGGTGTGGCCAAGCCCCAGGCAGTAGGCATGCGTGGAGTGCGGATCAGTCAGGGACATCATCTGCTCACAAGGGCACTGGCGAAGCCGGGAGTCAATTTGTCCATTGCAGCCCACGATGGAAGGACGAGACCGGAGTCTTGTAAACTTCAGAATTAGTTTCGGGTTAACCAAAGAGTGTGGATCCAGGCCTAAAACGCAGAGCGCTAAGGAGGGAACCTGAGCTTCCAAGCGGTAAGGAAGATCTGGTGTCATGGAGCGGAGCCAAGGGTTTTACCACCTGGGTGGGTGAAGCCAGCTTGAAGACCTTCTGGCAACATTTAAAGCGGCAAGAGACCAGCCAATAAGTGTGGATTGAACAACATATCCACATCCCTAGAAACAAGTGCTTCAGCTATGAAAGGAAACAGATGGCTACTTTGAAAAACTACTAGTATTTTCTGGTGGTTTAACAGCTCTTCAAATGTTGGCAGGCAGATCTGTTCCAGCTAGTTTTTAGTTATATTATGCCAGCCTCACTGTGAGTAACTGTATTGTATATCTGGGTTTGAGAACCAATAACATGCTACGAGACACAGAACTGTATTGGCAACTGACAGCAATCTAGTGATAGGAACACCCTTGTCGGGATGCTATTCTGGAGTTCCAGAAAGTGGCAGACACAAATGCAGCATGTGTAGTGGACTGATTGCAGGGCATCCAGTTGCCATCGGGTGTAAAGACAGGACGGTGCGAGTGTTACACAGGGTGAAAGTTCTCATTGAAAAGCATATTACAAAACGTCTTGTTTTTTATAGAAAAGTAAGCTTATTATTATAATTCTAATACAACAATGTTAGCTTGGTATCCTGACTCATGACAGCTCTTGGGAATTCAGTTACACCCTCCCCCCATAAAAAAAAAAAAAAAAAAACGTGGTCTGTTGTCATTTATGAATTTTCAGCCTTTCCAGAATTCAAACTAGTAAAGGGTCAGTAAGGAGAAAGTATGCAAGAAAATAAAACTTCTACTGGACTTCAAAGGCCCAGAAGGGCATGGTGAAGTAGTACATGCTGATGTATATGCCAGTTTTTTATTTTCTGTTCCTAGAGAGGTTCTGGTGCTAAAAAAGGTTCTGAGGGGTCTGAATTATCCACACAGTCTTTGTCTTGAAGGTAGAAAGCAGAGGCTGTCTCCTTCTCCACACACATTCATGCTTCTGCCCTGGGTGACCAGGCCCAGTTCCACAACACAATGGCAATACCTTTATGGTGTGGAGCAAAACAGTGCCAGATTTTGCAACTGACACAATTGGTGAACTCTCTGTTTGTGGGGGCTGCACCCTCACACCTCCTTACTAAATATACCAACTCCAGGGGTACAGAGGTTTGACAATTGTGTCAGTTAACTAACTGTACTTTTAGACTCCGTGCCATAAAGGTGTTGCTGTTGCCATGTTCACGACTCACGACAAATGTCCATGCAATGCTCCATAATTAGGCCATGCCACATGCCTCAAGGGGACACATAACTGACTGGTAGTGTAAACCCTGGGAGTGCCTCATTACTGTTCTTAAAACTGGATTGAGCAAAAAAAAAAAAAACAATTACTTTTGAATTCAGAGTCATTTGATGATGTTTTTGTGTCATAAGACTGTAGGCATACAAACAAAAGCTTACTGTAAGGCTCTTGGAATGCGTGGGGCCCAGCAGGAGGCTACCGTATAGCCTCTTTTTATAATTGTGATTGCGAAGGACATTGTGTGTAATTTATCATTTACTAAGTCTGATTGTAGAGTAATGGGATAATAAACTAAAATGCAAGCTGCACCCCATGTATTATCTCCATTCTTTCCCCATACCCCTCCACCAGTTTACAACTGGAAACAGAGATTCCATGTGCCATCTCTGCATTGCCTTCTGCCTTGAATAAATACATTTCTATAAATAAAAAACATGGGCAGTGTGCAGAACTGAACAAATATTGCTTTCCAGCTAGCCCCTACAACATCAGGTCAATAACTTCCTAGGCTTGTCTTTTAGAAGGGATGCTCTTATTGGCTACTATTTGGAGCGGGTGGTGGATGAATGAAGTTGACTGCCCAGAGAGGAGGTTGAACCTAAGACAGTGTTGGAGTTTAAACTCGTGTGGGATAGAGGTAAGGGAATTCTGTGACCCACATGCTTAAGGAAAGAAGGGATATCTAGGAATGGGATGACCATCCACCACCAGGGCTGTCGGATCTTTAAATCCAGCCTGACATAGGGATAAGGACGGAGCTAGGCCTGCTCTTCTCTTGCCTGCATTGTTGTCCAGCCGCTGGCTATCTAGATATGTATTCTGGAGAAGGGGGACCTCCCCTTCCTGACCCTGCTGCATGAGATAATCTCTGGGGACTTTCTGGCAGCGGGGAGGTGAATGATGGAGTGGTGACATGGCTGATAGCCACCTACCTGCAGCCCAAGGGAGAAAGCTGTTATAGTAAAGAGATCTTTCCTGGATAAAACCTTGTCTGGATATGAAATGCAGTAGTTGCTTTACACAACGTTGGCGCTAGGCATAAAGAACAGGTTACTCACCTGTAACAGTAGTTGTAGGAGTGGTATATGTTGTTTATCCACACTTCTTGGTATGTCCCTTTCCCCTTTAATTCTTGCCGGAAGTCTTCAAGCTGGCTTCTCCCTCCCACCTGGGTGGTATAATCCCCTGCACCACCCTGTGGTGCCAGATCTTAGGCCACTGGAAGCCAGGTTGTGCGTCCACAGCCGGGGAGGTCGGGTGGGTGCGTGTGGATGAACAACATATACCACTCCTAGAACTACAGTTACAGGTGAGTAACCTGTTCTTCTAGGAGCGTGGATATGTTGTTCTATCCACACTTCTTGGCAGACTCCAAGCAGTTCTCTGGGAGGAGGGAGGAAGCGCACCCTACTTAGGGAACAGATTGGAGAACTGCGGCCCCAAAACCAGCATCCTGGCATGACTCAAGGTAAATGTGGTGGTGGGCAATAGAAAGTGTTGTTGACTTCCAGGTAGCAGCCTGACAGATTTCCTGGATAGGGATGTCCCTGGAGGCAGCCACGTCAACGCAGCATGGTGGGTAGAATAAGCTCTTATCCTCTGGGGCTCTTTGCCCTTGGGTCTGCAAGCAGCTTCTTCAGCATAGGTGACAAACAGCTGGTGAACCTCTCACAAATTTCTGCACGTCCACTCCTTATAATAGGAGAGGCATGTCTCAGGTCCAAAGTATGGAGCCTGTGCTACCGTCCGAGGTGTAATTAGGGTGAGTATACTGGCAGAGCCAACACCTGGTTAAGGTGAAACTTGACACCACCTTGGAAGGAATTGGTGGGGGTGCAGCACAATCTTGTCCTCAGGAAGACCAGATAAGGGAGTCCACCGAAGTACCTGAGCTCCCCTGTCCTTCTGGCTGATGTGATAGCCACCAGGAAGGCCGTCTTCCACGACAAATGTGACAACTCACACTTGTGCATGGGTTCGAATGACTTGCCCATGAGCTTTGCCAGTACCAGCAGTAGATCCCATGGAGGTGGAGGTTCATGCACCAGAGGGGATTTGTGATCTAGGCCTTTGAAAAAGTGCCCGACCACTGTCTCCTGCGCCAACGTTGGCTGACCGGCCCATGCCTGGTAAGCAGAGATGGCTGCCAGATGCACCCTAAGGATAGATGACAGTAGACCCCCCTTTGGAGAGAGAGACCAAAGGTAGTCAAGAATGTTAGCCACAGGATGGGATAAGGGGTCCAGACTCTTACCCTGACACCAAATGGAAAACCTTTTCCATTTGAAGGCATAACATTTCCTGGTCGATTCCTTTCTAGATGCCTCCACCACGGTATAGACATCTTCAGAAAGACCCAAAGCCTGGAACTCTAGTCGCTCAGGTACCAGGCTGTGAGGTGCAGGGACTGAAGGTCTGGATGAAGGACCTTCCCCTGGTTGAGAGATATCAGGTTCGGGCATGTGCAAAGCCACTCCGGGGACCTGCAGCTGAGGCTGAGATCTGCATACCAGAACTGGCGCGGCCAGTCTTGGGATACCAGAATCACCTTCGCCTTGTCCCTCCTAACCTTGAGTATCACCTTGTGGATCAAGGGAAATGGAGGGAAGGTGTAGAGGAGGCCTGGGGTCCACGGCCTTGAGAAGGCATCCCCCCTGCAGCGAACCCTGATGAGGGGGGCGGGCATGATACAGTCTCAGCTTGGTGTTTTCCCTGGATGCAAACAGGTCCACCATTGGTTTGCCCCAATGGGGGAACAGGCTGAAAGCTACCTCTGGATGGAGAGACCACTCATGGGATGTCTGGCCTATGTGGCTGAGAGCATCCGCCAGCTGGTTTGAGGCTCCTGCCACGTGGATGGTTATGAGATCCATCTCCAACTGGCTTCTGAGGGTCCAGATGCGAGTGCCTTCTTGCACAAGCAACGGAGCGTGCCGCCCCCTGTTTGTTGAGGTAGTACACGGTCATGGTATTGTCTGTCTCTACTTGAACCACTTAACCCAGGAGCTGAGGAGCGAAAGCTGACAGTGCCAGTCTGACTACTCTGAGTTCCAACAGGTTAATGTGGCATCGGGACTCTCGGGGTCCAGAACCCATGGGCCCTGTTGTCCCCATGTGGGCTCCCAAGCCTGTGAGAGAGGCATTGGTCGTGAGGGCGACCATCAGCTCAGGAGTGGACAACGGGATCCCTTCCTGCAACCGGTCTGGGCGGTCCACCACTGGAGAGTGTCCCACATCTTCTGGGTTACAGTGATCAGCTGGTCAAAATGACCATGGCGCTGAGTTCACTGGGTGGCCAGTTCCCATTGGAGGGGGCGCATGTGCAACCGGGCCCATCGGACCACTGAGGTGCACACCACCATGTAACCCAGAAGGTGCAGAAAGTCCCGGGCCGGGCACAAGTGCCCAACCAGAAATGACAGGGCAAAGGAGGACAGAACCTCCACCCTGTCTGCCGGGAGCTGAGCTCTGGCTTGACCAGAGTCGAGCTCTGCCCCGATGAAGCCCATCACCTGAGAAGGCACGAGTTCCGACTTTGCCTCGTTGATCAGGAGGCCAAGTTGGGTGCAGGTCAGGAGGGCCAGATCTCTGGACCTCTCCACCTCTTGCTGGGTGGGACCTGCTAGGAGCCAATCGTCGAAGTAAGGGTAGACTCTTACTCCCCGATGCCGTAGATGGACTGCCACCACTGCAATGCATTTGGTGTACACCTGTGGGGCCGATGACAGGCCGAACGGCATGGCGTAGAACTTGTACAGGGTCCCCTCGACCCTGAAGCAGAGGAACTGCTAATGGGAAAGAGAGATTGGGACATGAAAGAACATGTCCTGCAGATCCAGTGAACAAAACCACATGTTTCGCTCCAAGGATGGTATGATCTGGTTCAGAGTGACCATCCGAAAGGTGCATGACCTGAGATACTGATTCAGGTCGTGGAGATCTAGAATGGGGCACCAGCCCCCTGTCTGCTTGGGCACCAGGAAGTACCTGGAGACGAAACCTCGGTCCTGAAGATGGATCCGCCACTGGAACAACGCTGCCTCTTGAGGACGGCAGCTGAGCAACGTAGGGCTCAAAGAGCCAACTGGGTGTTTGTGAAGATCCGTTCTTCCCAAAGGGCACGGGCTCGGCTGGGAGGGTACTGCTCGAGTTCCAGAGGCAGTCCCTGACCGACCACTTCTAGAACCCACCTGACCGTAGTGATAGTGGACCAGGCGGAAATGAAGTGGCAGAGACGGCTCCCCATGGGAAGACCCAGAGCTGGCGTGATGGGAATAGGGATGACCACTCCCATCCTGTCACTGAGCAGGCTTGGAGGAGGAGGAGGAGGCTCCAGGACCTGAGCCTTGGCCTCCCTTCACGACCCTGTTGGATTCCAGGCCTGGGGCCGAGGCACCAAGCTTGAGCCTGCTGCTGTTGATGCTGCTGTCCTCCTTGATATAGAGGACTGGTGGGCCTCAGGGGAAGAGTGCCAAAAGGCTGCTTCTTTTTCTTCTGCTGGTTCTTGCCCGAAGAACCCTTAGCAGAAGTGGCGCATAAGGTGGTATTGAACTGCTCTATGCACTGAAGGTGACCGCCACCCTTGGCTGAACAGGTTGGCCCCAAGGAAGGGCACATCAGCTAACTTGTGTTGAGTATCCACCAGGAAGGAGGAAAGCCTCAGCCAGGCCCCTGCGGGGAGAGGCGACTGCAGCAGCCATCGAGCAGGCACAAGAATCCCTGATGTCCAGGGCCATCTGGAGCTGCTGTTTGGCAACAGCACGGCCTTGGTCCTGGACCTGCTTGACCATAGTCTGCATGTCCACAGGGAGGTGTGGGAGGACTTCATCTAATGACCCTAGCAGGGCATGAGAGAAGTGTGCCATGATGACGGCTGAACTCGCCTGACGAAGGCCCAAGGAGGATTCCGCATAGACTTTCCTCACCGAATGGTCCAAGTTCTAGGACTCCTTGTTGGAAGAATGATCAGTGTCGGCTGAACTGCCCATAGGCCTGAACACAGAGGTGGTCACCAGGCTCTCAGCTGAAGGGTGCTCTGTGAACCCCATAGGTACCACGTTCTTGTGGGCCATGTAGGCAGATGGTGCTGGGCATGAGGCAGGATGCTGCCAGAGTTCAAGTGCCAGGCCAACAATAGCCTCAGCCACTGGAAAGGCCTCTGTTGGAGTATCCCCTCTCTAGAGGATATCTGTGAGAGGGTACTCCGCCTTTTTCTGGAAGGTTTCCAGGGGCATCCCTATAGAGTCAGAGATGAGGTGAAGAATCCCTTGGAAGGAGGAAGGATCTTCCTCCGTTCCGACACCGAGGGATGACTCATCATCTCCCGGATGACAGTGGAGCCCGGTGATGTCCGCGTCTGAAGAGTCGGGATATAGCGGTCTGCCGCCCAAATCATCTTCGACATGTCGAGGGCGGTCGGGGGGTGACCGTTACTGACAGATGGTTGGGAGGCCCAGAGTCTGCATGGTCCCCTTTAGCAGGTGCCCCTCCCATGGGCTGCTTGGGTGGTGGTTCCACCAAAATAGGTGGAGAGACCGGTGAAGGCTGAACCGGAGGACGGGCCAGCTCCGAGGGTGGAGGAGCCGAGGGAGTCGGTTCCTAGGGGGTCGGCTTCTGCCTAGGAGGCGACAGCCAAGTAATGGCCAGGGTGGATGGCGGAGCCGGCCTCTGCCCAGTCAGAATTAGTTGTTGCCACATAAGGTTCTCATAGTGCTGACGGAGTTTCCATCAGAGCCTCTCCTCATCCGAGGAGGAAGAGGACGACCTGTGGTGAAGCCTCTTTTTTGAGCGTTTATGGCTCTTCCTCGGTCATTCGTCCGAGGGAGTTCTGGACCTCGATTGAGATCGGGGGGTTGACTTGCTGATCGGAAGACACCGGAGGAATTGTTGAAACCCGGGGTCCGGAACTGGATCCTCGATGGGGACACCTGCAGGCTGGGTCACCCATTGGGAAAACAAGGACCAGTGTCCTTCAAGGAGTCGCCGGCCACGGCGCATAAAATGGTCAATCGGGTCGATGATAATTTTGACTTCTTGCGCTGTTTCTTCGGTCACTTGGCCAGATGGGTCAGAGAAGCCAGCAGCTGAAGAAGCGATCTTGACTGAGGTCAAGACCACATGCTCCTGGGACTGAGACCACTCTCGGTCCCAAGAGCGCCTTCGCTTAGACGAAGATGAACCGGTTTCTTATCCCTCTTACAATGGCGGGAGAAGTGCGAGCCCGCAAGTGCCTCACCCCTGGTGGGAAGAGGCTGGCACAGCTCCTTAAAGGAACCCATGAAGTTGGAGCCTAGGTTGAGAGGAACAAAAAAGCTACGATTCACCGAAGTTCAGGTGGCTTCTTCCTCGAAAACGCCTTCATTTGTTCCAGCTGCTCGACAGAGCCCACAGCTGTGGAGACCGCCCACCTAGCCTCCTTAGATTTCACCGGAGGATTACTTTTCTCCTGTCTTCCCAACTTGAGTCCTGCCAAGCGGTCGTCCAGAACACTGGGATGGAACGCCAAGCAGAAACTGCAGGACGAGGTGTCAGGGCCAATACCTAGGCAGTAGACGCATGTGAGGTGGGGATCAGTGCGCAACATTTTCTGGCCGCAAGGACACCGGCGAAATCCGGGAGAAGATTTTTCTTCCATAATCGAAGACGCAAAAGTGCGATCGCTAACTCGAACGAGTTTTAATTTCGGTAGAACCGAAGAATTTGAAGCCAGGGCCTACGATATGCAGAGCACGAGGGAGGAACCGTATCTTACAGCGGAAAGGAAGATCTAGCATCACGGGGCAGTGCCGAGGATTATACCACCTGGGTGGGTGGGAGGAACCAGCTTGAAGACTTCCAGCAAGATTTAAAGGGGAAAGGGACATGCCAAGAAGTGTGGATAGTACAGCATATCCACGCTCCTAGAAAAATAATTACAGTGGCAGGCAGGTAGATTCAGCATCAGTATCACCACTTCAAGGAAGCAGTACACGTTACTACCAGTTAAAACATTTTATTGTTAAGAATAAAAGTTTTTTTTAACTGGGAGTAACGTGCTACCTCCTTGAAGCGGTGATTGTGAAGTTGAACCTACCTGCCTGCCACTTTGCGTAAATATTTGTTTGGCTCCTATCCTGGTTATTTTGTAGCCGCCTTCATGTTCCTTTGCTCCATAAAAAATAATTAGCCATTTGGCTAAACCCCATATTTTTCTTTTAGACACAAACTCTTTTGCTTTAGCCATTTAACAATCTTAGCCATTTCTTCAGACACTTGCTACCATGGAATAAAAACAACAATCAACAGTGGCTAACTAAAAAAAAATTCCAAATATTTTTAACAAGGCTCAGTGACTAATACATAGAGCCAACATGGCCTTCACATAAAACTCTTATGATGTTAATTCTGAAAAAAGGCTGCACTGGCCCCCCATTTCCATGGAAGTCCGTTATAAACAGGGATGAGCATACACACGCACCTCCTAAAACTGGCCCAGTTTTAAAATTAAAGAATCAAAAAGAACCTTCCATTAAAAACAACAGATTAGAAATCTAGACTGAGATTATCCTAGAAGTTAGAGTAACAAATTGTGGAGGAGCTTGGTACATCTAGTGAACCTGGGTTTGAGTCCCACAACCTCTAGTTGCATACTGTGTGACTCTGAGCAAGTCACTTAATCTCCTCAGTGCTCCCAGGTCACCGCTGAAAATTGGTGCTTGTGGCTAGTGAACCTTATTCAGTTATCAAAGAATAAAAGAAAAAAAAACAAAAGGTTCAAAAAGGAGTGGTGGAAGAGCAAAGGAGGGGAGGAGAATCTCAGGGTCTGCCAATAATTAGAAAAATAACAAGGTAAGAAAACGGGAAGGGATGCAGGTGCAGTATCACAAAACAGCAAAAGAGGGTCTGGAGCTGGCTGGAAGGGGGTCTATCTTAATGCCAGGACTCCAGATAATAAAATTAGTGATCTCCAGGCATTGGTGGCAAACACAGAGGCAGATCTCGTAGCCATCACAGAGACCTGGGTTACAGAGAATGATGACTGGGTCTTGTCAGTCACAGGTTATACAATGTTTAGATAAGACAGAGAGAAATGCAAAGGGGGGGCATAGTGCTGTAGGACAGGGAGGGCACAGAGCATGTGGAGGGCAGACACATCGGGAAGCAGAGGAAAACAAAGTCCTTTGAGTTCCTCACAGTGCTCTTAGGCAAGCAAATACAGGTGGTGGTGATCTATAAACCACCAGGACAAGGGGAACAGAGAGAGATAGGAAGCTCAGAGAAGCGCTAACAAGGGGAGTGAAGAAGAGGGAAGTGGTGGTGGTGAGTGATCTGAACCTGCCGGATATCAATTGGGACATTTTAGTGGCCAGATGCATCAGAAGTCTGGTCCTGTTGGATACATTGCAGGACTGCCTGCTGGTGCAGCTGGTTAAGGAACCCACTAGACAGGTGGCTATTCTTGATTTGGTGCTCACCAATGTGGAGATTGTTAGCGGAGTGAGGGTAGGGGAGCCACTGGGGTCCATTGACCATAACTCCAAGTGGTTCAATCTGGCCCTTAGGACTAAAATGCCCCTATCAAAAACTGAAGTCCTAGATTTCAGAAGAGCAGACTTCAACTGGATGAGAGAGCTGGTCTGAGACTAACTGACCAGGGTGGATAGCATTGGAGGTATAGAGAAAAGATGGGGGGGGGGTTATTAAGGGGACCATTCTCAAAGCAACAAAATCATGCATGAGAATGGCTACAAAACAGGTACAAGAGATCCATATGGTTCTCAGAAACAGTCACAAAAGCAGTGAAGGCCAAGATAAAGGCTTTCTCCAGGTACAAGGAAAAACAGGGGAGAATGAATGGTACCAAATAAAAACACGTGAAGCATAGAGGACAGTGAGGGAGGCAAAGGCAGACATGGGGCTGTGTATTGTGGAGGGGTTCAAAGGTGGGGAAAAATGATTCTTCAGATATATTAAGGAAAAAAGGAAGCGGGGGCGGTATTGTTAGGCTACGGGGGATGTTAAGGGAGACGAACAAAAGGCACCCATCCTTCATGATTACTTCTGCTCTGACTTCATAAGGGAAGACAGAGGACCCCTGCCTGAAAGTGGCATCAAGGCGGCTGACAGGAGCATTCCTGAAATGAGGCAGCCAGTATTTACTGGAGAAAGGGTCTTGAAAGGGCTGGAAGCCCTAAAGGTAGATAAAGCCCCAGGGCCAGATGAGATGCACTCAAGAGTGCTCAAGGAATTGGCTGAACCCCTACTAGGACTATTCAGCTGCTCAATTCAGAAGGGGTAATTCCAAAAGACAGGGAGGTTGTGGACATACTCCAGCTACACAAGATGGGGGGACAAGGAGCAACCAGTGAATTACAGACCTGTCAGCATTACCTCTGTAGTGGGTAAACTGATGGAGTCACTGATCAGAGTACCGTGGATTACCTAGAGAGCCACAGTCTACAGGATAATAAACAGCATGGGCTGGTGTCTGGGAGATCGTGTCAGACCAACTTGACAGTTTCTTTGACTGGGTAACAAGGCAGTAGATAAGGGCCATGCTGTGGATTTACTCTACTTCCATTTCAGCAAGGCTTCAGACTCACTGCCACATAGAAGCCTGCTAAAGAAGGTGGAGGACCTGGGCACGGCGAAGGACATAGCTAGATGGGTAGGAAACTGACTGAAGGAGATACAGCAGAGGTAGGTGGTAAACAGGGCCAAATCAGAAGAGAGGAAGTCACAAATTAGGTACCACAGGAATCTGTCCTGGGTCCTGTCCTCTTTAATGTGTTCATCAATGACATTGGAGAGGGCGTCTGGGGCAATCTGTGTTTCTTCACAGTTGATATACAGCTCTGTGGTGAGGTAGATAGTGATGAAGGGATCAGGGAGATACAGAGGCTAGAGAGGTGGTCTAAGGTTTGGCAGTTGAAATTCATTGCCAAAAAAATGCAAGGTTGTGCACCTAGTGAAAAATAACCCAGGACAAAATACTGGATGGGAGGGGTTAAACTGAGCACTGTGGCAGAGGAAAGGGTCCTGGAAGTCATTATTAGGGACTACCTCAAACAATCAAACCCATGCAACAGGGCCTATAGGAAGGCTAATAGGATGCTGGAGTGTATCGGAAGGGCTGTTGACAGCAGGAAAGAGTAGGTATTGCTACCTCTATATAGGTCACTGGTGAGGCCACACCTGGAAACTGTGCTCAGTTCTTGAGTCCTCACCTAAGGAAAGACGGACAGGTTAGAGACAGTGCAATACAGAGTGACCAAGATGATTCAAGGCCAACAGGGCTGATCTTACCATGACCATGTGAAGGCACTAAACATGTACTCACTGGACACCAAGCGAGAGGGGGATATGATAGAGACCCTTCAAGTTCCTAAAGAGAATAAACAAGGTGAACTGTGGGGAACTATTTAACAGAGTACAGAGTCAAGAACCTGAGGTCATGAATGGAAACTGGAGGGAGGAAGGTTTAAGAAGGATGTGAGGAAGTTCTATTTTATGGAAAGGGTGATGGAGCTGAAGAACAATCTGCCAGTGGAGATGGTAGTTGCCAAGACCGTAAATGGTTTCAAGTATGACTGAGATAGTGTGAAGCATTTTGAGGTTGCTCAGGTCAGCAGCAGTATGGAGGAGACTAGGGGTGTGGACTAGGAGGGATAAAACCATGTATGGTCCTGGGGCAGATAGGGTCTGACTAGGTGTATCTTTGCTCTTTGTCTGTCACCGCTGTCTATGTATCTAAGAAACACAGAATATGTCCACAGAAAAGGACCACTTGGCCCACCCAGTCTGCCCAGATGTTCTCTGTCTAATCTGTCTCCGCAGACCTTAACCGGTTTCTGGCGAGCTGCCTTGCTTCCTGCCTAGTTACTAATATACCCCTGTGTCTATCCCAAGCATGCTTGAAGGTTCTCACTGTTTTCACCACCACCACTTCTACTGGTAATCTGTTCTAGGCTTCTACTATCCATTCAGTGAAACAGTACTTCCTCAGATCCCTCTTAACCCCATCCCAGCTTCACTGCATACCCCTGGGTCCTGATTCTCTTTCTGGTTCTGTTTCTCCTGCACCCTGTTCACCCCTGTGAGGTACTTGTATATCTCTATCATGTCCCCTCTTGCTCTCTTTTCTTCCAGGATGTATATGTTGAGATCCCTCAGTCTCTCCTCATAGGACTTCTAGTGCAACCCCTGCACCATTTTAGTTGCCCTCCTCCAGACTGCCTTTACCCCGTTTATGTGCTTTCTGAGGTGCAGTTTCCAAAACTGGACACAGTAGTCCAGGTGGGGCTTAGGCAGGGTCTCACTAGTGAATGATACAGTAACACCACCTCCCTGCTCCTGCTGGAGATACCCCCAACACCCTAGCCCACGGCTTTGTCACATTGCCCTGCTGCTTTGAGGTCATCAGTTATAATAACATCAAGATCCCTTTCCTGCTTAGTGACTGTCAGTACTATCAGATTGAGTCACCTAATGGCACAGGAGCAGAACTACACACTACCACACACGCAACCTCGGTTCAGAAGTGAGCCTGGGACTTCCATGGTCAGGTGGTCTGAGGCTAGGGGCACAGCCAGCAACAGTGCTTCCTGGCCCGGGAACTGGATGTCTTGTTGGCCAATCCCACAGAGACCCCTACATGGTGCATCTCCTCTTCATGAACACTGTGGAAGGCACATTCCCTGAACATCCCAACATCACTGACAATGAGGATATATTCCAAATATCACCCCCCCTTCCCATGTCTGGATGAATGTAGGATGAAATGGAGGACCAGGTGTTTGGTCAGCTGGGGTGGGACTTCGAGGTTGCTGGTGGAAGCTGTAGCATTGGACTAATGGCCAGGAAAATCTGGATAAAAAACAGTTTCAGTGATTCGGAATACAAATTAGTTGTTAGCATGTAATAAGCATACAAACAGTATGCAAATATATACAAATAACAAGGTAAGCAGCAAGAACCATTTTTGGGTTCCAAGAGAATCACCCTTTAACAACGCTTTGTTATAACAACCCAAATTGCCTGGCCCTTCCAGGAACAGCTGTATGGAGGTGCCAAGGTACATCTTTAGCTAGATTTTGTTAACAAATTACCAAAGAAACTATACTCTCCCACCCCCAAGTTAGCTGTGATAAGTAGGGATACCCATTCGCTGCTACCGTTGCATACTTAACCTATAAATGTGGTATTCTTTCATGCCCTGAGGTTTATGCGTGTGTAGTTGTCTATTCAGATACTATAAATATTTGGCAGTTATAAGTTCAGTGTAGTGAACGTTCTTCTAATTACAGTTAAAACACAGAGTGAGGTAAAAAAAAGCAAAATCCTTGTGAAACAAACATAAATGAAAAAAAGTTTTCAAACAGTCTGAGAGTTCCATCTGTTAAAATCCTTTCTGATACAAAAAGTTCTAAGACCCTGTTTTCGGGAATGATGGACCTCATCCGAAGGAAGACGTCAAAAATTGCAACTTCTCTGGCCACTGTTCCACTTGCAGTATCCTGCATAATCCTACTGCAGCCCTACTGAATGGAGCTCGGGGAGAGAGGGTATTGTCGACTCATTATCACAGTTCACTCCTCCAGTCTTGACAGTGAAGATGCTGAAATCTGTACTGGAGCAACATTTGGTTTCATGAGCAGCTTTCAAAAACATGCTTCCATTCTTAGAAACTCATCTCCCATATGGTGGGCCATCTCTGTTGCTGTATTTCCAGTGCTGTGCTACCATTTGGAGGGGCATTTGAAAATCAGTATTCTGGCTTTGCTCTTCCATGCATCATCATTTTATTATCAAGAAATGTAAAATATAGTAAGCCCCCAAAACCACTCCAGCTGCCTTTTCTGAAGAAACCAACATAGTGTAATGTTCATTGAACTATCACCATAGAAGAGGACATCCCAGCCCTTCATTACGTGTCTAGTGGGAGAAAGGTAATGTTCCCCTCTTGATCTAGGCAATACTCTGTTTCCCCTGTACTGGTTCCTGTACTGTTGCCTGTCTGTAACTCAGAGGTACTGGACTCGCCTTGTGAAAGAGTTCTTTCAATGGCAATTTCATTGTCTATGTGCAGTGTTTTCTTTTGGCTTGTTAAAAAGATTCGGGATGGACTGGAGTAACCTCTGGCTGAGCAGTCCGATAAGGACTTAACTGTAACACTTTTGCACGTGTTCGTTGGTGATGCCACCTCTGTTCCTTCGTAACTACCCTGAATCTCAGCTGATTCGGAGTCATCCGTGACAGGGGTCTTTGAGTCACTGCAGCTGTTGTCTTCCTCCACAGGGCTTTCGGTCTCCTCCTGTTCAGTGTCCGAATCCCCCTCCTCCTCCAGCGTAAGTTCAAACTGAAACTTCTCACCCCCACTGTTGCCTTCTTTCTCACTCTCCTCGGGTGTCGGGGAAGGGCTCTGTGTAACCATGCTTTGGTACCACTCTCGGTTGTCCTCTAACGTGTCCAGGATCTCCTGAGCATCAGGGTGCACCAGGTCCGCCCAGGTCTCCCACAAAGGATGCACAATGTAGTCAATAAAGCCAACCTGCAAAAAAAAGGGGGAGATATGAACTACAGAATGGGCAAAAATAACCTTTTAAAGGAAAACTGCATTGAAATTGTAAGTCAATTTTTCCTGTAGAAATGGCTTTTTAATACTGTTTCCAGCTATATTACTGTAGTGTTTTCCATCCCTTTGGTAAACTCCCTATCTGTTTCTGGTGCACACACTTGTAGTAAAGGATGATTATATAACATTATAAGGAAGTTTATGTTTCAGTCAAAAGATTTTAAAACAGAACAAGGATGCATTGTGACAACAATGTTAAAACTTAATGGGCATAAACTGCATTTCTACAGTTCTCAAACGATCCTTACCAGCAGTAAGCAACTCAGATGCACCCTTGAATTTACTAAATGGGGAACCAGTATTTGAAAAGCAGCTTCTACCAAAAAAACTGGCTTGTACATTAAATAGTTCTCCTTAAAGCTGATCTAAATTGGATCAGGTGAAACAGTTCAAGAATAAATATAACATATAACTTTTTAAATATTTTCTGTTTCTTGAATCCTGGACCAGGCCAGGAAACCTCCTCTCATCTCCTTCATGTCCCTTTCACATTTTAGTAACCTGTGGCTTCCCTACCACAGGCGGAACCTTGAGGGCAACCCAGTCCCCTAATAAATACTGCATTCCACAGTCTATACACTACTGAGAGGAGCTGGCTAGGAGGAAGTAGGCCAGATAGTTCTGGTGGACATCGTAGAATGATTGAACTTCAGCTGTCCTTAATCTTTTGTACCCAGTATCCCCTTCAACATATTTCTTCCTCCATATGGGTGTGGCTTGAAAAGATGACATGATCAGTTCCTGACAGGTTATCGGTGGGCCTGGCAATGCCCACCCCTTCCAGTAATCCCCTGCTGGCCCTACTCTGGATGGGAGATGCCTCTGTATCTGACATCAGCAGGCAGGCAAGCTGTGACATGACCCTGCATCTAAGGTACTGTGTACTCCTGTCTCTGTGTCTTCCCTCTCTCTTGAACACTAGATGCAGATGTACAGAAAAAGAAACAACCCTTTATTCCCAAGACCTTCAGTTGTCAGCTCCAGACATGCCAAGCAAGAAACACAATCCTGAGACATCAGGATTGCTAGCGGTAACCCTGCCCTTATGCTGGTCAGCCCAAAATATTTCTTTATCCTATAAAAGGCTCAAGTTTCACCCTCAATGATTGTCATAAAATGAGAAACTTGATCTGTATTTTTCACGTTGTAACTTGGGATTCATAGCGCTGTTCCCTTTAGTACCATAAGATTAGGTCAATGTGATCGGTACAGCAGCTGGTGCAGTGATGAATGCACTTTTGTGCTGATTTCTGCACCTAGAGGATACAATCCGAAGTTTGGTGTCAGAGCTGGAAAGGGGCTGGCCCATCAGTGCAGCGGTAACACTACTGCTTGTGACGCCAGTGACCCAGGTATGGGAATGAGCCAGGGTCACTGGGGGCTGGATGGGGGGAGGGACTAAGAATCCCACTGGATGCTCTTCTGCTCCGGGGTGGGAAGGTTCCAGTCTTCACCATGATACTGCCAACTGGGTGACCACAGATGATAGTGTAGCTGGAGATGGACATGAAGGGGGAGGCACAAATGTCGGCATGCAGATGCACACACAGTGTTCACATGCATGCCTTGATGTCTTGCATGCAATGTCCTTTGGAGACAACTACAAGAGAAAAATACTACAATCCCAGCACCTCCAGCGGTGAAGGTGGCCCTTCACCTGGGTTCCATACCTCACCAGCATGAACCCAGCCTGATGTAGAGACAGCCGGGGCACCCACCCGTCCCCATGTGGGAGCGAAGCCAAGGCTCTGAGGTGACCATGACTGGGAAGTCAGAGGGATTGGGAGGTACCTGGTGGTCCCAAGAAGTGGAGGGCTGGTGTGTAGGGGGTAGAAACAAATAGTTTAATTAAAAAAATAAAAAACAAAAAAAGAGCTGGAATGTATTTTTAGATTATGGCAGTACAGTGATGTTGCTTTGCAGAACAGTTACCCACCTGAGAAGTGCAAGGGGAACTGGGCTGTGCAAACTTGCTGCACCACTCATACGTGTGAGACACCAACACACACACACAGTATTCCTGCTGGTATTCCCATGACAGATCTGCACTGTCACTAATCCCACTGCACTAGTAACAAGGGACTGGACAGTACAGAGAGAAAGGCAGGAGATGCACAGAATGAAACCTAAGAGTGACAGCCTTTCACCATACCAGCGGTACAGCAGTAATGTTACTGCCTGCTATGCTGGTGACCTGGGTCTGGGAGTGAACTTTAGTTACCATGGATCAGTGTGTGTGTGTGGGGGGGACACTGAGTGTCCAGTGGACTCCTCTCCTCTCCCAGGGAGGGTGGAATGCACTTCCCGCAGTGCTCCTGACATGCAGCGGAGGCTGGGTGTCAGGGCAGCCAGATAGCTCAGTAGGGTGGTGGGATGGCGGCATGACACTGAGCATCATTGAACACTGACAGGGAGGGAGAAAACTGGTGGAAGCAGAACGTCCTGCCATGCAGGATGAAGGTGGCCCTCCTGCAGGCCTGGTACTCCTGACCAGGCACCCACACTGGATACTGCTGATTCGTGGGGAGGGGGGAGACAAGAGCAAGTCCTCCCATCCCCACCACAAGGGCTAAGTCATGGGGGCATCAGGGGAATGACTTGGGGATGGTGGGTGACCGTGTTTGGGAGGGCCACCAAGATGGGGGCCGGGAGGAGGGGGGAGATAAATTCAAGTGAAAAACAAAGTGTGACAACCCTAGGGCATGTCCTACTTTAGTAGACCACTGGAGGGCAATATCCATGCATTCAAAAGATCCTGCAAGCAGCCCAGTGGTGCTGAGGGCTGAGGCGCTGGATGCTACACCTCATGTTGCACCGATGACCTGGGTTCAAGAATGAACCCAGGTCATTGGTCAGCAGGGGGGCAGGGAGGAGTTGGATTAAGCCACCATCAGACAGCTCTCCTCTCCGATGAGGGTCGGGCATCGATCTGAATAGCAGATGGTGCTGGGAGGGGAGAGCGATGTTAGGCATTTGGTGGAAGTCATGTCTCTGCACGGCTTCCTGCCTGGACCCTGGTCTTTCGTGCCAATGCTCTTGGGGTGGGGTTAGGGCTTACCACAGATACTTCAGTTCCTATGGCCCCCCCGCCATGCACCATGATCCCCACAAGGGGGACAGAACGGATGGTCGGTACACCGCCACCGAGCCTCGCCGGCAGCTGGGGGAAAGACTGTCCCTATATATATAAAAAAAGATCCTGCAAGTGGATCTGCCTTTCTTTTTCTATAAATTAGTATTGGGATTTCCCACTCTGCTGTCCTGCTTGAAAATGGTAAACTCATTGGGCCGAATGTTGCTTGTGGCTGCAGCCAAGTGTATTTTATGAATAAATGGTTCTTTCCAGACCCTTCTATGGCAGATCTGTTGCTACAACAAGTAAAAGACACGAAACAATGGACAGAATTACTGCACGGTAGTCATGCCTTACTGGACCTATGGAGTCCGTGGCACGACTACCCCAGGTGGGCCACCTAGACTCTCACTAGAAACCATTCTGATGAGCTCAATGAGTGGTTACAAAATGGGGGCCTTTTACTTTTCACCATTTGCTGTTATTTTTGTTCTCATCTCTACCATTCTTCATAACAAATGTATTGCCTTAGATTCTGGTGCCCTGTCATTATTCTGTTACTATGTGGAGTATGTCTTGATGTAATTACCTTGATTCTGAACTGACACACTACAACCTCTCTGGAAAGGTGACTTGTTAATCATGCTTGGATGTGTTTTTATCTGGTCTATAAATGCCCTTTAAAGGCCTGGTTATAGCTTGGTTGTTTACTGTGTATGTTTGTGTCATTTTAAGCTTGAATAAACTTGATATTTCAAAATGACAGGCAACCTTAGCCGACTTGTTGGTGTAGCAGTTATGTATTGCTACCGACACTGGCATCTCGGGTTTGTGAACCAGCCTGTATCATCAGGACCAGCCAGGAGGTGGAGGACTGAGCATCCCATAAAACGCCTCCTTCCACCGGGAGGAAGGCTGACTGCCTCGCAGTACTACTGCCACCTATAAGTATATTGGTGGACAGGTGGCACAGTGACTGCTGAGACACGGGGCGGACATTTAGCTGCTTTTGGGAGGAGTGCATGCTCCTGCCAGGACCTAGGTCCCTGCAGTGCCAGAGTTGGGAGATGCAGCCCAGAGGAAACAAATGGTGAATCCCATCTGTCTGAGCTTCGCGACAGCTGGGCAGACGTGACAGAAAAAACTATTAAAAAAAAAAAAAAATGGAGCAAAAACCTCAACCTTTCATCCAAAAGTGGAGCATAGTAAGGGAAAAGAGACAGCAGGTGTTGCACAATATTATGATGGAACTGAACTAGAAGCTCAGAACACTGAGAATCTAGTGCTGTCATATAGAATATCTTCAAAGTGTGTTGCTGACTGAGTAGAAAGGATTAAAGAAGGGATACAGCCATAAGAAAAAACTCACCAGTGGTATCAGTAAAACCCAACTCCGCTACATTTTTTTGTAAATTTTAATTTCAAGCCTTTCCATTTTTTATTATTAATAGTATTTACAGGAGGAGCTTTGCCTGAAAGGGATGAACAAGGTAAACTGCGAGGAACTATTTAGCATAAGTAGCGGGTCAAGAACACGAGGACATAAGTGGAAACTGACGGGGGTATTTTGGAGAAAGGGTGACACCCCCTGATGAAGGCCTAACTGTTTGTCCAAAGTGCTGGAGAAATGCTTATTCTCCTTCAACTCCTAGATATGTGCTTGTGACTTGTATTAAAGATTTGCATTTGACTAGATTGGAGTTCCTGACTTTCTGTGACCTGAAATGCTGAAACGCCTTTGTTTTTGTCTGATTTAGAGGGCTAGCACTCCACTATTAAGCACCCTCAGAGTTTCCAGTGATGCTCTGAAATCCTGTGTGTTTAAAGTGCTGTGGAACTGCATTCTGCTGACATATCTAGTTCTATTCCCTTCACAGTGTATGTCATAAGCACTATGACCTCACTGGCTGTGACATCACAACTCACCTTGAGCAGCCAACCCCCTGCTGCCAGTTCAGTCACATGTGATGCCACAGTGAGAGGTCACAGTGCTGATGAGACATGAAGGAAACTAGAACCTTGTCTGCCTCCAACTAAAGTACTACCCTTTGCACTTAATACTGTCTGGTAGAAAAGAAAGAGCTCCAACTCAAAACTTTTGGGATGTTTTCAAATTGAGTTCTTTTGATCCTAAATGTATTTTTGTTCTGCTGATCACAAACTCCTCACTTTAACATAAATTTCTGCTTTAAAATCTGAGAGTGCTTAATTATTTTTTTTACCAGGTAGGTGCACTGATCCCAGGGACTTATTTCAGGCACAACCTGGGCCATAAAGATGGCACAGTAAGTAATCCATACAGTACAAAATACAGATGGAGAAAAGGTGGATACATGGAATACGTTGAGTACAGTTGATACTGGCAGTGCAAGAGATACAATTGGGCAAAACAGGATACAACGGGTACAGGAAATACACTGGTTATGCAGTATGGCGAACTCTGTGTCCACGTGGGACATGGGGCTTCTGAATTGTAAACTGAGGGGCATTACATGTATTTACCCTTAATTACCATGTTACTAGGTTTCTTACTGCATTCTGTTAACGTACCGTGCTTGAAGCCTTGGAAAGGCACAGTGACTAATAATAAACAAGGTTCTAATGTCATCATGAAAGTCCCAGATTCCAAAACTTGTACCATATTCAGAAGAAAAGCTTTTTTTTTGCATTTTATATGAAAATGGCAAGGAGGGTCAGTTATGATAGCTAGGGAACAAATAAAACCTTTTCCATTCTGCCATGGCAGAAATACGGAACAGAATTTCTCAGTTTTCTGAACACTGCTAATGAGTCTGAAGTTTGGCTATGCCTGCTGTGTAACTTAGCCTGGTAACATGACAAAGTAAGTTACGTCAGAAGGTCTCTAGGTCCATATGGTTCACCCACCTTCAAAAGCAGGGAATAATACAGTAGGTATAGTATGCTGTGCAAACAAGTACTCATTTATAGGCTTACTAGCTGTTTACAAATATAGGAATTTACAAATTTAGGAAAGAAGGAAGCCCACCAGCCCATCAAGTTCTTTTCCCCACCAACTCAGGTGGACTACTGTCTTCCCTTTTATTTTTCAAAGTGTGTGTCTAGTTTCGGCCCGGTGGCGCTGAGGGTTGAGGTGCTGGATGCCACACCTCACACCATGCTGGCGATCTGGGTTCGGGAACGAGCTCGGGCCATCAGGGGTCAGCAGGGGAGGACTAGGATCGAATGTCCGATGACTGCTCTCCTAGTCCTGGGGTGGGTTAGATTACCTATCGCGTGGTAGTGACCTCTGGGTACTACCAGCGAAGTAAATAATCGGGGGCAGCGGATGTTGGCATGCAGTGCCTGGCATCGTGCATGTCCACACGTTCCATAAAGCGATAAGAACAAGGAAAGGGCTGGAGTGCGAACCATGCAGCTTGATGGCCACACCCTGGGCTGCCCGAGGACTTGTGTGGAGTCCCGGCCGGGAGGGGTCCAGGGCTGTCCTGGCTGGGAGCGGCTGAGGGGGGCTCTCCAGCAGGACAGCATGACAGCCGTCCCAGATCCTCCTGGTATTGGTTTGAGCTTCCAGCCTCTGGGTGGACAGGGCCAGCAGCTGGATGCCCCATGCCGGATCGCTACCAGCAGGGGAAAACAGCAGCTGTGATAAAAAAAAAAGTGCGTGTCTAGTTCAAGCTTGAAGGTAAAAACGTCAACTAACATCACTTGTTTTGGAAGTCCTTCTGTGAATTAGTTCTTCCTGATATTTGCATTGAATGCTTGTCCTTTCAAAGACATTGAACATCCCCTTGAGTGACTCCTTGTCCTCTCATTCTCATATGTCCGGAAGAAATACAAAATCACACATAACCCCATAATCCAAAGGATCATGGGATGTCTATGTAAATCTTTGCACCACACATTCCTGCTTAAAGCAGAACCAGCCTTACATTTTCACAGTGATATGCACAGATATCCCATGATGCTTTGCATTTTGAGGTTTGTGTGATGTTGTATTTCTTTGAAACTTGGCTTTGTTGCCAGTGCCCCTTTTGGGTAACCCTTGCCTTTGTGCTTTGTGATGAGGTTTTTGCCTTTTATGTCTGGAAGAGATGCACTTGCTATGGTGGTGCTATCCTCACACATACTTGAATACTGTAGTCACATCTCCCTTGAGTCTCTTCATTACCATGGCAAAGACCCAGTTCTGCCATTCAGTTCTCATAATCCATGTTTTCCCAAGCCTTCAACTTCCAAGGCGGCTTTCCTCTACACCTTCTCGATCCTGCTGATCTCTTCCCTCAGATGGGGAATCAGGATGCTACGCTATACTCAAGATGGGGTCTGACCAGTGATCTATGCAAGGGCATTATTTATTTTATTTACTTAGTTTTGTTGACCGTGTAAGTGCACTAGACAAATCCTGCCTATTTTCAGGCACAACCCGGGGAGGGAGGGGAAGGGGAATACAGATGAATGCCAACTGACCTTGAACCAGATTAAGCTGTTGGTGGTATATTTTTTTTTTGTGAATGAGGGAAATTTGGCCAGGACACCAGGGAAATTCCCCTACTCTTTTCGAGAAGTGCCATGGGATCTTTAACATCCACCTGAACTACCACCAATCCAGGCAGATGGGACCTCGGTTTAACATCTCATCTGAAAGACGGCACCTCACAAGTGCAGCACCCCTCTCATGCTGCACTACAGTGTCAGTATTGGGATATTAACCCAAGTGCCAGATGTGGGAACTGAACCCACAGCCCTCTGATCTCCCGGCCTCAGAGGTGAGTGTGCTACTTACTGAGCCACTGACACTGACAATTACAATGCATCTTGATTAGCTATTGAGTTTGAATGTTAAAACTCCTCAACTAATCTGGCCAGGTGAAGGGGGTAGTTTAGTACCTTAGAGTCAGCTTGGTGTATGTGCTGGGAGGGTTACCAAACCAGTTTTTCTCACCATTCAAGAAAACTATAGACCTAAAGTCTCAATGCACAGTGACATTCTCAAGTGGCATGGTATTTGGCGAAGAGCTGGGTTATACTAGGATGGCACATTAGCTCGCCAGTGTGCAACCATGGAAACCGCATGCTACCATGGCTGCAGGTTGGGATCTTAGTGCCATCAGTCAGATTTGAGTTTTTACATCATACCAGTGCAGGTAAAGAGGTCTATCACTGCCCTGGAATTGCACCTGAAAAGGGAGACGTACAAAGGAGGTTTGTCTGGTTACTTATACTCTGACCTACCTGTGACTTTTCAATGGAAGCATTATGCTTATCACACATGGGACTGATCTCCATACCCTTCTCCCGCTCTCGATCCCCTTGACTAAAGAACTCCACCATTATGCGGTCCGTCCATAGGCGGTACAGCTCCAGGGGCTTTGTGGGATTGCTGAGGTCAGCACAGTGCACCATATTCTGTAAAACCTGTATTTCAAGAAGAGGTCACAGAAAAAAAGAAAAAAAAGATGAAAAAAATAAAAATCATAATCGTACCTAGAGATGGGAGAACTGGAAAGTTCTAATGGTTCTTCAAGCGTTATCGGAAGTTTTAGAACCAATGTCTTGTGAAGCTAGCCCCAATTTGCACTTTTAGTGTAAAACAAGATTTATTTACTGGGTTTTTGGAAATATCTGGCTTGATTCTGTCAGGGCCCCCACCTCCACCCTGAACCACGGTATGTATGTATGTAAGAGTAGGGATTGCCAAACCAAGTGGGGAAATGGGCAGACTAGGTGGGCCGGTTGGTCCTTATCTGCTATCATATTCTATGTTACTATGTAAACAAAGCTGCTAGGTAGCATCTTTCAATCCTCATGCAGTGGATTTCACAACTGGGGAGCAGTAGTGGATAATTAAATATAATCAGTATTAAAACTTTAAAACACTCAGTTCTGTGGGTCGCCAGTTCTGCTCCACTCTTAAGGCAGTATATGCTGCACAACCTATGTCCATCCTTGAAAGTGGAGTGGAACCATCGACCAGTCAAACTGAGTTTTTTAACGCACCGAAACTAATTATAGTATAGTGAAGCCCCCGCGACTGCTCCCCAGATATGATGTCAGCCGTGAGAGATGCAGGGATACTGTTGCACAGATAGGCTTACACGTTGAGGGTCAGGGCAGGCACCATGAATTTCTAATGTTTTTTGCACTAACCTATCCTATGTGGATCAGCTTAAGGCCCTGAATGTAACATCACTGGAGACCAGAAGGGAGAGAGAGAGGAGATATGACAGTGACCTTCAAGTTCCTGAAAGGAAAGGACAGGATAGATTCAGGAAATATTCAGCAGGAAAGGTGCAACAAAACGGGGGGTCATGACTGGAAGTTGGCGGGGAGGATTCAGGAAGGACGTGAGAAAGATTTATTTTACAGAGAGTGGCTGGAGCCGTGGAACAGCCTACCAGCAGAAGTGATGGGCACAAGAACCATTAACAGGTTCAAACTCGACTGGGACTGAGCAAAAGGGTTAGTAGACACAGGGGAAAGCAGTAGGGCAGGGGGCAAGGAGGGAGGGGGAGGGCAATAACCCCAGCTAGACAGTAGGTCCTGGGGTAGGATAGGGTAAAACAGAGCAGACTGGATGGACCAATGGTCGTTTTCTGCTGACATTTTCTATGTTTAAAACTGCAAACTAAGGCCAGCTCCAATGTGTGGGGGGGTAGCTGCAGGTTCTCATTTAAAATACAAAAACTACTTTAAACTCCATCTCCACTTACTTACTACAGACAGTAAACAAACAAAAAAAAAGAATGCAAAAACAACACTTGTACGAAATCTACTTGGTGTGGTGGCACTGTAGAACTTACTGTTCATCATAAACCTTTTGTCAGTGGCATCTGTGAAAAGCTGCATACTGCTGGTGAGGCCAGTGTGTTTTATTGGTTATTATAAAATGGGTAGACAAAATCCTGGCTGCTGATTGGCTGAAACAGGCTGGCGGCCTGGCACCAGGTCATTTATCTCAGCCTAATGCCCAGGTACAAAAAGTGATTCCAGCCTTGGAGTTGCCCGTGGGGCGTGCCGGTCATGTGGGTCCCAAGTCCCAATTTGTCGGCCCATCTTTTGTGGAGCTGCACCCCCCACACCCCTTTCTAATTATTCTTACTCCGGGAGGGGGGGACCTGGGTAGCGGACAGTGAATTTCCCTGTAGGCACCCCTAATGATGGGCACATTCCGACGGGCCCCTGATGGCTGGAAGGCAAAAGTACCCAGTGCCAACGTGCCTCGCTACTCCAATATCATATAACTGTGCCAGTTCAGAATGTGAAACCTCAGAAGCACACCATTTTTTCACACACCTATCACACCTCATCTCCACTGCCAATTTGCCTGCTTAGTTGGTTCTGTTCCTCTTTTACTGTTCTTTTGCACCTCTATGTTGCATCCCTATCCCTAGCCCCCACCTGACCAACCAAGAAGAATGCAGGCACTGCAAGCTGAACTGTGATCACTCCTGGCCTCAGAGCAGGCAGCAAGACTGGGAAACACCACCAGCACTGCCACAGAAAGACCAGAAGCCACAATGAGGGACAAAGTAACATTGTTTTTAAAATGAACTGCAGACTGAGGTTAAAGTCAGTCCCAGTCCTCAGAGCAGGCAGCAAGGACCAGGAAACATCAGCACTGCCAGAGAATGGCCAGAAAGCGCAACAAGGGACAAAGTAATTAAAGATATTTTCAAAACAAATGCTTACAGTGGCTACTCTCAATCCCAGTCCTCAGAACAGGCTGTGAGGACAGGGAAACAAACAAACAAAAAAAAGTAACATCCAGAAGTCACAGTGAGGGACCAACAATAAAAAAATATACAAAGTTAGTCTCTGGCTTACTCCCGGTCCCTGGATCAGGCAGTGAGGACTGGAAAACAGAAGAAGTCAGGAAACTAAAGAGACAAAGAAAAACACGGTCTTGAGTGGCTCCAAAAATGAGAACCTGGATGGGGGGCGGTGATGGGCACAAGGAAAGAGGAGGGTGGTGTACTGGTGTTGGGGACTCCATACTCAAGGGGATCAGATGGGGTGGCAAGGGGGAGAGGCACAGTCGGATATGGGTGGAGTCCATACCAGGATTAAAGGCAGACATGGCAGGACAGACAATCCTAAGGTGCGTAAAGAGGGGTAGAAGGAAACCACACATTGTGGTACATGTGGGGACAAATGACCTAGCAGGGGAAACGGTGGAGGTAACAAGGGAGAAGATTGAGGAAGTGGGAAGGTTGTGTGAGGAGATTGGGGAGTCTGTGGCCTTCTCCGAAGTGTTCCCAGTACCCTGTGCAAGCACAGTGGGAAAGGAGAGAATTAGAGAGTTGAACACATGGTTGGTAGAATGGTGTCGAACTAAGGGGTATGGGGTTGTGGGCAGCTGTGGAAGTACCTGGGATAATAACAATCTGTTTGCAAGGGATGGGCTGCACTTGAATGGGGAGGGAAGGAGGTGTAACAAAGACTGGAGGTATATTCGCGACAAGGGTGGATTTAAACTGATGGGGTGGCAAGTGGACAGCAGGTAGGCAGGGATCCGATAGAGTGGAGTCACAACTCATCCCCAGACTAGCAGGGAAGGACTCAGGAGGCCAAAAGGAGGGAGTAGAAGGACGAGATGGAGGCTAGTGAAGGGAAGTGGGAATTATCGGGGTGGTATCACTGAATGCTAAGAAGCCTAGGAAACAAATCCTGGCTGGAGCTACAGCAGGCACTTGAGCAGTGTGGAGGGTGAATATTGCAGCTGTCACAGAAACGTGGCAACTGAGTTATCAGGACTGGGATCTGGCAATCCCAGGATACAAATTATACAGGAAGGACCGTAAGAAGCGGAGGGGGGATGGCAGTCTACATGAGGGATGGGATCAAATGCACAAGGGATAAGGGAGAAGAAAGAAGATCAGAGGCAATCTGGCTGTAGCTCCTAGACTCAAGGGATAGGAAACTAAGGTTTGGAGTGGTATACAGGCCACCATCCCAGTCTGAGGAGCTTGACAGGCAGCTAGCAGGACAGATCAAAGAGGTATGTAGAAAAGGAAAGGTGGTCATCGTGGGAGATTTCAACTTGCCGGGGGTTGATTGGAGCACTCCAGTCAAGTGCTCCTGGATGCGATCCAGGATGGTCTCCTGACACAGTTGGTTACTGTACCTACTAGGCTAAAGAACACTTTAGATCTGGTATTGTTGAATGGGGAGGCAGTGAGGGAAATAAAGGTAGAGGACCCACTATCCGACAGCGATCACCAAACAGTGTGGTTTAATATCATGATGTGTGGGGAGCCAGAGACACCGGTTACTCGGGTGGTAAACTTCAGGGGGTGGACTTTGGGAGGATGCAGAAGGTACTGAAAGGGAAACTGGAGGGCATAAGACATGAGATGGACATGGAGCTGAAATGGGATGTTATTAAACGGGGGGTTACAGAGGCAAGAGAAGCCTGCACCAAGGCATAGAGTAAAAGAAGCAGAGCAAGAAAACCATGCTGGTTGAACAGCGAAGTTGTGGAGGTGGTGAGGGTTAAACGAGCGGCTCACCAGAGGTTTAGGAGGACAGGGAATGAAGTGGACAGGGAGGAATATGCAAGATGGTCCGGGAGATGACCAGAAAAGTGAGACAAGCCAAGGCCCAGAGGGAGCTGAGATTAGCACAGGAATTAATTGGGGGAGACTTCTTCAGATACATCAGCGAGAAAGAAAGTGCAAGGAGACAAGAGGAGGATAAAAAGGGTGGGGAGGTCGGAAAGTGGGAGAAGCAGGCAGAAGCACTGAATAAATACTTTGTTCCGTGTTCACAGAAGAAAGGGGGAACTGCTACCAGCATGGGCTGGGAGGGTGGGGACAGGAGGAGAGGAGGTGACAGATGGAAGAATTGAGGCAAGTAGAGTCCTAGAGGGACTGAGGGCACTGAAGGTAGACAAGGCACCAGGGCCGGATGGTATCCACTCCAGGGTGCTGAGGGAGATGGCGGAGGTGTTGGTGGAGCCGCTGCTGTATCTGTACAGCACCTCCCTGGAGTCGCAATGTGTGCCAATGGACTGGAGGATAGCACATGTAGTACCATTACACAAGAGCAGGCCAAGGGATGAACCGGGTAATTATCGTCCGGTAAGTCTCACGTCCATAGTGTGCAAGCTCATGGAAATGATACTAAAGGAAAGACTGGTGTCGTACCTGGAGGACAATGGCCTCCAGGATGTGAGGCAGCATTGGTTTGTTTCAGGTAAGTCTTATCAAACCAACCTGCTACATTATTATGACTGGGTGACAGGTGAACTGGATAAGGGTCATGCAGTGGATGTTCTTTACTTGGACTTCAGCAAAGCCTTCGATTCGGTGCCTCATGGGCAGCTTGGGGGGAAGCTGACTGGTGTAGGGGTAGGGGCAAAAATGATAAACTGGATTATAAGCTGGCTGAGTGGGAGGCTGCAATGGGTGGTGGTGAGAGGGGAGCTCTCAACTCCAAGGCTGGTGCCACAGGACTCTGTGTTGGGGGCCAGTATTGTTTGGGCTCTTCATATTAGACATTGGACATGGGGTGGTGAGCAAGGTAAGTCTGTTTGCTGACGACACCAAAATTGGAGCAGTGGTGGATGGAGAGGAGGGGAGGAAGCAGCTGCAGGGGGACCTAAGTAAGCTAGAGGAGTGGTCAGAGAGGTGACAGCTGGGGTTCAATGCAAAGAAGTGTAAGGTTATGCACTTTGGGGTGAAGAACCCAAGGAGAGAATACTGGCTGGGGGGGTTAAGCTGGGGATCACAGAGGAGGAGAAGGACCTTGGGGTATTGATAATGGGGATCATGAACAACACTGCCCAGTGCAGGAGAGCAGCTGCAAAAGGAAACAAAATACTGGGGTGCACAGCAATGGGGTTTTCGTCCAGGCGAAGTGAGGTGATCTTGCCCCTCTACAGATCACTGGTAAGGCCGCACTTAGAGTACTGGGTGCAGTTTTGGAGGTCATACCTAAAGCGTGATATCAGGCTGCTGGAGGGGGTGCAGAGGAGGGCAACAAAGATGATATGTGGAATGGAGGGCAGAGACTATGACAGCAGGCTGGGAGACCTCAATATGTACACCCTGGAGGACAGAAGGGACGGGGGACATGATAGAGACATTCAAGTATCTGAGGGGAATCAATAAGGATGGGGCAGATGGGGTCTTTAAGTTAAGGAGGGGGAGGGTCATCAGGGGCATGGGCTAAGAATAGAGTGGGGAAGATTTAGGAAGGAAATGAGGAGACACTATTTCACAGAGAGGGTGGTAGCAAAATGGAACACCCTACTAGGATGGGTGGTATCATGTAAATCTGTGAACAGCTTCAAAAGGGCATGGGACAGGGAACAGGGGAGAGTGAGGGTGGGGGGTGGCAGTGGTATGACAAAAGGGAGTGGGGTTGGGGCAGCTGCAAACTAGGGGTGTTGGCTGCACACTCGAGCAGACTTAGACCGGGTGGTCTGTTTCTGCTGGCACATTCGTATGTTCGTAAGAAACCAATTACATCACAGCTCCCCCTAGTAATTGTTAGTGGACGAACTAGTTTACTTATAAAAACAAACTTTTTATTTAAAATTTTCTTTCATTTGAAAAAACTACCTATAACCTATTTTATAAGTGCAATACAACACTCCAGGGCAGGCATTATTCTGAGATAACTGCCCTTCCAGGGGCTGTAAGGCCCTCTGCCTGCAAGCATCAGGCCTCACTATTCCTGCTGGGCAGGTGGTTATGTCAGCATAATGCCCACCCTGTTGTTTATTTTTTTTCCATTTGTAATTTCTGCTCCTCCACGGAGCCGACAGGTGGCTCCAGCCCTTCCCTCGGAGGGCTCTTCCTCCGGCCCCCGTCAGCCCCGCTCTGCCAACCACCCGCAGTTCCCCCCCCAGATTGCCCCTCATGGCAGGGCCAGGGTGAGGAATGCCAGCATACCTCCCCGAGCACAAATCCAGAATCGGGGGGGGGGGGGCGGCATCGTGGGGGAATGACTAGGCCATCATGGGTCCTGTCGGCTCCTGGCTTTTTCCTCCATTTTCTCCCCAAGCCCACATCCATGCAATGGGCTGGGCAGCTGTCCCTGCCTCTGCAGAGGCAGCCTAGCACCCTAGATGTAGGCCCTCCCCGGACATGGCTGTGTGCCTGTGCCGACACCCAGCCACCGCTGGGTGTCAGTCTACAGCACATAGCGCTTGTCCCCCCTCCCCGAGGAAGGAGATTTGTCTAAGGACGCTCAATCCTTCCTTACCCGCCAACCTCGATAACTTGAGTCCGCTCTCAACCATGGTCACCGCGTGGCACGAGATGTGACATTCAGTGCCTCAACCTCAGCACTGCCAGGCCGCCACCCTGGTGTGTTCTACTGCTTAGAAAATGCTCCAAAAGACATCATTCTGTCAGTTGCCATAGTCACTACAGAGAACCTAGCAACATCTGAAACAGTTGTAACTGTTTTAGATAAAAATAAAAAAAAGGTGTTAATACAGTAGTAATAAGCCCACCAGCTCAGGTCTTTCCTGAAGGATAATAACCTGATGAATATTTAATGATCCTTGGCTATGCCTTGAGCCTTAACTTCTTCCTCAGATTGTTATCCTTCAGGAAAGGCAACACCACTGTATGCATGACCATTTGATACAGAACTGGCTAACTGGCTCCTTTCTAGACCCCCAGCCTTCTCTCTGGATCCCCCTTCCCCACCTTCATTTTGGGTGATGAATTGCGGGGGATGTATGCTGACCTCCCCAACTGTTCTGAAAAAGGTCCTTTTTAGGAAAGTACTGGTTCAGGAAGGTTCTAAATTTATTCAAACCAGTTCTGCATTGTAATGTGATCACTTATGAGAAAAGCAGTGTCAGTGGCTCAGTAAGTAGCACGCTCACCTCTGGGGCAGGAGGATCTGAAGGTTGTGGGTTCTAGCCCCATACCTGGCACTTGGGGTAATATCCATAACTGACAGTGTAATGCAGTATGAGGGGGGTGCTGCATTGGTGAGGAGCCGTTCTTCGGATGAGATGTTAAACTGAAGGCCCTTCTGCCTATCTCTGGTCACAGTCCAGGTGGAAGTATAATATCCAAGAGCACTTATCGAAGAAGAGCAGGGGAGTTTCCCTAGCATCATGGCCAACATTCTCTCCATCAATAAAACAGGTCCATTCAACCAAACCACCTACCCCCACCCAGGACACACCTAAAAACAAGCTATAATAACTTAGGTGCCTTTCCTGGTCAAACATCACAAATAAATAAAAAGCAGCAACTCGAGCATAACTGCAGCAAAAGAGAACGGCATTTAATAACCTGGAATTTAGCGGAACAGAACTCATTATATGCTGCCTCGTACCTGAATTCTGTCCGAGTAGTTATCCAGCAGCAGCACTCCTAAACTGGTAACTTTTTTGGTTTCCACCATCGTCTTCAAATCGGCCAGCAGGTTCATGTGTTTGGACATGTCTGTTGCAAGAACCTGCACAGGGAGGGAACAAACTATTACTCTGTCTTTATTTAGTGGCCCGCATTACAAGATGCTTCTGTTACTGAACGTATACCGGTGGAGAGTTGGCTTGTTTTCAGGTTATTTTTTGTACTTTGCCCTTTATGTGTCTCTCATTCTTAAAAGGGGAATCAGAAGCCCTCAGGGAGGGACAGCAGTTCCGGCAGTGTCAGCACAGTCAAGTGCTGCAATACAACCCCTGCTATTACTCCTAACTATAGCTTACAGCAAGTATGGCCCTTACATGACCTCTGCTGCTAAGTCACTCAGTCTAATATACAAGCTGAGTACAGGTATTTATGATTAATTCCAGAAAAAGGGCAATGTGCTGGACATACATATATAGTGCACACTGGGGTAACAGTGGTATTGCTGGAGCGCTAGAGGATGTCATTGCCCACAGACATCGCGCCATTTTAGGGGTCCTAGTAGCAAAGCTTGAATACCAAAGGTAGCAGGTTTACTTTTCTTAAAACCTGTTGAAATACATTTAAAACTGCTCAGATAAATAAGTAAAGCCTGTGATAGCTCCTTATTCTCTGCATTAAAGCCCTATTAGATAACATGAGCTATTTTCGGTTATAGCGCTTTGTGGGTTTCAGTCTACTTTAAACTTGTATCTGTGAAGTACTTTACAAAAAGAATCTGACTGAGTTTTTTTGCCTGCTTATTTATAAGGAGGCCTTGCACTTGTGAAATCTCTATGGGGTAATCTGGGCAGGGTACTTGAATTTATCAAAGCCTGAAATGACCCAGGGCCAATTTTGCAGGATCCCTACAAACAGTAGAAAAAGGAAAAATGTACATTTTGCGATTGGGGGCATGATTTTCGGAAGGGTGCCGCCAACTTGCAGCCCTCTTCTAATGCTTCCAGCACAGCTGCACCAGAATGTTAGATCACCTCTGAAGTGGTCCAACATTTGGGTCCAGCTGCCGTGATTTGTGGCAAATATGTTGCTGCTGCTTGTGTCAAAAAACTGATGCTGCAAATCACGAAAACTGACGTTACAACTCGAGAGGCCTTGAAAATAAGGCTTCTGAGTTTTTGCGTATCTGGGAGGTCACTAATGGAGCACAACAAGGGCCCATATATTAGCTTCCTCCCCCTCTGAAAATTCTGCCCTACATCTTTATCAGATAGAATTTACTAGAATTCCTCTCGGTGTAACCAATTTGTTCTCCCTTGCTTCACTGTACACTCAGTATGGGGAGCCTAGGATCACACCTCTCGTCCAGAACTTAAAACGGATGCTCCCATGGTTCATCTAATTAATGATCTCAAAGGAATTTTTCTACAATACTGAAGACATTTGCTATATCAAATCTAGCAAGTCAGTTACTGGGTGACATTCAGTAACCTGCAATGTAATCATATCAGGAACTTCCCTTTCCCTTTAAATTGCAATTTTGCATTGCATTTTTTTAAATAAGTAACTTACTTTACACATATAAAACATGTTTTTGACATTTTGAATGCATAACTCTGACATTACAATTTAAAGGGACCATTCTGGTGTATCCTGAAATATTGGTGGATTTTGTAGTGCAAGTATCCTCCTGTTCTTAAAACACTGCAACCTTTAATTCCAGGAAAGCAGCTCTGCCCTGATGATACCTTACACACCTCATTTCAATGCAGTATTGGGCCCCACTCACCATGCTGGAAGCATAAATGACAATGCTTTTGTTTTTTTATGGATCTCACAGTACACCCTCTTGTTACAGAAGCAAGAGCATTACCAATGCGGGTCACAAGGCTGATTTTTGGAAATTGTTCCTCTGATATTTGTCTTTCTTCACATGTTTGCATTTATTATATAGAATAACGTATGGGCAACCATACGCAACATGGCTGTGTTTCCATTGAGGGGTTGTGATGACACATCACTACTAGGGCTCAACAGGGTTAATGAGTATGTGGAAATGCATGCAAAACAAAGGCAGACCATATACTATACAATGTTTGTACATTTCATACTTGCTTGTGATGTTAATGATGACACTAAACCCAGGGTTGGATGGTTATGAGAAAAAAAAATGATTTATGTTGTGAGCAGAAGTAGGTATACAGTATGTAGCCGAGGTCTAACACTTCATTTGATCCAACATGAATACAGATATTAAGAGTGATATTTGCATTCAATTCTCTTACAGCAAATAGTGCACCAATTGCGTGTACATGTGTAATTACATATTTATGATGCATGCCCCATTATCTAATGAGCCAACAGCAGAATGAAATAGAAAGGGCAAGTCTGCTTCTCCTGCTTACCATGTCAATGACCATTTTTCTGAGTGACTGCCGCTGCTTCTTGGTCAGGTTTTGGAAAATGTCACAGTTCTCTTCCTGAAGGAGCTTAAAGCCAACTGCAAGATGATGGTTCTCCAGAACAGAAGAATCATTGTACATCAAGGCCAACTCGGAGTCTAAGGCAGAGAGGGGGGGGGTCAGCGAAATCATTCTGTGAAAAAACATCCACTCCACAAATAATTATTTGATGCAAATCGTTAGACCAAACATGGGACTACAAATATCACGACCTGGACTTCCTAAAAACACTGGCCCGGATATTCAAAGGGGTTGCGCTGGTGCAACCCTGCATTGTGGCCCGGTGGGATATTGAGAAGGCTGCCTGGTGCAGCGCAAATCCCGATGTGCTGGGGCGCAATGATAATGTATGTGGCGCAGATGCCGGGGGCATGCCCATGCATATGCGGCACATCCCGATATTCAGCCCGGGATAAGCAGCGCATATGCCGGCGCACCCCTGCACTGCGCCGCATGGAGGGGGCTCAAAGCTGAGCCCATGCAGAGTAGGAGCAAATCCCGGCCACCCATAGGTGGGCTGCTGTACTGCAGGGCTCAACACAGCAGCCCAGCCGTGGGTGGCCACCCGCCCACCCAGAACACTGTCCACGAGCACTCACAATCCTGGTGCTCTAGTGGAACCCCCCCCATCCGTAGCCACGATCATGCGGTATATGTTTATGAAGATATCCCTGGTAGTCTAGTGGCTCCCCAGTCCCCGCGTCCTCGATGACTATGAAACATGACCATCCCTGGTGGTCTAGTGGTTCCCCCCTCCCTCCCGAGTCCCCAATTCCCCAATAAACAACAATATGACGTCCCTCGTGGTCTAGTGGAACCCCCTCCACCCATTGCCGAGATTGTGGTAAAATCCCTTATTGAAATGCCCTGGTGATCCAGTGGCACCCCCACCACCCACCCACACACACAGAACCCCTTGCCACCCACTCCCCTCCGTCAATGGCAGGCAGCTGCATCTATGCCTGCACACCTTCAAGCATCCGCCAAATGACAGGTATAGTATGGGCTGTAAGCCCACTGGTCCCGGTGTGGACCAATGGGCTGCAAGGCATACTGTACTAGACAGTACAGCTTTGGGACTGTCTAGTACAGTATGCTCCCCGAGCTCATTGGTCCTCACCAGGGACCAATGGTCTTACAGCCCATACTGTACCTATCATTCAGTGGGCAGCTGCGGTGTGCGGGCAGATGCAGCCACCGACCGATGATGGGGGGCAGCGGGTGGGCAACGGGTTCTGTGTGGGTGGAGGGGGGTGCCACTGGATCACCAGGGCATTTCAATATGTATTGTACCGCGATCGCAGCAACGGGTGGGGTCCACTAGACCACCAGGGACATCATATTGTCATTTATCGGGGAATCAGGGACTTGGGTGGGAGGGGGGACCACTGGACCACCAGGGATTCCTTTATTAACATATACCGCGTGATCACGGCTACAAGGCAGGGGATGCCCCAAGATCCCCACAGCACACATCATGCTGAGCAGGGCGACAGGTGCAAGTCGGCGGCCTGCCCAGTGCAAGGCATGCAAATGGGGCCATAATGACATGCAAATGGCCCCAATTGCACCTTGCATATATTATGGCCTCATTCGCATGCCCCTTGCTGAATATCATGAGTGATGCACCTAGCACAACTGCACTTGCGCTGGCGCATCCCCGTGCTCCCTATCTGCGGCTTGTGCCGGCGCAGTGCCACTGCATCATGCGCAGTTTGTGCACTTACCGGGCCATAGTCAATCGTCATGAATATCACCTGGACCTGGCCCCGGCACATTACAGTTGTGCTGCACCCAGGCTTGTGCCACTGCCTGGCACAGTCTGAATATCCCGGCCACTGTAGATAAACATAGCATAGCAGTGGCAGAAAAATGCTAATTGTTCCACTGATGCAGTACTAGAGATGAGTCTTGGTGTTAACAGGATATGTCAGGGGTCTCTGAAGAACCACAACTGAAGAAGTACTAGAGATGAGTCTCGCTACAACAGGGTATGTCAGGGATCTCTGAAGAACCAAAAACTGAGCCACAGTGGTTTACTGAGCTGAGCCATCTCAAGACATTGGAGCCAAAGACAGTGAGAACCCAGCACAGTCAAGCCCAGCATAGATGACACTGAGGACATATAGTACATGCAGCCTGGATAACAGGTTATCACCCCTTCAGTAGCAGAATTCTTGCAATCTGATTGGCTAAGAATAATTTCAAACTGTGGGGATATCTCACGATAACACCACAACCTGGAAGGTGTTCCTGGTAGTGGGTTCTTTACGTACCTGTAATCAATTTGATAACAGCAGTAATGCACTCCACAATGTGTTACCATTTGCAATTATGCCACTTCTCGAGTGATTGAAAGCACTTGACTACACCTTCTGTCTCGAGGTGCACCTGAGCTGTGGTGTTATTGAGCCCATAATAACAGGCACCCTGTTGTGTATTACTGATTGTATAATTACTGGTTAAGCCTGACATCAACCTAAAGTCCGTTGCTGCACACACTCTATAGTCATATGTGTGATGTCCCAAACGATATGGACCGCTGCTCTCCCTTGCTTACCAAAATGCTGTGCAACCCATTGCTAGACAGCATTTTTTGCAACATTGCAGCATGAAAAAATATTTATCCCAGGATTTCCTATGGAATACTCCCTATTTGTATCATGGGAGAGATGAACAGAGCTGAAAAAAAGAAGTGTTATGCAGCCATGTTATTTACCTACTATGTTAATAACATGTTATCCTCCCTGTAGCCCATGTTATTTTCCCTGTAGCCGTCACTCATGTTGGTTCTCTTTCTACATCATTTTGAGTTTGGCCTATGGTATAAATAGGGATTACATCATGAGGTAGCTTCAAATATGCATATTATTTGGTTTGGACTGCTGTTGTTATTGCACGCTTGCACAAGTGGTGCAGCCATAAATGCACAGTGGCAATAACAACATTTCAAAATAGATAACATGAATATTTGACGCTGTCTCATGGGATAATCGCAGTATACCCTGGGAGTTCCTACTTTTTTGTGTGTCTTTCTTGCAGGTAAAAAACATGCTGTATTATGTAAATGGGTTATCTGTTTACAGATGTATTTCCCACTTTATTAATGATGAGAAACTGAGCCATGTATGTTTATTTTACAGTGACAGCACCACTGTTTGATGTGCTGTCGCAGGAGCCAGTTCATGTGAAAACCATGGGTTGTGGCTATTATGCAAATAACATAGATACCATGCAAATAACATAGAGGATAATGTTATGGGGCGCTGTCTGTAACTTAGTATGTAAGCTCTTGGTCATTATGGCGGCGTTCGAACCTCGGGAGCTTAAGTCGAGAGGTTCCACGCCATGACGACCTCAAGAAGAATTTTCAAACTTGTTACAGATAGCTGTCCATACATTTTCTTTTATAGTATGGGCTGCCATCTACAAGTCATAATTTACAATATGGGAGTCTGAAGCTGTAGCCTATCGAACCAACAGTGTGACCTGCAAATGGAACAAAAAATATTTTGAGCCAAAGGTCACAGGAAGTTAGTACTATGGGTTTACAAGAGTGATTTACTCACTGCTTAGCTGGGAGTGACATTGCAGTTAGCCCGCTGTCCGCCTGCAAGGTAATTGATGATTTTACATTAATAGTCCCTTGCTGAAAAAGTTTCCTGGATAAACCTCTCACGATTGGATAGCTCCCGAGAGAAAACAGCCGTCGACATAGTTTTTTACGGGACTCGCATTTTGAAATTACCACACGGTTAACTGTATGATGATGCTGTCCGCTGCGGTTTGAGAATGCAGCTCGAGCTATCAGATCTCAGTTTAGGGTTCTAAGTTATTATGCTGCAGTAGCTACTTATCTAGTGCAGCATAACAGCAAGCTACTGCAGCATAACAACTTTTTGTCAGGGATAGATTTTTATGCATAACAACGTTCTACCATACATTATATGTTATTTACGCAGTAGCTATGTCGCCAGTAAAAATAACAGATTTTATCTTTCCAATGTATTTGCACTTCTGTGGTATACATGTGAAATACGTGATGCTTTGTGGTGGGATAACACATTTATTTTCACACACGAATGGTAATACCGACATAAGTAACTTGTGGCTTTGCCACTCATGAGTTATGGGATTTACCACCACTCACTAGTGAAGATAAATGTTTTATTCCACTGCAACCCAATTTGTATTCCCTATCTATTCTGTTCTGATCCAGTCCCTTAACAAATACTGTAAGGTACTGGGCAAATGGGAGATATTACTGAATAAAGTCATTACGCTTGAAGTGGTTTGTGGATGAAGCTGCAGCAAAAAGTACATATAAAATAGAAACAACTGCATTTTATATACATGGCAGAAATAAATTGTAAAAATACCACTACTTCACTTTTTTCGTATATCAAAATATATGACAGTGTCAAATATATGATGACACATAATATTGACTATAAGAGTTGCATAAAACTTTGTTAATGCTCCAGTTAGGGTCAAAGTAACAAAAGTTGGGAAATGAGGGGTTAGGGTTTCCCTAACACCCCACCCTCCCAAACCACACAGGAGAACAGGTGTAGGGTGTGCCTTGGGCTTCTCAAGCCTAACACTCACCACATTCCATCTGTAAATAAGGCCAGACATGTAGACTTTATAAGAATGTGGGGTGTGCCCCTAGACACAAGGGAAATGAAGGGGCTGGGGTATTGGAGGGTAGGTGGGCCACTAAACACTAGGGAAAAACAGTAGAGTACTGGGGAGAGCAATGGAAGGGACAAGCACTGATTCTCAAGTGATGAAAAAGGATCCTTCTTCTTGACTGATGATATGAAAAAGAATTCTTTTTTCGAATCATGTGATCATGAAAAAGGATTTATTTTATTAAAAAAAGACAAATTTCAAGGGCATATTTTTAACTTTGAAAGCAGAGTGCGTAAACGGGGTCCTGATGAGCCAGCTAGGTGTGTGGTCCTCTCAAGGATGTCACTTTGTGGCTTTCAGAAAACAAATTAAAGAAAAACAGAAACAAGATGGCAACTCGCAAAAGGAATTTTCTCTCATGAAAAGGATTTTGTTCTTACAAAAGAAAATTATCTCACAAGATTGAATCCTTTCCGTGAGATCAATTCCTTTGTTGAACTTTTTACCTCTATCCTGAAAAATGAACTTCCCATAGGAAATAATGGAAACTTAAAAACTGAATAACTGCAACAGGTTAACATTTTTGCACCAAACACTGGCAGTTCTGTTACCCAAGTTCTTTCTACCATAAAAAAAATCACACCAAAATTCCACACCATCTGGATGCAAGGCGATGAGGAAAAAACTGCAAAAAGTAGTGACTTAACTTTTTGACACTATCCGTATCTCAGAATCAGCACAACCAACCGGAACAAAACTTGCTATGTTAAGAGATCTATCCCATAGGACAGTGCATACCAAATTTTATGCAAATCCGTTGAACAGTTGCAAAGTTACTAAAGTACAAAATTTGAGGTTTAACATTAAACAGACTACTCAACCCTTACTATAGGGGCATGACCATGCCCCTATAATATGGACAATACGTTAACTCATTTTTATAATGAGAATGCATTATCCACACTATTCCTATATATCATTAGACATGATATAATTTCCTGGTGTTTCATATATTTTAATACACTAAAAAAAGGTTCATGCTGGTATATTTCAAATAAATTTTTGTCATATATTTTATTTTTTTTTTTTATTTTAGTCTTTTGGTAACCGGGAGCACTGGGTGGTTAAGTGTCTTGCTCAGAGTCACACAGTATGCAAGTGGAGGTTGTGAGAATCAAACTCAGGTCTGGTCTGGTCTGCTGGATGTATCAAGTTCGTTCACACCTCGTTCCTCTAACCTCTAGGCTATACTGCCAGCCCTACATATGGAAAATATATGTGATATTTTCTGTATGTGCTTTGAAGGAAATCCTTCTTACTGTACAAGCAAATCAATGTTGATTGCTTTTTTTTCCGTTTAGTAAATTGCAGAATAAGCTTTCTAGGCATACCTCTCAGTTTTATGCCACTGAAATGTTTAACAGAGTCACAGAGAATGTGGAAAAAGGTGGAACAATGGCCCTGAAAATGTAGAATTCATCCTTAAACAGGGAGATACAAACTTGTATTTGTAATGCTTCCTTCTGATTTACCATTGTATATTATTGTAAAGTTCTGCTTTAAAGTCTCAGCTTATAGTATGAGACAGAACCTTCTTATGTGGGCTAACACCTTTTCTATGTGGGATGGAGCAGTTCTAATGGGGGTGGGGTGGGATTGAGGATGTTCCTCATAACGTGGGACAGATGAAAGGCATGCTTCTAGGAAATCCAAGCTAATAAAAGGACGGAAGGAGCATGAAGCCATGCTTGGGACTTAATTAACAAGTCAAGGAGCTGCTAATAGACCCATTTCAACAGATGGACACCTGGACTGAGCCGAGAGCAAGTGCTGATGACACAAGGGAGATTTAATAAACACTCCAATACCAGCAACAAGTTGGGGCAGCTGTGCTCAGAACAACTTGTTCTTATAATAATAGAAATCCAATGTTCTAGCACTGATGCTTTTTAGATTTTTAGTGCTGTTACAATTTGCACACGTTGCTTTCACTTGTCACTTGACCCAGATGTTTTTTTTTTTAAACCCTGCTACAAGCTACTTTTCCTCCTGGTATGTAATCTAGTCTGTATTTTTATTTGTATCTGCTGTAGCTTTAAAGGGAACTGTACAACAGGCAGTTTACCACAAGGTGTACCTCTGGTTTGTTTCATTATCACAGTGCCGATTTTTCGGTATCGCTAAGGTGTTTATTTTGTGCTTGAAACCGTTAAATCGAGTGTGACGCTGGGGCTCCACAGGCGCGCTGCCCGCCGCTTGTATTGAAGCAAGGGAGCAGCGCCTCACACTATTACACTTAATGGAGTTTCCAGCGCCCGCTTTCACACTTCCGGGTTTATGGACTTTACAAAATAAAATAAACACCTTAGCGTGCAAAGAAAATGCCGCTTTGTGGGCTAGAGCTAACCGAGGGTACACCTTACGCAGGTAGGAGCTGTCTGATTTGTTCAGTTTCTTCTACATTCAGTTCTCACCAAGTAGAAGAATCAGTGTAATCAAACTGAAATAGGACTTTACAAAGTTACAGTTATTAAAGTGAAAAAGAAACAGCTACCCTAGTGTATATAAACAAACTGATCTCAAATGTGTCTATTCAAAATTGGTGGCATTGCTGTGAAGCAGTTCTTTAATACATAGACACATAGAATTTGCTGGCAGATAAGGACCACTGGGCCATCTAGTCTGACCATTTTTTCTACCTTTAACTTATGCTGCAGACTGCAGTCGATCTGTAGCTTTCCTACTGTTCCCTTTTTCTAATGTTCCCTTGTGTGTCCCATGCATTTCTGAATTCCTCCACCATTTTTGCCCCTACCACCTCTGCAGGAGGTTGTTCCAGGTGTAACCCCCTGCAAATGGGGTTCCCAAAAGACTTCCAGGAGCTTGCTTGAATGCTCCAAGCCTGAATGGTGTTTGGCATTTAAGCCATTTATCAGTGAGTGTTTTAGAGCCTCTGGTACTGTCTCTTTAAGAGCTGTCTGCTTGCAGACATAATTAGTTTATATGGGGACTGTGTGTTTCTCTGTTTGAGTACCACTCGAACTGCTGCCAATTCACTCCATTTTGCAGTCACTAGGAGTGCAAAGGAACCTATCTGAAAGATGTAACTGTTTGCCAGAAATTATTTAGAGTGATAATGAAATTACAGTTTGTCTAACCTGCTTTCTTTTGCAGTCAGAACAGTGTCTGTCTAGTTCCCCATTCTGGTTTTGAACTGCTGAACTGGACCAATCAGTGTGGGGTAAGCTAGCTCTAAATGGTGCCTTGGACGAATCAGAACTTGGACTCATAATCTGAGCCAGCCACAAGAGGATTGTATGGGCAGTGACTCTGGGAGATGTAGTTTAGACTTCAGTGCCTTTTTGGACCAACAGCAGCAGTCTATTGTGAGTGACAGCCAATCCAGTCAAGAACTGGGAGGAACTCAAAGGAAATGCCCGTTTTGTCGGTTGGAGTTGGAGTTGAGCTTTGGCAGTGAAGAAGGAAGGAGCCCTGTGCTTTTTCAGTGTGCAGTTTTAGTCAAAAAGCGTGTAAGGCCCAGAGTTCGGTCTGCAGCTTGTTAGACTGAATCCGTCCTGTGAAAGAATCAAAGGATCTCTGAAGAGTAGAAACCAGGCTCACCCTGTAGAGACTGGAAGAATTGCTGAAAATTGCACTCGGTCTGTCAGGAACTGAATCTGCTGTGTTCTCCCGGTATTGTGCAGTAATTGCGATCGGGATACAGATGGCCTGCCTGGTATAGTACTTTCTTTTATATGGATGTGTGAAGAGGTTTGTGTACCTCAGTGAGCCCTGCTGACATTGAAGGACCCTATCTTATTTGGAGGTCGTGAGTACTAATTCAGGGCGCCCCTGTTGAATTGCCACATTAAATCCAAATGGAATTACTGTACTGCTGACTGTTTAATTCTCCTTTTCTCTGTGTGAAAGGGCCCTACCAGCTGCCACGGTTTGGACTAGCCACTAGGGCTTGGGTACCCAGGGACAGTAACTGATAGGGATAGGCCTGTGCACAGAGCCATAGGTAGATTATTAGAGTGATAAGCTAATTAACCTGATTTCCCTGTCCTTGTTATATCCCCAAATAAATCAGAGCTGCTTGTTTCAGCAAAGTTATACTGCCTGAGGTATTTGTCTATGTTAAAGTACTGTACTGTGATTGTTGCACTGTATCTCATTTCACAGGAGGTCCCAGTGCCGGAACCAGACCTGGGGGTAAGTGTATACTGTGAAGGTAATTTGATATATTGTGTGGGCCACTAGTGGGAAGAAAGGGGGTTGCAGTGTCCCAGAGGGCTGTGACCAAGTTAGTTTAACTATTGCAAACCCTGACCTCTGGGTGGAGGCACCCGCCATTGGATCCAGGCCCTCAACCTGTTAGTGGCAAATCAGGCAGGGGTAGTAGCCCTGGGATAGCGCCATCTAGGGGTTACATCTTGGAGGCTCACCGCTGGGATTGTGTGTCCTCTGGTGGCCATATTTACGAACCACTGTTAAGAAAAAATGGGTACCTGACAGAAGTGGCTGTGCACCGGCTGGTGGAGTGGTGTACTGGGAGGAGATCGACCCCAAAATGCTATGCTTATCCTGGACATCCCCCTGGTATCAACACGGACACTGTGCAGGAGTACTTTCCAAGGTGGAAGGTTTAAAAACCCTGTGGTGGTGGGTCGGCGCTAATCTGCTCACCCACACTTTCCTGGCCCTAGTAGAGTTTAGGATCCCATAGATAGCTCCAAAGTGCCACAGACCATTACCCCAGAGGGAGCCCTCACTGCTTGGAGAGTGATAACTAAGGACAGTAAAGACCCAGGGGAATCAGCCCCCACCACTATCTGAAACTTTTGAGGAGAAATTTGCTGAATGGTTGCTGGGAGAGGGGAAAACTGTGGAGGACTTGAAGAAACTATTCTTGCCACCTGGGGGTGTTCCTCCCCCAACACCCTCTCCTGCTCCAGTGCCCGTAATGGTGGCTGAACCAATGCAGACTCCTATTCTGCACCTGCCATTAGTCACGACTCTTACAGAAGGTTGAGGATCTTCTCTGGCACCCTCCCCACCCCCAAGGGAGGATGACTGGGAGACCTGGATGAACTATGTTTGCCCCAAGTGCTAGAATGGCTGTGCTCCGGAGGCGGCGAAAGAGGGTTAGTGAGAGCCTCCGAGGTCCTGCCCTGGCTACCATCCGTGCTAAGCAACGGGCCAGCAACTCTGAAGCGACTGCACAGGCCTATCTTGAGGTCTTGAGAATGTGTATGGGAGCCCAGATTCTGATGAGGACCTATGGTGGAGAGTAAGAAATGCACACAGTACCAAGGGAGTTGTTGTCTGTGTATGTCTCGGCTGGAAAATTGTTGCAAGAATGCCTCAGAAAGGGTAGTTTGCCAGCGATTGAACTAGACCAAACCAGACTGGACAGAATCCTTAAGTCTGCCCCCTTCTCAGAACTGCTGTTGCTTCAGTTACGCCTGGCAAATCGACTGGAATCCCCACCCTCCTATGATGAGTTAATGAGAGAATTCGAGGAGTTGAAAAAGGCGACCTCGGAGGTACCTGCACCAACAGCTGTAGCACACCAGTGACTGAGGGGTGACCCATCAAGTGAAGTTCAGGGCAGAGGTTGACAGTCAATGAGTGCCTGACAAGGAAAAAGATATGCCACAATGGGGCGAACTGTTGAGAGAGATCCGGGAATTCAAAAACAGTCCCTTTATGAAGGCCCACGCCTGCAAATACTGAGCCCTGACCTATATCCGACTGCATCTGCTATGGGGTGGGGTACCCACCCATGTATCTCCTGCTGATAACAGCTCCAAACTCAATTCCTTGACCATGGAAGTGCAGAAACTGGCGAGATGTCTCCAAATGCTTATCACGCCGCCAGACGAGATGGCACCCAGGTTCCAGTTAGTAATACCCCGCCCTAGCTCCCAGTGTGGCGCCTCGGCCAGCTCAAACTCCAGAAAGTATGTTTTGCTATAATTGTGGGAAAGATGGGCACATGAAAGGGAATGCCAGTCCCCAAAGACACTGACAAAGTTGCATATAGGCTACAAGGAGAGCTTGGAGAAGAAATCAGTGGTTAAGAGGTGCACTATGATCCAGTGAGGGCACCAAAAATGCTAATTCACGTCCTTTTGTGGCAAGGTCAGTTGCCCAGGCCCCACTACCGCCTCTCCAGACTGGTCCAGAATAGTGGGTCCCTCCATGGAGACCACTGTAAAGGTGAATGGAGTGTCTCAAGAGCTGTATAGACAGTGGCTCCCAAGTGACAATTATGTTCCAGGATTGGTATCAGAAGCATTTGTCAGAAGTACCCTTACAACCATTAGAAGGACTGCATGTATGGGGTTAAGTGAGAAGGCCTACCCCTATTCCGGGTATATCCGAATTTGGCTGTCTTTCCCACCTCCGTGGCTGGAGTGGCCGAACAAGTAGAGACCCTAGCCTTAGTGTGTCCCCACTGGACTGTATGATGGTGTCCCTTTGTTGATTGGAACAAATGCTCATATGTTCGGAAGGCTGGCACAGTTGTGTTATGAAAACAGGGTCAAAGACTAGTAGAGCTTTAAGAGTTCTGGCTTTAATTAAGAAGGCCTATGAGGCACAGAGAGATGCTGAAAAACAGAACCAGAGGAACCGGTCGAATTGTATGGAAGAAGGATCCTGAGTCTCTGATCCTGGCGCCAAATACCCAGTGTACCTTACAGGAGAGGTCCGTATCAGAAAGGATGTTAAGAATAAAATATTAATGTTGGATGCACCAGGCGATGGAAAATTGCCAGAGGGACTGCTGGTCAAGCCTAGTATTTTGCCCGCTAGAGCCCATGCTTATGCCAGAAGGGTAATGGTCCAAGTTCATAATGTGTCTGAAAGAGACATTCGAGTAAACAGAGGTTGCATCCTGGCTAATGTGCATTGTGCAGACACTGCAGTGCTACCCAGCAGCAAGAGTTCAAGGAAGAATGACAGAGTAACGCCTGACTTGTTTGATTTCGGCGACTCCCGCTGCCAGCTGAATGGAAAGTGAGGATCAGTGAGAGCTTGCCCAGAGAGACCAGGTGTTTTCTTTGAAGGAATGGGATGTGGGATGCGTGCAAGGAGCTGAGCACAATATCCGCCATAATGACGAAAGACCATTTCGGTGAGAGGTCTCGACGCCTGGCACCTGCTGACATAGATGATGTGAGACGGCATCTGCAAGAGATGTTAGCTGCTGGTGTAATACAAGAATCAGAAGCCCTTATGCTTCCCCATTGTGGTAGTGAGGAAAAAGAATGGAACAGTAAGGATGTGTGTGGATTCTCGACCTTTAAACCGGCGGACTATCCTGATCAGTACACAATGCCCGCATTCAGGATGCTTTGGACTGCCTAACGGGAGCAAGTGGTTCTCTGTGCTGGATCTCCACGGTGGGTACTACCAGATCGATGGCCCCAGAGGACCGTGAGAAGACGGCCTTTATCTGTCCGCTTGGCTTCTATGAATTCATGAGGATGCCTCAAAGATTTCAGGTGCCCCAGCCACTTTTCAACGATTGATGGGCGTGCAGTGGGGACATGAACTTACTAGAGTGCCTGGTATACCTGGATGATGTTATTGTGTTTGGCAGCTCACTGGAGGAACATGAGAGCAGATTATTTAAGGTATTGGACCGACTGGAGGACTTTGGCCTTAAACTGTCCATTGATAAGTGTCAATTCTTTCAAACATCAGTAAAGTATGTGACACATAGTATCCACCGAGGAATAGAGACCGACCCAAGTAAAGTTGAGGCTTGATCACCTGGCCACAGCCCAAAATCTAAAAGAACTGCAAAGATTCCTGGGATTCTGTGGTTATTATCGGTCGCTTCATCAAGGACTATTCAAGAGTGATCCGCCCTTTACTTAACCTTACTCAAGGGTATCCCCAACCCACAAAAATACCAAAAGTCAGGTCCCTCAAGACTGAAAGGTGTATTTTCATCCAAGTGAAGTATTTGGGGCCGCTGGACTCCTGATTTGAGACTGCTTTTCATGAGATCATATATCAACTTACCCATGCTCCAGTGCTGGCCTATGCCGATCCAAGAAAACCTTCGTCCTGCACACTGATGCTAGCTTGCAAGGGTTGGGAGCTGTGTTGTACCAAGAGCAGAATGGCCTGAGACCAGTGGCCTTGCCAGTAGAAGCCTGACCCCATCCGAAAAGAACTATCCTGTACATAAGTTAGAGTTCCTAGCTTTGAAGTGGGCTATTGTTGACCAATTCCATGAGTACTTATGGGGCTAAAATACTAGTAAAACTGACAATAATCCTTTGACCTATGTGCAGACCCTCAGCTAAGTTGGATGCCACTGGCCATAGGTGGCTTTCTGCATTATCTACATATGACTATGTCTCTAGAATACCGAGCAGGTCTGAACCACATAGATGCTGATGCTCTCTCCCGAGGCCTGTTCCCCAGAATGATTGGGTCCAATTGGCAGAACCTGACATTCGGGCACTCTGCGGAAGTTTGACAGGGAGGAACAAATGTCCCACGGACGCAGTGGGACTGCATGGTGGATTGCTTGGGACCCTCTGAAATTGCATACCTGCTGCTTGTGCCACTTTTCTGCAATAGACATTGGTGCACTGCCTCAGCTGGACAATGACAGTATCTAGCGGCTCAATCCGCGATCCCATGATCAAAGCAGCTTTAGAAGCCCTCTATGCAGGAAAAGATGTGTCCAAATTACGCTCCACTGATTTGAGAACTGCACTGTTATACAAAGAAGGTCCTAAGTTGAAACTGATCAATAAACTGTTATACAGAGAAACAGTAGACAGAGGGGACAAGTAGACAAACAACAACTAGTGCTGCCCACTGCCTTCGAGACTCAGTACTGAGGTCCTTGCACAACCACAGGGGCACCTTGGTATAGACAGAACACTTGACTTGGTGAGATCCAGATTCTATTGGCCTAAGATGGGGGCTGATGTGGAGCAACACATTGAACTTGTAGTGGCTGCTTACAGAGAAAGCTTTGCCCCAGAGGGCTGCCCCCTTGTTAACATCACCACCAGTGCACCCATGGAGCTGGTCTGTATTGATTTTCTGAGTTTGGGAGTCAGATCAAAGAAATATCAGTAATGTGCTGGTGGTCACTGACCATTTCACGAGATATGCCCAAGCTTTCCCCACGAAAGACCAAAAGCATCCACTGTGGCCAAAGTACTTGTAGAAAACTTTTTGTTCACTATGGGGCTCCACAAAGAATCCATTCTGATCAAGGGAGACTTTGAGAGTCGCCTGATCAAAGAGATGCTTTCTCTGTGGGGAGTGCGAAGTCCAGAACCACTCCTTACCACCCCCAGGGGACCCACAGCCTGAGCGTTTCACAACGCACTTTGCTAGATATGCTAGGCACCCTGCACCCAAAGGACAAGCCTAGATGGAGCCAACAAATTAGCACCCTGGTACATGCTTATAACTGCACCAAAAGTGATGCCACTGGATTCTCCCCTACGCCTGATGTTTGGAAGAAGCTCGACTACCAGTAGATGTGTGTTTTGGGGTCTCTCCTGATGGGGTTCAAGCTGACAACTATTTACAGTATGTGCAAAGTTAAAGGCCCAAGCTAACTCATGCGTACCAACTGGCTCAAACCATGGCTGCCAAAAGAAATCTCACAACAAAGAAAGGCATGATAAAGGTGAAAGCAATGAACTCCAGGAGGGAGACCGGTATTGCTAAGAAATCTGGGACTGCATGGCAAGCACAAGATTGCTGACCGATGGCACCATCTCCCTCACATTGTAGTGGGCAAACTAGATGATCTGCCAGTGTACAAAGTAAGGCCTGAGAATAATTCAAAGATGTAAAAACAATGCATAGAAATCATTTACTGCCCATTGGACAAATCTTAATTGAGTCTGAGCCCTAGAAGATGCCCCTCTGGACCAGTGACTAGAGCTGCTGCTGAAGAAGATCAGAAAGTCTGCACCTACAGAAGCAAAGTTAAAGTGTTCCCTCCACAAGTCCCAGTTGAGCATGACTGTCAGTCCATATCGGAAGAAAGTGAGAGTGACTTTGAATACTATCCTTCTTACAAACTGAGTCAATTGTTTCGGGGCAATCCCTAGTCAATACTGGAGACAAAGCTGGGCCTTCTGGACTGTCTAAGCCCCAGCTTCATCCCTGGAGCCAATGCTCCCAGAAAGTGAAGTGCAAAGCATCAGATCAGATGAAATGGAATCATTGTGCATGGTTGAACTGTTTGAGCTTTCAGGAGGAAAATGATAGATTGGGGCAGACTGGTGATACACCGAACAAGAAGAGTATTTTGAGTGCCCTGACAGTCCACTGCCAGTGTCCGAAAGCTCTCACATGCGAGCCAAATGTTGTGGACTCAGAAACTGTAACTCCTGGAGCTGAAGTGCCCCAAGTTCTAGCCTCTCTACCCCATGGAGACTCCCTGACAAGTGAGGACAATGCTGAAAATGAGGCTCAGAGTGCAGAGACTATAACAGTTCCCCTAGAAAGACTGGTCGAGGCTGTAAAGCCTGTGGTGCACCTCAGTTATGATTCACTTGGGGGCCTGTGGACTTGCCTCTCAATGTTGTCCATAAAGGAGTGTATGTGTCCCCGAGCTCACTGCCCAAACTGAGCATCAGTGCTAACTCCAAGTTACTTGTGTTGCCCTCTAGTATGGTGCCCTTGCCCCATCCAGCCCCAAGGTAGCTGATAGGGAAGGGCCCCTCTCTTCAGATTTCATGTACAAGAGGTAATAACTTGAGTTATGGTACAATGTGTATGTAATACTGTGTAAAGAGTGGCGTACTGCAATGTTTCAGAAATGTGTTCTTGGTAAAATGATATATTGACTGATGATTACATGTGGGCCTAATGCAAATGTATATGGTTGCAGTTGAAACTTATAGGGTGCCTTGTGCTGACGTCAGCTTTCCCAGGCCAGGAAGGGTGTAACCCCTGCAAATGGGGTTCCCAAAAGACTTCAGGAGCTTGCTTGAATGCTCCAAGCCTGAATGGTGTTTGGCATTTAAGCCATTTATCAGTGAGTGTTTTTAGAGCCTCTGGTACTGTCTCTTTAAGAGCTGTCTGCTTGCAGACATAATTAGTTTATATGGGGGGACTGTGTGTTTCTCTGTTTGAGTACCACTCGACTGCTGCCAATTCACTCCATTTTTGCAGTCACTAGGAGTGCAAAGGGAACCTATCTGAAAGATGTAACTGTTTGCCAGAAATTATTTAGAGTGATAATGAAATTACAGTTTGTCTAACCTGCTTTCTTTTGCAGTCAGAACAGTGTCTGTCTAGTTCCCATTCTGGTTTTGAACTGCTGAACTGGACCAATCAGTGTAGGGGTAAGCTAGCTCTAAAATGGTGCCTTGGGCGAATCAGAACTTGGACTCATAATCTGAGCCAGCCACAAGAAGAGGATTGTATGGGCAGTGACTCTGGGAGATGTAGTTTAGACTTCAGTGCCTTTTTGGACCAACAGCAGCAGTCTATTGTGAGTGACAGCCAATCCAGTCAAGAACTGGGAGGAACTCAAAGGAAATGCCGGTTTTGTCGGTTGGAGTTGGAGTTGAGCTTTGGCAGTGAAGAAGGAAGGAGCCTGTGCTTTTCAGTGTGCAGTTTAGTCAAAAGCGTGTGTAAGGCCCAGAGTTCGGTCTGCAGCTTGTTGGACTGAATCCGTCCTGTGAAAAGAATCAAAGGATCTCTGAAGAGTAGAAACCAGGCTCACCCTGTGAAGACTGGAAGAATTGCTGAAAATTGCACTCGGTCTGTCAGGAACTGAATCTGCTGTGTGTTCTCCCGGTATTGTGCAGTAATTGCGATCGGGATACAGATAGGCCTGCCTGGTATAGTACTTTCTTTTATATGGATGTGTGAAGAGGTTTGTGTACCTCAAGTGAGCCCTGCTGACATTGAAGGACCCTATCTTATTTGGAGGTCGTGAGTACTAATTCAGGGTCGCTCCCTGTTGAATTGCCACATTAAATCCAAATGGAATTACTGTACTGCTGACTGTTTAATTCTCCTTTTCTTGTGTGAAGGGCCTACCAGCTGCCACGGTTTGGACTAGCCACTAGGGCTTGTGTACAGGGACAGTAACTGATAGGGATAGGCCTGTGCACAGAGCCATAGGTAGATTATTAGAGTGATAAGCTAATTAACCTGATTTCCCCTGTCCTTGTTATATCCCTAAATAAATCAGAGCTGCTTGTTTCAGCAAAGTTATACTGCCTGAGGTATTTGTCTATGTTAAAGTACTGTACTGTGATTGTTGCACTGTATCTCATTTCACAGGAGGTCCAGTGCCGGAACCAGACCTGGGGGTAAGTGTATACTGTGAAGGTAATTCTGATATATTGTGTGGGCCACTGAGTGGGAAGAAAGGGGTTGCAGTGTCCCAGAGGGCTGTGACCAAGTTAGTTTAACTATTGCAAACCCTGACCTCTGGGTGGAGGCACCCGCCATTGGATCCAGGCCCCTCAACCTGTTAGTGGCAAATCAGGCAGGGGTAGTAGCCCCTGGGATAGCGCCATCTAGGGGTTACACAAGTATCCACCACCCTCTCTGGAAAGAAATACTCTGTAAAGAAATACTTCCTCACATTACCCTGATTCTTTCTCCCTCCAACTTCATCTCATGTTCGGCTCTCCTTACCCTGAACTCAGTCAGCTCCCCCTGTGGGTGGTCCCGAGGGCTGGACAGAAGGAGCCCTCCCCAGAGCTGCAGGCTGCCATTCTGCTACCCTTACCCCAAACTCAGTCAGCTCCCCCCATGGGTGGTCGCGAGGGCTGGACAGAAGGAGCCCTCCCCAGAGCTGCAGTCCATCGTTCGGGCCCCTTACCCCCAACTCAGTGTTGGCCCCTCTGCTGGTGGTCATGCAGGGCTGGACAGAACAAGCCCTCCCCAGAGCTGTAGGCTGCTGTCTGCCCCTTACCCAAAACTCAGTTAGTCAGCTCCTCCATGGGTGGTCGCGAGGCTGGACAGAAGGAGCCCTCCCCAGAGCTGCAGGCTGCGTTTGGCTCCCTTACCCTGAACTCAGGTACGCTACAAAATTACAGGCAGTGGCTTCAGTGTTCTGAGATGTGAGTTGAGACTCGGGAACTGGAAGTGTTTGGTGCCATTTTAAGAATTCAGATACCTTGGACTGTTCAGACTTGCTTCCCTGCTTGTCCCAACTAAATGTCGCCACACAAATGCTGATAGTTTTCTTTTCTCCTAAGTTTCTGACAAATGCTTGTTTTTATCAGTTACAGCTGAGAACTTTAAATGTAAATTACCCTTAAATTTGTGACAGCCTTGCCTAGATTAGCAGAGTTCTGTTAGGTAGTACAAAGTATTTAAAGTATTTTAAACCTGTATGTGTTGCATTTCTGGCGAATTACTGTTGCTACTAGGTTTCAGTTAGGTACTTTAAATCACAAATTGATCCTCCCTGTTCTTCCTGTGTTTTAGTAAGTCTATTTATTTATTTAGTGTGCTCCCAACTAGAATATAACCTGCATTTGTAGCTGTTTGCACCCGGTAGAGGTTTTTGTACAGTTTTAAAAGTCATTTATCTTGTGCTTGGCTACTGCATATTGCGCGGGCCCCCACTACCACAGCAGGCCACACTCTTAAATCTTGCCCCGAGTAAAACGCAAGGAAAAATAATTTTAAATTCCTAAACCTCTGGATACTTGTGAGGTAAAGCTGCCTCTAGGGCATTCAAATTAATCTTACTGTCAAACCTCTTGGTGTAGGCTTACTCCCAGACAGACACCCTCTCCCTCTCTTGCCTGACCCTCCTACCTTGGCATTGTTCTAATCCCATTTTTCTCTGCTTCTGTCCACAGTTAGTCGGCTCCCCATGGGTGGTTGTGAGGGCTGGACAGAAGGAGCCCTCCCAGGGCTGCAGGCCGCCATTCAGCTCCCTTGACCAACACAGGTACACTACGAAATTACAGGCAGTGGCTTCAGTGTTCAGGACGCAGTCAAGACTCGAGAACTGGAAGTCCCTCGCTGACGCTGTGTGTTGGCTGCACTTCACCACCACCACCCTTGGTGAACAGTGACCTATATAGCATTAACCATGTGACAGCGTAAAACCTATCGGCCAGTTTACCACTTGCAGGCTATCTGCTACTACCACTAGTGGCCGCTACCATATTAATCTGTATTCTCCCAACTCAAAGTGGTGCCACCATGCTGACCTTTCTTACTTTTTTCTCCATTCTTGCACCACTGGTGTCCCTACCACTATCCTGTTACCCCGAAATGCAGGCATGCCTGCTGGCATCTAGTACCTTGTCTGCCCCTGAACTTCCCTCCACCACCTCCCATGCAGAACTGCTACCTGTGTCACACCTTCACAACAGCTTTACAGGCGCAGCAATTCTTCCGCCATCCTTCCATACAGACTGGTTAGCCTAAAATTCCCAGCTACAGTGTCCTCGAGCTTACAAATCAGTCACCTACTTATCTATGCAAACTTCCCTGGTCCCAGTCCTTCACCAAACTTATGATATACCTACTACTTCTCCTATCTGGTAATGCTGAGCCAAATCCGGGCCCACCCCTCACCGCAGGATATATCCCCTCCCCCCAACTACAACTACCAAAGGGCCTAAAACTGGTTCACCTAAATATCTGCAGCCTTCTACACAAACTAACCCTCCTGCAGCCCCTCGCCCTATCCCTAAGTCCGGACATTCTGATCATCTTGGAGACATGGCTAAAACCCCATAACAAGGACGCTAAAATCACCATTCCTGGATACACCGTCATTCGTCATGATCATCCCGTCTAAAGCGAGGAGGTGGCGTAGCCATGTATATTACATCTCGCTTAAATTCACCCAAGTTCCACTCACCCATGCCCACGACATCGACTTCTATTGCTGAATCTATCCCTCCCCTAGCTGGGTCCTACTGCTCGCCTGATGCCACAATGCCAGACATCCTGGACCACCTCGGTGACCTCAAATCACTGGCATCAGATGGTGAACTTTATATCCTTGGAGACTTCAACTGGAACTGGCTCATCAGTGCCAACTCCAAGCTACGCGACCTGGTGGCTGCCCTCAATCTGTCCCAATTGATCACTGAGCCCACACGCCTGAACCCCAGTTTCACAAATCACTCTGTCACTGATTAGTCCCTCACCTCCCACCCCCAACGCATAGTAGCCTCTGGCTTCTTACCAGACTCTCTAAGTGATTGTCATATGATTTTCACAGTAAGGAAAGTTTTCAGGCCAAAGGCCCCCCCCCCCAAAACCCTTCTGACCAGGTTCCACAAATCCCTATACCTCACCTCCTTGCTAAATGATCTGGTTTAAGGCTCTGAGCTGCAAATCTGGTGACATCCAGCAGACCAGTCCTGAGTTTGAATCCCACAGCTTCCACTTACATACTGTGTGACCCTGAGCAAGTCACTTAACTTCCCTGTGCTCCCAGGTCACACCTGTAAAAAAGCTTTCAGCTGAGTGTGCTACTCCTAGTTAAACAACTAAAAAAAAAAACAAAAAAAAAACTATTGACTTGCCTGGCATCCCCCAGGCTACCTCCATTGACTCCGCCCTGGAATACTTTAAGACCAGGTTCATGACTATCTGGGACTACTACGCCCCACTCAGAAGGGTCAGAGTAAGGGGTGCACACCTGCCCTGGATCACAGCTGACATCATAACCCACCTCAAAGCTAGAGATCAAGCGTGGAAATCCTTCAAGGTCTCCAGCTTACTCACGGTCATCTACGGTATCATGCTCTTCTAAATGCCTGCACAACAGCAATCCAGCAGGCAAAAGCAAATTACTTCAATACCTCCTTCTTCTCGAACCTAAACCATCCGGCTCATTTCTGGGAGGTGGTCAAATCACTTTTCTAACCCCTGTCCCAGCCCCCAATCCCTGCCTTAAACATAGGTGGCTCCACTGTAACTGACCCTCTTACAGTGGCTTCTGAATTCAACCCTTCACAAGCTGCACCTTGTCACTGTTGTCCAACTGCCCATCTACCCCTAATTCCTCCTCAACCACTACCACTCCCACTCAAGCAACTCCACATGCCTCCTCCTTCTCCTTCCGCCAGGTCACCCCACAAAGTTCTGAATGCACTGCTCACCTTGAACCCGTCCAAAGGCAAATGCCTCACCGCTGACTCCAAATGTTCTCTACTGTATGCTCCTCATTGCTTCCCACTGGCAACGCTTTTCAACCTCTCTCCTCTCTAACCTCACTCCCATCTGAGTGGAAGCACGACACTGTCATCCCAGTCCCAAAGGTAGCACCCATCCATCCCTGGAAACTACCGCCCTATATCCCTCCTTCCCATACTGGAAAGGCTTCAGGAACACCTGGTCCTCTCACAACTCTCCTCCTTCCTAGACTCTACATCCTTTTTCACTCTTTACCAGTTTGGTTTTAGGAGGACCCACTCCACTGCCACCTCCCTACTGAGGCTCACTGATTCCAACCAAACTGGCATGGACACAGGTCACATCACCTCAGCGATTTTTGTTGACCTGGCAAAGGCATTCGACATTGTTTCTCACTTGTTCCTCCTGTCCAAGCTCTCACTCACTGGACTCTCTGCGTAGCTGCCAACTGGTTCCATTCCTAGCTGGTTGGTAGAACCTAATCGGTCCATTTGGGCAACACCACCTCTACACCCCTACCTGTTTCTACCAGTGTGCCTCAGGGCTCCATCCTGGGACCACTATTGTTCTCTATCTTCCTCAACGACCTGCCCTCTGCTTGCCCACTCACATGTATGTGGACAACATGGTGCCGTATATTTCTGGCCCCACGACAAATGATGTGGTGACCAGACTACAGCAGGACTTCAAAAGTTCCAGCTCTGGTTTCATGCATCAACTTTCCCTCAATGCCAAGAAAACAGTCTCCATGACCTTCAGCACCAGGCAGAGACTCTGCATCTCCCTGCCACCCCCAAATTCCACACCCTGGATGGGACACCCTTGGAGGCCTGTACCTCCTTTAGATATCTCGGGATCTGCCTTGACCAGCACCTCAACATTTCTGTATATATTGATGCCATCCACAAAAAACTCCATCCCGGGCTGGGGCCTCTATACTGTAACCATGGCTGCATCCTGCTGCCAGCTCGCCGTGCAATTGTACAGAAAATGATCCTCCCTGTATTTGACTACGGGGACGTAGTCTACAGTGCCGCACCAAAGTCCACCCTAGCAAGACTGGACCTACTCTTCCACTCCTTCTGTCATTTCACCCTGGATTGCCCACCCTCCACCCATCATTGCACCCTCTACCAGACCCTGGGCTTCTCCTCCCTTCAGGACCGAAGGCTGTCCCACTGTGCTCGGATCACGGCCAAGTTCTGGAACCAGTCCCTGCCCACCTACCTCACTTCTATACTCTCTGCCACTGCCCTTCCAGCTTATGCACTGAGGTGCAATGATGCCAGGCTCCTATCTGTACCCCACATGTCCACTACCGCATGCCAGGCTGCCTTCAGTTATCGCAAGCCTAAACTGTGGAATTCCCTCCCCACAGACATTCGGCACACCTCCCCACCCAGCACCTCAACTCACTACTTAAAACACATTCTCCTCTGCCTGCATATGTGACTAATATTCTGTCCGCCCGGGGCCTGACCCTCCTATTGTGCCGAACTAAGCACTGACCAGCAGGGCTGATGTATCTATGTGCATCTTAGCGTTGACTGTCCAATCTGCCTTGCACTAAGTACAACTGTTGCACTGTATTATTTGAACTATTACTCCTATTTTGTCTTGTATGTATTTTGTATTTTTATTACTGTATTTTTGGACCTTATTGTTCAATGCTTGTCTGTACTCTCCTTGTACTCTCCCCTACCCTACCCTCCCCTCCCCCAGGACGCATCTGGAATCAAACAGTGTATCTGCTCAGTATGCCTTCCTGGTGAAACTTTAAAATAAATAAAATGTCCCCTAGTTCTCGTCCATCTTCTTTTCTGAAAGATTGTACCCTCCTGTACCTTATTGATCCCTTTAAGGTATTTATCCAACTTTATTATGTCCCCTCTCTTTTGCATCTCTAGAGAATACATATTGAGGTCTTTCAGCCTCTCCTCATATGACTTCTGGTGCAGCCCCGTACCATTTTTGTAGCCCTTCTTTGGACTGCCTCCACTCTATGTCCTTCCTGAGATGCGGCTTCCAAAATTGGACACTACTCCAGACGAGGTCTCCCTAATAATCTGTATCGTGGCATCGCCACCTCTTTTTTCTGCTTGTGATGCCTTTCCCTATGCACCCCAGTATCCTGCTGGCCCTTCTAACCGCCTTCTCACACTGTCTGGCCACCTTTAGGTCTTCAGATATGATTAGTCCTAAATCCCTCTCCTGTTTGGTGGCCGACAGTACCTCCACCCCACCCACCCCCACTGAGTACCACTCTCTCTCGGGTTCCCGTGACCTAAGTGCATAATTTTGCACTTCTTTGGGTTGAATCTCAACTGCCATACATTTGACCAATCCTCCAGCTTGCCCAGGTCCCTTCTTATTCTTTCCACCCCACTGGTGTGTCTACTCTATTGTAGATCTTTGTGTCATCTGCAAAGAGGCACACTTTCCTCTCAGCCCTCTACAATGTTGTATATGAAGACATTAAAGAGGCTGGGCCTAGCACCAATGATTGAGGCACCCTGCTGGTCACCTCCCTTTCTACGGACTGAACTCCATTCATTACCACCCTTTCTGTCCTACCGTTCAGCCAATTTCTAACCCAGTTAACCACTCCGGATCCGACTCCCAAGCTGCTCAATGTGTTTTTTAGCCTTTTATGCAGGATGGTATAGAAGGCCTTGCTAAAATCCACGTAGGCCACATCTACCGCCCCTTCCTGATCAATCTCCCTTGTCACTCAGTTAAAGTAATCTGTCAGGTTTGTTTGGCAAGACCTGCCTGTGTAAACCGTGCTGTCTCAGATCCTGCTTTCCGCTGGATTCAAGTTAGGTCACAATCCTTTCTTTGAATTAAGATTCCATCAATTTTCCTGCCACTGGCTAGGCTGACTGGCCTATAGTTACCAGCCTCTTCCTTGCCCCCGCTCTTATGGAGAGGGACAGCATTTGCCCTCTTCCAATTTGCCGGAACCACACTAGTTTCTAATGATTTTTGAGCAAGGCTGTCAGTGGTCCAGCTAGCTCCTTCTTAGTTCCTTTAGAATTCTGGGATGTATTCCGTCTGGCTCCATTGCTTTATCTATTTTCAGTTTTTCTTATTCCTTTGGGACTCCTCTACTATGAATGGACTTGTATCTACACTCCTGCCCTTGGTACTCCTTACACCTCCCTATGGTCCCTCCCCATCCCCGTCCCCTTCTACAGTGAACACTGAACAAAAATATTTGTTCAGGATTTCTGCTTTTTCCTGGTCCCTTTCTGCTTGATCTTCTCACTTCCCTTTTTAGTCTCACAATCCCACCTCTGGTTTTCTCTTTCTCTACTGTATCTAAAAAGGTCTTGTCTCCTTTTTAATGACCTTGGCTGTTCTCTCCTCTGTATGTGCTTTGGTCTTTCTAGCTGCTTTTCCTGCTCCTCTAGCTTTTCCAGATGCATTCCTCTATCTTCCTCCCTCTGTGTTTCTCTGTATTTTCTGAATGCTGTCTTTTATCCTCACCCTCCTTGCCACCTCCTGTGAGAACCAGAGTGGCATTTTCTTCCTCTTTGTTTTACTTATTTGCCTAATGCAAAGGCTTGTGGCTTCTGTTATGGCTCCCTAAGATGTGCCCATTGTTAGTCCTGGGTCTGGCGGTCTTGAACCTAGGCTCCTGAAAATAGCGGCCCCTCTCATAGCCTCCCGTTGACCAAAATCTTTAATCTGTCCTTATGCCATGGTATAGTCCCAACTATATGGAAAGTTGCTAAAATCACTCCTATTCCAAAGAAAGGAGACCTAAAGAAAATTAAGAACTACCGTCCTATCGCTATACTCTCTGTCTTAAGCAAAATCTTGGAAAAACTAGTCGCCACTCAAACGATAGAATACCTCCAAAAATTTAACCTCCTTTCTAGCTCCCAACACTGCTTCCAGAAGGTCATAGTACCACCTCCGCCCTGCTTAAGTTGACTAATGACATTTACTCTTCTATGGACTTAGGCTTCCTGACTGGAGCAGTTTTCATCGACCTAACCAAAGCTTTGGTCTGGTAAACCACTCACTCCTTCTGTCAAAACTTGGTCTTTTGGTTTCTCCCAGATTCCATTACCTGGTTTAAAAGCTATCTGACTGACAGGCAACAGGCTGTGGTTTTAACTCTGCAACCATCCATGCTGGTACCCCAGGGCTCCATTCTTGGTCCTCTACTATTCACAATCTTCATTGATGACATCCCCACAACTGCACCGAATTGCTCTTCTTTGCTCTACGCAGATGATCTGGTTATCTACCACAGTGCAAAAACTGCAGCCTCCCTACACCATCCACTTGCACTAGATTTCGCTAGTATCCAAACTTGGCTTACTGATAACAAACTAGTCCTTAACTCTAGCAAATCTTACTCTATGCTGTTTGGCTCTCAAGCCAGACTCAAAGCTAATCCAAATCCTCATCATCTCCTGTGCGGACAGCTCTCCTCTACCTCTACCAATCCTTCAAATATCTTGGTGTCACCCTGGATGAATCTCTTGACCTTGACCTTCATATCTCTACTATCTGTACGTCAGTAAATGCTGCTAGGGAAGTGCCTATTGTACTAGTTGTGCACTTACCCTCAAGCCAGACTAGCTGTGGCTCAAGGTTTCCTTCTACTGACACTAGCATATGGCTAGTCAATCTTCCTATCTGCATCTAAAACCTCCCTTCATAAATGGGATACCACTTATAATAGCATCTGTCGCTATGCCGCTGCCTCACCACATTTCAAACACCACCGCCACCTCTATCGAGACTTAAAATGGCTTAGCCTCTCCGATTATCGTTTTCTGACATTTGGATCACTAATTGACTCAGTCACCAGAGCAGGTCTTCCCCTATCCCTTTCTTCCGCACTGAACTACAACCTCCCACTCACTGAACCAGTTTCAATGATAAAGCCCTTCTCATGTTCCTAGATGTAGAACTAATATGGGCACTCATGCATTTTCCTATACTGCTGCAAATATTGGAACTCTATACCCCTCTCTATCCGTCAAACAAACAGCGCTGTCTTTAAGAAACTACATTGGGAACACCTTCACACCTTACATCCCTGCACCTGTTTAACCCTCCTTGAACCCACACTCTTTCTTGCCCTCCCCATCTCCATCCTATCTACCTCCTTTGACTCTCCCTCCTCTCACGACCTACACCTGTCTAGCTCCTTCATCCTCTTTTCCTTCCTCTCCCTCTCTACTTTTCATGGCACTTATTGTACTGTAACTACTACCTTCCATGTTGTACTTTCTTTTGCCACTTATCCTGCTTTCTTCCCTGTATTCACAGTATCCTAACCTTCAGTATTCAGAATGTTAATGTACTTATTACACACTGTTTTTATCCTGTTTTGTATTGTCTCCATGTGCTGCGTCACATGTTTATTGTTTGTCTGTAAAATGTTTTCTCCCGGTTGTGCCTGAAAATAGGCACTGTTTTGCCTAGTGCACTTACCGGTCACCAAAAGCAAAATAAAATAAAATAAATAAATAAATCTCTTTCCCACTCCTACCCCTAGGGCTTTCTTCAGACATACCTCCATCTTTGCAAATCAACCCTTCTGAAATCCATGACCCTTGCCTTGTTTGACTGGATTCCTCTACTAGCCTCAAGCAAACCATACTGTAACTGTGATCGCTGGACCCCAGGTGACTCCCCATTTCTACATCCATCACCCTTTCTTCATTGGTGAGCACCAGGTCCAATATTGCCCTCTCATGGGTGTGTTCTACCACTAGCTGTCTGAGTCCCGGCCCTGAAGAGCTTCCAGGATGTTTCTGCTCCTTGCTGTTGCTGCAGTATGGGTGCTCTAATTGACATCTGGCAAACTGAAGTCTCCCATCAGCAATATCTCCCCTTTTGCTGCCATTTCGTGGATTATTTCCATAGCGCATTGTGCAGCTCCAGCCCCTGTGCTGGAGGTCTGTAGATCACACCTGCTCAAATTGCAGTACTATTTCCCATTTCCAGCATGACCCACACTGCCTCCCCTACCTCCCTTATGCCCTGTACTGCTGTAGCTTTTATTTTCTCCCTAATGTAGATAACCACTCCTCCTCCCTTTTTCCCTACCCTATCTTTTCAGAACAGAGTGTACCCTGGCACAGCTCTATCCCAGTCATGGTTCCTGTGTACCATGTCTTGGACACAACAACAATGTCAAGTTCAGCCTCTGACATCAAGGCCATTAGGTCTTGATATTTTATTTCCAGGCTGTTAGCACTTGTGCGCTTGCTTCCACAGTCTGTCAACCCTCTTTTAATTTTTACTCCTTTGACCTTGTGTTTTACCTCTAGTTTCTTTCCAGTAGGCATACAACTGAGTCCTACTTCCATTTGTGTTTACCTCCCTTGTATTCCTGCTAGTCCTTTTTTCTTTCCATTATTAGTTCCTGTTTTGGGAGAGTTATGGCCATGTTCCTATCTTCTAGGGTGTCTTTGATAGGGTCCTTTGCCTCCACCTCCCCCTTCCCTAGTTTAAATGCCCGATGCACATGTCAAATTTTTGGCCCAGCGCTCTAACTCTTTCCCTCATTAGGTGTAGTCCATCGTGCTTGGTTACTTGTTACTTGGTTACTTGGTTAAAGGGACAAAAGGAGGCCGAAGCCCATGAGTATTGTCCTCCACATATGTGGATCATTGGTGATAAATCCTAACTAGTTAGCCAGCTATCTAGTTTAAGTTTAAAGTTAGTGAAGGTAGGGGCATCAATAACATCTTGTGGAAGTGTATTCCATATTCTTGGTATACGTATTGTAAAAAAGTTTTGTCTTTTTTTTGTTTTACATTTAGCTATATCCAGTTGTTTGTTATGCAATCTGGGTCCAGTTTTCCTATTAGTAAAGGAAATACCACACTGTTTCATTAGTATTGGATTTTGGATAATCTTGTAAAGTTGTAGTAAATCCCCTCGTCTTCTTAGTTTAAGAGTAGCTCCAGTTTTATGTAACCACTTCATAGTCAAGATGCGTATACGAGGTATGGATTTAGTAACTTTTTTTGTATCTTTTCTAATCTAACCACATCTCCACTAAGGTAAGGACTCCAGAATGGTGAACCATAATCGAGGTATGGTCGGATATATCTCTGTACAATGGTATGATACATTGCTCAATTCTAGAGACAAGCGTGCCTTTAATTCTATGAAATAATGAGTTTGCAAGAATAGCTATCTTATTACAGTCCGAAACATGAGTGAGTTTGTTGTTAACTATAATCCCAAGATCTTTTCAAGACATGAAGCCTTGATTATGTTATCGTTTAATGTGTAAATCTGTTTAGGATTAGTTATTCCCAAAGTGCAAGACAGCACATTTGGTAGTATTGAATTCCATTTTATTTGCAGAGGCCCAATGTTCAATAGATAATAGATCATTAAGCAGGTTTTGTTTGTTTTCAGCATTATTAACTACCACAGTTTGGTGTGTCTGCAAATTTTATAAGTATATATTAGAGAATGAATTTTCATGTCACTAATGAAGATGTTAAATAATGTGGGTCCCAGGACAGAACCCTGCAGAACCCCACTTTCGTGACCCAGCCCGTGTCTGACAACGTACCATTTACTCTAACCCTCTGTATTCTATTTGTTAGCCAACTCTCTATCCACGAAACTAGTGTCTTGGAAAAACCTAAGTTAATGAGTTTGGAAATGAGAATCGAATGGGATACCTTGTCAAAAGCCTTGCTGTAGTCCAACAAAATAACGTCAGAAGGAATGCTTGAGTCTAGATTTAAACTAATGAAGTTATAAGAGGTCAATAGATTAGTAGTACATGACAAGCCTGGTTTAAATCCATGTTGGGTACTATCAGTGAGTTTTAGAGATGTAATCTCCTTGTCCAGAAGTGTTTAAATGATTTTTTCAAGTAGTTTACACGGAATAGATGTTAAACTGATTGGGCGATAGTTATTTACTTGTGAATGGGAACCCTGTTTAAATATAGGGGTAATTATTGCAGCTTTTCAGTCCAGGGGACTGTGGATTCATTGAGAGATTTGTTGAAAATCATTGTTAGTGGCTTTACAATTGTTTGTTGTGTGCCCAGAAGAAATCTTGGGCTTATGCCATCTGGACCCGGGCTGGTAGTTTTCTTCAAGGCTGTAATAAGGTTGTAGATGTCATTTAATTGGATTGTTTGTTTATTAATAATTTTGAGTGGTCTTGCTGAGGTGGTTAGAGATGTTTCTTGTGTAAATACCGAAGTAAAATAATTATTATTATACCAGAAGAACCTCCTCTCCCAGAAGTCTCCCCATGCACCAACAAAGTGGTAGCCTCTTTCTTGACACTAGCTCTGTAACCACTTGTTGAATTCTTCAATTTCTTTACTCCTAATCTTCTCTGTGCTATGACCCTTGCCCCACACAGGAAGGACCTCCAAGAAGGTCAGAGAGGTCATTTGAGTGGCCAATCTGTCTCCTAGTTTAACTAGGTTTCGTCTGGCTTCCTCTACCAACTGCCCTGTCAGATCGTTTGTCCCCAGGTGTACCAGGATCTTCAGGTCCTCCCCTTTTTTCTCTGCTATCCTTCAGATGCGATCGGTGTTGCATTTTGCTGAGGGCCCCGGGCGGGGGCATCTGAATAGCACCCTTGTATGTCCGTAATCGCTCAGTTGGGTCTCTACCCCAATCATGGAGTACCCATGATGATTACTTTTCTACTTCTTTCCTTCTTGTCCTTCATGTTGCCTCCACTGTTCTTATCTGGTTGCTGTCTTGGCCCTTTGACTGGTCAGTTGTCCCATTTCACTTGGCTGAGATCCTTTTCCTCTGTCAGTGGTGAAAACGGTTTGCAGTTGGGATGGTCATGGCATGGAGAGGGTTTAGCGGATCCAGCCTGCTGAGTTTATTTTCCCTTCTGCTACATTCCACCTCCCTGGACCAGAGCTCTCTGTGGGAGTGGACTTCGGGGGCAACTGATGATGCGGAATATGAGGGTGTGGGTTCCAGTTTCTGTTCCAACATAGTAGGTCCCACAGCTGAGATATCTCCTTCCATACTACATTCAGCTGTGCCTTTAGTACGTGTAGATTCCTGGAGATGGGACAATGCCTCACTCTCCAAAGAAGTCCCCTGGGTATGAGAGCTCTGCATCCAAGGCAACTGTAGATATCCATACCACCTATGTTTTTTTTTCTTTCCCTGTCTCTTTCCCCTCTACCTTGGGGCTGTCTCTGCTCTAGGTTATCCCTAATGTATGAAGTAGTGTGTTTTGGTTTTTTTCTCCCTACTTTCCTACTGCCTTTGTGCCCTTACAGCTACCACCCTTCCTGTTCTGGGACAGGAAGTTCCTGTATTCTTTGTTAGTCTCCTTCTTTCTTGCTCAGAGTCAGACGTCCAGCAGCTGGGGAGGAGAACTATACCTTTCCTTCAATACTAAAGTAATTAAGTAATTCTTTAATACTAAAGTAAATAGTTTTATGTAATGTATGTGAAAGGAATAATGCAGAATAATGTTTGGCCAGGTTCTACATGCTATATGAAAATAAACAGTTTATTCTCTCAGTGTAAATGTATCCACATACTCCACGTGTCACTACCCTCCCTTCCCTGAAGCAGCTGTCCAATGACAGTCAGATTCCAACATTACGTGGACTAAATGGGAAATATAGGCTACTTACCTGTAACTGTAGTTCTAAGAGTGGTATTCAGTTAACGTTCACACATAGGCAGTTCTCCCTGGAGACAGCTGAGTCATCAAAATGTCTTCAAACAAGGCTCCTCCCACCACCTGGATGGTATATCCTCCAGCTCTGCCCTGTGACAATAGATCTCTGCATGCTGGAAGCAGGGATCCAGGTGCCACATTGCTGGGGAAAGTTGGGTGGGTGGGTGGTGTGGATGTGAACTGAAAACCCCTCTTAGAACTTTGGCTACAGGTGAGTAACCTATATTTCTAAAGGTGTGGATTCACTATCCACACATAGGAAGACTCCTAACTGTTCTCTGGGAGGAGGATGATGAAAGGCGTACACCCCATCCAGCAAAAAGAGGCAGGACGATTGAGACCCCAAAAGCAGCATCCCGAAGATTCATTACATCGATGCTGTAATGGGAGATGAAGGTGTGTGCTATACCAGGTTGTAGCCCTGCATATCTCCGTAGTGAGGATATTCCTGGAAGCAGCTACAGAGGCAGCGGTATATCTGGTGAAATGAGCCCTATGCTCCTTGGCCGACTCCATATCAGCCAACCTGAAACAGAGGTTGATGTAGGATTTAATCTATCTGGCAATCATCCACTTTGCTGCTTGTTTGCTTGGAGTGACTTCAGCATAGGTGAAAAGCAGCTGGCCAGTCTCTCCACGAACTCCCACCATGCGATCCATGTAATATGAGAGTGCCCTGCATAAGTCCAGGGTATGGAGCCTGTGAATAGTGTATGAGGTCAGAATGGTAAAATACACTGGAAGGATAATCACCTGATACAGGTGAAACTCTAACATGACTTTTAGAATGAACTTTGTGTTGGGGCAATGCACCACCTTGTCCTTATGGAGAACCAAGTAGGAAGACTCCATCGCGAGTGGCTGGAGCCCACTTATTTTAATGGCTGATGTAATGGCCACCAGGAAGGCGTCATCCATAACGAATGTGACATCTCACACATATGCCTATGGTCAAATGTCCTGCTGATGAGCACAGCCAGCACTAGCAGTAGGTCCCACAGAGAGGTTAGTTTGCGCACTGGAGGGGACAGGTGATCCAGGCCTTTGAAAAAGCATCCTACCACCTTCTCCTCTGCCAACATCAGCATACCAGCCCACTCCAGATATGCAAAGATAGCTGCCAGGTGCACCTTAAGGGTCATTGCTCACAATCTCTGTTGAGACAGGGACCAGAGTCAGTTGTGGATGCTCCCATGGGGCAGGTAAGGATCTAGCCTCACCCTGGCATCAGATCAATAACTTCTTCCACTAAATGTATAACATTTACTAGCCAACTCCTTACAAGATGCACCCACCACATGGAGAATGTCTTCCAAAAGGCCCAGAGTCTGGAACTCTAGCTACTCAGGAGCCAGGCCAAGAGGTGCAGGACCATCCCCTGTTGTCTCTTCAGCAGGTTGGGGCAGAGAGACAACCTCCATGGCAGCCTGCTGCTGAGGCTGAGGCAATCCAGGTACCAGAAATGTCTGAGCCAGGCTGGTGCTATCAGGATCATCTGTGCCTTGTCCTTCTGAGCCTTGATTACTACCTTGTAAAACAAGGGGAGGAGACAGAAGGTGTACAGAAGGCCAAGGGCCCAGGGCCTTGAGAAGGCTTCCCCTTACAGTGTCCCGGATTGAGAGAGGTGGGCACAGAACAGCTGTAGTTTTCTGTTCTCCCACAAGGAAAACAGATCCACCAGAAGGATGCCTCAGTGAGAAAACAGGTGGTTTACCAGCTGCTGATTTAGTGACCACTCATGCAACGTCTCTCTGACCCAGCTGAGAACATCCACCAGCTGTTTTTTTCTTCCCACGGCATGAGTCGTCAGGAGAGCTGCTTGCAGGCTGCGCATGAGGGTCCGGGTGCAGACAGCCTCCTGATACAATGGAAAGAAGTGCTTCCCACCCTGTCTGTTCAACTAGAACATGGTGGTTGTATTGTTGGTTTGGACTTGAAAGATCTGACCCCAAATCAGGCTCCAGGTGCTGATGGCTGATGCTGAGGTGGACCTAGTGCCCATCACAGAAACGTGGGCTTCAGAAAATAGTGACTGGGACCTGATGGTCCCTGGGAACTCATGGTTTAGGAGGGATAGAGGAACAGGTAGAGGGGGAGAAATATCCCTTTTTGTTAAAGGGGGCATCAAGGTGGTGGAAGATGGGTGCATCAGGGGTAGTAATGGAGAGAATGAGTCACTGTGGGTGCAACTCATGGTAGTCTCAGGCAAGAAATTGCTCTTGGGGGTTATCTACAGACCTCTGGGGCAAAGGGAAGAGAGAGAGAGAGAGACAAAGAGCTCAGGGAAGAACTCAAAAGAGGGGTGGCAAAGGGGGAAGTGGTGGTGGGTGATCTGAATTTGCCAGGTATCGACTGGTATATTCAAGGGCCAGCAGCACCAGAAGTTAGGCCTTGGTGAATGCCTTCCAGGGCTGTCTGCTGGTACGGCTAGTTAAGGAACCCACCAGGCAGCCTGCAATTCTCAACATGGAGCTCACCAACTCAGAGGTGATTGGAGCTGTGAGAACAGGGAAGCCACTGGGGAACAGCAGCCATAATTCCATTTGGTTTGAGCTTGCCCTTGGGTCCGGAAAACCCCAATCGAGAGCTGAAGTCCTGGACTTCAGAAGGGTTGACTTCAACAGGCTAAGGGAGCTGGTTAGGGGAAAAGTTAAGGTGGATAACATGGGGGGGGGGAGTGGAAGAGAGATGGGGGTAATTATTGGAGTTATTCTTGAGGCATCTAAGTTATGAATGAGAATGGTAACCAAAATGAACAGGTTCAAGAGACCATTATGGTTCTCACAAGAGTCTGGGAAGTGGTGAGGGCAAAGAAAATGGCCTTTTACAAGTATAAAGAAATGCAGGGCGGGAAGAACGGGGAGACCACATACTGAAAACAGGGAGGTGAAGAGGGCTGTTAGGAAAGCGAAAGCAGACATAGAGCTGTGTATTGCAGATGGGGCTAAGAGCGGAGAAAAACAGTTCTTGTGCTATTTTAGGGAAAAAAGGAGGGGGAATCATAAGGTTAGCGGGGGGTAGGGTGATAGAGAAGGTAGAGGAGGACAGGCAAAAGGCCGCCATCCTTAATGATTCATTTTCCACTAAGGAGAATGGTGGACCGATGCCAAAAAGTGGCATCAAAGCAGCCACTAATGGGGACCCAGAGATGAGGCAGCCAATATTTACATGCAAAGTGATCCAGAAAGAGCTGGCAGCACTAAAAATAGGTAAGGCACTGGGACCAGATGAGTTGCATCTGAGGTTACTGATGGATCTGACAGCAGAAGTGTCTGAACCCCTGGTAGGTCTATTCAGCAGCTCTCTAGGGATGGGGGTAGTTCCGAAGGATTGGAGAGTGGCAGACATAGTTCTGCTCTATAATTGGGGGGGGGGAGACAAGCAGGGAACTGCAAGCCTGTCAGTCTTACCTCTAATTGAAGGGAAACTGATAGTCACTGGTGAAAGAGAACCTTGTGGACTACTTGGAGAACAGTAGTTTCCAGGATAGTAAACAGCACAGATTCATGACATGGAGGTCTCATCAGACTAACCTGATAGTTTTCTTTGACTGGGTGATGATTGAACTGGGTAGGGGCCACGCTGTGATTTTGCTTACTTAGACTTCAGCAAAGCTTTCAACTTGGTGCCTCAAGGATGCTTGCTGAAGAAGATGGAGACTCTGGGGCAGCTAAGCTCAGAGTAAACTGGGCAGGTAACTGGCTAAAGGGAGGCAGCAAGGGCTGTGGTCAGTGGGGCTAAATCAGAAAAGAGGGAGGTCAGGGCAGGGTACCCACAGGTTCTGTCCTGGTTCCAGTCCTCTTCAACATATTCATTAGTGCACAGGTGAGGGAATCCGGGCAAGCTGCGTCCTCTTTGCGAGATGACACTAAGCTCTGTGGGAGGGTGGATGGCAACTAGGGAATTGAAGAAATGCAGAGACTTACAAAAGCTAGAGGGTGGTCTAAGGTTTGGCAGTAAAATTTAATGCCAAAAAGTGCAAGACAATGCACTTAGTGAACAAGAACTCCAGGACAGAGTACTGGCTGGGTGGGGACAGACTTAGCACTATGGCTGAGGAAAGGCACTTATGCTACCATCGGTGAATCCCTCAAACAATCAAGTCAGTGCAAGAACGACACAGCAAGGTGAGCAGAATGTGGGATGTATCAAGTATAGGAAGGAATATTGATAGCAGAAGGAAGAGTAATACCTCTGTCTAGATCCTGGTGAGGCCACATCTGGAGTACCGCACTCAGTTGTGGAGTCGTCACCTCAGGAAAGATAGGGCTAGGCTAGAGACGGTACAGTGCAGGGTAACAAAAATGATTCTGGACCAATAGGGCATGTCCTACGAGGAGTGCCTCAAGGCACTGGACATGTGCTCACTGGAGACAATGAGGGAGAGGGGAGATATGACAGCGACTTCAAGTTCCTAAAAGGAATTAACAAGCTAAACTGCATGAACTATTTAGCTTGAATACTAGCCTGCGGTGACGTGGACATGAGTGAAGACTAACAGGAGGGAGGGTCAGGAAACATGAGGAAGTACTATTTTTACAGAACGGTAGTGAGCCATGGAACAGTCTGCCAGCCAGCCGAGGTGGCGGTGTGAAAGCTGCTGAGGTTTCAAGAAAACCTGGGACAGAATGAAGGGTATAGTGGCTGCTCAGGGTGGCAGAATCAGGGAGGAGAATGGGGGGGAAGGGGCTAGGACTGTGGAGGGCCAGTCAGTCCCATGGCTATGTTGGGAACGCAGGCAGACTGGATGGATTATTGGTCTTTTTCTGACATCATTATCTATGTTTCTATATTTCTATGACTTTTCCAGGACTTAAACTGTTGTACACTACATGAATGAAGCTAATGAGTTCCAGTTTGATAGTTTTATCCTCAATATACTAAATCTTTAATATAACAAGTGGCAAATAGGTGGAGCACTTAAACAATAATGCATGATATAGCATGCGTTGTGCTGGTATAACATCTTGCCTTGTGTGGATGGGAACAAGGCTGCAGGCCGAATGTGTTTAGCACCCAAGAAGTGATGTTATCCCGAAAACACATGCCCTGGAGTGCATTACTGCAATTATAAAATGGTTTGCGTTTAAAAAAAAAAGAACATGGGGAAAAATACATTTTTAAAATACATTTTAAGTTGTTTTTTGAATTATATGATGTGCTCGGATAGCATCATATCTTTAAGGTCAGCAGTGACCAGTCAGGGCCCAGAATGTTTTCTTGCCCTTGTATAATAATGAATTTGCTGCTCTCCCACTGAACTGATATTTCCTTTAAATCCAGAGGGCACACTGAAAGTAAAACAGCTGGCAACTAAATTTCATATTACTCAAGAAAAGCTGTTTTTTTCCCCTAAAGTAAACCCTTTGGAAAGAAGTCACTGTTTCCTGTTCACAGTATGCCTGACGGTTCCACAGTAAGCACCTTAAAGGGAACAGAAACCCAGTTGTTTACATTTTTAATATAACTGCAATTCTGGGCATGTCTGATGTCTTAAACTAACCCCAGTGTATTGCTTGGTGTGCTGGTTTGGATATAGTTCTACTTTTTCCACATTTAGGGTCCATTTTTAATGCAGCCTTCCTCATACCCATTACTCATGTTACATATAGAATAAAGTATGGGTCGGGGTGTGTAACAAGAAGTTTACACACACCGAGGGGTTAGATGCTACATAAGCGCTCTGGGGTTATGCATGGCATCTAACCCCAAGTGTGTCAACTTCAAGTTTACACAGCCTAACCCATATTATATTTCTATAGAATGCTGGTTTTTTGCCACAGCAAGTATATAAATACAAAAGACGTTTTGTGCGACCGCGGTCTGCTTAGGTGTGAGCGCATGCTCTATGATTGGTCAGTCACTTTTATTTAAATTTTTTTTAATTCAGTTTTGTGTGGAGCCAACATTTTGAGGGTATTTCCCTCATTTCAATTAGTTTCTGCCTGCAGACACTTACCGAAGAGTTCGAGTAGTGGCCCAATATCGGGGGAAAGATGAGGCAGACAGTGACTAGGAAGGAGGAGCTTCAGAGGCGGGGCATCATAAGAGGCGAGGGAACTGGTTTACGTTCGCCATTATAAACACCTTATAATGGCAAATTATTATGGTTTCCTATGGGAAAAAGAAAGTAATTATAATTAGATAGCAGTTCTGGAACTGAGTGATGTTATTTGAGCAGAAGCCACGTATGGAAAGCTTCAGTGTGGGTTTCAACACAACTGATGTCACATGGTTGCAGAACTGCTAGCTAATTAAAAAACATTAATATTGGGCAGTGAAAAAAGGCAGCACTAATGACTGACCCTAATTAAGGAAATTGAGAAAAACACACAAACCAATACACTGGGTTTATTACATAGACTTCACACATGCCCAGATTAACAATTAGATGAAAAACTGCAAACCGGAAGGTTTATGTTCTCCTTTAAAAGGGCTGTGCACAGTTGAATTCAAAACACACATGCAGTACTTTGTACATAAAGAAGAATGCGAAACCTTACTAGTGTTTATCAGGAACTGGTTTGACACACCCGGATGATCAACATCATGAATTGCACTAGCAAAAATCGCCGCCAGAATCTCCAGATCTGTAAAAACAGCCTAAAAAGACAGAAATGGTTTGGGTGAGTTTTCTTGACAAGGCCATGTAGGATACTCTCCATTTTATTGTTATTCTTTTTGTTCTGGCCCCATCTCACCTGGATGAACCCAGCTCACAGCATCCCTGTCACCCCTACAGGATTTTTAACCCCACGGGTTCACCCCCTTGGTGGTGGGACCAGCAGCACTAGATCCAACCTCCTGCCCCCTCCTGGTTACGGAAGTGGGAGTTCCTGATGTTCCTGAGGGTGGGCAGTGGCTGGAGTCCGGGCCCAAACGCACCATTTTCCACTTTTCTGGCCCCATCCCCCAAGCCTGCTGCACTACCCCCTGTGGTCACCCTGGTGGTAGTAAAGCAGCAGCGGCCCTACGTTTCCTGGAGGAAGCGCACATCCTCTGAGACGCTCAATCCCCTCTCCTCCCCATTAGACCCCTGCAGCCTGAGGTCATTCACGGACACAGGTCGTTGGCTTTGAAAGCAGTAGCACTACAGCAGCACCTATGGGCTGATGACTCTTCTCTTTTTATTAACAAAGGGGTGACTGTGTCTCTGTTTAATGAGATGTGGCTCACCAGCAGACCATGAGACATGATGGGAGGGACTAAGTATAAATTAGGCTACTTGGATCACTTGAACTTCACAAAAAGGCAGTTGTGTGTGAGTACGCTCAGAAACCTCCATTTCAAATCTCTGACAGTGAATGTAACAAGGACACTCAGTGTTGTCCACCTCTACCTTATCACCAGGGATGGAGTGCGACTCTTCTTCTCACTCTACAGTCAACTCCTGCTGACTTCTTCTGGCATAGCCTGTGACCACTGCTAAGCTGGGGTGAGGGCTTAGAATTAACTTCCTCAAGATAACACCTCTCAGTCACAGTGGGGTTCTGTTTCAGCCCTGTTATACAACTGGATGGATTACACTGGAAGGGACTCACACTATGGCTAAGCTTAAATTCAAAATTGTTCCCTCTTGGATCACGTAAATTACTGAGACATATAGACAAGAGGAGGCGTCTGCTCCAACAGACCTCTATTATTCCACAAAGCACTAAGGCAAAACACCCTCCCACCACACTAATGTGAACTCAAGTCATATTTTATTACAAATGATACTCTCTGATTGGTTGTAAACATTCTATCAGCATTATGCTAATCTTTAGTAAACATGCATGTTGAGCCCTAATAACACGGTAAACAATGTACAGCAGTATTTAAATTGTTTTTATTATTATAATGGCATCTAGGCACTCCAGGGGTTGGGCTACCTTTGTTAATTAAACCCTAGGGGCATAAGGTACTTGGTTTCACCTCGTACTCCATGGTTCACCCCAGGCTTAGATTAATGAACTGCAACAGAACCCTTGGGATCAATAATCCACCTGGGTCCACCAACATTTGTAGGATGCAGCCCTCTTCTTCAGAGGGGTATGGTGGTAATTTCTGATTCATTCTCACATAATATTTTCACAATTTAACAATTCCTTGTGTGTGGGGAACTCCTGTTTGTGTCTTATACAGCAATCATTACCACTCAGCCGGATGCCTTCTTTCATTAGACACTGAAATCAGAGCCCAGACAGCATCCTCTAGTTGCAATGAAAATGATAAAATGGATAGAAAACATGCTGAAAGCTGACTGGTCTGGAGGCAGTTCCAGCCATGATGTTATCCCAATACACCGCTGTCTGAAACTAATCTGAAGAAAAACCTACATTAAAAACTTGTCATACTAAAGGATTCATTTTATAATTGTGATAAGGCACTCCAGGGAGTATATTGTGTTGGTTAATGTCACTTCAACGGTGGTTAGAGACACTAAATTGCACCTCCTGCCTCATAACATGACTGTGGCATGACATTATTCCAGCAGCATAACACATGTCCTGTCATGCCTTATAGGTTAATCAGACTACCCTGCCCCAAGACGTAATGACAGAAAACCCCAAAGAAGGTTATGTGCAGGGCCCTTGTGCTCTGTGGCACTTTGTCCTGATTTCCGTGGCAGTGCTCGTTGGAGTCTGCAGCACCATTTTCCGATTGATCCATTTCTGTGGCAGAATGCAGTCCTGACATTGGCTAAAATAGGATTAGATGTCATCAACTACATCACATGCTGAGCATAGATGAGGGGCTTCAGGATAAACAAGATGGGAAAGGGAGACGGGCACTACGGAAGAACTGTATAGCTGAATGAAAATTCACCAAGAACAATGAATTCTGTGGCACTAGATATATTCTGTGGCATTATGTAAATTCTGTGGCATTATGTAAATTATGTGCCTGCGAGCCCCAACACCATCATGAAATGTAATAGTTGGTGGTCACGCTAGTGTGAAATACCAGTTTCCAGTTTTATAAAACCTGTGATACAAGAAAAGTGCCTCCCCTACATTTATGAAACCTTTTCAAGGGAGGCTCTAGACCAAAACAGCAGGAGCCAGAAGGCGTTATGTGATAAAAGAACTTCATTTTTGGTCAAGAACAGAGGATAAATTAATGACAACATTTAATTTCAGGGGGTTCAGTCAGCCCTTAGAGTCACCCTGAGCTTTTTCACTAAAAATGGCTCACTTTGTCCTTAACCTTAGAAATCCTTGAGGGATTATTGCATAATGAATTGTAGAATTAAAGAACGTTTGGTACAGGTATATGGAACCAGTGAATCAAAGTAAAGGAACGGTGTTACATGTTATGAACTATATATACAATTAAGGCATTGTGGGAGGCTATACAACCTTCACCAGGGACACCCTTTCTTTTAAGATACTAGCAGAAGAACAGGGTGAATTGAAACCCAGCCATGCCGATTTCTGGCCTGGTCACAGAAACAGGGAAACTGTCGCCAGATAAGGACCGCTAGGCCCATCCAGTCTGCCCGTAGGCCCTATACATTGTATGTGGCCACTGACCCTATGTGATCAATGGCTTTTCATCTCTCCCTCCCCTCTCAGACTTCCTTCTGCCTATCCAAGCATGCTTGAACCCCTCCACTGTGTTTGCCCCCACTACCTCCTTTGGCAGACTATTCCAAGTGTCGACTACCCTTTCTGTGTAGAAAAACCTCCTCACATTACCCCTTAATCTATCCCCTTCCAGTTTCATATTGTGTCCCCTTGTTCTAGTACTTTTTCTACATTGGAAAAAGTCCCCCGCCTGCACCTTGTTTATACACTTGAGGTACTTGAAAGTTTCAGTTATGTCCCCCTGCTGTCTCCTCTCCTCCAGTGAGTACATATTGAGGTCCCTTAGTCTCTCCTCATATGTTTTGTGGTGTAAACCCTGCACCATCTTTGTTGCCCTTCTTTGGACAGTCTCCACCTTATCTATGTCCTTGCGCAGGTGTGGTCTCCAGAACTGCACGCAGTACTCAAGGTGAGACCTTACTAATGTTTTATACAATGGCATCACCACCTCCTACCTCCTGCTAGTAATACCCCTGCCAATGCACCCCAGCATGCCACTGGCCCTCCCTGTCACCTTTGTACACTGCTTTGATACCTTAAGGTCATCAGAGATGATAACCCCTAGGTCCCTTTCCTCTTTGGTGACAGTCAAGCTCCCCAACCTGTAAGCGCTCCCAGGGTTCCCTCTACCCAGGTGCATTATTTTGCTTTAAAGGCCATATGTATTAGCTGTATGCAAGCCTGGAAGTCCCTGCTGGGGAAGGGCACAAATGAGGCTCACCAGCTATGCATAAAAAGGAAAACAGAGCGGGGCATGAGAGAAAGAGAGAGCAGTGCGGCTGTGAAATGGAAAAGTTGAAGCAAGCTAAACTGAAACTATTTTGTTTTTGCTTTGTTAAAGTAAGCTGCTTTTGAACCCCTGGTTTGTGCAGAGGCAAAGCAACGTTTTGTCACACTGAAGTCTGTTTACGCATAGTCTCTTTTCTGAGAGATAACCCAAAAGTTTTGGCTGGCTGCAGCACTGTTACAAGCACACAATGGGATAACAATTCAGGGATCAAACTAAGGAGAAACTAACATTAGCGGTTTCAAATCGACCATGTAATATTTTGAAACAACACCACAATAAATATACCTTGAGTGAGTCAGTATATCACGTGGAACTGGGAGAGAGAAAGAAAGGGGTCTATTAGGTAATATCTGATTATTTACTTCTACAGCCTAATGTAACATTTCCATGTACTGTATAACCATAAATCTAGACTGAGTTAGAGACAAGTTCCTGTGTTTACTGTTTCAAACCTTTATTTAATGTTTTCCTGAATGTTCTTTGAATCCCTGTCTACTTTATATCTTATCATGTAAATAAGCAGCAACTACTTTGGAAGGTAAAAGTAACTGGTCACGCAGTTGGAGAAATGGCATTTTTGTGAATTTCCTGTGTTATTTGTCATTCTGAAAGAGATACAGCCATATCTGTTCTGAGCTAAGAAATCCTTAATGATGTTGGGAGTGATAAGGCAAAGGGACAGGGAAAAAAGCCCCCCCCCTGCGGTCTGGATAGATGGTCATGGCTTGATTCGGGGGGCTGTTGACTGGGCTTAAGGATCCAGGTGTCTGGGGTGTGCCAATTTTGCAGAGGTGCAAGTGTTGGCACAGGGCAATCGACGGATAAACAAGGTTGATGTCTGTTACGAGCAGTTGCAAGAGGGGTGCTGGTGTGGTGCAGTCCACGGTCTGTGACGCTGAGTTTTAGTCACTGGCCATGGGTGGAAATGATTTGTGGGTGATGGACTCAGATGGTACATTCTCATCAGAAAAATAAGCCTCATCTCTGCAGTGTGCTTGGTCCACCCAAATGACTCCAGTGTAAGATTCTGGGGCTTAGACCCAAACTCCAATTTTCCAGGTGGCAATGTGATGTGCTGACATCGTACCAGCCAGCTAACCAACTAGATCTTGTTTTGCATAGTTATTTAGACACTAGGGGATTTCACGTGTGAACGTTAGTTAATAAGTACTGACTGTAACAGTAATAGTGAATGAGAATTTGGATCCTTACTATTAATAGCTGTCACTCTTTCATCACTGTCTGCAAAACCCCACCATGCAGGGCCCAACAACATTGCTGGCCATCATCCCAATGGTTTTTCTCTCTTTAACACACACCCTTCCGCGTTGCCTGGTAATGGTCAGCTGTCAGCCCCACACACGCACTGTCGACATCTGGAGGGGCATCAAACTCCCCAGCCTTCCAGGAGTGTTGCTTTGGCACTTGAACCCAGCACCATCCCTCCCTGATTTGGAGTGCTGCCATGTGGCGGCATCTTCTCCAGCCTTCCAGGCCAGTTCCTGAGTCCTGAACCTGGATCATCGGCACCGTAGTGTAGTGTGCTGCTGAGTCATTGGGGGAGATTCAAACCAACTGCATGCTGTGACAGACCCTGGTTTCGAGATTGCACAATTCAGGGTTTTATAACTATACTGTAAAACAAATGACGGGATGCTTATCGTACACAAAAAAACAGCTGGCTTATACCAGACCATATGTGAGGCACAGCCATAAATCACATCCGTGTAATCCATAAGGACAATAAAGTTTGTGTCACAAATAATTCTTGGACATACAGTACATATGTTTTCAATTACCATATAAAACTTCAAACCTTGAATGTACTTTACTTATTAAGTTATGATAATACAGTATTTTGGAAGGTCGGGCCCAATGCCAAGAGAGTCACATCGATTGCATTCATTTTCAATGCTCTTCTGTCCAATTCATTATCAGAGAGTACATTTACTTGGTGTGTGTGTACTCCCTCATAAAAAAAGTTGAACCTTGTTCTCTGTAAATCCAGGGGGCAGAGCGTTTCACTTCGATCTCACGTGCCCATAGAGCTCCGATACATCAATAACAAACTGCGGCCCCCTTGTGGACCTCCAGCCCACTCCTTGTGGACTGCAGCCTACACAAGTCTAAAGGGACTAGAGAATTTTTTTTTTACATATTATTTTTTCCACTCCTACTTGTCCCTTCCAGCCACCACTCCTTCCGTCTTCAAGGAGTGACACCCTCTGACCCTTACCGACCAACTGGGTCTGCCCCTAGAGTGCCACACTGCCTGTGGGGTTCTTGATGGCCCAGATTACCCCCTGGGTGGGGTGAGAAGAGATTCCCCTACTCCCTCTTTCCCCTGTGGCGAGCTGCACACTGGGGTCTGCCCTGGTTGGCGGGTCATGAGACTGGCTCCAGAGGACTTCATCTAGGCGGCTGGAGGCTTTTTCCTCAGAGTTGTGTTCGTCCCATCCCTTAACCCCACCCCTGAGATGCCGGCATGTAGGACATAAGTCCAGAGAGTCAGCGTGCTGACGATGTTCCTCCAAATGCCTAACAACCTCCTCCTGGTTCGTAGACAAAGTCACGAGTCCTCGAGATTCAGTGCATCCACCGATTCTTAGGACATCGGGCACTCCGCAGCGCCCCTGGCATCTCTACCCGAGGGAGGAGGCATCCGTTAAGGATGCTCATCCTCCCTCCTCCCCACTGACCGAGTCCGTTCCTGAACCCAGGTCGCCGCGCAGGCCAGTGATTTGGCGTCCGCGCCACTCTCAGCACCACCGGGCCGGCTGGGACTAGAGAATTTTGACTCATCCTGTCCGATTACCTTAGCAAGTCTGGCGCATTACTAGGGACAGTCAAAATGTTAATGCTGCTGGTTAAAGTCTGGCAAAAATCAGTATTTTGCAGCTACATAATTCCTAAAAATTGAAAGATGTTCACATGTCAAAGCGCCAAAATTTGTGCCATTTGTTTCTTTGCAAATTGACTAATTTGTGGGACAATGCCACAAACTGAATGTGAGGCTTCTTTGTAATATTGCAAACAGAAGGGTTGAACACCAGGAAAAAGAGCCACGGTGCTGAAATCTGAAGTTCAAAACAACACAACACAGGATAGCACCGGCAGCAACAAAGGTCACCCCAAAACAATTTTGTTGAAAAAAGCTTACTGTTTATTAAATTACAATGCGTAAATTAAAACTCAGCACCCATTCCACATGCGGTGTGCTACTGCTGGATGCAGCGCTTAGTGACATCATGGCTCCCGCCGAAGAATGCTGTCATTTCACCTGGTGACTACACCATTTCTTCAGAGCTACCTGTTTGCATCCAAGCATGCCCTTAATTTATAGTTCTAAATATGTTAATGAGTACACCATCTCCCAATCACTTACAAGTGAATACATTGTATCAGGATAAAATGTTAAAAACATTTGATGCAGAGTCTATACTGCTGTGTGTTTAAATTACTAAGTGCAATACCACATTAAACACATTCTTATAACGTTCTTCATGCTAGTTTCTGTAGCATAAACATACTTAATACATATAGCATGAGATGTGTTAAAAGGTCACTTAAATCAATGCACAAATTAGCAGTGTATACTCCTTCAGGCACAAATCTTGAACTATAGAAAAATTGTCAGGACAACAACCACACCCTCCCCATTTTTGCATTAAAAGCAAGCAAATTGTAAACAAAAAAAAGTAGCCAAATGGGGGGTGGGGGGAGGGGTGTCCTATAATCTTATCCATTGAAAGACTCCTTAAAGTCTTTTTTTTTTTTTTTTAGAATTTCTCTCAACTTTTTTTAAAAGGCCACTAAATCAATGCTGTTATTAAGTCCCCTGGCTGCGGTTCATAGGTCCAATAGCTCTCTCTCTTCTACCTATTAAATTTTCGAATGCGTCTCCCAACCGGTCTTAGTTGGACTTTCTACCTCAACAAATTCAAACTTATGTTCTAAACCTGTGGAGTCTCTGATGTGCTTGGCAATGTGCAATCGATGTATCCCCTCTCGTCACTGCATGAACAAGTCTCACTGGTCCAGATAATTTCTAGGACTCAGAGTATTTACTGCTACCTTCTTACATCTGGTAGCATTTTCATCCAAATGGCAGTACTGTCATCCACTGACCCATCTCGTACCCCCCACATCTAAACCAAGTCTCAATCCCACTGGATGCCTGCAGTCACTGACCATCTAATACTGCTGTGGAGTCATACTGTAACTTTATTTTTAACATTGTTATGTTGCAACAGTCATTCTAACCAGCCAGTGAGCAACTCCTGTCCACACCCCTACGGGTTCCTGTGTAGTGCCATGGCTGCTAGCATCTCATGGTACTGCCAACTTTGTCCATGTGTACCACATATTGTAAATCTGCAGGGTGGGAAACAACTTCCTAAAATCAGAAAGTGGGAGTATTTCAATCATAAATGGTAGTAAAACACTCCTTCACTCCCCTTATCTGTTCCCCTACATGCTCCCCTATTCAGAGTTTAAATTGGGGTGTAGTGCGACCAACATAATATGCCCCACAACAACATAAAATGATATACACCAGTCCCACTGTATCACATATTATAAAGTGTTTGATATCAATCTGTTTTTGTGTTTCTGGGATTTCCTAATTAGGCTCATCTCCCCATCCATCATCAAACCACTCACTTGTATATTTAACCTTGCCCTTTCCACCTCCTCCATGCCTGACCCCTGGAAGACTGCCAAGGTGATTCCCATCTTCAAAGCCAGCGACCCTCTATCCGCAGACAACTACCGTCCAATCTCCATCCTTCCTCACCTTAGCAAACTACTCGAGAAGGCTATCCAACATCAGTTTGCTGAGCACATGGGTAAATACAATGTCTTGTGTAGCCAACAGCATGGCTTCCGCAAGAACCATTCCACCACTACTGCCCTCACACTACTGACTGACCGCATCCTCATAAACATGGACCATGGTAACACCACCGGCGCAGTCTTCATAGACCTATCCAAAGCCTTCGACATGGTCAATCATACCCTCCTCCTCTCCAAACTACGTTGCCTTGGCTAGTCCCAGGAGGTTACTTACTGGTTCAGGAGCTACCTCTCTGATCATTTCCAATTTGTGAGTATTGGCCCTGCCTGCTCCCCCACTCTGCCCATCTCGACAGGTTTCCCCCAGGGCTCCATTCTTGGCCCCCTTCTGTTCTCTTTATTTATTAATTCCCTTCCCTCAGATAGTCTCAGATGCCACTCTCTCCTCTATGCTGATGACCTTGTATTTTTCTACAGCGATAAATCCCCTGCCCACATTTCCTCTGTTCTAACTCAAAACTATGCTGCAGCCCACAGTTGTTTTACTGATAACCTCCTCCTGGTTAATGCTAAAAAAACAAAATCTATGCTGTTTGGATCCAAGCCCTTCCTGTCCAAATCGAAAACTCACCCCTCTCAACATCATCTCCCTGATGGCCAAGCCTTTGAAGATGTCAATCTTTCAGATACCTAGGTGTTCTCTGTGACCATCCCTCTCTTTCTCTGAGTACATCAACTCATTAGTTTGAAGGTTTTACCACAAATTAGGTGCTGCTACAGATTTTTACAATACCTGACCATGGAGGCCTGACTTGCCATCGTCCAGGGGAATCTACTCCCAATCTTGGACTACTGCTCCCCCATCTATGCTAGGACATCCACAGCCCTTATGGCCAAGCTCTCTTCTGCCTACAACAGTGCCTGTCATTTCACCTTGCTGGCCCTTTTCACTACACACCACTGTGTCCTTTACAATTCGCTAGGATGGCATCCGTTGCAAGGCCACTTTGACCTTGCCATTTGCTGCATGGTGGATTCCGCCATCCGTACTGGCCAGGAATCTCCCCTTACAGCATTTCTCCTCTGAATATTCCCAGAGTATCCACCAATACGGGTGGCAGAGCCTTGTCAGTGGCAGCCCCTATGCTGTAGAATAAACTGCCAGCTGAGCTCAGCTCCATTCACACCCACTGCCAGTTCAAATCTTGCCTCAAAGACTGGCTCCTGGAGACTTCCCACTGCCACTGCTTTCCTCAGTAGTTCTTGATTTCCACCTGCACTTAGCACAAGAGTTTCTTGCTTATGCAACTCCTTTGTAAATCATCTGATTCCCTTCCTCTCACACCCTTCCCCTCTCCTTCCCTTTACTGCCCCACTTTATCCTTTTCATGCTACTCCTGAGGAACATTGATTATCTTCTATGCAACTTGCTGTATATCAATTTCATGTGTGTGTGTGTGTGTGTGTGTGTGTGTATATATATATATATATATATATATTCTCTTTATGTATATGCCCATCAGATTTATGTACTATATCACCTCATATCATGTGGATTTATGTATTTTGCTACCTTATATCTTGTGTACTATTGTAACCTTTTATTATTTGTCAGACTGTCTACTGTTCTATGCATTGTTACATAGAAACATAGACTTTGATGGCAGATAAGGACCACTTGGCCCACCCAGTCTGCCCATTTCCCTACCTATTGGATAAGCTGCAGGTTCTAGTTAACCAACAGACTACTTCCTGCAACCCCCACTATAATTGTCTTATGTCTGTCCCATGCATGTTTGAATTCCCCCACTGTTTTAGACCCCACAGCCTCCCCAGGAAGGCGGTTCCATGCGTCCACCACTCTCTCCATGAAAAAGAATTTCTCACATTACCCTGAGTCGTCCCTCTGTCTTTAAATTGTGCCCCTTGTTCTTGCACATCTCTTTTCTGAAAGATGCTACCCTCCTGGACTTTGTTGATTCCCTTGAGGTACTTGAAAGTTTCTATCATGTCCCCCCCGGTCCCTCCTTTCATCAAGGGTATACATATTAAGCTCTCTCAGTCTCTCTTCATATGGTTTCTGATGCAGACCCTGCACCATTTTAGTTTCCCTCATCTGGACTGCTTCCATCCTGTCTAAGTCCTTGCGTAGATGGGGTCTCCAAAACTGCACGCAGTTGTTGTTTGTATTTTACTCTGTGCCACTGTATGTGGCCTGGGCCGTGCCTGAAAATGGTCCCTGGGATCAGTGCACCTACCCGGTTACCAAAGTCATAAATAAATAAATAAATAAATAAGTTCTGGGCCAGATAGGATACTGGAGACCACCATGTCTTTAACAGTTCAAACACAATGAAACACTACCCAAGGTCCTTCCTCCACCACTTGTGCAAGTTTAGATGCCAAATTCAAAATGGACCAATTTCCCACAACAATTTCCCTTATCTTGATTTTCCCAGTGGAGAAAGTAGTAATGAATGGACAATCATGTGGATTGTTTTCTCTCCCTTTCTTTCACTACCAATGTATCTAATCTATTCATATTTCCCACTGCTTGTACTGCTGTGGCTATACTATGATTACTGTAGCCACGTTCTTGGAATCTCTGAAACTGTACCTCCCTTTTAGCTGCATACTCTGGGGCCTCAGTGCAGTTCCTTAAAGTTCTTGCCAACTGTCCTTTGGAGATAATGAATTTAACATGGTGTGGGTGGCAGCTCTTGAAGCAGAATAAACTGTTCCTAGCCATTGGTTTTTGGTGTAGGATAGTACATACATCCCCTCTTTGATTCCTATAAATTTTTAGGTCAAGGAATATAATCTCCCTGGGGTGTATTGTATATTTGAAGCATTGACAGTCACTCTCACTCTCTAGTCATTGAACAAAGGACACAAATTGTTCCACAATATCCCTCCAGGTGACCAATATGTCATCAATAATCCACTGACACAAATTCAGATACTGGATAAATGGAATTGTGGAGGCACTATGCAGTACATCACTCTGTCACTTTCCAACAAATACATCTGCATAACTGGGGTACCATATTTGCCCCATGGCAGTACCCCTCACCTGCAAGTAGTACTTCTTATGGAACAAAAAAACATTTTTGGTAAGTACGCATTTTGCTAGTTTGATGAGCTACCAAGTGGGGAATTCTACTTTCTCCACTTCCATTGTCAGTTCAAGGAAATGTTCCAGAGTCACCAGCCCCCTGCATGTAGTATAACTGTATAAAGGACTCCCTGTCTAATGTGGTAAAAACATCCTCCATGCATATCTATTTATTTAAGTCTTTGGTAACTGGGTAGGTGCACTGATCCAGGGACCGCTTAGGCACGCACCCAAGCCCCAACATACGGCACAAAGTAAAATATATACAGAGGAAATAACAGTAAAAAAATACATTCAGCATCTTACAATCATTGACAAAATTGACAAAGATACAATTCAACTTATATCAAAAGTCACATAGTAGACAATGGCATCCTATTAAATAATTACCCATTGTCAGTTCAAAACAGAGGATAAGTAATGCATTTACAGAATTCACAGGAGCGGTAGAATAAACTAAACTAGAGCATACAAGGTATTAGGGTAGGGAGAAACAGGGGCATTGGAGAAGGGGTGACACGAGGAAGAAATGTTCTAGCAGACAGGGCAGGCACGGGGGATAAACAGTCCCTGTAGGAGATGTAGGAGAACAGGCGTAAAAGAGATTATCCTGGGGAGCAGAGGCACTTGGCTTCATTTATTAGCCAGGATTTGAATCATTGCTTGAAAATACTGTGGGTGTCAAGGGAGCGGAGGGATGCTGAGAGACTGTTCCACAAGGCAGGAGCAGCAACAGATAGTCTTTGACCTCCCATGGCAGTTGAGACTCTGGGGATTTCCATGGGGGGGACAGAGGATGCACGGAAGCATCTTGATGGAGCACGGGTAACCAGGAGTGACACATATGGAGAAGCATCCCCGCATCTAAGGGAGCTGTCGATAATACAGCCCAAGGAGTAGTCAAAGTGAGAGGGGAGCAGGAGCCAGCCCAGCATCTAGTAACGAAGACAGTGGTGTGTGGAGTAAGATGCCATGTGAGCAAAACGACAGACATTGTTGTACATGAAGATTAGGCACGAGCGAAGGGCTGAGGACACACACAAGTAAATTGGGGAGCAGTAACTTGATAATAGGTAGTACGTTTCCTTGGGCAATGGCCAGTTGGGCTTCACTGTTCAGGAACAGTTTTAGTATATGGTTAATCTGATGATACAAAGCATCGGAAACATGTTCTACATAGGATAAGGAGGGTCAAGGGTAACACCCAGGTATTTGAAATTGGGCACATTTTGTAGTGCAGTGCCATCAGGTATCAGTACTGAGAGGGTGGAGGCAGACTTGGTGATGCTAGCAAGGTAGGGCCTAGACTCAAAAAGCATCAATTTGTTTTTTTACTTGTTGACAAGGAGCAGATGAGACTGGAACCAGGAGTGTGCACAGCTAAGGTTACGGGACAAGATGGTGGATATGTTATCCAGGTTCTTATTGCTGTGATAGAGGACGAGGTCATCAGCACATAACAGGGCTTCATAAGTTAGGCAGTCAGAGGGGAGGGAGTTTATCTACATCTATATCTTCCATTAGATTAATGATGTCCGTGGAGTCCCTCACATATGAGCGGAGGCCCTTTACAAATGGCTGTGGCCGGCAATCCAGGAACATGGAGAGTGGTTCAGTTAACCACCCCCTCCCGGAGATGATCGGTCTCCCTGTACCTGTTTGTGGTAGCACACCGCATGTGAAATGGGTGCTGAGTTTTGATTTGCACATTGTAATTTAATAAATGGTAAGCTTTTTTCAACAAAACCGTTTTGGTGTGACCTTTGTTGCTGCAGGTGCTATCCTGTGTTGTACTGTTTTTTTGTAACTCCAGAAACTGTGGATTTTTACCCTAAGAAAACATTTCATATCATTTTATTTTTACCAGTAATTGACTGAACAAAAGCTCTTTTGCACCCATTACTGACAAAGATACAAAACATACATACATACTCTGGTATTAAAAGTTAAAGTAATAATTAAAGCTATTTAAGGTACATCAGAGCACATGCAAGTTGTTTCAGTTTCAAATTTATGGTACAAAGCTGTTTTGAATCTGCACAATGAACTTTTCAGGCTGATATAAGGTGAGATAGAATTTAACAGATTTGGAGTGCCCTGGAGTAGGAGTGTCTTTTTATTTATTTATTCTTTGGTAACGGATAAGGCCCACTAGACACAAGTGCCTATTTTCAGGGTGACCTGTGAGCACTGGGGAGGTTAAGTGACTTGCTCAGTGTCAAACAGTATGCAAGCGGAGGTTGTGGGAATCAAACCCAGGTCTGCTGGATGTACCAAGCTCATTCACAGCTCATTACTTGAACCTCTAGGCTATACTGCTGACCACTACTGCCACTAGCGCACTTTATAGGTTTTGCATAAAAGCAAGTAGTTTTGAGTTCCTAGTTGCATGTATTGCAGTGACCCGTTGGAGTTTGTTTACCAGATTTTCCATAACTGCAATCCTGTATATGCTTTGTGTAAAGGATGCCATACTTAGTTTGATTCTTTGAAGAGGTGAACAAATTCCCAATTAACAATATAGGGTACAACAAAGTTTTTTTGTTTTGTTTGTTTTTTAAGTATTTATTTATTTATTCTCTCAGTACTAGGCTCCCACCATTGGGCAATGGCCAGCCCTCAGCCCCGACATCCCCTTACCTGGGCCTCCACAACGATGGGTTTTAAAAGGGGCCTTCAAAGCAGCTGTGTAATGAAAAATATTTTACCAAAAAAGCTAGTTTCAGCTACAGTTAATAAAAATATTTGCATCCCTTTTTAAATCCCCTTTCAGGATACCTCCTATGCTGTGCAGCGTGAGTTTTTTTTTACATTTTCTCAATCCTCAATCTTACAAGGTCTTCAATGCTATTTCTAAGCTAAATGTGGCAGCCATCTTTTTTTCTTGAGAAAATAACTAAATTAAAATATTCATTACATACTCAAATGTTGCTAGAATTAGAAAATGTTACCACCCAATAAAACTGGCAGATGCCTGGAATCTTTTATAGTTATAAAAAAAAGACAAGGTCAAATTTTTTTGCCCAATTCCATTGCACTGCTCCTTTAAAGCAAAGAGACAGATCGTGTTTAACACCTTGTGATGAATTTGCATAAAAGCATCTGTCTGGTTAATAAACAATGTTGCCCTGTAATCCAATACATGCAACACTTGTTTGGCTACCAGTGATCTGATCTCCATTGTTAGGTGTCCTGCCTTACGGTACAGGTAGCCTAGTTTCTGGTAAATCTTTTTGAAGACTAGCTCCACGTGGAGGGAGAAAGTTCAAGCTCTTATCCAGAGCAACTATCAAGTACTTAAATACTTGCGTTGACTGTAAATATCCCCCTGCTTTCTCTCGGATGACTGGGTCACTCTCAGCATGGGCCATCATCTGGCAAGTGCCAAAGAACACAGTTCTTGTTTTGGTCTCATTCAGCAGCAATCTGGTTTTATCCAGCCATGCAGACAACTAACTGCACAAGCCCCTGCTGCAGATCAGACTGGATCCAGGATATGTTTGTGCCCATGCTTAGAATGGCCATGTCATCCACATACAGAATGGGGCAAGTGGTTGAAAACACTTTTAGCAGATCGTTTATAAGCACTGAAAAAAAAGCACAGGCCTCAACACAGAGCCCTGCAGCCCCCCCCCCCACCAAATTGACACCACAGGAGTCAGACAGGACCATTCCTATTCCAACTCTCTGTGTTTTAGAAATATAGCATATCAGCCAATTTATTACCACTGATTGCAGGCCAAATGATCCACGTTCTCCCAAACCAGTGTGTGTGTGATCTACTACATCAAAGGCCTTAGTCTAGTCATAGAACATCGCCCTGGTATACCCCCTCCTCAAAGGCAAACAGCCCTAACAGATATCTCACCTCTAGTGCTGGTGTAGATAACAGCACATGTGTTGACTGGGCCACATCAGCCGCATGCATGTTGTTGTGGTATGCTACGCCCCATGGTAATGGTCCTCAATGTCATCATGTAGGTAATAAAGGTGTCCACTGGTATCCTGAAGGTCTTCAGTAGGTCCCGTTCCTATAAAATGACACAATGGGCCTTAAGAGATCTCTTCAGTTCATTTTCTTTCATGACACGGAAATCTGTACATGCCTCAGACATGACTTACTGCAGGTAGTGTGTGAATTTAGGTATACGGAGGTGATGCAGCAGAGGGAGCCCTTATGATCTTGATGTACCTGCACTAGTGTCGGAAAGAACCTGTGCACATATTCCAGGGTAAATTATCATTACCGTCTACTTGTTTGAAGTGTATGCAGAAAGAAACAGTTCACTTAGTTGGGAAGAATACATGCAATGCATGGGACTGTCAACGGGTCTGAAATTCAGATGGGCCTACTGCCATACGCCTTTAAAGAGTCCACCATGAAAAACGTTATACCTTGATCATCTTCTTATTGCTGATCTTGGTCCAGAATGGATTGACCACCTGTCTTGAGACTTTACCAGTAGAAAGACTGTGGTTTGATTGATGTTTTTGTGTTAGAGAATTAACGATGCTGTTCTCAGCACTACATACCAACATACAACAGTAGGACAGAAGAAAGTTCTTCGATCCACTGAGTTGTTCCCCTTCCCCACTGTCTCAGCAGACAATGGCATAACCCTATTTTCCCTTGTGCTTACTGAGTCTTATACTAAATACATGCCTGGTTTCAGTGGATAACCACCTTAGATGGAAGTCTGGTCCACAAATCCACCATCTAAAGAGGCTGTCATGAAAAACATGTTATTACAGATCTTGCTTCAGAATCGACTGATCACCTGACCTGAGATTTCACAGTTTATGGAAGTCTGTCACAGCTGCATGGCAAATAGCTGGAGGGAGGCAACAGTTGTGCACATTTTTAAGAAAGGCAGTAGGAACGTGGCTAAAAAATGATCACCCTGTTAGTCTGACGTTGATATTAGGGAAGGTGCTGGGGAGTATAATAAAGGATTATGTTGGAGAAATTTATAAACAAATCATATCTGGCAGATGTAACCCAACATGGCTTCACCAGGAGTAGATCTTGTTAGACTAACCTACTGCAGTTCTTTGAGCGAGTCTGTAGCTCACTTGATAAGGGATATTATTTTTTGACTTCAGTAAGGCATTTGACATTGTGCCTCATAAGGAGTTCATCAGTGCCCTGTTAGAGACTGGTCTAAAAAACAGGGTTGTGGCTTAGAATCTTTAATTCCTGATGATATGGAAGAAAACAGACAGTCCAGATTAGAGTTGTGACTTCAGATTGGGCCACTGTGACCAGTGGGGTGCCTCACGGGTCTGTTCTGGGACCTGGTTTATTTAACATATATGTATCCCCAATGAGGCATTGTGAGGGTGTCTGGTTAGCGAAATTCGTGGATAACAACGAAGTTGGGCTATTCGTCCATAATAAAAAGGATGCCTATACCTTTCAAAATGAGTTATCTAATCTAGAGGCTTGAGCCTTGAGTAATAGACTTAACCTGGCCAAGATGGAGGTACTGGTGATCAAGCCTGGTCGTGGACGTGATGGGCTGCCACCTGGGGCTGACTCAGGGCTTTTCTTGAGTTCTGCTCCATCGGCAGCTGCCCCGAAGGTGCGAAATCTGGATCTGATCCTTGATAACAGATTGACTTTTTGAAGATCGATTGTCATCTGTTGTCTATAGCGGTTTCTATCATCTGCAGAACATTGCCGGGTTAAGCTCCTCGTTCGATCGAGAATCTGCCACCACTAATGCTTACTTTGTGACCCCCAGACTTGACTATTGCAATACTCTATACCTCAGGGTCACGGGAGGGACCCTCCGCAGACTTCAGCTAGTGCAGAACACGGTGGCTGGTTTGCTGATGGGCTTTTCGAGGTCAAGTCATGTGACTCTGGTCCTGTGGACTCTGCACTGGCTGCCGGTCAGGTGGAGGGTCCCTTTCAAGGTGGGGCTTCTCACCTTCAAGGTCCTATACAGACTGGGTCCATGTTCCCTGTCAGAACTCCTGACACCGGTGACCTCTGCTCGCTCCCTCCGCTCCTCTTCGAGGGGCCTTCTGGACGTTCCCAGGGTTCAGCTCAAGACCTCAGGAGACTGTGCATTTAGTGTCTCTGGGCCAACCCTGTGGAATTCATTACCATCTTCTGTCCAGGAGGCTCCCTCAGTTGAGGTATTTAAGAGGAGGCTGAAGGCCCACCTCTTTGGCCTGACTTTTCCTTTTTTTTTTTTGAGTACTCCCTGTGCTAGTCCCTGCTATGATAGTCTGAATCTCTTTTCAATTTATTTTAAATTGTTATATTTTTATTTAAGAATTGCTATTGTATTATTTATTTATGTTGTTTCTTATTATGTTTTGTTTTAATATTGTTAGGCACCCAGAGCCTCCGGGATTGGGTGCCCTATAAATAAAATTGCCTTGCCTAGATTTAATATAGATAGTGTGTGCTGTAATGCACTTGGGAAAGGTTCAGTTTGGAAGCCTGTTATCTAATAGATGGTCAGCCCCTTAATGTAACATCAGATGAAAGAGACGTAGCTGTTGTGGCGAAAAATGATCCAAAATTAAAAAAAAACGTCACTTCAGTGCTAAAAAGGCAAATGCAATTTTAAACTGCATCAGAAGAAACATCAGTAGTAGAGACAGGGGAGTCACTATGACTCTGTAATGTCTCCCTGGTGAGGCCTCAGTTGGAGTAGTGCTCCCAGTTTTGGTCCCCTAATACCAAGCCAGAGATTAAGACTCTGGAGAGGGTGCAGCAAAGAGTGACTAGGATGGTGTCAGGCATTAGCGAACCAAGTTATGTGGACAGGTTGAGAGCCCTAGGGTTGTATTCCTTAGACTACAGAAGGATGTATTGGGATCTATGCCTTCTGTTCAAATCTAACTAATGACAACCTCTGGGTGTGTTTGGATTTTGATTTTAGAGAAGTGAATTATTATACACGAGCACATAACCTTCAGCTTAGGGGGGAAATGAGCACAACCAAGTGAAGGGCCGGTTGGTATAGCCAGAGGGTCATTGGTGTCTGGAATAATCTACCAATAGAGGTGATGGATAGTAACTGTATGGCAGAATTTAAAACTAGACTGGATGATCCCCTAAAAATGGAATGTATATCAGGATATTCCTGTGCATAAAGGGCGAGCTTCTAATGGGTCTTTGGCCTAAATCAGCTCATATCCAGCTATGAAACCTATTCCACAAATTCACCATCTTTCTGTGGAATAATGTTTCTGAATATTCTTTATATACTATCATGAATTGCCCAGTTACCGTATTCCATTGAACAGAAGACCCCACCTGAATACAAACCACCCTCAAATGCAAGCCACAGGCTCTAGTGAACAATGTTAATAAAAGCCACCCTCAATATGAGCTGCAGCTGCCAAATCACAGTTGAAATCATGTTGGATAAAGCCCCGTGCTTGGGATTCATGCACTGTAACGTTTCATACAGTAGTAGCTGCATTTTACTCATATTATCTTGTGTGATTCTTTTTTGTTTTGTCTCTGAGGCAGTTTCAAATATACTTGATCAAATACTGAATCTTTGATTTTTTTTTCCTTGAAAAAGAATAGTTATGTGCTTACCGTAACAGCAGATCTTCAAGGAATCTCTTGAGTTAGGCACACCTTTGAGAACTGCATCCCGTCAGCGCTAGGACCATACAGAAAGTTTTGCTAGCCAAGGGGCCACCACGACAATATCATTTGTCAGCATCTATATAAACGTGGGTAGCCCCATCTCTCCTCAGTTCCCGCTGGAGATTAGACTTGAGGTTTCCATCCCTGAGAACCAGGAGATAAGACAAGCCCAGGTATACAAGGCAAGGCATAAGGCTGGATATATGATGCATGGATTAGATTCTGGCACAGTATCTAATGTAAACCTTACTGAATCAGAAGGGGGATGGAGGGAGGGCCAGCATGGCTTAAAGGAAGAAATTCTCTCAAAGAGCTACTGTTACCGTAAGTACATAACTGTTCTATCATCTTCGAAGATATCATTTCCATTAGGCCATGACTTCTGAACAAGTCCCAGTTAGTCCCAAAAGCCACTGGGAGGCTGGTACAGTCATATATATATATATATGCACACACACATTCACAAAAGTAGGCCCTGCAGTATAGCAGGCCCAAAGCCAGCTCATTTACGATAGACTCTGTCCAGACTGTAATGTTTAGTGAAGGTGTGGACAGTGCTCATGTGGCTGCAGCACAAATGTGAGCAGCAGAAACATTTCTGAAATAAGCAACAGAAGTGGCTATGCCCGTTGTTACAGGAGTGAAATCATATCTGGTGAGGTGGTAATGGAGCTATGAGGCTAAGGGTGGCACCTTCCATTCTCAGTTTGAGAGGACCCTCTATATTAGCGAATCGAAGTACATAAAGGAATTTCTCTTTCTAAAAGAAGGACAACACTAGGCCTTGGATTGAGCGAACAGAAAATGCAGTAGTTCTGTGTTGTACGGGGAGGCAAAAAGGACCAACTATGCATGGGATAAACATAGGAGTATATTAGAACACAGTTAGGGAGGGGGAAAGACTTCTGGAGACCAGATAGAGTTTGCAGATGTAGCATATACAGGGAGCACTTGGGCAGACTGGGTTTTCCAAGCACTCCTTTTCTGATGACAGGTTATATGTTTATTTTTTAAATTTGCAAAGTGAGATCAGAGGAGGCAGGATAAGGGGTAATGTAAGGAAGTTTTTCGTCATGGAAAGGGTGGTGGATGCATGGAATAGTCTGCCACAGGATGTGGTGGGAGCAAGCACAGAGGGGAGATTTAAACATGCATGGGACAGGCATAAGGGAACCCTAGAGATGGGAAGGAGAGGCTAAAGCCGATGACGAAGTAGAGTCAGAGGCTGCAGATAAAGGAAGGATCTATGGACAGACTATATGGGCCTAGCGGTCCTTATCTGCTGTCAATTTCTATGTTTCTATGTTTATTGAATAGTCTTAAATTACACCATTTGAGCAAATACAGACAGATAATGGTAACAGTTATTAGGCGATGATACAATATATCATATATAGCGACTGATGGACTCATTCTCACTTACTCTTATTTTTATACAATATAAGCTTATATTCTTAATCAATGCAAAGTCATGTTCACCATTAGCAGTACAATTAGCACCTATTATGCTACCTTTACATTGCATATTTAAGATCATATATCAACTGATAAATAAAAGAAAAAGATTTGTCAAACCATAACAATATGGTCAGTTTTTTTTTTTTTCCTTTGTTACTATACATAGCCATTTGAATGCCTAGGTAAAGATGGGTGGTGGAAAGAGAAAAAGTTGTTCTAACACTAGAATGCCTTCCTGAGATTCTTTGTTATGAAAGTAGAGTAACTATCTTGAATTAAATTTATCTGTTTGCAGCCTTTATAATACAGCAATGTCCTCCACGGTTTTAATATTACCAACGTTCTTGGGCCACTGCTGTATCTGGGGACAAGTACTGCTTCTCCATCGCTGAGTGATGGTTTTCCCCGCTGCTGCTATGAATATCAGCAGTAGTATCTTTTGTGTCGTAACTGTGCTCCCCTGTGGGGGCAGACCTAAAACTAGATTTTCAAAAGCTGGTGGTAGAGGTAGATCTAAGAAGGCTTGCGTTGCCTGCTGAACCTCTGTCCAAATTGGTTTCAAAACTGGGCAGTTCCAGAAGATGTGCAGCTGTGGTCCTCTATGTCCACATTCCCTCCAGCAGAGATCTGATTGTTCTTGTTCCAAAGTACTTAGAGATCACAGAGGTGATGAAAAATCTGGCCACCAGATTCCACCTGAACTCCCTCCAGGAGTGTGCTGCTATGAATTCCTGCTTGATTTTCACCCGGCTGGAAGAACTTTAGGTGGCTGCGGCCTCCCTTTCCATTTTTCTTGTAACTGCATAATGGCTTGTATCCCTATTTCACCTTTGCCAAAGGGTTTGTGTTAGAAATAAACCCTGGTTGATCCAGATGTTAAGTACTAGCTATTCCTATTACTAATGTGATTCCTGCGAGAAGATTGGCCTGCAGGACTGCTATGGAAGTTGTCCTCCTCGTGTAATCCCTACACTGAAGGTACTGGTGGAACTCTAGACATTTAGGCCCTATTCCTGTTTTAATTTGCTTAAAACTTTTAATAGTGCCTGCTTCTGTAATAAACTGTCCTAAGTATTCCAGGCCCTTCCATGCTCACCCAATGTGTCCATTACCTAGACACACTGGAGGGAAGCCTGGAAGCCACTGAATTGGGATCTGTTAGGATCATAGAGAGTTTACGAGTTCAGGAGGCTTGTGGGCCTATTATGTTGCCACATGGTCTTGGCAGTTGGCATCTTTTTTGAGCTGGAGCCACACAGTGTGGCAGGTCCATGGATTTGATATGTTAGAAAGTTTCTACCTGTCTATGACCCATAGCAGATATTTTAGTGGTATTCAAGTAGGTGCCCTTTATTTAGCAATAAACACGTAGGGTGGGTTATGCTGGGATTTACCCACTCCTGGTGTGGTTCGGTCATGAGGCCGAGTGACCAATCCATCCAGGCGCGGTACATCCCAGCATAACCCACACCCTGGAGTGGTTTATTGCGATTATACAATGTCCCTTCACTTTCTGTAAGAAAATGAAAAAAAATGCATTTTTGCTAGTTTAAATATATATATCATTGAGTTTATTGTTGCGACAGAAAAAGTAGTTTCCTGTTTATCCTAACAAAGTTTGGCACCTAAGGAGCCATACTGCAGCCATAGCTATAATCAGTACCAAAGTTTGTAATCAATACACTGACGCACCAGCTTTCTCTTGTTATAGATTAAATTGCACAAATTCAGCCTCCCCAAAAAAGCTCCACAAAATGTGTGTGCTGTCTTAACATTATCCAAGCTAGATGATAGTTTAAGACAGAGACTGCATTTTTTTTTAAATCTAGACAGCCTTTCGCCTGACAGTTGGTCCCCCCCCCCCAAAAGCCTACTAGCCCTCCGTTTTTGGGATTCAACTCTGCTCACCCCCAGTTCATACTGCCTCCTTCAGCAGACATGCTGGATACATAGATTTTATTTATTGTTTTATATAAAGACAGAACGGTGAGATTTAGCATGGTTACAGTGGTTACTAAGATACAGGGCTGCTGTCAGGGTCCATTTCTGGGGTTGCTGTGGTTTTTCAGTGGCGAGCAGGTGATATGAAGTAATGCTCTCATTTGGCTTTCTTTATTTCAGTAATTGGGGTGACATATAAAGTACTTCAAAGAGGGACTCCCACACGTGTAGCTCACTAAGACATCACACAGTTCAATTTCAGCGCACACAATTCCGGGTTGCCGACATGGTTTTTATGGTAAGAAATTACCTCGTTGGACTAATCAGATGTTGGAAAACATTGCAGATCAATTGAGCAGAGAACAGCGATCCCCAGGAGCAAGCAAGGTTAGCCTGTGAGAGAGACGCTTACGAGGATACTGTGCAGCTGGGATCATGTACTGTGGAGCAGCTGCTTGAAGATTTCTTATGGGACCAAGCTCTCGCAACAGAGTGTAGCGGGAGGGAGAGTCCGAGGACAAATCATTAGTAGAACTGAAGCTGGGAGCAGTAACCATCACCAGTGAAAGTACTGTTCATTTTTTTACTGTTTCCCAGCAAGTCTAGTGTCTTTGACTATGAAACAGTAGTGCATTTTTGAATTTCGGTTTCCCATTGTCGGTTAGTGGCAAACCAATATGGCGGTTTTCACCTTTCAAATCGAGGGTCGGAGTGATTTTTAAAAGTGGTGGTGGGGGTCCAGATGCTGCTGACTGTCACGTCTTCCCGTGGGTAATGCTAGGATTTACCACGGGTAAAAGGTGCCAGTCAGCCAGTCACGTTACAGCTTTTTCAGACCCCACTGTATAACTTCAATTAGTCCATCCACTGTCATGAGAGGCCCTCAGGACTTCTACCACATGGTTTCACTGTGCTGCCTCACAGTATTGTGGGAAACCTGGGAGCTCCATACCTCCCTTATTTTTTTGTTCTGTTAAGAGGTCCCATTAAATTCAAGGTCGGCAACCTCCCCATTAAAATTTAGTAACCATTTTTTTAGCTCTTTCCGATCAGTACCTGGGACTGGAATTGGTAAGGTGGAGTACAAGAATAAAAATCCAGGTATCCTACTTTATTCAGTACCCATTTAAAAAGGAATTGTGTTTTTTTTTTTCATATTCCTTTTTATCGGCTGACCACCATGGACAGGCTCTCAGCCCTGTCCCCGCCACCTCTTGCCCAGCACCTATCTACCTGGACCTACCAGCTCTAGCCCCCCACAGACTGCTCCCTGTGGCAGGGCCAGGAAAGGGAGGGCTGTTGTCCCCCCCCCCACCCAGTGACTCACATCCAGATTGTCTGGTGGCAAGGTGACAGTGCAGGTGGTGAAAGGCAGGCAAGGCTTCATGTAGCCTGTGACAGCCATTCTTCCTTCTTCTCCCTCTGTCCTCTGCTGCAGTGGCACGTAAGCTTGTGCATGTGGAGGCATGCGCACGCTACAGAATTGCAGCCCCTCCGTTCATATCGCTAAGCTGCCAAAATACTCCCAGACCTCCACCCATGAGCAGCCATGGGCCAAGTTGCCAGACTACACCACCCCAGGAGAGAAGAGCTGCCCTCTGGGTGCTCAGTCCTCTCTCCCCCATGCTGACTCCTGGCATCCTGAGCTCGCTCCGAACTTGGGTCACCGCACGGTAAGAGGTAAGGTGCATAGTGCCTCAGCTCTCTATGCCTCTGGGCTGGCTTCATAGGAATGGTGTTTTAAACTGATGTATGAGTGACCTACTCACGAGCAATGCCTCTGATTTGCTGATGTTGACTTTGAACCCTCAGGCCTCTCCAAAGGTTTGCAACAACTTAAGTGGGAAATTACAGTTGAGGTTCCCCCAGATATAATAGAGTATCATATGCCCCGATATGCACTTGTTTGTCTTACTGTGGTCGCCAGTGGCTCTATACTCATGCCAAATGGGGGGCAGAGGGCAACCCTGCCTAGTGCTCCATTCAGTTTTAAAAGAATCTGACATTGTATTATTCACCTTGAACTTAGCTGGAGGCTGGTGATAAAGCATTTTGTACCCAAGACACGAAACCTTCCCCAAATCTTATTCCTTGCATCACTAATCTTAAGCAGGTCCACTTCAAGCAATCAGAATGCTTTTTCTGCATCTAAAAATATGTCTAACTGGGGATCCTTACTACTGGCATGATGTGACAAAACGTTGAGAAGATTTCAGGTATTCATTCTGCGGGTGACCTTTTGGAATAAAGCCTGTTTGATCCAGATGTACTACTGACTCAATACACCCGTCAGCCTATTTGCCAGTGCCCTGATTAAGGAGTGAAATGGGAAAGGCTGCACAGATGCCCCTGCTCTTCTGAGATTCTGTGTTTCTATATCTCCTCTGTCTTCCTTCCTCAGTTAAAAAGCACTGTGGGTCGGGTGGATTGTCCCCAGTTTCAATCCTCTTTCCTTCTGCTATTTTTGTTGCTCTTTTCTGAATTCTTTCTAGCATATCTATATATTTTCTACATGGTATGCCAGTCAGAACTGTATACTCTGCTGTAGAAGGGCCTAACCAAAGATCTACACAGTTGCAATGTTATATATTTAGAGCAATTTATAACATTTTGTTTAAATATTGGCACATCTTTTATTGGCTTTATTTCCAGCAGCTCTTCATTGTGCTTCCCATTTCAGTCTGTTTCTTTAAAGTAAGGCACCAGTCTTTTTCTAGTCACTAGTTAATTTCTATTCCATTTAAATAGTAATTTAATTATTAACAGGATGCCTTTTCTTACACTTCTCACATTAAAACCCACTTGCCATTTCTTTGCCCATTTCCGAATTTGCTTAAGTGCTTCTGAAGCTCATTTCTATCCTCCAATGAATTTACTGCTTTAATTCTCACAAGTTTGGTGTTGTCAGACCAAATAAACAAAAAAAATGGTGCCTACCCTTTCCTTTCTAGGTCACTTAATGCAATATTAAAGGGACACTGTCAGCTTGTCCCAGTGTTTTGTCAATTTCTCATCAGTGTTCCCCGAGGCACTTACCAAACAAACCGCCAGAGTAAAATGCCCCTGCAAGTGCCAAAAGTAATATTTTGTACTGGTTTACCTCTATTTTCCATTATTTCCTGTCCAAGCGGTCCGAATGTAAGTAAACTGACCTCCGGAAGCATATCAATCCCGAGGACACGCATCTGTAAAAGAGCGCAGTCGCGATGTGCAATTTTTAGCATGCCCTATAAACGAAGTGCTTCGGTGGTGTATTTCTACAGCATAAACTGAACTGTGCCTCTCCTAACAAAAACCGAGCAGTAATATAACTAAAAACACAGTTGAAAAGTGGAGCCGAAATCCCGTGTATGCGCACTAGCGGCATGTTCTCTGCTCCAAGCAGCTAGTGTGCATGCACAGGATTTCGACTCCACTTTTCAATTGCGTTTTTTAGTTGTATTACTGCTCAGTTTTTGTTAGGAGAGGCGCAGTTCAGTTTATGCTGTAGAAATACACCACCGAAGCACTTCGTTTATAGGGCATGCTAAAAATTGCACATCGCGACTGCGCTCTGTTAGACGCATGTCCTCGGGATGGATGTGCTTCCGGAAGTCGACTTACTTATGTTGAGACTGTTTGGACAGAAAATAATGGAAAATAAAGGTAAACGAGTACAAAATATCACTTTTGGCACATGCAGGGGCATTTTACTCTAGTAGTTTGTTTAGTAACTGCCTCGGGGAACGCTGATCAGAAATTAGCAAACACGTTGGGACAACGCTGACAGTGTCCCTTTAAGCAGCTAGATAAATATTTTAAAAGTGGACAGTTTTTACTTTTTATTTCAGAAATATTGTTCTTTTTCTATTTTCTCATTATAAGGTTTCCACCTGATGGTATTACAGTAGGTGTGAAGAGCAGTGCTTTACCTCATCACTGACATATCTAGTTCTATTTCCCTTCGTAGCCCTCTCCGCCTCTCTCATAACTATTCTAATCCCTCTATGATCCCTTACCCTCTTCCTGTTTCCCACCACTCTCCCCTTCCCTCTCCTCCCAGCTTCCACTCTCCTTTAAACCTCATGGTCACATAGTGGCACTTATTGCATACTGCACATGCTCTAGAATATCCGTTTTTTCTCACATGCTTTTTGCATTTCTTGCTTTCTTTTGATTGTCAAAACTGTATTGATTGTATCATGCTGAAAATGTTTTCCAAATTTACATTTGATTGTATGTGGTCCTCATCCTTACTATGTTACATTATCACATGTGCTGCGTCACATGTATACTTATGTATGTCCTCTTGTATCCTCCCTGGCCATGCCTGAAAATAGGCATTTCCTATGCCTAGTGCACCCATCTGGTTGCCAAAAGCAAATAAATACCTAATCAGCATGTGACCTCGTTGTTTATTTATTTATTCAGTTTTTGTTGACCGACAAAGGATGGCTATGCAATTCTGCCTATTTTCAGCCGGGGAATACAGATGCAAACTGGCATATTGAACCTAATTAAGCTGTTGGTGGTATTGTTTTTAGCGAATGGGGGTCATTTGGCCAGGACACTGAGGAAATTCCTTCTCTTTTTCGAGAAGTGCATTGGGATCTTTAACATCTACTTCAACAACTACTACAACAGGCAGACGAGAGCTTGGTTTAACATCTCATCTGAAAGATGGCACCTCAGGAGTGCAGCACCCCCATCACGCTGCATGCACTACAGTGTTAGTATTGGGATTTACTCCCAAGTTCCTCGTGAGGGGCTAGAACCTACAACGTTCTGATCTTCCATCCTCAGAGGTGAGTGTGCAGCCTGGGTACACGGGCTACATACGGTATGACAGGAAACCTGCCGACCATCACTAAGGTGACAGCATGATGCCGATGGTGCTCACTGTGCCCGGCAATTGTGCTGCCCGACACCTGTTCGCCAAATCCACCTGAGCAAATGCTGGCTGTTTGCAAGGGGCTGCACCCCCCAAAACCTATTACAATCCCTTCCATGGCAGAGGTTTCTCAGGAGGGTGCAACACCTGTGCAGCGCTGTTCCTGTAGGGCACTCCAACAACCAGCTGGTCACTGTGACAGGCAAACTGGCTGCAGCGCCCTGATCATGTCACTCTCATTCCATCGCCCCACTGACGTGATACCTGCAACCTGCTGAGCCACTGACACTGTCAAATTGCAAGTGGCCAGTCTGCACAAGATGATCGGCTTTTCTTGGTCAATTGTGAAGTCACAATCAGTGAAGTTCCAAAGCTGATGAGGTATGAAAGGAAATAGAACTTGAAGTGCTGGCTGCCAGATACAGTACTATACCACACATCACACCTAGCTGTCAGGTAGCAAACATTAAAACACGCATGGGACCGGCACTACGGTGTAAAAAAACCCCAGCAAAATACAGGGGGAGAGGGCAGGTTCATGGGCAGATTTGATGAGCCACTCGGTCCCCATCTGCCATCAAATTCTTATGTTCTTATGTTCAGGTCTTCTAAATAGCAAAAGAAAAAGAGAAAGAAGTTCCATTGTAACAAACAAACAAAAACAAAAGTTGACTACTTTTAAAAGGTAATATTAATTTCAGGCAGTGTACCAGCTCTTCAAAAAGAGTGGTCTCCATCACTGAGCTTGTGGCACCTCTTGTTCCTTACAAAATTCGGAAAGGCAATCATATATTACTAGTCAATTTTCTGTTGTCCAACAAGTTATTACATCATTGTATTACATCTCCTGCAATAGGCCTCATGGGTTACACATAACATTGTTTCTCCTACTGTATTTTGTTACAACATCATTACACTGTAAATTTAAAAATAAATAAAATTACAAAGCAGTGTAGTTACACATTTGGTCCATGTGAGTATATAGTAATTAACCTGCAGTTAGGATGTAATTACCTATAATTACAGCAAAGTATTTACAGAACCTTATAAAACAGAAACAGAAGTCACAAGGACCTGTTCTCTTCTCACATGATGACAGTTCACCAGCTCACAGAGGGCAATCATAACAGGTGATAACTGGAATATGGAACACAAGTACCCAAATGTACCCTTCTTCTTTGGTACAGTGCTGAGGCCAGGAAGTCCGGATGCACTGGTATCACTGCTTGAAAATGACATCTCATTGGCTTGGACTTTATGTAACAAATTCAAGAGACAGCACTGCAAATACTATGTGATTCAAATAATCTACTGTTACACCTCCACCTGCAAAACAAATGTTTATAAACATAGAATTTGTCGGCAGTTATGGACTGCTTGGCTCACCCGGTCTGCCCAGTTTGTCCCTGCCTATACGATCACTGCAGACCCTACCTGATCTCCAGCTATGCCGCCCACACTGTTTTCCTTCAGTGACATACGGAAAGTTCATTCATTTAATTAGAGCTGAACATAGTAAGGTTTGGGCTGGCCCATAGAATGCCCATCCAAATACATCATAGTAAAAGGCACGGTCATTTTAAATAGTGTATTTTATACAAATGATACCCACAAAGTTTTAAGGGTAGGAGGATTCAAGATAGCAGAAGCTAAACAATCGGGACTAAGGACACATTTTGGGAATTATGTACGTAGAAAATAAAAAAAAACAACAGCAGAGATAACTGAAAAAGATGAGGAAGTCACCAAATTACTCAAATCAAAGTAAGGGTTGGAGAAGTGGGAGGGGACTCTTAAAATAGTGAACTTACATGAGCACAGCGGTAGTGCTACCACCGACCCAGGTCCAGGAATAATCCAGGGTTGTTGGAAGCTGGTTGTAGGGGAAGATCAGGTGTCCCACCAGGTATTTTCCTCATCTTCTCCTCTCGGGTGGGCATGCCAGGGTCACCTGGGCGACAGTGCTATGAGGAGGGAGGGAGCTTACATCGGCACTAGAGATGGGCAAAGGTGGTAAAATTCACTTTGTGAATTAATCCGCAAATTTAGCATAATTCGCGGAGTGTAGATCGATCTGTGAAGTGCACCTTTTTGCCACGAAGTGCGGAATCTCGTAGGTGGTATTTCACACTTTGTGGGTGAAATTCTGCACTTTGCATTGAAAACGTCATGATTTAGGCATAGTCAAGAGTTACTGAGGGCAGGGAACACTTTGTGAAACTCTATGAATGCGAATTTTGGTAATTTTGCAGCAACATCACTGCAGAATTAAAACTCTGCCACGTCTCTAGTTGGCACAGCAGTAGTGCTGCAGTCCAGAAATGAGCCAATGTTGTTGGGGGCCAGCTGTGGGGGGCACCTTCCATCCCAGCAGATGTTCTCTTCCTCTGGAGTGGGCGTGCCAGAGTCACCTGGGTGACAGTGCTATGAAGAGGGAAGGATTCACGCTGGTGCCACTTATGTACTTGTGCTTGCTCACCCTCACTGTTGGCATCTCAGGGGACAGGGAAGAAAAAAAGAGTCCACCCCCCAACTGACAACATATGGCACAGGTCCCCTGCAGGTCTTGCACCGTTGACTTCAATTGCCTCTCCACTTGCATTCAGTCTCCACCAGGAGTGTTGGGGTCTCTGCTGGCAGCCACACCATAGAGGGCAACCCACAGAAAATGGAAGCAGGGTAAGTCCAGAGAGAAGGTGTGTGATGGTGCTGGGCAGACCAGCAGAAATGAGCTGTTGGAAGAACCAGGGGGATAAATAATAAAAAATAATTATTGAACTAAATTTAAAATTGGAGCAAAAAGTAGTATGAGCAACAACTTCTACAGTGAGGGTGACATCAAATACAGCCACCGACTAATACTAGATTTCAATTCAGAAGCAAAATGTAATGCAACTATTAGTGGCCGGATAATTGACCAGACTTGGAGTGCATTTTATTTATTGAAGTTGGCACACATGACTTTGCATTTGTGCTTATTGCTTTGCCCTGACCTAGGATGCACTAGGAAGTAGTTAATAAAATGTATATCTACCTGAAAAATTGCATACATAATGACCGTCAGTGGCCGATTTACAGAATTCTTTGCTACGTTAAAGATGTCAAGGCCCCATTTGTTGATGTTTTCCAGCTCCTGGAAAAAACGTAAAAGAGGCAACAATTAGATACACGAGGAAAATCTGTACCTTCGCCAAGGTAGGTTTTCAAGAGTGGCAACTATCATCTGAATCTGCACAGCCATGACGCACTGTGGACTTTCATCTGTCTCTTTCTGATCTCTGCAGGAGCCATGGCTAGCACAAAGAAGAATGGTTTACAACAAAGAGATTGTTCAGCAGCCAGAGAAGATGCTTTCCCTTTAATTAGAGAGGCTTTGCTTCGAGCTCAGTGGGTAAGTGGATCTCAGCTTCATTCACTGATTTCCCCATCCCCTGCCCGAGAATGCTCTGGGCTCTATTTCAGCTGCGCCTCCTAGCTTCCCTCATCCTCCAGCACTCTCCTTTGGGAGTCAGTGGATGGCAACTCCTTGCATCCCTCAGTGTCCTTCAGCTGGCAGAACTGACTTCCTCTGGCACCTTGCAAGAGTGTGGAAAGTCTTTACCCAAGACCAAAGAGCCACAGCTAACGTTAAGTAGGCATAGCCACAAATGTACATCCATTGACCCAGTGAACCTTTTTTTCTACATACCATGTGAACGCTGGCAGATAATGAATTCTGCTTTGGTGACAGCAGCCTTCAGAGGAATGACTTAGTCAATTTTCTCTGCTTTGGTGAGCAAAGGGAAAACCTGACTGGGATTTCCATACCCCCTGTGGCGGATTTTGTGTATGACTTTGTGAGTGACAAAGAATTTCCGGCTAGAAAAAAGTTATATACTGTATAAAAACAGAATCTACCCAGAGAAAGATGTACAAGCAATTGCTTTCACCCCTCTCCCATCTTCAGACGACTCGTGCATTTATATAATGATACCGATCATTTAGCTGAGCGGGCAAGACCAGTGGTGGCTTTGAGCCTCCAGATGACATCAATGTACTGCAGCAATGGGGATCCACTCAGAAAAGATGTTTATGTCATGTATCAGCTGGTCAACGCTTTCTCTCTCCGCCCCTGGAGTCAGAATGCACTGCATCCATGACTCAACTTGCCTCCACGAACTCATGGTCTGGGAGCATGGGTCTGCTTCAATATTTGCTTTTTAAGGAAAATTATAGCTCTATTTGCTTTACAGCTTTAGTTACCCCTTCCCTCATACCTACCCCATCTCCTATGCCCCATCCCCTTCCTACTCCCTGCACCCAGGAGACCGACACATTCTCCCCCACACTTCTCAGCCAGGAAATGCGCTTTCTCATACCGCCTCCTCTCCCTCTGGAACCAGTTACCCTCCTACAGCCATCTCTCTCCATTTCCCTCCCTCCATTAGATGCCTGCTAAAACTCCTACCCCCTCCCTGCTACGCCTGCCAGTCCTCTCCCTGAACCCTTCCTTACCCTTGCCTGGTTCCTGACCACCTTTCCCTCCGCTAGCCTCATAGTTCTGGTAACCTCGTTGAAGTTTATCCACCTGGTTTGACTTCTTTCAGCACCAGTTCAGCCTCCCTTCACTCTAGCACTATGCACTTTCTGAGTTTGCTCAGTTTGCACAGATGATTTGTATGTTACTTCATCTGTCCTCTACATGCAATGTTTTGCCATTTTGTCTCTGTACTGCACTCAGCTTACGTCCTTTATGTCATCCTCGCTGTAACCACATCTCCTGACTGGCTGTATTTTGTTTGTAATTGTGCTTTTTCCCTTCCCCTTTCCCCAGCTCACACCTAGAAATGAATCTTGGCTCAGTGTGCCTCTCCCGGTTACCAATTTTTTAAATAAATAAATACATAACTATACTGTACCCTCTCAGGTTATTTACTTATGGAATGAGGTGAGCGTTAAGGCTGATGACCCAAGGCACACCCCAATGCCTGTGTCTGCAGGGTGGGGTGAGTATTTCCTTGCTTTTTGTTGCTGTAGTAACAACCCTATCTGATGCATAAATGAAGTTTTTTTGCAATGTATATAAATATACACATATATATATATATATATATATATGTATATAAAATAATGGCACAATAGCAATAGTTAGGGTTGACTAGCCTGTTTAATGTTAAACCTAAAATTTTGAACATTAATATCTTTGCCTCCCTTTGATGAAATGAGCTGAAAATTTCGAGGCAAGGTCTTGATGTATAAAAATATTTGTGATGGCAGCTTGTGTGGTTTCTGAGATACAGCTGTGTCATTTCTAGCAAAACAATAATTTTTTTTCCTATACTTAACATTTTTTTCCCCCTCTCGTCTATAGCCTACATAGAAAGGCATTTTTGCGCCAGACTTGCAGGGGACATGTGTCATGTCCCAAGGTAGTGCCTTTGAAAGGTCTGGTGAAAAAATATGAAGGGGTTCCAGAGTAATAAAGATTTAAATTTTAGTGTTTTCATAACTTTTTTTCTGTGTCATGCTTTTTTTTGCTATCGTGGTATCAAAAAACGTATTGCGACATCAAAAAAGGTCTCACAGCATTATTTATGGTTTTGTGGTAGAATAAATTATGCCGCGCCACTAAATGAATTTGCGACACTACTTTTACAGATATGTCTGTTTCTTTGTCACTTCATTGCAAACAAATGGTTTGCACTTATAGGCTGAAATGTTCAGGGTGCAAAGGGCTTGCTCCACAGATGTGCCTTTTGCTGGTTTGCTGAGAACATTTTCATCTGTTGCATCGTTGTAAGATTTTGAAGTTTTGTGATTTCCCATAGGATAACATTGCAATGGTCAGGGTACCTTTCAGAAGTTATATCTCGAAAACGCTTTGGGATACAGACTTGGTGTGATGGCAGTTTGTGTACTAAGCTGTTATGCATGTTTCCAGGCCTTATGTACAGGTGCAGGAGAAATTTTTAGGAATGGGCCTACAGTGACTGTGATACTGTACCATGCATTCACAACATGACTGCTGCACTGGTTTGCCTACACAAAAATGAGGGCCACTTACAATATGCATGTATGGGAGCACATAGACATATAACATTATGGACTGATGGCACCACAGTGCCCCAAGGGCCCTGGACGTGAGAGTTCATTATAATCTGTCTAAACTTACGGATAGATGGGAGCGCAGGGCCCTGCATTCCCACACGCAAATGAGGGACAATTACAATATGCATGCATGCTCCCACATGCACATATGGATACCATTATGGACTTATGGAAGTGCACAGTAAAATAAAGACGCTATTATACTATCTCAAAAAGCAAGGAAATAAATTGCAAAAAACTGAGTTAATGCTCTAGTTAGGGTCAAAGCCACAAAACTAAGGAAATGTGGTGTTAGGGTTTTCAAAGCTAATACCCCACACTCACCTTGCACACAGCAACAGGCGTTGGAGGGGGCTAGGTCATCGCACCAACGCTCACCCCATTCTCCCATACTGCATCTATCTCAGCTTATTTACTTATGGAATGGGTGAGCTATGAAATAAGGACCCCAAGGCACCCCCCCATCACCTGTTGGTGTGTGCAGTATGGGTGTGGGTATTAGTTTGAAAACCAACGCCCACATTTCCCTACTTTTGTGGCTTTGACCCTAACTTGAGCATTAACTCAGTTTCTTGCATATATATATATATATATATACACACACACACACACACACACACACACACATACACGGCAGCCAATAGAAGGCACCATTCACCCTTGATAAAGCTCCATTTGTGTGAATGAAATCTTGGGTTTGTGGGACTACCACCTGGTTGTTAATTAAGCAATAGGGCACAACAAGGTGTGTGTTATGGTGGGATAATGACACACCTCAGGAGGGTTGAAGTCCACCACTCGAGAAATGCTGTTATCCCAGCACAACGCACACTCTTGCATGCCCTATAGCAATTATGAAATGGGTCCATTACCATTAATAAATATTTTTTTTTTAAACACGTTTTGTATCATTTAATAGGAAGTGAAAATTAAAAATGTACACAGATGTTTTAAAAGAAAAAAGTAGTCCAATTTGGTCACTGTAGTGTTACCTCCAAGCCAGGAGGTGGAGGCATTGCTGCATATGAGAATGTGTAGGATTAATGGAAGTAGTGAGATCCACACAAACAGATGATTTGGTACCTTTTATTGGACCAACAGAGTTATTACAAAAGAAAACAGGTGCTAATAGCTTTCGGATTACACAGAATCCTTCAGCAGAAGTCAATGGCAGTTGGTTTGGAAGAATATGGAAGTAGTGAGGGCAGGCAGAGATTTCAACAGACAGTGTGTCATTGGGGAAATTTGCTGTGTTAATATGTGCATTTGGGAGCTGTTCAGTGTGATGCCCTGTACAATTTCAAAAAGCATCCAGCAAAACCAGTTGAGTCACTGGTGGTTATTCTCTTGCACTCTCTTCCTTTCAATGCACTGCCTTTGATGGAAATTCACCTGCGAGTGTAATTTTTTACTGTTTATAAATAAAGCGCTGTGCTACTGAATGAGCCCGTTGCTCAGTGCTGGTTTCTTCTGTGTATGACAGTTTAAAATGTGTAGACTTTGGGATTATGGTATGGTGTGGGTGAGCAATGGTGGTTGTTGACCAGCCGTGAGAGAGCGAGAGACGAGGAAGGCAGGGCGAAAGCCATTCACTGGAGATGCAATCTGTGACTGAAGTTGGCAGTAACAGCATTCGTTTAAGCCGCAGTCTGCAGCTGAAGTAAAAGCTACAAAAGGTCAATTACATTGCGGGTGGGGTGTTAGACCTGGTGTTATTTTTGTGATTCCTCATCTGTGTGTGAAGACGTGCAAGCAGGCAGTCTGGGACAGTGGGAAGTGATATGTCACAGCTAATCAGGGGTAAGGAGGACTGAGAGGACTCGGAACTTCTTCCCGTGCTGCTGTGCTAGGATATCAGCATGGGGTTCTGAGTTCCTCAGCCAATCAGATTACAAGATTTCTTTGACCTATTTCATAATTTATGTCAGTTTGTTCCGTTTTTATAATCATGAATAAAATATTTCTTCACCGCAAGCAGTGTTTTCAGTGAGCAGTGTGTGATGGGTGTTCGAACCCGGCTTTGTTGTACTTATTGACATGTTACCTCCACAAGTACAAGTCAACATGGCTAGCTGAAACAAAACTTTACTAGCCCTATATGAAAGCTACCAGCATTTAGCCAGTGGACTAATGCCAGTTTCATTAAGACACTGTTTAAGGCAGAAAGCATGCCGACTATTAACCTGGATTTTGTACTACTTTATTTTCAAGGCAGGTATTTTAGCTTAAATTTCAGAACCAATGAGTTTTTTTACAACTTGTTCTGTCTATCCCACATGCATGAAACGATATCTATGTTATTAATAAAAAAAGGAAAAATTGGTTGCCCTCTCTGGGTCTATGGTTTCAACATAAAGCTTGAATGTCCCTGAAATACGAATTAAAAGCAAAAACAGTATTTTATTTCTGTTTATGTTCCTCAGTCTGGCGCAGTGGATATACCGCCATCAGTTCTAATAACGGCCATCATGGAGCACTGGCAAAGGGCATCTACCCCTTTATTCCCCCAGCTGCTTTGTTTCCCCTCGTCATGGGGATGCCGGCATGAGGACTGAGATCTAATCGGAAACTTGCTGAAAGCGTGCTCTGCCAAATGCAGCTCAATATCCTTTCCTCCCAATATCTCTCCTACTGCATCACCAACCCTACACCTATAGATGGCGGTAGCACAGGGAAGCAGCCCTCCTTCCTCAGATGAGGAGAGCATCTGTTGGGATGCTCAATCCTCCTCCCCCCCAGGTGGTCCCTTGCTGATCCGGGCTTGGTCCTGGGCCCAGGACGTTGGCATCGCGAGTGGTAACGCTACTGCTGTGCAGCAGAAACATTTTATGTTAAAATATTACAAAAATTTAAGTCTGCCACCCACCTTTGCCAGGAGTCCCTCTTTGTCTGTTTTGACCCCATAGCGTGGGATGCTGCTGTTCGTCAGGCTGGTGCTGTGCGTGAGCTTCTTCACACCACTGATCTGGGACATTGGCCGCTTTTTCTTTTCTTCTTTTGGCATTGGACATGGAATTTCCACTTCATGCGGTCTCTCTATAAAGGTGAACATTTTGACAAAGCCTTGACATTACTTTTTATTCTGAAGCCTCACTGACACAGTTGTCTAAATCTTCTGATCATTGCATTTAAAAACCTACATCTTTTTTTCAGATTGACATTGGGTGTACTCTGGTTTGTCACCATCTTTCCAAACTCAGGAGTATTGCCCAGAACAGAAAAATAAATAAACCAACAGTTACACCAAGTTTGATAAAACCTGAAAAACTACTGGGTACCAAACCTTAGGAAGATGCCTGCAGTGTCATGATCAGAGATGATGGTTAAATTAATTCAGGTCAAATATTTTCATTGCCATAAGCAAACCTGCTACAGCCTAGAACTGGCAAATTCTTCATTTCAAGAAAAACACGTCAGGCAGCTGGCGCCCACTCAGTATTCGGAATGCTTCATGTGCATTTCTGTTTATGTACCCGCTTTGTTACAAAAATATTTCTATCCGCTGCCTGGAACTTAAGCCCTGCATTGCACCGGCAAACTGCACACATGGAGCTAATGGACTGAGTGATAGTAATGCAGAAAACTTATGTATCCAGACATTGGCCATGTCAGGGAGCTCTGCACTGTAGATTTAAACCTGGAGTAGAGGTTGCCAGCTGCCTTTGGACTTCTCATCAGAGCTCTTGATCTGCATTTTGTCAGTGTCAGTGGCTCAGTAGGTATCACACTCACCTCTGAGGCTGGGAGATCAGAGGGCTGTGGGTTCAGTTCCCACATCTGGCACTTGGGTTAATATCCCAGTGCTGACACTGTAGTGCAGCATGAGAGGAGTGCTGCACTTCTGAGGTGCCGTCTTTCAGATGGGACGTTAAACCGAGGTCCCATCTGCCTGGATTGTTGGTAGTTCAGGTGGATGTTAAAGATCCCATGGCACTTATCAAAAACAGTAAGGGAATTTCCCCGGTGTCCTGGCCAAATTTCCCTCATTCACTAAAATACCACCAACAGCTTCATCTGGTTCAAGGTCAGTTGGCATTCATCTGTATCCCCCTTCCCTGGGTCGTGCCTGAAAATAGGCAGGAATTGTCCAATGCACTTACCCGGTCAACAAAAACTAAATGAAAAAATAAAATAAATTATGTGCATCAGAATCCAATAAAAAAACAAGTTTAGTCTTTCCACTGAGCTGATAAAACAGATCAAATCCTGATTTTAAAAATCCAAGTCTGTCCTTCCATGGAGGTGAAAATATTTGTAAAGTCTCCACTAAAGATGGAAATTTTGACTTTCCCCTCTCGCAGAAGCATCTTTAAGAACCCTAGTTTATGAATTCAAAATCTGAGAAAAATCAAATATATTGTTCCCCCCGCATACTCTGGCTATTCTTTTAGTTAAGACTAAATTCCTCTATAATATTATTTAAACACAGAGAATTGACGCAAGTTCGGGCCTAATAATATTACAGTTGCCATAGCAACAGCAGACAATGTGTTGGGGAATGTTGGGGCTTCTCAAACTGATATTTCACAGATGAAATTCATGCTTTTCTGGTTATTAGTCAAACAATTACCCCAGGAAAATCGTGACAATGAGAGAGATGCAGTTTTATATCCTCTCACTAGGTGTTCTGCAAAAGCTGCTAAATTCATACATCGGATTGCTTATTTGTGTGGTGTGTGTGTAGGGGGGAGGGGTTAAAATGGATAAAGGGACAAAATTGCAAACTCGTTATAATCAAATATTTTATTAAATTTCAAACGATCTGGGGTTTTTTAGAAATAGCCATAAAAGAGGGAGTGTCTTCCTTATGTAAATCAAATGGCTGAGTGAAATCTGACCACACAAAGTAAATCCACTCACTGGGGGAATCTGCCTACACACATTCCTCTGGTTTACACTTAGAGAAGTGATACCTGGAGAGGGATCCTTGCATAGTCGGGGTTGCAACCACTGATGCCACCTTAGGTAGTGTTCCAGAATGCAAGCCGTGCAGCTCACCATGATGTTGCAAATGTATAAAGGGAAACAGCTTTAGAGAATGCTTCCTTGGTGTCTGTGTACAAATGTAATGAGTATTGGAAAGTTTAAATGTATGGCTCGTATCTCTAATAAAAACATTTTACAAAAAAAATAAATAAAAAAAAAATTTTCATTCTTAAATCAAGCACAGCATCACAAAAGCTAATCCACACTTAGGTTCATGGGGTGAAGTCAACTGCCAAACTGACTAGACACGCTAGAGAGAGCTCTGCATTTCAGAAAACTTAAAAGGCAAGAAATAACTTTCTAACCTGGAAAAAAAGAAGTTAAAACTATCATCAGCTGCAAGAGAAAGTCCTGCTGGATATTTTGATATCAACTTTATTTACAAAATGGATCAGGACACTCTAGGAGCTCAAGAAGGACCCCGCCCAAAAACCACACAGCCTTTGGCAGATGGAAAGCTGCCGACTATATCCAGGACAGCGGATGCTGCACAGCCTTTGAACGCAGTGCTCATGAATTCAGTTCAGGCCATGGACCTCAAGTTAGAATCGCTGGTCATCAAAGTCTCTATTCTGGACACTAAAGTAATGGAAGCCTAGACAGAAGCAAGGGAGACCACTGATACAGCAACTTAGGCTCTCACTTCAGTGTATGGATTGGTGAAGGAGAACATGGTATTGCGGTACCACCTTGAGCATTTATAGAATCAAGCATGCTCCATGAACATTAGAGTAGTCAGTATGCTGGAGAGGATGGAAGATGAGGGGGCTATTGAACTCTACATGTGGACCTGGCTAATGGAACATTTACACATCCAGCATTTCATGGTAAAAAAAAGCCTATAGCGTGACTCCCCAGTGCACCATGGGTGAGGATCCTCTAGCATGTACCGTGATAGTTGTTCTTGCTGACTCATTATATAGGGATAAAATTCTACATGCCCCTAGAAGAGCAGAAAGTCTTGATTACCAGGGACAGCAAGTGCAGTTGTTCCCTGACCTGAGTTACTCCAGAAGGTCGTGGAGAAAATCCTTTGATGGTGTACATGTACAACTGAGAACCATTTCATTATCATCTATGCCTCTATAAACTATTTCAGCTGAGGTGGAAGGTCTGGTGGAACTCAAAATTACATTCTTCTGTGGTCCATGCTGCAGGGAACTCAGCTGTGCGTTACCTTTTGTGTAAAAAGTCTTATTGTAATCACAGTACAAAAAAGTTGGTGTGAACAGCAGAAGTCTTGATCTAAAGCCTTTTGTTTTTGAATGACAGAGTCCCTGTCATAAAATAAAGAGAAGTTTTGAATCTAAACAGTGCCTAATGCAAGGTAAGACGTTTCCAGGTGGGCAGACAGCAATGATAACAAAAGGACCAAGATCTATATAGCAAATCTGGTTTGGACCAGTCTGGAAAAAAAGTGGTTCCCCGAGATCAAAAACAGAGACAGGGAGCTGGCCTGGTGGCGCTGAGGGTTGAGGCGCTGGACGCCACACCTCACTCCACGCTGGTGACCCAGATTCGGGAATGGCCTTGGGCTGCTGGGGGTCAGCAGGGGAAGAGAGGGATTGAGCATTCGATGGACTGTTCTCCCTCTCCGGGGTGGGGGGACCTGCTGCAGTCAGCATACTAGCGGCCCCTAGTGGAGGCTGGGGGTGGTGCGCTTGCACTGTATATCACAGGGGTGAGCTGGGGCACAGCACTGGGAGGGAGTGCATGCGGAATCATGCACGCTCCCCCCAATGGCGTAATTTCATGCCCCACTCACAGGATCTCCGAACAGGGAAAATGGCGACCGGTTGCGGTGGCTTGATGGCAGTTCCACAGGATGCCCGGCTTCGGGAGCATCACTGTGTGTGCTGGATCTGGTCCTGGTAGGAGAGGGTGGGGGCTCTCCACTACTCTGCTGCGGGGGGCAAGCCATGGGGGTAAAAGCAGCAAGGGAGTCAGGACAGAATGGGTGGCGGCCGGATGAATGGGATGCGTGGACATGAATGCAGATCGGGAGCCAAAGGTAGGAGAAACAAGACCAACTAAAAAAAAACAGAGACAGGGGATGCCGGCCCGGTGATGCGGAGGGTTGAGGTGCTCGACACCACACCATGCGCCACACCAGCGACCCAGAGTTCGGGAATGGACTCAGGTCGTTCGGGGGTCGGCTGGGGGAGGTAAGGATTGAGTGTCCGGTGGACTGCTCTCCTTCCTTGTGGAGGGGGGAGCATGCTCTACGCTGTTGACTGACACCCAGTGGTGGCTGGGTGTCAGCACAGTTGCCAGCACACAGGGATTGGCCCATGTTCAGAGCATTTGGCTGCCTCCGTGGAGCTGGAGACAGTAGTTGCACCCACTGCACGGGCGAGGACATGGGAGAAACTGGGGGGGGGTGCCGGGGCCTGGCAGGACCAGTGATGGCCCGATCACTCTCACGGCAGCCCCAGTTCACCCCAGTTCTGGATTGCTCATCTGGGGGTGGAAGACAAGCCGTCACTCCCAGCCCCAGGCTCTGCTGCAGGGGGAAAGCTATGGGGGAATGTCCGGGGTTGCAGGGCAGAGCAGTTGGGGCTGGAAGACATACTCCTCTGTAGGGGGGGAGGGTCATAGCCCCTGTTGGGCCTGCGTAGGACAGAAAAATAAATCATTAAAGAAAAAAAGAAAACAGAGACAGGGTGTGATGTCAGAGAGGCCAGTCCAGTGATGTGAGGATAGCAGGCTGCCAAAGTGAAAGCGTTGCTGTTATATGTCTACAGAGAGAGTTCAGTTATGCTTTGGGACATTGAACTAGTAGCATCACAGGTTCGAGTCTGCCATAACTCATCAGTTCTTAGTTGGGGGCAAGCTTCTTCTATTCTACTTAGAGATGTAGATAGCACTGAGTTACATTAGAGAGCACTGAGTTAGGTTGTTGTGCGTAACCACTACCTTTTTCAAATGTGTTTATTTTTATCTGTGTAGAAATATTGTATTTCCCATAGTCTTTAGTGTTTATTATCCTGCAGCATATGTAAATGTCTTGAGAGTATTAACTGTTATTACAGGAGCGCAACCGGTGTTCATTCTGCACTTCTATGTTAAACTCAAAATTTTGCACTTTAATAACTTCGCAACCATTCTCGTGATTTGCATTACATTTTGCATGCATCATTAGGGATCAAATATCTCCTGATGTGGCAAGTTTCATTCTGGTGGGATGTGTGGGTGTAGAGATGTGGAGTGTCAAAAACATGTAAATTACTGTTTTTTGTCAAATTCTTTGTCACACTGCTGCGCAAAAACGGTGTAAAATTTTGGTCTGAAATTTTTAGAGTATATAGGTCTTGGGTCACAGTGGTGCCTTTTTTTTTTGTGATTATTTCTCCCCCGTCCCAACCAGCCCTTTCTCCTGCCATCCTCCCAGTCCCATCCCTCGAACGTCAGACCCCCTCCCATCTTACCCCCAAGTCTTGCCCTCCATGGCAGGGTGGCTGGGAGCGACTCGACCGGCCAAGTCCAGATCCAGTGTTGGGGAGGTGTCTCCTCAGGGGCTGCACCTGTGGAGGACGGCCATCATACTGCTCGACCGGGACCAGATTTTCCACTTTTCTGCAGGGGGGGAGCATGCAATGCTGACAATGGCCGAGCTGCGTGCTCATCCGCACACAGCACGCCGGTCAGCTGCTCCGCCTCTGTGCCCCAGTGTGCAGGACCTGGTGTGCCAACATCCAGCCATCGATAGGTGTCAGGCAGGCACCAGTCTCTGTTTCCCACCCTCCCCAGGAGAGGAGAACCATCCTCCAGATGCTCATTCCTCTCCCACCCATGCCGACCTCCGTACAGGGGTGCCTTTTGAAGGTTTGGTGAAAACATATTAATCCATTCCAAAGTTAGTACATTTCAAAGTTTCATATTATTTCCTATGGGAAAAGTTGAGACCTTCACCTCGAAAAATGATTCTTTATTGCAAATGCAGAATCCTTTTTCGTAAACACAGGATCTTTTGCTGCAAATGCAGAATCTTCTTTTTTGTGCTTCTGTCATCTTATTTTCAGTTAGTGGTGACAACAAAATTAAATTACTAAAAAAATAGAGAGGTTTACTAAACACCAATAGTTGTGTTTACCTAACTGGGACCTGAAGAATCCAATTCTGGGGTTAGTTTTTGATTACTTACTTAGAAATTAGCTTTTTTTTACCATGCGGAAAAACCTTTTTTGCAAACTGCAGAGAAAAGTTCCGTAAAGCAGGATTCTTTTTTGCAATTTGTGAAAAAAGAATGTTTATATAGCTGCTTCTTTCTCACTTCACAGTAAACAAATGGTTTGGAATTTTGGTCTGAAATTTTCAGGGTACAAAGGGCTTGCCTCAGAGATGTGCCTTTTGCTGGTTTGATAAAAAGATATTACTTTGCTCTGGAGTTCTGCGGGGTTAAAGTTTGCCTAGTTTCCCATAGGATAACACTGTAATGGGAGGTGTACACAGTTGTTTCTTTGTCACTCCGCTGTGAAGAAATGGTCTGCAGTTTTGTTCTGAAATTTTAAAGGGTACAAAGAACTTGCCCTACCGATGTGTCTTTTGCTGGTTTCATGAAAATATATTAATTTGGTGTTGAGTTACACAGGTTTAAAATGTTCCTGTGTTTTTTATAGGACCACATTGCAATGTCAGCTGTTTGTTTGGGTCTGCACACTAAGGGATGGGAGCGCAAAAGGGCCCTGCACTCCCACAGGCAAAGAAGGGTAGCACTGCACTACAGTATCTCAAAAATTTGATTGGAGTGCAGGGCCTAGAGGGCCCTGTACTCCCACAGGGAAATAGGGATATGATTACAGTATCTCAAAAATTATAGAATGATGGCCCTGCGCTCCCACACACAAAAATGCAGAGGATTATGGAGCTCACACAGAGAAATAAGGATACAATTACAATGTCTCAAAAATTATGGATGGTTGGGAGTGCAGGGCCCAGCGGGCCCTGCATGACTACAAGCAAATAAGCCTACGATTATACTTTCTCAAAAAGTATGGAAATGCTCACCCCAATCCATGAGTAAGTCAGCTAAGATGGGTACAGTATAGGAGAATGGGGTAAGCATTAGGGTTCACTGCCCCAAGGTGTCTTTCCTGGTGTGGGTCCATGTGGCTATGCACCTGTTGATATGCACCTTATGGAACAATAAAATCATTTTTTTGCACACTTATCCTCTACTTTGGGTGTTCTTTGAAGTTAGATGCCAAGTTGATGCAGGTGGTACAGTGCACTGAAGGAGTGCTAGCGCTACTGAAATCCATAAGCCTATAGTGTGTATTGAGTGTAAGTTTTCCTTTCATACTGCTTTGTTTAATATTGTAGCAGATCACTGGGTTTAAATCAATAGCACCACTCAACTAATAAGGCTCTCATTAGTTGAGCGGTGATATTGATTTGTAACCCATTGTACTGCTATAATATTTTAAAAAATAAAGCCCTGGAACCATGCTTCCATTGCTATCAATACAGCATGCCTCCATGCTCCACAAACTATTTCTTCACAGCATGTCAGACCAAGGGGTGGCACGGGGGTGGAGCTGTAGCCAGAAGTGGACCAGGAAGGGGAAGGGATCTGGTGACTAGCTTCTCAGTACATGGATTTACAATCCCTTCCCTGAGGAAAAGTATGTAGAGCAAAACTGATAACAAAGAGTGGTAAAGTCTTTTGTAAGTAAGCAAATTGTGGGGGAGGGGGGCTTGTGTATTGCACTGAAACTTGTGCTCTATAAATGTTTTATATCATAATATTAAAGGTGTCATTGTAAAACAGCATTGCTCAGTGGTTTCATCCTTATTAAAAAACGAAATGAAATGAATTTGGGCTTTTATAATGGTGTCAATGTTCCCAACATACTTAATAGTGTCCTATTAAACCCCTCATGTTGAGGATCTTTTTGAGGGTTGTATGTGGTAGTTCTTTGCTTCTCTGCTGTCAATAGCATTTACAGTTCAAAAGGCGACTTTTAAAATCCTGGCCCTCATCTGAATGCAGGTGCTTAGAAGTCCTGTAGTGCACTAAGAACTTTACTGTTAGCAACTTAGCCACCATAGTAGCCTTCTGTTTCTTAGTTGGGCGGGCCTGAGAAAAAAAAGGTTAAATGATGGGTAACCACAAGAATATTGCCACTGTTGTTGCTGTCAGCCTGTAATGAGAAGTCCATACATACTAACTCACAAGGTCCACTGGAGGTGATGTCGACTAAAACAAAAGCACTCTTTGGCAGAGTTTTATGTTGGCTGTATCTAATATGGGTTTATAGTGCAGTTCTACTTCTGCAGTCATCTATGGCCAGTAAAACTGAGCATGTGCTAACTTCATGGTCTTGCTGTAGTCCAAGGGGCCCATGTCTTAATCAAGTTCTCTCATTACTGTCTTTCAAGATTTCCAAGGTAGGACTAACTGGTTGGATGGCAATGGAGCGGTCCTGCATGGTTCTGTATGCAAGTCCATTCTTCAGAGTCACTTTACACTATTCTCTTAGCAAAAAGGGCAAGTTAGGGTAAGTGTGGCACACCTGAGACTCGTCCAGTCTTAAAGACTCCCATTTAAATGCTTACTTACAGGTTTCCAGGCATTCTACGATTAAGCAAAATATCATAAAGGGGTGTTGGTAATTGTTGGATTTAACTGTGCATTGGGTGGTATGGCCTGAGGCAAAGGTGAATGTCTTAAAGGGGAACAGACAACACTAAGAGCCCCACACCAGTGTGCAGAGCTGGCCCCAATTTGCACTTCGTGTGCAAAAAAAAAAAAATTACTTACTGCTTATGCAGTATAGTAGATCATATCTCCTGATACTGCAGCTCCCAAGCTAACTTTTGCCATAACCAAAATTCCAGAATCCCCTATGGCTGATGTCAGTAGCTGGGCTGCAACATGAGGAGGTCGTAGCCTGCAGCAAGCTCTGATCAGATTGTTGCCAGTCCTCCGTTCTCCTGGGGCTAAGTACAGTGCTCTGTGAAGGTACTCAGCCCTGGAGGACAGCAGGACCAGCAGATAAATGATCAGAGCTTACCTAAACATTAAAATACACTGCAGGCTATTCAGTCTCCCACTGCTGCAGCCCAGCTCTGACATCAGCCACAGCGGATTCTGAGTTTCCCGGTTTCAGCAAATATCAGGGTGGGAGACAGCAGGAACAGTCAGACATGATCTACTATATCGCAGTAAACAGTAAGTAAACAAACATTTTTTGCACGCAATCTGCAAATTGAGACCAGCAGCACACTTGGGAGTGGGGTTCTTAGTGCTGATTGCTCCCCCTTTAAATCACTCAAGAGTATTTAAACGCTACAGTGACCCATACACGTGAGTGTCTTATTGCAAATTCAAAATGAATTCCAGTTTTAAAAAGCTTTGAAATGATAAAAAGGAGAAAACAATGTTTTTATTAAAAAAGAGACATAAAAATGAACAGAATGCAAGAACAATGCAACATTCCTGACCATGAGACATTCTGAGGATTACTCACAGGTTCTAATCCTCATTGGCCAATCAGATTGCAGTATGCAAATAAACCATTTTATAAGGTCAGTTCCACCATTCTGCTTTGACGGAGCAAGGAATAGCACTGAATGGTGGAACTGACATCATCAAGTGGCCAGGAAACATAGCAACAGAGAGCAGTGCGCAGTGGAGACAAAGAAAACAAGGCACAAAAAATGTAATTAAAAAAAAAAAAAGTCTGTTCCATGGTGCCGAGTGAAGGGGTTCGCTCAGCATGCTAGCAACCTGGGTTCGCACCCCAAACCCAGGTACCAGGAGTGGAGACTTGCAGGGAGGGGAGTCACGCTTCCCTCCCGGGGGGGGACCAGCCTTGGCACCTGTGGGTGGATTGGGTGCCGTGCTGCCTCGACACGCCCCCTGCACTTCCCCACCTGAGGTTGCCTGTGTTCACAAAAGGCTAAAAACTGTTGTGGGTGGGGCAGAAAAATGAGAAAAGAGCTCCCCGTTTGACCAGATGATGAGTGCCAACTCCTGCTGCCATGAAGCCCAGACCAGCCCTGCCCTGCAGCCCTGGGATGTGAATCTGCCAGTAAGGCACTTCCCCTGGAAGACAGGGACCCTCCCGACATAGGGATATGTCAGGCTACCCAGGTAAGCTGCCGTAGGAGCTGGTGGGTGGCAGCTGGGGTTGGGCGGGTGTCAGGGACCTTTGCATTCTGAAGGAGTGGCTGGATGGGGGCGCCATGTGGGTGAAGCATAAACAGAAAGTACAAATAAAAAAAAGAAACTAAACCTAACAGCAGGATGAAAATGAATGGCTGAAACAAGGGGGTGATTTAAGGGTACACATAATGAAATGTGTTTTCTATCACCCTTAAGTCAAAACAATTTCAAATCTCAACAAAATCAGCATTGTTTATGTTTAGAAACACAGCATCACCAAGCAGGGGTTAATGCAACTAGCATTTAGAAATGATAATGTGAAGAAGTCGTGTTTTGCATCAGTGGAACAAATCATCCATCTGTAGGGGATCTGAATATCTCAGAAGGTTCAAAGCAGCATTCCACTTGCCACTGATGACTGCCAAGCCCTCCCCTCAGTGGCTAGGCTATGTGCTAAGTGATGAAAAGGAACTGAATGCAGCAGTGCAGCCCCTCACATCAGCCAGGCCCCCCCCCCAAAAAAAAAACACTTTTGTTTGTTATAGTTCCAATGCTGGCTTTTTCTAGTCCTGGATTTTTCTAGTTAATGTGTTCCCGGCTAATGCAATGTCATTGGAACAAGGGCAGAAACTGTCCTGCTGGTTCAGTGGTAGGGAAGAGTTGAAACCACCTCAGAAATTAACTAAAAAAAAAAAAAAGAATCATGAACCAGGAGGGTGAGCTGGATGTCATTATCCACCTAGGTACTAATGACTTGGCAAATGGGGAGCCAAAGGAAGTTCAGGAAGAGTTTAGGAAACTGGGGAGGGGTCTCAAGCAAGTAGCTACTTCTGTCACTTTCTCAGAAGTACTACCTGTGAGAGGCAAGGGAGAGCATAGGAGTGCATGCACTAGGAACTTTAACTCATGGTTGAAGAACTGGTGCTGTGAGGAAGGGTTGGATTCATTGGTGACTGGGGACCCATCTGGAGGGATGGAGGTTTGTTCAAGCCTGATGGCCTGCATCCATCCTGGAGGGGAATCCAAGCACTCAATGATAAGTTTAAATGCTACATTGACAAGCATTTAAACTAGCAAAGGGGGGTGGCAGGCCAACCTACTTGCTCACCCCCCACAGCTAGTAATGGAACCAGTGAACCAGAGGAGTGGCTATCTCTGCAAAGCAGTGTGCAAAAGTTGGAGATTAGTGTCCAAAGGTGGATAAGCAGAAAGGGGCAAAATTCAGCAGAAGGGCAGACAGCAAGGAGAACCAGGGATAAATGACAACCAAGGAAGGGGCTGGAGTAGAACAGTGAAGCAGTCTAGGGAGGTCAAATCATGGAAAGCCATGTGTGCAAATGCCAGGAGCCTTAGCAACAAGATGGAAGATCTGAGGCTGTCATGGTACAGTCAGACCTGGACATTGTGGCCATCACTGAAACCTGGTGTAATGATAACCATGACTGGGAGATGGCCATACCTGGCTACAACATATTCAGAAGAGACAGAGCAGGCAGGAAGGGAGGAGGAGTGGCACTGTATGTGAAAATGACATAAGGGCCACACAGATCCAGGAGGAACAAAATGGGGAGATACTGTGGGTTAAGCTGGAAAGGAAAATGGGGCCAGCCATCCGCACAGGTGTGGTCCATAGACCACCAGCCCAGGAGGAAGAAACAGATAGGGAGCTGATGCTAGCCATCCAAAGGATGGCAGACAAGGGTGAGGTAGTACTGGTTGGAGACTTCAATATACCAGACGTGGACTGGAGCATCCCAGCAGCAGCATCAACTAGGAGCAGATTTATCCTGGACTCCCTTCAGGGTGCCTTCCTCAAGCAACTGGTCATGGAACCAACTCGGCAGAAGGCAATACTGGACCTTGTGCTCACAAACAGGGACAGTGTGATGGGGGTAACAGTGGGGGAGCACCTGGGTAACAGTGACCACCAGTCATTGTGGTTTGAAATCACAGAAAGAGCAGAAGCAAACCACACAAAACACGTATCCTGGATTTTAGGGGGCAGACTTTGGGAAAATGGGGAGATGCTTGAAAGAGGCATTAAGGGAATGGGACAGGAATCAGGGATTGAGGAACAGTGGGCAGTATTTAAAATGGGGATTATAAGAACAACAGAATTATGCATTAAGCAGGTTAGCAAGAGGAAAAGAAAGAGGAGACCATTATGGTTTTCAAAGAGGTAGCAAAGAAAGTGAAAGCCAAAAGATTGCATTCAGGCAATACAAAAGACACAGGCAGAAGGGATAGGGAGAAGTACCAGGAGAAACAAAGGGAGGCAGGAAGTCAGTAAGGGAAGCCAAAGCTCAGACAGAAGAATACATTGCAAAATCAGTGGTTAAAGGGGACAAAACCTTTTACAGGTACATAAGTGAAAAAGAAGGACAAGGGAGGGATAGTGAGACTGAAGGGGAGGATGGGATCGGCGTGGAGGATGACAACAGTAAAGCTGACATATTGAACAGGTATTTCTGCTCAGTCTTTACTAAGGAAGAGGGGGTAATGGGTCTGAAGGGAGTACAAGGGTGAGAATGGTACAGAAATGGACACAAGTCCCTTTACACGAGAAAGGGTCCTGAAAGGAACTGGAAGTAATAAGAGCTGATAAAGCAATGGGGCCAGATGGGGTGCACCCCAGGGTCCTTAAAGAACTAAGAGTGGTGGTGGCTGAACCTCTGGCTATCCTGTTCAGCCAATCACTGGAAACAGGGAGGTACCCAAAGACTGGAGGACAGCAGATGTAGTCCCCTTATACAAAAGTGGGAACAAAGAGGAAGCAGGGAACTACAGACCAGTCAGCCTCACCTCGGTAGTGGGAAAGATCATGGAAACACTACTGAAGGAGAGATTGGTGGAACATCTGGTTGTCAATGGACTACAGGACCCAAGGCAGCATGGTTTCACCAGGGGAGGTCATGTCAGACCAACCTCATTGAATTTTTGACTGGGTGACTAGGGAGGTGGATCAGGAGGGCAGTGGACATGGCCTATCTGGACTTCAGCAGGCCTTTGACACTGTGCCACACAGAAGACTATTACACAAACTGGGGAATATGGTGTGGGCAGGACAGTAGTGTGGTGGGTAGGTAACTGGCTGGGTGGCAGGACACAGAGGGTGGTGGTAAATGGCTGTCACTCCACAGAGGTAGAGTGACCATGGGGTACCACAGGGATCAGTGCTGGGACCGGGTCCTATTCAACATCTTCATCAGTGACATTGCACAGGATATAGAAGGCAGAATTTCACTGTTCGCTGATGACACAAAGCTCTGTAACAGAGTAGACACACCAGAGGGTGTAGACAGAATGAGAAGGGACCTGCAGAAACTTGAAGAATGGTCAAGGGTTTGGCAGTTGAAATTCAATGCAAAGAAGTGCAAGATAATGCATATGGGGCACAAAACCCTGGCACAATATATCAGTCTGAGGGTGAGGATATAGCATGCACCAAGCAGGAAAGGGATCTTGGGGTTGTCATCTCTGATGACCTCAAGGTAGAAACAGTGTGACAAGGCATCAGGTAAAGCAAATAGGATGCTGGGATGTATAGGCAGGGGCATCACAGCAGGAAAAGTGAGGTCATAATTCAGCTATACAAGACACTATAGAGGGCCCCACCTGGAGTACAGTGTACAGTTCTGGAGACCATACCTATGTAAGGACATAGACAGGGTAGAGAGGTTCAGAGGAGGGCAACAAAGATGGTGCATGGGTTGCATCACAAGTCCTATGAAGACAGGTTGAAGGAACTGAACATGTACTCCGGAGGAGAGGAGGGAGAGGGGATATGATAGAGACATACAAGTATCTTACAGGGAGGAACAGGGTGCAGGAAAACACTATTTTTAAGCGAAAAAGATGTTTCAGGACTAGAGGCATGGGATGAAGTTGGAGGAGGACGATTCAGAGGAAACATGAGAAGAATTTCTTCACAGAGCGGGTGGTGGACAAGTGGAACACCCTGCCAGAGGAAGTGGTGGGGGCTGAAACAATCACGGATTTAAGAATGCATGGGATAGACATAAAGGAATTCTAGAGGTCAGGGGTAAGGGGAAATAGACTTCTAGGAAAACAAACTGAACTTACAAGCTCAAATGGGCAGACTAGGTGGGCCATAGGCCCTTATCTGCCGACACTGTCTATGTATCTATGTATGAACCAAACTGGCAACCAACAAATTTAGGTTTCATTTGTGATGAGACATACATATTCTGCCCGACTGGCAGTATAACCTAGAGGTTGGAATAATGAGCTTGGTACGTACAGAAGATCTGGGTTTGAGTCCCACAACCTCCATGTTCATACTGTGTGACCCTGAACAAGTCACCTAACCTCCCCAGTGCTCCCGTGTTGTCCCTGAAAATGGGCAGTGTGTGTCTAGTAGGTCTTACTGGGTTACCAAAGAATAAAAAAAAAACAACAAAACTCAGTACAAAGTAAAATGTGGCCTACTACCAATTAACCAAGTTGACCAACCCCTCTCTGTGTGATAAAAGTACAGTTACGCAAGAACTTACTGTAACAGTAGATCTTCGAGAGGAGCTCTTGCAGCAGGCCAACACCAGTAGGACTTGGCCATCCGGCGCCAAGATCGCACAGAAAGGTTTCTAGCTAGCAGTCTACCACGGGGGACCACCCACTGCCGACGTCACCCTGTATGTGAGAGAGAGGAGGGTCCCAGAGTACCTGTGTGGCTATTTGTGCCAAGACTAGCCTGAGGCAGCAAGGACCTCACACCCCACAGCTGTATTTGGATCCAGCCTTTGAGAACAATGCACCTCGATACCTTGTTGCCACATGGCCTCCAGGGACAGGCCCAAGACAAAAGTGGAGATCACAGGGAAGGGATAGGAGGGCATTTAGTGTCAATTCTGGTAAATTCCTGCGATTATGTAAGTGATGCACCAGGAGGGTGTGGGAACCCTGAGGGGCTTCTATTCAAGCAGAGTCCCTGGTAGCCTTGTGGCGCAGGAAGAGTCACACAGAAGTGGGATTGCTACCCTTTAGGTGGCATTTGCATTCCTGTACCTGAAAGATGCTACCAGATGAATTGCTGTAGTAGAGAGACCCGGTGAGAGACATAGCTGTTGACTAAGGCAGGAGATATGCCTACATTGAGTGCACGAGATCCTAAGCTAAGATGGGTATAGGAGCTGCTGCCTCTGGCAGAGGAGCTGAGGTGACTGCCAGCAGGCTGGCTGGAGTACTCACCTGCCATGCTGTACCCAGTACACCTGCCAGTGAGTGAGAATACGCTGATGTGAGGTAACCAGCACCAGGGTGGCCTCTAGGCTCTAGTGGAGAGACTGGCTTGGTATGAGGAGCTGCGCTTAGGATCAGGGAACCCCTGAACACCTGCCAGCAAATGAAAGTCTAAGTGTGATGTCACTACAGCAGAGATGCCTCTGGCATCACTAGGGCCCTGTCCACACTGAAAAGCATTTCCAAAACATTTTTCCACATGTTTTGTATTTCTGTGTTTGAGCACGGTCATCAGAACATCCATGCTGCACTCCGACACCGAGCTGGCCCTCTTGACTTCCCAGCTGGCAATCATGTTGGTCTGAAACTGTGCTAAGACCTTGCTCTAATCGGGGTTTTAGCATGGTTTTTAAACATGTTTCGCAGCACAGTTTTACCATGCTACAGTGTGGACGTGATCGTTCTTGTAACGTTACGGACTGCCGGTAACGTTACAAGAATGCAAGTATGGACTGGGCCTAGCTGACCCAGTGCTACATTGTCAGAGATGTGTGTAAATGGGTACAACCTTTACAAAGGGACTCTGTGGTCTTGACTCATGTCCAGGGTTAGGATATAACCTATCTATACAGTGTTAACCAGGAGAGCTTTCAGGGAATGTGTCCATGTACGTGTGTATATAATTAAATATATGTCATTAAAGCATCACCCCCAGATCAGGGAAAAAGTACTGTGTGACTCAACTGCAGAGGAAACCTCTGGCGAGCAGTCTACACCTAGACACAGAGGGCTCAGTTCTCAAAGGGCGATGCAGGGCTTGCACAAGCCACGTCAAACCCTGTGCTGACTACTCTGATGCAGCTTGTGCCAGATTCTCAAAGGTTGCATGCATCTGCAACAATGTGCCCCTTTTATGGCTGCTTGCGACAATTATGTTGCATAAACCCCGTAAAAGGGTCCCCAAAGTTAGACCAGCAAAAGCTGGTCTAGCTCGTGCAGTATGGCATATGGGATTAAGAATCCTGAGTGCTGTCCAGGGACCGCCACAAGCCCTATGCATCAAGTGCTCAGTGCACCTGGGCTTGTGGCGGTCCAACATGCTGAGAATCAAGCGCAAAGGGTCTCCCCGGCCATGCCCACCACCGCTTGACACCAAGAGAGGGTTACCATATGGTGCCAGCTTCAGTTGAGAAATATAGCACAGCAACTGCCGAGAGAAACTCTCTGAAAATACGAGATTGGGGATTATAGAGGTGTAAAGAGGGGCTGCACAAGTATCAGTAAAAGAACAGTGTCACTAGATCTAACCGAAAGGAAAGGGGGGGAGAGTACATGGACCGTAGGTATTTTCTAAGTTATTGTGCCTACTGTACTTACATAACCCTATGTAATACTGTCCTCGACAACTTGAATTTCTAGAAATGCAAGGTACACAGACATGATCGCTGAAGCTCGGTAACAAATGAAACTATCCACCCATGAAAACGTGATCAACACAGATGCACTTGCAGAATGCTGTCCACCTGGTATGACATAATGAATCAGATTTCCATGATGCAGAAAATTGCACAGGCACTGCAAGACACATTTTGTGTACTGTTAAACAGATGGCTGTCATGGGTGTTGTACATTACTCCAAGGCACTCACAGTTCACTGTCTCACTGCTCAGTATTTTTTCCATGCTTTGGCACTTAGAAACCTAGAAAAGAGGAGGACAGAAAAAGACATGTGCAGTCCATCTGGTCTGCCACAGGATTCCCTACTCAGAATCTTACTAACGCAAATTATTCTCCTCATCCTTTCCTCTCCTTTCTACCTTATCCCATCTTACAACTCCCTTAAAGGCATCCCAATTTCTCTTGAACCATGGTATTGTCTCTGCCTCCATAACCCTGTCTGGAAGTTTGTTCTACACATTCACCAACCTTTCCAAGAAACAGTACTTTCTAATGTCTTTTTTCAACATTCCCCTTCCAGTTTAACCACACGAACCTAGTGGACCTACTGTTTCTCAGATTAAATTAACTTGCTGTGCACACTCTCTTGAATCCTTTCATGAGTTAGAAACTCTCTATCACATCACACTTCTCCCTTCTATCCTCCAGTGAGTAAATGTTAAAGAGCCCCTGCTGTCTCGAGAAGAACTGTGAAAAACATTATGTATGGACACAGAGGGGGACATTTTCAAAGGAGATGCGCCAGCGCATCTCAAGAAATGCGCTGCAGCACGATATTCAAAGGGTGGAGATGCATTACGCATCACCGGCTGTGCCCGAGCGGTGCATCTCCATGGGTGTGCCCATGAATATGCGGAAAATCCCCATATTCAACTGAGATGTGCGGCGCATCTGCCCGCACATCTTGGAGATGTGCTGCTCAAAAGTAGGTGTGTTAGAAACACACCTAACCCATAGCCGCCCACAGGCGGGCTGCTGTACTGCACACAGCAGCACAGCAGCCGCCAGCCCCTGCAGCCCGGTGGCTAGCCCCCCCAAACCCCGATGCGGCATCCACATAAACACAAATATTCCCCATGCCCTGGTAGTCTAGTGGACCTCCCCTCCTCATACCGATCCCCATTCCAAGTGCATAACAGATCATGTCCCCTGCCTTTCCCATAGTGCAATAGTGCAGTGGACCCCCCCCACTGAGGCACCCACATCCCACCCTGCTTCCCCTGTCCCAGCATGCACAGGAAGCCGGCAAGCAGCACAGCCCACCACACACCTCCATGGCTGCCGGCCGACTAAACTGTCAATTCATGACAGCTTACTGTATGCACTACAAGCCCATTGGCTGACACTGTCGACCAATGGCCTTGCACTGTGTACTGTAAGCTGTCATTCACAATGACAGCTTACAGTACACAATGCAAGGCCATTGGTCGACAGTGTCAGCCAATTGGCTTGAGTGCATACAGTAGCTGTCATGGATTGACAGTTTAGTTGGCGGGCTGTCGTGGAGGTGTGCAATGAACTGTGCTGCTGCACTGATTTCCTGTACATGCTGGGACGGGGGGAGTGGGGTGGGATGTGAGTGCCTCAGTGGGTGGGGGGGTCCACTGCATTATGGAAAAGGCAGGGGACACTATCCGTTATGTACTCTGAATGGGGATCGATATGGATAGGGGGTACCAGTGAAATATGGACAGGGCTGGGGCACTGTTCTTTTACTTATTCAGAATGGGGATTGGTATGGGGAGGGGGGACCAGTGAAATATGGACAGGGCTGGGGCACTGTTCTTTTACTTATTTAGAATGGGGATCAGTATGGGGAGAGGGTCCACTAGACTATGGAAAATCGGACTGGGGCACTGTTCATTTACTTATTTGGAATGGGGATCAGTACGGGGAAGGGGTCCACCACACTGTGGAAAATCGGGCTGGGGCACATCTTTTTTTTATGTGGAATGGGGATCAGTGGGGGGGTCCTACATTATGGGATGGGTGTGGGTTGTGGGGTTTGGCAGCACAGGACTGGTGAGGCAGGCACATCCCTGCTGACAACATGCAAATGAGGCCATAGTGACATGCAAATGGCCAGTTTGCGCCATGCATGCCTAATGGCCTCATTTGCATTCTCTGGGCTGAATATCTGGAATTTGGGCCCGACCTATCTGCGGCTGTGCCACATATCCCCATTCCAGGTATTCAGGCCATCCAGGGGGATGCGCTGGTGCATTGTCGGTGGCCCCCATTTGCGCCGCACACAAGCATTGCTATACTCAGATGGGATGCACGACTGCACATCTCATTTGAAAAGAGCATTTATTTGCACCGGCCCATTTTTGGGGGGGGTGCATCTAGATGCACCGGACAGCCCCTGGCCTTTGAATATGGGGGCCAAAGCATCTTATATTTGTCATAAGCTCTGTAGTTCCTCTCCCAGTTATTTATTACTGAGGTCATATGCATGAAAACAGGACAGCTGTTCCTTGAGGGTTGATCAGCTCCTGTTGCCTCTTCCCAACCTGATGTCATAATACTCTGACTGTGACATGACATTTATTCCCATAGCAACAGACTGTGATGTCACAGCAGAACAATATAATTTCAAGTAGGGAATGAGCTTCAGAGGCAGATGAGCTCTGAGGGATAAAGATTTTGTTTTTGTGGGAATTTCTACAATAATATATAATGAAGAGTAACAAGCCGTAGAAGATATATCAAATACAAGCTGAATTGTGTCTAAATCTCATGTTTTCCAAAGTTTTCCCAAAGGCGTCAGCAGCTCTTTGAGACTTTTCAGCCTTTCCTTCAATGTTTGCCTTTTCCGTAGATCACCTGTGTTCTTACGTTGCACTTACACCATAGACACAGGCCCTAGTTCTCTACAGCACTTCAGTCCTGATTTCTGAGGCACGGCTCCCAGGCTTCTGCAGCACTGTGTGCTCATTCCTGCGGCTGGAAATACTAATTTCTGTGGCAGAATGCTGTCCTGCCATTGGCTAAAATATGACGAAATGTCATCAATGACATCGCATGCGAAGAAGAAAGATTAGGGGCTTCAGGATAAACCAGGAGGGGTAGGGAGCTAGGCACTATGGGAAAATGACATTATAGTACATGGTAAGGGCTTGTTATGGACAGAAATCCATACTAGCTGAAATGTTGTTGTACCACAGTTCAAAGGTCATGGAACGTGATTGTACCCTACTGTGGTGCAACAACATTTCAGCTCATTTTAGAAATGCATGAGCCACAGAAATGGCAGGATCAACCAGACAGACAGTTGCGGCTGCAGCAGCACGATCATCAAACCAGCAACTCGACAACGATCAACCAGATACAGACAAAAAACAGGATTATCCAGATATTTTAACTTATTAACAAAAAAAAAAAACAAAAAAAAAAACCTAGCAGGATCAACCAGATATTTATAAGTATTTACATCATCAAAGCCAATCCATAACCATCACAACCCTCTTGTTTAATGAGAAATACAGCCACCATGTTTTTTCTTTCAGAAAAACCCTTCCACACAAAACTAACAACTAATGGATGTCCATGCTATGGACATAGGGATGACTGGACCCCACCAACCACACCACCGACCCTAGCAACCAACCTCAAAACCCGGAAAAACAGGCTGCAGCAACAATTTATCGATTTAAACAAAATCAAACTATTTCCCTACTATTATTAGGGGCACCATACACTATAAAAAATAGTGGATGGGCAACTCTATGCCTAACCAGTGTGTCGGGCCATCTCGAGGTTCTGATTCCCGTGGACCTCTCCAGCTTCGCTCTCGAGGTCACAGGGAATCAGTACCCCGAGGTGGCACAACACACTGGTTGTGCATAGTTGCCCATCCACTGTTCTGTATTTAATGAAAAATCTCCAAGAACAGCAAATTCTGTGGCAGTAGAATCTTGGAATTCCAGGGGTACTGACTGTAGATATGGGCTGCCATGTCCGTCCTACAACCTGTTATGGACTGCAATATCATGCTTGCATATAGGACCTATGCACTGCCCCCGCAATTATTAAAAGAGGCTGCTATGGAATTGTCACCTATACTAAGGGACATTTTTAATTGAAGTCTAAGAGAGGGACAGTTTCCCTCTAGCTGGAAATTAGCCAAAGTGATACCAATAGATAAGGAGGGGATCCAAAGGATGTTTCAAATTATCGTCCAATAGCCTTGCTGTCCACAGTATCCAAGTTATTTGAAAAAATTGTCCATGATCAGTTAATGGACTACTTGGAAAAATATAATAAATTGACTCAACAACAGTATGGTTTTAGGCAGGGTAGGTCCACGGCTTCCGCACTCACTGACTTTTTGGATCTCATGGCAACCCCTCTTGGGGAAGCGAAGTCCATGGGTGTGGTACACGTGGACCTATCTAAAGCATTTGATTTAGTAAACCATAGTATTTTGATAAACTCATTAATGAAAATAGGGGTGGAGGAAGAAACCTGCAATTGGTTTATATCATACCTTGATAAAAGATCACAATTTGTTGTCCTAAATGGACACCAGTCAAAAATTGACTATGTAACAAGAGGGGTTCCCCAGGGATCTATCCTGAGCCCCCTCCTGTTCACAGTCTATTTAAATGACTTACCAAAGAAAATTGGACATTCAAAAATTCGTCTATATGCAGACGATACGGTTTTAGTAGCAGAGGGAAAAACTACAAGTGAAGTAGAACTAAACTTACAGAGTGACTTTAGCATCATGCAAGGTCACTTTTCATCTTTGGGTTTATTAGTTAATAGTAAAAAGACACAGGTTATGTCATTTGCATTGGACTTAAAGGAATTTCAAATTAAATATAAAGACACTAGAGGGTAAGTTTTTAGAACAAACTGAAACATATAAATATTTAGGGGTACATATAGATCAATGTCTTAACTTTCCAATATCATATAACAAATTTAATAAAGAAAACACATGTTAAGATTGGAGCTATGAGACGAATATCAAATTGTATGACGAGAAACAAGATTGATTATGATCAATCAATTAATAATGCTGGTTATTGACTATGGAAGTCATATTTACAGACATAACAGCAAGAAAACATTTAAATAACTTGGATACACTTTATAATAAGCTTGCAAGATTTGTGTTAAGGTGTGATTTTAAAGCTCATCATTGCACTATGTATATGGATTTGGGTTGGATTCCATTAGACTTACGGGCTAGGGGAATCTGGCTAAATCAGGTTCGTAATTTATTTAAAAATCAATCTTTAGATAATTTAAAAAACAAATTACAAAAACCAAAACATGGTTTAAATTTAAGAAAAACTGGTGCTAGAGATTTAATAATACCAAAGTTAAAAAATCGATTTAGTGAAATTACCCTTCAATATCAAGTAGCTAAAAGCTGGAATTGTCTTCCTCCTTTTTTACGTGAACTAACAACTACTGATCATGTTTTTAAAAATGGCCTGAATCACAAACTTAGTTTTCGTTGTTGTTGTAATAGGTGAAATTAATGTATATCTAAAAATGCTAACATGCCTGTTATTGATGAGTTTGTAAAACTCTGATGTATTGTTTTGTACTTTTCTGTAACTTGTATTGTTATAAATGTATAGTTGTAATAATTTTGCATAATGTAAACAGGTAAGCCTTGTGAACAGGGATTTTCGGAACCCTAATGGCTGTATCACTGTATAAATAAAATTTTACCATACCATACCATACCATCTAGTTCTTGTGATCTGCTTTTGTCCTGTTTGTATTATACCCGGTGTTATTTTGGTTTTAAACAATGTTATTACTGTGTCTGTAATAGGATGCTCTATGACTCCTGTATATCTAATCTCAAAGTGACTACACTTGATTAGGCTTGATTTTTTCTGATTTTGCTCTGACTTAAAAATTGAGACATAGCCAAGTGGCCCACTGGCACAGTGGTGCCACCTGTGATGTTGGTGATCTGGGTTTGGGAGAAGGACTGAGACACCAGAAGGCTGAGGACCTGAGCATCCCAGGGGATGCTCACCTCTCATGGGTAGTAAGGGAGGGAGGGAGGGAGGGCAGGCAGGTTCTGCACTAATACTGCCACCTGCAGGACCACAGATGGCACTGCAGCAGATGCAGCATGTGGGAAGGAAGACGCTAGTTGGTGCCATTTCACGCTGTGCACAGGCACACATTTGTGCACTTGTACACATTTTGTGCCTGCTACAGCCAGCGTCTGGAGGGAGTGAGCAAAACAAGTGGACAACCCTGGAGGTGATACAGCACAATGTCAGCTTACTGGGGCCTCACTGTGTTAGCTGTCCAGTGCCCCCAGCATATATTAACCTGACCTGCCACGAGCTGTCCCCGAAGGGCTCGACCATGAGGGGAAAGACAAATTGCATGCAAGGAACAGAGAAGGAAAAAATTGGGCTGGTAGGTGGCCAACAGAGGTAGACAGTACTGGAAGGTGGAAAATAGGCCCAGTGATTCAGGTCAGTGGTGCACTGTGCAGGGTGTGATGTGGAGGCATTAGACACTGTCTTGGGGGATGGTGAATAGGATCGCCCACTACAGCTGTGCAACCTGTGGGTGGGTCTGGTGGTGGCACTAAAGTCGTGGGTGACCACATGACATTCACCACCCTCTGCCCATAAAAACAGCACTTCAGGCAATCTTCCAAATTCAGTTAGTGGAAGGGGTGAAAAGAGAGGAAACCCACCAAAACACCACACAAGACAAGGGAACCACCCACCCACCTCAGAGCTGCTGAACAACTGGGGCCCATCCTCTCTGCCCTTTGGAACTGAAGACTATTCCTGGGAGGTGAGTAGCACTTAATCTCACTGACCAGGCACCGCCATGGGATGTATGCGTTACACATTCTTTTAAAAATAATAACAGGACTTACACAAAGATAGCCTGCTACGAGCTCAGTGCTCTTTAACGCAAGACTGACTATAGCCGTATTATGTACCTCTGTATTTACTCGTGTATTTAGTTAAAAAATGGGGGAGGGGGTCAGGAATTATTTCTATTTGCACATATAATTTGCTACATTGTACAACTTGTTTTTTCTTTGGTGGGGGGCACCAAAATGACTATCCAGAGTCTCCAGCGACTTCATTAAAAGTTGCAAGGTTGCAAGCATTGTAGATTCTAGCAAAGTTCCCTAGAAATTCTGGCAAGTAGTTTTGTGCCCTATAAGGTGTTTTAATATCTTCAAAACAACTGCGATACATAGGCGGCACAGATGTTGTGTGAGTCTCCGGTGTAGATCTCGTGTCTACACTCACAGTATCTGAAGTTTCGATGGTTTTTCAATGACATGCAGGTCATCAAAAATCATGCTACCACAGTGGTGTTTCTACAGTGGTCCAAAGAATCTGATCAATGACAGGAAAAGAGCTGAGCTGAGAAGGGGCCACCCATATTTATGTACACGCTGACGTCTGATGTCATCATGGGCAGCCCCTGGCTGACTGCTTGCAAAAGTTTCTGTGTGGTCCTAGCGCCTGGCAGCTATAAGTTGTAGCCTGATGAAAGAGATATTCTTGAAAAAGATCTTGATTTTTTTACACACTCTTCTTCATTCTGCTAAATTAGCTGCTAGCCAGAAGACCTGTTATCTGTCAGACATCAGCAGCCCACACAGTGACAGGACAGGTGTGCCACATGGCTGATCTGTGAGCAGGTAGAGAGATTAGAACTTGCGTACGCCCCCAAACACACCCCAGGGGTAAATTAGCTATCTAATCCGATGAGAATGGAACATTTGCTGGGAATATAAGTGACGTTTGCAAGTGTAGTAGTTCTGGCCAAGCACTGAGTAGAGTAGGAAATGGGTTTCCCCCAATCGATCTAGGTTCAGTGATACTCAGACCGTGGCTCCCGAGCCTCAAGTGGCTGTTCAACTTATCACCTGCGGCTCTTCCCAATAAGTGATGAAAATAGTTCCCACACTATACAGTATTAACAACCAGGATGCATTACTAAGTCTAAAAAGTCGATGCATGAAATTTTGTCTTACCGCTACACTGTACACCAGCAAACATTATTTGCAAAGTTTACTTGTCTTTGTGATATAATTCAATGTGACAAATTCGATACGCAGTACAACGATTTAGTTCTGCGCACCGGAGTAAGGTGGCTTTCTTGCAGCCGCATGCTAGCCCATGTTTTGGATTTGTTTGAACCGTTCAAGTCCTTCATTACTGGATGTGGTGAAACTGCATGCTTGTACTTCTTGGATGATACTGACTGGCTGCTATGTGCTGCGTTTCTGCGTGACATTACTCAGTACTTAAACGAGTTAAACATGAAGTTGCAAGAATAAAACAGTGTATGAGTTATATTCTGCTGTCACAGCTTTTTCTTGCAAGCTGCACCCTGTCAGACTGTGCAAATGTTAACGTAAAGTTGTAAGATCAGGCACTTACAGTTATGGGCTTCATAGCCCGTTACCCTGCCGCGGTGATAGTCCGTGGGTGGTAAAATGTTAAAATTTAATGTGGTCCTGTTAGAGGAAAGGGATCGTAACCCTGGTCAAACTGCCTGCGAGCTGATCCTTTCCAACTTCTCAGTCTGCTTACCATGGCCTTGCGCTCAGACATTTTGCGACGTCCTACCAGGGAGAGTGCGGGGGTGCGCCCCATTGAATCCTATGTAAACTATTTTAAAACCATTACTGTGCATATTTAAGCTACCTTTCACACAAATGAAAGCCACGGCTGAACTAACAGGGCCTCTATTAGTTGAGCGGTGGCTTTCATTTATGAAATCATGTATATGTAATGGTTTTAAAATAGTCTACATAGGATTCAATGGGGTGTGACCCCGTGCTCTCCCTGGTAGGACGTCACAAAATGTCCGAGTGAAGGGGCATGGTAAGTGGACTGAGAAGTTAGAAAGGATCAGCTCGCAGGCAGTTCGGCCAGGGTTACAATCCCTTTCCTCTAACAGGACTGCATTAAATTTTAACATTTTATCACCCACAGACTATCGCCGCAGCAGGGTAACGGGCTATGAAGCCCATAAGGTAATCTTACATCTTTACTTTAACTAATGTTTAGTAAATGAAATAAATGTTTAGTAAATGAAATCATTTTCTTTTACACTGTTATGTATTTGCCAAAATTTACTAGGAGATGTATGTCGTGACTCTTTGGATAACGCTGACTGCCCATGTGACTCCTGAGCCAGCCAGGACTGAGTGTCACTGGTCTAGGTGGTTCTTTGTGGAGATGTGAGTAATCCATGGGAGTAATAACATTTGTGCTCCATGAACAGGACTAACCCATACATCAACTGACCCACACATCAGCTCTCATGCTGAGCCCACACAGGGCCACAAAATGTAACTTATTGGAACTGGCAGAGCAGACAGTATTAATCTGCCATTCTAGTGAAGGTGTGTGTGTATATATGTGTGTGTGTGTGTGTCAGGGGAGGTGCATGCATGTGTTGGGGCGGTGGGGGGGGGAAGAGACACAAACATTTCTTTCAGTGTTACTCACCTAAAAAAGTATTTGATATGTACTCGGAGACCTGGTTCCCAGACCTACTGGTTTCTGATAGGTGTGTCAGTTCTCTGTTCAGCATCCTTTTAAACTGGAAAAGAAAATAAATTATTTTTTTAAACGGGACTAGCAGTCTCAAGTTTGGGTTTGAGAAAATAACACAAAACGGTTAAAAAATTTGTTAAGATTGAAACTTGAATCAAAATTTGAGCCAACACAAACAAGTATCCAGTTTGGTGGTATCCCATCAGCAGATTGAGGACTGACAGTGAGTGATCACAGATAGTCGTGCAGGCAGCAGGAGTCTCCAGCTGGAGAGGCAGATGTCTGAAATGGAAATCAATGAACAAACCCTGTGCACACCACTGTAGCCAAAGGTGCAACCCTTGTCAGCCTTAGCCGAAAATTCAAAATCAAACAACAAAATGGTACACACACCGACTAAGAGTGAATAATACCACTTAATTTATTTCAATCCCACCAGGACGCCAACTACCCCTACGTAGTGCTTCCTTCAAGAGGCTTCATCAGGGGCCCTCCCTTAGTCGGTGTGTGTGCCCTTTTGTTGTTCGAGAGAGGCAGATGTTCTCCAGGCTCTGCAGTGGCATGTTTGTGCGTGAACACAGCCTTAGAGTCCCTAGTGTGGTGACATCCACAGGGGTAGGGATACCTCATACACGGGAAACCTGCAGTGGTGAAGCAGGATGATGGGGCATGCTCAGGTCCTGGCCCAGATGACTGGCCACCCCCACTTTGGAGGTCTCTAATAGAGGGGCCAACACCTTGTCCCACAGTGGCCAGGTGAGACCCACCTTGGGGGGAAGCAGAGGGGTAAGAGTCAAAGATGTCTGAGTAGGGGGATGGGCGGTTGCCACAAGAAGGGGGTCCACGCTGATGAAAAGGTGGCATAAACAATCAATTTAAAAAAAATATAATGACAAACAGTGCAATCCCTGTGAGGCTCCGAGAAATTGCCCAGGAATAAATTGCCCAGAATTTAGACTTTTAGTGCCTTTCAGAAGATGGACATCCCAAAGCATGATGAAAGCAGTGCATGACAGGGGTTAAAAGTCTGAGGGACAAAGAACCTCAATGCACAAGCACTGCAGCTGTGGTTACCCCAAAGGGCATTGGCCGGGAAGCCAAGTTTCAAAGAAATACAAAATCACACATGCCCCCATAACGCAAAGCATCATGGGCTGCATACGCGAATCACCACAGAATATTATGTTGGTTCAACTTTAAGCAGAAATGCATGGTGCCGGAAGGCCTCTCACACAGTTTGCAAAGGGTGCCAACAGAAGACACAGACACGTGTTTCGTCCTACCAGGACTCATCAGGGGTTAAACGTTTGACCTATACTTTGTTATTCCGTTTCAGATTGTCATGCTACCCTTTCCTCCAGTCTGAGTCTACTTTACCACGTTTTCTCACACTTGAAACAATAAAAACAGAGCTTCTTAGAACAGGTTTTCATCCATATTCTCTGTTGTTTTTGAACCCCCAGTGTTTAGGATCACTTATGACTACAACAAACTAGCATGCAACAGACACTGCTCCCTGACCTCATTGGACAACTGATGTACAAATATAGCTGAAGACTGCTGAAAACCTGGTCCAACCCATATTACAAGTAGCACACCTTTTATTATTTCAAATATGAAAAAAAAAAGTGGTAAAGAGACTCAAAATTGGGAAAGAAGGTTATCATACAAATCAGGAGACAGTGGGCAATCTAAAATAAAAAAGTATAGGTCAAATTTTCACCAAAGTCATGCACTGCTTTTTTTTTAATTTGAGTAAAATACCAGTAGTGCAAAATAGGCTAGCATACAAATCAGGAGGTAATAGACAGTCTAAAATAAAAAAGTCAAGGTCAAAATTTTCACCACTGTCATACACTGTGTTTTTTTTAAAACGTGAGTAAAATACCTGTAGTGCAAAACTACATATGCAGACAAACACAGCAGTCTATATACATATATAAGCAACAACACACAATGGATGTGTATTATGCTGTGATAAAAGTTCGCCTAGTGGCGTAGTGAGGCATGAGGCCACAGGCCGAGTGCCTTACTGTCCCTAAAAGTGCGTTTATCAGAACATAACCCACACCCCCAGAGTGCGTTATTGTATTTATAGGGCCAGATATTCAAAACTGTGCTCCGGGGCTAAATTAGCACTGCTTGGCAGGCAAAGTTAGCCCGTAGTACAAAGCAAGCTATATTCAAAAGGAATAGCCCAGGGCAAACAGCCTCTGAATATAGCATGGGAATGAGGCCGGGCAAACTGAGCTGGGAGTGCAGGGCAAAAGTAGCCCTGTAATATTATAGCTCTGAATATAGCAACCGGGAAGTGCAGACCACAACAGCAACACAGTGCACAGCGATATGAAGGTAGGTAGAGACGACCTATGTGGCCAACGTGTGTGCCAGCAAATGCGTGGACCCAGTACAGCTGCAGGGAGCAGCCTATGGGACAGTACAGTGTGCAAAACAGTATAAAATTCCCCGAACCGCTTGTGTGGAGCTAATGCGTTTGCGCGGGATTAGCGCTGAGCTAAGCCGTTTGCCCGGCGCTAAACTTTGCCATATTCAAAGGTGACATGCAAATGAGCCTACTTAGGTAGTCTTTGGACAAACAGCCACATTAGCATCTCATTATGCCCTGATTTGCATGCAGTTTGCCCAGCGTTACCGCAGGGTCCCACAGCTCCACCTGTAGGTCAGTCTGGAAGTACAGGGGCTGGCCAGGTCCGACTGCAACTCCACCTGTAGGTCAGTCAGGCAGTGCATGATGATAGCTGCAGGCTACATGTAAACAGTACAGCATAACATAGCATATCGTACCCCACGGGACAACACAGCATAGACACAGGTGGTGGTGATGGTGCTGCATGCAACCATCACACTGTAGGTCATGCTACAGTATACAGCAGACACTACAGCAGCAAGGGGGCTGACAGTGTGAGGGACATAGCAATGCCTATGGTATTCAGTAAAAATACCACCAACAGCTTAATCTGGTTTAAGGTCAGTTGGCATTCATCTGTATCCCCCTCCCCCAGGTCGTGCCTGAAAATAGGCAGGATTTGTCTAGTGCACTTACCTGGTCAACAAAAGCTAAATAAATAAATGTAGGGCAGTGATAACCACTGCACTGTTCACAGTGACAGGCCCAGCTTGCAGGTGATTACTGACAGTGGACAGTACTGTTACACTGTTGTGTGATCCACAGATGCTGCACCTGTGGCATAGGATGCTCACAGTGACATATACATGGCTGGCTGTGTGTGCTGTGGCATCTGTACAGTTGTGCGGTATGTGGTTGGGGGGGCACTTATGATCCGACAGGCACATAGGTGGTGGAGTATTCCCACTACTGGCCCATGTGCACTGCATGATGTGTCCCAGCCTTGTAGCCACACCTGGGCTGTGGTTAGGTCAGGCCACCCATACACCCTCCCTGCAATGGCCACCATGCCCACAGTGCTGCATGTGTGTGCTGGCATCTGTTGGTCACCACAGACGTATGGTCTGCAGGTGTGTGCTGTATGGCCACACAACCATGCTGTCCCCTGTGGGCCAGATCATCCCTTACTGCCTGGCATGGCTGGAACTGGTGGCAGCTGTTGGCATCATGGTGGTGCCATCAGTGAGCAGCATGTGTCCTCCATGTCTGGCATTTTCTATGTGTCATATTCATATGTTAGGGTCGCGCAAGTCGCGCAAACACCAGGCAAAGCACCAATGTCGTGCAAAACTGTTTGCACAGGGTTAAGACCAGCTTTTCCTGGGCGGTAATTTGTACTGCGCTAAGGGTCATGCTAGGTCGCACTAAACACCTTAGTGCGGCGCTAGCCGATGAATATTCCATAGTGCCTGTATTCATGTTCAGTGTGCCCCTTGCATATAATTATGGTTTGCCCAGTGCTAATGCGATTTGCGCGCGCTATTTGGCCTTTTGAATACAGCAGATCTGTGCTAATCCCACACTAAACCCGTGCCAACAGTTTGCATACCGCACAAAGCTTTAAATATCTGGGCCCTAAATTGGTATATGCTGAGAAACTGTGTTTTTTTTTTTTTTTTTTTAAAGGTCAAATAAAAAAAAAAACTTGTTTTATTTTAGTCTCCCCGCTTTCCCTTGGGCTGCTGTTCTACTTGCTGGTGTCACTAGAGGCACTCTGCTATGATGTGGGTCACCACCTTGGCCTGCTGACAAGACTGGTTTCTAGAATGCCTTGCCAGTAGCACACTACCATCTGCGGTAGCGCATTTCACTGAAGTCCCGATGGTCTCACTGTGCTTGCAGGTTGGGAGTGAGTTCGTAGACTCCGCAATACTTGAGGTTCAGGAGGGAAGGGAGCAGCTCAGAAGGGACAGTGACAGGATTTCCACACCAGGAACAGCACTTTAAGTGCTGTGAGTGTTTTGTTGTACTTTTGACGCTTCTGACTTCACTTGCTAAACGGAATAAAAAAATGGCGGCAAAATCATTTGCAGTGCCATCAGATGGATCTATACTGTACTGCGGACACAGGTACAGGTATTTGTTGTTTTCTGTGCTATAAGGTGAAAAAAAAAAGCATAGCTGACGAAGGCTGTCAGCCAGTCAGATTGCTTCACTGTCTCTACCCATTTTAAGTGTCCAACGTCACATTCACATTCCAGGATTACATCATTCAAACCAGTTTTGGTTAAATACTGGATGGGGTTCATGCTCCTCCATCCTGAAGTACCAGAAGTGGGCAGAATGGGGCTTGGTTTAGAAATGGAAAGGAAAAGGGCGGAAAAAGACCCCCTGAACAGTCCTTTTAACCCATCCCAAGATCCCCCTTCTTGGCATCTTACTAACACAGATTGTGTAGTCATAAAAAAGACCCAGAGGTCCATCCAGTCTGCCCATTTCCCTGCCCAGCTCCATGCTGGGACTAATGTTAATTATTTCCCTCCTCCTCCTCCTCTCTCCTTTCTAAGTTATCCCATCTTATAACTGCCTTAAAGCAGCAGTATTTGTTAATCGGCAAAACAATGTCAACATATATTATTTTGGCAAAAGTGTATCTCTGACGTCCTAAGATTCATGCTCAGTATATTTTTAGTTTTCTCAGAGATTGTTGAAACAGCGTTTATAGCTCATTTTGTAATTAATGACTCGTGCCCTTAAAGATGGCCTCCATTCTCAACTTTTGAAAAAAAAAAAAACAACTCCATGGTTACTAACAAATACTGCTGCTTTAAATGTATCCCACCTTCTTTGGCACCCTGACATTGTCTCTACCACCACAGTATTATCTGAAAGTTTGCTCCACCCATCCTCCACCCTTTGTGTGAAATGCTACTTTCTAATGTCTTTTTTTCAACCTCCCCTTCCATTTTAAAGGGGACACAAAGGACCCCACACTCAGGTGTAGGAATGGTCCCAATGTGCAAATTGTGTGCAAAAGCATTTAGATTTATTTTCTGTTTACAGTAGATTGTCTCAGACTAATTTTGCTTACTTGTAGGCTGACATCTTCCGTCATTCGGATGAGACGTTAAACCGAGGTCCCATCTGCCTGGATTGGTGGTAGTTCAGGTGGATGTTAAAGATCCCATGGCACTTATCGAAAAGAGTAGGGGAATTTCCCCGGTGTCCTGGCCAAATTTCCCTCATTCACTAAAAATACCACCAACAGCTTAATCTGGTTCAAGGTCAGTTGGCATTCATCTGTATCCCCTTTCCCCGGGTCGTGCCTGAAAATAGGCAGGATTTGTCTAGTGCACTTATCCGGTCAACAAAAGCTAAAATAAAAAAAAAATAAAAAATAAAAAAAAATAAATAAATCTTATACTAGAAATCCCAGAATCCCCTGCAGCTACTATCAGAGAAGGTCTGCAGCAGTGGAAGATTTCAATAGCCTGCAGTGCATGTTGGAGCTTTTATAATCTCTGATCAGATGTTTTAGGGGACTGCTTTTCTCCAGGGGCTAAGTACTAACAGTCCTCTGTGACTGTACATAGCCCATGGAGGACAGCGGGACCAGCAAACAAAAGATCAGAGCATATATAAACTCTAACATGCACTGCAGGCCATTGAATCTTCTCACTACCGACTACTGTTCTGATGTCATCTGCAAGGGATTCTGGGATATGTAGTAACAGAAGTTGACAGCCTACAACTAAGCAAAATTAGTCTGACACAATCTACTATAGTACAATAAACAATAATTAAACCAAAATAGTTTTCCACATAAAGTGCACATTGGGACCAGCCCCAGACTTGAGTGTGGGGGCCCTTCATAGTGACTGTTCCTCCTTAAGCACATGACCTCAGTGGACCTACTGTTAGGATAATATTACAGCATGATGCTATGAAATTAAATAATTTCCCACTCTCACATAGAGATGGTACTGATTTGAGTTGTATTATTGGTCACATTTTATTTTCAGTGTCAGTTTCAGAGTAACTGCAAGGTAGGCAATCATTAATTACATGAAACGTTGGTAATTACACATAGTTACACATTTCTTGCATGTAACTACATCACAATTACAATGTAGTTACACTGCAACTACAATGTAGTTATGGAAACTTAGCGTGTTCCCGTATTATTTCAGCATTTTGCTTTACTAAAGTATGTACCAGACTGAACAAAATGCAGCATCCATAAGTTAAAGTTATGTTTAGGTTTAACTTGCACTATAACAAGGGACAGATACATTTTCATTTGGTTTAGTCTTATTACTAATTTACTGTTGTTATGCCTTCCCTCGCCAAAAGTGTTATAACCTTACTGAGTCTGCTTATAACTCTGACTATCCTAGATGTCATAGAGATGTAAGGGTGGTATATTTATACTGTCAGGACAGTAGCAAAGTATATATAGTGATGAAAAAAATATATTTACTGGTTTAATTTTATCCATATGTCCCAACAGTCAACTGCTTTTGCTCTGATGAAGAGGCACTACCTCCGAAATGTAATATGAAAATATTCTTTGAATACTCTTGTTTGAGTGGTGAGTGGGTCAACTCTACTAACATGGTTCTACTTTTGAATAGCTTGTTAGGAAGCCTCCTCCCTTTAGTTTCTTCACTGGAAGGGAAGCCTGACTGTTTTTTTTTTTGCTAGTGGACCTACTGTTTCTCAGATTAACTTGAGGTGTCCAATCTATTGAGCCCTCTCATTAACTGGAGAGTATCTTGTCCCTCTCTCCCTCCTACCCTCCAGTAAGTACACGTTAAGACTATTCAGTCTTTCTGTGTACATTTTGCCTCATTGTCCATAGATCACCCATGTCGCCCTTTTCTGCACTGCCTCTAATCTATCCTCTCCTGCCTTGGATATGGATCCCAGAACTGCACACAGTATTCACAGTATTCCAGGTGCAGCCTGACCAGAGATCTATATAGGGGCAGTGTCACCTCCCTACTTCTTCTAGTAATCCCTCTCCCTATGCATCTCAGCATCTTGTTAGCCCTTTCAAATACCTAGCAAGTTTAACATCTCATTAGAAGGATGGCACTGCCAACCGAATGTCATGCCCCTAGCACTATGCAGATTATGCACCTGCCAATAATCTTCAGTACCTAAGCACCAACAATAGCCAATCTGATCTGTTCTCCTACAATCTATTTAGTATCTAGCCAAATTCGCTGTCCTAACTCATATCTTAATTTGGTATCAATGCAAAGAGTCTTGCATATTGGCATCAATTACATTGTGTGTATTTGTAAATGTTGGGACTTGCATGTAACATCTTAAGATGGTAACTTACTTTAGTAAGAAACAAGTCTGCTGCTATGTCCAGATCCCTCTCCGGGAACCCTTTTGAAAAATAGATGATACGCCTACACGATGCTATCCTGGAGTGTAACATTCTATATACGTAAGGCCAGTGTTGGGCTTAAGTCCACCTCCCCAGTTTGGGACCCATAACCTTCTGACCAGGAGTCAATAGTTCAAACTGCTGAGCCACGTTGATGATATAATTGGTGCCAGTGGATAACGGAAGGGGTCACTATAGATGCCCTTCATACTCTGCTCTTGCATTTGAAGAGTTTAGATGTTTCATCTTAAAGGGAGTAAGGCTGGGTGGGCATACAGAATGGGCCCACAAGCCTTTTTTCTGCTGTTGTTGTCTATCTATGAAACAAATGGGTAGAAAGTTGATTGGCATCAATCGTCTGCAGCATATGCAGCCTATTCATTTAATCGGTACTGTAACAATTCAGGTAGTGCCTTCAAATGCCTTCTTACCCTTACCGTGTTTTTCAGCATAGCGTTACTGTTGTAACAATGCATTTTTGGTCATGGCAATTATGGCCCACTTGTGTTCCATAGCAACCCGCTGCTCAATTCTACCAAACAAAAATGAATTTTAATAAATCACAGAAGGCATGGTATAAAGTGGTTATTCAATATGGTTCTATGTCATAATAGTGAACGCGTTATGACAATCGCTATTATATCAGGTGTATATCGCAGAAAAGCAATTTGGCGATATACACTTGCAGGCGACCACAAAACCAGCAACAGGATTTTAGGATATGCGGGGGGCTGTCCGTTAAGAATTCTCAACTCTAAGGGGGTGCATGTCGGGGGTGTGTGTGCGTAAAACATAATAAAAAAAAATAACTGGCCCGACACAAAAAAGAAGCCCGCCCCAGAACCGGCACCCTCCCAACCTCAGCCTGCCACCCTATCCACCACACCACACGGTCAGCTCGGCGGTCGACTGCTGCACTACATCCCACATACCCTCCCTCCCCTTCCGCCCATTGCGTTGTGTGGTCCCTCCCCCATGTGTGTATATACACATGCATCCTGTCTCTGCAGTCGTCTACCCCCGTATCCTGTTGCTACAGACGCCGTGACTGAGTCGCCCTTTTTGCAGCTGCTTAATCACAGTCGCCGTATTCGCTGGTTACCATTCGATACTGCACTTTACATATTGACTTTATTGGTTGTTTAAAGGTGGCAGATTCCTCTCTCAGGATAGCAGACTGGCCATGGAGGTCACTCATCCCACCCACCCACCCCAGAATGAATTCCTAACAGTTATGGAAGGCATACAGCACATGCTACAAAGAAGGAAAAACAGACTTCAGTTCAGCTCTGGTCCTTATGATTCATTACCAGTGATACCTGCCCAAATAGACCCCTGTGTGAAATCCCATTGCCCCATCAAGGCAGCTCAACCAGTGGAGCTTCATTTTCCCTTCCCCAAGGTTGCAGGTACACTGGAGGTGGCAAGCCAGACACACAACATATGCATACCCTCTCCACTTTGACCCCTTAGCTGCTCTGCCACCTGCTGTAGCGAGGATCACAAGTCCCCCACCGCAGAGGAGGAGAGTATTCCCTGGGATGCGTAAGCCTGCTCCTGTTGACTCACATCCATGCCCTGGACTCAGGGTCACCAGCAAGGCAAGTGCATCTGTCACAGCTACGTTATTAGGCCAACCCAGTTTTTAGGTTTGCTTGCCATAGGCAAAGAAAACATATTGTGATCTGTTTAGGGGCTTTGGGAGCTTGGCTGAGCCTCATCCAGTCAGAGGGCTACAACTGGGGGCCTGGTACATCTTCAACCAATCAAATTAGGGCTATACATATTTGAACTGTATTACAGGAAGTAAGTATGCCCCAAACAGTTTATTTTACAATTTTTGGATGGGAAAGGCACACTGTACTTAAGCTCATTTGCAGGTACATCTAGGGAGCATAGGGTGATTAAGTGATTTGCTGAGGGGGTCACATAGTATGCAAGCGGAGGTTGTAGAAATCAAACCCAGGTCTGCTGGATGTGCCAAGCATGTTCACAATTCATAGTACTGACCTCTAGGCTATACTACCAGCTGAATAAGACATTATGTAGTGCCTGGTTTATATCATTGCTGACCCTTGCACTACTTGTCATGTGAGTGTCATATGTGCTTGTGCAAGATAGGTATAGTGTTTAATATTGTTGTTGCACAGTGATGGTATGTGTGTCATGTAAAAAGGTCAAGCAATATTTGGTGGTGCCAGCTAATGTGAGGGTGTATGAATTTTTCTTCTTTACAGAGCTGCAGTCATTCACATTGCTACACAATGCTATCCCACCCTTCTGCTATTTCCTGCTCTACAGGAAAATGAGTGCCAGAACATGAGACTGGGAGAATAGAAATGCATACCAGCTGCTAATAAGAAACAACAATTAATATATATTCATATATAATAAATCAGTGTGCAAAACTCTACAAACTAACCGAAATCAGGGAATGTGAGCAACCATAGTTTCTTAACCTGGTCTTCAATAGTTCAAAAGACAGGACCCAATGGATCTATCCTGGAAGGGCATTCCACTGGATGGAGATTGTAACAGGGAAGGTTCCTCACCCCACAGACTTCAAATGAAAAGGAGGAACCCTCAATAGCTCCTGACCTGGGGACCCAGTTGTCCTCCCGGGGTATAATGGTCAGATGCTCACAGAGGGCTTGATCTGTTAACAAAAGTGCATTGAAGTCAATTCATCACCTAACAGGCAGCCAGCCCAGGAAGTGCGTCTCTGGGCATAACACAACAGCTGCACTAATGGTTTTCCATTTAGGCAGCACCCACTTTATTTACTGCTCCCTACCAAAAGCCAATATTCTCTTGCCCCTCTCGGGCAATTAACAGTTAGATACAAGAGCACCTCGCTGTTACCCCTGTCCCATCATCACCGCCACCACATCTTTGCCCCACTAAGGGTATTTACAAACTGCCATAATCAGTTCAGGACTCTAATAAAGGAGCTCTGCAAAAATGGGACACTTGCTACAACCATATCTGTCATTTTGCCTTGGCTGGTCCCAAACTTACCCACCGTTGTATGCTCTACACTAGCCTAGGGTGGCTGTCCCCCTTATCCACCTGTCAATACACAGTGGGCTGCCTCATAGACAACATTATCCGAGCTGGGGCACCCGAATCCCTAGCTGGTATGCTACACCATAGCTCTCCACTGTACCCACTGAGATTTACTGGTACCCCATTGTTCCACGTCCCTCGAAGCACAATGAAAATGGGGGAATGTGCTTTTGCTGCAGCTGCACCAAGGCTCTGGAACGCCCTCCTGGATCACATCAGAAGCTCACAATCTCACCTGACTTTTAACTAAGAGCTCCACTTGTTCCTACAAGCTAATGACAAATGCACCTGTGCCATGCCCTGCCTGAGTCTCCCTTATATTTTTGGGCAACCCATCCACTTAAACCTTAGCACTTAGTCACTTGCTTTAGCTATAAGGTTGCCTAATCAACTGCTTCCTACTACAACATTGCTTACCACCAAAATGTCTTAAGGTAATTACGTTGTGTCCTACTGACTGTATACATTGCACTATTCCTTGTAACCTGATGCTGTTGAATCTTCTTTTGAAGTTATGTTGTGTTCTACTGTCCTGTTGTACTGTACTGCCCTATGTTATCTGACGTTGCATTTCTTCCAGGCCATGCCTGAAAATAGGCAGTTTCTGTCTAGTGCACTTACCTGGTAAACAAAAACTAAATAAATAAATAATCAACTCTGAGTTTCAGCAACTCATACCACCGACTACTGCCCCTGTACAGTCATGGCCACTTCACACATTCCACTAAGGACATACCCAAATTGCTACGGGAGTGACTCACAAAATTTAATGGCTCCCATTTGGGATACAATTCCTCTCCCTTCCTTTGCCTCCACAGCAGCCAGCACAAGGGAGAATAAAGATGCAGCTGCCTCTTTTTTTTTCTTTGTATACTCTTTATACACCCCATCCTAGACTTTCTCCAATGTATGCACTCGACTCACCTACCATGCTGCCCTGTCATAGACTCAGTCCTGCTGTCTGGTTCACCCAGCTTCTTTCCACTGCCTGATCCCCCAGATCTAAGCCCCCCGGGGCGGGACTGCCATACTCCCTTGGCAACTTTTCTGGAATCTGGGCAGGCTTTCCGGGAGTGGATGGAGCACCAGAGGCAGCCAGCACACTCAACGTTGGGTGTGGAGAGGAGGTCCCTGGCATCATTTTCGCCTACCAGGACTGGGGGGGTTCTCTCTTAAAGTTGACCCTGGAGTTAAGCTGTGCAATGACGTCCGGACGGTCCGGTCTCCACCGGGGGCCACTGCTGCTCCGGAGACTCCCCGGATCCCTCCCCAGGGAGAGGAGAGCTGTCCTAGGATGCTCAATCCTCTCCCTTCCCTGCCAACCCCTGGTGGCCCAAGCTCATTCCCGAACTTAGGTCACTGGCGTGGCGCGAGGTGTGGCGTCCAGCACCTCAACCCTCAGAGCCACCAGGCCGGCTGCTTTTTTTTTTCTTAAAAGACAAAACGAGCCTGGCTGCACTTACTCCGTGGTTCATTCTACATCTGGTGCAGGTGCACACAACTGCCTAGCAGTTCTGGGAGTTAGAGATCCCCAAGATAGTAGCAACAGTGCAAACAACTTACTAACACTACAGGTGCTGCAACCAGCAGAGCCTCCACATTCAGCAGGTGTAACATTTCCTTCCCATTGGCATTTTACAATTAGCCCTTAGCTAAAGTTGATATGACACAGTTATTTACTCTTTCCTCCCCTCTCCCTTTCCGTACTTAACACACAGACAACTCATTCTCGTAACTAATGAAAAAACAACTGGCACTACCATAGTACCCATTCCAGAACACCCTTAAAAGAACTTTGCCAAACAGTATCCCATTCCTTATATCCTACCAGTTCTCTCCCCACTCCACTAAAGTAGTTACAACACAACAGCACAGTATATGCACTAAGCCACCAGCATTACAGTCACCAGGGAGCCCAAATAAGTTTACTCTGCCAACCTTCACAACAACCTTAAATCCCCCAATAGGTTCTGGAAGGTTATTCATTCCTATCTCGACCCCCTTACCCACTCTCCCTCCCCATCCTCTGGTTAGAAAATTTACCTCTCTCTGACCCAACTGAGGTCATCAATGCCTTTAACAATTTCTTCATCTCTTGTGCTCTCCCCCTATTTCATCCTCCCCTCCACTATTCCCTTCCTCCCTGTCTTGTCTACCCCCAAATACCCACATCAACCTACCCTCTACCTCAGCATCTTTTTCCTTCTCCCTGGTCTCTTCCGAGACCACCCTGACTGACTTACTCTTTCTTTATCACTCTAAAGAGCCAAGCCCTAATGGGCCGGATACTAATCTCCTTCACCTCTCTGGGTCAGTGATCGCCATCCTCTTGCCTCCCTTTTCAATTTTTCTTTCCAATTTGGGTCTATCTCCAAGTCCTGAAAGCAGGCTAAAATCCTCCCGTTCCACAAACTGGATGACTCTTCCTGCCCAAGTAAATACTGGCCCATTTCTCTACTGCCTACCTTGACTATGGTGCAGGAAAAACGTGATCTTTCCCAGCTATCCACCTACCTTGCCTCCTCTTTGTTCCACTCCCCTTTCCAGTCTAGCTTCCTCAAACACCATTCCACCATCTCTTCCTTCCTCCAGATCACTGTCACTCCTGCTGAGAGGCATGGACTAGAGCTTGTTCACCACAGCCATTTTGAGAGACCTAGCAATGTCCTTTGGTACTGTAGGCCACCCCTTTCTCTTGGATAAGTTAGGTGGTGCAGACCTATCTGACTTTGCCATTGGGTGGCTCTGTCCCTACCTCTCAGACCAGCTCCAGTCAGTCCAGGTTGATGATGCACTATCCACCCCACCGTCCACCAACTCCAGTGTTTCCGTGGCTCCATCCTTGGCCCAGTCCTTTTCTTCATCTTCATAAATGACCACCACTCCACCTATGTCTCCTTACCCATCCACATGTATGCTCCAACTCAGTGTGTCTATCTGAATCACCACATTTTTAACAAAACAGTACTCTTTGATTTTCGTCATGACTCTAGTGATTTTGTTTTTACAATTTTGCCTCCCATAACTTAAAATGAGACATACAGTCCTGTGGAACCTGATCTAGACAGCCACATCTCACTGTCACTGGTGCAACACAATGCCATATTATATCATACAAAAGCAAAATGGCCCCCGCACTATATGACCACGGTGCTGGAGCTTAACGGTTCAGTGTAAACAAAAAACGCAGGCACTCACTAGCTGGTGTCGAAGCAATATTTTAGATGGACTGGACGTTTCACCATCTCCCAGGATGGTTTTATCAAGAGACTTTCGAAAAACCATCCTGGGCATCGCTGAAACGGAGTTGCTGATAGCTGCTACTTTGCTGCTGTACTTTGCATTTCAGCACTTGAGTACCTGTTGGAATAAAAATGAACTAAACTTTCAATCATTGTCCATCTGAGTTATTGCTTTGCCACCAGCTAGTGAGTGCTGCTTTTCTTATTTACACCATATCTTGCAAAATAACAAAAAAAAATTACTGTAATACCAGAAATCTTTTAAATGGCCAAACTGTTCATCAGTGATTAAAACATATTGTTCACCATATTCATTTCTGTTGCGCACACTGCTTACTGCCACATGGACAAATAAGGACACTTTTTACCACAGCAAAAATATTTCCTGAAATCATTCTTAAAGGTCAACATTCATGGCCCATAGAGTTTAAAAGCACATGAGGTACTGGGCCCACCTATTTCAAAAGCACTTCAGAGATATAGGTGACCGAGTCGGTTCAATATTACTACTACATTGCAGCTGTTTGTAGAACACTGTGATGTCATCAAGGATCAGGCTGTGCTTGACTCTACGTAGCTAGGCACAGCTTGTTCCTCGATGACATCACAATGTTCTACAAATGGCTGCAGTGTACTAGTATTATTGAACAGACTCTGTCATCTATATCTCCGGAGTACTTCCTGCTACAGATGAGCTCAATACCTCATTTAAAAGGGCTTTTCATGGGCTTTCAAACTATCATGGCCACCAGGCACGTAGGTGTCTCTTTAACTCCAGACTTATTTCTTTAACATTAAATGATAGCTCTTTATCATTGCCTTACTCTTCTGTTTTCCTTGGCAAATCAGCATGTTATGTACAGGCACACGGAATGTTACCTACAAGCACACATAATTATGGTACCCAGAGTCACACATGTGTAATATAGTTACATTACTACCAATATGCAGTATATACCTGGTCACAGCTGGAAACCAGTTTTCTATTGGTCTCTGTTTGCTTACCTGGTTAGTTAAATATATTTCAAATAAAAATAAAATATATCACATTACAGATTTCTGCCCAATTTTGGTTCTCTCAGTCCTCAGCAAATCCCCAGAAAACTGATGCACAGCACCACTTGATGGTCCAGCATGCTGCGTTCCTGCACTGGCCACCTGGGTTCGGAAGCACAATCAGGACATTGGCTCTGGGGTGGTGCTACTGTATGGCAGTGCTTCCAGCCAGGAAGGGTAAGCAGTGGGCCGGGGAGCTTGCCTCCTCCATAGGACATTGCTGCGTGCATGCACAGCTCACACAAGGCAACTGCTCTGTATCAGGGAAGGGGCTTTGGGGAGAAAACCTAGAAAACCCATGTCTCCCTACTGCCAAGAATGACAGTTACTGGTACTGGATGGCTCCACATCATGGATTCCCACTAGCCTGATAGTGGTGGTGGTGGTGGGGAGGTGGCAGGTGAGGTAGGCAGGTCACCAGCGTCGGCCTGACTGGAAAAAGTAGGCAGTGGTGCAGTGGGCAAACACCTGGACAATGAAACAGGGCGCAAACCGCTACTGGACTATTGTATATCCTTCAACACTATTTCCTGACTAAGGCACGATCTGACTTCCAGCCAAACCATTCTACTATCATTGACCTTCTAAAATTCACAAATAAGATGTCATCCACCACTGATGATTGCTGCCACTCTGGTGACATCTTTATCAACATCGCCAATGTGTTTGACACCATAAATCACAATCTCTTAGTCTTACTTTTCAACCTAAGCCAGTTCAGGCTATCACAAAATGCTTTGACCTAGTCACAAGCCAATCTAAATGACTAATCACAGCTAGTCAAAATAAATGGTGAATCCTCACCGCCAAAATCTTGGAATTTCAGCGTTCCACAAGACTCCTTCCTTTGACCTCTACTCTTAAGTATTTGTGTAACAACTTTCTATCTAAATGTAGCAGACATAATATTACAACCTACCTTTACATGAACAACTGTGATCTTCGCCAAATTAGTGTTCAGCTGAACTCGCCAACAAACTTTAAGCAACCTTCAATACGATTTAAATATGGATGGACACTAATAAAAAATTTCTAAACAGCACCAAAACCAGTGTAATGGCTTTCAGTACCATGGCAGTTGCCCCATTCCTTATGAATATTACCACCGACTGGGTCCTCCTTAAAAGTAGCTCATTCTTTCAAGTACCTTGGTCTGTGGCTGGACCCTCAGCTAAACGTTACTGAGCACGTCACTAGAATTGTGAGGGGCTCTAGCAAAAGCTATGGGCATTATACTGTGTACACAGCTGCCTCACCCTACACACCTGGTACATAATTCTATGATAATTGCTATAGCCTGTCCTAGAATGTGACAGTGAAGTGTACTGAATGGCGCTGATCATGCAACTGCAGAAAATAACTGGCATACAATAATATGTGCAGATTCACCCTGTGGTACGATAAAGGAACCCACCAATTTCAGGTTTACAGTAATCTTGGTCTACTACCCCCAGACAAGAGAACTTAAGTGGGCTACTGAGATACACAAGTGCATGCCCAGACAGTACCCCACTTACTTCTGCAGGCTGCTAATGAAGCCAGCCCAACAATAAAGACTCAGGCCCCAGGCTGAAGCCCTTTTTCATATACCTTCTATTCACAATTCCATTGGCACAAAGGCCTTTTCTGTTCCGCCTCAACAACCGGAAACTCCCCCTCCAGTGACATAAAAGCCACTGCTACTATCCGAGGTTTCCTTGTATCCTGTCACTGTCTGCAACTCCACGTTTGTACAACCTCAGTTGCTAACTGTCCCCCTAATCTCCTGCCCCAACATTTCCGTACTTCAATTACCTCTATTACCTTCAAGGATAGCAAGAGACTGGATCACATTTCACTAATATATCCTGCCTAATACATGGAGCACACGTCAGCCCTTGTTTGGCACCTACACATAACTGTATAATTGTATTATTCATGTACTTACTTTTATTAACTACTGTAGTGTACTGTACTGTATTTATTGTACTTATTACTGTAAATACTGTACATACTGTACTCACTGTATTTATTACTGTAGAGACTGTTGGCGGTGTACTGTATTTATTGTATCTACTACTGAAGAGACTATTGTACTGTACTTATTGTATACTGTAGAGACTGCCTGTAATGCACTGTAGTTACCGTGTTTATTACAATAGAGACCATCTGCAATGTACTGTAATTATTGTATTCATTACTGTAGAGACTGCATGTACTGTACTACACTTATTGTATTTATTACTGTAAAGACATTACTTACTGTGCTGCAGTTGTATTTATTACTGTAGGGACTGTACGTACTATACTGCACTTATTGTATTTATTACTGTTTGTACTGTACTTATTGTATTTATTACTGTATAGACTGTACATACTGTGCTGCAGTTACTGTATTTATTACTGTAGGGACTGTACATACTGTACTGCACTTATTGTATTTATTACTGTATGTACTGCACTTTTTGTATTTATTACTGTATATACTGTACATAATGTACTGCACTTATTGTATTACTGTAGAGACTTTACTTACTGTGCTGCAGTTGTATTTATTACTGTAGGGACTGTACGTACTATACTGCGCTTATTGTAGTTATTACTGTAGAGACTGTACATACTGTGCTGCAGTTATTGTATTTATTACTGTAGGGACTGTACGTACTGCACTGCACTTATTGTATTTATTACTGTATGTACTGCACATATTGTATTTATTACTATTTGTACTGTACTTTTTGTATTTATTACTGTAGATACTGTACATAATGTACTGCACTTATTGTATGTATTACCATAGAGACTGTATATACTGTACTGTAGTTATTGTATTTATCACAGTAGAGATGGTACATACTGTACTTATGGCATTTATTACTGCAGATACTGTACTGCACTTATTGTATTTATTACTGTAGATACTGTACACACTGTACTGTAGTTATTGTATTTATTTCTGTAGACTGTACATACTGTACTATAATTATTGTATTTATTACTGTAGAGACTGTCCATAATGTACTGTGGTTATTGTATTTATTACTGTAGAGACTGTCCATAATGTACTGTGGTTATTGTATTAATTACTGTAGATATTGTATTTATTGTACTGTACTGTACGTATTGTATTTATTACTGTAGAGACTGTATGTACAGTGCTGCAGTTACTGTATTTATTACTGTAGATACCAGATGTACCGTATAACGTGTTGCTTATTTTATATAGTCTTGAAATGCTAGACATCTTTGCTATTGTACGCGCCCGACCCATTTGAAAACTGGATGTCACACCTCAGTATGAATTTCCTGGCATCTCAAAAGTGTAAGTAAGTAAATAAACACATAACTATTAACTTAGATACACACATGGTTACCTAGATGCACAGAACTGTATATGGTAACATACCATATGACATTTTATAAGATATGCATATGTCTTTTTTAACACCTAAAACATAGTAAACCACGTGTCCTTCTCTGTATATCATTAACTGTAAAAAGCTCAGTGTACAACAATAACGTGGCTATCCACTTTTTGTTAACTGTTTCATTTTCTTTTATAGTAATAAACATGTTAACTGCTGTTCCATACCGAGGATGTCATCTCATTACCCTGTGTTCTCCGTCACCTACAGGTTTACTAAACTGAACAAATTAACAAAATAACTGTGAAAATAAAAGTGAACACAGCTGGCAACGGTAAATGCCTGTTAAAAATGTCTGCAGTGCATTTTCAGTGCTTAGGAAAGGTCACTATTGCCAGCACTGAAAACTGAACTCCTTCAGCAGGGGTGGCCATTGTGCAAGTTTCCTCATACTGCCTTGCCAGTTTGCATGCTGCTGGCACTGTCGTTGTTGCTCTGCTCTTTAAGATAACGGATGCCATAGCATGCTTGGCATATCTGTGCCTACACCCTTGCTATAGGGCCTCAAAAGCAGGAGCAAGACCAAGCAATGCTCCGAAGCTTCCTTTCCCCTTCCTGCTCCCATGTTCTTTAATCACTATACAACTTCTCCTTTTCTTATGGTTCCATGTCAACACATCGACAACGTTGTTGTCGACATCCCCGGAAGCGACGGGTCGGCACTGTTCCCGTCAGGCTGAAGTGTTTCTTTGTGGGGCCGCACCCCCATGTGGGGTGCTGTGCCCCCCATAACCCCCATCTCTAAATAAACAACTTCCAAGTCGGAGTTGTTTCGGGATGGGGCGTAACCAGGGGAACAGATAAGGGGAGTAAAGGAGTATTTTACTACCATTTTTGACTGAAATACTCCCACTTTCTGATTTTAGGAAGTTGTTTCCCACCCTGCAGATTTACAATACGTGGTACACATGTACAAAGTTGGCAGTACCATGAGATGCTAGCAGCCATGGCACTACACAGGAACCCGCTGGGGTGTGGACAGGAGTTGCTCACTGACTGGTTAGAATGACTGTTGCAACATAACAACGTTAAAAATAAAGTTACAGTATGACTCCACAGCAGTATTAGATGGTCAGTGACTGCAGGCATCCAGTGGGATTGAGACTTGGTTTAGAAGTGGGGGGGGTACGAGATGGGTTAGTGGATGACAGTACTACCATTTGGATGAGAATACTACCAGATGTAAGAAGGTAGCAGTAAATACTTCTGAGTCCTAGAAATTATCTGGACCACTGGGCATAACAGCAGGACCTGGCGAGATCTGACACTGCGATGGTCTTCGCTGTAAAAAAGTTGATGTGCTGACGGTATACATTTTCTTACCCCCCCGGACCCTTGCTTGGTCCCAGACCCCCCCCCACCATTGTACCTTTGCACCTTGTCAGCTCTTGACTCATTTAACTTGCATTATTCACTTGGTTTACTTTATACAGTATCTTGCAAATAATGTATATTTTGTATAATGTTCATATTATGTCTATCTATATTTGCACTGTACCCCCTCCCCAGCTTTGTAATTTCCCCTCCCCCGAGCCACACCTGGAAACTAATTTTTTTCCAGTCTAAACATTACAAATAAATAAATGAAAATATGCCTCTGTGATTCCCCAAAGGGATCAAATGTGAGTGAGCAGCTGGGAGGGTGACTCATACTCCATATACACTGAATCCCTGGCCGCTCCTTGGCCACTCATGTGAAACCGGAAACAAGGGTGTCAGCTGGGATGGTGTCTGCTCTGTGATACGGACACTTGTCTAAAAGGAACTGAATTAAAACCATTGTAACATGTTTCATGAAAACCTTGGATGTTGCAAATAACATCACTCGGGTTGCAAAGGAAATGCTCGGGGGTCTCATATTTAAAGGAAAACTATGCAAAAACAACTAGCACTCCGCTGCAGATAACTATCCCCCGCAATGTCCCTTGGGCTTACTTTACTCTGCTAATGTCCTGCCACCAGCTGTCAACGTGCTATGGTTGGAGGCGTTTTCTCTCCATTTTCTCCCTTTGGGGCCCAGGCATGTGAAAACAGGTGATGTGCATGGTCCGTGTCCACAGAGATGTCCCCCGCGTCTGGGTGTGGGGTCCCCCTCCCATACTGCCCCATGTGGCTGCCACCTAGTTTCCTCTAGATGGTAGCCAAACCACGGGACCTGCATACCCCCCTTCCCCGAGGGAGAAGAGCTATCCTATGGATGCTCAGTCCTTCTCCCATGGACAGCTGCTAAATGACCCTGGTCTGTTCCTGATCCCAGGTCGCCGGCGAGGCAGCCCTCCATGCTACTGGGACACAGTAATTTGTTTTAAGTACATTAATGTTTATTACTAGATGGGGAGAAAGAATGCTGGCTCCTGATTGGCCAAGAGGTACTTTCAGTTGGTCCGTTATCCCAGCACAACAGCCTGGCTGAAAACAGTGCAACAAAAATATGTTTAAAAAGTACATCCAATTCGCTGGCCCAGTGGCGCTGAGGGTTGAGGCACTGGACACCACACCTCACACTACGCCGGCGACCCGGGTTCTGGAACAGACCTGGGCCGTCAGGGGTCAGATGGTGGGAGGAGGATTGAGCGTCCCAATGGATACTCTCCTCCTCCGACCAGGGAGTCGGGGAGAGAGGATGCTGTCGGGTGATTGACAGCAGCGTGCGTCAGCACCCCATTCATCTGGACGAATGTCCTTCACACCGGCGCCCTCAAGGGATATGGGAGAAAATGGGGGAAAAATGAATATACCCCCAGCCGCAACAAGCACAATGAAGCCAGGAATCCCAGTTGCGGGACCTGGCAGTTGGAGTCGGAGGAGGAAGGGCCGAGGTGCCGGGCAAGTAGAAAGAAAAGTACATCCAATTTACTAAAAAGGGTCTATTTCATAAACCTAAACCTAATAAGGCTCTCTAGGAGGTGAGTTATGGTTAGCTAATAAACAGCCCTTCTCAGGTGATGAATGCACTCAGTTTCACTTTGTGTTCGACACCCCCCTCCCCCCCGATGGTCAATTATGCCACCATAACACACCCCAATCATACCTTATTGGTTACGTAGGGTCACATGATGGCCCACTGGGTAGAGCATCAAGCCCTACACTGCCAACCTGGGCTCAGGAGAAGACTTGTGGGTGACAGCTAGGGCGTCTGGGGAGGTGCTGCTGCTTGGCAGGACTCTTGGCTGGGGAGGAGAGGTGCCAGGGAGCCTGTCTCCTCTGCAGACGCATGCTGTTTGCTAGCAAGGCTTGACAGGACAATGCTTAGCTCTCAGGTTTCACCCCTTGTGGTTCTCCACCAGCCTGACATGCAGGGGGACTGGAAGACTGGGAAAAAAGCCTTACAAAAGTCGCAGGTGGCATCCAGAGGCTACAATGTTAGATAGAACGCCATATTGTTTAGCATCTTTTTAATAGTGCTCCAAAATGTCCATTTAAATGGCTACCACTCCCATCTCATGGGCAGCTGCACGCTTCTCCTGCTCACTCTGTGCTAACGTGCCCTGCTCACCAATGGCTGAGTGAGTGGGGCCCAGCAGACAGAGCCACAGAAGCTCAAAGCGGCCTGTGATACGGCAGTGGGTAGCCTTTGTAAACAGACGTTTTGAAGACCTATTAACAAGATGCTAAACAGTATTTTAAGGGACTTAAAATTATTGAATGGGCTTAAAACGCTAACGGGGTAGCTACTGTTAGGAATGGGCTTGTTGTTTTGTACAGTATCTCGTTAACCCCTAAATGACGTCCTTCCCCCCTGAAAAAATGATCTGGCATCTTCAATGGTTAAAAGAAATGCAGATGTGAAAGCTCTACAGGACTTCTTTAGGCTAAACCAGGGTACTAGTAAAGAAAGACTGTTTTCCACTCCTCTTTGCCCTGGGGCAGATAAATGCCACATCTAAGACATGGAACCAGTCCAGGGTTTCATGAAGATTAGTCAATGAATCAGTCAACCAGAAATATCATTAGTCAAAACATGCTGCTTGTCAGGGAATGCACTGTGTGATAATGATGGAAAGAATTACCTGGCACCTTAGCCAGTTATTGTGGCCAAACTGCTACTGTAAGCTATTTGTAAAATTTGACTAACTGGCAAGCGGGTATAAGGCCCCCCCCCCTGCATCACTAGGAATAAACATCTACCGTACTTAAAAAAAACAACATCATCCACAACAGCATCGTTTTTTCATTACGTTTTCTGATCGTAATTGTCACGTTCCAGTGTCACAATGATCATTTTGACAAGACCTGCACCACCACCACTATGGCTCTTTTTTTATGTGGAGTTCTTGAGACACCAGAAGAACAGAATAATTATGTGTAACATAGATGGTGGCCAGCAATGTGAAGACGTGAAATGAGATGCCATCATTAGCTGCCCCCCCATCCCCCCCCATGGGCATGCACGGACTCGCTCCTTATCCAGCTGTTACAGCGCAGTGGTGGATGGGCTACCACTGATGCTGTGCTGGGGGTTGCAGAAGTGCATGGATGGTTCTGTTCAACAGTGGGCACAGATGCCCGACGTATAGTACTTCAGCTACACATTTTGCTAGCAATGTCTGAGCCACGACTGCTGTCCCTTCCTTTTCAAAACTGTAATCCTTACCTTAATGCAGCTCCAAGACACAGAGAGCAAGCTATTCACTTCAGGCATTGCAGCTTGGGATGTGTTACAGCAAAGCCGCAATGACTGGAAACGTGCTGTTTCCAGCTCACAGGTGGAAATGGAACCAGAGAGCAGATTTTTTTCCGTGAACAGGTGATGTATCAAAAATGCTGCTGTTTGTTTATTATCCAAAAACCAGGTGTCCTAAAAGGCTTACGAGAAGATGCGGCGCAGTGGTAGAATAGTATCGGGCAGGCAGTCTCTTGCTGTGGTGCAGGATTGCATGTTTGGCAAAAAGAACAGGTCCGGGATACATGGCTGCTCCTCAGCTGCTGTTCCTCTGAAGTGATTCCTATTCATGTGTAAACAGGGACCTGTGTTCTCACACAGCAGGTACCCCCTTCACCACAGTACTACATCAGTGACAGGCCAATTGAGAGCTCCCGGCAACAGGGGCAGGACTGAAAGGATGAACTGGATTGGCTGCAGGAAAATTAGCTGCAATAGCTGTGGGAACCTCGTAATCAATGTACTGGTTAACACTTTCGGAGCAGAAGGGCACAGATCCTTCCCATGAAAGGCGAAACCCTTTTGAGTAGAAAGGGACAGCTGTTCACTGCTCAGCTGCCAGAATTCTGCATAAACTGCTACTTTTTTGCATGTTTTAGAGGCCTGCCTGCAAAACGGCATTCTGTAGGTGATAAAGATACACTGGAGTTTGCTTTAATGGAGAGCTGCGCTGAACCTGTAAGTCATTTTGTTCTTGTAGAAGCTGATTTTCAAATACTGTTTCCAGTTTTGCTACTGCTGCATTTTTACTAGCCTTTTAGTAAATTCAGGAAGTGTTTTTTTCATTTATACACTGGTGGTGTACACCATTTTAGAACCGCAGAATGCAGTTTATGTCCCTTCAAACCACAGAATTTTGTCATAGAGCATAAAATGCATTGTGAGAAAAACACAAGTGCTTGACAAGGACACAAACTACATCGCTGTTGTTCTGAAATGGTATTTACCATCAGTCTGCGAATCCAGAACACCCACTAAATTTACTTAAAGGCTGTAAAGATGGAACCATAACAGAATGTGAACTAACATTTGAAATATACTATCTGCAGAAAATAATAATGAGTTGCAGGTTCAGCGCAGTTCTCCTTTAAGCTGTGCTGGGTTCATAAAGTTCATGTCACTCTAAAGTGTTGTGTGTGTGGTTCCAGTTGTTCTCCCAGGCTGTCAAGCCTTACAAGATATGGGTATCATTTTTTTTTAAGGCTGCTGAATTCCATGTTGCCTTTTTAGCAAACTGCATCACCCTGTTGTTTTTGGTTGTCACATCCCTACCATTGCTACTGCACCTTTTTTTTTCCTGCAGTCCCTGCATTGTGAATCCAACAGGTGCCATGCGCGCAGCACCCCCCCCCCCAAAAAAACAGGAAATAGGTACTCCTAAACGCTGCAGCCACAGGGGTCCCTCACCCATAGAGGACCCCAGCCAGAGCTAGTACTAGTCATCAGTCTTTGTACATTGTTTTTGCACCTTCCTCTTGGCAACCCACTGTTTCAGGTTGCCAAGTGTGCCTGCTTCCTGCCAGACATCGCCGCCTATCTCCCCAGGTCCTCCGATGTACTCCGGACTTTTTGCTTATTCCTGCTGGGAAGCAAATGGGTCACGAGGCTTTCCCTACACCAGCAGCACAGGGAAAGGAGCGAATGCCCTTATGTTAATGAACCATTTTGTTTATACAGAGTCGCTTCCCAACCCCCCACATCCGCTTTCCGCACATCGCAAAGTGCAGCATGACTGTATTACTGCTGATACGGTTCCAGAGGCATGCAGCAGGTGACTGAGGACCCAGTCCACATAGGGGGGGCTGGGATACACGCAAAGTGAGTGTATCCTGGCTCGCAGCTGTGAGCACCCGGATGCCTGGCATCCACGACCCCCCCAACACTTCGCTGGTGTGGATCTGTGCGTGGGGGCAGGTATGGCAGGGAGGGTGGTGGTGCTGTTCCAGACAATTGGATGCAAGTGCTGGGCTGTCAGTGGATCTGTGCCTGTGCAGGATGCAGGGAATGACGGGAGACATCCGCTCTCCAAGAAATGCCATACCTCTGGAGTGCCAAGTGAATGTTGCCAGCTGGTTCTGGTACTGTCCCCAGCCCAACGCGGAGGCCCCTAGAGCTGGTAGAGGGGAGGCCGATTGGGCCCCAGGGATGACACTGCAGCTGGGTAGAGGGGGTGTGTAGCTTCTAATGCAGCCCTTATGGCTGCATAGTCCCCACCCCATGCGGGTCTTCTGCACTGTAGAGCTTCTAATGTGGATGCAGCACATATCTGCACCCCTCCTCTGGCTCACCGACCCTCATAATTACATGTGCTGATCAAGATGGGGTTCAGAGGGGTTCAACCCCCAATGTATGGCTTACGTGGAGGGCCTCAAATGTACCGAGCGGGCCATCTGCATGTACATACTAGCAGAATAGCCACTCCGAAGGTGCACAAGGGGGAGCAGGCCTTTAGAGGATCTGGCTCTTAGACTGCACTGCAAAAGAAGGTGTTAGCAACATGGGACCAAAATCAGTAAGACGCCAGTTTTGTGAATGCAGCACGTGGGTGAACAGGACTGGGGTCCCACTGAACAACAATGTGAGGTTCAACAGCATAATCATAGTAATAATAATAAATTTTATTTATAGGGCACCTTATCCATGGCCAAGGCGCCTAACAATTTTAAAAACAAAACAAACATCAATATAGTTAACATTAAAATAACAGTACACCAAATAAGGAAAATCAGTCTCTGAATGTCTGGTGCCACAAACAAGTTTTTAAAGCTTGCTTAAATCCCTCCACAGTTGTGCACTCCTGTAACCGATGGGGTAGAGAATTCCAAAGTGTAGGGGCTGCATACATAAATGCTCTCGCCCCAGATGATTTCAAACACACCCTTGGAATCTCTAGCAACCCCTCGTCGGCTGAGCAGAGTGATCGTCCAGGGCAGTAAGGAATCAGGAGCTCTTTCAGGTAATCCGGGCCCAGTCCGTGTAAGGCTTTAAAAGTCAGCAAACCGACTTTGAAAGTGATCTGCCACTGTACTGGCAGCCAGTGCTGTTCGTGCAGCACTGGCAAAATATGACAGGATCGAGCAGATCCCATCAAAAGCCGGTCCGCCGCGTTCTGCACCAGCTGCAGGCAGTGGATTTCCACCCCAGGGAGCCCTAGGTAAAGGGAGTTGCAATAATCTAAGCGTGAGGACACAAAGGCGTGGACCAAAGTGGGAAGGTCACCGGACGGAACCAGATGCTTAATCCTGGTGATATTCCTAAGAAGATAGAAGGAAGATTTGATGACGGCTGACACCTGCAAATGCAGGGTCAGCCCTTCATTAAAAATGACCCCCAGGTTACGCACCTGTTCAGAAGTCGGGAGTGAAACGCCACCGAGAAAAATTCCCGAGGGCGAACCAACCCCCAACCGTCCATCCAGCGACCTGGGTCCACAACCAGCACCTCAGTTTTTTCCAAGTTCAACTTCAGCCAGCTGGAATCCATCCACTCCTGGATTTCTTTCAGACAGTTATTAAAGACCGAGAGAGCTCCATCCTGGTCGGGTGCAAATGAAAGGTAGAGCTGGGTATCATCACCATAGTAGTGAAACCTCAGCCCATACCTTCTTACAATGTCTCTGAGGGGTAGAATGTACACTGCAAACGACATGGGTGACAGCACTGAGCCCTGAGGCACTCTACACGACAGAGAAATAGGGCCTGAGGAAAAGACCCCAGAAACCACTCTCTGTGTTCTACCCATGAGGAACAATGTAAACCATCTGAGGACTGTTCCCAACAGTCCACTGATGTGCCTCAGGCAACCAAGCAACACCCCATGGTCCACGGTATCAAATGCTGATGAGAGATCCAGAAGAACCAAGATAGAGCGGCTTTTCCAATCTCTAGCCATCAGGAGATCATTGAGCACCCGAACCAGCGCTGTCTCAGTACTATGTCTCTTTCGAAAACCGGACTGGAGCGGTTCATTAGATGTCATGGATGGTCAAATGGTCCTCCAGTTGTGCTGTCACTACTTTCTCAATCACCTTCCCTAAAAAGGGGAGGTTAGAGAGATAGGTCTGTAGTTTGCATGGCAGTCTGGGTCCAAGGTAGCTTTCTTCAAGAGTGGTATCACCACTGCCTCTTTCAGGGAGCTAGGAAACTCTCCAGATTCCAGGGAGCACCAGACTATCTGCGCAAGGAACGGACCGATGACATCAATACAACCCAAAATTAGGGAAGTTGGTCCAGGGTCCAAACTACAGCACGTAGGGTGCACACCCTGGATAATCCACATGACATCCATGAACTCCAGTTGGCTGAAGGTACTCCAAGAAGGCCAAGGTGCAGTGACCTCGTACTGATCAAAAGCAATGCCCACAGAGTGTGCTGGCTGAAGTACTGCCCTGATGTCAGCCACCTTATTAGCAAAGAATCAAGCAAGTTCATCACACTCTGATTGCGAAAAGGCTTTCCGAACATAAACGGCTTTCCGAACATAAAACACTGGAGAGACCACTGGTCCACCAGGGATGAACTGAGAGAAACCTAAACAAACAAAAAACAACATGCCTACCAGTGGGCCAAAAGGTAGAGGGTGAGGGACGACTAGAGATGTTGCACAGCTTTCATTCACTAGCGATGTTCCAGCGAAGCCACCCACTTCACCTCCATGGAACAATCTGCCAATTTTTGCTATTAGGTTGAAACTTCACCTATGTGAATTTACTGGAAATTTCACTGTGAACAACAGAATGCTGCCTGCAAACAGCAGAATTTTACCTGTGAATGGTGAAATTCCGCCGTTCAGAATGAAATTCTGGCAATCGTGGGTGAAATTCCATCATTCATGGGTGAAATTCTGCCATTTGAAGGTAAAATTCTGCACATTGTGGGTGGAAATATGCTCTTTGTGGACTGATCCACACCCCGCGAACTTTACCCATCTCTAGAGGCGATGTTGGTGGCAGTGTTGTGCCATGGGCAAGTGGGAGTGACAGTGTGCCCTGCAACTAGTGCACTGTCATACTCAAATATCTGTGGGTGCCAGATTGTCAGTGTTTGTGGTCATAAGCTCTGTTTGTGACCAAAAACATCTGATGGTCCTCATTTGCATTGCAACAGAACCGCCAGGGGAGACTCCTCATCTGGTGGCTAAGGCAGGGCTTTGTGAATCCCAGTTTTCGGGAGGGGGGCAATATGTGGAGCCTCTGTATGCCCACCCCAAACCACCACCTCCAACTGTGTACTGGGCCCCAGATTTCAAATGCAGTTCAAGGACACGTCAATTCACTCCGGACAATTCGCTCCCATTACAGTTGCTTCCCTGACAAATTTGTTCCCCGAGAATTTGTTCCCATGATATATCGAACTCGACTCTAACAGGAATGACAGCAGAAGTACTAGCTTTAAATGTCTCAAGCAAATTGGATCATCTGGTGGGTCAAATGGTACCTACCGGAAGGGAATATAATAAATGTATATCATGGAAGCAAATTGTCGGGGAATGAATTTGTCAGGGAAGCAACTGTCATGGCAGCTGACTGTCCTGAGCCAATTGTCCAGGAGCGAACTGACATATAGTCCATGGTCCAAAGCAGAATTTTACAGTTCTTCAGCTTCACTCATGATATTGTGACCCATGACTAAAATGAGGCAGAGAGCTTTCCCAGACACCCCATGATGAATGTCAGCATTTGCTTTTTGTTACAGTGGCATCAAAGAAGAACAATCAGTGCCAATGAACTGATATAAAAACGATAATTTCCCTTACAGAAATACAAGTATGCAGCATGCATGCTGCACACATGCTGCGCACTTGTATTTCTGCAAAGGTTGATATGCCTTTTTATTTTTTTTATTTTTTTTTTTTTTACATTATTGCAGCCTTTATATTATCAGGAGAACTGCAAAATCCTCATTGGATGTTTTTAAACCTAAAGTTGCGGTTGTGTTCTTTATTAACATACTATTTGTCAGCAGATTAGGCCTTATGGTCTATCGAGTCTGCTCGAACCTAGATCCTTAGTTGGGTGCCGAGACCCTCCCATCCCTTGTGCTCCAGATTGTTCCCTCCCATCCCTTGTGCTTATTGCTTGTCTTATCAAAATATAAACCTTTATTAAACACAAATGTGAACACTAAACAACGTTTTTTATTGTATGAACTGCTGATGCTATCAGATATAATTGCTCTGCTACCAACAATTTGCATGCTTACTTATAAGAACATTATTGGAATTCTGATGGCATAATTCATGAGGAATGGCAATTCTGCAACCGTGCTGCCTTTCAGATTTTTTTTTTTATTGCACAGAATTATGAAAAGCATTTCTATGTAAATCATGGAATAATAGTCTGTGGATTATTTTATCCACAGTTGGCAGGAAAATGAATCCTTACAGGGACACGGTCAGCTTTTGCTTACTACTTTTTTACATGTTAAAACTTGGTGCCTCTTGAGAGTTACATGTACAGTACAATGACGGCATAAATGGTAAATGAATGACTTGATTATAACAGCGTAGCAGTATATATTTTTTTTATACAGAAAATTAATATTGAGCTTCCTGACCTTAAATCAAGTGGTCTGTTTCTCCTGCATCCCCCCAAGTTAGAACAACAGTAAACTCGCACATGAGAGTTTGACTTTTTTCCAGGCATACCATTTTCATGCCAAAAAAAAACTTGTGATGTACATGGAGCCGGAGAGTCTTACTTATTTTTTAAAGCAAGTGCTAAATGATAAGAAAGCTCAGCTTTGAAAAGTAAAACTGAGACTCCAGGCATGCAGATCAGCGTTGAGCGCTAATGCGCCTGCCTGGAGTTATAGCTTTTCTTTTCAAAGCCGAGTTGTCTTATCATATAGTACTTACTTTAAAAGAACAAGTAACTTAGTCCAGCTCAGCGCATGTCACAGTTTCTTTTTGGCACTCATTTTGGCATTAAAATGGTATGTCTTGAAAAAAGGAAACTCACTCATAAGCGAGTTTACTGTTATTCCAGCTTGGGGGCACGCAGGAGGAGCTGACGCTCAATATGTTCATTTTTTTGTTAAAAAAAATATATATATATACTGCTATGCTGTTGTAATGAAGTCATTCATTTATCATATATGTCATCAGTGTACTATTAGATGGCAAGAGGCATCATTTTTTAACATGTTAAAAAACAGTAAGCAAAAGCTGAGTGTCCCTTTAATCTAATCCATAGTTTGTTTTTTTTTTAATTCCACTTCTGACAGACATCAGCGGTATTAGGCATAATTTCCAAAGTTCTGTAGAATTCTGGCAGAAGAAGAATTTTAAACTTTAGCACAACTCTGCTTCCAGCCTTAAAGGGGAACAGTCAGCACAAAGGGCTCCCGTACTCAAGTGCGGGGCTGGTCCTAGAGTGCACTTTGTGTGCAAAAACATTTTAGTTTACTTGCTGTTTACTGCAATACAGAAGATTGAATCAGACTAATTTTGCTTCTTTTTTTTTTTTTATTGTTTAACCAGAAGAGATGTACTAAGCTGAAAGCTTGTTTACAAGTGCGACCAGGGCACAAAGGAGAGTTAAGTAACTTGCTCAGAGTCATACAATATGCAAGTGGGGGCTGTGGGATTCAAACCCAGGTCTCCAGATTTGCAACTCAGAGTCTTAAACCACTGTGATATACTGCCTCCTAAAGAATGGTGTGTCAGAAGTGGGATTTGAACCACGCCTTCATTTGGAGACCAGAATACCCATTGTCAAGGGAAGAATTCTCTTCTTCACTCTGGCGCCTTAGACCACTTGGCCATCCTTACACTAGGCTGACACCTTCTGTAACTACAAATCCCAGAATCCCTGCAGTTGACATCAAAGCAGCAGGGCAGCTGTGAGAAGATTCAATAGCCTGCAGTGCATGTTAGGTTATGTAAACTCTGATCTTTTGTTTGTTGGTCCTGCTGTCCTCCCAGAGCTAAGTAAAGTCACAGAGGACTGCACTTAGCCCCTGGAGAAAGCAGACCTGGAAAACATCTGATCTGAGATCATAAAAGCTCTAATTTGCACTACAAGCTATTGACTCTCCCACTATTGCATATTGCTCTGATATCAACTGCAGGGGATTCTGGGATTTGTAGGAACAGGCGATGTCAGCCTACAAGTAAAGCAAAATTAGTTTAATGCTGTTTACTGTAGTATAGTAGATTGTAAGTAAACCAACATTTTTTCACACACTGGGACCAGCCCCACACTTGAGTGTGGGGCCCTTTGTGATGAGTGTTCCCCTTTAAATTACTGTGTCACTAGGTTACGATATTTGACAGTATTATTATGCGACTTTCCCTCTCCCCAATCAGAATATTTGAGACCCAAAGCTTAGGCCTGTTGAGCCTAATAATAAGTGCAAAACTGCTGTTCAGTATTATTCATATAGTGTACAGTGGAATGTTGTTCTGTATGGAATTCCGTCCCTTTCAAAATGCTGTTCTACCACAGTTCCAAGGTCATGGAATGCTGTTTCTACCCTACTGTGGTTGAACAGCATTCTAAAGCTATCTAGAGACTGCATGAGTCAGTTTCATTTTAAAAACAAAATAACTCACAAAAGACATTTTTCACAGAGTGCTATACACTATAAAAAATACAGGATGAGAACTCTATGCACAACCAGTGTGTTTTGCCACCTCAGGTTTCTCGATTCCCATGGAGCTCGAAGCTTCGCTCTAGAGGTCAGAGGAATCAGAATCCTACTGTGGCAGAACACACTGGTTCTGCATAGTGCTCATTCAATATTCTCTATATATTCTAAATGTTACAGTATTTATGCTCACCAGGTATGCCTGAAATGGAGACTGGTAACCTAGTCAATTTTCTTAGTTTACGATCAAAACAAATCATAATTCCAACACTGACATCAATCACAATAATATCATTAACTCTAGTATGGGAGAGCACCACACTAGGAAACCATGATAATGTACTAGCCCGCATTTTACTGGACAACAGCGATATAGTAGGAACCAGCTCCTCACTAGGCAACCATGATACTGTACTAGCTAGCTCTTTACAGCACAACTGTGATATTGTACTAGCCAACTCCTCATTGGACAGCCATGATACTGTACTAGCCAGCTCTTCTCCAGACAAATGTGATTCTGTGCTAGCCAGCTCCTTATCAGACAACTGTGATTCGGTACTAGCCCGTTCATCTCTGGAAAACTGTGATATTGTGCTTGCCAGCTCCTCTCTGGACAACCATAATCCTATACTTGCTAGCTGGTGGAATTCTCAGAAAATGGGGAAGGATGTCTAAAAGAACTCCACCAATTCAACCTGAAAGAGATCAGCACTGATGTACCATTCATTTCATATAATATTTTTCTGGCAACGTGGGATGAAATCAGAAATTGCTGTATTGCTGTTACTGATGATAATGACAGCTTCCAGATGGTACATTTCAAAACCGCATTCTATGTTTCTCAACTAACGCTTTGAAGTCTTGCTTATTCCTCATAGTGATCTTCAAGCCTCAATATGCAATCTCATACATTACTTAAACAACTCTTGAAAGAGGAATGTTGATTGAGGGTTCTAAATGAAAATATCTGATGACCCAACCAGTTGCATTCTAACATTTTTACTGAGTGCAGAACATCAGCTGCTGTCCAATGAAATGAAATGAATAGAAAGTGTTCCATAAGAATGGCATGCGCCCACATGCCTGGCTTTAGTATACAGAGTGGGGCAAACTGGTTCTAAAAATAAAGAACCCCCCTAGAACCTGGCCTGTTCTAAAGTTTAGAACCAAAAAGAGCTTCCATTAAAAAAAAAAAACGGTTTCACAGGGTTGAAATACAAATGAGTTATTAGCATAGTATTATCCAAATGCATGCAAATTAAAGGTTTAAAACCAGGAAGCTTTTAGAACCTTGTGAGTTTCGAATCAGAATTGAATGCCACTAGACCCAGGAAAGGATTGCCCACTCATATATATTAGAGTCCTGCCAGCTTAATGTTTTTAACCCTTTCAGTGCTGGCTTCCAGTAAACACCACACTTAACAGCAGACTACACTCTGTTCCTGCCCTGAAAGGGTTACTAAAAGTGTGCAAAAGTATACAAAATATATAATATAAACAGAGCAATGTGACCCTCCGATAATTCAGAACTGTGAACAGGCCACATTGAAGACTAGAAAGTTTGAATCTGGTTAGAGCATGCAGTAGCGTTGAAATTTTGCTGCGCTGGGGTGGACCTCGGATCTTTTATGTTTGAATCTGTATATGTCCAAAGGGTTAGACAGGTTCAAGCCGATTTAACCTAGGGACGGTTAGAACAGTTTCTATAAAAAGAACCTCCAAGAATCTGACTGGGTCTTAAATTTAGGACCAACAAAAACTGTCCTTCAAAAAACAGTTCTTGTGGCTTGAAAGACGAGCAAGCCATTCACCTAATCACTAGAATTGCACTGATTTGCAAATATGTACAAATTAATAGGCTTACAAAAGAGGGTTGAAACAGAAAACTAAAGGAATCTTTCTGGGTTATGACGAGAACCAGAAGAAGGCCACAGACTCCAGCTGAAAGGAGACTCATTTAGAACTAAGCGCCGCAAACATTTATTTATACAGAAAGCAGTAAGTGTGGGAAATGAACTTCCTGCTAAGATAATTGAATGCAACAAATCGGAAACAATTAAAAGGGCTCTCAACTCATATTTGTTGGGAGAAAATTGTTGATTATGAACTTCTATAAAGCAGGGAACATCTACGACTGGCTAGCACCTACTGTAGGTCCATCCTTCTCACCAAGCACTGAATCAAGCATAATGTTAGGGCGCATCAAAGGGGGAGAGTGACCCTGACCAGCAGTGCAAGGAGAGTAATCCTGCCACTTCACAAGGCCCTGGTCAGGCCCCACCTGGAGTCCTATGTGCAGTTTTGGTCTCCTCAATACAAAAGGTACAGTAAGGTAGTCTACAGGGTGCAACACAGGGCCACAGAATTGATTGACAACACACCTCCCAACTCTGATTTTCAGGGACGTCCATGATTTTGCCTAAAACATTTCCTCAGTCCTTCTGAAATTTGTGTTTTTGTGACTGAACAGTAGGAACTGTCAGCACATATAGACTAGTGTATGGGTACCCATACACAACAAGGTTGGGTTTCCATCTCGGGGTTGTGATGACATCCTAGGGACCTTTCGAGCTTCAGTCCTCGAGGCCCCTATGATGTCATCACAACCCCAAGATGGAAACATTGCCTTGTTGTACTGCTACCATATACTATTTTATATTGCATATGGCTGCCCTTGACTGTTAATGGATTTCTAGCAGAACGTTTAAAAAACAAAACAAAAGCAGAGACTGTGGCTGTGCTGTGATCCAGTGCTCACTCTCAATACTGCCGAAGCGTCGTTACCCTGAGAAAGAAGAGTACAATTACAGTATGTACGTAATAACGCTTACATTTTTAACACTGCTCTGGTTTCAGCATTGTGAGGGTCTCTTGTCAGAACTGCGGGTTTGCGAGCGCCTCAGAAAGCTGGTGACAGCATGTGCTCACTCAAAGGACAGAAGAGTTGTTGTAGTATCGATCTGATGTCAGAACAATATTACAACAACTTTTTGTGACCTTTGAACTGTCCTACAATAAGGGTTTGACAACTGCTAAAATCCACCGACAATCAAGGGCAACCAAAAAGTATAAAATCATGTCAAACATTATACGGGATCAGTCCGCACTAAACATCTCACACCCAAGTGCAGGGCTGGTCCCAATTTCCTCTCCGTGTGCAAATATATTTTTTTATTTACTATTTACTGTAGTATAATAGATTATATTAGGCTGATTCTGCTGCCTCCCAAGTTGACATTTGCTAAATCACAGAATCCCCCACAGCTGATGTCAGAATTAGGCTGCAGCACTGGGCGATTCCATGGCCTGCAGTGCACGCTAGAGTTTTTATAAGCTCTGATATTTTGTTTGCTGGTCCATCTGTCCTCCTGAGGTTAAGCACAGTCACAGAGGACTGTACTTGGCCCCCCGGAGAACAACAGGACCAGCAAACATCTGATCCGAATCAAACAGCGCATTGCCTGCACAAGCATAGAATGGACGTCCTTAGGGTATCTGGTTCCTTACCTTGTTAGAGGCCATCTCACTGACTGAATGCCGGGTCTGCAAGGTCTCCAGCTGATCCAAACACCAGTCTAGCTCCTCCAGCGTCTCAATTGCCAACTTCTGGTAGGCCTCCTCTGCAGAGAGACAGGAAAGCAAGCAGTTAATAGAGTTATACCTGATTGCAGCCCCACACTCTCTATTTATTTATTTACTGAAATAGTTTCACCAGGAAAGGCACACTGAGCGACAAGATGCTCGTCTCCTGGTGCGACCTGGGGGGAGGGGGTACAAGGGGGTTGGATAACACGCAGGTTATCAACTGAGCAAATAACAGAAGCAAGTAACAGCATATGGATAGAACTGCATTAAATGACAAGCAACAACACATGGAGTACATTGGATATTTTATGGAGCATATAACAATCACTTGACATATAGCAGTAATACAAGGGAAAATTTAGCACACAGTAATATGCAGGTATAAGCAACAGGAGACATAGAACACATGATGGCGCAGGACAAAAGTGCATAGGTTGGGGCTATATGTCAGCATTTATAGCAAGCTAAGGCCACTGGTCGGGTAGTGGGGAGCAATTGGTGCATGGCCGAGTCAGGTACAGGAGCAATTAGTGGTGAGGAAGTTAGCTAGGGCGGTAGAAAGAGAGTGGGCAGAGGAGGAATGCCAAGTTTGAGGTGGGAGATCATTCCATAGCTTGGGTAACTGGTGTGAGAGGGTGGCTTGCCCAGCAGTAGTCTTCCGCCTAGGGATTGATAGTTGACAATAGTTGCAAGATCTAAGATATTGGGTGGGGGAAGGGGCAGCTGAGAGCATGGAGGTAGGGAAGGGATGGTGCAAGCCATAGATTAGATACATATTTAGCACAGTGTGAAATCGTGAGTTTCAGGGTTGGTAGTGTCAGGGAACGGTAGACGTCGCAGTGGTGGGTGAGGGGAGAGGCATCGAGAGCAAAGCGGCAGAAGGCATTAAAAAGTGTATCCAGCTTAGATAGGGTGGACTTAGGGTCTGCACCGTAAACAATGTCACAGTAATCAAAGGAGGGGAGTATCATCTTCTGGACCAGTTCACGTCGGATGGGAAGAGGGAGGCTACTGTGGTTCCTATAAAGTGCACCAAGCATGGGGCATAGTTTTTTGAAATAGCATCAATGTGGTCTGAGAAGGAAACATGGCAGTCGAACCATACCCCAAGTAGCGGAATGAGGAGACATCTTGAGTTTTTGACCATCCAGGGTGTGGAAATAGGGAAGGGACGGAGTCTGGACAGGCATTGTCCTGTGCCAAAAGTCATCGTGACAGGTTTTTTACATTTAGGAGAGCTGGCGAGCTGAACCATTGCTGTACTTTGTTGAAGTCGGCTTGGAGGTTAGTTTGTACCACTTCAGGTCGGAGCCTGAGGAGAAGAGTCACAGTGTCATCTGCATACATAGATTGGGTAGTAGGGCAGATGGGCGGTAGTCGTTGAGGAATACAGAGAACAGTATGGGTCCCAAGACAGGCCCCTGGGGGACACCGATAGTTAAGGGAAGGGGGGAGGAGATAGCATTTGCGACTCTAACAGACTGGGTTCTGCCAGAGAGGTAAGATCTGAACTAGTTGGTGGCAGCAACAGAGAGGTCTGATTCTCTGGACCAACCATGACCACCCTTTGGTTTTGACTGACCTAATACTGGTTCCTTATCTTGCATTTCTTAATCTATCCCCTGTGCCTCATTTTGCAAGCTTTCCTTTGTCCCTTAAAGTGTGTGCCCTCTGTATGGAGGATCTCTGCATACTTGTGTCTTGTAGTTTGTTTGTATACACACAGAAAAATGATAAAGCCGGCCATGAAAAATCCTGTAACCTCATTGGTTGAAACACATCACATGACCACTGAGCACTGATTGTTGTCTGACAATGGCACACCTCAGCTGAACTCCATATTTATTTTAACAAATTAAAACCCATTTTATAAGTATGAAAACACACTCCAAGGTGTATGGTCGTAAAGAAATAATGCTCTTCTTGCATGGTTGCGGCACTTGTCTATGCCACAACCCTCAGAGGCATGCATTTTGCCCTTATAACTGCATGCCCCATCACGTGTTATCCCTTACTAAATAAATCTACCATCCACAAGGAAACTTTTGTTTACTGGGAAGCACATGGCTTGGGTCTCACTTCAGTTGGAATTGCAACATATGGATGGCAAGGTCCCTATCCCAGTAAACACATCTCTGTTTACTTTATGTTGAGACTGGGCTCCAGCCTTTAACATTCTCTCCTAAGGCCATCCCATAACCACAGCGGCAGGGTTACCAGTCGTGGTGCTGGCAAGCTGGGTTCAGGAACAAGCATAGGTTGTCGGGGGCTGGCCGGGGGAGTTGGATTGAGCTCTCCTCCGGGGTTGGGGCTGCTGCCTCCACCACAACATGGGTGGCCACAGATGGTAGTGCAGTGGAGGTATGACAGGGAGGGAGGCTGGCCACTTGCATCTGCACAGATATGCCTGCATGTGCTAGGACTCCCATGAATGCTGAGGTCCTCAAGCTGGCAATAGAACGCTGGAAAACCCCTGTGCACAGCAGAATAATGGGGCACACTTGAGCCCCAACCCAGCCGACCAGCCACCCTACCCTGGAGGTCCTCGGAAACGAGAACCAACCCTTCACCTGGAATAACCAGTCAGGTGAGCCCTGCCTTGGGGGTTAAGGCAGGGGGTCAGAAAAGTGCACGTGCTAGAGGTGGTCAGGACTGGATGGTGGCTACCGGATAGGACAACATCAGAGAGCCGGGGGCACAAACAAAGTACTAACAAAAAACAATAAGAGGCTTACTTAAAATGTAGGCATGAAGTAAAGGATGATAGAATTTATGAGGATATTTAAATGCCAACTTTTTTGCACAAAACACAAAAAGTAAATATATCTATATATGTCTATATATATCTGTGCAATGAAGCCATTGTTTTGCTAACACTGACAAGCAGCAGGAAAATCCCAGCCTCTCCCTACAAAACAGGGTACTAAATGAGAAAAAGACTGAGGTAGAACAGTCAGTGGGGGATGCTGCAACAGAAGGTAAAGCCATCAAAAAATGGAGAGCAATGAGTACTAATGCCCGTAGTCTGGGTAACAAGCTTCGTGAATTAGTGGCCTTGATGGAGGAGGAACATCTGGATATCGTGGCAGTCACAGAAACATGGTACACAAAACCATGACTGGGACATAAACATACCAGGATACACTGTGTACAGGAGGGACAGGGAGGTAAAGAGGAGGAGAGTAGTTCTTACATGAGGGAAGGAATAAAAGCAACAGAACAAAAGGGTAAACAGGGAGGAGAAGAAGCACTGTGGGTAAATTTGGAGACAGGCAATGGCACCACACACACACAGGGTTAGAGATAGATCTCTTCTCAGGGGAGGAAATGGACAGGAAATGATAGAAAGTATACTTAGAATGGCAGAAAAGGGGAGATATTGCTGATGGGTGATCTGAATATGCCGGATGTTAACTGGAGTGCAGTTGCAGCTGCCACTTCAAGAGTGCAGTTATTCTAGATGCCAGGGGCATGCCTTAGACAACTAGTACTGGAGCCCACTCAAGAGGGAGCAATATTAGACTGATTCTCTCAAATGGAGATGAGAGAGGATTAAAGATGTGAAGTGGGTAGCCATCTGGGAACTAGCGACCATCGAACAGTATGGTTCACAATAAACACAGCAATAGAGTCAAGCCATACAAAGACAAAAGTACTGGACTTTAGGAGGCTGACTTTGCCAAATGGGTGAGTGCCTAAGGAATGCACTAGCAAATGGGCAGGAAGGAGGGGTGGAAGAACAATGGGGGAATAATAAAAACTGCCATCACAGAGGTAATGAGCCTTTGTGTGAAGCAAATAAACAAAACAAGGCGATGTAAGAAACCACTATGGTTCTCAAAGGAAGTGGCAGTGAAGGTTCAAGAGAAAAGAAAGCATTCAGGAAGTACAAGGAATCGCAGAAGGAGCAGGACAGAGAACTGTATCAGTTAAAGCAAAAGGAAGCTGGAAGGCAGTCAGAACAGCAAAGGCCCAAACCGAGGAAAAGACAGCCAACTCAGTTAAGAAGGGGATAAAACCTTTATAGGTACATCAGGGAGTGAAGGAAGACCAAGGGAGGGATAGTGAGGCTTAATAAAGGGGTGGGAGGGTGGGCAGAGGAGACTGTGAAAGGCAGAGATACTAAACAAATATTTTTGCTCAGTATTTACAAAGGAAGAGGGGGAGGTACATAAAACAAACAGTAGTAACACGCTGGATACAGAAGTTGATACCGGCCCATTTACAGAAGAAAGGGTTCTGAAAGAACTCTTAAAACTGAAGGTGGACAAAGCAATGGGGCCTGATGGGATTCATCCCAGAATTCTAAAAGAACTAAGGGTAGAACTAGTGACACCACTGACTACCCTTTTTAACAAATCATGGGAGGATGGGGTGGTACCCGAGGACTGGAGGAGGGCAGATGTGATTCCCTTCACAAAAGTGGGAGCAAGGCAGAAGCAGGAAACTACAGACCTGTTAGTTTAACCTCAGTGAAAGGGAAAATGATGGAATCACTTCTAAAGGAAAGAACTGTCGAGTATCTAGAGGCCAAAGGGCACAGGACCCTAGCAGCATGGATTCACAGCGGAAGGTCATGCCAGACGCAATCTGATAGATTTCTTTGACTGGGTGACCAAAGTAGTAGATCAGGAGGGCTGTGGACATGGCCTACCTAGACTTTAGCAAGGCATTTGACACAGTCCCACACAAAAGATTAATATACAAGTTAGCCAGCCTGGGTGTGGGTCCCAAGATGACAGCCTTGGTAAAGAATTGGCTGGAGAATAGGACACAGAGAGTAATAGTAAATGGAGTCCACTCAGAAGAAAGGAGGGTTACTAGTGGGGTACCGCAGGGTTCAGTATTAGGACCGGTCCTCTTCAATGTCTTTATAAGCGACATTGCAGAAGGACTGGAAGGAAAAGTATGTCTCTTTGCAGGTGACACTAAGATCTGCAACAGAGTTGATGCACAGGGTGGGGTGGAAAGGATGAGGAGGGACTTGGCAAGGTTAGAGGAATGGTCAAATGTATGGCAGCTTAGATTCAATGCTAAGAAGTGCAAGGTAATGCACTTGGGAAACAAAAACCCAGGGGAAGAGTACATAATGGGGGGTGAGATACTAACAACAACAAAAATGGAGAGGGACGGGGGTAGTCATATCAAATGACCTAAAGATGGGCAAGCAATGTGAGAGGGCAGCAAGGAGGGCTGGGGGATACTGGGATGCATAGGGAGAGGCATCACCAGTAGAAAACAGGAAGTTATTATCCTCTGTACAGACAGCTGGTGGACCCCATCTGGAGTACTGTACAGTTCTGGAGACCCAATCTCCGCAAAGACATAGACAGGATGGAAGCTGTCCAGAGGAGGGCAACTAAAATGGTGCAAGGTCTGCACCGGAAGACATATGAAGAGAGACTTAAGGAGCTTAATATGTATAGCCTCGAGGAAAGGAGGGAGAGGGGGACATGATAGAAACTTTCAAGTACCTCAAGGGAATCAACAAAGTCCAAGAGGGTAGCATCTTTCAAAAAAAGAGGTGTGCAAGAACAAGAGGGCACAATTTGAAGATGGGGCGGCTCAGAAGTAATTTAAGGAAGTATTTTTTCACAGAGAGGGTTGTGGATGCATGGAACGGCCTTCCGGAGGAGGTTGTGGAGTCAAAATCAGTGGTGGAATTCAAGCATGCATGGGATAGTCGTAAGGCAGTTCTGGGGGGTTGGGGTAGGAAGAAGTAGGCTGCTGGGTTACTAGGATCTGCAGCTTATCCAGTAGGTAGGGAAATGGGCAGACTGGGTGGGCCAAGCGGTCCTTATCTGCCGTCAAATTCTATGTTTCTATGTTTCTATGTAACATACCAATGCAAAGCTGAGTTCCATCTCTTTATAGAAAATTGTGAAATGAGAGAGAACAGTTTTTGATAAACATAAAAAAAAAACAGGCTTCTCTGTTAAACCATGGGGAGATACTATTAGACCTGGTTTTTATCACTTACAAAGCCAAAAGATGATGCTCCTATGAAAACTGGAAACCATCAGAAAAACCTGGCAAGGAGTAGGGAATGGAATGGAAGGCTTCTTGCTCAGAGCTACACATCACAGAGGAACATAATGGGTTGCAGAATATTAGGCTCTAGAACTGGCTTCCTCTGACCACAGTTGTTACAGTGACGCAGCAGGGCTTCTGCTAAAAGGTCCAAGGGTTCCTTATCTCTGGTGGATACTCTGTATCAGAAGAGCAGTGGTGTCCCAATGATGCACCATTCTTCTCCCCCACCTTTCAAAACAGATCTTATACCCATCCTTTTTATTATAAAAACAAAGCAGGTTACTATAATGTACTCCCCAAATGCTGTGTGGATCCCCTGAACTTCTGCAAGAAAGGGTGGGGAGGTCCCAGAGACATCAGAAAAATTGTCTACCAGAAACTGCTCTGCGTGTCGGCCCACTGGCGCAGCAGTAGAGCTACCACGTAATGTTGGTGTCCCCGCTTTTAGGAATGAGTCTCTAGATCGCCTGGGTGGGGAGGGGGTTTGGATAGGTGGAAGGACTGAGTGTTCCAGAGGATGCTTTCCTTCTCTAGGGTGGGTGAGTTGCTGCCACCACTGCAGTGCTGCCACCTAGGGGACCACAGGTGGAAGCACACTGACAGTCAGAATGGCTGGGTGAAAGCTGGCCTGGTGACGTGCAGGACTGAGGCGCTGGGTGCCTCACCTCCACCAACACTGGCGAAATGGGTTTGGGAACAGACTGGAATTGCCTGGGGACAGCTGGGGGAGAGTGGTTTAAGCATCCCAAGGGCAGCTCTCCTCTCGGGGGGACTCAGACTCCTGGCCCCAGCCTGCCACCCAGTGCAGGCTGGGTGGTACCTCCCCGTGAGACTAGCAGACGCGACAGGTGTGTGATGACACAACGTGCACATGTGTCAATATGCACATGCATGGCTGTACCACACATCAATCCCCAGAGGGCAAAAATGGAGGAAAATGCCCAGACTTGCACGGCACCCCTCGCAAACTCCACTCGCCCTTATGTGACAGGCCACCCACCAGTATATTGCTCTGGGTAACTGGTGGTTATCCAGTAAGTTCACAGGATGGGTCAGCGATGGGGCTGAGGTGGACACCACCGAGACCAGGGATGACTAGACAGAAAACAAGAATAAAAAAAATAATAATTGATGGGTGAATGTCAGCTGGTCTTGCAGCTGGCATGCCATTGGGCTCATCCTTAGTGCACCGACATGCAGAGGGCAGGGCACAGAACAAAGGATAATAGACCCCAGCACGACAGACCTCCGAGCATTTGGGTCCCCCACATCACCAGCGCTGTCTCCTGATGACACACTGAGACTTTGGATATATCCCTGCCTATTCCTGTCAACTCTTGGGAGGGGGGGTAAGCCAAGGCTCTTTGGGGCACAGGTGCCTGCTTGTAAAGTGTGTCAGGGTTCTGGCTGGTGCCTTAGGAGCTTCTGAGGAGGGACCGTGCTGAAGGGGTGTAAACAGTAAGTTAAAAAAACAGAAGCTCCTCTGAACAAATCACAGGCAGATTTAAACAAGTAAGCAGAGAAGTAAGGTAGATTTTCTCCACAACTTTGTTTTTGTTTCTTTTTAGTCTTCTTCTAATTGTCTGTCGGGCTTATGATGTTTTATATGTATTCTGTTGGTCCCCCAACACACACACACACACACAACCTCCATCTGTCTGGAACCTTTCTACATCTGTATACAACATTATTCATCAACTCACTGAAGTTGGGCATGGTTCTGGAGTACTGCAGGGGGCAGACAGCGTCCTTCTACATGCAGGAGACAGCAGGGTGGAGGTTGGTGGCTATACGCTGGTGGGCCTCACCTCAGTGGTGGGGAAACTGATGGAGATGCAGTTGAGGGAAGAGTTGGTAGAGTATCTTGGGTCCAGTGGGCTGCAGGACAGGAGTGGCATTGATGGGGGGTCATGCTGGATGAATCTGGTTGGGTTATTTGACTGGGTGACCAGGTAGGTGGATCAAGGGAGGGCAGTGCATGGTGTCTACATGAACTTTAGCAAGGACCTCAACACCGTGCCACCCAGGAGGCTGATTAAGAAATTAAGCATCCTTGAAGTGGGATCCAAAGTGGCAAATTGGGTTAGAAACTGGTTTAACGGATAGGCGACAGAGGCTGGTGGTTAACTGCACTCACTCTAATGATGGGAGAGTGACCAGCGAGGGTGCCGCAGGGCTTAGTACTTGGACCGGTCCTCTTCAATATCTTCATAAATAACATTGCAGATGAACTGGAAGGGAAGGAATGTCTTTTTGCAGATGATACCAAATATGTAATAGGGTGGAGAATAAGGATAAAATGGGAAGAATGCGTAGGGAACTTGGGGAAACTCAAGGAGTCGTAACGTGGATGACAGTTAGGCTTCAATGCCAAAAAGTACAAAATCATGCACCTAAGGTGTAAGAACCCAAGAACTGAGTATAGGATGGGGGGAGGGGTTACTGTCAGTCACTAAACAAGAAAGGAACCTTGGGGTTATCATATCTGATGTCCTCAAAATGGCAGGGCAGTGTGACAAAGCAGGTGGTAGGGCCAGTGGGATGTTGGGATGAATATGTAGAGGTATCTACAAGAGGAGGGAGGTAGTGTTGCCACTATATCGCTTGCTGGTGAGATCTCAGCTGGAGTACTATATCCAGTTCTGGAGTTCACACCTCAGAAAAGAGACAGGGTGGAAGCAGTCCAGAAGAAAGTAACGAAAATGGTGCAGGGGTTGTACCAAAAGCATACGAGGAGAAACCGAGGGATCTCAACATGTATACTTTGGAAGACAGGAGAGCAAGAGGGGACATGATAACCCCCCGCTGGATTTTAAAATAATCAGTTCCAGGTCGAGGTTGTTTTGGGGAGAGGGTCAAGACACGGAGAACCCGTGTCGGTGTACTGTGCAACCTTCACTGCGAACTGCTGAATTTGTTGCTGTAATGGTCTGGTATTAGTTTCACTGTACAGTGATGATATGGCCTGGAAGAGTCTGCTAGTGGAAGTGGTGACGGTGAAAACAGTAGGGGACATCAACCATGTATGGGATGGACACAGGGGAATATTAGTAAACAGACAGGGGGGAGGAAGGGTCAGCAGAGACCAGTTAGGGTCTGCAGAGTCAGACTAGGCAGGGAACATCTGGGCGGACTGAGTGGGTCAAGTGGTCCTTTTCTGCCAGCAAATGTTTCTATGTTCCTTTACTGTGTTGTTATAAGATTTTAAACTTTGTAAATATATTTGAACCAATGCTAGAAATTCTTGTTCTTTGTAACTTATGTAACTGTAAAGTATTGACTCTGTTGCTGTACTTGTTCCAGAGGAGCCTCTTAGAAAATGGATGTTAAACATAAATTAGGCCATTCTGGTGTGTAAAATTCTAAATAAATAGTAAATGTATTATTTTTCCCTGTTTTGTCTTCTGAAACATGCTGCCAAGCAGCTTGAGCTTTTGGGAAGGGTGCTGGATTGATAAATGTTAACTACCTTCCTTGGGTACCGGGTGAATATATAGCATACAAAACTGCGCTGTAGGAAGCATGTATGGTTCTACAGTGACAGGGGTTCTTTTAGTGTACTGCAAGAAACGCTACCCCTGTCACTGTACCCTGCTAATACGGCACGTGAAGGACGTTGTTGGGGTGGTGTCTGGCCAGGCTGCTCCCGTTGTGGGGTGGCTAGAGTACCTGCTTCTGGTTGCATCAGGGACCTGGGGCTCCGGTTCAGTTCTCCCCAGGTCCCACTGTAGTGGCGGTTTTATTAAAAAAAAAACAAAACTTTTGCCCGCACTGGCTTTTCACCTTGCCCCTAAGTCCATGACCCCCTGGAGTTGATTATTATAAGTCTGGGAGTGTAGGGGACGAAGACCCTCATGTCAGGGGGTGAGAGAGGGGCAGAGCCCCCCCAAAACAAGGATAATCCTGTGGTGTATGCCATTTTAGTTACGGTTAGTGTGTTGTGCTGACATTATTTTGCCACACGCATTTGCGTGCGGCATACTTGTGGTGCGTGGTTTTGACTATGACTTCATGACCCTGTACCCCTACCTTGTACTTCTGATCAGACTAAAAATAATGGCCAATCACTATGCACTGTATTTAATGTATGGTACCGTATACAGAATGGACATTGATACAAGGGGTTGGAGTAAAAGACAAGGGTGGCATTAATAACTGGTGTGATCGCTTCCCATCTCCATGATTTTATATGATTTTATTACATCCAGTGCACTTGTACAGACTATATTTCGTTGATCTCCCAGTACGGTTATTCATTGGCAGGCTCCCTACCCACCTTGCCCATTTCTGTCTCCCCTGCTTCTGATCATTATAAGTCTAACTGAATACTCAGAAGCCTAGCAAGACTCCCCGACAGGCTACTGGATCAGTCATTAATCTCTTAGAAATGACGTATCCAGCTGCCAATCTGCGTCACACACCAGAAAACGATGTGAGACATCCTCATGCTAAACCACTCCCTCAACAGTGTTCTAAACAGAAAGGTAGTTTATATAATAAAAACCCAAAAAGCTAGGTTATTCATATAAAAAGTCCCAAACTAGATGGCATGTACTTAGCTCTGTCTGCAGCCTCAGCTTAAACAGTCTTGTTCCTCAAGGTTCATCTGTACAACAGCTCCCCTTCCCCCCAAAAAAATAACCCAGGTTCCTGGTTTTTCCAAAGCAGGATTCAAATATTTAACCATGGGGTTAATCCCAATGACTAAGACATCAACCTGCTCCAACTGAAGTACACTGTTCCTGAAGGGTTAGGACTTCTTTTGATTTAGAGGGAACATGAAGCCTTTTTTTTTTTTTTTTACATTTGATAACATTTTTTTTTTCCAACTCTATTTTTGCTCCTGCAGTCTTTGGGGGTATACCCCATAATCTGCCCTCACCAAGGGGACCCCTCCTGCTACCATCAGCTCGCTTCCCCAGGGACTTATAGTGCTAGCTGTCCTTGGCTTGCCATTCACAGTGGGGTTCCCCCTTGGGGAGAGGAAACAAAATCATCATCCGGGCCGACCAACCCTAGTGCGGTGGCCGTGCAGCTCGTATCTGTCCCAGACATCACTGAGCACAGCCTCAGGGTTTTCTGTCCTCTGTTGCATTTCCCTAATGGAGTGGAAGTGTACTGATGTTCAGGCAACATCAGGTGTACTCCTATGCCCGACATTCCACAAATCACTGCTGTTGCAATGGTCCCTGCTGCACCAACCCCCAGCCATCGCTAGGGGCTGGATTGTTCACAGGTTCCAAAACTCTCCCTCTCCAGAGCAGGAGAGATGTCAATCCAATGTTCAATCCTCCTCCCCTTGGTTGACTCTCTGATGCTCCAGCCTCATTCCTGAACCCCAGCTGTTAGCGCCACATGCTGTAACACTGCTGCTGCACTAGCTGGCCAGCTCTTATAATTGTTAATTTGGGATGTGTGAAGTCTGTTTAAACACCCCCTGTGTATTGTTTTGTGTTTGTTTTGAAATAGCCTTTTTTTCCTTATTTAGAGCCCCCCAAATAATGTAGCCTTTTTCATGCCCAACATTAATGTTCATAAGTTTCTCAGCAGTTCCAGCACCCCATGACATGAATTGAGCTGAAGAATACAATGAAGTGGAACCCCATGGCATCATTTCAGCTCAACTCAGGCTCAGCTCTGCCTCAAAGCTTTTAGACAGATAGTAAAAGATGATTACCTTTAACAAGGGCAAGGCATTTTGTGCTAATTTGTAGCTGAATGCAACCCTCCTATTTTTATGCAATTATCTCCTTCCTACCACTAGAGATGTTGCCATGTTTTACGTAGCTAGCAAAGCTGGTGTAAAGCCAGGAACTTCAAGATTCACAAAGACGTTGCAGGATTCTGATGACCGCACCAACACCAATTTTATTATAATCCCCGCCCACTGTGCCGAGCCAAAAGTTCCTTCTGTTCACTGTATACTTGCCCATCCTGCCACCCTCTCCATATAAGAATCTCCCCCTCCTAGTGAAGTCTGCTACTGAGCCAATGGAATTGTATTAAGTTTGTTGGTCTGTTTATTAATTTTCTATAAAGCCCCTTTCCAGGGCTTGGAGCACCTGTACAATACACGTAATATGTAAATAGATCATATAATCACATATATTCATAAATATCTTTCTATAATACAGTTATGCACATAAAGTTCATCCCTTCCCCCCACCTGCATGGCAACCACCCTCCTGACAAGACCCTGATAATCAATTACCCCCCAAGCCCCTATCTGGTCACCACCACCCACTTCCCCCAGCAGATTAAAAACATTTCTTTTTTATAAGACCTCTGAAAGAAGAAAACCCTCCCCGGTGCAGAGCATCTGCTCTGTTCAGTGTAAGTATCATAATGCCATGAATGAATGGTGATGTAGTTGCCTGTAGTAAAACCTGATTGGCTGAGCCTCAACCCCAATTCTTGGGGTGATAGGGATCCACTCTCAGCCTGGTATGGACAACCAATCATATACCCATAGTCTGCTACTGCTGCGCCACCCATTCCCTCACATGTGGATCGGAACCACCAGACCACAGTGGACAGGGGCTGTGGATGCCGGTGTGCATGCCACCTCCCACAGCTGTGGGTCAATGCACCCCAGATACAAACAATCTGTGGATATCTCAGGTGCCGTAGAGAATCGGACCCTTAACCCTGTTGTGTTTAACTTCGCCCCCCTCCCTAACTCTTACTCTATCTATAGCTGCTTTTCTTAACCTCCCTCAGTCTTACTCGGTCTTTACTGTATGTTCTCTGACACTGTCTTACTGTTCCCTTGCCTCCTGTACAAACTGTGTATGTATTTTGAAACTGTCTTATTGTATCCTAATGTAAAGTGGTTGGTGTACTCAACCCCGGGTCGCCCCTGAAAAAGGGATCTTTGGTCTCAGAGGGCTTACCTGGTAAACAAAATCTAAATAAATAAATAAATAAATGACTTTGTCTCAGAGTGCACAGAATGGTTACTATAATTACATACAGCATGCGAATGACTGTGGGATACAGTGCGCATGAAGGGTGCTACATAAAACCAAATTCCTTTTCAGCCCTTTTCTGGACTATATAAATTGTACATACGAGGATAACCTACAGACTAAGTCCAGCCACTGCAAAATCCTGCATGCGCTCTTAATCTGGAGCTGAGTTATGAGTTTTATTTAGTTTTTGTTGAAAGGAGGACTGGACAACATTGCCTATTTTCAACCTCATCCCATTGAGTGGGGGGAGGAGGGATAAAGACACAAATAACTGAAACTGAAACAGATTAAGCGGCTGGTGGTATTTTCAGTGAATGGGGAGGGAGGGGGGACTCTGGCCAGGATATTGAAGAAATGTCCCTACTTTTTCAAGAAGTGCCATGGGATCTTTAATGTCCACTTGAACAACCACCAGAATATGTAGATATAACTGGGCTGGGAATCCTTGTATAATGGCAGTTAGAAAGAACAAAGCCAGGTGGATATATGAGATGTAACCAGTCAGCCTCACCTCGGTAGTGGGGAAGATCATGGAAGCACTACTGAAGGAGAGATTGGTGGAACATCTGGTTGTCAATGGACTACAGGACCCAAGGCAGCATGGTTTCACCATGGGGAGGTCATGTCAGACCAACCTCATTTAATTTTTGACTGGGTGACTAGGAGGTGGATCAGGGAGGGCAGTGGACATGGCCTATCTGGACTTCAGCAAGGCCTTTGACACTGTGCCACATAGAAGACTATTACACAAACTGGGGAATATGGGTGTGGGCAGGACAGTAGTGTGGTGGGTAGGTAACTGGCTGGGTGGCAGGACACAGAGGGTGGTGGTAAATGGCTGTCACTCCACAGAGAAGAGTGACCAGTGGGGTACCACAGGGATCAGTGCTGGGACCGGTCCTATTCAACATCTTCATCAGTGACATGGCGAGGACCTAGAAGGCAGAATTTCACTGTTCGCTGATGACACAAAGCTCTGTAACAGAGTAGACACACCAGAGGTGTAGACAGAATAAGAGCGACCTGCAGAAACTTGAAGAATGGTCAGGGTTTGGCAGTTGAAATTCAATGCAAAGAAGTGCAAGATAATGCATATGGGGCACAAAACCCTGGCACAATATATCAGTTGGGGGTGAGGATATAGCATGCACCAAGCAGGAAAGGGATCTTGGGGTTATCATCTCTGATGACCTCAAGGTAGGAAACAGTGTGACAAGGCAGCAGGTAAAGCAAATAGGATGCTGGGATGTATAGGCAGGGGCATTACAAGCAGGAAAGGGAGGTCATAATTCCAGCTATACAAGATACTAGTGAGGGCCCCACCTGGAATACAGTGTACAGTTCTGGAGACCATACCTCGTAAGGACATAGACAGGGTAGAGAAGGTTCAGAGGAGGGCAACAAAGATGGTGCATGGATTGCATCACAAGTCCTATGAAGACAGGTTGAAGGAAATGAACATGTACTCCCTGGAGGAGAGGAGGGAGAGAGGGGATGTGATAGAGACATACAAGTATCTTACAGGGAGGAACAGGGTGCATGAAAACACTATTTTTAAGCGAAAAAGATGTTCCAGGACTAGAGGGCATGGGATGAAGTTGGAGGGAGGATGATTCAGAGGAAACATGAGAAAGAAATTCTTCACAGAGCGGGTGGTGGACAAGTGGAACACCCTGCCAGAGAAGTGGTGGGGGCTGGAAACAATCAGGATTTAAAATGCATGGGATAGACAGAAAGGAATTCTGGAGGTCAGGGGTAAGGTGCAACAGACTTCTACGAAAACAAACTGAACCTACAAGCTCAAATGGGCAGACTGGGTGGGCCATAGGCCCTTATCTGCCGACACTGTCTATGTATCTATGTAATGGCCTTTGAAAAAACAGCCAGGAAAGATTGTCAGCAGTGCTTAATAACAAGTTTCTACACCAGACCGCTGTTGTGTGGTACACAGATGCTGTGCAAATTGGCGGCTAAGAGTCTCTCATCACAGCTGTGCAAGTTTGAGGAAGTTTGTAAGTCCATCTGTGGAGCCCGAGAAAGCCATGGAAGCTTGAGGACATCAGACAATGGAGGAGAGGAGAGAAGGCCCAAGGTGACCTATGGTCAAGATTTTGAGTGGTAGCTGAGCCGAGTGAAAGTCCTGAGGGAAGATAATGTGGACTGGAGTATGGTGTGAGGGAATGGAAGATCTCCAGTGCTCTCCGACAGTGTTAGAAACTGCAAAATAAGAGACTTTTATTTTTGTTAAGAATTATCTGAAGGAAGGAGTGTGAAGGTTATCTGGTCGGTGCTCCTAGTGAAATCTGTATTCCTACTGGATGAGAATAAAACTAAACAAAATAAAAACACATCTAAACCTAGGAGTAGCTCTGGTTTTAATTGGATCTCAGTAATGTTGCCTGGTCTTATGGTTTAGTTGTTTTGGTGACTGCAGCATAAGGCAGTTTTATTTTTATTGAGTTCTGTTTGGTACAGTATAACATTTGGATTTTTAAATTCTGCAGGTTATTGGGTTGTGATCTGTGGTGCCCCTTTTTAATTGGAGTGTGAATAAGGGGATCCCAGAGGGCACTGCACTGGTGAAGGAAGAGGTTACTCACTGACAGTGTCTGTTCAATTAAGGCATTGTTGGTGGCCTTCTAAAAAATATCTGATATATTTCAAAACAAACACTGAGAGAATTTGAAATGGTAAGATCCCTTGGTCTACATCTATTCTGAAGGATGATTACTTGGGTTACAAATCTCTAAATCTAAAGTGTTCTTCTGATTTTGCATTGCAGGATTATATATACTGGTTAGTACAGGAAACAGCATTTTATAGCATGGCAGACTACTATTTTTAAGATTCTTGCTTTTTCAGCTATAAAGTATGTGCTTGAAAGAATAATCTCTTTCTAATAATTGTTGTGTTTTTTTAAGAGTCAAACCCACCTTTTATTAAGCGTTAAAGGTGTCCTTTTAATTTTTATCATAGGGAACTTTTTGGTAAAACTAAAAGCACCATTTAAAAGGGAACAGTTTGATGGGTACATCACTGGCTGCAAGCTACCCAGACCTCAACTTGAACTCAGAGAGCCTAGCACACTATTTTAAGCTTTTATAGCTTTTTAGACTGTTGGACATTGTTTTACTTCATACAAATCTTGGAAACAGTTATTTCTGTATCTTAACTTTATGCCTTACAGAGCCAACATTTTAAAGTGGCTCTTGCGGTTATATATGTACAACTTTTAGCTAATTAGTACCTATTGCCAAATCTGTAGTGAGTGTGTCTTTTCTAAGACTGCAACAGGCCTGTAAAATAGTATTTAAGCTATTTTATAGTTAACAAAAGAGTAAATAATGGTTGTACCCAGCTGTGGTCTAGAACTAGGTGGTAATACTGAACCTGCCCTAGTAAGAAAATGAGCAGGAAAATTATTAAAAAAAAACCAAAAAGAATCAAAACCATAAAAAAGCATGAAAAAATGAAAAAGCTGAGTCAGAGTCACTAGCTAAGCTTACCTCTCACTTAAAACCTTTGGGTAAATCAAAGAAGATTGCTAGATTTTCCTGTTCAGCTCCCTGGTGTTCATGTCGGTAGTTTAATAAGGGATGAAAATATTGGTGGAATGAGTGGTGGCGAAAGAGTTGATTTAAGTGAGTCAATGCACTGCAGTCCTTTTCTTCCCCCATTGAGGGAAACATGACGGAAAAAATGAATGAGATAGAAAGGGACACTGAAATGTTCCTTCACAAGTTAAGTTTTGTAAAATTGCCTGATGGACGTATAAAAACAAGAGTGGGAAGATTTATATTTCCCGAGAAAAAACACTCAGCTACTTATGAAGTACAAAGAAAAACTAGAATGCTGTAAGGGTACTACTAATGTTACAAAAGAAGACCTGGGCACAACTCTCTCTAGGCTCAAAGGCCTACTTTAGTCAACATCTTTTGGTTGTAATAAGCAAACAATTAAGGAAAGTGCAAAAAGGGTAGTACAGTACCGGCTCTTCTTAGATAAGGATCTTTGGGAGCTTTTAAAGGATTCGTATACTGTGAATGTTCTTTTAATGGAACAATTGGTTATACTCAAAATGAAGTTAGCTCATTAAGGGAGGACACTGCAATAAATTGTACAGTCTTGACAATTTTACAAAATTGGATAAGTTGGGAGTCAAAGATCACATAGGCAAATGTAACAGTATACTCCTGGAGGATGTTTTCTGAAAAGAGGATACTGTATAATGAAAATAAAGAAAGAAAAGACAAGGAAGGAAATATGATAGGCCTGAATTTAGTTCAGTGATTTTTAAAGAAAAGATCCAATCGCCAAAATGAAATAAAAATAGAAGGTAACAAAAAGAGAAAAAAAAAAGACTATAAAGCCAGTTTCAGGTATCGAATAAGTGGTAATTGAAGGAAAGCAGGGCATGACCAATGTTGTGCAAACTAATTTACAGGTATCAGTCTGTTTGAGTGAAATTAATCTACAGGCTGCATTCGGATATGAATGAGGCCCCTCCACATAATACTGTATGTATAACACAGTGTTGTCCAAATATAATAGATGAAATTGCAGAGACAATTTGTTTATTTATTTATTTATTAGAAAAGTTCTGATTTACAACCTTTGAGTCATGGACTCATTTACAAAGGCACCTTGTTGGGGGGGTAGACAGAGTTACATAGTGTGGTTACAACAGCGAGAACAGTACAGGTGCAGAACATGAAACATAGAGTACACATAGGTTACATAATAATGTCACTTATAATAGGTTACAGTCAAATACAAGGTACCCAAGGGTTACATTGGGGGTACAGCCCTGGACATACTCTAGATAATACCTGGAGAGGGTGGAGGCAGGGATGGGGGGGCGGAGGGAGGGAGAGGGAGGGATAGGCTGTCCGGAGGATGTTATCAAGTCAGGGAGGCCTGACAGGAGGATCAATGTGACAATGTGTGAGTGGCAGGATAAAGAAGGAGCTACTCTGAGGTTAAGAGGTATTTCCAAAATGTATTATGAGACCCAGAAATACTAAAGGGGATGGTAATGAAGTTACTAAAGACAGAGATGGATTTAGATGTGGAGGCTGATGATATGTTAAAATAATAATATATGATAATTCATATATTAAAGATAACATATTGATATTATTGATTAATATGAGACTTGCCCATTATATCTGGAGAAATAACATGGTATTGGGAAGGCTGGGGATGGGGTTAGATAAGTCCATTCCTCTTTGTAAACTAAAGAAATCAGATAGCAGGGAAGTAGTTAAAGGGAACACACTGCTGATATCTTAACAGATAATCCCAATCCCTGGAGACTTCTGGAAGAAGAAAAAGATATGGCCATGTAACTGAACAGAATGCGATCTCCATATCTGGAATAAAACAGTTGAAATAGGAACCAGGTTATAAGTTAAAACCAATGACATGTAATTTGTTTGAAAATTTTATGGGACTTGAACTCATGTATAATGATTAAAAGAGTGAGTCATGGCTGGGAAAGTTCTCAATTTGATGTGGTACTTAAACAAGTGGACTGGTGGATAAGGCCCTGAAATGGGACATAAATTTCAACCCTTGGGCACTACATTAAAAAGTAACAGAAAACCGTGGAACCCAGAAATAATAATAATAATAATAAAATTTATTTGATTGAGCGCCTTTCAAATATTTCAAGGCGCTGTACAAACATCATTACATTTAACATAACCAAACAAGCAATAGCAATACAACAGATAAAATATATATAATAAACAATTTAAAATACAGCAGGAAAAGCCTGAATCCATAAGAATGACTTTAAGTCCTTCTTAAACCTATCCACAGTTGTACTTTCTCGGAGCTGGCGGGGCAGAGAATTCCAAAGGGTGGGAGCTGCAAAGCCGAAAGCACGGGCTCCAGAAGACTTCAAATTCACCCTCGGAATCTCTAGCAACCCCTCATCAGCTGAGCGAAGCTGTCTCAGAGGGATGTAAGGCACCAGAAGCTCTTTCAGGTAGTCGGGACCTAACCCATGTAGGGCTTTGTAGGTCAAAAGACCCACTTTGAAGGTGATCCGCCACTGTATAGGCAGCCAGTGCAGAGTGCGCAGCACAGGGGTAATATGAGATCTTCTAGACACCCCAGTCAACAAACGTGCTGCAGCATTCTGCACTAGCTGCAAGTGGTGGATTTCAACCCCAGCAAGCCCTAGGTATAGGGAGTTACAGTAATCAAGACGTGATGTCACAAAGGCGTGGACCAAAACTGGCAAATCGCCTGGTGGAACCAGGTGCCTAATCCTGGAGATGTTTCTAAGGTGGAAGAATGAAGTCTTGACTACTGCAGGCACCTGATAACGAAGGGTCAAGCCAGTGTCAAGCTCCACACCCAGGTTACGCAACCGTTCAGAGGTAGGGATCTGGTCTACCCCAAGAACTAATCCAGGGGGAGACCCTATCCCCAAACCCTCAGCCCTGCGACCAGGGTCCACCACCATAACCTCGGTCTTTCCCAGGTTCAACTTTAAACCACTGATGTTCATCCAGTCTTGGATATCAGCGAGGCAATTATTCAGTACCGAGATAGCACTAACCTGGTCGGGTGCAAAAGACAGGTAGAGCTGGGTATCGTCGGCATAGCAATGAAACCTCAGCTCATACCGTCTTACAATGTCTCCGAGGGGTAGCATATATACTGCGAACAACATGGGGGAGAGCACCGAACCCTGAGGTACCCCACAGGGGGGAGAGAAAGCCCCGGATGAATGTAAACCGGAAACCACTCTCTGAGTTCTCCCCAGGAGGTAAGATGAAAACCATCTGAGGACAACACCTGAAAGCCCACAGATGGACCTCAGACGTTCGAGCAAAACCCCATGGTCCACAGTATCAAAAGCTGATGATAGATCAAGGAGAACCAAGATAGAGCGGTATCTCCGATCTCTCGCCATCAGGAGATCATTGAGCACCCGAACCAGAGCAGTCTCGGTGCTATGCCTCTTATGAAAACCTGACTGGAGGGGCTCGTGTAAACTATGGATGGTCAAATGGTTACCAAGTTGAGCCGCCACGACCTTTTCAATAACCTTCCCCAAAAAAGGGAGGTTAGAGATTGGACAGTAGTTGGCAAGGTCATTCGGGTCTAAGGAAGCTTTCTTCAGGAGGGGAGTCACCACCCCTTCTTTCAGAGATCTAGGGAAAACTCCCATCTCCAAAGAACACCGAATTATCCAAGCAAGGACCGGGCCAATAAGTTCACTACATCCTATAATCAAGGAGGTGGGACCTGGATCCAAACTACAACAAGTTGGGCGCATCTCAGAGACAATCCTCATAGTGTCCACGAGATCAGGAAGATGAAAGGAGCTCCAGGAAACTCCGGGCACTGGGACAACACCCCGATCAACTGCAACAGCTATGGAGTGAGGTTGGGGACACTGCCTCCGAATGTCTTCCACCCTATTCGCAAAGAATCGCGCGATCTCCTCGCAGTCAGTCTGTGTAAAAACTCGACGGACCTGCCGACAGGCTGGGTTGCACAGTCTGTCAACAGTTCTGAAGAGCTGAGCCGGTCGATTCCGAGTGACAGAGATTTCCCTGGACAGGAATAGGTACTGTAGTTAATAAGGAGAGAGGTCCATGGGACAAATGTAAGAAATCCCCTGCACAAAATAATACTGAAGGTGAAAATTTGATAAATGTACCAATATATTATAGCCTAGAGGTTAGAGAAGCGAGCTGTGAATGAGCTTGGTACATCCAGCAGACCTGGGTTTGATTCCCACAACCTCCACTTGCATACGGTGTGACTGAACAAGTCACTTAACCACCTAGTGCTCCCAGGTTGCCACTGAAAACAGGCACTTGTGCCTAGTGGGCCTTACCGGTTACCAAACAAAGAATAAAATAAAAAATAAAGTAACAGGTATGTTGTAGCTTGTGCCAGATGCAGATTGATGTCAAATTGATAAAATAACAAAAGTACAGAAAATTAATATTATGACTGTCTGGAAAAGTACAATACAGTGATAGAGAGGATGGAACTTTTATTCTGTCTGAGAATGTCTTGGCTATGTAAATAAATTGGTAGATAAGGAATATAAAGTTTTTTTACTGAAACATGATATAGTCTTGCAGGAAACTTGGCACTCAGAAGTTGTATACATTTGAATGGCTTTAAAACTTTTGATGTGGTTACTAAGAGGGATGCAGCAATGGACAGAATGAGGAGTGGCCTCATTCTTTATGTGATGGTGGATGAGTTGTTTAAAGACCCTGGAACTGCATATGCATTGTCCAGTTTTTTCTTTTGAGCATACAATTAACTATTAGAAAGATTACATATCACCATACCTGTAGATCTAAATTTCACGACTCAGATTTTTGGTCACATTTCTCCAAGAAACTGACACAGATCTGGGAAGATGCTAAGTTCTGGGAAACACTAATCATGGGCAGTTTATTTCAACAATAGGAACAGTAAAGAATGGAACTTTAAACACTGTTTTGGTGAGGTGATAAGCCCTTCAGTATCCCAGAGAGAGTTAGCAAAGATGATTACTTTTTATGTCAGTATTCAGATTTTGTAACTGTCTTGAATGAAAATTATACCCAAAGCTGACAGTGATAAATTTCCATTGGTAATCTCTCGTAGTACTGATAACATAGAGGATGACGTATGGTCTTTGGTCAATAACCACGCTGTAAACACTTTGAGAGGTTGCCATGACATCAGTATAAACCTTGAGAGCACAGCTTGAGAGGTCTTCAGATGTCATGGCAATCTTGAGAAGTGTTTTCAGCACGGTTGTTAATCAAAGACCATACATTACATTTTATAGTGTACGGGCTACCAAGACTGTGTAATCATGGATTGAATCACTTTTACTTTACTGAATTACTTTGTGGAACACTGATTGTTGTGAGCATTCTGTTTTGTTATACTATTGATGCGACATACTCAAGAAGGGTTAACAACAGAGTGATGTCATAACGAAGGCATAACAAGGTTGTAATCTGCTTGATTTCAGTTAATAATAAGGGCTCCCATACATTATATTCCAAATAGGAAAGAGGAAGCCCTTTTATAATGACTGGTTACAAGAAAACATTGCTTCGAGATTGGAAGTGTATAGCTACTGACCCTTATGTCTTTTGGGAATTTGAGATCTTCCCATATTACACCGGTGCTGCTGGAGCTACACTGGCTGCCGGTTCAGTGGTGGATCTCCTTCAAAGTCAGGATACTGACATATAAAGCCCTACACGGACTGGGCCCCGACTACCTGAAATAGTTCCTGATTCCTTATCACCCTGAGCGACCACTCTGCTCGGCCAGCGAGGGGTTGCTAGAGATTTCGAGGGTGATTTTAAAATCTGCGGGAGCCTGGGCATTTATATTCGTGGCCCTGACCCTCTGGAATTCTCTACCCCGTCAGATTAGGGAATGCATGACCGTGGGGGGATTCAAGCAGGCCTTAAAAACATTCCTGTGGAGTGAGGCATTAAGTGAAGATGTTGGCTGACATGTATGTATTTATTGAATGTATTGATGTTTTGTTTTATATGTTTTAACTATTTTATTGTTATGCACCTTGGTTTTGAAAGGCGCACTATAAATAAAGAATTATTATTATTATTACTAGAAATGTAAGTGATAAAGCTGTATATGAGGGCTACCCCCGATGACATTTACTATCTTTAATAAAAGCGATGAGTCAACTTAAAAAATAATATTAGCAAAATGTAAATATTACTGTTAATTATAATTGTCTTGGTTTAATGTAAATTGTAAAATAAGAAAGCAGAATTGGTACCTAGATTACAAAAATATCCAACTGGAAATAATAAGAAAAATCTTAACGGGACACTCACTGAAGTTGCTGGTTGCTTAATCTGTTTCCGTACTTAGTAGAACTGAAATGCACGGGAATGTTACAATTATACCCAACCTTATTTTGCTTCATATCCTTGATCTACTCTGATTGCATATATCCTGAACATTAGGAACACTCACAAACAGTGCAGCCACCCATGAAGCAATAGTCCCCCCTCTCTGCCCATAGCATCCTAAGTGGCTAAATTATGTTGGGGCATTCCCAAGTCTAGGAAAGATGCAGGTGGGGTCGATCAAAGAATGTAAACAAACATTTTTGTGTGGTAACAACCAGGATGGTGGGCAGTCCGTCTTTTACGTTTAAAATAAAAAAAAATGAATAAGAATTATACAATGGCAAGAAAAAATCCTGGACTCTGATTGGTCAGTCTTGGGCTGGCCCCGTGATGTTATCCCAGTACGACATCACGGGTCTAGTCTCAGCCTCACTGTGAACCTGCAGATGAGCATTTTATGGAGCCTTTGATTGATTGTTTCATCTTCTCTTAAAAAACAAAAATATTTTTCCACACAAAACATCTTTAAAATTATTTTTTTTATTCTGTGTAACAACGAGCCATTGTATATTAGCAATAATGCCCTCCAGGGTGTGTGTGTTGGGATAATGTCACACCCTCAGTCATTGGACGATTCGCCTGCAGCCTCGCGGCCCAACCACCTGAGGCGTGACTTTTATCCCAGCATGACACATACCCTTGCTCGAGCATTACTGCTTAATTAAACTACAAGCTATATCAGCAATCTCTGCAGACTGTGAGCAATCATAATATATGTGTTTTAATCTAGGGATAATTAAGAGAAATAGAATTATGGGAAATAATGTAGAATGTAGACCAGCTCAGTCTGCGGTGTAAGTAAAGGCAGGAAAAATAGGCAGACTAGATGGGCCAGGCAGTCTTTATCTGCCGACAAATTCTATGTATCTATGTATTTTTGGGATGTTAAAACAATTTGGCGTCCTTGTTGCAAATGGTACTTTGAATTACAAGACTCAGACTGAAAGTTATATTGAACCACATACCTGCATACGATAGTTTTCTAAAAGTAATAAGGCTCTGGGACCTGATAATACACCAGCAGAATGTTTTAAATTAGACCCTGAATGGTGGAGTGTTGTTCTCACTTTCTTCTTCAATGAATGCATTCAATATAGTTATATTCCCATTTCTTGGAAGGACAATTATATTATCCAACTGTATAAAAAGGAGATAAAAAAAGACTCAGGTATGTAACAGCTGATAAATTTGTTGGCTGTCTTGGCTAAAATATATGCCAGAATACTCTTGGAAAGGTTGCAAAATTATACTGTATCAACTGTGCCCCTTTCTGAACTGCAAGCTGGCATCAGAGATGGGCACAGCATACGGGACAGTTAAATTTGTGCATCTCGTTGAAAAGTGTGTGAAAATGAGGAAAAGGAAATTATTTGTCATATTCAAAGATTTTAGTTTTGCTTCTGACACTCTAGCAAGCAACAAGTTATGGGAAATAGACCCTGATTTGATAGTAAATACTAATGAGAAATGTATACACTGAGACCTCGACAAAGAATAAACATAACAAAAATGGAAGTTTAACACAAAAAATTTAACCTAATTACGGAGTAAGGCAAAAGTGTATTTTGGCACCAACTTTATTCAATATTTATCTAAGTGACACATTGGAACAAATAGATGATTAACAATTTAATGCCCCAAAGATTTTTTATCAGGCACTTCCTTGATATTAGTGAGAACCATAGTGATTTCAGCCAGAGAATGGTGAATAGTGATGATAGCGTAATGTTATAAGGATATTCCCATCGAAGCCAGGTATTTCAGCACGTCATCAGGCGGATGATGACGCATTAGGTGTATGAAACCGGTCGAGGTTGCTCAGCTTTTTTGCTCCCACCATGGGCTTTTGCACTTAATAAATACTTTATAATTGCACCATTCACTGGCTGAAGAGTGCTTAATGTAGTTCTGCATTCATCGCGTTTTTACACGCACCTCTTTGTTGCTGAGCTGTGATTGTTTTTGTTACTTCCCGTATTAGCCTATGCTGATGATCTCGTCATCTTCTCACTTTCTCATGCAGGGCTACAAAAAAATTGAACACACTGGTATAATTGTGTGAATAATCAGTACTTATTATTAATTTATCTAAACCCAAGGCTCTGATTGTTGGTATTTAAAAATGAACAAGAAGTGATTCATTAATAGAACACCCTTAGACTGTTAAGTCTTATTGTTATCTGGGTGTAAATTTCACAAACTTTTTTTCATGGAATCTGTATATTAAGAAGTTAGCATTGGAGGGTAAACAAATTGTGAATGGACTGCATAGATTTAACACTCAATATGGAGGAATTACCATATAACCATGATAAAAGCATTACTGGGTAAATTTAATAGTAGAGTACTGTACGGCAGTGAAATATGGAGGGATGCTGATTTGAACATCATAGAAAAAGTAGCAAATAGTGCATATAGAAAAACTCTTGGGGTTACCACATGTTTAGTGAGGTTAGAATTGGGGTACTTCCACTAATGGTTTTGTCTCAACCCAAGGCTTGGTTATTGGATAAAACTTACACATTTACCAAGATGATAGCCTGCCAGCATTGACCTTGAAAGAAAAGTGGATGCTCGTATCCAGAAAATGCAGATTCCTGTGGTTGGATTTGTTCAAAGTACTGGGTATTGCTATTTATGGAACTACGTGAATTGTGGGATTAAAACTAGTCGTAATTAAGCCAAAGTTATTAAATTAACATTATTTGATAGTTTGCATCAACAGGATTTAGAAAAGATTAAACAACCAAAGTGCTTAAAGTGGTTGGCGAATAATGTGGGGGAACATTTTCTAAAACCTTGCTTATATCTTTTGAATAAACCAAAAAAAGGAGGATAATTTCTCGTTATAGATTTGAACTTCAACCTAGTAATGTCTTAGAAAAAAGGCATAACAAGAAACTGGAAAATGATTGTACACATTTGTACGACTGTAATTTGGGTTTAATAGAAGACTTGTACCATGTGACTAACTTCTCCATGGTATAACACTACCAGGAGAAAATCGTTGACAGGTTTTGTCAAAAGCTTGTTTTCTGCAAATTACATTTTAGATTAGTTGTATCATTCAGAGGATACAGCTGTGTTAAACAACTTATCCAAATATCTGCTAGCTGGTATGAAAATAAGATAAAAGAAATGAGTGGACTGTAAAGTGATAGCTGATTAGAAGAGGCCCGCATAATGATGTTTATTGTGCAGTGGTGCTAATATCATTTTTATTTGCACAGAATTGTGATTGAAAATTGTTTAATATTGTCATTTTGTCTTTCTGTATATGAATGTATCTCTTGTAATGGTTTTATAACCAATCAGTACTTTTACTAGACATAACCTTGGATTAACATCTCACCTGAAGGACAGCACACCCTGGCAGTACAGCATCCTCTTAATACAGTACTGGTGCCAGTGTTTATGGTATAAGTGCTATCCCAGCGCAAGAATAGAACTCACAACCTGCTAGCCAAAAGACAAATGTGCTACTAACTGAGCTAGATAATTTCTAAGATGAGTTGAAAAGTTTATGGGTAATAGGGAGAAAAAGAAGTGCTTCACACCAGCATTTTATGTCTGCAGTGTTTTTATTTTCCAGCAGTTTTTCTGAACAGCTTAACTCTGAGTGTTCTGTACTTTCCTGGGCTTTTCACAGCCCACCAAATGCAGGAGCGTCAAGCACAGCCATCGATCCAGTTGTCTGACCATTCTACCTGACCGCCCACTGCGACTGATCCCCAGTCCTGTCACCTGGCTTATCCAGGCTTACCTCACTCAACTTGTCTTCTGCCCAGTTGCCAGTGCAGGGCGGAGGGGATCGGGCATCATCCCGCGGTTGGGGATTTTCCACCACTTTCTGCCCAGGGCTCACAGTGCATGCAAAGCACACAATGTGCACACTCCACCTCCGTGGAGATACCCCCAGCATCTTGCATGTGGGATCCCTCTGCTTGTGTGGTCCTGCTGTGCTTGCTATCCAGATTCCTACAGGCAGCAGACGAACAGCCGGATCTGTCACCCACCCTCACCCCCCCGAGGAAAGAAAGTTCGAGTCTCCTTCCCTTGGCCAGCCCCATGAGTGTCTCGCATCTGTTCCCAAACCTGGGGTGCCAGTGTGGCAGACCCCAGTATCCTCTGCCGGGTTCTGGATCAGATCCCTGCCCCGCTAACTAGCTTGCTCAATAAATCTCTCTGCCTGGGGCAATTCCCCTCAGCCTGAAAAACTGCCACAGTTGCGCCCATACACAAAGGAGGTGACAGGTCCACAGCCGGGAATTACCGGCCCATCTCCATTCTCCCACCCCTCTCCAAAGCCCTAGAAAAACTGGTGGCTAGTCAAATTATGGATTACCTGGCCAAACACAACATCCTCTGCCATGAACAACATGGTTTCTGTGCAGGTCACAGTACCAGCACTGCCCTCATAGAGTTTTCAAATTTTCTTCATTCCTCCCTGGACTCTGACTCGCTGCTTGAGGTGAGTGTTATTGACCTCTCAAAGGCATTCAACACTGTCTCCCACCCCCTCCTGCTGGATGCCCTCAGCCGCACCGGCGTTGCCACTGGACCAGTCTCCTGGTGCTCCAGCTACCTGTCTGCCCGCTCTCAGCATGTTAAAATCAATGGGACCCTCTCCAATACATGTCCTATCCACTCAGGTTTCCCCAGAGCTCCATCCTGGTCCTCTTCTTCTCGCCCACTCAACACCCTGCCCAAAGCATGCACTGGTAAAATCCTGCTGTATGCAGATGATGCAGTCATCTTCGACACCCACTGAAACCCCATCTCCCTACAAGACACCTTGCAACTATCCTTTAATGATGCTGAAACCTAGTTCAAAGAGCATAGACTTGTAATCAATCTAAAAAAAAAAAAAAAAACTATGCTCTTTACCCATCCCAAAACAAAGCCAGCAATTTCCCACCCCACATCCTCCCTGGTTCCAAGCATCCTCTCGATCAAGTCCAAGCTTGTCAAGTACCTCCAGGGTCTCCTTTGACTCAGCCCTCACATTCCACGACCACATTGATACTCTAGCCTCAGCTACAAATGCACTGCTAGGTATCCTATACCGCTACAAGCACTGCCTCCCCCGATGCCCTCTGACTAGCAGTCACCTCCTCAATAATGTCCCTTGTGGACTATGGCCTGCCAGTCTATGGTGCTGCGGACACGACCGCCCTCAATAAAATCCGACTCACCTTGAATAAGGCCTGTAGGTTAATTACGGGAGCCCCTAGGCTAACTTATACCTGCCAGCTATATGACATGGCTAGGCTGCTTAACCTGGACGAATGGCTCAGATACCAAACCTGCCTCATAATGAAAAAAACCCTCCTTGGACTATCCCCGCCTGGGCTGACAGCCTCTATCCACCTAGCGCAACCCTTAGTCCAAACTCGTACCTCCTCCAAGGCCACCCTGCTAGTACCTAGGACCAGGACCACACATGGACAAAGGTCCTTCTGTTACAGAGCTCCCTCCTGGTACAATACTCTCCCCACCTCCATCTCTGATACTCCTACAATCTCCCGCTTCAAAATCTCACTTCGGAGTCAGCTATTTAACATGTGTAGCTGTGCTTGTCTCTAGGTGATCTAGCTCACAATGCCCTGACAAAACTCTTTGAGTGGCTCCTCACCCAAACTAATCACCAACCATGTCCCATAGCACCTGAATTTTTACCTCCAGCAGTCTCTGCTCAAGACTACGTGTCTGCCTTACCAATGTATGCTTTATCTGTCACTCTGTATCCAAATAACTGTAATAGCTTGTGAATGCCAAACCATAACACACATATTGTAACAAAGAAATATTCTGCTTGTGTTCACCAAAGCTGTAACTCAAATAATGTAAACGCTGTAACCGCAATGATGTAACTAAATGTTGTAATGTATTTGTCCTCTCTTGTGACGAGGGTATTTGGAAATGAGCCTCTGGCTCAAAGGTTGTAAACTGATGTACAAATAAATAAATAAATAAATGTCAGTATCCTGGCTTGCTGTCTAACTTTTTAATTGTCTAACTGCTGTTAGTCATCAATGGTTAACAGTGCATTTATTTATAAAGTGAAAAAAAAAAAAATGAGGCAATACTGAATAACATCTGTTCCACTGCCTGTGTGACCTAAGTTGCATTTACATGGTTGGAGTTGGAAAAATGTCTGTTAGGTCGAGTGGCCTTTCTTTGACAAATGTCCATGATTCCCCTCTGGTTTGGCAAATGTGCCAGAAATAGTCATTTTCTCTGGATATTTCCACTGTAGAAATTCTCCAGAGAATAGCAGCACAGCTGATGGAATCACTGAATGTCCAGAGATTAAGCTAATCAGCAACTAAAAAACGATGACACCAATATCCCCCCAGGGGATGCAGAGAATGAGATGCAGTCATACAAGTGTAAGTATAGGTGCTGAATTACCTCTGGCTCCGACTAGGTCTCCACTACCTGCCTACTAGTTTCACTTCCTCACCACTTCTGCTCTTCCCTGCACCACGAGGTCAGACATAAGCTCATCCTACAAGTCTCTGTCAGCATACCATTTGGCATGCCGTGTACTGCTGCCACTTTTACTTATGCACTTGTACAGGTGATTCATGTCGAGCTGAGACCTCGCTATATTCTCTGTGCCAACTTATTTTTGTATCTGTTTATTTTTCTACCAACTTATTTACCATATGTTGCTCATCTGACTTTTTACTGTGTATTCTACTGCTGTTTTTCTCCTGTTCTCCTCCCCCAGGTTGCACCTGGAAATCAGCCTTGGCTCAGTGTGCCTCTCCCATGTACCAATTTAAAAAAAAGAAATTGGCTTGGAAGACATAAATTCTGTATGACATATGAAACCAGAGAAAAATTAGTATCAATGGTAATGTTGCCTATGTTGGACTATAGTAGTGCAGTCTATGGAATGGCAGGTAATAGAAACCTGCAAAAGCTGGGTAGACAGCAGTGCCGTATTACTAGATTTGTTTGGCGTTACATGGGCCCTGTGGTACTGATACATCATTGTAGGTTGCTTCTGAATTTAATTGGACATCTTTAAGAATTAAGACAGAAGGCAGTTGTTAGGCTGTCTTTATACATTTATAGCAGGCCAGGCTCCATCCTATCTGTTGAATAAGTTAACCCCAATTTTTTCAAAATATTCCCTTCGGTAAGTGACTGGAAGGGGACCTACAGTTCCAAAAACAAAGATCAAGATATGGTGCAACCTCTTTTAACTCTACAGCAACCACAGCATGGAATTCATTATCTCCAAAGACTTGAACTCTTCCCACTTATACTGGTGTTAAGGTAGCACTTGCCAATTGTTCTGCCTTTGTACATGCCTGTAACTGAATACTTGTGTAACCCTGTTATTGTATTGTGTTATTACTCCTTTTTAACTTTGTATGCCTAAACGCAGGGCGTGTTCTGAAAACAGGCTTCTGCCTAGTACCCACTCCTGTTATAATATAAATAAACTTCAAACTTTCAATTAAAGACATAAAATAGTGTGGTTTGGAGATAGATACAGAAATCAAATAATTTGGATGTTTGTTTCCTCCCAGTATCCTTTAAGGATCCTACATACTAATCTCCTTGCAAACTGCCTCTTTCACCTTCTTCCTCAGAGTCCATTAAAACAGCTGTACTTGTTAGTACACCACATACTCTATTTTCAGCAGTAATGTGGCAAAACATCAGTAAACCCATTTTTCTTTTCACTACCTTTTATTCACGAACAGAGATACAGGATTCTGAGTTTTTAAAGTTCCGCCTCGTGCCATGCCGGCCATGAAAAACTTAAATACTGTGGTACAGTGTGGAGCTGTTTGGTATCAGAAACATATTAACACCATCATAATAGATCCACAGCATGAATCTAAGGCCAGTGGTTTTCCATTTTGAGTGGAAAATGGCATTAAAAATGGAATTTGTTATCTTTAAACCAGCACTTAGAAGCCCCATTTTATTCTGAAAAAAAAACACTTTACACCAGCTTTGTGGGCAAACTCATCCACTTTAAATCCAGTTTTGAACAAAACATGCAGATTTGTCCTCAATTTAGGGAAAATGATTTTAAGATATTGCCAAATGGAATTGGCCATTTTGAAAATGGAAAATGATTGGCTCTATGAATCTAGAATGTACGTTCAACAGGTAACCTCAACAGAAGAGCTTTTTGAAAACTGCAAGTGGCAGCCATCTTTAATGACCTGAGTAATTAATTACAAACTCTGCAGTAAAACTGTTTTGAAAATAACTCAAAATCAAAAATATACTGAGGTTAACTCCAGCACCTCCACAGGCTGGGTGGTATTATACTGCTCCTTCCTGAATTGTTCTCAGCACTTTATTTGCATGTGTACCTTAATACACTGTTTTACATCATTATTTTGTGTTAGCACTGTCATCTGTACACTGTGACTGCATAGCTGTTATTTATTTTACTATTATTTTTACTGTATTAATATTGTACTCTGTTTTATATTCCGTCACTATGTGCTGCATTATTGTTAACTTCATCTTGATGTTCTTGTATTATGACCTCTCTATACCCCTTCCCTCCAGGATGCATCTGGAAATGAGCTGTTGCAAGCTCAGTACATCTTTCCTAATAGCACATTTGAAATAAATAAAATAAATAAATCTAAGGATGTCAGAAATATGTTTTGCTAACAAATACTACTGCTTTGAATGCCTTGTTTGCTCTAGGGGTGACTTGGTACTTGGCTGAGATAGTGACTGCAACACACTGCGGCAGCCCCGCAGGACACAACATGTATATGTAGATTGATGTTCTTAGTCTTCACTGGAACAGATGTCAAAGACTGCTTAAAACGTTGGTCTGTAAAACCTTGTCAGTGTATATCATCCACATAAAAGCGCTGCATGCCCATGACGCTCGTTGGGTTTGATGCTTCATGCTTCATCAGCCTATCATCCATGCAATGCATTGTATACCCATGATGCTTTGCACTGGGTTTGACAATTGCTGCCTTGTCGGCCTATCATCCACAAAAGGCACTGCACACCCATGATGCTTTGTGCTTGGTTTGACACTGCCTTGTCAGCCTGTCATCTACGCAACACATTGCATACCCATGATGCTTTGTGCTGGTTTTAATGCTTGCTGCCTTGTCAGCCTATCATCCGCACAAGGCACTGCATGTCCATAATGCTTTGCACTTGGTTTGACACTTGCTGCCTTGTCAGCATATCATCCACACAAGACTTTACATACCCATAATACTTTGCACTGGGTTTAAAGAGCTGATGACATGTTCATATGAACTTTAATAAAACAATATTTATAATTTTATACTTAAAGACAATTTTGGTAATATAATTGAAAGGGTTTTTAATTTTAATTATTTGGGTATAATGTTGGATCAATACTTAAATTTTGATCAGCACATTGTTTTTTTGATTACTCGCCCACATCAGCGACTTGGTATGTTGCTTCGTGTCAGAAAGTTTCTTGAATTTGAGACTAGGACTTTATTGACAAACTGTTTTTTGTTTTCTCTACTTAGGTATGGTTCCATTGTTTACTCATGTTCAACTGTTAAAATGTTAAACAAACTCAACTGTACTTATAGTATCTTACGTTTTATTCCTGGCCTACCCAAGGTGACTCATCATTGTACTCTTTATGAAGAATATGGTTGTTTACCTCTTAGTGTTTTTTTTAAACATAGGTCTTTAACTTTTTTGCATAAGATTCAATTAGGTTTTGTACCTGATAGTGTTACTAGTATGTTCCCCATCTCCATGCCCACTGTTATGACTAGAAACAGTTTAAGTAGGAAGTGTAAGTTACCTTTGATTAGATCAAATTTATGAAGAACTTGATTAATTTTGAATTGTTGATTCAATATAATCAATTATCTAATGTAACTGTTTGTTGTACTGTGTCAGGTTTTAAATGTTTGCTTGAACAAAAGTTTTTGTCTCAGACTGTTTGTAATTGTTTCTAATATTTTTGTAATGTTTATTGATGTATTTATGTAATTTTATTTTTTATATTGTTTTTTGTTATTTGTCACTGGACATCTGTGAAAACGGGCATTCTTTGCTGACAGATTTTTTTCAGTATAAAATAAATTAAATGAAAATGAAATATTTAGACACAGTCCAGCTTGTATTTCCCATTAGTTCTGTATTTCTCCTCCCCATTATTTATTACTGAGGTCACTTGTATTAAAATATTTCTGCTCCTGAAGAGTTCATCTATTCCTGCTTCTTTTTCCCTACCTGAAGTAATAGAGCACAGCTTGAGACCTCACAGTTACTTCCATGGCAACATACTGTGATGTCACAACAGAGGATTATGAATTGGAGTAGGAAGTAAGCTACAGAGGCAAATTAACTCAAAATAAACTATAAGGGACAACGATCATATATTCATTCACATTTCCTTAGTAATAAATTATGGAGGAGAAATAGATCAAATATAAATGGAATGCAAGCAGAATCGTACTCTAACTATTGTGTTTTTAAATGTTTTCTTTGAGGCGTCAGTAGCTCTTTAATGCTTGATGCCTTTTCAACCTATTATCTACACAAGGCTTTGTATACCCGATGCTTTGCATTGGATTTGACACTTTAAGTGCGTGTGTGTGGTTTGGAAGATATACAGGAACCAAACAGTTTTTTTTTACATTAGTTTCTTTCTCCTGACTGGCCCCTTCCACCGGCCTCCCCAGACCCATCACCCCGGCAACCACCGGACTCACCTCCACTTCACAAGGTGCCAGCTGTCCGGGTGTGGCGCCTGCGGGAGGTCGGCATCATCTTGCCAGTTGGGGTTCCTGTTTTTTCCTGTTTCTTTGTCCCATCCCAAGTGTGGTGAGAAGGCGTGCAATGACACCAATGGCCAAGCTGCGCATGCTTCCACACGTGGCACGCTGGGCATCTGCCCCGCACCCACCCCCTACATTGTGGGTACGCTGCGCCAGCCCCCAGCCACCGCCAGGGGTCAGTTGAGCAGCAGAAACCATCCCATCCCTCCCCAGGAAAGGACAGCAGTCCTCCAGATGCTTGATCCTCTCCCTCCCCGGCCAACCCCTGGCAGCCCGTTCGCATCGCGAACACAGGTCACCGACAAGGCAGGAGGTAAGAGGAACCAAATTGTTTGGAAATTATTTCTCTTCTTGCATCTTTTTTGGATCCTACATACCACTTTTCTTCCAATCTGCCTCTCTGGCATGTTACCTCTGAGTGTTTTACGCATCTGTAAGTGCTGAATTTGTTCTGGGTTCATGAAATTAAATGAGAGACAACATTTGTTTTGTAATGCTGTTGTGACTGTCCCCTTACGTACACTAGAACTCAAGGCTGCGTGGCTGTCTGTGTAAATTTTCTAAGGACAATTGCCTTTCTCTTGGGACAGCTCTTATTGGTTGTCCATGGACCACGAGCTCCTTGTTTGGTTCCACACCCCTGCCACACATATTCAAATTCCTCCTGACTGGACTATGTCACTACCATAGGCCAGTTTACTTAACCTTTTTTTCCCCAATCCAGTATTGCCTCTGATATCTGGACTGTTTTAATACTCAGTGCTGAATTTCTTCAGTTTAAAGTGTAATTTTAACTGTACTTGTATATGTTTGAACTTGGAAGTTTAGAGGGCTAGACTGTATTCCTAATTCTGTGATAGAACTTGAACAGTTCTGAGCCTCTACTACCACAGTGGGTATTTCTGTGAAAAGTCACTTTCAGTTAATTTCTCCAGTCCACCCCCAATTTCAGCGTCTTTTGTTTCTCCTCTTTGCAGACCCAGCCAGCACCTAGCTCGCTGTCTGACTCCCTCCCCACAATTTAAACTCCCATTGTCTACTTTTCCATTTGCAGATTATATTGTAAAGCCACTAGAGGGCAACAAGATGTGTTGGTTGCAATCCTCTTCCCACTGCTCTCCCCTAACACTGCTAGTCCTGTGTCATTCATAGCTAAAGCAAATTATCTACATCCTGACATTCAGTGGTGTGATCTGAATCTGCAAGTCTGTAGAAAGCCTCTACTACCCAGGTCAGAATGGTTTCCATCTCCCTCCTATTCACACCCTTCCTGGTTCTTACCCTTATCCCAGTCTCCCCTTCTACACCTATTGCCACTTCTCTCTCTCCACTTCCCTTCCAGATACCTCCTTTATCCTGTCAATCACCCCCACTGCTCCTCTTGTAAACAGACCCCTTTCCCTACTACCCTCCAACATCTCTGTTTTCCCTTCCTAGTCACTTTGCCTTTCTTCATTTCCTTATCTCCTTCTCTCCACCCCTCCCTCCCTCTTACCCTCCCTCCCATATTTTCTACTCTAATTACAAAAGTCCAAAACTACATTATTTAATCCTTGTACTCCTCCCTCTTTCATCAGGGAACATCCACCCCAACCCTGGTCCTACTTCTTCTCCTACCTTGACTCCTTACTCAAACAACATGTCCCCAAACCCCACTTCCACTACAACCCTTCCTAATGGGTTGAGGCTCCTCCACCTGAACATCTACAGCCTGCTACCTAAAATCAACCTCCTACAAACTCTCATGATTTCACACACCCCTGACATTCTAATTATTACCGAGACATGGCTCAAAAAAAGCATCCCTGACAATGCCATTGCTATCCCTGGGTATTCCCTCTCCAGACAAGATCGATCTGGTCACAGAGGGGGAGTGGCCATGTATATCCTCTCCTCACTGCAGTTTACTACCACCCTATCTACCTCCATCCCAGCTATCTATGAAGCCCTTGTCACCCGCATTACCCTTCCTTTCTCAATCCCAGTCTTTGTGGCTGGCATCTATTATCGCAATCTGGTAAACTGTTCATAATGGGTGACGTGACTCTAAATTGGTTGTCTCCCACGTTAAACAAGCTATGCAATGATGTCACTGCTCTAAGCCTCACTCAACTTATACTTGAGCCCACATGCCCTAATCCCAAAACACAAAACCACACCCTGCTTGACTGGGCTCTAACCCACCCACCTGCGTTATTAAATCCAGTCTCCTCCTGATGCCCTTAGTGATCACAACCTCATTTTCATTGTAATGTATGTTCATCGTCAAAACCTCCCTCAAAATCATACAGCTCTGGTCCTTAAATCCTTAGACCTTATCCCACCAGCCCTGCACTTACTTCCATCAACTGGGCCCCCCTCTCCACTGCCACTTCTGTTGACCAAGCCCTTGATTATTTTAAGGATAAATTCATTGCCACCTGGAATGCCTTTGCTCCTTTCAGAAGGACCAGAGTCCGTGGGCTTCACCTCCCCTGGATCACCCCCAAACCTCTGGCCTGCTTCAGGAAGTGTGATCAGGTCTGGAGAAAACACAAAGCTATTAAACATCCAAATGACTACGCCAAGTACAGAATGCTATGCAATTCATGTACTAAAGCTACTAGACTGGCTAAGACCAATAATTTCAACTCCTCATTCCTGACTAACATTAACTCTCCATCTAAATTCTGGAGGGCAATTCATGCCCTATTCTCGCCCCCCTCCCCTCCTCCAGTTCTCAAAATAAACAACTCCCTAGTTTCTGACCCTGGCTCTGTGGCCAATGAATTTAATGCCTACTACACCTCCTGTGCCACATCTCTTCTAAATTCCCTCTCCCCCTTGCCGCCTACTAATTTCAGCCCTTCACCTCAGCCAGTGCCTACCCCTTGCCTTTTTCCTCTTCTACTATCTCCTCTGATAAAGCTCTTAGTTCCCTCCTATCCCTGAACCCCTCTAAAGGCTACTCACCAGATGAGCTAGATCCTAAACTTCTCTAACTTTCAGCTCCTGCAATTGCTTATCCTATCGCCCTAATCCTTAACCTCTCCTTTATTTCTGCCCAAGTACCCTCATCCTGGAAACATGCTGTAGTCCTTCCTCTCCCCAAGGGTGGTGACACATCCTCCTGGCAACTATCACCCATTTCTCCTCCTTCCCTTGCCAAACTTCAAGAACATTTAGTTCTCTTCAACTATCACCCTTCCTCTCCAATTCCTCCTTCCCACCCCTTCCAATCTGGTTTTCGGAAGAATCACTCAACAACTGCCTCCTCCCTGGCATACTGACTCCATCCTTTCAGGGATGGACGATGACCTGATCACCTTGGCCATCTTTGTCGACCTAGCCAAAGCTTTCAACATTGATTCCCATCCCCTGCTTCTTCATTCCCTCTCCTCAGCTGGCCTTGCTCCATCGGCCACCAACTGGTTTAAATCCTACCTCAATGGCAGGACCCAATCAGTGAGACTCCTTGATTCCATCTCCCCTCCACTCCCCATCAACACTGGTGGCCCTCAGGGCTCAGTGCTTGGTCCCTTGCTCTTCTCCATTTTCCTTAATGATCTTCCCACAGCCTGCTCATCCTCATCTATCCACATGTATGCTGACGATACTGTTTTATACAGTTCCAGCAAAAAAACCTGCTGCTGTGGAAACCAGCTTACAGCATGACTTCAACCAAGTTCAGTTCTGGTTTGCTTCTCACTAGCTTTTTCTAAACGCCAGAAGACAGTCTCAATGACCTTTGGCATCAGGCAGAGACTCTAGGCTCCGGCCCTACCAACTTCCACACCCTTGATGGGACCATCCTGCAGGACACCTCCTCATTTAGATATCTGGGGCTTTGGCTGGACCAGCACCTCAACTTCTCTGTGCATATCGATGCTATCCTGAAGAAACTGCACCCCAAGCTTGGTGCTCTGTACAGGAATTGTAGTTGCATCCTGCTGACTGCAAGGTGTGAAACTGACCAGAAGATGATACTCCTCATCTTTGACTACTGTGACGTAGTCTATGGTGTTGCTCCCAAATCTTCCCTGACCAAGTTGGACACTCTAACTCCTTCTGCCACTTTGCTATGGACTCCCCTTCATGCTCCCACCACTGTGAACTCTATCACTCTCTAACCTTCCTTCCACTATCTCACAGACGCATTTCACACTGTGCCAAACTAACCTCTAAATTCTGGTTCGGAGTGCTCCCCTCCTATCTCTCATCTGCTCTCTCCACTCCACCTACCCCCCCACCCACTCTCTCAGATCTGATGGCACCCGCACCTTGACGGTCCCTTGCCGCTCCACCCTCATCAGTCAAACTGGTTTCGCCCATTGCTTCCCAAAATCTGGAATTCCTCCCCGAAATACAACACTCCTCCTCCAGCTACTCCCTTACCTCTGCCCTACAATTACCTCTCCTCCTGTTCTTGCTTTAACCCCCCAATACCTATCCCCAGTTTCTGTCTTCCTACCCTGACCCCCCCCCGGCAGGGTTCTTAACATCCTGAAGGGGGAATCAGGAAATGGCTTGTCCTTCTCCTCATATTCAGTTCTTGCCTCTCCCCCTCTCTTCTCCACCTACTCTTCTGGATCACCCATGTGCACAACCTACCCATCCTTTTTACTCCAACAGCACTTGTGTACTACCTCGAGCCTGCTCCTGGTACACTTATGCACTATAATGGTTCTGTTGCATTATTACTGTTTGGTACATTTATATGTTCTTTTGTATGATTTTGGACATGTATTGTAATTTACCCAATGTACATACTATTGTAACTGATCATCATTCACAACTCTATGTAACCCCTTCCCCCCAGGTCGCACCGTGAGACGAGCAACTTGCTGTTCAGTGTGCCCTCCCGGTGAAACATTTCAATAAATAAATAAATAAAAACTAGAGGGGCCCAGAATCACCACTTCTGACATTTTAATTCATCTTCGACCCCCTGGCATTCTTCCCTTTTATTGCTCCCTGTTCCCCACCCTGAACTTCGAGTTCAGCAGTCCATGGCACCACCTTTCCTCCAGTCAGGTGGGCTGGCGTGCAGTTACCTTTACAGCTGCCACTAATGCAATCAGTCAGCAGGGGCGCTTGACTACCAGTTAGCCTGCACTCACCCTATCTGGGAGCTATGCACTTTACCTCTGCATGCGTTTCAGCCCCAGTGTGATATTCCCAAGTTAGCACATGAATCCCTGCCTGTCAGCATGCTGGGTGACATATTGCTGTGTTTATTCTCCATCAGATACACTGTACATCCCTTAATTATTATTACTTTATGTCTTCTTCTCCAGCCATGCCCCATCATGCATGGCACAGCACCAACTGACAGCCCCTTTCCCCATGAAGCCGCTCTGAATGCCCTTCGGAACAACCTCCCTCTCCCCGTCCATCTCTCTTCCTCCCTGCACTCTCTCACACCACTCTTACTGGCACATAATAGAATACATCTGCAGCGAGGCTTCTTCCTCTTCACACTACAAGCACCCATGTCTGCACCCCCCCTCTGCTATTGTACTTATTTTATCCATTTCTGCCTATGCAATTGTATAGCCTCAGTTGTATAGCCTACAACTCAATGTACTCTGTAATCTGAATTTTCGCCTCACTGGTTCTGTACAAATGTCTTGCACTACACTGTCGGCATGTCCCTTAACTGTTGATCTGGCTACACCATAACCAATATACATGTAAAGTTTTACATTGGTTTTGTCTTTCTCTGAAATTCATTACTTTTACTGTGATAGTACTGTACATAGTCATGCACCCATTGTTGTCACTGTTAATGCTGTTTCACTTCTTGTTGTATCCCTTCCCAGGGTCGCACCTTGAAATGAGCCCTGGCTCAGTGTGCCTATCAGATCGTAGTATAACAGAGAGAACTGTGGTAACTAAGAGAGGAAAAAGGGGGTAGAGGGCAGCTAGGAAAGAAGAGAATAGGGAGACAAAGAGGGATCTGCATCATGGAATAAAATCAGGGAGTGATCCAGTTGGTAGATGGCCCACCTCGCCAATGTTCTTCAAAGAGAGACACCTTGTTATTCAAGGTATAGGTTAATTTTCTAACCGTAAATATGCGAATATTATTCTGCCAAGGGCCTTCCTTTCTGAGCAGCAGAAACTGAGAGCTCTTATAGAATTAATGGAGTGAGCTCTGAAAATGAAAATATTTCTCTGCATTAAAGAGTTAGTGTACTACCTTTAATTAATTTGTACTTTCACTAGTCAGCTATCACTTCATACATCTAGTATTACCTTTTCGTTTAGCTAATCAAAGATTTTCTACCCGACAGTGGTAGGTGTGATGTGTGGAACGAACAGCACTCTTGCTGGAGGCAGATGTGGTCAGCTGTATGCTCCCACTGCACTGTCAGCATTGTGACCGCACTGAATGTGACATCATTAGTAACAAGGAAGAGACAATCTCCTGTTGCTTGGTTGGTAACGTGTGACATGTTACCCATCAGGCAGCAGGGCTTTTGAGATAACAGTGAGTGAGGTCACATGCTGATGATGTAGTGGGAGGAACAGAACTAGATAGGTCTGCTTCCAGGTAAAGTATTGCTTTTCATCACAACCCAATACAGTTTGGTAGAAAGCCATCTAATGAGCACATAGAAAAGAAAAAACTTCAGAAGTCAACAAGTAGTAAGGGACTACTTTTACAAAGTACAAAAATTTCTACCTGCTATTTTATGTGGCTACTGGCTCTTTAAATAACTGTTTTGCTACAGTGAGAAAGGTTCCTGAGGTGAGGGTTCTCCTTTTAATGGTTAATAACACCTTATACAGTATGATCATGTTTCTTAGCTCTGTCAGCAGTGTTGTTTGCATTTTACAGGCTGGCCAGAGGTCAGAGGAAGCCAGGGGAAGGGCGACTGGTAAAACAGACCAGCTGGAGGTTCAACTGATCCCTCAGGAGCAGGAATTAAGTTCTGTAGACACAAGCTGATAGTTTTATTAATGGAACGCTTGACGTCAATAGGATACTTTACATCCTCACTGCGGCATGGGGGAGAGCCCTCTGTGGGATTTTTTTGACTGCGGGCCAAAGGGAACAAGTGAAACTCTGATATGGAGTTCTACTCGCAGAATCAGGAGTTCAGCAAGGGACATGTAGACAGCTAGAAAGATAGGTAGCTAGACAGACAGACAGACATACAGACAGATGGCAGATCTATACAGTGCTGTCTGCCAGGATCAGTCTTATCACAGTTTTTGCTTGGTGTATTGTGCTGGCTATTGCAGCAACTCAGTGTAATCAAATAGCAATTACTCCGATTCGTCACACAATAAATAAAGGATGTGCAATGGGCTGACTCAAACTATGCAATTTATCTTCAAATGTGTGGGGCAGGACCATAACTCACGAGTGGCAGAGCCAGGAATGAGTGAATTATGAAAGTCCTGCCCCTCACAAACGATGATAAACTGCACATTTTAAGTCAGACCACTGCATATTCAACCTACACAACATTGGTTTAACAGTTATAACTTTTAAATCATCTGTTCGCATGAAGACGTAACAGTTTCTATTTGATTTCAACTTCTGGCTTCTGTACTGCATGTAGCTATTGTGATGTCATCAGCATTGTACAAGGTGCTCTGTGATTGGTTCAGTATTCCACTGTGATGTACTCAGCTTTGCAGGATTAGCAGTTGTGACATACCCCAAAATGCAAGATATAGAGAATAATGAATGGGGAAGGGTTTGATATGAAATTTAATGCACCGAGTTGTGGGATGCTACACAATCCCGAGGCGAAGCCCGGCGGTTTATCAGCATCCCACAATGAGATGTGACAAATCATATGAAACACCCTCCCATCTTTTATTTTTATAATAAAAGACCAGCAATTTTTTCTCCAGCAGTTTGTGAGACTGTTTGGCCCCTGCCCACATACAGAATGTTGGCCAATGAGGCAGCAGCATAGTTTGACTGGCATAGCTCATGAATGTCATAACAACCAGCTGGTTGTTATGGAAAATATCAACCTGGTCAGTACATTGAGAGAAATTGCTGACCAGTTATTATATCATGATATCTTTCAAAGTGGGGTCCAAAAATATCAGTTTTATTCCGTGGCATTTCTCTCCATGACTCTTGTATAAACTGAAATCTCACACACAGCACTTGATCATGGTGAAGGCACTGTATAAGTCAATGTTTCATTAGTGGACATTGCAATGTGTTGATGTTCCTTTAGTGTGCCAGACCTGTATTTATTCACATCTATGGGGGCAGCCTTCCTTTTAACTACTGTAATTCATGAAGGAACCCTACTCAGCAGGGGTGGGAAGTGGCTGCGTAAGAGACAAGCTTGCAATTCAAGCTTCTTCTGGCTATTTCAGGATGTTTGCAGAGGTAACAAAACCTGGTAGATCAAAGTGGCTGAGGCCACACACATTAAAGCATTGGTAGAAATGCTCCCCCACCCCGAGATCAAAAGTGTTTTTGAATTGATAATGTCTGAGAAATCGTTGCCCTCCAAGCAAGCATCTGCTAGTTACATCCAGCTGCTCCTTTGCCAATATGTATCCTCCCACATGCCAACTGATGAGCTGTCTGTGAAAGTTCTCACTTGCACTTTTAGTTAAGGGGCACGGACTCTGCAGACTGGCATCACGGTTCATAATAACGGACAGCCAAGGGGAACTAGGACACTAAGGAATTAGGGCTACTATGAGGGATGTCAATTGTGTGCAATGTTGACACTTCTTGTTGTAAGGTATAGAAGAAAAAGCTGCAGAAGAACTGCAGGCTTCATATGCAATTAGGCTGTTGTCATATATGCACAGCTTTGCATTCTCGATGCCTCTGCTGCATACTGTACCTCATCTAGCAGTCAGTGAGGCTGCAGCAGGCAAGCACTCACTCGTGACCATAGGTGCTGAAACCTATGGGTGAGGGTTGCGGCACCCCCAAACGTTTGCCCTAGAGCATTCCAAGCCCCCTTTATTGCATGCAAGGTTGACAGGAAGCAATCACAGTCTTTTGTGTTCTTACTACAGCCCCAACTTTTCTCCATGTTCTGGCACCCTGCTGTGGTTCAGTGTGGATGATGTGTTACATGCATCACATGTTAGGGCTACAAAAGTGGAGGGGCATCTGAAATGCCCTTGTGAGGAATAAAGAAGTAGGTGGAGTTCATTAAAAGTTCCATTCAGGGCTTCATTCCATAGGAAGGGGCTGTACTGAAAAAAAAAAACCCTTGTCAGGGCTTCAGAGACAGATGGGCAGTTAAAGGTATTTGTCAAAACAGGGAAGTTCACCAAAAGCCCTCATCAGGACTAGAGAAGCAGAGAAGGATTTATGTGTAAAACATCAACAGAACAGGTACAAATTCTGTGGAAGAGGTTAATTTAATTTCCCATCTATCACTTGAACAGCCCCTCCTCCCCCAAAATGTTTTCCAGCCTTGAGTGCAATTATGACTACACTAAGGCTCAGCTAAAATTTAATTTCCCATCTATCACTTGAACAGCCCCTCCTCCCCCAAAATGTTTTCCAGCCTTGAGTGCAATTATGACTACACTAAGGCTCAGCTAAAATGCAACCCATAAACACATAGACGCTGAGGTGCAGAAAAAGGTTCTATGGCTATCCAATCTGCCCAGCCCTACTTAAAGTGATTTTATAAGTCTCTTTACTTGGGGTAACACTTAAATGCTTTGGAAGCCTATACTGGCTTAATTTTATACTTTTTTCAAACTTTGCATGAAAGTGGAAGGTATAGTAACTTGGCCCCAATACAGTAGCCAGTCGATCATTCATTTCTGACTGATCAGATCTTCCCCTGTGCTCAGCATGCATTGGCAGTACTACAGGGGACAGCGAGGCATGCCCAATAAAGTCATTGAGTCAGTTTTAAGTCCTTTTTTGTTCAAAAGAATGGCCAGTTTGAGATTAATGAAGAGCAATACTCGACTAACAAGGACCTTCTTAGTCGAGTGGTGCCCTTCGTTAATCTCAAACTGGCCAATCTTTTGTATAAAAAAGGACTTAAAACTGACCCCATTGACTTTAATGTGGTGCGCCCCATGCTCTCCCTAGGCACAGGTCATTATGTGCCTGAGAGCAGGGGTGGATCTGATCAACTGTCAAGTGAAGGAATCAGCTGGCTACCTTATTGAGGTCAAATGACTATTTCTTCCACTTTCATACAGAGTTGGAAACAAAATATAAAATTCAGCTCAGAAGACTTTCACGATCTAGGTTTCAAGGCATGTAAGCCAGCACAATATCTGTGTAAATTTTTTTTTATTTACTACACTTTATCTCCCGCCGATGGACCAGCCCCATCACCCTTGGCCTGTGCCCAGCCCTGGCCATCCACCGCCCTGACTTACCCTACCTGGTGTTCTTCCTGGCTTACCCCCAGGCAGGGCCTCGGGAGGGGCCTTTCTCCCAGCGGATGACAGAATGTGGTTCCTCAGGGTACCATGGGGCAGTGGTGTGGGGCCTGCGGCGCGAGGCAAGTGGCATCCTGTTTGGCCAGAGTCTTCCTCTTTTCATTCCCTGGGATGTGGGACGGGCAATGACGCCAAGGCGGTATACTGAAGTCTGCCCCCGCCTTCCTGTAGATGCTAGCACTGGGTCTCGACCCCTGGTTCCCACCAGGGTCAGGTAAGTGCCAAGCTTTCTCCTCCCCAAGAGGTGGAGGACAGCAGTCTATGGGTTGCTCAAGCCTCCTCCCTCCAGTCCTCTGACACCTAGGCTTGCTTCCAAACCTGGGTTGTCGACACCACTAGCAGTAGCACGACCACTGCACTGGTAGGATGACCACTTTGTAAATCATTTTAAGGTCGGATATGATGGCCCTGCCATTCACTGCTTCACCCCCTCCACTCCTCCTCCTACTGCCTTAACCAGTACCGTATGTCTGTTCCACCAGTGTTAGAATCCCTCCTCTGATTCAGCACCAACAACTTCCATTATCAGTTTCTCCACCTGTCTATCGCCTTTCCATTAAAATATAGTTTCTGATATCCTTACTTACCCCCTGCCAGCTTCACTGAGTTCCACTGGGTGCTCTTGTTTCATTCAGCATGACCAGCTCCTCCTGTCTACTTTGTGTATTTCTATGAAGGTACTTGTAAGTCTGTAACACCTCCCTTTCCCTCTTACTGCCTCCAGGACATACCTCTTAAGATCTTCCAGTCCGTCCAAGTAGGACTTTCTTTGTTGTCCATGGAACGTTTTTGTTACCCTCCTCAGCACTGCCTCCACTCCGTCCCCATATTCTCAAGTACTGGCCCTAGAACAGCATGTAGTAGTCCACGTATGGTCACACCAAGGATCCGTACGTGGGCTGGATCACCTTCCACTTCTTACGGCTAGTCCCACTGCCTGCTGTATGCCTCTAGGCAGTCTATTTACCCTCCCTATTGCACTGGGCCAGTGTTCAACTTGTCCATAATTACAATCCCGAGGTCCATTTCCTCTGTTATTCTCTCAACCTCTGCTCCTCCCATTGATGTCCCAGGGGCACAAAAATGGAGAAACATGCCTGTAGGATTGGGAAGACCGAGGACCCTCCTGCTGACCTGGCACTGCTGACTGGGCACCAACTGGACCCTGTTTGGGGGAGGGGCAGGACAAGTCCCTGACCCTGCCACAAGGAATAAGTCACGACTGAATAGAGTAAGTCCCACAGATGGTGGGTGACTAATTTGGAGAGGGCCATCCACATTGGGGGATAAAAGGAAGGGCAAGGGCCTCTTCAGCCTTAATGGGAAACACATCCACCAGGGGCATAGCCTAAAGCTGGTCGGGGAAGGTTCAGGAGGAGATGAGGGCACTTTTCACTGATAGGGTGGTGGTCAAGTGGAAGTATTAGCTAGAGGAGGTGGTCTCCTGAAAATGGTGGATAGCTTCAAGAGAGGATGGGACAGAGTGAGGGGTAAAGTTGCAGGAAGAGGGTAGGAGGAGTAAGGGAGGAGGAGGAGTATTCGGGGGTATGGGAGTGGGGTAGGTCCCTCTGTAAACACAGTAGGACCTGCACACTCAAGCAAACTAGATAGACTGTAATACCCTTATCTGCTGGCATGTTCATATGTAAGTGAAAAAAATAAATGCTAATAATCACATGACTGACTCCGGAACTCTCATGTATAAAAGTAATACTAAAGATCATATTAAGGTACATAACAGCCAATTGGCACAGCTCATAATGCTCCCTACTGCTCAACAGTAACTCAAGTGTCCTCCCAAGGCGATTTATAGGTCTAGTTTGTCACCGAAATCTTTTTAATTTTTACTAACAATGATTTCAGTGGGTAGGTTGTTCCAAGGGTCAATAATTCTGTTAGTGTAGAAAATGGGGTCTCCGGAGTTGAATTTATGCCCTAGTAATTGCTGGGTGTGGGGTCTCCTCTTGTGTTTATATAAGTTTACAATAAACTCATTTAGCTGTGCCTTCCCCTTTCAGTCACATGTTTAGATATTTAGATAACACCATAGAGATGGATGGAAGCACATGAATGCAGACTCAGGCCGTGGCACATTGCCGCCATATGCAATCTGGACAGTATGCCCAGCTGTGTTGTGTGATCCCGGCGATGTGTGTCTTAACACTGCGTGTCCTGTAGCTGCATGTACTTCATGCCAGGGTTAGTGCACATCTTGATCACACTGTAGTGCCATGTCATGATCCCAAGCAGGCAAAAGCTGTCAGCCCTAAAGGGTTTCCTCTACATCTCTATGCATAACACTGGTAGGAGAACCCTTTGCTAGATTCATTCTCATTGTCTGTACCCGTCACTGAGTATGATGTGTACACGGCACTGGTTTTTGTGCCAGTCACTTAGTGTGACGCATACACAGAGCTGGTTTTTGTACCAGTCACTGAGAGTGACACGTAGAGAGAACTTTTATTTATGCCAGTCACTGAGTGTGATGCATACACAGCACTGGTTTTTGTACCAGTCACTGAGTGTGATGGTTACACAGCACTGGTTTTGTACCAGTCACTGAGTGTGATGGTTACACAGCACTGGTTTTTGTACCAGTCACTGAGTGTGATGGTTACACAGCACTGGTTTTTGTACCAGTCACTGAGTGTGATGGTTACACAGCACTGGGTTTTGTACCGTCACTGAGTGTGATGTTTACACAGCACTGATTTTGTACTAGTCACTGGTGTGATGTTTACACAGCACTGATTTTGTACCGGTCACTGAGTGTGATGCATACACAGCACTTGTTTTTGTACCAGTCACTGAGTGTGACGTGTACACAGAACTGGTTGTTGTACCACTCACTGAGTGTGACACATACATAGAACTGCTTTTTGTACCAGTCAGAGTGTGGTGCATACACAGAACTGTTTTTTGTACTCCTCACTGAGTGAGATGTGTACACAGAACTGGTTTTTGTACCACTCGCTGAGTGTGACACATACATAGAACTGGTTTTTGTACCAGTCACTGAGTGTGATGGTTACACAGCACTGGTTTTTGTACCAGTCACTGAGTATGATGCATACACAACACTGATTTTTGTACCATCACTGAGTATGATGTGTACACAACACTGGTTTTTTGTACCACTCACTGAGTGTGACATATCTACAGAACTGTTTTTTGTGCCAGTCACTGAGTGCAATGCGTACACAGAGCTGTTTTTTGTACCAGTCACTGAGTGTGACACATACACAGAACTTTTATTTGTGACAGTCACTGAGTGTGATGCGTACACAGAACTGTTTTTTGTACTAGTCACTGAGTGTGATGTGTACACAGAACTGAGTGTGATGTGTACACAGAACTGTTTTTTGTACCACTCACTGACTGTGATGTGGACACAGTACTATTTTTTGTACCACTCACTGAGTGTGACACATACATAGAACTGGTTTTTGTACGAATCACTGAGTGTGATGTGTACACAGAACTATTTTTTGTACCACTCACCGAGTGTGACACGTACATAGAATTGTTTTTTTTTATACCATTCACTGAGTGTGATGTGTACACAGAACTCGTTTTTGTACCAGTCACTAAGTGCGATGCATACACAGCAATGGTTTTTGTACCAGTCACTGAGTTTGATGTGTACACAGAACTGGTTTTTGTACCACTCACTGAGTGTGACACGTACATAGAACTAGTTTTTGTACCAGTCACTGAGTGTGATATGTTAACAGAACTGGTTTTTATACCACTCATTGAGTGTGACACATACACAGAATTGGTTTTTGTACCAGTCACTGAGTGTGATGTGAACACAGAACTGTTTTTTGTACTAGTCACACAGAACTGTTTTTTGTACCAGTCACTGAGTGTGATGTGTACACAGAGCTAGTTTTTGTATCAGTCACCATGTTTGATATGACAGAGATGGTTTTTGTACCAGTCACCGAGTTTGATGTGTACACATAACTGGTTTTTGTACCAGTCACACAGAACTCATATTTGTACCAGTCACTGACTGTGATGTATACACAAAACTGGTTTTTGTACCAGTCGCACAGAATTGGTTTTTGTACCAGTCACTGAGTGTGATGTGTACACAGAACTCGTTTTCGTACCAGTCACCGAGTTTGATGTGTACACAGGACTGGTTTTTGTACCAGACACTGAGTGTGATATGTACACAGAACTGTTTTTTGTACTAGTCACACATAACTGGTTTTTGTACCAGTCACTGAGTGTGATGTGTACACAGAACTATTTTTTGTACCACTCACTGAGTGTGACACATACATAAAACTTGTTTTTGTACCATTCACTGAGTGTGACACGTACACAGAACTCATTTTTGTATCAGTCACTAAGTGTGATGCATACACAGCACAGGGTTTTTGTACCAGTCACTGAGTTTGATGTGTACACAGAACTGTTTTTTGTACTAGTCACTGAGTGTGATGTGTACATAGAACTGGTTTTTGTACCACTCACTGAGTGTGACATGTACACAGAACTGGTTTTTGTACCAGTCAAGGAGTGTGATGTGTTCACAGAACTGTTTTTTGTACCACTCATTGAGTGTGACACGTACACAGAACTGGTTTTTGTCCCAGTCACTGAGTGTGATGCATACACAGCACTGGTTTTTGTACCAGTCACTGAGTTTGATGTGTACACAGAACTGTTTTTTGTACCTGTCACTCAGTGTGATGTGTACACAGAACTCATTTTTGTACCAGTCACTGAGTGTGATGCATACACAGCACTGGCTTTTGTACCAGTCACTGAGTTTGATGTGTACAGAGAGCTTGTTTTTGTATCAGTCACCGAGTTTGATGTGACAGAGCTGGTGTTTGTACCAGTCACTGAGGTTGATGTGTACATAAAACTGGTTTTCGTACCGGTCACACAGAACTGGTTTTTGTACCAGTCACTGAGTTTGATGTGAACACAGAACTGTTTTTTGTACCAGTCACGTAGAACTGGTTTTTGTACCAGTCACTGAGTGTGATGTGTACGGAGAACTGTTTTTTGCAGCAGTCACACAGAACTGTTTTTTGTACCAGTCACACAGAACTGGTTTTTGTACCAGTCACATAGAACTAGATTTTGTACCTGTCACTGAGTGTGATGTGTACATAGAACTGGTTTTGTACCAGTCACACATAACTGGTTTGTGTACCAGTCACTGAGTGTTATATGTAACCCCCCTGCAAATGGGGGTTCCCTAAAGACTTCCAGGAGCTTGCTTGAATGCTCCAAGCCTGAATGGTGTTTGGCGTTTAAGCCATTTATCAGTGAGTGTTTTTAGAGCCTCTGGTACTGTCTCTTTAAGAGCTGTCTGCTTGCAGACATAATTAGTTTGTATGGGGGGACTGTGTGCTTCTCTGTTTGAGTACCACTCGAGCTGCTGCCAATTCACTCCATTTTTGCAGTCACTAGGAGTGCAAAGAGAACCTATCTGAAAGATGTAACTGTTTGCCAGAAATCATTTACAGTAATAATGAAATTACAGTTTGTCTAACCTGCTTTCTTTGCAGTCAGAACTGTGTCTGCCTAGTTCCCCATTCTGGTTTTGAACTGCTGAACTGGACCAATCTGTGTGGGTAGCTAGCTCTAAAATGGTGCCTTGGACGAATCAGAACTTGGACTCATAATCTGAGCCAGCCACAAGAGGATTGTATGGCAGTGACTCTGGGAGATGTAGTTTAGACTTGGTGCCTTTTGGACCAACAGCAGCAGTCTATTGTTAGTGACAGCCAATCCAGTCAAGAACTGGAGGAACTCAAAGGAAGTGCCGGTTTGTCTGTTGGAGTTTCAGTTTAGCTCTGGCAGTGAAGGAAAAGAACCCTGTGCTCCTTCAGTGCACAGTTTTAGTCAAAAAACATGTGTAAGGTCCAGAGTACCGGTCTGCAGCTTGTGTAACTGCTTGTTAGGACTGAATCCGTCCTGTGAAGAGAATCAAAGGATATCTGAAGAGTAGAAACCAGGCTCACCCTGTAGAAGACTGGAGAAATTGCTGAGTTGTACTCGGTCTGTCAGAAACTGAATCTGCTGTGTGTTCTCCCGGTATTGTGCAGTAGTTGCGATCGGGATAGAAGCAGCCTGCCTGTTTGCCATATAAATGTGAGGAGTCTTGTGGAGCTCAAGAGTAGCCCTGCTGACACTGAAGGACCCTATCTTGTTTGGAGGTCGTGAGTACTAATTCAGGGTCACTCCCTGTTGAATTGCCACATTAAATCCAAATGGAATCACTGTACTGCTGACTGTTTAAACTAATTTTCTTCTCTGTGAAAGGCCCCTACCAGCTGCCACAGTTTGGACTAGCTACTAGGGCTTGGGTACCCAGGGACAGTAACTGATAGGGATAGGCCTGTGCACAGAGCCATAGGTAGATGAGTAGAGTGATAAGCTAATTAACCTGATTTCCCTGTCCTTGTTATATCCCTAAATAAATCAGAGCTGCTTTGTTTCAGCAAAGTTATACTGCCTGAGGTATTTGTCCATGTTAAAGTACTGTACTGTGATTGTTGCACTGTATCTTATTTCACAGGAGGTCCCAGTGCCGGAAGCAGTCCTGGGGGTAAGTGTATACTGTGAAGGTAATTCTGATATATTGTGTGGGCCACTAGTGGGAAGAAAGGGGGGCTGCAGTGTCCCAGAGGGCTGTGACCAAGTTAGTTTAACTATTGCAAACCCTGACCTGTGGGTGGAGGCACCTGCCATTGGATCCAGGCCTCAACCTGTTAGTGGCAAATCAGGCAGGGGTAGTAGCCCCTGGGATAGCGCCATCTAGGGTTACATCTTGGAGGCTCACCGCTGGGATTGTGTGTCCTCTAGTGGCCATATTCTGAACCACTGTTAAGAAAAAAATGGGTACCCCGACAGAAGTGGCTGTGCACCGGCTGGTGGAGTGGTGTACTGGGGAGGAGATTGACCCCCAAAATGCTATGCTTATCCTGGACATCCCCCTGGGTATCAATACGGACACTGTACAGGGAGTACTTTCCAAGGTGGAAGGTTTACAAAACCCTGTGGTGGTGGGTCGGCATGCTAATCTGCTCACCCACACTTTCCTGGCCCTAGTAGAGTTTAAGGATCCATAGATAGCTCCAAAGTGCCACAGACCATTACCCCAGAGGGAGCCCTCACTGCCTGGAGAGTGATAACTAAGTACAGTAAAGACCCGTGGGGAATGAGCCCCACCACTGTCTGAAACTTTTGAGGAGAAATTTGCTAAATGGTTGCTGGGGAAGGAAAACTGTGGAGGACTTGAAGAAACTATTCTTGCCACCTGGGGTGTTCCTCCCAACACCTCTCCCGCCTCCAGTACCCGTGAATGGTGGCTGAACCAATGCAGACTCCTTTTTCTGCACCTGCCATTAGTCACGACTCTTACCAAGGTTGAGGATCTTCTCTGGCACCTCTCCACCCCCAAGGGAGGATGACTGGGAGACCTGGATAGACTATGTTGCCCCCAAGTGCTAGAATGGCAATGCTCGGAAGCCAGCGTAAAGAGGGTTAGTGAGAGCCTCCGAGGTTCTGCCCTGGCTACCATCCGTGCTAAACGGGCCAGTAACCCTGAAGTGACTGCACAGGCCTATCTTGAGGCCTTGCAGAATGTGTATGGGAGCCCAGATTCTGATGAGGATCTATGGTGGAGAGTAAGAAATGCACAACAGTACCAAGGGAGTTGTTGTCTGTGTATGTATCCGGCTGGAAAATTGTTGCAAGAATGCCTCAGAAAGGGTAGTTTGCCAGCGATTGAACTGGACCGAACCAGGCTGGACAGGATCCTTAAGTCTGCCCCCTTCTCAGAACTGCTGTTGCTTCAGTTACGCCTGGCAAATCGACTGGAATCCCCACCCTCCTATGATGAGTTAATGAGAGAAATTCGAGGAGTTGAGAAAAGGCGACCTCGGGAGGGACCTGCACCAATAGCTGCGGCTACGACCCGAGTGACTGAGGGTGGCCCATCAAGTGAAGTTCAGGGGCAGAGGTTGGCAGTCAATGAGTGCTCTGACAAGGAAAAAGATATGCCACAATGGGGCGAACTGTTGAGAGAGATCCGGGAATTCAAAAACAGTCCCTTTATGAAGGCCACGCCTGCAAGTACGGGCCCCGACCTATATCCGACTGCATCTGCTATGGGGGTGGGGGTACCCACCCATGTATCTCCTGCTGATAACAGCTCCAAACTCAATTCCTTGACCATGGAAGTGGAGAAACTGACGAGATGTCTCCAAATGCTTATCACGCCGCAGACAGAGATGGCACCCAGGTTTCCAGTTAGTAATACCCCGCCCTGGCTCCCACTGTGGCGCCTCGGCCAGCTCAAACTCCAGAAAGTATGTTTTGCTATAATTGTGGGAAAGATGGGCACATGAAAAGGGAATGCCGGTCCCCAAAAGACACTGACAAAGTTGCATATAGGCTACAAGGAGAGCTCGGAGAACAAATCAGTGGTTAAGAGGTGCACAAAATGATCCCAATGAGGACACCAAAATGCTAACTCACGCCCTTTTGTGGCAAGGTCAGTTGCCCAGGCCCCCACTACCGCCTCTCCAGACTGGTCCAGAATAGTGGGTCCTCCATGGAGACCACTGTAAAGGTGAATGGAGTGTCTACAAGAGCTGTATTAGACAGTGGCTCCCAAGTGACAATTATGTTCCAGGATTGGTATCAGAAGCATTTGTCAGACGTACCTCTTACAACCATTAGAAGGACTGCATGTATGGGGTTAAGTGAGAAGGCCTACCCTATTCGGGTATATCCGAATTTGGCTGTCTTTCCCCACCTCCGTGGCTGGAGTGGCTGAACAAGTAGAGACCCTAGCCTTAGTGTGTCCCCCCACTGGACTGTATGATGGTGTCCCTTTGTTGATTGGAACAAATGCTCATATGTTCGTAAGGCTGGCACAGTTGTGTTATGAAAAACAGGGGTCAAAAACTAGTAGAGCTTTAAGAGTTCCAGCTTTAATTAAGAAGGCCTATGAGGCACAGAGAGATGCTGAAAAAATAGAACCAGAGGAACCGGTCGAATTGTATGGAAGAAGGATCCTGAGTCTCTGATCCTGGCGCCAAATGCCCAGTGTACCTTACAGGAGAGGTCTGTATCAGAAAGGATGTTAAGAATAAAATATTAATGTTGGATGCACCAGGCGATGGAAAATTGCCAGAGGGACTGCTGGTCAAGCCTAGTATTTTGCCCGCTAGAACCCATGCTTATGCCAGAAGGGTAATGGTCCAAGTTCATAATGTGTCTGAAAGACATTCGAGTAAATAGAGGTTGCATCCTAGCTAATGTGCATTGTGCAGACACTGCAGTGCTACCCAGCAGCAAGAGTTCGAGGAAGAATGACAGAGTAACGCCTGACTTGTTTGATTTCAGCGACTCCCCGTTGCCAGCTGAATGGAAAGTGAGGATCAGTGAGAAGCTTGCCCAGAGAGACCAGGTGTTTTCTTTAAAGGAATGGGATGTAGGATGCGTGCAAGGAGCTGAGCACAATATCCGCTGCATGACGAAGACCATTTCGTGAGAGGTCTCGACGCCTGGCACCTGCTGACATAGATGATGTGAGGACGGCATCTGCAAGAGATGTTAGCTGCTGGTGTAATACAAGAATCCAGAAGCCCTTATGCTTCCCCATTGTGGTAGTGAGGAAGAAGAATGGGACAGTAAGGATGTGCGTGGATTATCGCTTAAACCGCGGACTATCCCTGATCAGTACACAATGCCCCGTTCAGGATGCTTTGGACTGCCTAAACGGGAGCAAATGGTTCTCTGTGTTGGATCTCCGCAGTGGGTACTACCAGATCCCGATGGCCCCAGAGGACCGTGGAGAAGACAGCCTTATCTGTCCGGCTATTTCTATGAATTCATGAGGATGCCTCAAGGGATTTCAGGTGCCCCAGCCACTTTTCAACGATTGATGGAGCGTGCAGTGGGGACATGAACTTACTAGAATGCCTGGTATACCTAGATGATATTATTGTGTTTAGCAGCTCACTAGAGGAACATGAGAGCAGATTATTTAAGGTATTGGACCGACTGGAGGACTCTGGCCTTAAACTGTCCATTGATAAGTGTCAATTCTTTCAAACATCAGTAAAGTATGTGGGACACATAGTATCCACCGAGGAATAGAGACCGACCCAAGTAAAGTTGAGGCCTTGACCACCTGGCCTGAGCCAAAAATCTAAAAGAACTGCAAAGATTCCTGGGATTCTGTGGTTATTATCGTTTTCATCAAGGACTATTCAAGAGTGATCCGCCTTTACTTAACCTTACTCAAGGGTATCCCCAACCCACAAAAATACCAAAAGTCAGCGTCCCTCAAGACTGAAAGAGTGTATTTTCATCTGAGTGAAGTATTTGGGCCCGCTGGACTCCTGATTGTGAGACTGCTTTTCATGAGATCATTTATCAACTTACCCATGCTCCAGTGCTGGCCTATGCCGATCCAAGAAAACCTTATGTCTTGCACACTGATGCTAGCTTGCAAGGGTTGGGGGCTGTGTTGTACCAAGAGCACGAGAATGGCCTGAGACCAGTGGCCTTTGCCAGTAGAAGCCTGACCCCATCCGAAAAGAACTATCCTGTACATAAGTTAGAGTTCCTAGCTTTGAAGTGGGCTATTGTTGACCAATTTCATGAGTACTTGTATGGGGCTAAAATACTAGTAAAAACTGACACTAATCCTTTAACCTATGTGCAGACCTCAGCTAAGTTGGATGCCACTGGCCATAGGTGGCTTTCTGCATTATCTACATACGACTATGCTCTCGAATACCGAGCAGGTCTGAACCACATAGCTGTTGATGCTCTCTCCCGAGGCCTGTTCCCCAGAATGATTGGGTCAGATTGGCAGAACCTGACATTCGGCACGCTGCGGAAGTTTGACAGGGAGGAACAAATGTCCATGGACGAGTGGACTGCATGGTGGATTGCTTGGGACCCTCTGAGAATTGCATACCTGCTGCTTATTGCCACTTTTCTGCAACAGACATTGGTGCACTGCCTCAGCTGGACAATGACAGTATTCGTGGGCTCAATCCAGCGATCCCATGATCAAAGCAGCTTTAGAAGCCCTCTATGCAGGAAAAGATGTGTCCAAATTACGCCCACTGATTTGAGAACTGCACTGTTATACAAAGAAGGTCCTAAGTTGAAACTGATCAATAAACTGTTATACAGAGAAACAGTAGACAGAGGGGACAAGTAGACAAACAACAACTAGTGCTGCCCACTGCCTTTCGAGACTCAGTACTGATGTCCTTGCACAACCACATGGGGCACCTTGGTATAGACAGAACACTTGACTTGGTGAGATCCAGATTCTATTGGCCTAAGATGGGGCTGATGTGGAGCAACACATTCGAACTTGTAGTCGCTGCTTACAGAGGAAAGCTTTGCCCCAGAGGGCTGCCCCTGTTAACATCACCACCAGTGCACCCATGGAGCTGGTCTGTATTGATTTTCTGAGTTTGAGTCAGATCAAAGAAATATCAGTAATGTGCTGGTGGTCACTGGACCATTTCACGAGATATGCCCAAGCTTTCCCACCAAAGACCAGAAAGCATCCACTGTGGCCAAAGTACTTGTAGAAAACTTTTTGTTCACTATGGGGCTCCACAAAGAATCCATTCTGATCAAGGAGAGACTTTGAGAGTCGTCTCAACAAAGAGATGCTTTCTCTGTGGGGTCGAAAGTCCAGAACCACTCCTTATCACCCCCAGGGGACCCACAGCCTGAACGTTTCAACCGCACTTTGCTAGATATGCTAGGCACCCTGCACCCAAAGGACAAGCCTAGATGGAGCCAACAAATTAGCACCCTGGTACATGCTTATAACTGCACCAAAAGTGATGCCACTGGGTTCTCCCCCTACCGCCTGATGTTTGGAAGAGAAGCTCGACTACCGGTAGATGTGTGTTTTGGGGTCTTTCCTGATGGGGTTCAAGCTGACAACTATTTACAGTATGTGCAAAGTTAAAGGCCCAGCAAACTCATGCGTACTCAACTGGCTCAAACCATGGCTGCCAAAAGAAATCTGGCCAACAAAGAACGGTATGATAAAAGGTGAAAGCACAGGAACTCCAGGAGGGAGATCGGTATTGCTAAGAAATCTGGGACTGCATGACAAACACAAGATTGCTGACAGATGGCACCATCTCCCTCACATTGTAGTGGGCAAACTAGATGATCTGCCAGTGTACAAAGTAAGGCCTGAGAATAATTCAAAAGATGTAAAAACAATGCATAGAAACCATTTACTGCCCATTGGACAAATCCTGATTGAGTCTGAGCCCCAGAAGATGCCCCTCTGGACCAGTGACTAGAGCTGCTGCTAAGAAAAGATCAAGAGAAGTCTGCACCTACAGAAGCAGAGTTAAAGTGTTCCCCTGCACAAGTCCCAGTTGAGCATGACTGTCAGTCCATATCAGAAGAAAGTGAGAGTGACTTTGAATACTATCCTTCTTACGAACTGAGTCAATTGTTTCGGGCAATCCCCTAGTCAATACTGGAGACGAAGCTGGGCCTTCTGGACTGTCTAAGCCCCCAGCTTCATCCCTGGAGCCAATGCTCCCAGAAAGTGAAGTGCAAAGCATCAGATCAGATGAAATGGAATCATTGTGCATGGTTGAACTGTTTGAGCTTTCAGGGAGAAAATGATGGATTAGGGCAGACTGGTGATACACCAGAACAAGAAGAGTATTTTGAGTGCCCTGACAATCCACTGCCAGTGTCCAAAGCTCTCCATGCGAGCCAAATGTTGTGGACTCAGAAACTGTAACTCCTGGAGCTGAAAGTGCCCCAAGTACTAGCCTCTCTACCCCATGGAGACCCCCTGACAAGTGAGGACAATGCTGAAAATGAGGCTCAGAGTGCAGAGACTGTAACAGTTCCCCCTAGAAAGACTGGTCGAGCTGTAAAGCCTGTGGTGCAGCTCAGTTATGATTTTCTTGGGAGGCCTGTGGACTTGCCTCTCAATGTTGTCCATAAAGGAGTGTATGTGTCCCCGAGCTCATTGCCCAAACTGAGCGTCAGTGCTAACTCCAAGTTACTTGTGTTGCCCTCTAAGTATGGTGCCCTTGCCCCGTCCAGCCCCAAGGTAACTGATAGGGAAGGGCCCCCTCTCTTCAGGTTTCATGTACAAGAGGTAATAACTTGAGTTATGGTACAATGTGTGTGTAATACTGTGTAAAGAGTGACGTACTGCAATGTTTCAGAAATGTGTTCTTGGTAAATGATATACTGACTGATGATTACATGTGTGAGCCTAATGCAAATGTATATGGTTGCAGTTAAAACTTATGAAGTACTTGCTTGGCTGTGGACGTCAAGCTTCCCAAACCAGGAAAGGTGTAACCCCCTGCAAATAGGGGTTCCCAAAAAGACTTCCAGGAGCTTGCTTGAATGCTCCAAGCCTGAATGGTGTTTGGCGTTTAAGCCATTTATCAGTGAGTGTTTTTAGAGCCTCTGGTACTGTCTCTTTAAGAGCTGTCTGCTTGCAGACATAATTAGTTTATAGGGGGACTGTGTGCGTCTCTGTTTGAGTACCACTCGAGCTGCTGCCAATTCACTCCATTTTGCAGTCACTAGGAGTGCAAAGGAACCTATCTGAAAGATGTAACTGTTTGCCAGAAATCATTTACAGTAATAATGAAATTACAGTTTGTCTAACCTGCTTTCTTTGCAGTCAGAACTGTGTCTGCCAGTTCCCCATTCTGGTTTTGAACTGCTGAACTGGACCAATCAGTGTGGGGTAAACTAGCTCTAAAATGGTGCCTTGGACGAATCAGAACTTGGACTCATAATCTGAGCCAGCCACAAGAGGATTGTATGGGCAGTGACTCTGGGAGATGTAGTTTAGACTTGGTGCCTTTTTGGACCAACAGCAGCAGTCTATTGTGAGTGACAGCCAATCCAGTCAAGAACTGGGAGGAACTCAAAGGAAGTGCCGGTTTTGTCTGTTGGAGTTTCAGTTTAGCTCTGGCAGTGAAGGGAAAAGAACCTGTGCTCTTCAGTGCACAGTTTTAGTCAAAACATGTGTAAGGTCCAGAGTTCGGTCTGCAGCTTGTGTAACTGCTTGTTAGGACTGAATCCGTCCTGTGAAGAGAATCAAAGGATATCTGAAGAGTAGAAACCAGGCTCACCCTGTAGAAGACTGGAGAAATTGCTGAGTTGCACTCGGTCTGTCAGGAACTGAATCTGCTGTGTGTTCTCCCGGGTATTGTGCAGTAATTGCGATCGGGATAGAGAAGCAGCCTGCCTGTTTGCCATATAAATGTGTGAGGAGTCTTGTGGAGCTCAAGAGTAGCCCTGCTGACATTGAAGGACCCTATCTTGTTTGGAGGTCGTGAGTACTAATTCAGGGTCGCCTCCCTGTTGAATTGCCACATTAAATCCAAATGGAATCACTGTACTGCTGACTGTTTAAACTAATTTTCTTTTCTCTGTGTGAAGGGCCCCTACCAGCTGCCACAGTTTGGACTAGCCACTAGGGCTTGGGTACCCAGGGACAGTAACTGATAGGGATAGGACTGTGCACAGAGCCATAGGTAGATGAGTAGAGTGATAAGCTAATTAACCTGATTTCCCCCTGTCCTTGTTATATCCCCCTAAATAAATCAGAGCTGCTTGTTTCAGCAAAGTTATACTGCCTGAGGTATTTGTCTATGTTAAAGTACTGTACTGTGATTGTTGCACTGTATCTTATTTCACAGGAGGTCCCAGTGCCGGAAGCAGTCCTGGGGGTAAGTGTATACTGTGAAGGTAATTCTGATATATTGTGTGGGCCACTAGTGGGAAGAAAGGGGGGTTGCAGTGTCCCAGAGGCTGTGACCAAGTTAGTTTAACTATTGCAAACCCTGACCTCTGGGTGGAGGCACCGCCATTGATCCAGGCCCCTCAACCTGTTAGTGGCAAATCAGGCAGGGGTAGTAGCCCCTGGGATAGCGCCATCTAGGGGTTATATATATACACAGAACTGTTTTTGTACCAGTCACTGAGTGTGATCGTACACAGAACTGGTTTTGTACCAGTCACTGAATATGATAGTACACAGAACTGTTTTTTTACCAGTCACTGAGTGTGATAAGTACACAGAACTGTTTTGTACCAGTCACTGAGTGTGATGCGTGCATACAGAACTGATTTTGTACACATCACTGAGTATGATGTATACACAGAACTGGTTTTTGTATCACTCACTGAGTGTGACACGTACATAGAACTGCTTTTTGTACCAGTCACTGAGTGTGATGCGTACACAGAACTGGTTTATGTACCAGTCACTGAGTGTGATGTGTACACAGAACTGGTTTTTGTACCCGTCACTGAGTGAGATGTGTACACAGAAACTAGAACTGGTTAATGTAAACATTAGTAGACAGGGTAGTTTATCTGCAGATTGCCTGAAGCTGGCTGATCTTGTTACACAGGGTCTTACCACTGAGTTCATCAATTAGCCATGGGATTCACTCTGAAACCCATGCTAGCATGTGTGAAACCACTAATGCAAAATCTTGGCTCTTAAAGGAGAACTGGCTTTAACCTGAAACCTGGGTTTTTCTGAAACTATGCTTTAAAGAGCTACTGTACTGCCTGAAATTAATATTAACTTTCAAAGCAGTGAGCTATTACTTCTTACAGTTGCAGTAATTTTGTTTCTTTTTTACCTTTTGCTAATAAAATTTTCTGCCTGACAATACTTGATGTAATGTGTGGAACAGTACTCTACCTGGAGGCTGCCATAGCTAGCTCTGTTCCGTCTCATACATCATCAACCTGATGACCTCACTGTCTGTGACATCACAGCTGACCAAGCTGCTGCCAGATAGTTCACTGTGATGTCACAATAAGTGAGGTCACAGTGCTGATGAGGTGTGAAGAAAAACAGAACCAGCTCTCTCAGTTTCCAGGTAAACTACTGCTCTTTATATCACATTTACTACTATAGCCAGAAAACCTAATGAGCAAATAGAAAAGGAAAAGTACTTCAGAAATAAAGAATAAGACCAGCCTGGTGGTGCTGAGGGTTGAGGCACTGGACATCACCCCTTGTGCCACACCAGTGACCCAGGTTTGGTGACGGACTCAGGTCACTGGGGGTTGGCTGGGGGGGAAGAGGGACTGTGCACCCAACAGCTGCTCTCCTCTCTGGGGAGGGTACAAGCTAGCCCGCTGTGTTACTGCCATCTCCTGGGTGAACCTGGGTATTGGTAGTGTGGTTGGGAATCAATGGAATGGAGGGGCTGATGTCGGCCGGGGCCCTGAGCAGTGATCGTCTCAGCACTCCTCCCACCTCACTAGCCCTCTTCAAGTGCCGATGTCAGCAGGGAGTGCACAAGAACAAGGAAATACCCTGCCCTGGATCTAGGCAATGAACCCCCACATCTAAGGTATGAACTGGGGGCAGACTCATTGTGCACACTCCCTTGAGGATCAGGGAGGTTTGGGGAACCTCCTCCGCCCTGCCCAGAGGGTAATCTGGAAGCCCTGAAGGAGCTTGGAGCATGCAGCACTCTAGGGAGCAGACTCCTCAGTCCTACTAAGGACATCTCTGAGAGGTGCAGTGGGGAGTTCTGAGAGAGGGTTCAGGGACAGCAGAGTTAGCAGGATAAAGAATAAGTTAAAAAAAAAAGAAAGAAAAAGTAACACCCGATTACTTTAAAACAAAAATTTCTACCTGCTATCTGCGGTGCTACCAGCTCTTTTAATACTGGCTTACATTCCATGATCACTCCATCTTGATTGGCCTTTTAGTAAACTCACTGGGTGCTTCTGATTTACACACAAGACATCCAAGCTGGGAAAGGGGTGGCATCATGGCCCGCTGCCACAGCGATCCCCGTTTGTGGGCTGGGGAGCTTGCACCCACTGGGAAAGCCTGCAAGCATGCAAGGCTGCGATGATGCTGTGCAGTAGCACCATGTGAAAAGATGGTGGTGGAAGGGCAGAAAATAGAAACGGGGAGAAAACCCATTGACCATCTCTAAATGATGGCTCCAGATACTCTCATGTCAAATGGTAGCCTATGGCACATCCTGATTGGGGCTGACAGACTTCTACCAGAGCCATGCCTGAAGCTGTATGGGGACCAGCAGCAGCCAGGTTAGCAGAGGATGGGGCTAGCAGTTGCCACGGCAAGGAGAGGACTGACGTGTGCCAGCAGGAAGAAAAGGTCAAGAAGAGGGCTGATGTGCCAGCTGAGAGAAAGGGAAAGAAGAGCTGATGTGTGCCAGCAAGGAGAAAAGGAAGAAGAGGCTGATGTGTGCCAGCAGGAGAAGTGGGCAAGAGAGGGCTGATGCATGCCAGCAGGGAGAAAAGGTTAAGAAGAGGGCTGACGTGCCAGCTGGGAGAAGAGGGTAGGAAGAGGGCTGATGTGTGCCAGCAGGTGAAAAAGGGCAAGAAGAGAGCTGACATGTGCCAGTAGGAAGGGGAAAGACTGACTGTGTGCCAGCAGGAGAAATGGAAAGAAGAGGGCTGATGTGTGCCAGCAGGGAGAAAAGGGCAAGAATAGGGCTAATGTGTGCCAGCAGGGAGAAAAGGGAAAGATGAGGGCTGATGTGTGCCAGCAGGGAGAAAAGGGTAAGAATAGGGCTAATGTGTGCCAGCAGGGAGAAAAGGGAAAGAAGAGGGCTAATGTGTGTCCGCAGGGAGAAAAAAGTAAGAAGAGGGTTGACGTGTGCCAGCAGGAAGAAAAGGGAAAGAAGAGGGCTGATGTGTGCCAGCAGGGAGAAAGGAGTAAGAAGAGGGTTGACGTGTGTCAGCAGGAAGAAAAGGGTAAGAAGAGAGCTGGCGTGCCAGCGGGGAGAAAATGGAAAGAAGAGGGCTAATGTGTGCTAGCAGGGAGAAAAGGGTAAGAAGAGGGCAGATGTGTGCCAGCACGGAGAAAAGGGAAAGAAGAGGGCTAATGTGTGCCAGCAGGGAGAAAAGGGAAAGAACAGGGCTAATGTGTGCCAGCAGGGAGAAAAGGGTAAGAAGAGGGCTGATGTGTGCCAGCAGGAGAAAAAGGGCAAGAATAGGGCTAATGTGTGCCAGCAGGAGAAAAGGAAAGATGAGGGCTGATGTGTGCCAGCAGGAGAAAGGAAAGAAGAGGCTAATGTGTGCCAGCAGGGAGAAAAGGAAAAGAGGGCTAATGTGTGCCAACAGGGAGAAAAGGGTAAGAATAGGGCTAATGTGTGCTAGCAGGGAGAAAAGGGTAAGAAGAGGGCAGATGTGTGCCAGCACAGATAAAGGGGTAAAAAGAGGGCTGATGTGTGCCAGCAGGGAGAAAAGGGAAGAATAGGGCTAATGTGCCAGCAGAGAAAAGGTAAGAGGCTGATGTGTGCCAGCAGGAGAAAAAGGGCAAGAATAGGGCTAATGTGTACAGCAGGAGAAAAGGGAAAGAAGAGGGCTGATGTGTGCCAGCAGGGAGAAAAGGAAAGAAGAGGGCTAATGTGTGCCAGCAGGGAGAAAAGGGTAAGAATAGGGCTAATGTGTGCCAGCAGGGAGAAAAGGGAAAGAAAGGGCTGATGTGTGCCAGCAAGGAGAAAAGGGTAAGAATAGGGCTGATGTGTGCCAGCAGGAGAATAGGATGAAGAGGCTGATGTGAACCAGCAAGGAGAAAAGGGCGAGAATAGGGCTAATGTGTGCCAGCAGGGAGAAAAGAAAAAGAAGAGCACAGATGTGTGCCAGCAGGTAGAAAAGGGAAAGAAGTGGGCTGATGTGTGCCAGCAGGGAGAAAAGGGAAAGAAGAGGGCTGATGTGTGCCAGCAGGGAGAAAAGGGAAAGAAGAGAGCTGATGTGTGCCAACAGTGAGAAAAGGGTAAGAAGAGGGCTGAAGTGTGCCAGCAGGGAGAATAGGATAAGAAGAGGGCTGATGTGAACCAGCAGGAGGAAAAGGGCAAGAAGAGGGCTGACTTGCTAGTAGGGAGAAAAGGGAGAGAAGTGGACCAATGTGTGCCAGCAGGGAGAAAGGGTAAGAATAGGGCTAATGTGTGCCAGAAGGGAGGGCTGATGTGTGCCAGCAGGGAGAAAAGGGTAAAAATAGGGCTAATGTGAGCCAGCAGGGAGAAAAGGGTAAGAAGAGGGCAGACATGTGCCAGCAGGGAGAAAATGGAAGGAAGAGGGCTAATGTGTGCCAGCAGGGAGAAAAGGGTAAGAATAGGGCTAATGTGAGCCAGCAGGGAGAAAAGGGTAAGAAGAGGGCAGATGTGTGCCAGCATGGAGAAAGGGGTAAGAAGAGGGCTGACATGTGCCAGCAGGGAGAAAAGGGAAAGAAGAGGGCTAATGTGTGCCAGCAGGAAGAAAGGGGTAAGAATAGGGATAATGTGTGCCAGCAGGGAGAAAAGGGTAAGAAGAGGGTTGATGTGTGCCAGCAGGAGGAAAAGGGCAAGAAGAGGGCTGATGTGTGCCAGCAGGGAGAAAGGGGAAAGAAGAGGGCTGATGCATGCCAGCAGGGAGAAAAGGGTAAGAAGAGGGCTGATGTGTGCCAGCAGGGAGAAAAGGGTAAGGAGAGAGCTGATGTGTGCCAGCAGGAAGAAAAGGGCAAGAAGAGGGCTGACGTGTGCTAGTAGGAAGAAAAGTGAGGGAAGTGGGCCGACGTGTGCCAGTAGGGAGGAAAAGGAAAGATGAGGGATGACATGTGCCAGCAGGGAGAAAAGGGCAAGAAGAGGGCTGATGTGTGCCAGCAGGAGGAAAAGGGCAAGAAGAGGACTGACGTGTACCAGCAGGGAGAAAAAGGAAGGAAGAGGTCTGATGTGTGCCGGCAGGGAGAAAAGGGTAAGAAGAGGGCTGATGTGTGCCAGCAGGGAGAAAAGGGTAAGGAGAGGGCTGCTGTGTGCCAGCAGGAGGAAAAGGGCAAGAAGAGGGCTGACATGTGCTAGTAGGAAGAAAAGTGAGGGAAGTGGGCTGATGTGTGCCAGTAGGGAGAAAAGGGAAAGACGAGGGATGACATGTGCCAGCAGGGAGAAAAGGGTAAGAAGAGGGCCGATGTGTGCTGCATGGAAGAAAAGGGCAAGAAGAAGGCTGATGTGTGCCAGCAGGAAGAACAAGGCAAGAAGAGGGCTGATGTGTGCCAGCAGGAAGAAAAGGGTAAGAAGAGGGCCGATGTGTGCCAGTAGGGAGAAAAAATGCAAAATGAGGGCTGACATGAGCCAGCAGGAAGAAAAAGCTACAAAAAAACAAAAATAAGGAATTAGGAATGGGCAAGGCAGCTATCACTGTACCCAGATCTCTGCAAATAAGACCTAGATAATCGAAACTACTCCAAGGCATTACTTTATTTTTTTTTTTGAGGAGGCGGGGAGTGGAGCGCTCTGAATTAAGAATGGGCTAACTTTTAGGGTATAGCCATCACTGCTTGGATTCCTGCTCTAATCTGCTGGAATTTCATCTGGATGATCCAGATCAGAATCAGTTCAACCATCCCTATTTAAATTCTTGTGAAGGCTAAGGGTCCAAGAATGCTGCAGTCTGTTGGGAATTTTCAGACTACAGACAGTGCAGATTCCAAATGAAAACCTTTCCCTTGCACTGAACTATCTACACCCCCCCCCCAGAAAAAAACCCCTCAAGGGCCACCAGTCTCAAAACAGAGGTGGTGGGGAGGGTGGGGGTGTCCAAGGGTGCTGTCAGTCTTTCCACTTGTCCTGCAGTTGACAACTAACGAGTTATCCATGTCTAGCCCCCAGGTTACAGTATTGTCTTGCTCACAGGAAACAGTTCTGAGAAACTCAGAAGGTTGCTTTTGTTGTTAGTTCAACCTTTGCTGGAACTCTGGACAATACAGCAGTGAGGCACAAACAAAGCACCCTCCCAAGTTACAGACACAGCTTTCACGAGGGAATATTACATCTTAAAAACAAATTACCGCTCGACTGCTAATGTTTGGTGGTGCTGCCCCCTTGTGACTTTCCTTATCGCTTGCCAGGTGCATTCCATTTCTGCTGCATGCTGGTAAATAGTTGCAGAAGGGCAAATGACAGAGCCAGCATAATCTAATTCGAACTTTCTAAAGATCCTCCTCCATAAACTGCACTACATGTGAAATAGTTCATAAGTTGGTAAACACAATTTTAATTGGTCAGAACTGCCATTTTTAGTCTGTATTTCTCTTGATCTCAGATGGTTTAATGCTAATAGCACTGAGATTGTTGAAGAAATATAGTTTCATTAAAATGGTACGCTGTTTGCTCGGCATACAACGTTCAATGTGAGAACACAAATCCGTTGACAGGTTGTCCATAGCACAGGGGAAACATGTCACAGTCACCATTATAATAAGTGTTATTTTTCTAGCCACTATAATTAAAAAAGGTTGTCATCATATTTTACATACGTCCTCAGGGTGATAAGGTGTCCTTTTGGGACTTTCTAATTAGTTTTATCAACTACAGAGAAAAAATGGAGCAATATTGTATGGGCAACAGTGTATCGAGTTTATTTTTACGCCCTCGAGGTGTGGGAATCAGGATACAACATAAAGGTTCAGTGGTTTGTATTACACACTGAGGGTGTGTAAAAATACAGAGTTCCACTGCTGCTCATTCTTTATTTGTATTTAAATTGCTGGTAACAGAGCCACTGTCAGCAGGTAGTAGCAGAGAATGAAAATGAAAGTACATTTTTTCTGCAGCTGTGTCTCATGCTCTTTGCTGTGTGTAACAATGAGGCAATTCTCTTCACACACCTGTGTATAATGCAGTGTGTAATGAAGAATTTTATGTACTGGTTTTGAGTTGTAATCTACACTAACCAATAGTTATAATACAGTACTGTGTTCAGAGGAGCCTTACTACTGTATAACAGTACTGTAAACCATTTTTTAAAGGGTACATATTGGTATTTGGTAGATCATTCTAAGTAAATACATGTGTATTGACAAACCACATATTGTATAGCAGAATGTTGTTGTGTAGCTTTCCATCCCTTTCAAAACACTGTTGTACCACAGTTCAAAGATCTTGGCATGTGCTTGTACCCTTCTGTGGTACAGCAATTCTGAAACCTCTAGAGACTGCACAAGTATTTGTTTTAAATGGAAAGAATCGTCAACGCACATCAAGCCGTTGGAAATGAACGTGAGCTGCTGTGATGGCTGAGGCATTTGTGTCACATTCCAGATGAATATCCAGAGTTTATTACATTCTATGAACAACCTGACCACTCAGCTATCGCTATAAAAAATGCTGAATGGGCACCGCATGCCCAACCAGCCTGAGTTGCAGTCCTCGGGTTCTGATTACTTCGGACCTCTCAAGCTCTGCTCTCATGTTCAGATGTAATCAGAACTCCTCCGTGGCAGCACACGTTGGTTGTGTATGGTTGACCATCCAGTATTCTATGTGTTATATTCTCACTACTGAGTAGCTTCTGAGTCATTATTTAAGTATTAAGGCACAATCAGAGTTGTGTAACTGTCACGTAAGGGGGTCATGAGGCATGAGGGGAAGCTATGTGCCTTATGCCACTAGGGTTTGATTAATAAAGTTATATCAACCCAGATTCCCTTAAAAACAATAGAAGCATGGAAACATAGAATTTGTCAGCAGATAAGGACTGCTTGGCCCACCTAGTCTGCGCCCTGTGTATACTGTCACCACAGACCCTACATGATCTCTGGTTACCCCCCCCCCACCTTTGCTACCAAGATTCCTTTGCCTATCCCATGCATGCTTGAAGCCCACCACTGTTTTTTCCCCCACCACCTCCACTGGAAGACAGTTTCAGGTATCCACCACTCTTTCAGTGATGAAATGCTTCTTCATGTCCCTCTTAAATTTCCCTCTTCAGCTTCACTGCATGCCCCTTGTTCTCGTGTACCATCTCTCTGAAAAATATTGCCCTCCTGTACCTTATTCTCCCCTGTGAGGTATTTATAAGTCTTTATCATCCCTCCCCCAACTTTTGTAGGCAGATCGTGGATTTTCGATTCTTCCTCATGTTTTAATGTAAAGAGCTATTTTTACGGTGAACCCAGAACTCAGTAGGGCATCCTGTGGTGCCCAATCGAGCAACTGCAAAGGTTGCTTGGAAAAGCAGCCAGATTAGGGAGGTAGATGCCGGCACTGACAGGAATAAAACAACAACTGTGGTGCATTACACTTACGTTTTTGTTACGGTGGCATTAGTGTTCAAGTGTTCACAATAATACTTAGAGAAACATTTAGAGCAAATGTTTCCAAAGGATTATTATAAACCTTAATACTCCAGTTGAGACAGTAAAAACATTAGTGGAATGCACTGCGCTGCTTGTCTATTCGTAGTAGTGGCGGCATCTATGTCACTACTCAGGCTACTCTTCCCAGCAACCTTTGCAAACACTCGACTGTGCACTGTGGAAAGTGTTACTGAGTTCTGGGTTCCCCGTAATGTGAGTTTCATATGTAAAAACATGAAGTGTTGCAAAATTATGTTTTTATGCCTAATAAACTCCAAGAACTGCCTACTAAAGATGGTTACAACAGGAGTGTGGTTACAGAATCAGGTGCCAGTCACCTTTAATGCTATTATTGGACAATTTTTACCCTGATGTTTTGTACTTTAAATTCTAAGTGCTAGTACATGAGGCTTCCGTCATAACAGCAGCTGTTGAAATATATGTTAGTCAATCAGAAGTTCCATTTCTAGCCCTTATGTTACAGTGAAATTTACTGCAACAGTGGGGATGGTGGGATAATTTTCTGGCCAAGTGGCTTGGCCTCAACTCACTGTGGACCTGGGATAGGTAGCTGCCACAGGTCTCTTGTTCACTGAACTGCTGTCTCATATAGGAGGCAATGTCATAGTTGAAATCGTGCATCTGGTCCAGTGTACTCATCCCGTTAACAAATATATACATACAACTTAACAAATGATCTTGCAGATCACATGAGGAAAGGACAGTGGAATGCATCACTATATAGTGTTCCTCCCTTGCAGGGTCACAGAGCAGACCACTGAGTGCCACAATGTGCTGAGTGAGCACTGGGGTAGGCTCGGTGGTTAACAGTGTGAGGGGGTTTAAACATGTGACACTGGCCCCAGAAATCAGTTTTATCTGGCCAGCTCAGTAGAGCTGAAGGTTGAGGTGCTGGATGCCACATTTCACACTTTGCCGGCGACCCAGGTTCGGGAATGACCTCAGGTCACCAGGGTGCCAGCATGGGGGGGGTGGTGGGAGCAGGATCAAGCATTGGCTCTCCTCTCCCAGGTAAGGGGTGGGGTCACCCACCCGTAGTCCTGCCAGCACCGAATGGAGGTTCAGTGCCGGCACAGGTGGTCAATGGTGCAACTGGAAGGGAGGGTGTCTAGAACAGCATGCTGCGTGTGACTCCACATGCCTTCGTTGGGGCAGCGTGGGTGTATGAGAGTTGGGAGAAAATCCATAAAACCCAGAAATTACATAAGAAAAAAAAATAAATCAGTTTTATCTGAAGTTATGTGGCAATGTAGACATACTTCTCAACTGTTTGCATTTCACAGAGCACTATGTACAGTTACTGTGTCTTCTGTGGTTATAAGAGTGCATTCTAGAGTTCTTTGGATGGGATAACAGCAAAGTGAAGCTGACCGGTTCTGGCACACAAAGGACTTGAAAAGAAACTTGAGACAAAGGAACTGTACAAATAAACATATTATAAATCATGCTGAAAGCTTCAGTTTTTAAAAATGGAACTTGAATTAAAAATCCAAAGGTTTCACTTTGTGGAAAGTTATAGAAACCCCACTGGTTGAAAATGGGCTATGCCACGTGAGCTTATAACTTTAGAATTTTAGAACTACGTGCATGAGACACCCTCTCATGGTTATAAATATACCTGGAATGTTTAGAAATGAACAATCCTGATTGGCTTAGAATGATGTCATGATTTATAATTTAACACCCACATTTAACCTTGCTCATCCACACAGACATAATGGAATTCCACTTAATGCAAGGTGTCAGGTGATACAAGTGCCGTAATAATGGTGAGTGTAAAATGGCGACACCAATTTGAGCAACTGTGGCATTAGGCGCCTGGTCAAATGAGTGTCACTTCCTCCTGAGGCCACTCATATGGTGGTGGTGGCTGTGGCTCCGAGAATGCCTATATACAGTGTAGAAGTGCGGGTGGGGTGGAAGCCTCCACATACAGGACTGTTCTCCTGAGGTGGCTATAAGTAGTCCTGTCCTGCACCGAGCCAGGTACTGGGTTGCGAGCTGTCTTGTGGCACCGCAACAATGTGGCTCAAAAAGAAATCATACTTGGCTGCTGTACATTTTTGGTTGTTTGTGAATTACTTGCTGCCTCTCTGTGTCCCGTGTCCTGCTTTTTTCACTCTGTGGCGCTTTTTGCATTGTTGCTATCATGTTGTGTCACCCAAATAGTAGTCACCCTTGTGCTGTCAGCTCTTTCCATTCGCCCTAATCACATGGTACCTAATTTAAGAGCTTTGTTCTGGACATGCAAACCATTAAAAAATTAAACTAACCTGAAGGATCCTTTCTTAGCACTAAACATACAGAACTCATTTATCCTTTAAAATGAGAAAGTGCTACATTCTGGCCATTTACTCCACATTGTGAAGGCTAGCGCTATATCTTTTAATGCTGAGTTGCTGACTGTATGAATGTAGGACACACTGGATTGTGGGTCAGTGCAAAACATATGAACAAGTTATTTTCCCCTCTTGGATGACCAGTAGATGCTCTTTTCAACAAGCTGGGACCACTTTGCTATGGAATTCAAAGATAAAAGCTGCAGTTGTTGTCTCCGAGGACTCATTCTGGCTTGCTATTAATAACATTACACTTATCCTACAGCTAAGGACAACAGATGCTTAATAAGTTCTGTGTGCTGCACTTTCAGTAGGTCTCTGGTGAACTGAGGTTTGAAATTTCCATCCCAGAATGAGAAGGCTATTTAAAAAAAACTAAACACTAAAATATGAATTTGGAATATTACCAATAAAAAGGAGAGAATTTACTAAATGATGATCACAAGTTTCACAAGTTGTGAACATTGTTAACTCTTTGATACACATGATGTGTTTCTTCCACAAAGTAGGGTGGGCTATGTAGTAGTGTGGAACTAGATAAAATTATTGTAAATGTCCCAGTGAGGACCCAAGGACAGGATGCAGGGGAACATGCTAAATAACCACAGAGAGAACCTGATGTTTCAAGACTAGTTCTTCTCAGTCCTCTGATGACAGCTAGTCTTAAAATGCCAGTTCTCTTTTTCTGCTAGACAGACAGACAGACACAGATAAACATTGATAGACTGTAGATAGATAGATATAGACAATATATAGAGATGTAATCCCCTTGTTCCCAGGGTTACTAGAATCCCACTGGAATCAGTGGTAGGCAGGGACAGGCAGCCAGTAAAATGGATTTCACAGTGTCACACTCTGTTTTCAGTCTCAGCTGAGATTGGAGTGATGATGTCACTTTGGAATTGTCGCAGCAGCATAAGCCACATTGGAAGCTGGCTGCAGGAGTTAGCTTTAGAATGTTGAGTTAGAGTGGAGTTAGTCTGCTGTTGGAGTCAGTGGAGGAGGCTGCAGGTAGTGCAGCCTCTCTCTTTCGCTGTCAGAGAGCTACCAGTAGTGTTTTCATTTGTTTCTCACCCTAGTGTGAGCCAGTACAGCCTAGTGGTAAAGTGGTGGAAACCAAGCCAAGTGGTTTTCACAGTGCCCCATCCCAGGAGGGATGGGATGGATTCCAGGATTCAGGGCCAATCCCTTGGTCCAGTATGGACTGTGTTGAAGCTGCCTGAGATTCGACTGCTCTGGGAGTACCTGTGACTTTTGTTTGGAAAAGCCCTGGGGCATCTGCATTCCTTGTGGTGAATTTTCTCTGTCAAAGGGATCCTGTCACCTAGACTGTTTTTTCTGTTTAAAAGTGTCTGCTAAAGTTGGGGTGTAATGAAGAGACTGTGCCAATTACAGAACTTTTAACTTTCTGACATCTCAGAGGTGTGTAATGTAGTATGTTAAATGTGAAAGACATTTCAAGATAGCATCTACAAGTTTTCTGTGAGGGTGTTAGTAACCAGATGAATGTCAGAGTATAAATTTGGAAACAAATGGTGGGAGACCCCCGAGACCCCCCATCTGGAGCAACTAGTTTACCTCTCTGAGTTCAGTTTGGGCACCTATGTTTTCATTTAGTGCATTTGGCCAGTGCCTGAATAAAATAGTTTACCCAGGCGTGGGTTGGATTCTCTGTGTCTGTATGTGCTCTTTGGTGAGTGGGGTGCCACCATTAATTCTTCATGAAATATGGGAAAGTCTCCTAGTACTGGCTGTGTGTGCCTAGTCAAGGGAAGTGTACCAGCAATGGCCGTGTGTGCCAATCTCCTTATTCAGAACCAGAGTGTTCGCTGTTCAAGTCAGAACCTGAGGGTTCGCTGTGTGTGTTCTCTCTACCCAAGTAATCCACATTGCCAGTAGAGTAGCCCTGTGGGGGTCCATCTTCGCTTTGTGATTATTCTCTGTGTATGTGAATAAAAGCCACTCTCTAGAATCCCAACCTGGTTTGGACAGTACTGTTATTGCTTCCACTGTGTTTGGATTTACTTGGGTGCCCCTGACCAGAAGTGCAAACCTAGCATAATTGTGAGAAGACATTTTCTCCCAGGGACCTAGGTTGATGGCCATGGTAAATGGTCCCATCAGGTGTGCCCCAGGTAGTTGCCACACTTGGTTAGCCTGTCTGTGTATGGCAGGCTCAGAAGGAAATGCACTAGTAAACTGAACTGCAGTGACAACCTCCATCCCTCTCTTGGGCGCCATGTGGTGAGAGGAGCAGCCCTGCTAGTTAGACAAGGGGGGCTGGTGGGGGTGGGTTACAGAGAGATAGACTGATTATAGATAGATAGACAGACTATAGATAGACTGTAGATAGACAGATAGATAGATAGATATATAGAAGGTATATAAATAGAATGTGTATAGCTAGGCAGAGATAGACTAGATAGATAGCTAGATAGATAGATACTGTCTGTAGATGCATATATAATGTTTGTAGACAGATAGCTAGACGGATAGATAGATAAAAGGTTTATAGACAGAGAGATTGACTGTAGAGATGTAGAGATACATAGATAAATAGATAGATACTGTTGCTAGATAGAAGGTATATAGATAGATTGACTGTAGAGATAGATAGACTGTAGATAGAGAACTGTTTTTATATAGAGTGATAGATTAATTAACAGACAGACTGACTGTAGATAGATAGATACTGTTGCTAGATAGAAAATATATAGATAGATTGACTGTATAGATAGATAGATAGACTGTAGGTAGAGAACTGTTTATAAAGCGTGATAGATTAATTAACAGACAGACTAACTGTAGATAGATACTGTTGACAGATAGAAGGTATATAGATAGACAGAGAGATAGATTGATTGTAGAGATAGATAGACTGTAGATAGATAACTGTCTGTATAAAGAGTGATAGATTAACAGACAGACTGACTGTAGATAGATAGACAGACAGAATTATAGAAATAGCGACGATGACAGCAGCAAAGACAGTTCACCCTAGTCTGCCATGTTATCCTACAATACACGGATCTGTTGTCTCTGTGGGGTCTTAACTACCCTGTTCTCTCTGCTGTTCTCCCTGTTTCCACCTCCCTCATCCCAGTAGTAGCTACTGTACCCTTGGCTCTATGCCAGCCGTGTTTGCAACCGTTTATGGTTTTAACATCCACTGCCTCTGCGGCAGACTATTCCATAACCTCAGTCACTCTTTCAATAAAATACTTCCCATCATGCATAACCCCCCACCACCACCAACACTTGACCGCATGTCCTGGCTCCTCTGTTCCTGTTAAATAGCTTTTCACAGTTCACCATGTTTATTTATTGTAGATGTTATGAGTAGACATATCATGCTCTAATATTATCAATGTTTCCTCATTTGCTTTGTATACATATGTATATTATTTTATTTCTATTTTTCAACATATTTTGATATACATTATATAACTTTTTCTATGAAGTGATGTGTGTCGCATATCTTTTGAGTTTTTATACCTTGTTAAACTCTGGGTTAAACCTGAAAATAGGCACTCAGCCTAGAGTTCCTACCTGGTTATCAAACACTTAAATAAAATAAAATTCTTTTCAGGAACTTGAGGGTCTCTATCATGTCCCCCTTCTCATCTGGTTTTATAGAAACATAGACAATGTCAGCAGAAAAGACCACTGGTCCACCCAGTTTGCCCAGTTTTACCCTACTCTATCCTGTGACGTGTCCAGACAGGGTCTTCACAAGGGAAGCTTAGAATCGGACGATTCTGATTCGATTTAAGATTTAGGATTTTAGAACTTTCAAATCCTAATCCAACTCTTCTGGAATCATAAAGCACCACAAAATCGATTTAGGATTCAGATTTGAAATCCTAAATGCTTATGTAAAATAGGCTTCAGTATTCCTTTTTGGATTTTTGGACTGCAGCTCCGAGAATCCTAGATCCAAAACCTGAACCAGAATCCAATTAATCTGATTTTCTTTGGCAGATTCCAAGCAACCCTAGTTTTCACCCTCCTCCCCCCTCACTCCCTCTCCCCCACTAGTGAAACTATTAAGCCCTTTATCCTGTCCAGCTGTGCTTATACCCATTAATGTTTTAAGCCCACCACCTTTGCTGGTAGGCTGTTCACAGTCAATCACTCTCTCAGTAGAGTAAGACTTTCTAGCATCCTTCCTGAATCCTTCCTACCTACTTACATTCATGTCCCTTGTTTTAATCCACCATTCCTGCTAAATAATTCCTCATAGTTTACCTTGCATTGCATTCAGGAACATGAGGGTTTCTATCATGTCCGCCCTCTTCCTTCTATTCTCCTGTGAGTACATGTTCAGTGCCTAAGCCAGTCCTCATAGGATGTGCTCTGTTAGCCCCGAATCATTTTGGTTACTCTGTGCTCTATTATCTCCACTCTGTCTCTGTCTTTCCTCAGGTGAGGACTCCACAGCTGGGCACAGTGTCCCAGAGAGGTGTCACCACCAGTGATCTGCAGAGAGTAGTATTACCTCTTTTTTCCTGCTATTGAAATCCCTTCCTATACACCCAAACATCTGGCTGTCTTGCTGTACGCTAGTGTGTTTTAGGGAGTATGATGACCCCTCAGGTCATTTTCCTCTGAAGTGGTGGCCAGCTTAACCTCTCCATGCAGTATTCTTTCCTGGGGTTCTTGTTCCTGTATGCATCACCATGTACCTTTTGCACTGAATTTCAACTGCCAGACCTTGGGCCACCTCTCTAACCGCTGCAGGTCCCTCTGCAACTCCCTTACCCTCTCCTGCCTACCCTGCCAAAGAGCTTAGTGCCATCTGTGAAGAGACATATCCTGCCCTGGATTCCTTCTCCCCGTCACTGATGAACATATTGGAAGGACTGATCCCAGAGCGGACCGTCGGTACCCACTTGACCTCCTTTTCCCGTTTACCACCATCCTCTGCTGTCTCCCCCCACACCAACTTCCCACCATATTAACTAGCTCCTTTGTTGCTCCCCAAACCTCTAATTTCTTCAACAACCTTCTGTGTGGCACCGAGTCAAATGCCTTACTCTACTCTTATTGCATACCTCCTGAACATTAAGAACACCACCGAACACTGAAGCCAATCATAATACAGTAGTCCCCTTTCTTCCTACTGCATCATGAGTGGCTAGACTGTATTGGAGGTGTTCCCAGGTCTAAGAAAGATGCAGTGAGAGCTGGTCAAGGACTGTAAACAAACAAATTTTTGTGTGATAGCATCAGTAGGGTGGGCAGTCTGTTTTTCACTTTTTTAATGAAAAAAATGGAATCAGAATCAAACTACCAGCTACATCAGCAAAATCTACAGAGTGTGAGCAATCATAGAAAGTGTTCTTTAAACCAGAGACACTTTGAGGTCTAAGGGCCCTGAGCACTACTCCACGACCTGTGCATGTGGCTAATATGTTCGGTATACTGAACTGGTCCGCTTAGTATCCGCATTCTGTATTTTGTTCCTGTCCTGGTTACTTGTTCTTTGCCTCAACAGGGTACCACACATCTTGTGATGATTTCATGTTATGTGTCATGCTTTTAACACATACCTTGTATGTCATGCTGAATTACTGTACACCTTGTGTATTTAATGATTGTTTACCCTATGTTCTCCCGGACGCACTCTGGAATCGGCAGTACTCTTCTCAGTGTGCCCTCCTGGTAAAACTTTTAAATAAATAAATAAATGAATGGATGAGTGATAAAAGTTATGCAGCTTGGTTGGGTGCACTGTAGTAAGAAAATAATGCAGTCATGTGATGTCTCTTGACTAGTAAGGTTATATGGTTTTTAAAGCACATTTGATAATAATAAACTAAAGAAATAAATATGCAAATCCTATGAAAATCCCCAGTAGACAGAATGCAGTAATATTAACTTGGGAAGGCTAACTAAATGAGGCAGGTTTTCAGAAGACATTTAACATTTTTAACAGAGGGAGCTTCCCGGATCTCAGGACTACATTCCTGAGTCATAGGGCAGTAGTCATAAATGCTCCATCTCCCTCCTCTTCAGGTCTTGCTGTGCTGCTGTCCACCTCCCAGCCCCATTAGTCGCTCCCCAGTATCGCAGTCAATGGGGATCTAAACCGAGCAGGGTCTGAGGATATCGATGACCATCATAGAGATGGCATGGTGTGCATGCTGTTTGCCCCTCAGTCCCTCCCTCCACCCCCCAAAGTAAGCAGTGCCTACACCGGCCTTAGATGTCCCAGCATCTCTGTGGTGAGAGAAAAGCTCCTTTGCCCAACTGCAGGGGGTCACTGTGGCACCAAAACACAAAGCCAATCAATCTTTCCTGACTGAGGCACAGTGCCAAGTGGCAGATACCTCCACTGGGCCTGTCTCCCAACACGGTGACTCGAGTATGCTCCCAGACCCAGGTCGCCTGCGGCTAATCTTAATCTAAATTTGGAGACCTTCAGTATCTGGCAGTCTCCCTACAGATCAACCTCAGGTCACCCACTGTTTTTTTTCAAGTTAGGCACAATGTGCTTCAAGCTTTGTCAGTGCAAATGGTTTTACCATGCCATACGCCATCTCCCATGGAGACATCCCCAACAGTGACAGCCACCGGTCCGGTGTCAGCACTACAGTGTCGGGATGCCTCCATGTTTTCTATAGGGGGCTGAACCCCCGGTCTCTAGGATTCTAACTCAGAGTTGGACCGGGGGTGATACACCCTCGAGGCAGTCTTGGGACTGCAAGACCATTACAGCGATGTGCAGGTTTTGCCCAATTCCTGTCACTGTGATGGTCTTCGCGATGGAGGAGTCACTGGGGCAACGGTATACTGATGCAAACAGTCCGTGGCAGAACCTTTAGGAAGGACTTAGTATTCTGCGTACAGCTTACCTGACATGCTGGTTTTACACATGGATGCCGGGTTACTCCCAGAAGATCGTCTGGAAAAAACAAATATACCAGTGAAAGTTAAGGACAGAACACAAAATGACAACTGATGTTCTAGTGGTTAAACCTACTGTAGGGTTTGTATCAGCTAATTTTTCAAATATCACAGAATTTGGAGTGAAATACTGAATTTCTCTGTATTCAGGGCCTGGAGAATTCAGAACAGGACACTATGAAGTATCAGCGGCCTTGCCTATTTGGCTGTGTATAAAGATACACATTATTCAGGCTGCCTCCCTTCTAAATAACCCCCAATAACAAAAGAAACATTTTCTGTATACTCACCCTCCACTCCAGTTGGGGCCTTCAAACATTACCTAAAATACAGTGAAAGTCCCTAGGGGCTAGCCCCACTTTCATAGTAACAATATCCCACGACCACCTCTACCCACCGTAACAGTTGAACAGTGTTCTGTATAATTAAATATATCTGTCTCTGACCCAGGTGGGGTGGTGGGAGCCATTCTACAATGAATGTCCCTTAGACATGTATCCATCTCCCTGGTAATGGTCTAGGAGAGAGAATGGATTGGTGGGAGGGCAGGGAAGTGCTGACACTGGACTCTCGCTCTCTGCCACAGGAGGTTACAATGCTCCTGGGAGCGCTGCTCTCGTCCCCATTTCCTTAAGTTGCTTGACCTCAAAGACCCCCTCCTTTCCTGGTCCACCTATCGACACTGATGAATGAGCTGACGCCCAGCTTGTATTAGGTGAGTGTGACAAAATTTAGCCCTTTTACTTTTGATTCAGCCCAAGAGAACTTTTGGGCCACTTTGGACTTCAATCTTTGTCCAAATTATTATTTTTCTTTAATAGTTTGTTTTTATTAGTCCTTTTCTGTTTTGTTACAGCAGGAACACAAAAAGACAGCAAACAAAACACCCACAGTGTAACCCAGCAGCTACTGGCTGTCATTAAAAAAACACAGCATGACCACAGGCGCCTAGCACACGGCTACAACAGTGGCTACAAACACCACTGCGGCAAACGTGAAATTAATAATAAAGACAGAAACAGAAGAACAAACGTGTGTGATCCTTTGTTGTAAACATTCTGACTGACCCATATAGTTACCCAATCCAGTGTCTATAGGACAAACATGAGAATTAGATTCCTGACATGCAAAATCCACGGTTGCAGTATCTCTATGAATTTTGGGAAACGGTCACGAATGGAATAGATTAATCTTTCTATTTCTACCCACTGTTTCAGGAACCTTTGTACAAATTATTAAAACAATAACACTTTAGGCCTTCACAAGTGGCACTGGTGCATCCAGATAAGTAATTAAGTAGTACCCGCTGCCCCTTTAGAACAGATGGCCACCCCATTTGACTTAGAAATAACATTGTAGACCTGGTAAGGGTTTGGATCAAGAAAATGAAAACAAGTCATGGTGTGCACCATAGGCAGTACCTAGAAACATAGATCCAACAGGTATGCAAATATTTTATTCACTGTATCTGAAACTAGATTTTTTTGGAAAAACATTTTTCATTGCACTGGTGTTTTAAAAGGTAACATTTCACTTTTTGCAAGGAAAGTGCTACCAGTAGCCATGTGACAAAAGTGCAGCCATTTGAAAAATAAATGATAGATCCACCACTGTGAGGTAGTTCTGTGGCAAACTGTTCCCCACAGTCACTTTCTACCCCCCCCCCAGCCATCCCCAGACAGTTAAGAAAAACTGGCTTCTGGCACTGTGCTAGATGCTGTGTTTTGTTTGTAAAAACTGACTGGAAGAACGTGGGAAGGTGGACTAGATTGATTGGAGTGGTGGAGGACTGTCTCTTACCCTCATTTCTAGCCTGTTAAACCCCATACTTTTGAACCTTCTGTCACAGAAGTGAGGGGCACAGACACTCAAAATGAGGGACAATAAGGGACACTGACTCTCATAATGAGGCATACGTCCTCAAACATGGAGATATAAGCTGAGAGCAAAGTATAAACCATTATGTTCATTTTTGATTTTAGCATCTTAGAATATTATGAATTTCTTCTTTAAAGTCTGAATTTCCAGTATCTTCTCTGTCTGGGAGTACCTTTTCCATGAGAGACAGATGAGGGACAGAGCAACTGTGAGTGGTAAAATAAGGGCCATCTCTTGTAGTCCTTTGTATCTATATCTTAAGTTACTGTTATACTGTGTTATACTGTGTATTTTCATTTGTCTTACTGTGACAAGGTACCTTTGTAAATGAGCCTATGGCTCAAAGGTTTTCCAAACTGCTGTCTAAATAAATAAATAAAATAAATAAATCGGGGACAGCTGAGAGGTATGCCCATACCATTGACTCAAAAAAACAGGTTACTCACCTGTAACAGTAGTTCGAGGAGTTGTATATGTTGTTCATCCACATGTATTGGCATGTCCTTTCCCTTTAAATATCTTGCCGGAAGTCTTTAAGTTGGCTTATCCCACCTACCCAGGTGGTATATCCCTCGGCCCCCTCCTTGACACCAGATCTCGCCTGCTGGAAGCAGTGGTTGTGCATCGAAGCCGCGGAGGTGGGGTGAATCCGTGTGGATGAACAACATATACCACTCCTAGAACTACTGTTACAGGTGAGTAACCTGTTTTTCTAAGGATCTGGATATGTTGTTCTTATCCACACTTATAGGCAGTCTCCTAGCAGTTCTCCGGGAGAGGGAGGCAAGGCACACACCCCCTGCTTAAGAAAAAGAGCTTGGAGAACTGAGGCCCCAAAACCAGCATGCCGGTGTGACTAGGTTGGCGTGGTAGTGGAAATGAAGGTGTTTGCGACTTCCAGGTAGTAGCCCTGCAGATTTCCTGGATAGGGACATTCTAGAAGCAGCCACCAATGCAGCGGTGTGGTGGGTGGAATGAGCCCTTAGCCCTCCGAGGCTCCTACCCACCAACCTATAGCAGAGATTAATGCATGCTATAATCCATCTGCCAATCATCTGCTTGGCTGCAGGTCTGCCAGATGCAGCTTCAGCGTGGGTGACAAACAGCTGGTGAACCTCTCGCCAAACTTGACTGCACTCCTTATAATAAGCAAGCTCAACTCAGGTCAAAGTATGGAGCCTGTATTTGGCATCTGAGGTGTGATTGGGTAGAACACCAGCACAGTCATCATCTGGTTCAGGTGGAACTCTGACACAACCTTCGGAAGGAACTTTGGCTGGGCCACAGGACAACTGTCCCTGTGGAAGACCAGTTAAGAAGATGCAACAGAGAGCACCTGAGCTCCCCAATCCTTCTGGTTGACGTGATAGCCACCAGGAAGGCAGTCTTCCACGACAGGAGTGACATCTCATACCTGTGCTTTGGTTCAAATGGTTTGCTCATGAGCTTTGCCAGTACCAGCAGTAGATCCCACGGTGGTGGTGGTTCATGCACCAGAGGAGAAATGTGGTCGAGGTCTTTAAAAAAATGCCATACCACCTTCTCCTGTGCCGTCTGCTGACTGGCCTGTTATTGGAAAGCAAAGATGGCTGCCAGGTGCACCTTAAGGGTCATTGACCGAACATCCCCTTTGGAGAGAGACCAAAGGTAGTCAAGAATACTAGCCACTTGACAGGACAAAGGGTCCAGCCCCTTGCTCTGACACCAAATGGAGAATCTCTTCCACCTGAAGGCATAGCAGTTCCTGGTCGATTCCTTCCTAGATGCCTCAATTACAGTGAGTACATCTTCGGACAGACCCAAAGCCTGTAACTCTAGCCACTCAGGAACCAGGCTGTCAGGTGCAGGGATTGAGGGTCTGGGTGGAGGACCTTCTCCTGACTGACAGAGCAGGTCTGGGTGTGCTGTAAGATGCCTCGGGAGCCTGATGCTGAGATTGAGGAGATCGGGGTGCCAAAACTGGCAGGGCCAGTCTGGAGCCTCCAGGATCACCTATGCCTTGTCCCTCCCGACCTTGAGGAGCACCTTGTGGACCAAGGGAAGTGGAGGGATGGCATAAAGAGCCTGGGGTCCATGGTCTTGAGACAGCATCCCCTGCAGTGAGCCCTCCTAGGGGTGAGGCACAAAACAGCCTCAGCTGCGTTCTCCTGGAGGAGAACAAGTCCACCTGAGGGTGCCCCACTGGGAGAACAAGCTGTGTACTACCTCTGGAAGGAGAGACCACTCATGGGATGCCTCACCCACATGGCTGAGGGCGTCTGCCAGCTGATTTGAGGCTCTTGCCACATGAATGGCTTGAAGATCCGCCTCCAGTTGGCTCGCGAGGGTCCAGATGTGGAGAGCTTCCCTGCAGAGAGGTGGGGAGTGTGTGCCTCCCCGTTTGTTGAGATAGTACATGATTGTGGTGTTGTCCATCTGGACCTGAACCACTTGATCCTGAAGGAACGGTGCAAAGGCAGTCAGCACCAGCCAGACTGCTCAGAGCTCCAGCAGGTTGATGTGGAATTGGGATTCCTCAGGAGTCCAGAACCCAGTGACCAGTTGGTCGAAATGATCTAGTCACTGAGTCCACTGACTGGCCAGCTCCACTGAAGGGGGTGCATATGCCACTGGGCCCATCAGACAATGGAGGTGCAGGCCGCCATGTAGCCCAGAAGTTGCAGGAAGTCTCGGGCAGGGTGTAAGTGCCCAACTAGAAATGATAGGGCAAAGGAGGAGAGAACATCTGCCCTGTCTACCGGGAGCCTGGCTCTGGCTCGGCAAAAGTCGAGCTCTGCCCCGATGAAGCAGATCACCTGCAAAGGCACAAGTTCCGACTTGACCTCATTGACCAGGAGGCCAAGGTCAATGCAGGTCTGGAGGGCCAGGTCCCTGGACCTCTCCACCTCCTGTCTGGAGGGACCCGTTATAAGCCAGTCATCCAGATAGGGGTACACCAGACCCCTCGATGCCAAAGATGGGCCGCTGTCACTGCAATGCATTTGGTGAAGACCCTGGGGCTGATGACAGGCCAGACAGCATGGCTTAGAATTCATAGAGGTTCCGTCTGCCTGGAAGTGGAGGAACCTTCTTGTGACAGATAGACTGGGGCATGGAAAAATGCATTCTGCAGATCTAGAGAGCAAAACCACATGTTCTGCCTGAGAGATGGTATGATCTGAGACAGAGTTACCATCTTGAAGGTGCAAGACCAGAAAACTTGTTCAGGTCGTGCAGATCTAGAATGGGGCTCCAGACTCCCATCCGTTTTGGGACCAGAAGTACCTGGAAACAAACCTTGAGTTGACAGTGGGATCCGCGACTCTGACCACTACCTCCTTGCAGAGGAGTTGTGCCCAAGATTCCTTCTCCTCCCATGGGAGAACGGTTACATAGGCAGGGGAATGGCCAGCTGGGTGGTGTGGTATGCAATGACCGTGTGGCCAGATATACTAAATTTAATAGAACAGTTTATATGAGTGGGCAGGTGAAAGGGGACACAGAGTTACTGTGGTAATGCCCTCCAGGGCCAACCTCAGGAACAGGAGTTGCTTTTGGACAGGAGATGGTGGTTGTACATAGTGGAGAGTGTTTCTGCAGGAGGCGTTAGGCACAGCAGTGACAGTTATAATTTTATTTACTTAAGGGAAGGGGTGCCCAGATAAGTTGAGATTGGGATTGGAAGCCCCCTATTTGGAGAGGGACAAGGAAAAGGGCTTTAGCCACTCTTGCATCCCAAAACTCAAATCCTAATACCAAATATTCCTGAATATAGGAGCACCAAGCCCAAATCAGAATATGACATGCATACCTCTTGGTAGAATGCAGGTAAGCCTGAGAAGCAGAAAAGTCGGTTCAAATCCCCTTTTACCACCAACTCACTATGAGACCTTAATACATATGAACATGAGAAATGCCAGCAGAAACAGGCCTCACGGTCTATCGAGTCTGTTCAATTGTACAGCTAGCCCCTCAACTTAATTAAATCATTCCTCATTCTGCACTTCAGTGGTCCCTAAAATTGAGTTGAAGAAGGGTCCCTGATGAAGAAGTTGTTAACATGGAGTACCAGGTCATTCAGCCATCGTCATCATGGCTTGGTGGATACTTACATCTTTATCTTTGTTAATTAAACTGCCACAAAAGCCACTGGTCAGTGGAAGGGACAGCTGTGGTTGTCACCATAATGGGGATGGAGAGGGGCTACTGAAAGATAGAAGGAGTGCAGAAAACCCAACTCTAGTGCAGGGGAGACCGGAATATTTGTGTCCCTTTTTGTGGAAGGCCTGGCCCATATCCCAAAGAAAAAAGACCACCATGGACAGGGAACAACCAAAATAAACCTCGGTGTTTGATGGGAAATTATGGGATCCTTATTCAAGTTTGGCCAGTGTCTGTTTATGTGTGATGGGGGAGGGGAGCCAGACGGCAGTACCTTATTAAGAATCCTATTGGTTCTGTGGTCCACAAGTGAAGGTGCCACCATCATTTGTCCCCAGCACAGGAGAAATGCAAGAGTGGAAATGTCAACTAATGGAACATGGGAGCCCAGTAGGTTTGATAGCATGACTGGCAAAGACCTGCCTGTAGACAATGCAGAAGCATCTTGTTATATGACTAAAATGAAACAATGCTTGCAGGCAGATGTCCCCAAACTTCATCTATGGTTGACAGCCTCCTCTAGGTGGGTCTTATAGATTTACATGGTCTTAGTTTTGAATTACACACTGTTCGATGAGGATTCCATGCAAACAGCTGTATAACCCTACCCTTCACATTGGCAGCTTACCAAATTATTGCAGTGACAGGGAAGGGAGAGTATCAGATGCCCTAAGGAATTCCGACAAATTACCCATCAGCTACTCCAATCACTTCTGCCTTTCTGGAAATTGTTTTTTGCTGTCTGATTCACCAGCACCGTGGCAAATAAGGTCAGATTTTCAACATACAGGAAGAACACATTTTTTTTTACATTCATTGAAAGCAACAGAGTACAGTTCATAGGGTGTTTACAAGCAAGACAGACTTCTGGAGCCTTTAGAATACTCGCCGTTTTCAGGCGCTTACAATTCCAGCAACATTTTGCGATGACTGGATCACCAGTAGCTTGATCGGGCCAACTTTCCTGCCCCACCCACTGTTCATTCCCAGTGACTCAGTCTGTCTTCCGGTAAGGGCCAGTTCCAGTGCTATCAAAATTAATTTCCCTCAAACACTATAATAGGTACAGCACATTTCAACAGCAGGATGGGCAAACTGGTCCTCACACAAAACAACCTCACCTCAGACTTAACCACTTCCAAAATTTAGAACCAAAAAGAACCCCCCACCCCATAAAAAAGAGCTTGAATGGTTTCAAATAGAAGTTTGTAATTAAGATGTAATTAGCATGTAATTAACATACAATTATTTATGGAATTTACATGCGTGGAAAAGTGGATCCCCTACTGCTGGCCTGTGATGTACCACAGGAAGGGGATCAGATATGGCTAGAACAGTGTTAGAGAGATAGGCACCGTCTTCTGTGGGTAGCCTATGTTCCATTTGCATGACAGTCCCACCTCTTCACTGCATGTCTGTGATCTGTTTTGTGACCTTAAAGGGAAGGGCTGCAACCCCTGCTGTAGCACAATGGCATCACAGTGTTGCTGCTGCCACAACGTGGTCACAGCAACCCGTCTGCACCACTCCTGGGCCTGAGAATGGGGCCTCAGTTTGTATATTTTGCTTATGACGTGGCCTGACACGGAACATACAACAAACACAATATACAGTTTAATGTACTGCTTAACAGCACTCGTAAGGTTTGTATGGCTTGCATACAATATGGTCTAACATGGAATTAGGCAATAGAACAAGCTAGGGTATGTGTTGTGCTGGAACAGCATCATGCCTTGGGTGCGCTGTAAGACACAAGGCCACAGGCCAAGTGCTTTCAACCACCCAAGAATTGCCACTATCCCAGTGACACAGCCTAAAGTGTCTTATTGCAGTTATAAAAAATGGATCCATTTATGTGCTCACAGTCATAGGAAAGATGTTTTCTGGGCACCAGTTTCACCTGTGAAGTTGTGCTGGTTTAGCATCCTTGCTATCTTAATATGTTTTAGATCATATTTATTTACTTTTGCTGCGATATATCTTTTATTTATCAGATTATATACTGCTTGTAAATTTTGTTCTATTCTTATCTTGCATCCTTGTAATTGCTGTGATTTTTTCTGTACTGTACTGTCTAACCAGGACCTCCTTGCAAATGACCATTGCTCAATAGAGCTTTTCCTGGTGAAACAAATGAAATGAACATCACGGTACAACTGGCAAACCACCAATCAAATGTCAGAATTTTTAAATCCATTTTATACTATGCAGTGTATCAGCACTTGTTAGGGCACAGTTGAGTATACAAATTGCGCTCCCGTATGCAACCTCTGAGTGTACTAAATGTCTGTTTCCTGTGAGTTTGACCTGGTAGTTTGCTGCAACAGCAACTCACTGCACTACACTACATGGCTGCAACAGCAACTGCACTGCACTGAGGAGTCCCAAAAGGACAGAAGACTTGTCATGCTGATTTCAGAATAAGCTGGAACAAATGTATTGTAAAAAGCCTGCTTTCATCTTAACGTTTGTTCTGGTGAAGATCTGTCAGCTGGCCCCATACAAGGATTTACATAACTGCTACCCTGATGCTGTGGGGCTTTAGAATGTCATGTCTTTTTCATTTTTATTTGTTTTTTAGTGGGGAGACACAGAAATTAAACAACTCACTCATAGAGTTGTGGTTCATTCCCTCACTTATGAAGATAAACTGCAGACTGTGATTCAGACCATGTCATCTAACATACTAGACTGTATAAATACAGATTATATACATTTCTTTTTGCTAGATACACAGACAGCCTAACACATACAGAGAATATACATAAATGCAAATATTAATGGGCAGGTAGCTTGCCTAGCCCTCCATTTTACACCATACTATTCTGGAGACAGGGGCCCACATATTCAAAAGGGATGCACCGCCCAAAATGGAGATGCATAGTACATCTCAGAAAATGCACAGAAACATGATATTCAAAAGGAGGAGCTGCATCATGCATTTCTGAATGCACGATCATGCAGAAATAATGTATGTGGTGCAAAAAAGGGGGCAGGTACACGAATATGCCGCACATCTGTATATTGCTTGAAATGTGCAGAGCATCTGCACATTTCAGAAGTTGTGCATGCAAAGTTAGGCAGACAAAGGATGGCCTAAATTGGCCCAGCCACCAACAGGAAAGCTAGGAACTGCAGACAGGCCATCCTGAGACAGCCCTGAGGTGCACCAGGACATGCTCCAGGCACCCATATGCAGCAGTCATGCCAGGACAGAAGTACTCAAAGCCACAGGTGCTGGCACACCATGGGCACCACCCAGAGAGCCACCCACACACCGCACCCATGATGTAGACACCCAGCTGCCACATGCCAGGGCTGTCGGGTGCCCTCCTAGTACACCAGTGGAGCAGATAGCCACACTGCAGCACATGTACCAGGGGCCATGGCCTCCACCCCATTTGGCCTGCAAGGCACCACCTGGAGGTGGCATGCACCCAGGGTGGCGTCTGGGACAAGCGGTGACCAGGTGGTCTGAGTGCTATGGGTGGCAGCCTGGCAAGGCCAGAGACTAATCTGTGGCACACACCATGGTGGTACACTATAGATGCACTCAGACGAGACCCAACCACTCGGGTACCTGGTTATCCTCTATACATTGCCATTCCTTGCAGCTATCACCATGTTCCTCTCATACGAGGGTGTGTGGGGCACTGCAGGTGACTGTACACTGTATGTGGAGCATGTATATCACATGCATGTGGTATACCAAGCAGACTGTGTCACCCTGTGTTGCTTGTCCAGGTAGGCCCCTGTGGCCACTGTCCAGGTGGGCCCCTTGTACCCCAGTCCAACCCTGTACATGGCTATGGGTAATAAGCCCTATACCCAAGCCTATGTAGCTCACCCACCCACACACAAGCATTCCATCACACCTGCCTACTAGGCTGCAGTACCTCCTGTTCACCTCTGTGGGGTGGTGGGGCAGCCCTGCAAAGCTGGAGCTATGCATGCCTGGGGTATGCAAATGGCCTGAATATATTCCAGTTATGAGCTGCACGTGTGGGGAATGGGCTTGGAATGTGCAATGAGGCCATTTGCACATCCCGGCTGAGTACTGCAATTCTGTGCACTGAACACGTGGCTGCCTAGCGCGCATTTCCCCATGCTCTGCATGGGGCTCAGGTCAGCTGCCGCACTGTGCATCTCCCACTGCACAATCACGAATGTTCAGGATATTCTGCCAGACATGCGCGATCGCATCTCATGGCGCATCGTATGAATATACCATTATTCTGTGTTGGCGCATCTCAGCTGTGTGGCGCAGGCACTTGCGCGATGCAGCCTGGGACTTTTGAATATGGGGCCCCGGGAAACCATTCCTTTGTAGGAAAATAATTTTGCACAGAAATGTTAGTAGCCATATTGGGCCTTGTGCAAAAAGGTAAACAAAGTACTGTAGGTGATTTGATACTTTTTATTAGAGCAATAAAAAAAAGGTTCCATTTCACAAGCTTTTAGCTCCACGCAGGATTTATCTTCTTGTTTGCTGGCCCAGTAAAAGATATCAAACTGCCTACTGCCTAGTGTCAAACTGCCTACTGTCTATCAGGACAATGAAAGGAATCTTCCTTGTAACTTACTTGTTGACCACTCGATCCTGTAGATGCGTCAGCACTGCAAAGTTACTTCGCACCGTGCGCAAGCTTGCCAGGACCTAGAATACCATGAAAAAGATCAGTCAAATGTTGCTCATTTAAAAGAAATTTCTGCCACGATGATCTGGGATGAAATCAACATGAAAGTTATGAAGCACAGTAACCACAATGAATGGCGGGCACTATTTAAAGCAGCAGTGTTGTTAGTCGGTAAAAAGTTTCATCATATAATGTTTTAGCTAAAATGGATTTCTGACATCCTTAGATTTATCCTTAGTATAGTTTTAAGTTTCTTTTTGAAACAGCCTTTATAGCTAAAGTTGTAATTAACGACTCATGTCATGAGATGGCCGAAACGCGCAACTGTTACAAACCTCTTCTGTTGAGGTCACTTGTTAAACATACATACTAGACTCAAATTGTGTAGGTATTAATAGGCTGCTAGCACTTGTGTCTGATGGTAAATAGTACCGCACTGTGCCAATATATTAAATTTTTTCAAGGAGGGCATGTCATGGGGAAAGTGAATGTTTAAAAACTTCAAAATCCTGTATCTTAGTTCAGAAATGAAAGAAAACAAAGAGAAAATGGTTACATTGGTATTTTTGCCAGAATAACATTATTGTTGAAAAAAGCAACATGCTTACTATGTCCCCAAAAGAAATACTGGTTTCGGGCCAAATCCTGTAAATATCCCTTGGTTATTTATTTAATTATTTATGTATGTATGTACGTAGGTATGTAAGTATCTGTTTACCGGGTAAGTGCACTGATCCCTGGGACCATTTTCAGGCATGACATACGAACATACGAAAAAATCAGAAGAAGGTCATTTGGTCTATCAAGTCTGCTCATATTGCAGGGTCCACAGCTTGAGGTACTGTCCCTGCCCCGTCTTCCCCCTCCTCCCATCCTCCCTACCCACTACCCTTACCCTCCCCCTATAATGTTCCCCTATAATTAAGTAATAAGGCACGACAAGGTGTGTGTTATTGGGTAATAACGTCACTCCTGGGGTGGGTTGAAGCACGAGGTGAAGAGTGACGTTATTACACAATAACACACACCTTGGAGTGCCTTATTGCAATTATACAATGGCTCGATGTTATACAAAATAAAAAAAAAATTAAAAAATGTTTTTAGTAGATTTTTTGTGTTTCTGAAGAGACAACAGTGATCAAAAGGTCCAATAAATCAATACAGTGCTGTTACTGTGTAATAACATCACTGTCTCAGGCACCCACTGACCAATCAGAATACAGGAAATTTATTTGCCATTGTATAATGAATGGTCAGTATGACCTGAGCCATAGAGATGGCCCATAGGTGATACAGTTTGGAAAATCTGATTTCAAAGGTACAATATAAAACATGGTACAGAAGTGGGACGATGGAAACAAAGTGCATATGCAAATACAGCATACATTACAGAGGAGTAGAATACAAAACATGGAATCTTACAGCAGGAATATTCAGTGCAGTACAACAGGGTTAAACAGCCACATGTTTATCGAGATCTACTCACCAGGATACAGGCTGTTAAGATACAGGAACTCATTCACAACAAATGTGTGCCCCCATTCTCTGCTGTCGCTCCATCATTAGCTTCTCCCCTGATCCCAGCCTGCATGGGGATGGGGAGTACACACCCTGTGAATATGGTGGGAGGTTGAGCTTTGATGAAGATGCGACTTGCAGTTGGGGCTTATGTAAGCCTGTGTGACTACAATGGATGTCCTTAGATAACCCCTACACTCCTAAAACACCATATCGTTGGGGCTCCACACCCACAACTGCACTTGCAGGATGCCCTCACCCCCATAATGGGTATCGGGGGAATAAGAAAGGAAGGGAGCAACATCCAAGACTGGGGGCACACATTGGTGATTCCCCCTGAAGATTGGACCACATATTTTGTAATTCCAAAAAGGACTATGAAGGACCAATGCCCCCCCCCGACCACCCTTACAGATGGGAGAGGGTGGGGGTGGCACACCATGAGGGCACATATGGTTATGACCACAAATACCCTGAATTACAGTTTTAAAGTAACTAGGGGTTTGGGGCAAACAGAGTAGGATGGGAGGGTGTGGTTTAGTAAGGGCCACAATCTTAATACAGCAAACGTGCACCAATAACATAAACTGGCATTGGTATGTATATTTAAAACAGGGTACACCCGATAAACATTAGTTCAAAAGCACCTGGAAATACATAGGAACTGGCAAACCATTGTTCCTTTACCTAAGCCCACTATCCTCCTCCCAAGTCTACCTTCTTTTTTCCCTCCCCTCCTACTCTTCCTCCTCCCCTGCAGGCTGCTGTTGGGTTCGGATTGTGTTCCATCATCTCTTTTTGCAGTTAATTTGTAACAGCTAGGTACACCTCATTTTGTACGGTTTATTTTTTTTTTTATTGTGTCTGAAGGATCTACTGTATATTTACTTTAAATCCTTATAGGCTCCCAATTCCTGATTTAAAACCCTCACCGCCTCCTCCTGATAGCTGCCCCGCTGGAGCAGCAGTAGCTCTACCTCTTGTGATGCTAATGACCTGGGACCATAAATCAGCCTTGGTTGTCGGAGAGCTGACCAGGGGAGGAAGACTGGACATCCCACAGGATGCTGCCCACCTCATGGAGGGAGGGCTCACCATTCCTGTTGCACTAGCACCCGCTGGGTGACCACAGGTGGCAGAGCAGTCGAGACTGTTGTGAAGGGAGGAGGACACTGATGCACTCTGGACGCCGTCTGCCATGCACTTAGTAGCGCATGCATCCCATAGTACAAAAATTCATGTCCTGGGGATGGGTAAGAAGATGGAAAATACCCCAGACGCTGCTGAATGACATTCGCCCCATGCATGAGGCCTCACACTGCCGACTTAGGCCCTCACCAGGCAAGGTCAGCACTAAACTCTGCCAGGGGAAGGGTCCACTCCAGCAGCCCTGTCTTTGGGGGGGGGGGGGTAAGCAAGGGAGGAAGAAGTGGTGGAGTACATACCAAAGAAGGTGGTTGACTGGGATGGGTGTGGGGGCAGGACTGAGGAGGGCCACCTGGGAGACTAATAATATGAAAAAGAACTGTAAATAAAACAAAAAATCATGTAATGAGGCCTCCACAGAAAATACCTCTTTGCTTTTCTACATAAGTCCACGCACTGAAAAAAAAAACAAATTGCATAAAGTTCAGCCTGACTTTAGTGTCACTCAGGAGTTATTAACTATATAGTGATTTTCATGAAACGATTCCTCCCCGAGTTTCTATCATTCATTTGACTTCACTTATGTAAGACAGACCTGCATCCAGTGTTCCTTGCAGGACATGGAGTCTCCAGTGCTGTAGCTAAAGCAAAGTCAAGGACGTTAGTGGAATACTGACGTCATTCCTAAACCCATGGGGTGAGCTCTCAAGCACGCCCTGACTGCTCTGTACTTTGCCTGTGCTTTTGTGCTAGTTATACTTTATTTTTAGTTCACTACGCTGGCGTGGTTAAAAAAAAATGACACAAAAGCTGTTTTACAGAAACAATGGCTGCTGAACCTGCCTTGGTTAAGTGGAAAATTTACACCAATCCGAGGCTGTTTTTTCCAGCACTTGGTTGGGGCATTAGATAGGGACTGGCAGAACCAATTCCATTAAAAAAAAGCAAGAACCTGTCAGGTTTTAAAATTAAAAACTCCCCAAAATCCTCCCAGTAAAACACAGTTCTAGTGGCTTAAAATGCTAATAAATCTCATGCCTGCAATGTGCAGACCATAAATGTGTAAATATACGAAAGTTACAAGGCTTTAAAAAGTGGTGTGAAACAAAAACTTTTTGGAAACATCATTTAAAACATAAATCGATGTAAGCTTACATGTACAATAAACGTCCCGTAAAGCTTTGCAAACTTTTTGGTTCTAAAAGATTTCCTGTTTTTTGTTAACCTTTCCAAAACCCAGTAATCTGCATACATTAGGGTTCCAGTCAGAGCCAGGAAGGGTTCACCTGTCTCTGGCTTAAAGAGATCCACCAACATATGTGGTATTGCCCCTGCCACTGATTAAACAATGACTTACCGCCACAGGTAGTCGACCGGTGCCCATGATTCATTAGCAAGTGGCCGTCATGTTATTACAAATTGATTGAAAAGCTGCCGCCAATTGAATATAATGAGGTTCGCCCTCCGCGCTCTCACTGGCATCTCGTCATTACACTAGTGAGCGCAGGGGCGGAGCTGAGTGGCAGAGAAAAAACTGTGAAGTCCTTGGGACCCAGTTTCTACAATTTTACAAAGAAAATAACTTTTTAAAGGCTGCGTTCCTTTTTGGAATATTTACACATGCAGACCCATGTGGTGGTAAGTCAATGTTTAATCAGTGGCAGGGGCAAATATTGGTGAATCTCTTTAACATCCTATCTACAAAGCCGCACAGAAGGCTGCTATGCTATGTTCCTGTCCTGTCTCCTCTTCCTCCCACACAAAATGCTGGAGCGCATCTACACGACTTCCTCAGCGCCAATGCAAGCTGTGATGGAGAGGGGCAGCGGGGGGTGGGCGAGTGTTTGGACAACTGGCACCAAATATTGTTTAGGGAAATGCTGATGTAGAAAAAAGAACATATTCCAATGCTAGTCTATTCTAGGGTTTTGAAAGTAAACTGTTACAAGAAGATTACAAGGGATGGCTAGTTCTGTTCTTCTAGAGTTATTTTATATTTGATCAGTTCCTGATTTTGACAAGACGCTCTAACTACTACAGAATGGTGCACTGACTGACATTTCATTCATCAACCTTGTATGATGTTTTGAAAACTGAGAAACCCCATGTATCACCCGACGAGAAGAGTGATAGTGCCCCAATACAAGAGAATGCCCCCCCACCCAGTATGGGGTTCAGTTCTGGAAACCTCACCTACAGAGGGATATTGATAGGGTGGAGAAAGTCCAGAGAAGGGCAACCAAAATTGTGCACGGTATGCATCACAGGACATATGAGGAGAGGATGGAGGAACTTGACCTATGTCCACTGGAAACCAGGGGAGAGAGGGGGGAAATGATCGAAACATTTAAATACCTAAAGGGAATTAATAAGGTGAGGAAAGGGAGTATCTTCAAGATGAAGGACACTCCAAGAACTAGAGGACTCAATTTGAAGCTGGAGGGTGGTCAGTTCAGAGGTAATAAGAGAGGGCACTACTTCACTGAGAGGGTGGCAGACCTATGGAATGGGCTACTGGAGGGGGTGGATGAGGCAAAACAGTTGAGGGATTCAAAAGCGTGTGGGATAACTACATAGGTTTAAACAAGAGAGGGAGGGATATATACTCGGTTGTGAAAAAAGGGCTGGAATCGACGGGGTGGGGTAATGGACATGGGGTGCAAAGTGGAGAGTCAGGGCTACCTATGGGGAGGAGACATGGGCAGACTAGATGGGCCATTGGGATCATTTTCTGCTGACAGATTTCCATGATTCTATCCTTGTGATTATAGAAATGACCAAGATGAAAACAAAACGCAGTCCAGAGCGAACGCTGCAGCCTGTCCACATGGCAGCTTACACTGCTGACTCCAGAACATGTCTTCAACTCTGCTGCAGCTGGGGAAGAGGACACAAGATTGACTTACCGCAATTGGGTAAGAGTCCATACTGCTGGATCTGCACCACTACCACCTGAGCATGCGGGTTGCTGCGGTACACATGTGGCAATGTAAATCGGTCTTTAGACTAAGCAGTGTAATGCTGCAATTTCACATATGGGATCTGTGTTGAACCTTGCCAGTACTGAAAGGGATGGTATTTTAACAAGACACCAAGGAGCTTGCAGCCACCCCACATCAAGTATCACAAAGTTCAGCTTGAGGCACATTCTGGTTTCCATCAGAGTGGCATATTGGTGGCCCTTTGGCACCAGTTGATGTGTGTTGTACATGTTCACCATTTTCACTGACTTTGACTATGACAGTGAATGAATGTTTGATTTTATAAAACACTTTACGCATACATTGAGCTAAAGCTATAATGATGGAACTTACCATCGCTGGCAGAGTTACTACTACCATTACCTAAGACATGATAGATGTGTGCTGTGTGCTTGAGAAATTCAGATTTGCAAGGTCCGGCAACATATCTGTCGCATGAATATTCATGACCTGCTATGGAGATGACCCCTGGTCCTGGCTAATGACATTACACAGCCATCACTGTATATTTAGGGCAGTGCATCTATGGTACACTAGATGGGCAACTTAAAACTTCTCTCTCCCGTCATGTGTGCTTAGACTGGGATCTGGGATACTCACACATTTGTGCCTCCTGATGCTGCTATGGAAGCTGAGGTGCAGGCAGGCAGGAAGGGAGAGCCATGCAATTGTAGGATGGGGTGTCCTACCCTGTAAGGGAACAATGCCTCCAAGGCAATTAATGAATAACACACACACAGCACAGATGAGGGTAGCACTGGTGAAAACCACTTTTAGGTACCTCGAGGCAAAGAAAAAGTAGATTGCCAGTTCCATAGTCTGCCATGAAGTCATTTAGTTAGAAAAAGCACATAGTACATACACTAGATAGACAAACAACCCCCGACGCTTCGCTTCTCACTGAGACTTCAAAGTAGACCACGGAACCAGCAGTCTAGTTTTTCTTTGCCTTAAGGTACCTAACAAAGGTTTGCGCCAGCACCACTCTTGTCTGTGTTGTCATGTGTGCTATCCCCCTTTGTCAGCTGGCAACAGGAGCATGAAATTCTGCAAGTGTCTTTGAGTGCATATGGCATGAGGAATTATCATGTACCTAGCATATTATTAATATGCAGACATACCCACCCACATGAATAGGTCCTATAAGAGTTTTTAAAAAAAAATCAAAAACTTCTTAGAACTGTTTTGGGCTCCATTGTGACCTGGTTCTGTTTAAAACATGAACAGAGTTCCCATTCCCAATTTGTAGCCATTAGAACAGTGAAAGGGGAAAGAAATATATTCTAGAAAAGACTCTGTTTTACTTACTTGTGCAAATGGTGTCACAATCATGTCTTCTCCATGTCTGTAGTAAGAAAAAGGAAAAAAAAACTCATTAACTGCACATCTAAGCGCTCACTTTCCAAATCAGAACTGGAACCCTTGCTAGGACACATGGTATTCTCTTCAGGAACAAGCACACCTAAACAGCAGCCATGAACTTATTAAAGAGGAATGATGGACTGATCCTCAGCTCTCTCCTTCAGCTAGAAACACCACCAACACAACTGAATCTCTACACATCATGCAGCTGATCACTGAGCCCGCCCCCAGCCCCACTCCTCTAACCAGTCCCTCATAGACTGGGTCCTATCCTTCACCTCCATCGTATTCTGTCCACTGGCACCCTCCTGGATGCTTTCAGTGTTTCCTGATTCTGGTGTCCGTAAATTGTGCTTTCCAAAACCCCACCCCTTGAAGTTCATCTGGGCTAGGTTGTTTAGGCCCCATGAGCTCTTTTCCCTTCTCAATTACCTTTTAACACAGACTGGTAGGTACCCTCACTTTAAATGATACAGATGAGGCATTGTCCTATTTCCAAACTAAATTCATTGTAACATGGACCAAACATGCCACTCTCAGATGGTCTTGTATCTGTGGGCCCCACCTTTCCTAGATCTCTACAGAGCTAATTGACTTATTCAAAGTTCGATATAGCATGGTTTCTGAACTAGACTTAAGGCTCTCCAGTGAACGTGCTGGGATACAAACAGCTCCAAGATGCCAACACTAAGGCCATGCGGAAGACCAAATCAAACTACTTCATCACCAACTTCCAGAACAACCTTATCTCTCCTGAAAAGTTCTGGAAGGTAACTCCTCCTCTTTTTAATCCTCTAGCCCTGTCAGCCACCCCACTATCAAGTTAGGAAGCTCTCGCATCTCTAGGTCACTAATGCTTTTAATCACCACCTATGCTGTCTATCTCTTCCCCCCTACCCTTCTCTCCTCCCCTTTCCAACCTCCTGCCACCCTCTCAAAAGCTCCCCTCTCTCTTCCCCTATACCCTCACCGTCTTCTGCCTCTTTAACTTCTCCACATCGCTGCCTTGGCTACCCTCTCTGCTCTGCACTCTCCAAAGGGGGAACATGCTGAGGGTTTGGATTAGGGACACTCAGATATCTATTTTATAAATGGATATATCGGATTGTGGTCCAAATTTGAAATTTATGATTTTTGGATATAGTTGTGGGACGGGTTGAATAGGACCCTGTCCCAGTTGTTATGAAGAGTTTGAATGCATGGATCTGTTCTGTTCTTTTCATTTCTTGTCTCTTGTCTGTCTGGTTGCACAAGCACATTTTCTCGTGAGAGCTAGGATTTGATCACCCTGATAGTCTGCACTTCTTCCTATCACTGTCTCTCAGTCTTCCCTTGCTGTTTCTGTCTTTTGCTCCCTTGCATATCTGCTGGTATAAAAATATATGCAAATCATTATGTGGAAATGTAACTAATAGTGGGATCCCTTTGTTTAGAAATTATATAGTGTTACTGTTGAAATGCATATAATTATAGTTTGAGATGATTGCAAAAAAGCTATTGGAAACTCAAGGGGTTAGTTAACCTGAGAGCAGTTTTTAAGCCCTTTTTCAGAAGCTATGGAGAATGGGCCTCCGTTCTGGGACATTGTGTTCTTGTTGCACCTGCAAGAAATTGAAAAGAACACTGGAAATTTACAAGAACATTTTAGAAGAAAACAGGATGCACGTTAAGAAGGGGGGTTGCAAAGACTTAGAGAGAGAGCTACAATGTTTTGGGAGACACACAGATTGAAGAAAAACTCAGATGGATCTTCTCTGTTTATTCTGCCTTTGTAAATAGTTATACCGAACAAGTTTATTTTTTATGTTACTGCTAGTACTAATAAACACTTTTTGCGCGAATTTTACAACTGCTCCTGGTTTTTCCTATGCTTCTTGACCAATGCCTCGATGAAAAGTTGCCTAAAATCCTAAATCCTAAATATTTGGATTCCTTATCAGATTTAAATATTAAAATTCAAGATCCTATCTGGAATTTGGGATCTTCCTTTTTTCAATTTCTTTTTATTGAACTAAAGAGCACTGTCACAGACAGAGTAGGAAGTCAATAGAGTTGGTTACAGTACAAGAAGCGCTACCCATATTTAGCCAGGCAGTATAGTAAACAGTTGGTAAATTAATCCTCCACCTATTCCAACATACATAATTAGGATTTAACTGTCTTGAAGATTAATGTCCTCTTTCTAGACTTCAGCAAGGCATGTGACTCTGTTCCTCACGTGGGCCTGTTGGATAAGCTAGGAGAAATGGGAGTGGAAACCAGATGATCAGATGGATAGCAATTGGCTCCAGGACGGACCCAGAGGGTCGTAGTTGGTGGGATAGTCTCATCCCCATGGAGGGTCATAGTAGGGGTCCCCAGGGATCAGTCTTGGGCCCCTTCTGTTCAACGCCTATGTATCTGAACAAGGACAGGAATCAGAAGTGAGATGAGTCTCTTTGCAGATGACTCGAAACTGGGCGGTGGTGGATGGGGAGGAGGGGGGGTGGCCTGCAGGGGACCTGGAGGCTCTGGAAAGATGGTCTAGAAAGTGGAAGCTGAGGTTCAATGCAGGGAAATGCAAGGTACTCCACCTGGGGGCCAGAAACCCAGGCCAAGTGTACACCCTGGGGGGGGAATACTACAAGTCTCAATGGCTGAGAGGGACCTGGGGGTGGTGGTGGATGTCAAAACGAACAACTCTGAGACTTGTAGGAGGAGGGCAGCAGCCAAGGCCAACAGGATGCTGGGATGCATCACTAGGGGGATCACCTCCAGAAGGAGGGAAGTGATACTCCTCTGTATAACTGCTTGGTGAGGCCGCACCTGGAGTACTGCGTGCAGTTTTGGAGGCCACACTAAAGAGGGACATTAACCTCCTGGAGAGGGTCCAGAGGAGGGCAACCAAAATGATTTGGGGCTTGGGGACAGGACCTTGAGGAGAGGCTCAAGAGCTAAATATGTACACATTGGAAGAGAGAGGGACCGGGGACATGATAGAGGTCTTCAGGTACATGAAGAGGGTAAATAGGGAGGAACAGTCAGGGTGCTTGAAGGAAGGAGGAAGGGGCCACTAGAGGGCATGGGTGGAAGCTGGAGGGGAAGATTCAGGGAGAAAGGAGGAGTGCTACTTCACTGAGAGGGTGGTGGAGCCATGGAATGCACTACCTAGGGGCTGGTGGAGGCAGAGACAGTGGAGGGGTTCAAGAGGGGGTGGGACAGGTACAGGGGAAGGGTTCAGGAAGCAAAATCCAATGCAGCAAGAATATCCGGAACTGGGAAGGGAGAAGCCAGAGAAGGCGAGGGGGACAGCAAGGTCAGCACCCAGGGTGGGGGCTGACCAAACGAGCAGACACGAAAGACCGTTAGGCCTATTCTGCTGGCATTTTAGTATGTTAGTATTAATGCAGTACCCCTAACTGAATTAATTGGATCAAGTTCACCCCATGGGATAAAAGTCTGCATCTTGAGGCATAATATAAGTTATCCAGCTTTGCCATTGCCTTTGTAATCGAGCTGTTTTACCATGCATATATGCAGTTATCCATTCAAATCTGAGATATTCCTGTTTAAAATTCCACCTCTCCCACTCTGTAAATGCCTGACCCTTGTTGCATTACCTAACCCCCACCCTAACAACCTTCCAACACCCAACTCCCACCTCTCTCCCAGCCCCCACCCTGTCAACTACTGTGAACATCGAGTTTAGATGACGACCACTCATCCTACATACTGTATAGCACCTAGCCTCCCTGCCCCCACCAACAAAGCCCCAAAATTATAAGGAAAAATGCCTTTACATTAAAAAGGCCCCACCATGGCATGACTATCATACTAGTCTTAGTCACAGTAGTGTCCTGACTCATATGAATGAAAGATGAAGTCCTCCTATAGTAACTCCTGATTGGCCGCTTGTTCATCACATGTGCCATCCAGTTTCTGAACTGGCTTCCAGCTAGGAGTAGTGTCATCCCTCTTGTGAAAGCACAGTGCCACTAAAGAATGATGATGCTGTGCTCATCAAAAACACATCACATTAAAACAACCTGCTCATTCAGAAGGATGATCGAAGGAAAGTGACTGCAAGAAAAGGTTTTCAATAATTAAATCATGGACCACACCCCAATGAAACGGTGTTATCTTAACTGTGACATGTTTGGGATCCCGATTTAGTGGTCTTGGGCAATGGTCATTAAAATGAACGTGTACTATTGATACCGTACATCACCTGGACTGAGCAAGCCTCCTCACTACCTACTGCTTTGCAGTTTTCAACTAAGAAATATTTAAAATAAACATAAAGTATATTCTGGCATGGTATAAGAGGAACACACCCTGGATTTTCCTGAATGATGGGATTATTGCTCACCAGTTCCTATTGGCAGACAGAGTTGAGTGAGCCTCTGGGCTTATGAATAAAGTTCTGACTAGTGGGAAGGATTCCATAACTGATGAAAACTAGGAGTATCCAGGGTATTAAATAAACCGAAAAAACTGAGTAGCAGTTTTACAGTGAAAGTGCTAAGCAGCTGTAAAATGCATAGCGCTTGACACAGAATGATTAGCAAAGTTTAAAAATATATATAATTTTACTAATTGTATCTAGTGTGCCATAAACTCATTGAATAAAATGGTTAGCAGTCTACTGCTATGCATTTTGGAAATAGTTAGCATTACCCCTGTTTTACATAGTGTTTTGCTTTGCAATACCAGCTATTTAAAATCTGGTATCCCTTATTTCAATGGTTGGATAATCCATTGGAATGGCCAACAATTTCAGATGAGGACTGCTGAGCTGGACAACTGTCTCCAGAACAGTCTGTTCCTGGAGGCATGTTTCTTAGTTCTTATGGGATATAAACATCTAGTTGGCAGTTGAGTAAAGGTTATGGGAAACCTGTTTAGCAAATGGTTTGATTGAAATTCCCAGGGGTTGCAATATTGCCTAACATAACAAGGCGGTTTCATGCTGTCAGACATTGCGGGCAGTGAACCCACAGTACCCTGTGATAGAGACTGCCACCAAGTAAGGGAATTTTAGTGAGTCTAGTCTTTGGGAAGACAAACCACAAGAAAGGGCTTGATGTGATGCACTGCATCACACACAGTCACCTGCTAAAATAGTGGACAGATATTGTAGGTTCCTTTGTGTGACAGTGTGACTTCCTTTTTGGGGGGGAGGGATTTATTGTAGTTTACCCTTAACACTGACTGGCCCCCTTCAGCACTTCTGCCCTGCCCAGCATAATCACCTGCCTTCCCTGGGAATTTCCTTCCTTTCTCATGCCCACCTGTGGATGACCCCCCATAGGAAGGGCTGCCCAGGGGCCACCCCTCTCCGAGAGTGGAGCTGAAGTGTCAGTTGGGGAGAGAGAGAGAGCCTGGTTGGCAGTGCGGGACCTGCAGCAGAACATCAGGCAGCATCCTGCACAGGCAGGGATTTTCCTTGGTTTTCTTCCCCTCCTCCAGGTGTTGCGAGATGTATGTATCTGATGCTGAGATGTCAGAATGTAGATGTGCCCCTCCCTGTGCACCTGCTCTGCAGCACTGCCATCTGTGGTCATCTATGTGGCAGTGTTGTGGCGGAGACCAGGAACCCTCCCTTCCCCGAGGAGGTTAGCATCCATTTGATGCTAAACCATCCTCCCCCGGCCAGCCCCTCCTGCGTCCTAGGCATGTTCCCGGACCCAGGTCACTGGCGTCAGATGCAGTAGTGCTAGTGCTGCACTGGCGGGCCGGCTCATAGTGTGACTCCCTGTTCAGCTAAAACCTTTCTGTAAACCTTTCCATAAAGACGGATGGCTACTACACACAACCATACCTAATGATCTACTGTCACTCATTACAGTACCAGATAGAGGCACCTACCAATTCTGCTCCATTCAGCCACAGTGCCTAACTTTAAAACTCCCAGGATAAAGCAAGAGTTTGGAAGACGTGCATTTGCCTTTTATGCACCTAACTCATGGAACTGGCTACCTAGCCTCCTCAAAACTGCTCCCAGCCTACAAGCCTTCAAGGCAGGTGTCCTCCCCCCCCATGAGAACCCCATGTTACTACAGTCATCCTGAGATCACTTCTATGTGTTGTGGGTCAGTTTCTGACACAAGGATACATTTCAGTTGCTGCTGCAATTTTGTTTTGCCTACCTCTAAATTTGTTCAGTTTCTCCATGCATTCTACCATGTTTGCTACAAGTTTATTTTTTGTAATGTATGCATCCTATAACATTTCAAATTACTGTAAGCTGTGTTGTTGTGCCTGCTGTCCTCCCCAGGACCCCCATGAAAACAAGATGCTACATCTCATAGGGTTATCGTGCTCTTTGAGAAATTTTAAAGGTTCTGTGGTTCTGATAAGTCAGGAAAAGCTCTGATAGTTACCTAAGCTTTATCAGAATTTTCAAAACCTTTTTAGTTTAAAGAACGAAAACGTTTTTAACTATTCTTTTTTCACCTACAAGCTAGTGTCACTGAAGGGAACAGAATCTAAAAACAACCTGGAGTGGCTTAACAGTACATATCATTAGTGTCATATAGCTAGTTCATATCTTTTGTGTAACACCTTTGTGAGTAAGTCACCTCCGGTTGGATGGGGAATAAAAGAATTGAAAAAAAGGGTCACGTGTAACCAGTTACAATGCATCCTGACCGCAGTACCTTACTGGCTGCTGCTACTTACATAAAAACTCTAACAACTTAGTAACAAATTATAAATTCAGAGATAAGCAATGTGTGCATGTTCAAAGACATCTGCACTGGGTTCTAAGCACCTGTAAGTAAATTGTAACATTTTATGGTCTGAAATTGCAGTGTCACATGGGGCAAGTGAACCAGACCTGACAAATAGTAATAGAGCCTTTTTTTCCCTCATGTAGGTTTTTCACCTTGGAGACACCAGGCAGGTTCCGCTCCGGTCCTCTCCTCGAGAGGACTCATTCCGCCCCTTGCTCAGGGGCATCATCCTACCTGCACAGTGCTCCCTTTTTCCATGTTCTCTCCATTATCCTGAGACCCTGATACACGGACGGGTGTGCATGTGCTCTGAGGCTCCGGTGATGGCCTCTTCCTCCCATCTGGCCTAGCGCCAGGTCCCTCCCCCCAATGTTGGCACTGCCACCAAGCCTTCATCTGGTGGCAGCCAAGAGCCGGGGAAACCCCACACCCCTCACCAGGAGAGGGCGTTGTCTGGCAGCAGCTCGATCCAACTCCTCACCTTCTCCCCCTTCCCTGGCCGACCCCAGGTGACTCATGCTTGTTCCTGAACACGGGTTGCTGGCGTGGGATGAGCAAGGCACCAGCACCTCAGCTTTCTTGCCACTGGGCCAGGCATAGCGCAGCCTTTTAATACTCTAATAAATGGGACATGAATCCTTTAAACAAATCCAGTTCTTTCATGTCAGACTAAGACTCAAATCCAAGTGTTGGGGAGACAAAAATACGTACCAGGAAAGATGAGAAAAATAGAACAAGCAGGATTTAAAATAGCTGCTTCCTGGTGACAGGCTGGGATCCAAACCCAGAGCCTTGGAGATGTAAGATGTTAGAATAATAGACTGCAGGGAGCTATTGTTTAGAAAAATAAACTGCTGAGTGAATATCAAAAGGCAGAATGTTATGAGATGGGAGGTCAAAAGAGTTTAGAAAAATACTAGTCACAGAACACTGGATGTTCTTCGTTGCGCAAAAGTATGAAACAGCTGATCAAAGGGACCAAGCTGTTCCCAGGTTGTGAGGCCCTGGAAAAAAGGGCAATGGATACTGTGAAACAGAGCTCAGTGGTACTGTGGTCCAGTGGTTCTGTATCCAGAGTCTGAGGATTAACGTCCATAGGCAGGAAATAAAATGTAACAAACCTTCATCAGCAAATGGCTGGATTACAGGCCATGTAGAGGAGAGGCACCATTCTCCCATGTCAGTTAAAGGACAGTGTCAACCCCTTAAAGTGGGTCTAGTTTAAAAAACATATTGTCATGACCGGTCATATTCTGTAGAGATTGCTAATGTAGCTGGTAGTTTGATTCTGATTCTTATTTTTTCTTTTTAAAAAGTGAAAAACAGACTGCTCACCATACTGGCATTATTACTCAAAAACGTATTTGGTTACAGTTCTTAATCAACTCCCACCACACTTTCCTGCCCTTGGGAGCACTGCCAACACAATCTAGCCACTCATAATGCAGTGGGAGGAGAGAAGACTATTGCATCATGAGTGGCTGCAAGGTTTTGGGGTTTTCCTAATGTTCGTCGAGTATGCAATAAGAGGAGATTAAGGATTTGAAACAAAACAAGGTTGGGTATAATTATACCATTAGCATGCATTTCAGTTCTAGCAAGAAAGGAAGCAGATAAAATGAGCAGCATCATTAATGAATTTGAGAGAAGGTAAGCAATCATAAAATGTGGGGTTTCAATTAGAAATATTATGATGTAAAAATGGTTGAGTGTCCCTTTAACACGTCCCTTCATATTGCTTGTGAAAACAAATGGCACTGCTGTTTTCAGTCCAGTATGGGAGCGACTAGGCTAGCTTACAGAACTGTGCAAATGTATGCTAAAAATAAATTAGGTACGGCCTGCCTGCCGGCACAGCAGTAGCGCTACCACTCGTGACGCCGGCAACCCGAGTTCGGGAATGAGTTCGGGTTATCGGAGGGCGATGGGTGTCCAATGGACTGCTTGTCTCCTCTGGGGGTAGGGAATCTATGGCTCAGCGCATGACCGACCTCTAGTGGTAGCTGGAGGTTAGGCATGCCTATGCCACACAAAAGGGGTGGAACATGACGGACGCTGGCATAAACCCTGGCATCAGCGCACATCACGTCTCTGGAAGGGAGTACTTCAGAAAATTCCTCAGCTTAGCATGATACCGACAGGAGGGTCAGATAGGCCCTAACCACCAGGCACAAGCTGCTTGCGGGAGGACCCGATGAGACATAGAGGCAGTGTTGGGTAAGTTACTTTTTGTATTACTTTATATTACTTTTGGAAACTTGTTCCAGAAAGCTCTGTGCAGTCACTAGCAAGGATGGAGAAGTACTAGAAAAAGCAGTACACCTTACAGTTACAATTACTTATGTCTTTTTATACAAAAGAAATACGTAATGGTAACTGATTACATTTATTTGAAAGTAACTAGTAACTAACCTATTACTTTCAAAAAATGTAATCTGTTACAGTTATTTATTATTTTGTATAAAAGAAATAAGTAACTATAATTGTATGGTGTATTACTTTTTCTAGTACTTCTCCATCCTTACTAGTGACTGCACAGAGCTTCCTGGAACAAGTTTCCAAACGTAATAGAAAGTAATAGAAAAAAGTAACTTACCCAACACTGCATAGAGGTATGGAACTGAGGGAGTGGCTAAGGGCCTGGCTGCCCACTCCCACTCTGTCCCTTCCTGGGGGGTAAGCCATGGCTCCGTGGGGGGTTCCTCCGAGCTTGCGGTGCAGGTGGATGGTCAGGTGACAGTGCAGGGGCGGGCTAAAGGAGGGGATAAAAAGAAATATAAAAAAAATAAATTAGGTCAAATATAGAGGATAATGGACGAGCAACAGTGAACAACAAAACTGTGTTCACTTTGAGAGGTTATCATAACAACCAGGTAGACCTTGAGAGCAAAGCTCGAGAGGTCTATGGTTGGCATTACTGCCTTGAGAAGCAAACACAGTATTATTATCCACTGTTGCCCATCCACTGTCTTTTATAGTGTATGGGCAACAATGGAGCTGATCATTCGTTTAAAAAAAACATAGAAACATACACTTTGACAGCAGATAAGGACTGCTTGGCCCACCTAGTCTGCCCATTTCCCTACCTACAGGATAAGCTGCAGATCCTAGTTAACCAACAGCCTATTTCTTCCTACCCCCCACAAAAACTGCCTTATGTCTGTCCCATGCATTCTTGAATTCTCCCACAGTTTTAGACCCCACAACCTCCTCAGGAAGGCTGTTCCATGTGTCCACTGTCCTTTCTGTGAAAAAATACTTCCTCACATTGCCCCCCATCTTCAAATTGTGTCCCTTGTTCTTGCACATCTCTTTTCTGAAAGATGCTACCTTCTTGGACTTTGTTGATTCCACTGAGGTACTTAAAAGTTTTATCATGTCCCCTCTCCTCCTTTCCTCAAGTTTATACATATTAAGTTCCTTTAGTCTCTCCTTGTATGGCTTCTCTTGCAGACCCTGTGCCATTTTAGTTGCCTCCTCTGGACTGCCTCTATCCTGTCTATGTCCTTGCGGAGATGGGGTCTCCAGAACTGGATGCAGTACTCCAGATGGGGTCTCACCAACTGTCTGTACAGAGGGATAACAACTTCCTGTTTTCTACTGGTGATGCCTGTCCCTATACATCCCAGTATCCCCCAGCCCTCCCTACTGCCTTCTCACATTGCTTGCTAACCTTAAGGTCATCTGATATGATTACCCGCAGGTCCCTTTCCATTTTGTTGTTGTTACTACCCCCAATTGTGTAATCTTCCCCTGGCATTTTGTTTCCCAGGTGCATTATTTTGCACTTCTTTGCATTGAATCCAAGCTGCCATACTTCTGACCATTCCTCCAACCTTGCCAAGTCCCTTCTCATTCTTTCCACGCCTCTCTGTGTATCAACCCTGTTGCAGATCTTTGTGTCATCTGCAAAGAGGCATACTTTTTCTTCCAGTCCCTCTGCAATGTCACTTATAAAGACATTAAAAAGGACTGGACCCAGTACTGAACCCTGCAGTACCCCACTAGTAACCCCTCTTTCTTCAGAGTGGACTCCATTTACAATTACCTTTGGTGTCCTGTTGTCCAGCCAATGTTTTACCCAGGCTACCACCCTGGGACCCACTCCCAGGCTGGTTAATTTGACTATTAATCTTTTGTGTGGGACTGTGTCAAGTGCCTTGCTAAAGTCTAGGTAGGCCATGTCCACAGCCCCTCCCTGGTCTACTACTTTGGTCACCCAGTCAAAGAAATCAATTAGATTTGTCTGACATGACCTTCCTGCTGTGAACCCATGCTGCCTTGGTTCCTGTGCCCCATTGGCCTCTAGGAACTCAACAATTTTTCCTTCAGAAGTGATTCCATCCTTTCCCTACCACAGAGGTCAAACTTACAGGTCTGTAGTTTCCTGCCTCTGTCTTGCTCCCACTTTGTGAAGGGAATCACATCCACCTTCCTCCAGTCCTCATGTACCACACCATCCTCCCATGATTTGTTAAAAGGGTAGTCAGTGGTTTCACTAGTTCGTCCCTTAATTCTTTTAGAATTCTGGGGTGAATTCCGTCAGTCCCTATTGCTTTGTCCACCTTCAGTTTTAGGAACCCCCCCCCAAAAAAAAAGCGATTGGTGCGATTGTCAGGGTAATGGGAGCATGAGGGCATTCTATGTTGTTTTACCATTGTAGTGACACACTCAAGAGGGTACAACAACCTCTTGATGTCACTACGATGGTAAAACAAGCCTAGGAATTCACAGAAATTCCATACATAATCATGCCCTCCCATACACTATAGTTTTTTTTTTTTTTACCATAGTCATTTTCTAAGGATTGAAATTACCAGTTGTCTTTCAAAGAGCATGATTGGTGACCAAACAACCACATCGATGAGGGTGTCTCAGGTATGTGTTCCTAACTAAGGCTGTGATGTTAGATTTGGCCATGACATAGTTTGCCTTGGTCAACATCATAACCATAAACTATACAGATGATTTATGGCACCCTGACATTAAGTAAATAATTCTGTGCAGACCAAATTTTCATAACACTGTGGCATGCTATTTAGTAGGGGTGTACGAGGGACAAACAGTATTTCCAAATACCATGAATAATGCACTATTCATTATTGGGATACGGATAACAAATGGTGGCACAATTATTTGCATTTGGGGAATAATTTTGAAAAAGTAAAAACAGCCCCATCCTCCTCCCCAGCCCAACTGTTTAAACAAGCACAACTCCCTGTCCCCCACCCAAAATTTAATATTTAAAAATGATCCCACGATGAGTGACCACTACAACCCACCTACCTCCATGGCCAGCCGCTGTCTCTTGTAGCCCAAATGTGCATTTTAATTAGGTCCTCTTTAAAGAAAGAAATAATCCCCCACCCCAGCAGCAGCACCCAACTCCCAACCTCTCCACTGCCCAGCACCGTGTCTTTATCAAAGCCCCCCAGGCAGGAAGGCAACCAACTCCTCCATCGGTGGAGTTGTCTTCAGGATTTAGTAACCATGCTTGCTCATAGAAAACAGCTGATCATGTGATCAGCTGTTTTGCTATGCGAGCAAGCGCGGGAGCCCTTTCATTCACAAGAAGGTGATCGGTCATGGAGAAGGGCTGGTTGTGTTCCCACACCTGGGGGGGCGGCTTCGTGCTGTGCAGTCACCATGGCAGAGTACGGCACTAAGCGGTGCAGTGCTATTTAAACAAAAGGACCTTTGTTGTTCTTTTAGTTTTTAATTGCTAGCCACATCACCAGTGACGCGATCCGAAGATCGGCCACACAGTGCGAAGCAACATGCTGCTGGCCACAACTGTCAATGTTTTGAAAATCAAACATAACTTAATAAAACCAGCCCTATTATTGGCTGACAGGGTTGTACAGTTCAGTGGGAGTACTTACAAGTCACTAGCAATGGAGGAGTTCCGTGACATAGCCTTCGGAGACAGGTCATAATCGCTGTCAGAGCGATACAGGAAGGACTCCCGGCGCTGGCTGTGGGGGAAGTTTCCCTGTAGGATGAGAGCTGAGCCTGGGCTGGCTTGGGGATCAAGGGGACTTCTTCCAACGGACAGGCCATTTTCCACATCAAAACTGCAAAGAATAAATTGAAAAAAAAATATCAGTGTGGTACACTAGAGAAATGTTGAAACTGAGGCACAGTTCAGCAGGATATATTACATAAGATAGTCATTGACTTGTTTAGCCTGTGTTGTTTTTATACCCTGGAGTAAGTCAGTCCTGGAATCGGAGGCTGTCAATCTGTCTAGTGACTGTCACTCAAGACTAAAATTCCATATTCCAAGGAATTTCGGAAATATGACTCACTCATCAACAATTTTTAAACAATTCCTCAGCTGCTTTATTTAATTCCTATTAGAAACATTGCACAAAAGTAAATGCCAACGTTTCGAGTCATAGCTCTTCTTCAGGGCTTGCACTACGAGTGAGTATCTTTATATTAGACTTTGGGAAAAATAAATTAATCTGAACCTTAACGTGTTTAGGCTTACGTATTCTAAACTGTCTGCCTGACATTCCCCCCTTTTGGATTCTTCCTATGACCCTCTGTAGCATGCGGCGGCACTTGATGTCCTGTCCACAATCATTTGGTGTTCCATGCATTCCAAAAATTGGGGGCAGAATACCAATTTTAGTCTGCAGGTATTCTGTTTTGAACACCAGGTTTTGAGAAAAAATACTTTTTGCAACCCTATTAAAAGTCACAAAAAGTCATGGAGCCATTTTGTGTTAACCAAGCATTTCTAATTTGACCTATGTTTTATAGAAGCACAGTAAAAAACATGTAGTTCCTTACAAAAATACATTTTTGAATGATTAAATCTTTAATTAGCACACATTGTTCTGAAGCAGCAGATTATAGATTGCTAAATTTTATCACTTTACAAATTACCGGGACCTCTTTTACATGGAGGGAAACATCACTTTTTATAGGACCCTGTGACAGGGTTGTGTAAGACCCTGTCCCATTTGTTATACAGAGAGAGAGAGAGAGGGAGTTAAAAGCAATTATCTATTTTTCTGTCCTCTCCTATTCTGTCACTTGTCTGTCTGATTGCACAATCAAATTTTCATTGTGGAACCTTGGAACTGGCCACTCCAATGGTCCCATGATTTCTCCATTATCTCCCTTCCTTCACTTGCTGTTTCTATTCTTTCTTTCTCCCCTTAATTCTCTGTGGTTAAAAAAAAATAGATATGTGAATCTGTATGTGAAACTGGGATCCCTTGGTTGCAAATGTATATAGTTATATTGTTGAAAAGAATTGCAGAAAGCTGTTTGGGGTTTGTTAGAAAAGATAGCAAGCTGGAACACAGGGGATTGACCTTGAGAATCATTTTAACCTTCCACAAGCTTCTTTGCAGAGCTGTCAGCTGGAAAATCAGCTCTGGCTAGAATGTCTTAATTGGCTGCAACTGTTAAAAAGACTGGAAAGAAATTGACAAAGTTTGGTACATTGTGTGAAAAGGGAGATATATTTAACGAGCACAGGATGCAGAATTCAACTGCCAGATGAAAACATCTTATAAAAGAGAGTAATGTTTTGTTTATAGATAGCTATAAAGAGCCGAAGATTTTAAAGAGATTCTTAGATGAAAACTTCTGTTTCTTTGAACTGCTTGTATCAAGAGCTATCCTGTGCAGTTTTACTTTTTATTTTATTGTTACTGATAATAATGCAAAGCTACTTGCAAATTTTACAGTTCTTTTGCCTATGCTTCCTGACCTATGCTTCAATGACAGACCCACTATGGCAAGTGTGAAAAACTAATATTTTATTGCAAATACTAAAACTCGTGGTGTTGTCAAGGCATGTAAAAACTTTTTATGGCAATGCTACATATAAATCAAGGTTTTCTCATAAAAATGGGACTGATCATGGTGTCCATTAGTGGTGCTCGGTTACTATCCTAATAAGTCAGATAGTGATGGGTAGTACCCCAAAACTCAGATTTCAGATATTAACAAATAGTGTTGACATCCTAGAATGGATCTGCTTTGGTAGGATCCCTTCTATGGCTCCAACGGATCAGACTGATCTGACAGATCCACGAATCCTACTGGCAGATCAGACTATCCAACCTGTGGATCTGATGGATCCGACGTAGGATACCTGGAGCCAACCTCGGATGTCTGGATCCAACCTTGGATGCATAAATATCCCACCATGGATCCTAGATCTGAGTTTGGATGGATCGAGGTTGCATACCAACACTATCCCACAGAGACTAGTTGGATCCACTAAAGTACTATCCGAGCACCACTAGTGTTCATGATATCCTAACAAAGGTGCAGCTCTAAGAATTGGTTTGGCGATGTTGAGAAGGGTGCACCATGGCACTGAACTATAGAGTAAAGATGAGCAGAATGTGCTGAAATTCTACACTTTCACCTTCAATTTAGCCCAAACAAACTTTTGGGTCATTTTGGATCACTTCTGCCTCCATCCAGATAATTAAAAAAACAATAACACTCCAACCAGCACATCGGTGCAGCGATAGCGCCACTGATTACAACACCAGTGACTAGGATTCAGAAGTGAGCCATGGTCATCAGGAGTCAATGGGGAGGGGGAACGAGTGGCCCAGAGGAGGATGGGATGCTTCCTCCACCACGACACTGCCACCTGGATGACCCCAGGAGGTACTGCGGCTGGAGGAACATGCAGGTAAGGGGCGGCTGCAGACTTTGAAATTATGCTTGCTCAGCTGCACGCGTCATGATGTCACCACCCACACTGCCTCGGGACACCAGGGAGACAGTGAGAAAACTGGGCCTTGCCACTGTGCGTTAGCAACCCTGGTACAAATGGTAGTCAGACACACGCTGATCAGTACTGAGGTAATGCTGAGGCACTGTGGAACTCAAGTTACAGTTTGCATTGGCTGTAATGTGATTCTGCCTCAGCATAACTCGGCATTCCCTCTGTACCTGGTCAACTTTTGTATGACTATCACTGTATACCCAGCCCCTGAACCTCGACCGAGATGTCACACAGTGAGGCCTAAAATGCAGATCCTGTTGAAGGAGGTCCTGCTACCCTTCTGACTCTGCTGGGGGATGACCATGACTGAGTGGCAGCTAAGGGACATCTACGGGTAAGTGGCAATGGGGGGTCAAGGTGCTAGTGATGAAGGGGGCTTAAATAGAATGAAAATGTGTGTGCCAGTCATAAGAAATGCACCCTAAACTAGGGTGCCCTATACAGGAACCATGGTTGCATTCCCCTACAGGCTCGCAGAGCAATTATCCAGAAAATGATTCTATCTAATTTTGACTACGGAGACACTGGGCTGGATATTCAAACTGCACCATTCTGTGGCGCAAGCCCTTGCGCTGCTCAAAAAAGTTGCGCAGGGGTGTGGCCGGAGCAATATTCAATGGAGTTGCGCTATTGAGCAACTCCTTTGAATATCGCCCGCCACAGCCACTGTGCATGGCGCAGTGGAACTTGCGCCACCGCAAGTGGTCAGAGTGGAGCATTCAAGATGCGGTGGTGCAAGTTCCATTGCGCCATGTGCAAATATCCGATATTCAAAAGGTGACATGCAAACGGGGCCATAAGTTATGCAAGGCGCAAGGGGTGCCATTTGCATCTACTTACGGCCCCATTTGCATGCCATTAGCATGCAGGTGTGCCGATCCCCGACAACTTGCGCCTGGCTCCCTGCCAGGCAGCAGCCGTCGGGGACCGATGCTCCTGCAGCCCAATCATGAGCATGGTAATCCCCCACTGGCCGATCGTGAGGCATACAGTATAAAACCCCCACTGGCCCGATCGCAGGCAAAACAGAACTGACCCCCGACTAGCCCGATTGCGGGCAGAACAAGTTCAACCCCCAAAGACCAATATCCTGGTGGTCCAGTGGACCGTGACCCCGATCATGGGAATTAGAGTCAACCCCCAGGTCTAATTTCCTGGTGATCTAGTGGCCTCACCCCACCCACCCACGGAGCCCCACCACCAGCTCCCCCATCAGCCGGGCGGCAGCACCCCACCCGCCTGCCGCCTGCCGACTGACTGCTCGTAGGCTGCCGCCCATTGGTTCAGAGCAAGAGCTAATGGGCGCGCAGCCCACTACCGCATAAGGCAGTCCAGATATGTGAATGAATGAATTCAATAGGTGTGCAGCCTACCGAGCAGTCAGTCGGCGGGCGAGGCGGCTGGGCGGGCGGGTGCTGCCGCGCTGGCTGACGGGGGAGGAAGCGAGGTGGTGGGGCTCCGTGGGTGGGTGGGGTGGGCCACCAGATCACCAGGAAATTGGACCGGGTTGACTCTAATGCCCATGATCGGGCATCGTCCACTGGACCACCAGGGATATTGGTCTTTGGGGAGTTGAACTCCGCTCTGCCCGCAATCGGGCTAGTGGGGGGGTCATTTTGCTATGCCCGTGATCGGGCCAGTGGGGGGGGTTGTTCAGTTATGTTCTGCCCGCGATCGGGCTAGGGGTACTATTATGCCCACGATCGGGCTGCAGGGGGGGCACAGGGAAGAAGTGGAGGGCCACCCACAGGTGGCAGCTGCTGTGTTGCGCCCTGCAATGCGGCAGCTCACCTGTGGGTGGCCCTCGACTTACTCCTTTTTTTGGCTCAAAGTTGTGCAGGCGCAGGTTGGGGGTTGCGCCTGCACAACTCTGCACAGCCCGGCTGAATATCGGGCTGTGCAGTTTATGCATGGTTCCTCCTCCGGTTGAGCATGCCTTCATTAGCATTGCGCTGTTGCTCAGCATGACTTGGGGGCAAACTGCCTCCTGCTGAATATCGCAGAATGGGCGCAATTTCGGACTTAGCAGGTGCAACCCTATTGCGCATGGCACAACCCTTTTGAATATCCAGCCCATTGTCTACAGTGCAGCTCCTAAGTCAGCCCTGACCAGACTGGATTCCCGCTTCCACTCCTTCTGTTGCTTTGCGCTGGACTGCCCACCCCACACCAACCACTGCTCGCTTTATACCTCCCTCTCCCTTCCCTCTGTCGAAGCCAGGTGCCTCACTCACTGTATCCTCCCCTTCTCTCTACACCTTTCAGAACTCTGGCTTTCATTCCCCGGCACTCCCTTCTAGGACATCCTGAGCTGGCCAGGCTGCTTTCTCCTACCGCGTCCCCAAACTTAGGAATTCTCTTCCCCTTTCTCTCTGCTCTGCCTCCTCCCTACAACTCTCTCTCCTCACGCCTACTCAAATTCACTCCCTCCTGCAACTGCACCTGATCCCTGCCTCTGTCCCTCCCATCCTTCCACTCCTCCTCCCCTTGCCCCCCAAAAACCTCCTGCTCTAACCACTGCTGGTATCCTCCCACTTCCCCCTCCCATACTGCACTCTTTCCTCGTTTTCCCCTGGATAACTTTGCTACCACTTGCCTACATTTATTCCACTCTGCACTTTAATTAGCCCCCTCTTCTTGCTATCCACCTGGATGCATTTTTGCTATTTCCCATGCCACTGTATTTATTTGTACTTAATTACTTAAGTAGCCTATCTTTCTAGCTTGTCTGTGATGCTTAGCCATTTGTTCATAAGTACTGTAGTTTGTTTTTGTTATGCTTAGTTCTGCTTCTTCCTGCTATGTAAAGTGCTTAGCCAATTGTACATTTGTAGCTAATTTGCATATCTATTGTAGATTTTTTGTATGCTTAGCTCTGTGTCTCCTGCTACGTAAAGTCTTAATATTGTTATTCATGACCCTCCTTTAACCCCCCCCCCCCACCTGACGCATCTGGAAACGAGTTGCTATTGAGCTTCGTATGTCTTTCCTGGTGAAACTTTTGAAATAAATAAATACATAATAAATAAAAAGAAATAACTCTATAACCCTGTCCAGTTGGCCAGGGCAAGACCTCTGGCCACCCCTCTCCCCAACTCAGTCACTTATCACCCTCCTTAGGCATTTATTTTATAAAACATAATTCTGGCTCCTAACACTATACGAGGTGCTGATGGGAGTTTTTTTTTTTTCCATATAGGTTTTTCTGCGCATCAGAGCCTGGTGGCGGCTATGGCCCTCTCTCAGAGGGACTCATCCTCCAGCCTCGCGCCTCCCTGCTCAGCCAACCCCCGGTAATTCTGCCATGGGGGACAGTGCCATTTTCTCCCTCCCTCCCCGGACAGAAATCCAGAAGCCGGGGGTGGTACAGGATGCGGGGCAATCATGAAGCCCGCCAGCTCCCTTTTCCTCTGTCCCCCCTTCCCTACTGACATAAGGACATCAGTACATCTCCCAACCCATACTGCCCTCCAGCTGCCAACAGAGGGCAGTCAGCAAGCTGGACAACAAGCCTCCCTCCCTCCCTCTCCCCGAGAGAAGAGAGCAGTCCTCCAGACGCTCGCTCCTTCCTCGCCCCTGCCAACCCCCGATGGGCTGGGCAAGTTTCCGAACTTGGGTCGCCGGCATGGCACGAGGTGTAGCAACCAGCGCATCAACTTCCAGCACCACTGGGCTGGCTGGGATTTTTTTTAACTGACTTGAGAAATGAGGGCGTGTGGAAGAGGCTAGGATTGACTGGAGTGAGTGAGTGGTGGTGAAGGGATGTCTCTTACGGTACCCCCATTTCTAGTGTGTGTAGGAACTTCATACCAAGGATCTTAAGTGTCTTTAGCTGAAGTGTCGAACAAGAACTGAAGACGGGTTTGAATCAAAGTCAAACTGCAGTTGTCAATTTCACGTTCACTCACCCTACTGCAGAGTAAACCACGCCCCAGATGGCAACTGCAGGAGTTCCATTTACACAGCATGCTTAGCAAATGTCTAAGAGGAAACTGCTGTCTGTAAGTCTAAAACAGTCCTTTTCATTCCTTTGAATCAATTCTGAATCATCTACAGATTGTTAGCAACCCCTCCCCCAAAAAAAGCAAAACCAACTGTTAGCACTTTCTGTGGCTCTGTTTTTTTAAGCTTTGTTTATTCTCCTTCAGGTACTGCTGGGATGGTGCCAGGTCCCTTTCAGCCACATCACGGACCCTCAACACTCTCTTGTCAGCCAGGCCTCTGCCACATCTGTGGCAACTGGGAGGACCATGGCTTACCCCCATGGAGGGCCCCCCCAAGGAATGTGAGGAGGGATACCAAGATCACCCTGAGCCCCCGCCCCACAGACAGGGCTTTGTTTGGGACCGGAGGGAGTGGGAGTCTGTCGGGGGGGGAGGTGTAATTTTGCAGCACTGAAGGGGTTTTCTGCTTTGGGTGCCCTGGAGGCACAGATGTGCAATGACATTCAGTGTGTGAAAGGCACACTCCTGTGCCCGTCTGCAGGACGTCCGCCACCGCCTCTACCCTTGCTAGAGGATCCCGACTGCAGCGCACCGGTATCCACTGGGAGTCGCAGTGTGTTGGGGATCCACAACCCCCCCCAGGAGAGGAGAGCAGTCCCCCAGCTGCTCAATCCTCTCCTCCCCTGCTGACCCTCGATGATCCCAGCTGGCTCCCAAACCCACGTCGCCAGCATGGCATGAGGTAAGACATCCAGCACCTCAGACCTCAGCACCACTAGGCCACTGTGGCTCTATTTATAAGCTTACCTAGTTTACCACTTTTGGACCCACTCCTAAGCTACCCAGTTTGCTTACTAGTCTCCTATGCGGAACGGTGTTGAAAGTCTTACTGAAATCTAGGTAGCCACATCCACTGCTCTGCCCTTATCTAACTCTTTGGTCACCCAGTCAAAGAAATCAATCTGATTCATCTGGCTTGACCTTCCTGCCCCATGAATCCATGCTACCTCAGGTCTTATAACTCGACAGATTCAAAATATTCCACAATCCGCCTTCAGCAGTGTTTTCATTGGCTCTCCCACCACCAATGTCAGGCTGACTGGCCTGAAATTGCCAGCTTCCTCCCTGCTATCACTTTTGTGAAATGAGACTACATCTGCCCTTCTGCAGTCCACTGCAACCACTCCTGTTGCTAGCGACTTTTTAAAAAGGGCTGTCAGAGGTACAGCCAATACCTCCCTGAGCTCCCTCAATAGCCGTGGATGCACTCTGTCTTGCCCCTTTGCTTTGCCCACTTTCAGATTAGCGAGTCCCTTCAGGATTCTCTCCTTGGTAATAGGACTAGTGTTCACCCCCCCCCCCCCATAGCTCAGCTCCTGTTACTTTTTTTGATCCTCCCCCACCCCTTCTCCTTCCTCTGTGAACACCAAGCAGAAGTATTTGTTCTGGATGTTTGCTTTTCCTGGTCACCCTCTACATAGTCCGCCCCTTCCCTTTCTAATCTTAAAATCCTTGCCCTGGTCTTCTTTTTCCTCACATAGCTAAAAGATGTCTTGCCCCTTTCATTACCGCCTGGGCTATTCTCTCTTCAGGTTGCACCTTTGTGCTCCTTACTGCTTTCCCTGTTTCTCTCTGTTTCCCCTGATACAGCTACCTATCCTCCTCCCTATGCATCTCCTTATACCTTCTGAATGCTACCCTTTTAGCCTTTACCTTTCTCGCCACCTCTTTGAGAACCATGGCAGTCTTTTTTTTCCTCTTGCTTTTGCTCACGTGCTTGACGCAGAGGTTTGATGCCTCAACTATTCCCCCTTTTAGCGTCACCCACTGTTCCTCTACCCCCCCTTCCAGGTCATCCCTGAGACATTCATCCATCTTTATAAAATCTGCCCTCCTGAAGTCTAGAACCCTTGCACTTGTGTGGTTCAATTCCTCAGCCGTCCCTTATGTTAAACACACTGCACGGTGATCACTGGTCCCTATGGCCTCCCACCTTGATATCTGCAACACTGTCTCTTTTAATGAGTACCAGGTCCATTATTACCACATCATGAGTGAGTTCACTGACTAGTTACCTGAGGAATGCCCTTGTGGGGAGTTCAGGATATTCCTGCTTCTAGCTGATGCTGCAGCTGGGAGGCTCCAATCTACATCTGGCAGACTGAAGTGCCCCACCAGCAGCACCTACCCCTTTTTTGCCATTTTGCTAATGGCGTCCACCAGTATCTTATCTAACTTCTCCCCCTGTGCCAGAGGTCTGTAGATTACATCACTGCAAGTAGTGGCTCCATTACCCATCTCCAGGGCGACCCACAGTTCCCAGGCCTCCCCACCCATATCCCCTGTATCTCCTTCGCTTTTATGTTTTTCCTCACATAAAGCCCTATATCCCCTCCTTTCCTTGCCACCCTGTCTTTCCTGAACAGAGTATACCCTGGTATGACCATGTCCCAGTCATGGTTCAGTGCACCATGACTGGTAATGGCCACAACATTGTTAGTATCCTGACACAGGCGACCGGGTGGGCACCTGCAAAATGGCAACTCAATTGCAGCACATGTCAATCGGGGCTACTCACCGGGAGGGTGACCGATGGGGGTTCATGTGTTATAGTGACAGGATGTTTCCACATATATATGCTATATGGGGGAAGCACACGCCAGCGAGGGCGTGAGGGTTTGTGAGGGTGGTGCCGCAGTCACGCTGCTGGCCCTGTGACGCTTGATGTGGTGGGTGGGTTCAGGGGCTGAGGTTGTGAGGGTGCGTCAGTGCGAAGGTACGCTTTCTGCACCCGCCCATATTGTTTTTGTTGCGAGTTGCACCCCCCGACATTCACCCCGGAGTTGAAAATCCTTCAGTGGGGAGGTGCGGGGGGCATAGTCCCCACATAACACATTTAAGTCCAAGTCCCAGGTGCCGTTTTGCTGTGCATTGCCAAAGTTTATTTTCGGCAATGTACAGTCACCCTAATGGCGATCGCCAATTACATATATCCTACAACATTCAGGTTGGCCTCTGCCATGATGGCCCCAAAGTCTGGAATCTTATTTCTTAGACTTCTAGCATTCACATGCATGGCCATCAATATTTTGTCAGTACTCTGCTTGTTAACCCGTTTCTCCTTTTTGCCCCGCCCCCCGCTCTTTTTAATGCTCCTGATCCTATCCCCTTCATTTCTATCCCTCTGCTTCCTTTAATAATCTGCACCTGCGTGGGGTGGATCTCTCCCCTCAGGTTCTTCCTACTCTACTGCAGTCTGTGGAGGGCAGTTTCAGCCACCCCTATTCCTTCGGCCACCCCCTCGGCTAGTTTAAATGTTCAAAATAACATTTAAACCCTCCACTGAGGACTGCAGTTCCTCAAGGGGCTGCTGCCAGTGTAAATCTTGCCACAAATAATGATGATGTTAGAAAATTAGAGCGTTCATAAAATTACAAACACGGAGTCCCAAGGACTTCCCGGTTTCTGGTGCCGCCCATGCTCCGCCCCCGCGCTCTGCAGATTTATGATGCAATGCCAGGGAGAGCGCGGGGCGTGCTCCATTGTACTCTACCCACTAGCACTAGTCCTAGTCTTAACTGTAATCTGTTAATTTACAATTTGCTCTCCGTGGCTAAAACTTCAAGAATTCCATACCTGCTCCTCTACCCTTTCCCACTTTGGCTTCCTATCATATATTACTCCCCTTACTCTTGTTACCCAACCCTGCCTACCTTATTTATCCTAGCTCTCCTGTCTTTGCTCAATATATTAAAACTATTTATTGCATATACCCTACCTTGTATTGCTTGCACACTATGAACCAAATGTTCCCTCACTGTTCACGTTTTTACTGTGTTGTATCTTACTATAGAACATCTTTCTTGAACTAGGTGTGCACTCTGAATACTTGTAATCAGTGTTGCTTTATTATGTAATGTCTTGTTGTCTGTGTACAAGCTTCAGGACCTCCTTGTGAATGAGCTTGCTCAATGGAGTCTTCCTGTAATAAACTTGAACTTGAACTCTATGAGCGGCACCTTTTCAGTCTTTTTTTATATTATAATGGCCATCTAGTCATAAAACGTGGGCACCGGCCCACACTAACAAGGGCCCTATTAGCTGACCCGCGCCCACGCTTTTATGACTAGATGGCCATTATAATATAAAAAAAGACTGAAAAGGTGCCACCCATAGAGTACAATGGAGCATGTCCCCATGCTCTCCCTGGCATCGCGTCATAAATCTGCAGAGCGCTGGGGGCGGAGCAGGAGTGGCACCAGAAACCGGGAAGTCCTTGGGACCCCATGTTTGTAATTTTATGAGCGCTCTAATTTTTTAACATCATCGTTATTTGTGGCAAGATTTACACTGGAAGCAGCCCCATGACCTACAGCACCTGTATATCAGGTGCAGGGGCCAAGGTTTGTGAGGCTGTTTAAGTTGGTTATTTGTTACTGATCATTACAAATTAGATGAAACTTTAGCCTTAATACTTATCTGACCCGGAAAAAAAAAAAAGAGTTACATGGGTGTTAGAGTTGCTACCCAGTCAAAAAAAAGCCTCTTGTATATTCAGCCTCCAAAACATAGTTTTCAAATATATTCCTTGATTTTCATTTTAAATAGCCATTTTTTTATATATTTTTTTTTATTTTATGTTTATTATTTTATAACAAAGCACATATAGTTCTCTGTGACACGTGGAGGTGAAACCATAATATGATACACATCAAGTATGTTACAACAGAATGCGTGAATAACCCCATTTTTTTTTTATTATTTGGTAACCGGGTTAGGCCCACTAGGCACAAGTGCCTGTTTTCAGGGGGAATTTTCAGGGGCAAGTAAGGAGCACTGGGGAGTTAAATGTCTGGCTCAGAGTTACACAGTATGCAAGTGGAGGTTGTGGGAATCAAGCCCAGGTCTGCTGGATGTTCCAAGCTCATTTACAGCTTATTACTCTAACCTCTAGGCTCTACTGCCAGCCCCAATTTGTTACGTCTTCAGTGGATGAGTAAAGATGGCAGGTATCTACAGTATTGTGAGCCAATCAGAACAGAGAAAAAATGTAATTTAATACACCACAGACTACTAAACGATTTCCTTAAACAATTATCCATTTTAGACACACCCACAGTATTTATATGCGTTTGACATGCCCGTGATAGTCTGTCCACATTTAAGATATGCCTATGATCGTCCACATGTAACCCACAGAAAAAAGGGGTAAAAAGGCACCTTCCACTTAAGCAACCACAGAGCTTTTAAAATACCGGTTTCAAAACTCCTAGTTGTATAATAGTAGGACGCATCTGGAATTGAGCAGTTCTCCACTCTGTATGCCTTCCTGGTAAAACTAAACACTGCACTGCTCATTTCCTACTGCTTGAGTCCTACTGTGAGTAACCAACTGCTCATGTAATGTGTGGTCTCACTCTGTAAACTGATTGTATCGGTACCTGTGTTGTCCAATGTATTCAAACTTGTATTTCCTGTACCCTCCCGGGTCGTACCCTAAAATAGGCAAATGTCTTGTCTAGTGTACCTATCCGGTAAACAAAAGCAAAATTAATAAATAACATTCATGTAACCCCCCTGCAAATGGGGGTTCCCAAAAGACTTCCAGGAGCTTGCTTGAATGCTCCAAGCCTGAATGGTGTTTGGCATTTAAGCCATTTATCAGTGAGTGTTTTAGAGCCTCTGGTACTGTCTCTTTAAGAGCTGTCTGCTTGCAGACATAATTAGTTTGTGGGGGACTGTGTGCCTCTGAGTACCACTTGAGCTGCTGCCAATTCACTTCATTTTTGCAGTCACTAGGAGTGCAAAGGGAACCTATCTGAAAGATGTAACTGTTTGCCAGAAATTATTTAGAGTAATAATGAAATTACAGTTTGTCTAACCTGCTTTCTTTGCAGTCAGAACTGTGTCTTGCTAGTTCCCCATTCTAGTTTTGAACTGCTGAACTGGACCAATCAGTGTGGGGTAAGCTAGCTCTAAAATGGTGCCTTGGACGAATCAGAACTTGACTCATAATCTGAGCCAGCCACAAGAGGATTGTATGGGCAGTGACTCTGGGAGATGTAGTTTAGACTTCAGTGCCTTTTTGGACCAACAGCAGCAGTCTAGTGAGTGACAGCCAATCCAGTCAAGAACTGGGAGGAACTCAAAGGAAGTGCCCAGTTTTGTCGGTTGGAGCTTGAGTTGAGCTTTGGCAGTGAAGAAGGAAGGAGCCCTGTGCTTTTCAGTGTGCAGTTTTAGTCAAAAACGTGTGTAAGGCCCAGAGTTCCGGTCTGCAGCTTGTGTAACAGCTTGTTAGACTGAACCGTCTCTGAAAAAGAATCAAAGGATCTCTGAAGTAGAAACCAGGCTCACCCTGTAGAAGACTGGAAGAATTGCTGAAAATTGCACTCGGTCTGTCAGGAACTGAATCTGCTGTGTGTTCTCCCGGTATTGCAGTAATTGCGATCGGGATACAGATGCAGCCTGCCTGGTATAGTACTTTCTTTTTATATGGATGTGTGAAGAGGTTTGTGTACCTCAAGTGAGCCCTGCTGACATTGAAGGACCCTATCTTATTTGGAGGTCGTGAGTACTAATTCAGGGTTGCTCCTGTTGAATTGCCACATTAAATCCAAATGGAATTACTGTACTGCTGACTGTTTAATTCTCCTTTCTCTGTGTGAAAGGGCCCCTACCAGCTGCCACGGTTTGGACTCAGCCACTGGGCTTGGTACCAGGGACAGTAACTGATAGGGATAGGCCTGTGCACAGAGCCATAGGTAGATTATTAGAGGGATAAGCTAATTAACCTGATTTCCCCCTGTCCTTGTTATATCCCCCTAAATAAATCAGAGCTGCTTGTTTCAGCAAAGTTATACTGCCTGAGGTATTTGTCTATGTTAAAGTACTGTACTGTGATTGTTGCACTGTATCTCATTTCACAGGAGGTCCCAGTGCCGGAACCAGACCTGGGGTAAGTGTATACTGTGAAGGTAATTCTGATATATTGTGTGGGCCACTAGTGGGAAGAAAGGGGTTGCAGTGTCCCAGAGGGCTGTGACCAAGTTAGTTTAACTATTGCAAACCCTGACCTCTGGGTGGAGGCACCCGCCATTGGATCCAGGCCCTCAACCTGTTAGTGGCAAATCAGGCAGGGGTAGTAGCCCCTGGGATAGCGCCATCTAGGGGTTACATCTTGGAGGCTCACCGCTGGGATTGTGTGTCCTCTAGTGGCCATATTTGAACACTGTTAAGAAAAAATGGGTACCCGACAGAAGTGGCTGTGCACCGGCTTGGTGGAGTGGTGTACTGGGAGGAGATCGACCCCAAATGCTATGCTTTATCCTGGATATCCCCATGGGTATCAATACAGGACACTGTGCAGGGAGTACTTTCCAAGGTGGAAGGTTTACAAAACCCTGTGGTGGTGGGTCGGCATGCTAATCTGCTCACCCACACTTTCCTGGCCCTAGTAGAGTTTAGGATCCCATAGATAGCTCCAAAGTGCCACAGACCATTACCCCAGAGGGAGCCCTCACTGCTGAGAGTGATAACTAAGGACAGTAAAGACCTGGGGAATCAGCCCCCACCACCATCTGGAAACTTTGAGGAGAAATTTGCTGAATGGTTGCTGGGAGAGGGAAAACTGTGGAGGACTTGAAGAAACTATTCTTGCCACCTGGGGTGTTCCTCCCCAACACCCTCTCCTGCTCCAGTGCCCGTGATGGTGTCTGAACCAATGCAGACTCCTATTTCTGCACCTGCCATTAGTCACGACTCTTACCAAGGTTGAGGATCTTCTGGCACCCTCCCACCCCCCAAGGGAGGATGACTGGGAGACCTGGATAGACTATGTTGCCCCCAAGTGCTAGAATGGCAATGCTCGAAGGTGAAAAGCGAAAGAGGGTTAGGAGAGCCTCGAGGTCCTGCCCTGCTACCATCCGCTGCAAACGGGCCAGTAACCCTGAAGCGACTGCACAGGCCTATCTTGAGGCCTTGGAGAATGTGTATGGGAGCCCAGATTCTGATGAGGACCTATGGTGGAGAGTAAGAGATGCACAACAGTACCAAGGGGTTGTTGTCTGTGTATGTATCTCGGCTGGAAAAATTGTTGCAAGAATGCCCCAAGAAAAGGTAGTTTGCCAGCGATTGAACTGGACCGAACCAGGCTGGACAGGATCCTTAAGTCTCCCCCCTTCTCAGAACTGCTGTTGCTTCAGTTACACCTGGCAGATCGACTGAATCCCCACCCTCCTATGATGAGTTAATGAGAGAATTCGGAGGAGTTGAGAAAGACGACCTCGGAGGGACCTGCACCAATAGCTGCGGCTACGACCCGAGTGACTGAGGGTGACCCATCAAGTGAAGTTCAGGGGCAGAGGTTGGCAGTCAATGAGCTCTGACAAGGAAAAGATATGTCACAATGGGGCAACTGTTGAGAGAGATCCGGAATTCAAAAACAGTCCTTTATGAAGGCACGCCTGCGCACGGGTTCCTGACCTATATCCGCACTGTATCTGCTATGGGGTGGGGGTACCACCCATGTATCTCCTGCTGATAACAGCTCAAACTCGATTCCTTGACCATGGAAGTGGAGAAACTGACGAGATGTCTCCAAATGCTTATCACGCCACAGACAGAGATGGCACCAAGGTTTCCAGTTAGTAATACCCCGCCTCTGGCTCCCAGTGTGGCGCTCCACCACTCAAACTCCAGAAAGTATGTTTTGCTATAATTGTGGGAAAGATGGGCACATGAAAGGGAATGCCAGTCCCCAAAAGACACTGACAAAGTTGCATATAGGCTACAAGGAGAGCTTCGGAGAAGAAATCAGTGGTTAAGAGGTGCGACATGATCCCAGTGAGGGCACCAAAATGCTAATTCACGTCCCTTGTGGCAAGGTCAGTTGCCCAGGCCCCACTACCGCCTCAGACTGGTCCAGAATAGTGGGTCCCTCCATGGAGACCACTGTAAAGGTGAACGGAGTGTCTACAAGAGCTATATTAGACAGTGGCTCCCTAAGTGACAATTATGTTCCAAGATTGGTATCAGAAGCATTTGTCAGGCATTATCCACAACCATTAGAAGGACTGCATGTATGGGGTTAAGTGAGAAGGCCTACCCCTTCCGGTATATCCGAATTTGGCTGTCTTTCCCCACCTCCGTGGCTGGAGTGGCCGAACAAGTAGAGACCCTAGCCTTAGTGTGTCCCCCCACTGGACTGTAAGGATGGTGTCCCTTTGTTGATTGGAACAAATGCTCATATGTTCGGAAGGCTGGCACAGTTGTGTTATGAAAAACAGGGTCAAAGACTAGTAGAGCTTTAAGAGTTCCGGCTTTAATTAAGAAGGCCTATGAGGCACAGAGAGATGCTGAAAAACAGAACCAGAGGAACCGGTCGGAATTGTATGGAAGAAGGATCCTGAGTCTCTGATCCTGGCGCCAAATGCCCAGTGTACCTTTACAGGGAGAGGTCCAGATCAGAAAGGATGTTAAGAATAAAATATTAATGTTGGATGCACCCAGCGCGGAAATTGCCAGAGGGACTGCTGGTCAAGCCTAGTATTTTGCCCGCTAGAGCCCATGCTTATGCCAGAAGGGTGATGGTCCAAGTTCATAATGTGTCTGAAAGAGACATTCGAGTAAACAGAGGTTGTATCCTGGCTAATGTGCATTGTGCAGACACTGCAGTGCTACCCAGCAGCAAGAGTTCAAGGAAGAATGACAGAGTAACGCCTGACTTGTTTTGATTTCAGCGACCCCTTCGCTGCCAGCTGAATGGAAAGTGAAGATCAGTGAGAAGCTTGCCCAGAGAGACCAGGTGTTTTCTTTTAAAGGAATGGGATGAGGATGTGCAAGGAGCTGAGCACAATATCCGGCTGCATGACGAAAGACCATTTCGTGAGAGGTCTCGACGCTGGCACCTGCTGACATAGATGATGTGAGACGGACATCTGCAAGAGATGTTAGCTATGGTGTAATACAAGAATCCAGAAGCCCTTATGCTTCCCCATTGTGGTAGTGAGGAAAAGAACGGAACAGTAAGGATGTGTGTGATTATCGCGACTCCTAAACCGGGCGGACTATCCTGATCAGTACACATGCCCCGCATTCAGGATGCTTTGGACTGCCTAAACGTGGAGCAAGGGGTGGTTCTGTGCTGGATCTCCTGGGTGAGGTACCATCAGATCCCGGCGGCCCCAGAGGACCGTGAAAAAGACAGCCTTATCTGTCCGCTATTTCTATGAATTCGCTGGGGATGCCCTTGGATTTCAGGTGCCCCAAGCCACTTTCAAATTCATTGATGAGCGTGCAGTGGGGACATGAACTCACTAGAGTGCCTGGTATACCTAGATGATGTTATTGTGTTTGGCAGCTCACTGGAGGAACATGAGACAGATTATTTTAAGGTATTGGACCGACTGGAGGACTTTGGCCTTAAAACTGTCCATTGATAAGTGTCAATTTTTCAAACATCAGTAAAGTATGTGGGGATGCTATAGTATCCACCGAGGAATAGAGACCGACCCAAGTAAAGTTGGAGGCCTTGACCACCTGGCCACAGCCCAAAAAATCTAAAAGAACTGCAAAGATTCCTGGATTCTGTGGTTATTATCGCGCTTCATCAAGGACTATTCAAGAGTGATCCGCCTTTACTTAACCTTACTCAAGGTATCCCCAACCCACAAAAATACTAAAAGTCAGCATCCTCAAGACTGAAAGAGTGTATTTTCATCCGAGTGAAGTATTTGGGCTCGCTGGACCCTGATTGTGAGACTGCTTTCATGAGATCATATATCAACTTACCCATGCTCCAGTGCTGGCCTATGCCGATCCAAGAAAACCTTACGTCCTGCACACTGATGCTAGCTTGCAAGGGTTGGGGGCTGTGTTGGACCAAGAGCACGAGAATGGCCTGAGACCAGTGGCCTTTGCCAGTAGAAGCCTGACCCCATCCGAAAAGAACTATCCTACATAAGTTAGAGTTCCTAGCTTGAAGTGGGCTATTGTTGACCAATTCCATGAGTACTTGTATGGGGCTAAAATACTAGTAAAACTGACAATAATCCTTTGACCTATGTGCAGACCTCAGCTGTTGGATGCCACTGCGCATAGGTGGCTTCTGCATTATCTACATATGACTATGCTCTCATAACCGAGCAGGTCTGAACCACATAGATGCTGATGCTCTCTCCCGGAGGCCTGTTCCCCAGAATGATTGGGTCCGATTGGCAGAACCTTGACATCCAGGCACGCTGTCGGAAGTTTGACAGGGAGGAACAAATGTCCACGGACGAAGGGACTGCATGGTGGATTGTTGGAGCTCTGAGAATTGTATACCTGCTGCTTATTGCCACTTTTCTGCAATAGACATTGGTGCACTGCCTCAGCTGGACAATGATAGTATTCACGGGCTCAATCCCAGCGATCCCATGATCAAAGCAGCTTTAGAAGCCTCTATGCAGGAAAAGATGTGTCCAAATTACGCCCACTGATTTGAGAACTGCACTGTTATACAAAAAGGTCCTAAGTTGAAACTGATCAATAAACTGTTATACAGAGAAACAGTAGACAGAGGGGGACAAGTAGACAAACAACAACTAGTGCTGCCCACTGCCTTTCGAGACTCAGTACTGAGGTCCTTGCACAACCACATGGGGCACCTTGTATAGACAGAACTTGACTTGGTGAGATCCAGATTCTATTGGCCTAAGATGGGGCTGATGTGAGCAACATATCTCGAACTTGTAGTCGCTGCTCACAGAGGAAAGCTTTGCTCCCAGAGGGCTGCCCCTTGTTAACATCACCACCAGTGCAACCCATGGAGCTGGTCTGTATTGATTTTCTAAGTTTGGAGTCAGATCAAAGAAATATCAGTACGTGCTGGTGGTCACTGACCATTTTACACTAGATATGCCCAAGCTTTCCCACCAAAGACCAGAAAGCATCCACTGTAGCCAAAGTACTTGTAGAAAACTTTTTGTTCACTATGGGGCTCTACAAAGAATCCATTCTGATCAAGGGAGAGACTTTGAGAGTCGCCTGATCAAAGAGATGCTTTCTCTGTGGGAGTGCGAAAGTCCAGAACCACTCCTTACCACCCCAGGGGGACCCACAGCCTGAACGCTTCAACCGCACTTGCTTGTGATATGCTAGGCACCCTGCACCCAAAGGAAGCTCTAGATGGAGCCAACAAATTAGCACCCTGTACATGCTTATAACTGCACCAAAGTGATGCCACTGGATTCTCCCCTACCGCCTTGATGTTTGGAAGAGAAGCTCGACTACCAGTAGATGTGTGTTTGGGGTCTCTCCTGATGGGGTTCAGGCTGACAACTATTTACGAGTATGTGCAAAAGTTAAAGGCCCAGCTAACTCATGCGTACTAACTGGCTCAAACCATGGCTGCCAAAAGAAATCTGGCCAACAAAGAAAGGTATGATAAAAGGTGAAAGCACAGGAACCCAGGAGGGAGATCGGGTATTGCTAAGAAATCTGGGATTGCATGGCAAGCAAGATTGCTGACAGATGGCACCATCTCCTCATACTTGTAGTGGGCAAACTAGATGATCTGCCAGTGTACAAAAGTAAGGCCTGAGAATAATTCAAAAGATGTAAAAACAATGCATAGAAATCATTTACTGCCCATTGGACAAATCTTAATTGAGTCTGAGCCCCTAGAAGATGCCCCTCTGGACCAGTGACTAGAGCTGCTGCTAAGAAAAGATCAAGAAAGTCTGCACTACAGAAGCAAAGTTAAAGTGTTCCCTCCACAAGTCCCAGTTGAGCATGACTGTCAGTCCATATCGGAAGAAAGTGAGAGTGACTTTGAATACTATCCTTCTTACGAACTGGAGTCAGTGTTTGGGGCAATCCCTAGTCAATACTGGAGACAAAGCTGGGCCTTCTGGACTGTTTAAGCCCCAGCTTCATCCCTGGAGCCAATGCTCCCAGAAAGTGAAGTGCAAAGCATCAGATCAGATGAAATGGAATCATTGTGCATGGTTGAACTGTTTGAGCTTTCAGGGAGGAAAATGATAGATTGGGGCAGACTGGTGATACACCGAACAAGAAGAGTATTTTGAGTGCCCACCAGTCCACTGCCAGTGTCCGAAGCTCTCATGCGAGCCAAATGTTGTGGACTCAGAAACTGTAACTCCTGGAGCTGAAAGTGCCCCAAGTTCTAGCCTCTCTACCCCATGGAGACTCCCTGACAAGTGTGGACAATGCTGAAAATGAGGCTCAGAGTGCAGAGACTGTAACAGTTCCCCTAGAAAGACTGGTCGAGCTGTAAAGCCTGTGGTGCACCTCAGTTATGATTCCCTTGGGAGGCCTGTGGATTTGCCTCTCAATGTTGTCCATAAAGGAGTGTATGTGTCCCCGAGCTCATTGCCCAAACTGAGCGGCAGTGCTAACTCCAAGTTACTTGTGTTGCCTCTTACATGGTGCCCTGCCCTGCCCAGCCCCAAGGTAACTGATAGGGAAGGGCCCCTCTCTTCAGGTTTCATGTACAAGAGGTAATAACTTGAGTTATGGTACAATGTGTATGTAATACTGTGTAAAGAGTGACGTACTGCAATGTTTCAGAAATGTGTTCTTGGTAAAATGATATATTGACTGATGATTACATGTGCGAGCCTAATGCAAATGTATATGGTTGCAGTTGAAACTTATGGGGGTACTTGCTTGACGCGGACGTCACGCTTTCCCAGGCCAGGAAGGGTGTAACCCCCCTGCAAATGGGGGTTCCCAAAAGACTTCCAGGAGCTTGCTTGAATGCTCCAAGCCTGAATGGTGTTTGGCATTTAAGCCATTTATCAGTGAGTGTTTTTAGAGCCTCTGGTACTGTCTCTTTAAGAGCTGTCTGCTTGCAGACATAATTAGTTTGTATGGGGGGACTGTGTGCTTCTCTGAGTACCACTTGAGCTGCTGCAATTCACTCATTTTTGCAGTCACTAGGAGTGCAAAGGGAACCTATCTGAAAGATGTAACTGTTTGCCAGAAATTATTTAGAGTAATAATGAAATTACAGTTTGTCTAACCGCTTTCTTTGCAGTCAGAACTGTGTCTGCTAGTTCCCATTCTAGTTTTGAACTGCTGAACTGGACCAATCAGTGTGGGGTAAGCTAGCTCTAAAATGGTGCCTTGGACGAATCAGAACTTGACTCATAATCTGAGCCAGCCACAAGAGGATTGTATGGGCAGTGACTCTGGGAGATGTAGTTTAGACTTCAGTGCCTTTTGGACCAACAGCAGCAGTCTATTGTGAGTGACAGCCAATCCAGTCAAGAACTGGGAGGAACTCAAAGGAAGTGCCTAGTTTTGTCGGTTGGAGCTTGAGTTGAGCTTTGATGAAGAAGGAAGGAGCCCTGTGCTTTTTCAGTGTGCAGTTTTAGTCAAAACGTGTAAGGCCCAGAGTTCGGTCTGCAGCTTGTGTAACAGCTTGTTAGGACTGAACGTCCCTGTGAAAAGAATCAAAGGATCTCTGAAGAGTAGAAACCAGGCTCACCCTAGAAGACTGGAAGAATTGCTGAAAATTGCACTCGGTCTGTCAGGAACTGAATCTGCTGTGTGTTCTCCCGGTATTGTGCAGTAATTGCGATCGGGATACAGATGCAGCCTGCCTGGTATAGTACTTTCTTTATATGGATGTGTGAAGAGGTTTGTGTACCTCAAGTGAGCCCTGCTGACATTGAAGGACCCTATCTTATTTGGAGGTCGTGAGTACTAATTCAGGGTTGCTCCTGTTGAATTGCCACATTAAATCCAAATGGAATTACTGTACTGCTGACTGTTTAATTCTCCTTTTCTCTGTGTGAAAGGGCCCTACCAGCTGCCACGGTTTGGACTAGCCACTAGGGCTTGTACCCAGGGACAGTAACTGATAGGGATAGGCCTGTGCACAGAGCCATAGGTAGATTATTAGAGTGATAAGCTAATTAACCTGATTTCCCTGTCCTTGTTATATCCCCCAATAAATCAGAGCTGCTTGTTTCAGCAAAGTTATACTGCCTGAGGTATTTGTCTATGTTAAAGTACTGTACTGTGATTGTTGCACTGTATCTCATTTCACAGGAGGTCCCAGTGCGGAACCAGACCTGGGGGTAAGTGTATACTGTGAAGGTAATTCTGATATATTGTGTGGGCCACTAGTGGGAAGAAAGGGGGTTGCAGTGTCCCAGAGGGCTGTGACCAAGTTAGTTTAACTATTGCAAACCCTGACCTCTGGGTGGAGGCACCCGCCATTGGATCCAGGCCCTCAACCTGTTAGTGGCAAATCAGGCAGGGGTAGTAGCCCCGGGATAGCGCCATCTAGGGGTTACATTCAGTTAACCAGAGTATACTTGGAATAACCAGCTTCTGAGGTTGATGAAATGTCTCGGCCTGCAGCCTCATGTGTCTAATTACCCATATCAGCTGGTTATTCCTTCATATACTCCCACTAACTGAATGTCATCACTGAGATCATAAATAGAAAAACACATTATGATTCCAATGGACTAAGATACAATTGACAAATTGAGATACAAACTGATTAAATCGACACTAAAAGTGTTAGGGTTTCAGCAAATGTGAAATATACATAACCTATATAATGTGTGCCTACCCCTGGCCCAGTTAGAGAAAAGCGTTGGATTTTCATAACATATAATGCAGAATTTGCAGTACTATTCCTGCAGCACCTGCAGCTCTCCAGAGGTGCATAAACACGCACTCCATACTATTAAAGAAAATGCAGCATGTGCGACACTTTCACCGCTTTATGGTAAGAAAATGATACATGCATCATTTTTTATTATGTATACATTCTTTTCTGTGTGCAATCTGCAGCAAAATGTTAGACCACATTTCAAGTGGTCTAACAGTTTTGCTGCAAACAGCCCGAGTGCACTAAATACGTGGCAAAAGTCACTGAAAATCCAGCCCAGAGAATTGTGCTGCAAAGCCACAAAACAGAGAGAAAATATAACAGTATTACAGTGATAAAGTAGCTTCTGGCAATCTGAGTCCATACTGCGTATAGGAAAATGCTATGCCACTGAAAACTGTTATGGGACCAAACTGTATTTCCTATGCAGTCCCTAGCTAGCCCAGGTACCACTAGAAACAGTTCATGGGTTGTAAACAGGGACACTGAGTTGCAGTTTTCAGTGGGAAAAAAAAATAGTCAAATCTTAGAGCTTAACTTTCTGCACAGTTAAAAATCTTAGGAATTCACAGAACTGGGCATTTTATCCCAAAGCAGTGACCCTGCATAATGTGTATTTTTCTGTAAATTATTTCCTGCACTATTATCAGTTTGCTTTATTTATCTAACATATATTTATCTGTCTTTCATTCTGTATGTTTATACAGATAATAAAAGCTAAATAGAAAAATCCCAGTAAAATCCAGAAAATAGGCTAGTGATACTGGTGCAATTCCAGAATTCCTACTCTGGAAATCAGAATCTGAGTACCTTAGTCAGCATAAATCAGCAGGTCTGGTAATGGGTGGTGACCTCTGGCTTCTTAATAAATGTCCACCAGGCCAAATAAAAAGCCATTTGCAAACTTTGTTAATTGAACATATATTGAATTCTACAGTTGAAAAAGCACTATTATACAATGGCAAGAAAGAATCCTGGTTCCTGATTGGTCAGTTGACCATCACAGCAGGGACGTTATCCTGGCATAACATCCCTGCTGATAAGCTGGAGGACGACCATACATTGCTTGCATCTTTTCTTAAAAAAATATTTTTAAACACTAAATAAAATTCTTTACAATTATTTTTTTCCTGTATAAAACAACGAGCCATTATATAATAGGAATAATGCCCTCCAGGGTGGGTGTTATGCTGGGATAACATCCCTTCTTGGGTGTTGGATACCCTCAGCTGAGGCCTCGCCCAACCACCCAAAGTGGGATGTTATCGCAGCATAACACCCACCCTGTTGGGCATTATTCCTTTAGTCCAGTACCAGCAAATGCAATAAAGTTACATTGCTGCACTCCCCACAAGAGGTACAATCCAAACCCTTATCCCACTAACATTTGAAAAAATCATAAAAGTAACTTTTTAATAAAACACTGATCCATAAACACACTGCACTGTTGTGTTTCAAAATTCAGATTGGCACATTGTTAAGAGAAGGTCACTCTACAGAGTCCGAAGCACTTACTGCTCCTCACAGAAATCCAAGGGAGGAGTACAAGATGGGGAGAGGTACTGATGGCCACCAATCAAGAAAGAGACCTGGCGGTAAGCCTGTCTGATGACCCAAAGGTAACCAAACACTGGGCCCTAAGCACGATGCCAACGCGCTGCGGAAACCGGGCACACTGGCATCGATACGCGTGAATGCCATGAATGGGGTCCCATGGACCCCACGCAGCATTCACAAACTGGGCACAAGACAGTTACAAACCCGGTCCCCTGGCTGCATGGACAGCAACGCGCCACAGGCAGGCGGGGGGCATGCCAGCACTACACACTATGCACTATGGCACATACTGCCAGGCGCAGGGGTCACAGGTTACGGCAGCTGGGACCCTGCCATAACCTGGTGCACACCCCCATGGACTGCACCCGCCAGTCACGGCGGGACCGGCAAATAAGCTCCCCATGCTGCCGCTGACCACTGGGCTGATGGGGCAGCCATTCAGGCGAATGCATGTCCACCTATGTATTGCCTGCATTGCCATGGATATGCATGGCTAATTCACAAATCCCCATGGGTGCGAGAGATCCACTGTGCGACCCAGGTCAGGCATCTGATTGGATGCCTGCCTAGGTCCTCCGCACCGGCCTGCCCCTGGGACCTGCACACTAGGGGGCGGGCACAGAGAGGTGCCCCACGGTGACAGAGGTAGTGAATATCATGCACCCTGTGCCTGTCCAGGGCTGTGGTACTACACAGGCGGATACGGATGTGCATAATTCCCAACCCTTGTGCATAGCGCCCAGTGTGAGAAGACTGTGGGAGAGCTAGTGGATGCTACTGCATAGAAAGAGATATCACCAGCAGAAAAAGGAGGTGGTTATGCCACTGTACAAATTTCATTTAATTTTTTATTTTTATCCAGGAGATGAACTGGGCATAACCCTGTTCCAGTCATGCCTGACATTTAAAATGCAACAACAGATGTCACAAACAATAAACACAAGAACAGGAATTGGATCACTAGTGAGACCTCATCTGGAGTACTGTGTCCAGTTCTGAGGCTGCATCTCCTAAAGGACACAGACAAAACAGATGTAGTCCAGAGAAGGACAACAAAATGGTACAACTAGAGGACCTCAATATGTATTCCTGGAGGAGAGGAGAGAGAGGGGGATATGATAGAGACATTCAAGTACCTCTAGGGGTACAAACAAGGTACAGGAGGGTAGCATCTTTCAGAAAAGAATGTGTACAAAAACAAGGGGACATGATATGAGGCTAGAAGGGGTAGGCTCAGGGCAACGTGAGGAAGTACTTTTTCACAGAAAGAGTAGTGGACGCTTGGAACAGCCTCCCTGTGGAGGTGGTGGGGGCCAAAACAGTAGGGGAAATCAAGAATGCATGGGATAGGCATAAGAGTACTCTAGAAATAGGGAAGAGAAGGTAAGCCGCAGATCAACTAGGGTCTCTGGTATTGCATTAGGCAGGGAAAAGGGGCAGACTAGGTGGAGAACACGGTCTTTATCTGCCATCACCTTCTACATATTTCTTCTTCTCAATGCTGTACCTCTGCCTAGGGTCAATAAACAAGTAGGTCTGGTTTCCTTTCTGAATCCACACTTTGTTTCAGGAAACAAAGTGCTGAAAGGGTTAATGAGCTCTCAGAGTTTTAATTTTACCAGACCAACGCTTTTTTTTTTGTAATACAGAAATGTATAACCCCACCTCAGGGGCCAGCAACTGCCTAGCCCTATCATACATTATAAAATGGATAAGTCAAAGCAAGACCTGTAATTGGACAGACGTGATCACATGATCACGTGTTATTCCAGCACAATAGTGCAGGTCAGAAATACTTAATGCTCTGAATCTCTTTATTCAGTTTGTAAAATAAAAATCAGAAGAACCATTTTATAATCACAGTAAGGCACCCAGGGTGTACATAATCTGGGATAACAGCACTGCGGGCAAGTGAGATACTCAGTATTACTTCATGCCTTGTTTCCCGAGGCATGCTGTTATCCCACAATAACAGGCACACTGTCATACACTGTTGTTCAGTTGACCTGGTGCTGCCACTGCTTGCCCCCATCCCAAGGCCTGCCCCCAATGGCAAAGCTTTGTGGGAGGGCCATCATCTCCCCAGTCATGCAATCTGGATCTGTCTGGTTGCAGACTACTGGCACGCTCCATGGTGTAAGGCATGAGCAAATAGACCCCGCCATTTCAACTCTCCAAACAAGACTGGGGTTTTCTACTCTTCTTTTTTTTTTTTTTTGTGCTGTGCCCTCCCCCACCCTGACCGTGGTCCAGCCCTCTTGGTGGCAGCCTCATGTAACGCAGAAGACTGTGTATTCGCACCACTCCCATGAGAGAGCAGGCTCTCCACCCCACTGCACTGGTGTGGCCAAACCGATCCTCCCCATGTTAGCTCACGCTGCTCATGGCAGCACCCCCAGCCTAAGCAATTCCAAACTCCGCCTCCAGTCCACTCCCAAACCTGGATCACTGGCCCAAATGCACAGTGTGCTTCCACTGGGCAACTGACGGTTCGTTGTCAGTGTATTATGCTGCATCCTTGTGTCAAAATTAAAATCAAGGAAGAATAATACTTATAATCATCCAAATCCACAACCCTGTTTCTCCTGGCCATCTTCAAAATCCATCTGTGCAAGGGACCCATTTTGCAACAGCAAAGTGCATGGGCATTCGCCTGGGCCTCCAGAAAGGTGAGTGGGATGGCAATCCAATAAATGCACTCAATGGAGGAGTGAGCGATGTCTATGACCCACCCTCCGACAGCCAGGTCACAATGCTGTCAGTCACCCCACATCTTTGAATCCTTCAGCTGTCCACTGATCCGATGTTGTCTTTCTGAGCTCATTTTCTGAATGCTCATCTAGTGTATAATGCTTTTTCCTTAGTAAGCCCTGTGGCATTGTTGGTTTTAGGCACCCGCGAACACTGTGGTTGTGGGGGAACCCCTGCTTATGGGGGGCTCCCAATCAGAGCAGTTCATGTTATTAATTTTTAATTTTTTTTTTATCTTATCATCTTCTTAAAAAAGCAATAAAGGGCTGTGCAGCTCCTTCTGATGTGGGCTCAAGATGTCATGACATGCCTCACCAAGCTATGATCCAGTCTATAAGAGGCAGATGGGCAGCAATGGGTGGGATGGAAGAACAGCCCCAAGGACTAAAACTGTTGTCCCCGAAAATTTAAATATACCACCAACTGTGCTGAAAATAAATAAAACTGTGCACGTATGGGCTACTGTCAAACACACAGAGTAAGGGCAGCCAAGCAGGGGCCCCATGACTTTACTAATCCTGTTAGAAGCCCTAAACCTTAAAGCCAGCCCTGCCCTGCGGTTGCTGACAAGGTTTTCCTGGATGATGAAGCTCAGCTCTCCCCCGTGAGTCTCCATATCCTGCTCCGAGACTGCAGCTGTTGAGCTGAGTGTCTGATTTGTGTTTAACCATTCTACAGATTTATTAATCTTCCGCATGAATAGTTGGAGCATGTATCAGGTAACTTCTCTGTCTCCTGCACTTAAGGCCTCTTCCTGCTTTCCAACATCTCATTCACTAGGTTCATGCTTGAAGAAACACTGGCATGTCAGCACTACTGGCTTACTTTCCCCATGGTCCGTTTGCACAAATCAGGTATCAGCATGGCTGCCAGGTCTATCCCAAGTCAGCGGTACAGTTTTTAGACATGTAACTTGCCAGGCTGATGGCACAGTGTTTAGATATTTAATGCATAATGGTACAGGTTTTAGATATTTGCTCACCAATTAAATTAAATACCAAAATGCTCTGTGTCATAGAGGCAAAAGCCAATGTGGTCATCCCAGAAGCTGGTTCACCCAAAAGACATTTCATAAGTGCAATGACACACTTCAGGATGTGTAACTATAAACAACACTCACATTTTCGGGTGTGTTCAAAGGCAACCCTCAAAAAAAGGATGGCACCATACAGCATTCATAATTCAATAAAAATTTTTATTACTTACAAATTACATATCCATATCCAGTGCCACATGGGAAACGGCAACTAGTTCAGGAAAGTTTCGCAGGCATGCACACTTAGTCAGGGATGGCCAACCTTGATTAAGCATGCATGCGCAAAACTCTTCGGGCCATTTGCTGAACTGGTTGCACTTTTCCTCCCATGTGGCACTGAAGATGGATGTAAATTGCAAGTAATAATTTTTTTACTGTATCACAAATGGTGGATGGTGCCATTCTTGTTTTGAGGTTGTTCTCGGTTTTTGGATTTGGCACACTGCATTGGAGTGGCCTTGTGTGTCTTGTATGTGTTTAAAGGCACTCAAATATACCTCATGCCTAACAACACATCCCAGGCATACAATTATTGGCTCATAATTTCCTGGCCTGTTATGATTTATTGCTTACTTACCCAACACAAGTTCCATCTCTGTCTCCCTTTCATTCCTTACGACATCTTCATACCTTGCTCATTATTATATGATTTATATTGATATAATGTTAGTTTATAATCGTTTATCAGCAAAGGTTTACTGAGCTATGACAGCTCATGTCCAGATGCTTCCTGGGAAGGGGGGGGGACAGAGAGAGAGAATGCTGGCCAGAATACTGGGGAAACCCCCCTACTCATAAAGTGCCATGGGATCTTTAACTTCCATCTGGACAGACATGGGCAGACGGGATCTTGTTATAAAGTCTCATCTGAAGGACAGCACCTCAGCTACACTGTACCTCACTAATGCTTCATCACAGTGTCAAGTGTCAGCATTATGTATTAGTACAAGTTCCAGATGTGGGACTAGAACCCATAACTTTCCAATCTTCCAGCCTTGGAGGCGAGCAAACAATCTGTTAAACCACTATATATATATATATATATATATATATATATATATATATATATATTTATAAAATGGATCGACATTGTTGTTGCTCTATTGGATCCTGAGCATCACATGACTATGCGTATATCAGAGCGCAACCACACACCTGCACTTTTACCCCTCCAAAACAATTTTGACATTTTATAAGATAGATAAACCACCGAGGTGTGGCGGTCACTCTGATATACGCACGCTCTGGGCGATTGACGACTCGGACTTGTGGCCCGTATGCATAACACACACCAAGGCGCATGTATACCAGAGCGACACACACACCTCAGAGTGGTATATCTATTACATATACAGTATATATAGATGCGATGTGTGCGTGAGCTAACTTATATATACACACATACAGACATATATACTGTATATATATGGTATAATACTTTTATGTTTTAGGTTTCTGTAGAACTATGCTTACTAATATCGGTTTAGCTCATCAAGATGCTTGTCACTATTGGGCATGCTACACGGTATCACTTGTTGCACTGCATTGACGCCGCCGTGGTTTTTATCCATGACCACACAAAACATCTTGGTGAGTGTATCTGCACGAATCTAAAATGTCTCCTCCCTCCCTCTGGGGAAAGCAATGTAACCCTGTGGCTAGCAAAGAGCTGTGCACTTAGGAGACCCATGTTTGAATCCCATTTCTTCAGTTTGGTCACTTTGAGGCTGTGGAGACAGTCTTTCAACCTCCCCACTCTTAAAGCAGCAGTATTTGTTAGTTGGCAAAAATTTTCATCGTATAGTTTTTTAGCAAAATGAATTTCTGGAATTATTTTTGATTTTCTCAGATACTTTTAAAACCCCTTTTATAGCTAATTTTGCATTTAATAACTCATGTCAGTAAAAATGGCTGCCGCGCAGAATTTCTAAAAACGTCTTCCTCTGAGGTTACCTGCTTTCTTACTGTGGATGTATTTGGATGGTGCTACCACATGTTTTTCATGCTAAACTGTACAGCACCACACCAATATTTTTTTTTTTAATGGTGGGCATGTCAAGGAAGTGGGAATTTTTAAAAGCTTCAAAATCCTGTATCGTAGTCCAGGAATGAACGAATGCAAAAAGGAAAATGGGTATATTTTTCCAGAAAATCATTATTTCTTAAAGAAAATTACATGGTGACCAACCGATACTGCAGTTTTAAGTTACTCTCTTCTCTGTAGTTAAATGCCCTCAGTCTCAGTTTAGGTCTCAGGCACAATTATCAGCTGCCTGCACTGTACATAGCTTGTAAACCAGTTTGGGATACAGAGTATATGAAATGTACTATATAAAACAAAATTTCTTCTTTCTGTCTGTCTGTCTAGGGTAGATGTCTCAATCTGTGTGGTGCTTAACTCTGATGAAACTGACATTATATGGGTAATACATGGTTAATGAGTCAGAAACCTGCTGTCTGAAAAGCATGTAGTGTTTGACCTCAGGTTTTATTATGTTTCATCTAGTGTCTCTCTCTTCTCTCTCTCTCAAGCAAGTATCAAATTAAGATCTTTTGTTCTCAATGACACACGCTGTGGAAATCTTTTATATCTGAAAATGTCAGCGGCATTAAGTTCAGCATTGGACTGGTCATGGAACGCCACCAATGAAAAACATCCAGGCATTCCAGTTAACTGTGAGACACTTGTTGTAGCAATTCTAGAAGGGCAAGACAACACCTGGGCTAGTCATCTGGGTCAGAGATGATAACATACTCAACTCTTACCCATTACAAAACACGTGCGTCGTGGTTTATAAGGACTGGAGATAAAGTGTTTTCTGAATCACCCCTCAAATGACAGAATGATACCCAGTAACTGACCCAAAGGGGCACTGCTATCAGTGTAGAAAGAATGATGACGGACTTCTTGGGCTCCAGCAATCTGGATGATTGCTAACTAATCGTGGAGGGTCTCCTGACACACCTAGTTCATCTGTGCCTCCACTCCCAGCCCCACCACATGCCCTCTCCTGGATTTACCCCACCTCCTGTTCCTCCCTGGCTTATCCCCAAGGAGAGGCCACTGGGGTAGGCAGGATCTCCACCTGACTATTCATGCTTAGTGCAGGGGTTGGCACCTCGTTGGGCAGTGTGAGGCCTGTGGAATGGGGCTGGTGTGATATTGCAATGGCTGTTTTTTTAAATTCATTTTCTTCCTTCCCTGTAGTATGCTGACAGTCTGGGCTCAGTGATACGTACACGCAGGTATGTGTCAACGCACGTCACAGTTTGTCAGTGTCCTCTCTCGCTGTGCTCCAGCTGTACCACCACCTGCGGTCACCCAGGCAGGATTAGCGAGTAGAGACTGTGAACCTCCCAAGGAGGAAGTGTTCTCTGCATGCATAATCCTCGCCCCTGACCAGCCCCACGATGACTTGGGTTTGTTCCCGAACCCTTGTCACCGCATCATGAGTGGTAACACTACTGCTGTGCCGACAGGCAGGCCCTAACACACAATTAGAAGCCTAATTAATTATTCATGAGCTAATCTAGCTCCACCGACTGCCATGGTGGTCTGAAATCTCTAAGAAATGCCTGGCATGGCAATGACACCTGCTCCTCGCGCACTCTACTTTGATGGCAGTGGTGCCAAAACAAGAACTGTTTTCGGCACTGTTGTCAATAAAAATCTAAATTATTGCAATAATGACTTTACAGATGGTCATTTCCTGGCGATTCATGACTGACCGGGTGGGGTTGGTCCTCGACTGTGCCTCTGGCCACCCCCCAAGCCGGTCATTCATTGCCAGGAAATGACTGGCTGTTCACTCATTAGTGCTTACAGCCCTTCTTGACTTCACCAGCCACATTCATAAGGCGATTGACACTGGTCACCTACTGGATGCGGTGTTCGCTGATTTGACCAAGGCACTTGACACCGTGAACTACCGGCTTCTGCTTCACTCACTCTCCTCCCTTGGACTATCTAATGATGTAACCAAATGGTTTGAAAGCTACCTCTCGGCAAGGAGTCAAAATCGTTGACTCTCTCTCAAGTGCCCTTCCTGTCCGCTCTGGTTTACCCCAGGGTTCCATTCTTGGCCCTCTACTTTTCAGCTTTTTCATCAATACTCTTCCTGCAGCTTGCAATAATAACTTAATACTCTATGACCCTGTCTCGCTTTCCAAGGTGCTACAGACAAACTTAAGTCTAGCTGAAACCTGGCTTCTCCAACATAAGCTGTTGATGAATTACAAAAAAACAAAGTCCATGCTGTTCCATAGCTCTTACAGCAAATACAGATCCATAAACTTCACCATACATAAAGAACTTGAGTAGGTGTAGGAGTTTAAATACCTTGGTATTACCCTTGATTGCACAATGCCTCTCAGCTCACATGTTCAACACATCTCAAAATCAGTCAACTCAAGAATTGGGGTCCTCTACCGCCACCGTTGCTGTCTTACCAAAGAAGCTATGCGTGCAGCCATAACTGCCTCAGTCCTACCCGTTATTGATTACGGGCCTGTCTTCTACAGGGTTGCCATTGATACCACCCTAAAACGGGTCAATACAGCCCTTAACAAATGCTGTAGACTTCTCACTGCTGCAGGGAACAATATGCATACCTGTGATCTCTACAAGCAATCCAACTGGCTCAATCAAAATAGTAGACTTGCTCACCAGACCTGCCTACTGGCTAAGAAAATTTATCTTAACCTCACACCCCCTGCAACTCATACCTTAATGTTGCCCGAAGTCACTGCACATGTTACGCGCAGTTCCCTCAAACCAACATTTATCGTTCCATTCTGCTGTACCAACCAGGCTCAACGTGCTTTCCACATCTGGGCCCCCCTGCTGCTAAACAACCTTCCCCCTGAAATTGCAGCTGAAAACAAGCTTGGCCCATTCAAATGTAAACTCCGCCAGCACCTCACTGACCTCAGCAGTTGTGACTGCTCTGCCTAGGCTTGCGGCTTTGTTTCACTTCTCCCTCCTCTTCTCTCCTCCCTTGCTACCCTCCCCAATCCTCTCTGCCCTCCATCCCCTGCTACTCCCCGTCCCTCTCCCACCCCCAACTACCATTCTATCCCCTCTCACCTCCCACCTACCATTCCACCCTTCTTCCGCCTCCCTCTCCTGTCTCCCTCCCTATCACCCTATCTCTTGTTGCTCCACCCCCGGACTACCTAGCACTTATCTTTCTGTTCTTGCACTTACGACAATGTTAAATCCTTGACTGCCTACCCCCCTTTTCCACACCCCTCTTAACCCCCACCCCTTGCTCCACTTATGTCACACCTAGGATGGTTTTCATTTGTATCTGTGTCTTGCTATATATACACCCACATTGTTAACTGTGCATTGTTATTTGCCACTGACCGTTTGCTACTGTGCTAGTCTATACACATGTGCTGTCTTTTGCTACTAATTTCACCTCCTGACCCGTATTGTATCTTACCACTGTTTTACTTGCACCCAATGCTAACGTGGAACCTTTGTAAAAGAACCCTTGGTTCAAAGGTATTTATAATCCTAGTAATAAATAAATAAATAAATAATTTTATATTATGCATATTGTATTTCTCGTCCTCTCTTTATGACTCAACAAGCAGGAATTTATAACATTGTATTTAAGCAATCAGCAGAAGCAAATGCACTTCAAGAGAGAAGGGTCCTATTTCCATAGAAATGTCCTTAATAATAAAGAATCAGGTAAATATAAAACAGGGAATATAGAAACCGAGTAAAACTATTGTAACCCTGTTACCCGGGTTACTAGAATCCCAGTAAGACCTAGTGGTAGGCAGGGAAGGCAGCTTGTGAAACTCCAGTTAAATGGATTTCACACTGTCTCACTCTGTTCTCAGTCTCAGCTGAGACGGAGGGATGACATCACCATAGAACTATCTCAGCTGCATGAGCCACACTGGAATCTGCAGAAGGGAGTTAGATTAGACTGTTGGGAGTTTTGAACAGTGAGTTGGAGAGTGTTGTGTGAGCAGTCAAGAGGAGAGGAGCACAGCAGTTCTGTGCACAGGCTGTTGGAGCCTAAGCTCTGATATAGAGCTACTTCTAGGAAAGGTGTGTTTCTGCCTAAAGAGGAACACAGTAAGCTGTTCTTGAAGTGGTGGAGACCGATATGGGTCTTCTGTGCCCCACCCCTGAGGGGATGGGGGTGGAAGGTTTTCTGTTATTCCAGGGCAACCCCTGGTTCCTGCTAGAGAAGAAGCTGCCTATTTTTCTGAAATGTGTTGTGGCACAAGAAGCTTTCAAGATTCGCCTGTGGGGCACCTGCAACCAAAGGGTGAGTTCTGCTCTTTCAAAGGGCCTATGTTTCACCTGAACTGTGTTAAAGTGGGGATTGGACTACTGAATTAGTGGGAGGCCTAGAGGAATAGGCTTAGCCAAAGTAAAAGTATGTTCAAGTCCAGCACAAGGGGAAAGTCAAGACATGTAGAGGAGATGTGATATACGTCTACCCTTTAATCTACATTGCCAAGCTTTCAAAAAGAGTTGTTTAGTGTCCAGAGAAATGGCCGGGTATGGATTGTGGGAGCTGGAGGTGGGAGACCCCCCACCTTTAGTAACCAGGTCCACCTCTACGGATTTGCTCTGTGGATTTCTACTTTGCCTCATGCACTTGGCCAGTGATGAGGGAAGTACCCAGACGGATGGAAGGAAATTTCCTTAAGGAGTCAAGGCTTTAAGGTGGTTTGGGGAGCCACCAACAGAAAATTGGTTCACTGCCATATGGACCGCGATCGAGTGGCGGGCGGGGGAGCCGGGCCAGGTGAAAAACCCAAGTACTGTACAAGTCGGGCGGTGTACTCAAAGCTGCGTGCAAGTCCGGACTGTGTGCCTGGTGGGTTCAGAGCCTGAGGGTTGAAATGTTGAAGAAGTGTTCTATTGCTCTTATCTGCATTACCAGGAATGTAGCCCCATGGGGGTCCGTCTATGCTTTGTTTGTTCAATTTGGATGTGAATAAAAGACACACTTTAGAATCCCATTCCTGGTTTTGGACATTACAGTTATTGCTTCCTGTGTTCAGATTTACTTGGGTGCCCCTGTGCAGAGTAGCCAAACCTAGGCCCCTTGTGCCGAGTAACCTAGTCCTCCCCGAACCCAGTCCCCACCAGGTACTGCTGTCAGCTTCAACAGCATACCACCTGTCATTTTGCAAAAAGGCAGGGGTTGGGGCCTTACACTATATTTAATTCCAAAGTCACCCAGAGACTTTCCATGCTCCTTAAAGGGGATTAGTCATGAATCATGCTCATTATAGGCCGAAGCCAAGGGAAAACTCTTTTAAATAAGGACTTGGGCTTGCCTGTGGCTGGCAGCAGTCAGAGATATCGAGAGCTATATCTGCTCCACACTGATACTATGTTGCCACCATTTTAGAACCTTGTGATGTCACTGACAATCAAGCTGTGGCTAACCACAGTGTTATCAAGTGCAGCCTGAATATCAGCGACATCACAAGGTTCTAAAAATGGTGGCCATATAGTATCAACGTGAGACAGACTTAATCATCGATACCTTTGCACTGCTGCCAGTTTCAGAGATGCCCAAGACCTCCTTTCAACGAGTGTTTCATGGCTCTCAACACACAGACATTTTCACATTTAGAAGTTTTAAATACTGATTTGACACCACTTATATAAACACCAAAGTCATTTTCAGTAAAGTAACGCTATTGTCACTCTGAAGAACGGCCCTGTGCAGGCCTGAAACTTTGTGTGCAGAAAATGACTTGGTGACTTGCTGGTTGGTTGAGGGACAGTTGGTGTTTTATTACAGTCTGCAATTTTCTAATATAGAATAATTAACTGCTATTTCTGAAGAACAGTGCTATTAGACCACCGAGGGGTTCTGGTGGCATCACACTGCCATGACAGCAAAGCTGGAGTGGCTCTGTAATGTCACCAAAACCCTGAGGTGGACCAAAAACTATGTTCTTCACAGTCAGCAGTTATTTTATATTATAAAGGATTACCTGGTTCTGCAGTGTTTGAATGATAGAAGCTGGTTGTGGGGAGCAAATGACAGGCAGAGTCGCTGACATGAAGAAAAAAAAAAAACACCTAACTTTTTAATAAGTGGAACCGGTTCAGAGGAAGGAGTCAGGAGGTGGATGGGGTTGTTGAATGGAAATGCCTACCTGTGGCAACAAGATATACCAAGAGGTAACATTTTAAAAATTAGTATTGCTCTGTTTAAAAAAAAAAAAAGGCAATCTTGTGTAGGCGCTTTGTGGTTTCCATGGAAACACATTCTTCAAGGTCTTCATGTTTTTCATGTTCTCAAAGTCATTCTTCACAGTTCTGTGTGAAGAACAACTTTTAAAACCACCAGCAAAATAGGCTAAACACCTCTTATAAAATAGAAAATCACCTACTTTTTCTGTTTTTACAGGGTTCCATATAGCTGCACACTTTTCTGTGTGACCTGAAATACTGTAAGACCTAGAAATAGCGGCGGTACCATAGAATACTATGGAGGTGATAACTGAAACATACCTACAGTGCCTATGTAACCCCTAGATGGCGCTATCCCAGGGCTACTACCCTGCCTGATTTGCCACTAACAGGTTGAGGGGCTGGATCCAATGGCGGGTGCCTCCACCCAGAGGTCAGGGTTTGCAATAGTTAAACTTACTTGGTCACAGCCCTCTGGGACACTGCAACCCTTTCTTCCCACTAGTGGCCCACAATATATCAGAATTACCTTCACAGTATACACTTACCCCAGGGCTGGTTCAGGCACTGGGACCTCCTGTAAAATAAGATACAGTGCAACAATCACAGTACAATACTTTAACATAGACAAATACCTCAGGCAGTATAACTTTGCTGAAACAAGCAGCACTGATTTATTTAGGGGAATATAACAAGGACAGGGAAATCAGGTTAATTAGCTTATCACTTTACTTATCTCATTCTATGGCTCTGTGCACAGGCCTATCCCTACCAGTTACTGTCCCTGGGTACCCAAGCCCTAGTGGCTAGTCCAAACCGTGGCAGCTGGTAGGGGCCCTTTCCCACAGAGAAAAGAAAAATTAGTTTAAACAGTCAGCAGTACAGTGATTCCATTTGGATTTAATGTGGCAATTCAACAGGGAGTGACCCTGAATTAGTACTCACGACCTCCAAACAAGTTAGGGTCCTTCAACATCAGCAGGGCTACTCTTGAGCTCCACGAGACTCCTCACACATTTATATGGTAAACAGTCACAGGCAAAAGTCACTTAATGGCAGCAGGATTCACTTGAGGTACACAAACCTCTTCACACATTTATATGGTAAAAAGAAAGCACTATACCAGGCAGGCTGCATCTGTATCCCGATCGCAATTACTGCACAATACCCGGGAGAACACACAGCAGATTCAGTTCCTGACAGACCGAGTGCAATTCAGCAATTCCTCCAGTCTTCTACAGGGTGAGCCTGGTTTCTACTCTTCAGATATCCTTTGATTCTCTTCACAGGATGGATTCAGTCCTAACAAGCAGTTACACAAGCTGCAGACCAGAACTCAGGGCCTTACACACGTTTCCCGACTAAAACTGCACACCGAAAAAGCACAGGGCTCCTTCCTCTTCACTGCCAGAGCTCAACTGAACTCCAACAGACAAAACCGGCACTTCCTTTGAGTTCCTCAGTTCTTGACTGGATTGGCTGTCACCACAATAGACTGCTGCTGTTGGTCCAAAAGAGCCAAGTCTAAACTACATCTCCCAGAGTCACTGCCCATACAATCCTCTTGTGGCTGGCTCAGATTATGAGTCCAAGTTCTGATTTGTCCAAGGCACCATTTTAGAGCTAGCTTACCCCACACTGATTGGTCCAGTTCAGCAGTTCAAAACCAGAATGGGGAACTAGGCAGACACAGTTCTGACTGCAAAGAAAGCAGGTTAGACAAACTGTTATTTCATTATTACTCTAAATGATTTCTGGCAAACAGTTACACCTTTCAGATAGGTTCCCTTTGCACTCCTAGTGACTGCAAAAATGGAGTGAATTGGCAGCAGTTCGAGTGGTACTCAAGCAGAGAAGCACACAGTCCCCCCATACAAACTAATTATGTCTGCAAGCAGACAGCTCTTAAAGAGACAGTACCAGAGGCTCTAAAAACACTCACTGATAAATGTCTTAAACGCCAAACACCATTCAGGCTTGGAGCATTCAAGCAAGCTCCTGGAAGTCTTTTGGGAACCCCCATTTGCAGGGGGGTTACACCTATGTTTACCCAGGTGGCAAAAGTCTGCATAATCTATACATTTCAGGACTACAAAACAAGACAGATATCAGCCCTTAAATGTATATGCTGAAGCAGAGAATTTACCCAAAGTGAAGACCACTGCTGGCTAATGCTGAACAACCAGAACCAACTTACACAGATTGAATGCAAAATCACAGGCCGAGCTGATCAGTTTAAGACACTTATTTGACTGCTTGCTACTGCAAGAGCTGAATTCGCCTAGTTACAGGGCTCAGTTATTGTGGGGAAATGGAGATAGTATTTCTCCATTTGAGTGACACAAAATTGTTGTGGGTGTCAATCTATTTCCTTTAATTGGCGAGAATACAGAAAGAATGAATCACTGCCGACAGAAGATGACAAACACATTTAGAAAGTAATCCTGTGCATCTCTAGCTGAGATATGCTTAGTGAGAGTGCAAGGATCCTTGTACTGGAGTGGCAATGCACATTCGGATCGGGACAGCCAAGTCTACAACCCAGTTGTGATTAGAATCCTGAAAGGTTAAAAGGTTCTTATTTCTGAGTACATTTTCCAAATGCAGTAATTTACACAAGCAATATACTAATAACTAATCTACCCTTCAAGCCATTTTGAATGTTAGAACCAGCCAGGTTCTTGGAGAGGGTATGTTTTTTCAGGACTCATTTGATCTAGCCCTGCACTATTCCAGGATATATGACTACTTTTTTTTATTTTACAATGTTTGGCCAGGAAAGACACATACACCGAGGCTTGTTTCCAGGTGCATCCTGGGAGCACAGGGAAGTTTAATGACTTGCCCATGGTCACAGAGTATGCAAGTGGTGGCTGTGGGATTCAAACATAGTTCTCAGGTTTGCAGCTCAGTGCTCTTAACCGGTATGCTATAGTGCCTCCTATACTGCCTTTTTGTTGTGTTTGTACCTTACCTGATTTTTGCACTTGCATCTCTACCTCATGCCATCTTCTATATTACTGTCCTTAGACCTACAGCTAAAGGAAATGGAGGTTCTGGGTGAGAAACCCAGAAGATTCAGGAGAAAGTCAGAGCAGGAGGAAAGGGTGGGAGGCAGGAGTAATCATGGCTACAGCCCAGAGGGGCAGTACTAGCCTGCTTAAGTAGATGCTGGGGGAGTGGCTGATCAGATGACCACTGAACCCCACCAAGCTTACTAGTCACTGGGCATCTGATCTCTGGGCTGTTGTGTAGTACAGCACTTGTGTAATGTACCTTTGGCTTATTCTCTGAATTCCTGCCCAGTTAGAGGTGCCACAGGTGGAGACCAATGGCTAAAGGAAATGGAGTTTCTGGGTCAGGAGCCAAAAGGTCATTTAAGGATAGAACTGCAGACCTCTTCTTCTTCCAACTCATGGAATTGTTTCTCTTGGCACGGGGAGACGAAAAACCCCTGTGGGAGAACCTCTGGGGATCCAAGGCCTCACGTATGTCCTCCTCTAGGCATCATAAGTTTAAGAGAAGGAGAACTTGATAAGTTTCTTGAAGTTCGATAGGAGGATTCTGAATGTACGTTATGCAGCATGGGGATGACCATTTGCCCATGGTTTTGGCTATGTGGGTTGGAATGTGCTTTCGGGAAGATGCTGTAGCAGCTCCTATCCGGAAGGAGTGTCCTAAGAAGAACTGCAGGTTTTACTGCAGTCTGGTGAGCAAGAGTCGCACGTGGTGAATGAAACAAGAGGATGTCACCTCAGTACCCTGTCCGTAAGGAAGAGAGTTTTCTGGTTGACGTGTGGTGACAGAGGAGAGGTAGTTATCCAACAACAGTACAGGACACATTTCATGAGTTGTGGATCAGAGGTGTACAATTACAGCTGAGAGGCTCTGTCTGTCTTTTAATACTTGAGAAGTAAGCTGTAGGAAGTTGGAAGTTTTGTGTAGATCTTTTTTTTTTTTGAAATGGAAAGATGGATTAAAGTGTTCAGCAGAGGTGGTAAATTCACCAGGACAAAGAAAGCCATGGAAGGATATGATCACAGCAGTCTGCAGCAGCAGGTTTTTCTCTGGAAGGAATATAGGGTTTTGAAGAAGGTGGAGAAGCTGGTGAAGGGGGTCTGCATTGATGGGTTTTTGATTGAACTGAGTCGTTGGGGCTTATTTTTCTAATGCCAGAAGGAATGCTTTTATTGGACATCTTGACAACATGGAAGGAAAGGTCAGGTAGGAGGCAGAGAGGTAGAAATGAATACCAGATAGTTATTGCTCGAGGGAGGTATGTGTTATGGACTTTGCCACAGAGCAGTAAGACATGAAGGCCAACAGCTGATCTGTCTGAGGATTCATTGGTTGGAAGTTTTGCAAGGCACAAAAGGTGGTGTAGTATTTCCAAGCAGTGGTATAGGAGGTCTTCGTGGAGACCACACGTGACCTCAGATGACTTGTAGAGCATGTTCCTTGTAGAAGTCTATATCATTACGAGATCCCTATATGATGGTGATTGCATCAGGTGATTATTCGCTTGCAGTACTAGATGATGGAACATCTGTAAGTCAAAGTAGAATAAGTCATCAGCAATTCAACTGGAAGAGCCAGGTAACAAAAGACAGCAAATTTGAAAATAAAGGAGATCCGTGTCAATTTACAGAGTAAGTTCATTATGAGGAGAGATGATGGTCTTCCTTTCTAAATAATATCATTAGTGGCTATATTATTGTAATAGAACATGGCATGTTGAAATAACCAGCAGTGTCCCCAGAGCATGGCAGCAACCACTATGGGATAGATTTCAAACAAGGAAGAAATGGCTTGGAATTCAGGAGCATTATAAAGTTCAGATATCCATGCACGAGATGTCCAAGCAGTGCCACAGAAGATACTGAAGCCAAAGGATGGAGATGAATCTGTAAAGACTTCATGCAGAGATGAGGCAGGGGAGTCATAGAACAGGGAAATACCATTCCCGTCATGAAGAAAATAAAGCCACATGTTCAGATCAGATTGGACAGCAACTGTTATGGAAATGTGGTGGTCAAAAGCTGTGACATGTGGCTTGTTGTAGCAGATAAGAAATTAATGCTCTGCCTTGCGAGATAATGTGCATTGCAAAGTTCAGAGCAGGATGACCAGGGTTTGGAAGGGCACGACAATGTCAATGATGTAGAGAACTTTCTCAGGAGATGATCTAGCTTTCATTTTTCCAGAGTCCAAGATGATTCCCAGGACCTGTATTTCCGTAAGGGGCCCAAGGGTTTTGTCTAGTGCTAGGGGAATTTGCAATGTGCTGAATAAGGTAGTCAGGCTGGTGATACCGGCTGTAGGAGGCTTGCAAAGAGAATCGGCTAGAAAGAAATTGTCAAGAAGGTGAACAACACACATCTGAGGACATTGAGGCATATCCAGCATAAGGCAGAGGAGAAATATTAGAAAAGCTTTAGGCTGCTTTTGCAACCAAATGGTTAGCCTGACTGCATAGTAGAAACTAGACTGCACTGGATCCCGTGGAGATGCCAGAGGTCAGAATGAATGGGAAGCAATTTGAAGGCATTTGAGATGTTAGCTTTCAAGAGCTATGCCCCTGGACCTACAAGCTTAATGTAATGAATGCCATCATCTGTCCAGCAATGGACCAAGAAGTATTCTTCAGAGGAAATTAAGGAGTTAATGCTTGGTGCTGCTTGGCATGTGGGGCTGAGAGATCTACTATAAATACGGGACAGTAAGTCAGACAGCTTATGGTTCTTTAACCAGTGAAGTAGCAGCAGCAGGACTCATTGTCCAGCTGCGCCCAGAAGACAGAGGTGTTGATTCATTGCAGCAGTGTGGCTGAGTTTCATGACAAATGCTCAATGGTAATCATAGGTGGTAGTTCCTCTGTACCAGATGGCAAGATCAACTCTGATGTAGAAGTATGCATCAAATTCTTCGGCAAGAATGGAATCTTTGCATAGAATGTCCTGGTAAATGGAAAAGGCAGTAAAAAATTCTTGAAGAGGCACAGATCTTTGGCTTCCAAGATGACAAACACGTCTCCACAAGAAATTATTCAATTTTCAATGGTGTCATGAGATAACACTAGTAGAGTGACAAGGTTCATGCCCTTCCCTTCAATAATGTCTTTTCGCAAATGTTGAGGCACTAAGTGAGTGGAACAAGCAGGAAGAAGTAAAAGGTAGATGAGTTGTACCTTTTGTATAGGTGGACTCTGCTCAGGGTGGCTGCAAAGGAGGAGGCAGAATACTAACTGAAGATCCTGGTAGTAATTGGAGGACTGGCATGCCGCTATGTATTAAGAACCTGTGGAAGTGGAATGGGAGGGTGGCCTGGAGAGGGCACTGTAGCTTGCCACCGAGTCTGTAGACACAGTACTTTGGTCTCCATTCTTGTAAGGTTCACATTCACTTGCAGAATGAGATCATGCAGCTCAGTCATGGGATCCACCACTGCTGGGAATCGAGCTGCAGAGGGCCATTGCGGTTGGCACAAAGTGCAGCAGTGTACAAAGAAAATAGGACTTTCTCCTTGGCTGAGACAGAGAAAAGAATGCATTTCTTTAATGCTGTGATACATTTTATGGTGGTCCAGTCTTTGTAGTGGATGTCTGACGTGGAAGCAGCCTTTCGTGGAGTGTCGCTCATCATGGTTCAAATGCTGTTCACCACCCCAACATGATGTTCATTTTTAGTGGTGGAACCAACCAGGGGGTGAAGCATGAACCTGACCATGCAAGGGCCACAGCAGCAAGTCAGGATTTTTAGTAGTGCTGAGTGAAGGGCCACAGTCTGCGGCTGAAGGTTAGACAGCACTGGGCAGAGAGGCCACTGCCAGAGGTCAAAAGATGTAGCTCTGAGTAGATGGGCTACAGCCAGTGGTTTTCATGGAGGACAGCACCAGGTGGAGAGGCAACAGCCGGAGGTGGGAATGATGAGCAGCAATGGGTGGAGGGGCCACAGCCAGTGGTTCATAATGAGGACAACGCTGGGTGGAGGGGCCACAGGCAGAGGTCAAGATGTGCAGCTGCATTGTGTGGAGGGGTCACAGCCAGCGACTCAAGGTTGGACAGCACCAGGTGGAGTGGACATAGCTAGAGGCCAGGAAACTGAGAGGTGCTAGGTGGAGGGGCTACAGCCAGTGGTTTGGAAGGATGATGGCACAGGGTGAAAGGGCCCCAGCCGGATGCCAAGACACATTGCTGCATTGAATGGAGGGCCACAGAAGCAGCTGAATAGTGGACAACACCAGGTGGTGAGGTCACAGCCAGATGCTGGATGAGGAACAGCACTGGGTGGAGGGGTCACAACCAGATGTTGGATGAGGAACAGCACTGGGTGGAGGGGCCGCAGCCAGCAGGTGGTAGTTCAGAGTAGGAGGTCAGCTTAGGAATGGAGGTGAGAGCTTTTAGTAATACAAGGTTGATAAGGATCCTAGCATAGCATATCTATTCCTCTAAGCTGTGAGAGGACAGTAAAGCAGCAGCTGTTCAAGGAATAGGTAGCAGAAACAGCATGTGTGATGAGTAGGAGTGCAGAAGCAGGATTGTGTGTCCTTGAACATAGGTCAGCCACAGTGGCTGCAACGTCCCAGTCTGCAGCACTGAGGCAGCAGGGAGACATGTGCAGTGGAAGCCTGGAGACAACACAGACCAGTGAATGCTGCAATAGAATGGAATGTCCAACTTAGCGGAGTTCAGTTCTAGAACAGCAGCAATCATCCTGGACCAGGCTCTGATCAGTTGCAGTGGGTATGGGAGCTGTGCTGAAAAGAAGAACCAACTGTGGAGTGGTGGTGTGGCATGAATAGCAAAGCCAGAAGTCACTGGGTCACAGCAGTTGCGTCGTTGCGCTACAGTGGATGTATTAGGTAGGTTCTGTCGCATGGCAGAAATGTAATGGCATTTACTGTGGAGTGGAGTGGGGTAGGTTAGGAGGGCCAACCAGAGCACAGCTGTGGCAGCCAAGCCAACCTTAAGGCGGCAAAAGGAGGAACAAGCTACAGGACTGGAGCTGAACGCCAAGCCAGAGGTGGAGGCTGCAGTGATGCAGTGATGTCATCAAACCGGCAGCTAGTGCAGATTACGGAGCTCCAGCATGATATCAGAATTGCTTGCCCCAGATAGCAGCCCCACTGCAGCACTCTACACCACCTGTAGAGGATGCACCAATCCTCTTGAAACCTCCAGATGAAGTTCATTGTAGTAGTCAAGATGGGATGTCATGAAGGCATGAATTACACCCATGCAAGAGACACATTTATTAAACGAATGTTGCCTCCAAGCCAGCTCTGCCTCTTAGGCAGGTCTGCCTCGGAAGCAGATATTTCGCAATATACCCCAGCGGGTGTGGGTATACTGAAGGATTTACCATGGCTGGTGTGGTTTGGTCACGGGGTGCAGCCGAGGGACTTAACCACACCAGAAGTGGTAACTCCGCCGGTATACCCACTACCTGGAGGAGGTATATTGCTATTATACAAAGGCCCTGTTTGTTTGTGTACAAAGAAACAATATTTAAAACGTCCGTTCAATTGAAAGTTGCTGCTTGTTTGTTTTTTACTGCGGACGCACTGCTCGGATTTTTTTGCGAGTTCTGCACATGTGCCGGAGGATCGCTGATTGCCACCGCTACTGTTACAAATTTTTTCAGCTTCTTCGCTGTCGAGAGAATGAACTGCATTTTCTTTTCTGTTTTTCTTTCCGGTGCGTCACTTTTCTGGAATGGTGCAGCACTTTTTTTGAAGTTTTGAGGCTAGTGACAGAGTATCGGATGTTGGGTTAACGACTAGGTAATCTCGCCATCCATCTGTGTACTTCACAGTGGTGTGTTTGCAATGAACAGAGGGATTTGCCAGGGAGTTCCTGATGCAGCTGAGTGGTGGCTGGCACCTTTTCCAGTGGGTACACTGGAGGATTTACAACGCTGAAAAGGTGCCAGCCAGCCAATCAAAATGCAGGATTCTGTCCATTTTTTTGTGCCCGTTGTATAATTATGGATAGGGCTTTAACCTCTATAGTTAAAGAGCTGATCTGCACTGCTGTGCCAGCTTAGTGGTTTAGTGGAAGGTCTCCAGCCTGATAAACCACAGACTAGAGTCTGAATCCAGATAACATTTTGTCATGAATTTCTCGCGAGTGGTGATCCATGGTGGCATGGAGTTAAAACAGTAAATATATAGCAAATGGACTCAAATGTGAGAAAGAAAAAGTGCAATAGCAAAGTGCTGCCTCCAAGGTAGGGCTGCTCTGGAGACAACTTTAATTGAAAGAATCTATCTCTTGCTGTACTCAGCAGATCATCATATGAATGAAAGTGCTTCAACTGGCCAATATTATACAAGTAAAAGAAACCATAATGGACAACAGCTGCAACATGGCATTCTAGGGTCAGCCTGTCATCCAGTATGACCTCTGTGTTTTTTAGCCCTATACCGAGCCTCGAGGGTGGCACCATCTGAGTTTTGTCTCACTGGGCTACAAGTAGCCCTAAAGTACAGGTCAGGGAAGGGGGATGTATTTTACACTTACAAAAGGGCCATAAAATCTCTGTAATCTCATAGATCGAAACATGCTACAGGACTGTAGATTATTTTCTGAAACCCGCGCACCTCACCTGAACTACATATTTTTTCAAAAAATAATAGCTCATTTTATCAGCGGATAACACACTCCAGGGTGCAATAATGTACTTCTCAGGTGGTTGCAGCACTTGGCTATTTTATGCCTAACCAACCACCTGAAGTATGCTTTATTTCCTTATAACCGTACACCCTGTCATGTGGTACCCCTTACACGTGCAGTTCCATGCATGTATCTATGTGGCGGTCATGTGCGTTGTTACTGTACGCAAAGCATGTTGGTGTAAAGTAACAGCTGGATCCCTGAATTTAAATATCAGTAAGGCACTGGGGGTCTCTGCCCCCCGGGTGAAAATCAAATGTTCTTGATATAGCCATTTTTACGTTAGTGCAATGCAGCACCCTTTTGCTGTCTGTTTTGCAGCATAAAAAATTATAAATCAGACTCGTTTTCATGGAGGTGTCCTCGGTGATAAAGAAAAAGGAGAAACGAATTACAGAATAACTAGGAAACATAAACTGAGTTGTGTCGAAATGTAAATTTTTTTCAAAGTTTTCCCAGCAGTGTCAATGGGTTCTTTACATGAAGCAGCCTGTACTTCCCAAAGGTGACTGGTTACCCTGGCACACGGCCACTGGGAATGTGACTACTGTGTGTTTCACTGACCCACTGACCTCAGCAATGCTCTGATAATCACCCTACTAGTAGAAGGTCAATGTGATATATTTAGATAAATATTTATGCAACCTGTGTGGGAGTTTATTTGCAAAGATTATCATCTGTCTTTGATAGCGAGATTGCCAGCACCATGATTACTGTTTATGTCCATATTGGGAACATAGTAATCAACATAAATTATGACTGTGTGTGTGTGTGTGTGGTTATAACTGCTTTCTGTTACTGTTCCATTGGGGTCATGCCAATCCCTTTGACAGGCAGCCCAACAGACCAAAAGGCTGCCATACTTCCTTTTCAAAAGCAAGGAAGTGACAGCCATATTGGGTCCCTGTTTGAAAATGAGGGTTTGAACTTTTCAAAATATAACAGTTCTGATGCACACCCCTCTGCCCCTCCCCACTCCACCCACTCAACTGGCAATCTAACTGTTGCACTTGCTCTGCCTCATAAAACCACTCCCTGCCTACCTGCTCGCCCGCTTGGAATCATAAAACTCTGGCTTTCTGCCCACTCTGCAGGCAGTTTGAACACTGGCCTGTTTTATGAGGAACCTGCTGCCCTTGCTTGGCAGGGAAGAGAGGTAGAACGGCTTTGGTAATTTTAAACAAGCCATCTGGGCTAGCTGAAGGAGAAACTTACTGGCCCAAACAAAATCTACCACCATTTGATTAGTGCCAGTTTTGAACACTTTAATGTAAGCACGTACATCAGTGCAGTCTAAAGTAAGGTAACCATGTACATCAGTGCACGTTAATGTAACTGCATAATATTGCACGGTATTAGTTAACTCTGTACATTGAAGGAGTCCAATTCCATGATGTGCATCACTGCACGGGGTGCTATTCCTCAGTCTAAAAGGAAAAAAGCATGCACAGTGTCTTAGTATCATATAATGCAAGCGGATAGTAACTGTATGTGATGATGGAGATTTGCGCCCCCCCCCGACCTTGCCACGGGGGAATCCATGAGGGGAACCTACAGGTGTGGAGGCAGGTCCGTGGGAAAATGGGTGACAGGGCTGGGTGACCAGGGTCCAGGTACTGATAGGAGCATGATAACCTATATTGGGGGTGGCGGAGACAAGGCAATCCAAATTCTATTCAAAGCCAAATCCAAACTCGGCCTGGAGTTGGCAAATCTAGAACTAAATAAAAATCCACCCCAGAATTTTTCCATCCCTAATTTCATGAATTGTGAAGCACAAAAAAACCTAGGCTGTCGCAGGCGTCTTACCATTACGCAGTCTGTGTTCCTGCACCTCTGCAGGATGTACTGGCAACTATATGGTTATGTCCCCAAAACATGGGACAGTACAAAAAGGATGCAGGTAGGGATGTGGTAGTGGTGGATACTTAGTTACGGAAGAGTGGATACAGAGATCACAAGACTGCTGTTTATTAACAGCCAGCTATGCTGTACTAACTTCAGGTTAAGTAAGTAAAGGAGGTACCAGTAATGCACAGCTGCAGTTTATTTCCATATACAAAGTGCATTTTTAGAAATTCTTTTTGAAACACAGTACAGCAAGGTAAACAGTTTTAAAACTATCAGTGCAGGCAGCTGCCTGTGGCACACAGAGGTACCATACCAGCATGTCTTTTTGTTCTGTGGCACTTTTCTTCCTGCAATATTCCTGAAATTAAGCTTGATTTGAGTTGGATTGGGAACCATGGATGGTGATGTGATTGGAAAGGAAAGGAATTTGGTTTTATGTAGTGTCTTTCATACACACTGTATTCCAAAGCTCATTACAATCCTTGAGCAGTTGGCAGCAGCCATTAGGCACAGAGAGAGAGAGAGAGAGAGAGAGACAGAGAGAGAGACAGAGAGAGATTAAGGGAAAAGTCACGGGGGAAAATAAAGGGAAAGTGAGAGCATGCTTCTGGTCTCTGGCCTCCTTACCACATTTGGCCCCTAACACAGAAGGCACTATCTGCATCACTTGGACGTAGCCCATGCTGTGGCTGAGTGGGTACAGGGATGCCATGGGTCCTAGGCCATGGCTGGTGCCTATGACATGCTTGACTATCTGTTGTACTGACCATCACTGCACAGCTGCTATGCTGAAGTCCATCTCAATATGTAGTAAATAGCTTTTATTTACACTTAATGCCCTTCCCTGGAGGAGCAGAGTGCCATTACGGCAACATGAGTCAAAATCAACAAAGAAGAACACTAAATGCATCATTAAATAAATAGTCTCACTAAACTTAAGCAGCATAAAAAACAATATTAAAAAAACATATAAATAACTGAGATGTTAGTTAGATGGAAAACAGGGGATTAGTCCCTAAATGGATGAAGAAACAAAAAAGTCTTAAAGACTCCTTTTAAAGCCCTCCATTGAGGCAGGATCCTTCAGGGCCATCGGAAGAGAGTTCCAAAAGACCAGGGGCCAGCTACCTCAAAGTCCCCATCTCCCGAGGTTTTCAGCCTAGCACATGGTACCCTTCTTAGTGGAGTACAGAGGGTATAAGGGCATGTAAAGATGCAGGAGATCAACCAAATAGCCCAGACCCAAGCCGTGTATGGCCTTATAAGTTATCAAGCCAACTTTCAAGGAGATATGCCACTTTACTGGAAGCCAGTGCAGGTCACGCAGCACCAGGAAGACATGACAGAACATCAAAAGACCCATCAGCAACCTGCATTCTGCACCAACTGCAGGTGCCGTAGCATACTTCCACTGACCCCAGGAATAAGAGACTTAATCCGGCCGATGTCCCTGAGGTGATAAAAGCCAGTCCGGACTACTGTCGACATCTGAGCCTCAAATGTCAGCCCCTCATCTAGAAGAATGCCTATATTTTTCATCTTAGAGGCAGCCACAAGCCTGGAGAAACCAAGCCAAAGCCTTGCCCCCTCTCTTGGTAGCTGCCATGCCCCTTCTATGACCCAGCGCGATGACCAGTACTTCAGTCTTGTCAGGGCCGAGTCTTAATCAGCTTGATGACATCTAGTCTTTGATCCCGGCCAAGCATCTGTTCAGCATATCAGCTGCACTCAGCATCCCGGGTGCAAATGACAAATAGAGTCGGGTAGGTACCCTTATAGTTTGCCGAGGCTCACTATCCCGACACTGACCTGCCCGGGCAGTATTGCCCGACAGGTTCAGTACCCAGCCAGTAAGCATTCCGGCAGTAAGAAAACCCGATGGACATTACAGGGGTAAGGTAGTGGATGCGACGGCTTGCTACCTTACCCCTGTAGATGGGTTTCAAATAGTGGAGGAATCGGGAGGCTGGCTGAGCTGCCCCATGGTGTTGAGGGCTAACCACTGGCAACTCAGCCAGTGTGCTCTGGGAGGCACAAGTTCTATCCCACGTTGCGTCCTGCAACTTTTTACAAAGTTGTACCGCTGTAACTATTTTTTGTTTTTGGTTTTTTAACTCCGAGGTCCACTCCCCCTCATAGTTAGTTATTTTAGTTACAAGGGTGTGTGGTGGGCGGAGCCCCCCACATGGGGGGTTCAGGGGGCAAAACCCCAAACTGCATTATGTATTTTTCAGTCAGATGCCCGAAATCGTACTTTCGGAGGACCACGCTCTGGGACACACCACAGGGCAGTGACACCAGGGATGAAGGGAACCTTCCCAGTAGCACCCTCTGTGTTCTGCCACTGAGCTAGGACTCAAACCAGCAGATGACTTTACTGGTGAGCCCCACATACTCATTGACCCGGTCCAGTAACAGCCCATTGTCCACAGTGTCAAAAGCCCGCTAAATTGAAAGATGGAGGATAATTGAGAGGTTCAATTGCAAGGCATTTGGGCGAGTTGAAGCAAGACGACTCCCTGGGTACATGGTCCCTATATTAAGAGAGCAAGGTTGCTTGGAAATTATCGCAGGGCATTGCAACTAGGTTGAGTCTGGGACTTCAGTCTGGAATCAGGATTTGATGCCAGTGGATTTGTAGATGCAGAGGGATCCTGCCGGAGAGTCAGTGCCCCTAAGTCATTCAGTTTAAGTGCTAGAAAAGGTTAACAGTACACTGCTCAGTAATTAGGGTCATCGAACGATCACCCTTGCTGAATACTCTGGACATTGAATATATGGACTTATGGACAATGCGTTGACATTGAAGCCTAGCACCCCATGGAGGAAGCCTACCCCAGACCCATGGAACAAAGCGTGGGAAGTCCAGCAAACATGTGCCTCTGTGGTTCCCCTCCCCACGGACGTTCCAGCAGCATGCCCCTAGACTATGGGGGGTTCTGATGTAATCTGTGCTAAGGAGCAGGTATCCATAATGGTATACAACATCAGTTTCTCAGTAGGCTGCACGCTCATCTCTGGAGCCAGAAGGTCATGGGTTCTAGTCCTACTGCAAGAACTTGGGCCAATACCCAACACTAGCACTGCAGCACAGTACTAGGGAGCTGCTGCACTGTTGAGGGGGCTGTCCTGACAAGATGTTTAACCAAGGACCATTCTGAGCCTTCTACCCATCTTTAGTGTCATGTCTAAGTGGAAGTTAAAGATCACATGGCAATTAATGTAAGTGTAGAGGATTTTCCCAAGTGTCCATTACACAGGTCCACGTAACCTACCCCCCAGGGCACACCTGGAAATGAGCCGACACAACTCAATGGGCCTTTCCTTGTCAAAAATTACAAATAAATACATCTATATTTGTTAACACAATCAACGCGACAGGTCTACTGTGGCACAGTTTTGTCCTAAGTTCAGTGGCAGGGCTCCTACACTTGAGTTTGAACTGGTTCACCTCTGAGACAGAACTACTCCTGCAGCATGCCTCTACCTCACTATTGGCTAAAATGCTATACCACTAGAGCTGCGGCCAGTCCTGCTTGATACCTATTGTACTTTGTTTTAAAAGTTTTGCTAGGAAAGACACACTAAGCAGGCTTGTTTCTAAGTGCATCCTGGGAGCACAGAGAAGTTAAGTGACTTGCTCATGGTTACACAGTATGCAAGTGGTGGCTGTGGGACTCAATCCCAGTTATCTAGGTTAGCAGCTCGGTGCTCTTAATCACTACGCTGTGCTGGATATGAAGTGCATCACGAACGACTGGACTTACCTGCAGCACAAATGAGTTTAAAAAGTCAGCATCAAGTTACTGGTATAAAACCCTTGCAGAATAAAAAGTACATTGCATGGAGTACAGAAGACTGGATTACTCTAGTTACTCAGAATAGGAAAGGGCCTCCATCCGCTTAGCTGTGTTGAGGAACAAAATGTCCACACAGGGATTGAGGCTTCCCACTCCCAGTTAATGGAAATGGATTGCAAAATCTCAACCATCCTTTGGGAATGTGATCGCCGGCTTCAAAGAGATAACACTAAGCTTTTATACAGCCCTGCTGCATACTGCTGTGAAAGGCCTATTTACAGAACCAGTGGGTGACGTTGGCCAGTAATAGCTGATGACTATATGTTTGCTCAGCATAAAGATTCAGTTGCTGCAGGATAATTAGGTGAAGGGAGCAGCACCGCATAAGCTGCTTTGAACCCTTATAATCAAGACCCAGATCTGGGCCTGAGTTGAGTTTAGTTCTAAAGGAATGATTCTGACAGAGAGAAGATATGCAATGGGCTGACTCAGAATATGCAATTTTTCTTCAGGTGTGAGGGGGAAGGACCATAACTCCTGAATGGCAGAGGCAAGGATGAGATAATAAAGTCTTGCCCCTTCACGAGTGATGATAAATTACATAGTTTAAATCAAACTATTTCTTATTTGATTTATACATCGGTTTACGAGTTATAGCTGTTAAATCTGCTATTTCTATAAAAACGTTACTGTTTTGTTTTCCAGTTACAACTGCTGACTTCGGTGCAGCACATGGCTATTGTGATGTCATCAGCATTGTGAACGTTCCCTTCTGATTGATTCAGGATGCTTTTAGTAATATGTAGTGTACAATAAGGTACCTTTGATGTGACGAGGTACGTTTGAAAATGAGCCTCTGGCTCAAAGGTTGTAAACTGATGTACAAATAAATAAATAAATAAAATAATCATATAGGGAATGGTATTGGTACACATTCCTTTTCAAATTTTTGAAACTGAAACAGTCACCATTTTCCCTCAGTAATCAAGATAACAAAACACCCCAAAACAACTGTTAATGCCTATTTATTATAACTGAAATTCTCAATCATAATTTTAACCAAAATCTATCAGCTAAATTATATGTTGTTATAGCTTCTGTGGTCTTAAATAAAAAAAAATATATTGATCGTACTCATTCTGTCTCATTGACTCTCACAAACTACCCCGCCCACTGTCTAGCAACTTGACTCTGACACTGTATCTTTCTTTTCACGTTTTCTTTTTTAAAACTATTGACTTTTCTACTGAAGTTTGTTTTATAAACAAATATTGCCATAATGTTCTGATGGCTCCCTCGCATTTACCTGGATAAACCCTCCTGCCCACATGCTCACTCACCAATTGCCTGGCCAACCATCACCTTGCTCGCTTCTTACTCACTTTCTTACCCACCTGCTCACAAACAGAGCAACGGTGGGTATGAGTCACTAAAGCTGCACTCAAACCCAAGACTCAGCTGAAAGTGAGCCTTCTTTACCAGCCAGAGCCATCCTAAGGGCTGTGACTGCTGAGCAGCTGAGGAGTAGCATTCCTGTGACGTTCCTCTTTTCTGTATTATTTGCCATGCTGTTCCTTGTGATCATCCGGGTTGCTCTGCCCTGTCCACACACAACATGGGTCCAACCCTTTCTATCTATACTCAGGAACTGAGTGCACAGATGCTGCCATGCCGAATACAGTCACAAGCAAGTAAACAACCTTGGCATATAAGAACAGTTTAAAAATAACCCACTAAGAACCTGCTGCTACTGCCATGTATGTGAGGGTGGGGTGCATTATGGCACCCTCTCCCCCCAAAAAAAACAATTTATAAACCTCTGCCAGCTTAATCAGTAATCTCTAGTAGCACTCACTAGCAGATGAACCATTTAACAGCAACTTTTCAAAAAATATATTTATTTCTTGTTGCATTTTTTAAAACTACATTTTTTAGTTGCCTACATACCCATTTTAGAAGTTCAGTAAGATACTCCTGGTGAGCATTATGCTGAGATAAATGCACTTCAAGGGTGGAAGTCACTTTTCCTGTGGCCTCGTGCCTTACTAAGAACCTGTGCGTGTGTTTACCTCAGTGAAATGCACACCGTCCGTCTTATTGCTTACTTTTATGATAGTCCTTCTTCAAAAACCCTCTGACATCATTCAGGTCAACAAAGCCTTGGTTTTGTTGTGTCCTTCTTATCTCTTCCCCTGCAAGCGCCAACACGTCAAAATGATCAAATCGGTATTGACGCAAAAGCTTTTCAACACAACATCATTCTGTGTGGATATATAAAATAAAAGGCCACGGGGCAAGACCTCCAGTGCCAGGGTCATTTTGGTTCAATTATTAACTTGAAAAGTATAATAGATAGCAGATGGACTGATGAACGCAGTGATACAGTGTACAGCACATTTTTGTTTCAGAAAAAAACTGATTGCAGATAAGTCACAGGGCGTAGCAGGCTCTGGAATTTATTGACGGAAAGACTCTGATTGGAGTGACTGAACAGTGGAAGCTACTAGATACAGTAGTTATTTCAAATGTATAGGAGTTTTTTTTTATTGTTGCTTTTATCCACCTTAAATGTTTTCTCCTTTTCTGACCCTCCATCTCTAGCCTCTCCCAGCTGCAATATGTGATGAGCACTCACAGGGTGCAGTGTGGTCTAATGATCAGAGCAGTGGTTTGGGAACTGGCAGATCGCAGGTTCAAAACCCACCAGAGCCAAATACTCACTGAGCGATCGTGAGCAAGTCCTTCACCTCTCACTGCTCTAGTCTTCCCAGCAGGTAGAAGCAGGACCCCAATGAAAACAAGGTGCGGTATCTCAGATGGGCTAGATGGGGTAAGTAGGTTGTAAAAAGAAAATCACTGAAAGTGGCTGGGCTTCAGTAACACTGCAAGTTCCATAGAAGGACACTGCCGGTCACCATACCCAGGCGACAAAAACTGGTAAGAGTGGTACTGCACTCTCCGATCTGCCAGCTCTGTGTGTGTGTGTCCCAGTAAGCACTCTGTGATCAGCAAACTGCCTAGCCTGACATGCCAAGACTTTTTGTTATTTATTTATGCTCCCTTGCTCTGGTTGGCCCTCGCTCTTGCCGGTCCTCCTGCCCTGTCACCTAGACTCCTCCTGAGCTTACCTTCTTCCATGTTCCCCAATGACTTGCCCTCCATGGCAGGGTGACGAAGAGTCCCCCTCAGCCTGCCAGGACCAAATCCAGATTCTGGGATGCACCTGGCCATCAGATGCAGAGCCTGCGGAGGCTGGCAATCATCCAGTGTGACTGGGGCACTTTTCCATTTTCTCTCCCGGGAGATGCGGCATACGCCAATGTCAAGGCAAGTGTTCACCAACATCTGCCACATCTCCCCCCGCCTCTTAGAGCTCCGGCTGCCTCTCCCCTGGCTTCCAACAGGGGCCAGTCATGCACTAAGCTTCTACTTTCTCCCCAGAGAAAGAGGAGAGCAGTCCATGAGATGCTCAATCCTCCTCCTCTGGACGGCCCTCCTGTTCCCGAGGTCACTCCTGAGCGCTCGGGTCATCGCCACTGCAAATAGTAGCGCTACTGCTGCACTGGCAGGATGGCCATGACATGCCAGATTTAGAACTGCTGCACTACAACAAGCATGATTGGCCAGGGTCTTCATTTTTGTTGGTAAGTTGGTTGGTGGCCACAGCTCCTGCCATTGGTAGCCATTTCATGTAATCGTGTAAGACAGGTACAAAAACTGACCATATGAACATATACTACTGACCTCTAGAAATGCCTGAGTGTTCACTGACCACTAGGTCATTGAATTCTTTACACACTGATTCAGAGCTAACCAATAAAGCTGATCAGATTCAAACTCGTAACCTGTATGAGAAAGGGCTCGACGCAGTGGCACTGTACTGCAGTGGACTACGTTTAAGACTGGAATAAAATAACAAATGTCCCTGGCCCGGATTTTCAAAGCCACATGAATATCTCCCAACTCTGCCTGCAACCATCACTTCTTGCTACTTCCATAGCCCAGTTGGACACAGCCTGGGGGGCGGGGTGTAATTTGAAAACCAGTTCCAAATGTAACTAACTGACATGTTTTGAGGCAACTTGCATCTAACCTTGGACACAGTTCCCTTACTGACACTAAATCAGTCAGGCCATAAAACTGATAGTCCAGATACTGTAAAACTAGTTATTTTCATGCAAAGTAAATTTAGCACAAACACAAATGCAACCACAATTGCGCAAATTTATTTTAGCGCTAAGTCACAATCACCACTTTCACTACAATGGAAAAAAAATACCAAAAGTGGCAATTTGCACAAATTTTATTTCATGCAAATTGGTGCTTCCGTGAAAATTTTGAAAATTATTTGACAGTGAAAATGTCAAGTTCTACAGTAGTTGGCAGTCATAGACTCAGGTGGATATGACAGGATGATTGCAGCTACCTCATGCAAGGTCCCCCCCACCAGGCCAACAACTGACAAAAGAGATCCCTGAGCAGACCCACAGCATAGCAGTCCTCCTCCTCCTCCTCCCCCAAGGACCAGCACGTAGTCAGTACAGCAGAGAAGGAGCTGAGGACCAACTATGTTGGGTAGGAGCAGAACAATGGATCCCTGCTCCCTCTCCATCTTCCGATGAATGGCTGGTACCTAGAGCATCACGTAGCGCTTCCATCATTGAAAATACCACCAGGGCATAGCAGGGCTGGTGCAGCCATTTTAAAAGTCACCTGGATGGTTTTGTGGACACTGGGTTTAAAAAATCCACCCCCCTTTATTTACAGTAAGTATTGATGCTACTAGGTCAGTGATAATGCCACTGTGCAAATCATGATTTCATCTTATAAAATGGCCTGTATCAAACAAGCAATCTGATTGGTCAAAACTGGCCACATGACCATGCATTAATTTTGCAATACTACACAGTTCACATTTTACATTTTTCTTGGGTTTTAAACTTTTAAAATCATTTTATAAGTGCATTAACACACGCCAGGGTGTGGAGTAATGCCATAAATTACAGCACTTCCAAGGTGGTTGAAAGCACTCTGATGCGCCTCTTGCCTCACGACCCACCTGGGACATGTGGTCATTTTTCATTCTTGCACACCCTGTCATGTGTTACTGCTTACCAATAAACTGACTGGGATTAGCAAACTTTTCTGGTTCTAACTAGAACACAGTTGTGCTCTAAATCACAGAATCACAGAAATCTGATGGCAGAAAAGGACCTCATCGGCCCATCGAGTCTGCCCTTTTCCCCCTCCCCTACTCATCTCCACTGTTACGGGCCATCCCCCCAATTCTGAGCCTCATATGTCTGTCCCATGTCCTCTTGAATCCCTCCACTGTTTCGGCCCCCACCACCTCTTCAGGTAGTTTATTCCAGGCCTCCACCATCCTCTCCATGAAGAATCACCCCCTCACATTGCCTCTCTATCTTCCTCCTTCCAGTCTTAGGCTATGCCCTCTAGTTATAGCCCCCTCCTTCCTTCTGAAGAAATGGCTCATTTATTTATTTATTGAAGATTTTGGAGTATAGCTTTGAGCACAAGTGATGATTTACAAAGGTCCCATGTCAAATACATTGTCACAAAAAGCATTACAAGTACAGAAAGCAGTTCCAGTGGAAATGCAGTTGAGTCAGGCTCCAAGCACATGAGGCAGAACAATTAGATACAGTTTTGAAAAAGGTATATAGATTGTTATATAGACAGTCACAGGTTATGTACAGTGAGAAACCAAATAAAGCTGTTTAATGGTTACAATTACATTGGACTGCAAAGGGAGATTCAGCAATGTATCAGGCAATTCGCTTAACTAGTTAGTGGCCCTGGCAGCAAATGATTGCTTTCCCAGCTGAGTACGCTGGTAAAGAACTTAAGGGCATTCGGCGGCGTTCCTGGTGGTTGCATTGGTTGGAGATGGTGCAGAAGCAATTTGTTAAAGCAGAAGGTGTTAGGCCCAGGAGTACCTTTTTGGCTAGCAAACAGGTCTGGAGCTTTATTCTGCTGGGTGAAGGTTGCCAGTTAGTGAGTCTGTAAAGGGTACAATTGTGAGTGTGCTTATCTGCACCAAGTGGCAAGGAGCATGCCTTCTTACAGATCAGCTTTACTCTGTTCAGTACCGTGTCACAGGCAGCAGCATAGAAGTGCAGATAGGGAGCCCATAATCTGTAATTGGCCACAATGAGGTATCTAGCACCCCTGGTGAGATTGTTCATGCTACAGTACAAAGTACCCAGTCTTTTTCTAGCTATGGCCACCAGATTGTCAACATGGGGTGCAAAAGGTAAGGTGTCACCAGAGTTTTATTTCAAGGTATTTGAAGGCCTCCACCTGTTTCAGGTTTTGACCTTTTTGACAATTTCAGGTGACAATGGGTGAAACTGTCCTCTTCTGCATGAGGCTAGAGAAGAGCATGGTCTTTGTTTTTTGTAACTGAGAAACAGTTTGTTGTTGGAAAACCAGCTTTCAAAGGACTGAAAGTTTACAAGGCAACATAATAAAGAGAATGAGTTCCAGTAAAATGACGTCAACAAGTACAATATAGTTGAACAAGTACATGTAAATAGGCTAGATCAACTGCATACAATTTTACAATAAGGCAGGTAAACAGAAACAGTGTAAAACAAGCACAGCAATGGTACACGGGCTCAGAGCCAGAGTCAACACAGGTCAAAGTGTACACCGGGAGGGACTTAGGATGACTAGCAGTTGCATTGAACTGTTAGGGCTGCCTGTGTTACTCTCTTAAACTGGTGATACTTGGGTAGATTAAACAGCAACTGTCACAATGGCACCTGCTTGTTATGTTGTAGTTGGTCTTGGTCCCTAAATGTTGAAAACAACCAGGTATTTGTCTGCAGCACTCCTGTTTTTATGTTTTTCACTGTTTTTCTCCTGTTCTCAGAGACGCGTGCTCCCGATGCTGACAGGACCTCCTGACACTGCCACTCCCACTCTGCGAGCATGATGACATCAAGTGGGAAAGGCTAGAGTAGGAGTCGGCAGTGCTGAGCTTTTGCCGTTGTACCTATTCACATTGGATTATGTGTTACAGTGAAAGAGCTGTCTTGATTATTTAATATTATAACAGACATACTAAAGGCCACGGATCACAAATACAGGGCTCACACCTTAATAGTGAATTATATTTAGTTCACGGTGCACTTACCCTGGAGTACAGACGGTATTAGAAGCAGCACAAGGACCCCATAAAATCAGTCGGGTCAGCACAAGCTGGGTAAATCCACATACTACACACTACAGCTTCTCAGAACCAGGATGTAAAGCAGTTAACAGAACAGTAGGCAGATAAGGCTTGAAACATTCCCTGCATTTCAGAATAGCAGCCAAAACATCCCAGATCATGCACACAGTAGCATCATGCACTCATCGGTCATGGCAAGACGTTGTAGTGGATAGTAGCTGGATTTGCCTGTCTAGTGAGATTTTAGCCAAGTTATAATGTGCACTGCTTATACACATTAATCTGGTTCAATGCAGGGCATCCATCTGTATCCCCCTCCCCGGGACGAGGCTGAAAATAGGCAGAACTGTCTAGTCCTCCTTTCCTGGTTAACAAAAGCTAAATGAATAAATGCTTGCTTAGTGTTACCCTGTCATGATGCACTAAATAAAACGTTGGTTATACTTTGTAAAAACAACCTGTGGCCCCAGTCCATATTTTGCTTTGAGTGGGTGCTGACCTGACTCCTTTTGTGGAACCCCTGTGCTGCTTCCCATACCATCTATACTCCAGGGTATGTGCACAACAAACTAAATATTTTCACTATTAAGGTACGAGTCCCCTAGTTGTGCTCTGTGGTTTTTATTTATTATCATAGATACATAGATACATAGACAGTGTCGGCAGATAAGGGCCTATGGCCCACCTAGTCTGCCCATTTGAGCTTGTAAGTTCAGTTTATTTTCCTAGAAGTCTGTTTCCCCTTACCCCTGCCCTCTAGAATTCCTTTATGTCTATCCCATGCATTCTTAAATCCCGTGATTGTTTCAGCCCCCACCACTTCCTCTGGCAGGGTGTTCACTTGTCCACCACCGTTCTGTGAAGAAATTCTTTCTCATGTTTCCTCTGAATCGTCCTCCTCCAACTTCATCCCATGCCCTCTGAGTCCTGAAACATCTTTTCACTTAAAAATAGTGTTTTCCTGCACCCTGTTCCTCCTGTAAGATGCTTGTATGTCTCTATCATATCCCTCTATCCCTCCTCTCCTCCAGAGTACATGTTCAGTTCCTTCAACCTGTCTTCATAGGACTTGTGATGCAACCCATGCACCATCTTTGTTGCCCTCCTCTGAACCTTCTCTACCCTGTCTATGTTCTTACGTAGGTATGGTCTCCAGAACAGTACACTGTACTCCAGGTGGGGCCTCACTAGTGTCTTGTATAGTGGAATTATGACCTCCTTTCCTGCTGGTGATGCCCCTGCCCTATACATCCCAGCATCCTATTTGCTTTACCTGATGCCTTGTCACACTGTTTCCCTACCTTGAGGTCATCAGAGATGACAACCCCAAGATCCTTTCCTGCTTGGTGCATGCTATATCCTCACCCCCAACTGATATATTGTGCCAGGGTTTTGTGCCCCATATGCATTATCTTGCACTTCTTTGCATTGAATTTCAACTGCCAAACCCTTGACCATTCTTCAAGTTTCTGCAGGTCCCTTCTCATTCTGTCTACACCCTCTGGTGTGTCTACTCTGTTACAGAGCTTTGTGTCATCAGCGAACAGTGAAATTCTGCCTTCTAGATCCTGTGCAATGTCACTGATGAAGATGTTGAATAGGACAGGTCCCAGCACTGATCCCTGTGGTACCCCTGGTTACTCTTCCCTCTGTGGAGTGACAGCCATTTACCACCACCCTCTGTGTCCTGCCACCCAGCCAGTTACCTACCCACCACACTACTGTCCTGCCCACACCATATTCCCCAGTTTGTGTAATAGTCTTCTATGTGGCACAGTGTCAAAGGCCTTGCTGAAGTCCAGATAGGCCATGTCCACTGCCCTCCTGATCCACCTCCCTAGTCACCCAGTCAAAAATTCAATGAGGTTGGTCTGACATGGCCTCCCCTGGTGAAACCATGCTGCCTTGGGTCCTGTAGTCCATTGACAACCAGATGTTCACAATCTCTCCTTCAGTAGTGCTTCCATGATCTTTCCCACTACCGAGGGAGACTGACTGGTCTGTAGTTCCCTGCTTCCTCTTTGTTCCCACTTTTGTATAAGGGACTACATCTGCTGTCCTCAGTCCTTGGGTACCTCCCTGTTTCCAGTGATTGGCTGAACAGGATAGCCAGAGGTTCAGCCACCACCTCTCTTAGTTCTTTAAGGACCCTGGGGTGCACCCCATCTGGCCCCATTGCTTTATCAGCTCTTATTACTTCCAGTTCCTTCAGGACCCTTTCTCGTGTAAAGGGACTTGTGTCCATTTCTGCACCATTCTCACCCCTTGTACCTCCTTCAGACCCATTACCCCCCTCTTCCTTAGTAAAGACTGAGCAGAAATACCTGTTCAATATGTCAGCTTTATTGTTGTCATCCTCCATGGCTCCCATCCTCCCCTTCAGTCTCACTATCCCTCCTTTGTCTTTCTTTTTCACTTATGTACCTGTAAAGGTTTTGTCCCCTTTACCCACTGATTTTGCAATGTGTTCTTCTGTCTGAGCTTTGGCTTCCCTTATGACTTCCCTGCCTCCTTTGTTTCTCCTGGTACTTCTCCCTATCCCTTCTGCCTGTGTCTTTTTGTATTGCCTGAATGCAATCTTTTGGCTTTCACTTTCTTTGCTACCTCTTTGGAAAACCATAATGGTCTCCTCTTCCTTTTCCTCTTGCTAACCTGTTAATGCATAATTCTGTTGTTCTTATAATCCCCATTTTAAATACTGCCCTGTTCCTCAACCCCTGATTCCTGTCCGTTCCCTTAATGCCTCTTTCAAGCATCTCCCCATTTTCCCAAAGTCTGCCCCTAAAATCCAGGATCGTGTTTTTGTGTGGTTTGGTTCTGCTCTTTCTGTGATTTCAAACCACAATGACTGGTGGTCACTGTTACCCAGGTGCTCCCCACTTTACCCCCATCACACTGTCCCTGTTTGTGAGCACAAGGTCCAGTATTGCCTTCTGCCGAGCTGGTTCCATGACCAGTTGCTTGAGGAAGGCACCCTGAAAGGAGTCAGGATAAATCTGCTCTAGTTGATGCTGCTGCTGGGATGCTCCAGTCCACGTCTGGTATATTGAAGTCTCCAACCAGTACTACCTCACCCTTGTCTGCCATCCTTTGGATGGCTAGCATCAACTCCTATCTGTTTCTTCCTCCTGGGCTGGTGGTCTATAGAGCCACACCTGTGCGGATGCTGGCCCCATTTTCCTTTCCAGCTTAACCCACAGTATCTCTCCCCATTTTGTTCCTCCTGGATCTGTGTGCCCTTATGTCATTTTTCACATACCTGCCACTCCCCCTCCCTTCCTGCCTGCTCTGTCTCTTCTGAATATGTTGTAGCCAGGTATGGCCATCTCCCAGTCATGGTTATCATTACACCAGGTTTCAGTGATGGCCACAATGTCCAGGTCTGACTGTACCATGACAGCCTCTAGATCTTCCATCTTGTTGCTAAGGCTCCTGGCATTTGCACATAGGCTTTCCATGATTTGACCTCCTAGACTGCTTCACTGTTCTACTCCAGCCCCTTCCTTGGTTGTCATTTATCCCTGGTTCTCCTTGCTGTTTGCCCTTCTGCTGAATTTTGCCTTCTGCTTATCCACCTTTTGGACACTAATCTCCATCTTTTGCACACTGCTTTGCAGAGATAGCCCTCCTTTGGTTCACTGGTTCCACTACTAGCTGTGGGGGTGAGCAAGTAGGTACCGTCCTTGCTGGCCTGCCACCCCCCCTTTGCTAGTTTAAATGCTTGTCAATGTAGCATTTAAACTTATCATTGAGTGCTTGGATTCCCCTCCAGGATGGATGCAGGCCGTCAGGCCTGAACAAACCTCCATCCCTCCAGGTGGGTCCCCAGTCACCAATGAATCAAACCCTTTCCTCACAGCGCCAGTTCTTCAACCATGAGTTAAAGTTCCTGGTGCATGCACTCCTATGCTCTCCTTGCCTCTCACAGGTAGTACTTCTAGAAAGTGACAGAAGTAGCTACTTGTGAGACCCTCCCAGTTTCCTAAACTCTTCCTGAACTTTCTTTGGCTCCCCATTTGCCAAGTCATTGTACCTAGGTGGATAATGACATCCAGCTCACCCTCCCGTCTTGCCTTCCCAGTGATCGCCAGTATCTTCTTCCATCCTCCATGCCGTGGCACCTGGTGAGCACCTCACCTCCCTGTCCTCCCCTCCTGTGTTCCTAGCTGGATCCCTCTTACGATGGAGTCTCCCACCAGGATTCGCTTCCTCCTCCTCTGGGGTCCACTGCTTTCCCCACTGAGGTCACCTCCTTGCCTTACCTCCACATCCTTTCCTTCCACTTCCCTAGGTACCTCTATTTGGTTGTCCTCATTTGCCAGTGTGGCATATGAGTTCTTAGAAGGAATAGGATCTGGGATGTGCCTCTGCCTGACTGCTCTAACCCTCCCTGAGCCACTGTCATCCAAATGCTCCTCGTTCTCGGCATTCTTTGAGGGCAGCTGCATTGGACTGGGTGGTCCCTGGATAGGGGTGATGGTACTCCTGACCCAGTTTACTTCACTCTGAGTCTGGCTACCTCATCCCAGGCCAGAGAGATGCATGCAGATAGGGCAGCACCTCAGTGTCCAGAAGGTCTGCCTGAATATGGCTGCCCCACAGCCACTGCATTGCACCACTCCCACATTATACTGCAATTCCACTACTTCTCTGCTACTGAAGCTCTCTTAGTTCTCTTTTATTTATTTACAGTACTAAAATCCTGTAACTGATCGTCAGATATATATATTTTTTTAAGGAAAAAAACCAATAAATAAATAAATGAGTCAGCAGCATTCGTGCTGAGGGGTGGTCTTCTTCCCCTTATGCCCTCCTACTTCCACCTCTTACTATACCTGTGTTTAGTTCCTGTCAATCAGATTTATCAGGGCATATAATTAAGAGTTGGGGAAGGGGGTGGGAGGGGAAAGTGCAGCAATTAAAGACAGCACAGAATTACACCACCACTATGTTTTAAATTTTCAACAGCCCAAAAACAATTATAAGTAAAGGCAACACAGAAAGAAAGTATAGTGTCACTACAAGCCTACAATCTAAGTTTAAAAGAAAAATACCAATTACTCTAAAGCACTGAATTGAATATGTTTCCTTCCTTCACCTTCTGGCTTCTTCTGAGAAGATGAACCTCTGTTTGCTGCTTTAACTGTGACTAAGCCCCACCTCCAGTTATCACGTAGCTGAGGTCAGAGGCCAGACAATTAACACCCTTCACCCAGCTACAGGACAGTCAGACAAGCCAAGATAAAATTAGCAGCAATTAAAGACAGCACAGAATTACACCACCACTATGTTTTAAATTTTCAACAGCCCAAAAACAATTATAAGTAAAGACAACACAGAAAGAAAGTATAGTGTCACTACAAGCCTACAATCTAAGTGTAACCCCTAGATGGCACTATCCCAAGGGCTACTACCCCTGCCTGATTTGCCACTAACAGGTTGAGGGGCCTGGATCCAATGGCGGGTGCCTCCACCCAGAGGTCAGGGTTTGCAATAGTTAAACTAACTTGGTCACAGCCCTCTGGGACACTGCAACCCCCCTTTCTTCCCACTAGTGGCCCACACAATATATCAGAATTACCTCCACAGTATACACTTACCCCCAGGACTGGTTCCGGCACTGGGACCTCCTGTGAAATAAGATACAGTGCAACAATCACAGTACGGTACTTTAACATAGACAAATACCTCAGGCAGTATAACTTTGCTGAAACAAGCAGCTCTGATTTATTTGGGGATATAACAAGGACAGGGAAATCAGGCTAATTAGCTTATCACTCTACTCATCTACCTATGGCTCTGTGCACAGGCCTATCCTATCAGTTACTGTCCCTGGGTTCCCCAAGCCCTAGTGGTTAGTCCAAACCGTGGCAGCTGGTAGGGGCCCTTTCACACAGAAAAGAAAAATTAGTTTAAACAGTCAGCAGTACAGTGATTCCATTTTGGATTTAATGTGGCAATTCAACAGGGAGGCGACCCTGAATTAGTACTCACGACCTCCAAACAAGATAGGGTCCTTCAGCGTCAGCAGGGCTACTCTTGAGCTCCACGAGACTCCTCACACATTTATATGGCAAACAGGCAGGCTGCTTCTCTATCGATCGCAATTACTGCACAATACCGGGAGAACACAGCAGATTCAGTTCCTGACAGATCGAGTGCAGTTCAGCAATTTCTCCAGTCTTCTACAGGGTGAGCCTGGTTTCTACTCTTCAGATATCCTTTGATTCTCTTCACAGGACTGGATTCAGTCCTAACAAGCAGTTACACAAGCTGCAGACGGAACTCTGGACCTTACACATGTTTTTGACTAAAACTGCACTGAAGGAGCACAGGGTTCCTTTCCCTTCACTGCCAGAGCTAAACTGAAACTCCAACAGACAAAACGGGCACTTCCTTTGAGTTCCTCCCAGTTCTTGACTGGATTGGCTGTCACTCACAATAGACTGCTGCTGTTGGTCAAAAAGGCGCGAAGTCTAAACTACATCTCCCAGAGTCACTGCCCATACAATCCTCTTGTGGCTGGCTCAGATTATGAGTCCAAGTTCTGATTCGTCAAGGCACCATTTTAGAGCTAGCTTACCCCACACTGATTGGTCCAGTTCAGCAGTTCAAAACCAGAATGGGAACTAGGCAGACACAGTTCTGACTGCAAAGAAAGCAGGTTAGACAAACTGTAATTTCATTATTACTCTAAATGATTTCTGGCAACCAGTTACATCTTTCAGATAGGTTCCCTTTGCACTCCTAGTGACTGCAAAATGGAGTGAACTGGCAGCAGCTCGAGTGGTACTCAAACAGAGAAGCACACAGTCCCCCATACAAACTAATTATGTCTGCAAGCAGACAGCTCTTAAAGAACAGTACCAGAGGCTCTAAAACACTCACTGATAAATGGCTTAGCTGAAACACCATTCAGGCTTGGAGCATTCAAGCAAGCTCCTGGAAGTCTTTTGGGAACCCCATTTGCAGGGGGTTACATAAGTTTAAAAGAAAAATACCAATTACCAGTTACTTTAAAGCACTGAATTGAATATGTTTCCTTCCTTCACCTTCTGGCTTCTTCTGTCGCCACTTCCTTCCCATCTCGTCAAACGAACCTTATCCAAGAAATCATTTAGAAGGGCACAATAAGCTACATTTTGCTTTGCGTGGTACTTTAGGTATGAGGCGGGTGACTGCGGTGGCAATGTATAATAGTGGTGACAGGTCTTTGGACCTGTCTACTTGCTGTCGCCCCATCTAAGGTCCTGGAAAAGGATATCTGACCAAGTTATGCATTGTTGCGGGGGGGGGGAGGCATGGCCTAGCGATGGAGCAGGATGGTCGCATAGACGAAGAGCTCCACAACTCATCTCCTGCATTCTCTCTCTATTATCCCATCAAAAGTAAAAACTGATTTACACGGAGACAGATTGATATCCCTTAATGTCTATGACTACGAAGACAAGTAAGAAACAGGGAAAACTCCCCTATAGATCAACCAAAAACGACACCGGAACTTCACGCCTACCAAAGCCAGGCACTTCACCTGATAGCAAGTATCTAAACTCAGGCACAGAAGACCCGCAGATACCATCAACCTCGCAATCAATGCAATCCCCGGGTGACCAGACAAGTATGGCAGATTCCTACCTTAACTTGGAGCGATTAATCAAAGATCTAAAATATGATCTCGGTACTTGTACGGAGGCTGGCTTCGACAACATTACTACCCAGATCCAACACCTCCAACAAGTAGTGAACACGGTGTCTGAAAATGTGGAGAGACATGAATCGCGGCTGCAAGAGGTGGAAAACAGGGTAGGGGACCAGGAGGATAGACAGAGGCAGTGTTCAGATGACCTGGCTAGAGCCCTATGGGAGAATGAATCCCTCAAGCAGAGCATTGATGATCATGAAAATTGTAAACGCCACTGCAATCTTCGGATTGTTGGCCTACCAGAGGGCCTTGAAGGGAAGGACTGCCCAGAGTACATGAAGACATGGCTGAAAACAACGCTTGATCTCCCTGCCTCTGTTTCTTTGGAAGTCCAAAGAGCCCACAGATCCCCCAGCCCCAAACCCTCTCCGGACCAGAAGCCAAGACATATAAAAATAAAATTTTTGCGATACCAAGATCGCCAGCAAATCCTGGAAACTGCTCGCAAGAAGGGGGTGATTTCAGTACAGCAAACCAGAGTCAGCATATTCCCAGATTACTCTCGTCAGCTGCAGATACAAAGACAGGCCTTCGCTGAAGTTAAAAGGCTCCTACACTCCCTGAATTGCGCATTTACCTTGGCATACCCAGCGAGACTGATTATTCACCCAACAGGATCCAACCAAAAGGCCTTCACATGTCCATCAGCCGCCCTGGAGTTCACAAGAAATATGGAGCGCAAATTATGTGCAGATCCAGGGAATCAGCAAAACGGTTGATACTTAACTGTTAGAAGGTACTTTCTCTTTTCCAGAAGGTGCAAAATGCATTAGAGGGAAAACTAACATCTAGTCCCATATTCCAGCAGGGATTTAACATCACTGGGCAATTTTCCCATGTTTGCAACAATTTTGCCTGTATCTTGGTCACTTCGACCTACTTTAAACATAAAAATGTCTGGAAGTTCATTTGATTTCGAGACTCCTGCACTAGCGAACTTTGGTATAGTTTCAAGTTCAGGGCTGTTACTTTGGTTCATACATTAAATATTTAAATCCATTTGTTTAAAAAAATAGTGTTTGGATGGTTAGCTGAAATAATCTAACCTTCACCATTTAAAGTTTTAACTACGTATGTTTAGTCATAGACAGTTCAAATGTTATTAAGATCCATCGTTTTTATCTGGGGGGGGATTGGGAGGCCTGGGCAGAGGTCGGGATGTCTTAAGGATTTGCTCCCTTTTATTAAAGTTGGGACGTCTGAGCCATGTATGCTAAATCTGTTTCCTCCATATTCCTGGGGAAGTGTCTTAACTCAACCCTCAGAGAGTTTTGGCCTTCCCTAGGGGAGCAAAGGGAGAACACCCTGTCTCGATTAGATGAGCCCCAGGAGAACCTCACATACTATGGAGGCCCTCTAACCACCGGCCCCTCCCCCCCGGTAATTGGATGGGACGATGGAGGGAGAGTAATCACTGATGTGTTCATAAATAAAATAACCCATTATTGCAGGAGATGGTCGCTAACTCCATGAAAAGTAGAGGATGTGGAGACTTTTGTTGGGGACAGAGGGGGGGAATCTTGTTAACAGTTTGTGGTTTACAATTTTACTACTTCTAAGGCAGATCGGAGATATTGGGAAGATGCAAGAGGGAAGAAAAACAGTTGTTCAAGATCTGTTTTATAGTCTTGTGGTTTTGATTCGTTTGATAAGATTGGGAGGTGGGGAGGGTTTCTTAGTGGTTTGTACAAAATGTTTGCAGAACTGAATATTATGTAAAAAGGAACATGAGGTGGGCAATGCAGGGTCACTTTTATTTAGTTACAACAATGGATAACCGTACAATTATTTCCTGGAATACCAATGGTATGCGACAGTAGTTAAATGTAAACGATATCTGGACACAGATCAAAAGTTGCAAGGTGATGTCATTTTCTTGCAGGAGATTCACTCCACAAAGGAACAGGTAGATAAATTGGGTCAGTCTTGGGGGTGGTCCTTTATAGCTGCCCTTTACTTCTAAAGCTCGAGGAGTTGCCATTTGATAAGGCTGGGCCTTCGACACGAGGTCTTGTCCATAGTGGCAGATAAGCAGGGCCACCATGTTATAGCAGTGGTGAAGCTGGGGGGTAGACTAACTCTGGTGTCAATATATGGCCCTAATTATGACTCCCCTGACTTTTCACGCACTTAGCAACTACTTTAGCCCCATTTAATAGACAGTTTAATTTTGGGAGAGGATATGAATACGTACTGGGACCATAGATTGGACCACTCCGGAAAGAGGAGAGGCCCCCCCTCTGCGAAGTGCAGCAGCGCTGCGTCGTATGGTGGAGGGCACAGCCCTGACGAACGCATGGAGGTTCTGCCATCCTACTGTTAGAGAGTACTCTTTCTTTTCACATGCCCATCAACTGTATACCAGACTAGACTATATTTTTTTGCCATCTCCCATGATAGGAAACCTGAAGGGGCAGAGTTTGGACCTCTGATTATTTCTGACCATGCTCTCATCAAGGTAGAAATAATTCTAGACAAGAAGGTGCAGTGCCCCGTGGAGGATGGACCAGTCATTGATTTTAGATCCAACATTTATTACACAACTTAAAGCAGCAGTGCAATGAAAAAGTTATTCCAAAAAGCTAATTTTCTGCTATGGTTATGAAAAATATTGGCAAAACTTTTGATTTGGGTTTTCTGGATGCTTCCTATGCTGTGTTCTGTACATTGGCATTTTTGTCTGCATTCGTACCCTCCTCGGGTCCTCAATATTATTTCTATGTAGAAATGAGGTGGGCATCTTTTTTTCTTGAGAAATAATTTACTTAAAGCTCTCATAAAACTCTTAAATGATAACAAAAACTGAAAATGTTACCACCAAAATAAACTGGAATATATCTGACATCAATTAGGAAGAAAAAAGGTGGGGTCAAACTTTAGCCCATTTTCGTTGCACTGCTGCTTTAAACAACACCTTCAGGAATTTATTGAATTAAATTCTCCTGAGACAAACTAGTACAAATGTGGTGTGGGATACCTTAAAAGCTTTTATTAGAGGGGAGGCAATCTCGTATTCCTCCTTTCTAAGGAAAAAAGGCAATAGTCAAGAAATTCAGCTTGAAAAAGAAATACAACTATTAGAGGGAATTAACATGAGGTCGATGTCAACAGGACAAATTACTAAACTTAAAACCTTAAAGAGTAACCTCAATCAGCTTTCAATCCGGAAACTGGAAGGGGACTTAATAATAACCAAATCTAATTCATTTTTTGAGGGGGATAAATCTGGCAAGTGGCTGGCTGGATTGGTTAAAAAGAAAAAGGCGAAACGCACCATTATGGGTATAGAGGACCCAACAGGAGTGATTGTTTATGATCAAATTAAAATGAATGACTCTTTTAAAACCTATTATTCAAACCTGTATACCTCGGGTATCCTGTAGGAGCAGACCCCCAGGCCTTCTTAAAATTAATTGAGTTACCCAGGCTGACAGTACAAGATAGGGATATAGTGGATAACCCAGTGACATTTGAGGAGTTGAGAAAGGCAGTATTTAGTGCCAAAAAGGAAGGCCCCAGGTCCTGACGGGATCCCGCAGAGCTATACAGGGAACTCTGGGATGTCTTGGGTCCCCTGATGCTAAGGGTGGTGTCTGAAGCCCTGGAGTCTGGAATTTTGCCCCAGTCCCAATATTTGGCAACCATAACAGTTCTTCCCAAACCGGGAAAAGACCCCTATAAATGCTCTACACATCACCCTATATCATTATTAAATTCAGATTACAAAATCATAGCTAAACTTGTAGCCTCTAGACTGATGGGACTTCTTCCTCAACTGGTGCACCCAGACCAATGTGGATTTGTGAAGGGGAGACAGGCTTAATACAACATTAGAAGAACCATAAATATTATGCATAAATGGTCAAGGGGAAGAGGGGGAGGTCTTTTGGCCCTAGACGCTGAAAAAGCCTTTGATAGGGTCGAATGACTCTTCATGTTGGCAGTACTACAGAAATTTGGATCTGGCCCCCAGATATTAAATTGGATTCAAGCCCTATATAGCTCCCCTAAGGCCCAAATATTAACAAATGACTGCACCTCCTCCCCTTTCCCCCTTACTAGAGGCACAAGGCAGGGCTGTCCCTCTCCCCATTATTATATGTTCTAACCATAGAGGCCCTAGCCCAAAGTATAAGGACACAAGTAGGTATCAAAGGCTTTGCCTGGAGGGGATGGGACCACCGGATTTCCCTATTCGCTGAGGACATTTTACTTTACCTTTCTTTCCCTGAGGGATCCCTCCCTCACTTGTTCAGGATATTTGACATTTATGGCCCGCTATCTGAACATAAAATCAACCGGGGAAAAAGTGAATGATTACCCATGGGGAAAAATTAAAATTCTATACAAGTATTTGGCACCACTATTATACCCTCTTCTCAGATTAAATATCTGGGCATCATTATACCTGCTAAGCTGTCGACCCTAGTTAAAGTAAATATGAAGGCTATAGTAAGTAGAGTAAGGGAGGATTGCTTCTCATGGAGGGCTTTGCCCTTGACCCTGATAGGTAGGGTTAATTTGGTTAAAATGTCGGTGGCTCCTCTATTTCTTTATTTTTTTCAAACAGTACCTCTATGGGTTCCAAATAAATGCATTAAAGCACTAGAAGGGGCTATCACTCAATTACTTTGGCAAAACAAAAAAAACAAGAATTAAAAAAGACATTATGCAACTGCCATTAAGTAGAGGTGGTCTGAGTCTCCCAAATTTTAAGTGCTACTACATATCATCCCAGCTTACTCATGTACAGGATTTGCTAAGGGAGGATAAGGACAGGCCGGAGTGGGTGGAGATGGAGACCCTCACTTTTCTCCCCTTGTATCATTACTCCTTGGTGGGAAGGCTAGGCCTTCCTTCCCCTTCAAAAATAGAAAACCCCTGCACAAGGGCAATGTGGAGGGCTTGGGAGATGGCCCACACTCAGTTGGACGGTGATAATGAATCACCCTCCCCAGATATTCCATTAATGACTCTTCTAGAAACAAAAGGTAAATTGACAAAGGGGGATGAAAAATTATTTGAGATATGGTATAACAAAGGATTATTTCTACTGAGCCACTTTGTAGGGGAAGGGGAACCCTATCTTTCAAATCTATGATTAAAAATACAATATTAAGGCATCGTGACTATTTCCTGTATCTTCAGATTAAAGAAATTATACTAAAGCTGAGAAAATCAGGAGAAACAATAACTGTCCACCGATCATCTTTGGAGGAGCTTTTGTTGGACAGTGTTCAGACAAATCTTTTCATCCTCTTAGGAGGTGCTATACTGCAGTGTTGGGCTCACTTCCAAACCCTCTAGAAAAATTAAAGCCCATTGGGAGACAGATATATTTGGGATGCTCTAACAGGAGGCGATTGGTTACATATATTAAAAAACTCCATTAAGTGCTCAGTTAACAATAGACTTCGTACAATACAGTACAAAGTCCTTTTTAGAGCCTACTTCATCCCACTATCGGCTCAAAAAATTGATCCAAACAATTCAGCACTTTGTCCCAAATGCAAAGTTCATGAAGGATCCTTTTATCAC